>JAYDYQ010002685.1:19383414-20721015 GCA_034814905.1 Penstemon davidsonii
ACCGTAGCATATTATATATTATATTGGAATACTTCATATATGATAGAATTAGACAATAGTGTGTTATCATTTTACACTAATATGTTAGAATTTGATTCTAATTGGCAAATATATTCTAATTGTGTTATTTTTATCAACAAATACTACCTTGTTTCCATAGAAATATATATGGCTGCATGTCCCCTGGCATGCACGTGTTAAGTTTTTTTTGTAAAATAATACAATTATTCATCAAGAAATGTTAAATATATTATTTCATTTCAAAATACCATAAAATTGAGTTGGGACAGGACAAGTGAAAATTGAACTCAAGACATCTTAGTCTTGGGACCTCAGCCTTACCACTAGGCTACGGCATCATCGGCGCATCGGCTTATTTGCACGTTACTAAGTGGTGGTGGTTGATAAGAATACCAAATTGAATTAAACTAAATTCAGTAGATGTCAATTGGGTCCGTCTAAAATGAGATTTTGAGGGATGGGGAGCACATGAGATATCATTTATCTTGGTGACACATGTCCCCTTAAAATTTAACTTTAAATAATTTATTTTCTTAAAGACAAATTTATCCTTTTTAATGAGTGAATTCAAAAGACCCCTTGTGTTTTGTCTAACTAAAAAAAAAAAACCTATGCTATTTTTATTAGCAACAAAACCTTGTACTTTTTTTATTAACAAAGAAAACCCCTCTCAAGTCGAAATAACAATTTTACCCCACCAAACAAAGCAAAAACATCCCTATTACCTAAAATGTTACCAATAACCCCTGGTAACTTTAAAAATTGGGAATACACCCCCTCCTCCCCTTTTATTTTTTTTTTTGAAAAAATTGACAAAATTTTTCATATGATTTATGAATCTCATATCAAAAAGTTGACAAAAATCTTATCCCCAACAGTTACATGTTTTGGCACTTTACCACCCATATGTACAAAATAAACACTTTACCCCCTGAAAAATAAAATTAGTTGCACTTTACCCCCTCAAATGACTTTGTGAAATTTTTGTTTGACGGAAAATGTACATGTGCCCCTCACATGAATTTTCAAAGGGTAAATTAGTCACATCACTTCTTACTTGTCCAGATACTTGACTCATGTCTTGTGAACCAAAAATCTAAAATTAAGTAGAAAAAACTTTATTTGTAAAGAAAGAGGGAAAAATGCGCGTCAGTGAGATATTTGGTCAAAAAATCGATGTTGGAACTAATTTACCCTTAAAATACACAAGTGAGATGCATATCTATGTTTTTTGGTGAACGGAATTGGCTTAAAATTATTTGAGGGAAAAAGTGCAATTAATTTTATGCGTGCTTATTTAATTTATACTTTTGGGTGGTAAAGTTCAAAATATGTAACTTTGAGAGGGGTGTAAAGTGCATTTTTCCCTCAAAATATTTTAAATGATCTTATACTGGTGGTCTTAATTGTCAATTCGTATAAAAATTTGATTACTTTTTTTCTATAAAATTTTGATTACTTGATATTTTTTTTTGGGAAAGAGATGAAATTAATTAGAGATAAGGGAGAAATTTTTAAACATATTAATTAAAGGGTTAGTATGTAATTTAACATATGCTTATTTTTTCTAAATGTCCGATGCCACATCATCATTGGACATTTTGACCAAAACTTGTGGTTCAGATTTGTTGTTGACTTTTTTAAGTGGTTGAGATGGGTCATCTCATGTACACCTATGTTCCATAAAATTTTATTTTAGAAAGACCCTAATTGATTTGGAATAAAATTTTGAATGAAATACAAAAATACTCTTATGTTTTGCCTAATTAGCAAGAATTCTCTTATGTTATTTTTATTAGTAAAAATCACCTGTATTATATAGGCAGCAAACCCTCCCATGCCAGAGTACATATTTTGCAGGAAAAACGACAATTATACCTCACACAAAAAATGCAAAAACACCCCTTTTAACCTAAACAAATATTAATAATCCCCTTATTAACTTTAAAAATTAGCAATAATCCCTTGTTCACTTAAAAATTGACAATTACCTTGGCTAGTGAAGGAATTTCAAGTGGGATTTTTTGCTAAAAATAAAAGAACACAGGGGAATTTTTGCTAATTAAAATAACATATGAAGCTTTTTGCCAATTAGACAAAGCACAAGGGTATTTTTACATTTAGTTCATAAGATATTAATTATTTTAATTTCATATAAAATGTCATTATTAAATAATATATATGTATATATATATTTATCGTCCTCTTTATGGCACAACATTTGCAGTTTCACCTAGGGATTTTTCGGCAAATACACAATGGATAGAATAGTTGTGACGAGACGAACAAAACCCACTATTCAATTCCGACGAAAAACCACCGGAGACGACGGGCCAAAGGGGCGAAAAGCCAAAAACCCAATTGGAATTATGTTCTTGATTTTTTTAATTAAATTTCATGTTTTCTTTTTTCCTTTTTCTTTCATTTTTTTCAACTTTTACGAAATTGCCCTCATGTGCGTGGCACATGTCATTGGTTCCACCGTGTAATTGCCAAAAAATCCATATGTGAAACTCTAAAGTGAGAAAGGGATCAGATTGATTAAAAATATATTTGAGGGACAAAGCTACAAATATCGTGCCATAAGGAGGATGAAATATACAATTCACTCTATATTTTAAAATTGAAGATATAAGCTTTCAATTTATCAGCGTCTAATGGTTATGAATTTATACATGAAGTATAATTTATTTCTTTATTTAGAAAAAAATAAATGAACATATGTTAAGGCCATCTCCAACCCAAAAAGGGGTGGGTGGAGATGGCCCAAATACACAGCCCTGGATGGTCTCCAACCGTCTAGGGCTACGCATTTGCACAGCTCTGGTAAAGGGATGTGCAGTTAGCGCGTCCCTTACCAACATGGCACCAGGTGGTGCCACTTGGCGCCACCTGGTGCCTTTACATTTTTTTAAAATTTTTTTATTAAATTAAAAATAATTATTAATATAAAAAATTAAAGATTTAACAATACCTTGTTTAATTTAATTAACTAGAAATGGAAGATACATTTAATTATAAAAGTTGTGTAAGGTTTAATAACAATTTGTTTTATATTAAAGATGTAAAATTATTAGTTTTAATTTTAAATATATAAATTTGCCTATGAAAGTAAAATTTAACAATATTATAGTATAATAAAACCCTTATCCATTATTAATTTTGAAACTATATATTTGTCTACAAAAGTAAAATTTATTTAACCACATTTAAAATTTGATTTGAAATATTTAAATTTTATTTGATCTCTAATATTGCATAAATGTTAAATGTACAATTAGGACAAAATGTAGAAATACGATATTTGCATTAAATTACGCCAAATATTGGTACATGTACGTTGATACATATAAAAACTTATATAAATAAATAAAATTACATATTATGTAGATACTAACTTATAAGAACTTATAAATAAATAAAATTACATATTATGTAGATACTAACTTATAATTACATAATATAGGTGAGAGTGGGGAAGTTTTTTTTTTTAATTAATTGGAGGAGTTAGTCCTGACGGTTGGAGACGGTACTCAGGGGAGTGCAGATTCACCCGGGTTGAGATTAACACCGTTGCCCAGTGGGTTGAAGATGGCCTAAAAAGTTTACCATGGAATAAGAATCTAGACAAAAAAACTTACCAGGATAGGAGTATTTTTTCCTAATAGTTATTGAATCTCAAACTATGCCGTTGAGGCGTTGAACCATTTTAAACTAAAGGCAACGAATCACAAATATTTACTCCATCTGTTCTTTTATTTTTGCTTCCATTTCTTTTTTGGGATTTCTCAAAACAACATTACATTTTTTGATATGAATTATTTTTATCAAAAGTATGATTTTATGTAAATAATTATTTGACACCACTAATTCACAACCAGAAATTTAAAGATGCCTAAAAGTTCAACTTTTACAACTCTTAACTAGAACTTCGTGCCAAAATTCACTGGAGGAAAAAAAAGAGTGAAGACAAAACAGCTCATATACTTTGTCTAACTCCCAAAAAATCTCCTGTGTTATTTTAACTCCCATAAACCCCCCTTGTGTTTGGTTTTAATTACCACACTCGATCCAAGTAGAATTTGACTTTTAACTTTTGGAAAAATGACAAAATTACCCCTATGCATTGGTTTTTATTTATTCCTTTCGAAAACCCAAGTAAATACTACTTTTATCGATTGTGGTAATTAAAACAAAATACATAGGGGTTTTTTGGAGTTAAAATAACACAAGAGAGTTTTTTGGGAGTTAAAAAATGCATAGGGAGTGTTTTTGTCTTTCGCTGTCAGGGGTAAAATTGTCATATCAAAATAAGAATATGAATAAATACTTGCAATTTTCGCGTTTGAATCACACTCTCTTTTCGAGCGGTGTATTTGACACTGACTTGAGAGCACAAGGAATTTTTTAGAGTTAAAGTAACACATGATTTTTTTTTTAAGTTAGACAAAGCATATGGGGTGTTTTTGTGTTTTGCTCAAAAACAAAATAATGAAGGAGTATTATTTATAGGGGTGAACGCGGTCGGGTTTGGGCGGGTTTGCATGAAATATTCAACCCGACCCAACACGTGCGGGTTGCCAATTTTTTAAACCGCACCCGCGTTGTTATTTTCATAAACCGTCCGGTTCGGGTGGAATGGGTGCGGGCGGGTGGCGGTCGGGTTGGCGGGTTGAACGGAAACAATGTCATAAAATCTTGACATCCAAATATAAACAATTAAACATATAATCTTAAGTTCTTCAAACAACAAATAAAATGTGTCAAATGTGTTCACTGTTAATTTTAAAATTAAATCCAAAAAGCAAAAAATACAAAACTATAATATAATCAACGATTTCTTACTAATTAAATCAATAGTCTCCACAAAAAAGAATATTACAAATACCCACAAAAAAATTCATTACAAATCATCACTCACACATTACAAACAATAACAAATTAGTGAAGTTTCTTCTCAAGTTTTCAACAACAAACTCTTTAGGAAATAATGTGCTAACATATTTGTACCATTAACATTAATATAAACAAAAAACTTTAAGAAAGTTTGTTTATTTGTTCTTATTCATTTGTTAATAAATGTAATTTATTTCACACTTTTATTAAATAATGAATAAAAAGTACATCAAGGATGATTAAGTGCGGGTTGCGGGTGGGTCGGTTTTTTAACCATCAAACCCGTCACCCGACCCATAAAGTGCAGGTTTACAAATTATCAACCCGTACTTGATTATTTTAAAAACAAAACCGGCGGGTTACGGGAGGGTTGGAGCGGGTCGGGCGGGTGGGTCGGGTGGGACGGGTTTATGAACACCCCTAATTATTTATATAAAATTTATGTAAATTCTTTTTGGAAAAAGAGTTTATGGCGCATTTTGAAATAACTTTTTTATATTTACACTGGGGAGTATAAATCGTAAAGCTTTTTGCGAGATGACGACATCGTTTAAATAAACTTCTTTTCCCGCAGCAACAGCGCCACAATACCATAAATAATCTTCTGTTGAAACTTGAAAATTGAAATCATAGCATATCCTGAAAAAAGATAAATTAAGTTTGATTTGCTGATCGTTTAATTGGCAATAACCTGGGGGTTATCTTTTCTAATTTTCGTGCATTTTCGTATAATAATATTGAATTTTACATTTAATTAATTATAATTAATTTAGTAGCACCAACAATGGCATCATCCTTTGATAGATGGGAGAAGGATCCGTTTTTCTCTGCTGCGGAAGAAGTTCAAGAATCATCCGACAGGTAGTTTGCAGAATTTCCTTTTAATTTATCTTTTCTTTTAGGTTATGATTCAGATATTTTAGGAATATTAACTTACATTTATTTGTATTTTTGTTTCTAGGTTATGAATCAATTTAAATAGGAATACTAGTTACATTTATTTTAAATTATTTATAATAGTTAACTATTTTTCTTTTTTTGGGTGTGGGTGGTGGTGGTGGTGGAGGGAATGGGTATTTTGCTGAATTGATGGAATAAATGCAATTTGTTTGTAAAGGATGGAATCAACCTATAGAACGTGGATTCATGCAAAGAAGGATGCTTCGGGTATTTGGAATTCAGATGAGCTACGTAGAGATCTCCAAACAACTCTCGGGACTACAAAGTGGCAGGTCATTAAACTTTTCACTCATATAAATATCACAGCACTGTACCCAAATACATGCTCATGGAGGTCGCATTTAATTTTTATTAAAACTGATTTATAATGGGTCAATTCATGTTTATGGAGAACTTGGTTCTGAAAATGTTGTCCATGTATGACATTGATGCAGTTAGATGAATTTGAGCGAGCTGTGAGATCAACTTATGGTAGTACTAGTTCAGCTGATGATGCAAAAGATAGGCATAAGGATTTCATAATTGCGATTAAGAATCAGATATTGAAAGTCGAGAGCTCTTTAAATGAATCGACAGTCTCACAAGGTAAACCTCCGCTGCCGTGGGTGCGATTAGATGAAGGAGAACGCGATGAGCTTGCGTTGTTTCTTTCGGGATCATCGTCATCTTCTACAAATAAAACCATGGTAAGAGGCCGTGGTAAGGACCAAGGAGTGTACAATCCAAAAGAGGTGGATCAACCATTGATGACTGACTGCTCGAGGAGTTCTTCTAATTTGGTTGAGTGGGGTAGTGTGGAGGCTAAGGAGAAGTTAACTGGGCACCGTAGGACTGCTAGTGCCAGCGCTGACATAGGATCCTGGAAAATTACAGTGGCTGATGATGTTCTGTCTTACGATACCTCCACTGTACAACCTGATCTGCCCCCAAGAAAGATACCTAGTTTTTCCGGGTTTTTAAATACCATGGAATCATCCATGTCTCAGTTAAAGTGGTCAAAGAATTGTTACAAGAAATTAGAGCTTAGCGATCGTCACGAAGAAGCTGAAAACACACTACACCAATCTCAGAATTTGGCTAGAGTCAGTAATTTACTTTAGTTGTTTATATGAATTATTGTTTTTTTGTTTGCATTAAGGAAATAATGATAATTTTATACTTCTGATGTAGGGCATTAACGTATGCAATGAGAAAAGTAAAAGTTGTCTTGACTGTTGTAACAAATATTACGACAAGCAACTGTATGGTTGGTATGGTGCCATAAAGAGACAGCTCCAGAGGTCCCAATATCATATGCAGTACAGTCGGCCTGTTCAAGTTGTTTTCTCTGTTACTCTTTTCCTTTGCATGCTAGGTGAGCCTGCAATTAAGTTTTCTGTTATTTTACTATGATGTCATTCGTTACCTGCTATGACAGTGATTCTCTATAACTGTGCAAATTTTGTTGTCTCGTTATGCTTGTTGGAGTTTATATTATAGATGTTCTTTTTATTAGAAGGTGGCACATCCATGTTTGTGATTTTTCGATGAATGTGTTATAGTAACTACCATCTCATGAAGAAATATTGCTCCTCATTTCTTGTGTATGCTATATACACAAACTTATTACTGACTAAAAGTATGAAATAAGTCTATTGATGTCTTCCTTGATTATAGTTATGGGACAGAAGCAATTTAGATGATAATTTTTTTACATGTGCTCCTCTTTCCATTTTGTTACATGTTTGTTTCTGTTTTTATTTTGGGGGAAGGATGCAAGCTGTTTTTATGGCTGAAAGTGGAAAGTAATAACTCGATTACTTGAAATTATATTCTTTCTTCTGAACGTCAGCTTTCCTATGAACTATGTTACCAGAAATATTTTATCTATGATGTATAAATTTAAACATGTAATTCCATCTTATAAGGTACATTTTCCTTACCCCTTCGTGAAATAAGCTGTATACATATGCTGAGATTACGATATGTTTGTTATGTAGATGATCATAGCTATGATTTTCCCAGAAAATGTATCAGCCCTGATCTCACTAGAAAAACAAAGTGGATTATTATAAATCTCTAAGAACCAAAGAAAACTCGTGAAAGTTAAAATTGGTGCAGTGGGAGTCCTTTTCCTTCATTTTTTTATCCACACTATTACAGTTCAACTGGTACCATATAGCTTTATTCATACTTATTTGGGAGTTGGCTAGTGGATTTCTTATTCTCCTCTACTTTCATCAAAGGCCATTTCCTAAGTCACACTTACATACTATTTATATTGCAGAGAAGGGCTATTTAATTGTTGACGGTGGATGTTATCAGGATCGAGAAATAGTTATTGATGATCATTACACAGATATTTAGTTGCATAGTTGGTCACATAATAAGCTTAGCTGTCCTTGCTTTTTGATTATACGTTTTGGTTTCTAGTAAAACTGAGACTTTCCTAGTCTTAACTGGTACATTTAGCAGCCTTCATTTTGAATTTCCAAATCATATTTTGGTCCTATTGGTATTGGTCCATTGGATTCTCTTCAAGGAGATCTATCGCACTCAACTCAGAAATATGCCATTTTCTTATTGTGTCTGTCATTATGCAGCTTAACATCCACCTCAGCCTCTTTTTGCCCAAATTTCTTCTATCACAAAATTGCCGTTTCCAGGATATGCAGCCCGCTGTAATATTTTTTTCTTAAACTAGCTTTATTAAACTTTATTATCACATTCCTAGAGTCAATTGTTTGTTAAATCCTTCACCGGATGTTATATTGGAATCAAAGCAGTGTACCAATTCTTTACTCTTTGTCATCATATTTGTTACTTAACATGCCCCCGCACTCGTAGGCGGTTTACATTTTACTCGAGCTTAACACGTAAAATTTAGAAATTCGCGGTGGGGAGACTCAAATGTAGGACCTTTTCATACCTGGATATGATATCAGATTGAATGTCCAATTCATATAAAAGCTTAAGATTTTAGAGATAATAGACATTTTATTCTTATAAATTAAGATTTTGAACAAAAACAAGCATTCATTTGAAGTTTATCCGAGTCCAAGGTTTTGAAACCACCTGAATCTAAGGTGTTTGCCGTTACTTTCAATAATGGCAACCTTTTTGGAGCAATTTCATATGTTTCACATATCTGTCCCAGAAAAGAAAACATTAAAGAGAAACACACTCCAATAGAGCAGATTTTTCAGTCGTTGAGGAGAATGAGGTTTAAACAATAACTTGGAAGTGTATGGAGAGTTCATTATTCTGATTATCTACTAAATACAACAAAAAATCTTGGAGGATGTTGGAATTCCAAACAAGCAGCAAGTAAATGACTATCATTTCCTTGAACTAAATGAGCCTCAATTTTCATTCCTGATAAAAGAAATTAAAAATCTCCTTATGTACTTCAGTCCTGTAACTGAGGCTTGTGGCTAGTATTTAAGAAATTAGCTATCTTTTCTCTTTCCCCAAGAATAGCTTTAGAAGGCTGATATTACCTTTGTGTTGTAGGAGTATTATACTTGACATGGTTCTTTAGAGTGTAAGTAGTTGTCAATTCTCTTTAATTTGACTAAAATAGTTCTGGGTTTCTTTCAGATTGTACTGTTTTTTTCATTGTGTGTAAAGATCACACATTTCATCTCCTCTGTTGCCTTATCTTTGAGTGAGCACTTAAACTGTTCAGTAGTTGACTAGTGATTTTGACTGTCACGTTCAAGGTGGTTCACTTATTTTATATTTTTTCTTTCCTTGGTAAATTTTTTTACCCTTCAGGTCATTACTGAACCTTCACGTGTGTGTGTGTTTTATGGTAATGCCTGTAACTTTTTAGTTCAACGCAATTATTGAGAATATGAATCTCACATGGATTGGATATCAAGACTAAATATATTGTCTTGTGCAATCCTCACCTCTTGAACAAACTTTTGAGGTGAGTTAGGCCAACTCATTTAGTTGGACTTAGCCCAATCCATGTCTCGAAAATAGTAATATGGTATCAGAGCCCTAGGTTTATGTGAGTCACCTCATGACATGATAGGCTTCATTTGTCCTTCTTCACATGTTGGGCTTCATTGTTCACCCATACACTTCACCCAAGTCCGGTTTGTAGTTTTCCGCGTGTTGGGTTCTTACCTTCACAAGGTCGGGTTTTTGTAGTGTCATGTGTGGATTGCTTCACCCACACTTTCAGCTCGCCCTCAAATGAAGGGAGCTGTTGAGAATAAGAGTCCCACATGGATTGGATATCAAGACTAAATGATCCTTATATACTCTTGGGTGATCCTCACCTCTTAAGTTAACTATTTGAGGTGAGTTCCCAGTTCATTTAGGTGGACTTGGTCCAATCTATGTGCCTAATATTCATGACGTGTTATGCACATACTATAGGTTTTTTTGAAAGTGTCGTACATGGTCTTTTCAGACAATGCCAAATACTTTGATGCAGTGATACCTTCAACAAAGGATTTTATGTCGTAATTTTAATTTTGCTGTTTATTTTTTCTTTATTTTCCTCTTAACAATGAGCTGCCGACCATCGCCAATATTATGTATCATCTTGTTGATTTATTGGGGTACTGGCTGTAAATGGAGACTGACTGAACCATTTTGATTGTATTTTTGTTCAGAGGTTCAAAGATCAGTGCATTTTATTTTGATTTGGTTCTTGTTTGGTCTATTTATAGATGATTTTTGTTAGTGAAGTTAAGGTCTTAAAAGAAGGCTAGGTTTTGGGAGATTTCCCCATAATGTAGAAATCCTCAGTGGTCATTGATGTTGATGAATTTTAAAGATGTATTCTTGACTCTAGATTTAGGAGATTGTCCAGTGAGGATAAAGAGTATTGTAAAAGTTGATACATATTTTGGTTTAAATAAAAGCAGCGGTACAATGGTAGTTGAAATAAAAGAAAGAAATCAACAGCTTTATGCACTCCTGGCAATGGCCTTGGGAGGTTGGAAAGTCGTCCCCGGTACCTTTAGATGGTTAAGACATTAAATTATGTAAATCCTAATGATTTAGCTATGTTTGAATGGAAGCATTAAATTATTTTTGTTGTTATCTACTTGTGATTTCATAGTATTAGTTCGTCTTTTTTATTCACTTCAGGAATAATTGGGAAATGGAAAAGGAAGAACGAACTGTAAAAGTAGGGAGAAGAACAGAGAAAACGTGATTTATGGTTTAGTTTATTATGATGAACTAAATTTCTGGGAATATATGTTATCATGTTTTGGATGACTAACGTTTTAGGGAGAGATAAATAATGTCTAAGATGCACTTAACGATTTTTATGCACATGCACATGCACATGCACATGAAATTCGTGGATTTTTATTATAGTTTTCATGATTTAGAATCTGAGAAATATGATTGACTTGATGATCCGTGGTCTTCATGACTGGAAAAAGGCTTCTATGGTCATCCTTCGTTGTAGTCAAATCTCCTTTTGATTTTAGGTAGAATCATTAGGTGGGTTTAAAAGACTGCAATACGTTGCAACCTAGTAGGGTGACTTAAACTAATTAGATCCACTGTCAAACTTCACAATTCTATTAATCACTTTTGACTTAATTATTTGCTTCTTGTGAAGTTTAATGCAGTGTAAGGTCAGGGTTCTGATATGTGTCTCATTTTGCTGCTTTGGTTGTTTAATACTCCGTATTTCTTTCTTCCATAAAGCTCTGCAGTAGGTTTACTTTTCGTAACTACAAAATCTCTATTGTAAATTTCCTTTAGTTTGTGTTATACTATGTTATTTCCTTTGCAGTTTTATTGGCTATACGTTCAATCTGAGGAAGTAGCTAGTTCCTCGTTCATTCTGATTCCACATTCATCTGATGTGAAAATTATAGAGAGGTGCTGAATTGTACTCTCTGGCGACCTACATAGCTTTCTTAGCCCGATTTTTCTCATGACTGTAATTTGATACACTCTTTGTGCAGTAGCGCAACCAGCAATTCCCATACGAACAGGGTCACTTCTGGGCTTCATATTTTAACTGGTGGCCGGTAAGTTTTGTTGTACTGCTCTGTAGTCTTTAGAGCTGCCATTGTACCGCGTGGTTGTAATATTGATTTATGTTTCCGTTCCATTTTTGTAAAAAAAAAAAAAAAATTGTTTGTCTCAAGAGTACACTTGTATGATCACAAGTTGTTATTTTGATGTCCTTTATTAGGTAGCTCATACATACTATTAAACATGAAACTTGTTGCATAAAACGTTAACTTAAGTAAGCTCGTCTATTTCTAAAGGTGAAATTAGCACAAAATTAGACAGCGGAAGGCTATTCCACCTTGAGAGGCGTATTTCTCCTAATGGAGAGAGTATATACTTATTTATAATTTATGTTATCTGATGAAAAATTATTATATTATATAGTACAAACGTATTAGTATTTATATTATTAGATGAAAAATTACTAGTCATACTTCTTATCATTCATATAAAACAATTTTCTCAAATTATTTTGATTACTATTTAACGTACTCACACAATCATATAAATTAATATAATATTTTGTGAACCAAGTTATTGAGGAAACACTCAGTTATATTCAATTAGAGATTTGACTTATTAAGAATATCTGTGATCTGAAATATATTGGGACGAATATGGATTAAGATCGATATGATCCGTTAGAGATTTAAATTTGATAGTAAATAAAAATATTTTATACATACGTAATTTTCTTTCTATTCCTATGAGTAACATTAGTAAGGTTTTACCACTGATTTAACAAAATATAAGTTTATACTTTAGTGATCATCTTACTTTTATGTGTACAGTCACCTAACAACATGCAAATTATTTGTGGTACATTAATATCGGTATTACTGTATTTGAATGTGATCTATTAAAAAAATTTAAGTAAGTGGCATGTTAAACGTTTCAATAATTGAACTTTTCTGTGATGAAGCTCTCTGGATTGTGGAGGAAGTTTGTAAGTTAAATGAATATGTAACGTAAAAAACTTATTGTATATAAAAGAATTTAATGAGAGTTTTGAAATTGGAGATTCTTTTGAGTCATAAAAAGATTAGAAATTCGATGAACTAAATTAAGATCAGGTGGGCTCAAAAAAATTAGGATCCGGCAAGGTTCGAATCCGAGAGAATCCAACTCAACGCAAAGGCTGGAGCAACATGCTCAAATAGCCTGGGGGATAATTGCTTTCAACCTCGCAAAATCTCCGAAGGTCGAACGTCAAAGTTCAAGCTACTTCAAAGATATATTTAATATCACTTTTAAGACTTTGAACGTTAACAAAATGATAATCTATATGAAAATGAAGAAAATGCTCATTTTTATTTGTGTTAACAAATATGTTAAAACCATGAATCTAAAATCTGAGTTTAGGGATTGGAGAAAAAAATTATAGATTATCATATATACTTATTAATTGGTGTATACTTACTCTCCAACTTATTTATAATAACATTTTTTTTTAGACGAACTTATTTATAATAATAACTGAAAAGCACAATAAATCATCATATATAAAAACTGCAGTTTTAGTCCTTTATTTAGTCTATAATCTTTTGGAATTTAGTCCTTTATTTTAACAAGTTTGTGGCCCAAAAAATAAACAATGTAAATGTGGCGAGAAGAGAGCTGTGATTATTATCGAATGGATAAATTAGAGGATTAAAAGATAATTTAGGTATTATATTTGTTTAACCTGGTTAAAATAACAGGTGTCATGCGGAAGATCAGAACATCCCAATTTGAAATTACTAAACCCCCCCGCTTACAAAAAAGGAAAGAAAAAGAAATTACTAAACCCCATGCTAATTTATAGACTGGTTTAAAACCCCTTTCAGTAACATGACCTGAGAAAATAAAAGCAAGCACATCTATTCTATTTTATGGAGGAAAATAAAATAAATTAAGAATAATCACTCTTCAAGGCAGCTCGAAACGGCGACGTAGGCAACTAACTTCCCTATTTCGTTGCCAACGTGGCCATCTTCTTGGACCTCAATCCTTCTCAAAGAATGCAGGTATTGAATTTGAATTTCTCGTTCCATTCTTTTTTTGAACTCTGTGATGAGACATGGTTATGCTGTGGTATATGCATCTAATTTCATATTTGACCAAAATTGAATACTACTGCTAGCCTACCTAGCATTGTTAGTTTTTATGAAATCGAAGAATTATTAATTTCTTAGGTTAGTTTATATTGGCAAGTTAAGGAATCCATAATGTACAAAAATTTGAGTCATAAATTATTCCCAATTAAGGTTCTTTAGAAATGGTTATTAATATGCAACTTATCTGTGACCAAAATGAATTGTGCTTTTGAACCATGGAGTATTCACAGTAACATCATGGACTTTAAGTGTAACTGTGCGTGTTCATTTAAGAAATGAATATAGGAATCTTCTAGAACTTTGGGTTTTATGTCATGGTCTATGCTGAGAGAATTAACAACTTCAAGCATGATTTTAGTGTTGACAGATTATTAAGGTGTATTAGGTGATTGAACAAGACAAGGAGCATTTCGTTTTTAGCATAAGAAAGAGCACTTCTATTGCACTGAATAGTGCTCTGCTCTTAGGTAGCTGGACAAGCAAATGGTACATAAAAGTTATGGCAAGAATGAGTCCAGTCGAAAATAGACTTTTTTTCTTTCAAAAAACGGTTATGTTCTGATAATAAGACTAAATGTAGCTTAACGTAAGTTGTGCTCAACTAGCTAAGGTTTCTACATAAAAGTTATGGCAAGAATGAGTCCAGTCGAAAATGAGTAATGGACTCTTCTTTTTAGAAAAAAAAAAAAAAAAAAAAGTTAAGGTTAACGTAAGCTGTGCTCAACTAGTTAAGGTTTCTATTTTCCATGATTGTGGTTTACTCTTTCCATCAGACAAGGCTCTCGACAAATTTAACAGAATCAGATTTGCATTGTACAATATGTATTGCTCCGTTCTTTGTGATGAACATTATTCTACCAGTATAAACTATTCCCCATCGACACAATTATATCTCTCTCCTGAGTCTTCAACAATAGAATTTTTAATTTCTTGCACAAAATTTCGATAAAAAGAACTTGTGTTTGTTGTCATTGTATCTTACAAGGAGTCACAGGAATCATCTCAGCGAAAAATTCTCGGTTTAATGAAAGGGAAAAGTACTTCTCTATCTTATTTTGAACTTTCATTTGCATACTAAAGAGATAGGATTGTGACTTGCAAGCAAAATTAATCAGAATAACTTTTCGTTTAACGAAAAGCTAACCCAACAAATTCTGGATTTTATATGACTTTTGTTCTAGTTCCCAAAAATATAATTCTCAACTTGTTTTTCTATATTACTATAATTACATAAGTTAAGCTGTGGTAATTTCTAATATTGTTTGGGCCATAAATTTAATTTAAGCAAAGTTTTGAATGCTGATTTGTCAAAAGTACTGTCAATTACATAGTTGTATCACAGGTTTTTCTATCTAATTAAAATCGTGAAGGTCCCCTGTAGAAAACGCCACCTGATATAATTGACGAGTCACTTCACAGTTAAATAACTGATTCACTTGATTCTCTTCTTCAATAGATTTGTCAGTATTATATTTGTTTAACCTGATTAACAAGTAGCAGAAGTTCTGGACATCCCAAATTACTAAACCCAAGTTAATTTATTGACTGGCCTGAATTTGCAGCAAGATAAGAGGGGTTTTCAGCCAAAAGCAAGCACATCTATGGAGGAGAATAAAATAGATAAAGAAGAATCACTCTTCGAGGCAGCTCAAAACTGCGACATATACAGACTAACTTCCCTAATTTGTTGCCGGTGCCCCTTAAAACGTGGCTATCTTCTTGGACCTCAATCCTCCTCAAAGCATGCAGGTATTGAATTTGAATTGATTTAATTTCCAGTTCTATTCCTTTGAACTCTGTGATTAGAAATGGTTATGATGTAGTATATGCATCTTATTTCGTATGTGACCAATTACTGCTAGCCTGCCTAACATTGGTAGTTATATGAAATTGAAGCATTATTAAATTACTCTTTCATGTTTTCTTTTCTGGGACAGATATGTGAACATATGAAATTGCTCCAAAAAGGTTGGCATAATTGAAAGTAACAACAAATTCCTTAGATTCAGTGTGGCTTTATAACCTTGGACTTGGATATACTTCAAATGAATGCTTGTTTTTGTTAAAAATTCTTAATTTATAAATATTAAATGTCTCTCTTCTCTAAAATCTTAAGTTTTACATGAATTGGACATTCAATCTGATAGCATATCCAGGCTAAGAAAAAGTCCTAGATTAGCATATCCATTTGCACAAGGTCTACTAAGGACATATCATAACTATCATTGATTTCGATGCAATAAAGAATTGGAACACTGCTTCAGTGCTTTGATTCCTATATGACGTCCGGTGAAGGATTTTACAACAATTGACTCTAGGAATGTGATAATAAAGTTTAAGAACGCTAATTTAAGACAACAAATATGACAGCGGCCTTCTTATTCTGGAAACGGCAAACTTCGTGATAGAAGAAATTTGGGCAAAAAGAGGCTGAGGTGGATGTTAAGCTGCATAATGACAGACGCAATAGGAAAAAGGCATATTTCTGAGTTGAGTGCGATAGATCTCCTTGAAGAGAATCCAATAGGACTAAAATATGATTTGGAAATCCAAAAGGAAGTCTGCTAAATGTACCAGGTAAGACGAGGAAATGCTCAGTTTTACTAGAAATTCCAACAAATAATCAAAAAGCAAGGACATCTAAGCTTATTTATGTGACCAACCATGCAACTAAATATCTGTGGAATGATCATCAATAACTATTCATTGATCCTGATGACATCCACAGTCAACAATTAAATAGCCTTCTGTGCAATATAACTAGTTTGTAAGTGTGACTTTGGAAATGGCCTTTGATGAAGGTAGAGGAGAAGAAGAAATCCAGTAGCCAACTCGCAAATAAGTATGAATAAAGCTATATGGTACCAGTTGAGTAATGTAATAGTGTGGATCAACAAAGGAAGGAAAAGTACTCCTAGTGCCCCAATTTTAACTTTCACGAGTTTTCTTTGGTTCTTAGAGATTTATAATATTCTACTTTGTTTTTCTAGTGAGATCAGGGGCTGATACATTTTCTGGGAAAATCATAGCTATGATCATCTACATAACAAACATACCGTAATCTCAGCATATGTATACAGCTTATTTCATGAAGAGGTAAGGAAAATGTAACTTATATGAGGAAATTACATGTTTAAATTTATATATCATAGATAAATTATTTCTAGTATCATAGTCCATAGGAAAGCTGAAGTTCAGAAGAAAGAATATAATTTCTAGAATCAGGTTATTACTTTCCCACTCTCAGCCATAAAAACAGCTTGCATTCTTCCCCCAAAATAAAAACGGGAACAAGCATGTGAACAAAATGAAAAGGCAACTTGCATCAGCAATGACATTCCTCATTGCAATTTGCACATGTAAAATTTATATCATCTAAATTGCTTCTGTCCCACAACTACAATCAAGGAAGACATCAATAGACTTATTTCATAATTTTAGTCATTAAAAAGTTGAGTATATAGCATACACTAGAAAAGAGGAGCAATATTTCTCAATGAGATGGTACTATAACACATTCACAGAAAAATCACAAACATGGATGTGCCACCTTCTAATAAAAAGAACATCTATAGTATAAACTCCAACAAAATTTGCGCAGTTATAGAGAATCACCGTCATAGCCTGACATCATAGTAAAATAACAGAAAACTTAATTGCAGACTCACCTAGCATGCAAAGGAAGAGAGTAACAGAGATAACAACTTGAACAGGCCGACTGTACTGCATATGATATTGGGACCTCTGGAGCTGTCTCTTAATGGCACAATACCAACCATACAGTTGCTTGTCGTAATATTCGCCACAGCCGTCAAGACAACTTTAACTTCCCCTAGTTTGTTTCCGGTGCCCCTCAGAACGTGGCTAACTTCTTGGACCTCAATCCTCCTCAAAGCATGCAGGTATTGAATTGGAATTGATTTAATTTAGTTTCCAGTTCCATTCTTTTGAACTCTGTGATTAGAAATGGTTATGCTGTGGTATATGCATCTTATTTCATATGTGACCAAAATTGAAAACTACTGCTAGCCTGCCTAGCATTGTTAGTCTTTTTTAGGTAAATTTATATTGGGAAGTTTAGGGAAGCCACAATGTACTAAACTTTGAGTTATAAATTGTTCACAATTAATGGTCTTTAGAAATGGTTATTAATATGCAACTTATCAGTGACCAAAATGAATTGTGCTTCTGAACAATGGAGTATATACAGTAATATCATGGACATTAAGTGTAAGCATGTTCAGTTGAGAAATATATTTAGGAATCTTCTAAAACATTGGGTTTTATGTCATGGTCTATTCTGGAGAATTAAGAACTTCAAGCATGATTTTAGTGTTGACAGATTAATAAGGTGAATTAGGTAATTGAACAAGACAAGGAGCATTTCTTTTTTAGCATACGAAACAGAAGTTCTATTGCACTTAGTAGTGCTCTTCCCTAGCAGTTCATGGTTTCATGGTAACCAGACATGCAAATGGTACATAAAAGTCATGGCAAGAGTGAGTACATGAAAAAAAAAAAAAAAGGTTCTGATCAGACTTAAATACAACCTGCCTTATGATATTATGCCCAAGTAAATGCAATTGGGCTACCTACAACATGTTGTCCATCAGTCCACTCCAAATGAGCAAAGCTGGTCGTTCCCGAGGGCATGTAACTCGCAGTGAATATAACCGTGTAAGCTTTCTGTTCATTTGGACTGTTGAACTCGAGCACTTCTGGAATAACCAAAATATTCACTGCATTTGTCTCTTGAAAGACATTGACCTTGTAAGTTGATGGATTACCCACATTTGTTAAAGTCCTAGTGTATTTGACAACTGTTGGTGCACTACTAATACCATTCGGGCCTGAGGCTGTCTGTAGGGGAACTGCAAAAGATGGGTAGTTAAGATCACCCACACTATATTCCTTACCCACCTTGCATGAATAATCTTGTTTGCCAATGATCTTGATCATACTTGAACTATAATTTATAGCGCAAAGAAAATCCACATAGTTGTCAACGGTAGCATCATAGATAAGACCGGGGTCAAGAGCTGATACTGGGTCCACATGTCCAGCACCGTAATCAAATGGTGTTGATGGCATTCCAGTTGCAAGATCTTGAATTCTCTCTCCATTCTTGTATCTATTATAAGCTGTTGTCATTAGTGCCGATCTTATAGCTGCGGGGCTCCATTGTGGGTGAGCAGATTTAATTAGGGCTGCTAGTCCACTTACATGTGGGCATGACATAGAAGTACCGGAAATTATATTGAAGCTTACATTTCGCGTATCTTCAGTCAATTGTGTAGGGCCAATCTTTCCCGTCCATCCGGCAAGGATGTTGACTCCCGGTGCTATCAAATCCGGCTTGAGAATATCCGGTGTGATAGGATTTGGACCTCTAGAACTGAATCCAGCTATGACTGGTGCTGGTTGCACTCCTTGGGTGCCTCCGGATGAAAGTGTAGCAATCGGATTTGGCTCAGAAAAAATGTATGTCTTTATCTTTTCGCCAGCAATCTGACCCACGACAGCCGTAGGTATAAAGTGGGCCTCAGCCATCAAATCTTCTCCAAAAGTATTTGCCAAAATCATACCAATACCACCCGCATCTTTCACTACCAAGCCCTTTTCTGAACCCGATGTCATCCCTGTGTCACAAAGGACAATTTTCCCATTGACTTTTTTCGAATTCAAACTGCCTCTCAAGCATAGGTTACCGGTGGATGTCCTACTGACATTACCGGCATAAACTAGTGGCACTAAGTAGGGAGTTAATTGTTCCCCAGCATACAATGATGTCCCGATTAATACCTTTTCGTTTCCAAGGCTGACATAAGCAGGAAATAGGCGGTCAATCGTGCTGGCTCCAACTGTTGTTATCCAAGGTGCTGTGTTTGACAAGCTTTCCGGTTGAGGCCCTTTATTTCCCGCTGAACATGCAACAAAAACCCCACGAGATGTTGCTTCAAACGCTCCAAGAGCAATTGCGTCTTTGAAATAATCAGTGGTTGTACCAACCAGTGACACTGATATAATATGGACACCATCCTCAATGGCCTTCTCCATGCCTGCTAGGATATCACTTTCGATACATGCTTTTTCAAGCCAGCAGACTTTATATGATGCTAGTCTTGCGTGTCTGGCCATCCCACGGGCCGTGCCTGCAGCAAAACCGAAAAAACTTGCTCCAATCACAGTAGAACCAGCTGCCGTGGTCGACGTGTGAGTTCCGTGGCCAACGTGATCCCTTGGGGATTTCAACTTCTCGTCAATTGGTCCATAATATGCTTCAAATCCTTGTGAAAATAACCTAGCTCCAATAAGTTTTCGGTTGCAACTCGAGGAGCTAAAGTCTGGACCAACCTCACACAAACCATTCCAACCACTAGGGATCGAGCCTAGCTCCTCGTCATTGAAGCTGGAGATCTCTGGCCAAACACCCGTGTCTAGCACACCGATGATTACATCGGTAGGTGTGCTAAACTCGGGTAAGGATGCCTCCATGTTTGGTACTCCAAGAAAGTCCGGAGATCTTGTGGTTTGGACTTCGTAGATTGAGTCTTCTCGGACAAATAACACTCCTGGTTGTTGTTCAAGCAACTCGGCTTCCTCAGTTGTAAGACGAACCAAGAATCCATTGATGACAGTGTTGTAAGTGTAGAGCAATTCGGTTTCTGATATCGACTTCACAAGTGTTCCATACCAGTGCACGTGATCGTCAAAACTGGTAGGAATGCTCGATTTGTCCATGTGGACAATGTAACTCTTCTGCTGGCTCCCGTCGCTGAGACACAAAAGTGTCATAACAGTAAGAAGGCTGATTCTGAGGCTGAAGAGCATGGTGAAGGAGAATAATATGTATGTGGCAAGGAGAGTTAAATGTCTGCCAAATAATGAAGATGGTATCAACTTATGTCAGTTATGAGGTTTTTGTCGATTTTAAATCATTAGTTAAAGAGAGAAATTCAAAATAAGTTGCACATTTATATACTATAATTCTTCTCCGAGAAATTAAAATTACACAAATAAAGATTCGGGATGAAAGCAGAAAATTAAGAAGACGTGTAAACTACAAACCACCACAACTTTTAGCTAGGAGTATATATCCAATTACTACAATTATCTATATATTCTCCAACCAAACACCTTTATTGGTCGTGCATAATTAAGAAGAACCACCACAAATAGTATTAGTACAGTTCAATATTGCTTCTTGACTAATTAACTAAAGATATTTCCATCCCGTCATATGACTTAATAATTAAGAAAAACTACTCATTATTAACTAAAAACAAGAACAAAAATTAATTAGCTAATCAACAATTAATGGATTAATCCCATATATATTTTACTTATTAATTAATTATGGGAGATTAACCCCATATTTTAGTCACTAACTATTCAATTAATTAACAGTGGAATGGGATCCCATACTTTAACAATGGAACCCCAAAACAGATCCATTACTAATCGAAACAGCCACCCTGCAATCCAACATGGCTACCACATGAACCTGTTAATTAAGGGGAAAGGACTGAACCGGGAATGTGGCAATCTTTTCGGGTGGTATGAACATGGAGCCGACCTGGTTTCCGGCGTAGAGGAGCTTAAGAGAGCAGTTGTAGTGGGCGAAGACGGAGGCGCGGTTAGGTTTTCTGACTGTAAGGAATTGGAAGAAGGTCATGTAGTTGACAATGGAGGCGGCGGAGAAAGTGGGGAGCTGGACGGAGGTGATGGTGAGCTTGGGGGGCTTGGGCTTGAAAATGGTGGAGAATATTATTATGATTAGGGTGGTTAATGTGATAACGATGCATGATGTCAATACTGCTGAACAATTTGGGGTGGGCAATGGAAGAAGAATGCATCCATTTAATTTAATTTAATATTTCAATTATTGATTAATTTGGTTTTAATTTCTATGTAATAAATTAATATGGAAACTTGAATTGGACAACTGGAGTTCATATATACACTAATTGTTTACTATATATATAAATAAGTGAAGTTAAGAAGGAACGTATATATTGAGTGGCAGTGCTAGGTAGCTAGTGCATTTCATGGTCAAATGTCAATTATGTTTAATTGGATTAATTATTATTAATTTCAATTTCTATTTGTATGTAAAGAAGTTGCTAAATGAAAGTGATAATGAACTGAAGGTGTAAAGTAAAACTGGAATTTGATGTATAAAATGAAAGCTTCTTAGTGAATGTAATAGATGTCTCGGTTTGCGGAGATTGAAAAATAAAATGTGTGTATATATGCTAAACCATATGCTTTACTTCACCCTTATTTGCTAAACCAATATTTGCCAAATACTAATGAACATGGTATCAAGTGACGGTGACCACCATTACCATATGCTTTACTTTGCCTTCCACCCTTAATTACCTGTATTGCTAGCTACTTCTAAAAATAGCTAGGACACTAATTTGAAGGAAAGACTATATCTATTCAAAGTTAAAATTTTCACTTATCAAATTAAAAATTCAGGTTTTCCATTTTGCAGAACATCTAAAACTCAATATTACAAATCAAAAGTGAATATTTGACCATTTGGCCGTTTCTACAATTATATATGCATTCACCAATAGAAAACGTGAGAATCCCATGTTCAACTAAAGCTGCTCCTTGGGAGCTTTTGGAAACTAAACTTTTCTCAGCTTTTTCCTTTATTAACCCATGACCACCTTAATTGAGCATGCAAATTGTTCTTATGAGTTGTGGCATTGTAAATTCCTGCACTCATAAATAATTCATTCTTTTTCTTTTTAATTTTTTTTTATCCTAATTATATGAAAATGTAATACGGGAGTAAAATACGAAATATAAATTATTTAATCTACGTACTATGAATAATTTTGTTTTAAATTAAAATTACACAAATAAAGATTAAGAAGACGTGTAAACAGTAAACAACAAACCACCACAACTTTTAGCTAGCAGTATATATCCAATTACTACAATTATCTATATATTCTCCAACCAAACATCTTTATTGGTCGTGCATAATTAAGAAGAACCGCCACAAATAGTATTAGTATAGTTCAATATAGCTTTTTGACTAATTAACTAAAGAGATTTCCTTCCTGTCATTATTAATTAAGAAATACTACTCATTAACTAAAAACGAGAACAAATTAATTATCTAATTAACAATGGAATGAATCCTATATATATTTTACTCACATTAACTTATTAACAAATTAATTATGGGAGATTAATCCCATATTTTAATCACTAACTATTCAATTAATTAACAGTGGAATGGAATCTCATACTTTAACTAATTATAATTAACAATGGAACCAAAAAACAGATCCATTACTAATCGAAACAGCCAACCTGCAATCCAACTTGGCTACCACATGATGCTTGAAGAAATCCAAGACCCGAACCCGGCCCGCCATCTCCAGCCTCGACTCCAACTCCATGCTGGAGGTCGTCGACCCGTTAAGCGGAAAGGACTGAACCGGGAATGTGGCGGCCATATACCGGGTCCCACCAGCGGCAATCTTTCCGGGTGGTATAAACATGGAGCCGACCTGGTTCCCGGCGTAGAGGAGCTTAAGAGAGCAGTTGTAGTGGGTGAAGACGGAGGCACGGTTAGGGTTTCTGACGGTGAGGAATTGGGAGAAGGTCATGTAGTTGACAATGGAGTAGTCGACGGCGGTGGAGAAAGTGGGGAGCTGGACGAAGGTGATGGTGAGCTTGGGGGGTTTGGGCTTGAAAATGGTGGAGAATAGTGAGGATATTATTATGATTAGGATGGTTAATGTGATAACTATGCATGATGTCAATACTGGTCTCTGCTGAACAATTTGGGGTGGGCAATGGAACAAGAATGTATCCATTTAATTTAATTTTTCAATTATTAATTAATTTGGTTTTAATCTCTATGTAATAAATTAGTATGGAAACTTGAATTGGACAACTGGAGTTCATATATATATATATTAATTTTTTACTATATATATAAATAAGTGAAGTTAAGAAGGAACGTATAGAGTGGCAGTGCTATCTAGTGCATGTCATGGTCAATTGGTCATGCATGTTTAATTGGATTAATTATTATTATTAATTTCTATTTCTATGTAATGAAGTTGCTAAATGTGGAGCGGATTAATTAACTTTCTATTGTTTTGCTTTGCTTACAACTGGAGTTCATGTAATTTAGAAGGACTAAGTGTATAATTTTTAATAACATAATCTAAATATTACAGTTATAAGTATTCAAAGTTACTATACAATAAACTATTAAGTGTTTATCATTCTAGCTAGTATCTTAACTTCAAAGTAATGTGTCTAGAATTAAATTTGAAAGTATTTACATTTTATTTTAACTAATCTTCATCAATTTGATCTTACAAGTTTTGATTCCTTTACTTTTGTCATAAATTGAAATTTATACATGACCAATTAATTGACCACATGAGTTAAGAATTGTTTCCTATGGGTTGGATTTTACAAGATTTGTTTCCTATGGGTTGGATTTTCTAGGTTAAGAATTGTTCAATGAACAAATATTGGTTGATTTTTCTTCTTCTTATTATTAAAGTTTCTGTCTTTATATTAAATTGACATTGATGATGGTTATGATTTGGAGTTTTTCAATGGCTTCTACTTAGATATTAATTTTATTGACCAAGGTATGTAACTCAAGGAATAAGAATGAATTTAGTTGGAACAAAGAGAAGAATGGTTTAGAGATTTATTTGCATTTTTCTTTTTCTTTTTTTGCTATCTTTGGAGGGGATGGAGAATGTGAAGTAATAATGTTAACATCAAGAGAAGGTGTAAAATAAAATTGGTAAGAGTAGAGGGTGAAGGTGCCAAGAGTGTGATGCTTGTTATTTTCTCCCTACTGTTCTTTTTGTATTTGTTCATTGGAAAAATGAGGAAACTAAGCATTACTATACTGCACCCTTATACTGGAAAATTCCTGAGGAACATTTGTTCTTGTGGAGTGCAGTCAAACATAGTTTAGAAGAACTAAACAATCAAGTCAAGTTACGAAGCAAGTCTTTTTGAAAAATTCTATTTATTTTTCTCCTTTTCGTGCTTCTCAAAGGTGAAACGAAATGGCAAATCAAGGAGGAGGAGCAGCGGCACAGATGCACACAAGTTTTGGGCATGAGCTCAGAGCCTGCCTTCGCTGCCGTCTTGTTAAGACTTATGATCGGGTGGCTCTACCCCTACCAATTGCACCCTCTCTTATTCATTTACTTTGTTTTTCTTGTAAATTAATATTAACCTCTATATTTGATTATTGCAGTTTCGAGAGTCGGGCTGCAAAAACTACCCTTTTTTTCAGATGGAAGATGATCACGAACGTGTTGTCGACTGCACCACCCCTAATTTCACTGGGTTTGTTTCTCTTTTTGTGGACTTCTTCTAGAAAAGAGGAAAATTAAAGAATGCTTGAAGAAAAAAAAAAAAACTTTTAAATAATTTAATGTTCTTAATTTCCTCTATCTGAAATTTGACTTTTTGTTTAACTAACAGGATAATCTCCATCATGGATCCAACTAAGAGTTGGGCTGCTCGCTGGATCCCCATTGGTATCACTTTTTTCTTTGTTCTTATGATTACTATTTCTTCAACTTTTAGAATTTAGTTATATAATGGGTGACAATTCTGATAGCAATTGCGGGAACTCTTTACACGAAGTATTCATATTAATCTGAATAACTCAGTGATGGGTTTTATAGGGCAGATGAAAATGGTGACAATATGCTCGTAGTAAAAGTGCCATAACATTATTCTTTTCCTGGCTGATTTTGTCAGGAAACATTTATGGCACACATTATGTGACCAACTTTGTCTTTCATATCTTTTCCTGCATGAACCATTTAGTCTTATCTTCTGAAAACCAATGGGTTCATTTTGATTTTGCTAGTCCTTGGGACTTGGGAGCAGTCTTCTAGTGAGAAGTAAATTCTTAATGCTGAATCATTAATTCAGATTTAACTGTCAAATTTCTTGGGAGTATAGTTTATTTTTTTCTTTCAGACTGTCCTTAAGATTCTGATTTAACTGCCATATTATAGTATGGTTCTATTCTAATAAACCATAATCGCAAATCATGATGCCAACTATTGAAGTGCATTTGAATGGTCCGACTTAAATGGCTCTTATCGCATACTTTTTAAGGATTTCAACTGATATTCAGCATCCTTCTATGAGTTATCGACTCTGTTTATTATGTTATATGCTGTAGGTAAGCAAGCTTCCCTTTACAAGCTGAAGCCACATCAATATCTTTAAGAATGCAATATGAGATAAAAACTATTAAATTGATGACCTATTAAGCTTTACTGTAGCTTTAAAAAAACAAAAAAAAACTCTACTGTAAACATAGGAGCTGGAGGTGGTATTATGGTAACGCTAAAGGTAAATGTGTATTTGTTAATTGATATTTTGAGAAAAGATGTAAAAGGATTTCCACATTTGCCATTTGAAAACCAGTAAATGTACTAAAAATGTGAATGCCACAGAAGCACCTCTCTCAATTAAGATTTCTGTCTGAATTCTCTTCTCCATTATACATTTTATTTTGATGCATTCCTTTCTTGATATCAGAATGCTTATGTTTGTTGATGAAGTTTGGATCCTCATTTTGATTGAGTGATTCTTTTGAAACTTTTCAGGAAAATTTGTTCCTGGTTGTTATACACTCGCAGTTTCTGAAGCACTTCCTCAGGACTTGCAGGTCTGCTATTAAGTTATCTTTAAGTAGATTAACTCATTCCTACTATGTTTTCCTCTGAATTTATTTCTTTATAGTATGAACAATACTATTCATTGGTCTGGTAACTCTGGTAGAGATTGCACTTTCATGTCTTGCAAATGTTTGTATCTTGGTTAAAGAATTGGTTTTTAAGGTTTCTACTATGATTCGCATATCCACCTTAACCCTCGAGTCGAGTCTGAAGCTCTTCATGCAGCAGAAGACTTAATCGAGTTGTTTTTTGTTCAGTGAAAGTGCTTTTGTCTAAGTGCGGCTTAATAATTTTCATTTTTACATTACGGGTCCTGAGTTAGCATTTCTATTTGGACTTCCTTAGTCATCTATGATCAAAATTAGAAACAGTTAATATATTGTCTTTAGTTGGAGTATATGCTTTTCGTTATAGAAGTCGTCGTTAAATTATATACATACTCTTGGAACATTTGTCTCTTTATAGAGTTGGCATAATGGATAATTCAGATTGTTTGGTTCCATTACTGTGAATATATATGTGGTTATTGAGTTTATAATGCTCTTCCTGGATCAATGATCAGTTTTATAAGTATATTAAGTACTAACCTTACTAAGTATTTGCAATGTAAATTCTGTAATTTCTCTTCTTTATCTTCAATCTGAACTGATTTTGATTAACACTTGCAGAATATGTGTGAAGAAGAGCGTGTGCCCTATGTTCCACCAAAGCGTGTTTGAGTTGCTCATTGATTGTGTTTCTAAATTAGAGTGGCAGTGCTATCTAGTGCATGTCATGGTCAATTGGTCATGCATGTTTGATTGGATTAATTATTATTAATTTATATTTCTATGTAAAGAAGTTTCTAAATGTGGAGCCGATTAATTAACTTTCTATTGTTTTGCTTTGCTTACAACTGGAGTTCATTTAATTTAGAAGGACTAAGTGTATAATTTTTAATAACATAATCTAAATATTACAGTTATAAGTATTCAAAGTTACTATACAATAAATTATTAAGTGTTTATCATTCTAGCTAGTATCTTAACTTCAAAGTAATGTGTCTAGAATTAAATTTGGGAAAATTTGATGCTAGTCTTGAGAGCACCGTGCTCCCAAGTCTTATTTATGCAATACGTGTCCACATCACTGAAAAACTACAACCCTCTTTAATTAACACTAGTCAAAAAATTACAGGCTTAAACTATGAAATTAGAAGAGAAGATCGATAGATTAACAGATGATATACGAAATCTTCAAAAGATTTTAGAACAAGTAAATAATTTATTTCACACTTTTCATCCGCAATTAAATAATATATCAGATATACTTAATAATCATGAAATAAATAAATTAAAAGAACAAGTTAATAACTTAGAAATAGTGCCAAAGGAAGAAAATGCTTTAGAAAATCTGAAAAAGACCATAGAAAACCTTGAAATGATAATATATCAAAAAGAGCAAATACGAGGATTAACTGAACAAGATCTAGAAAAATATTTTAGAATATCCTCAAGAAAAGGGTTTAAGATGCCTAACAAACTAGAATATATATGGCGGAAACCATAGAAGAAACTTTAGAAGAACTTAGACATATGTTAAGTTCACTAAGCTTAATGAATAAAGAAACTACTTCAAACATAGATATAGAAGAAGCTTATCCTATACAACATCAAGAGAATGAAGATGTTATCTTTAAATACACACCATCTGAAACAGATGAAGAATACATAGGAATGGAAGATGTTAAAAATCCAAAAACAGAAGATCAACCAGAATCTAGTAATCAGAGAAATAGATATGGATATTCTGCACCACATAGAGCTGATGCAGGAGACATACCAGCTTTAGGATCAAATTTTTATCCTTTTAGTCAAGGCTATATACCAAGTAGGCTAGGTAGTAGAAACCCATGGAAAAAGGTTCCAGCAAAATGGCAGCCAATACATGGAAATATGAGCCAAGAGAACATTCTTAATTTAGATTGTGTAGACAATGAAAAAGAAATGCTTACTTACTGGACTAACCAGATAAGTCTGATTATACAAACAACAGATGAGTTCTCTAACTCTTCTGTTCTCGATATATTTAGATTCGTTTTACATAAAACTACTGGAAATGTTTTGAGAATGTTGCAAAACTATACGAATGAAGATGTACAAACTAATTTCAACGCTGATACACAGTTACACATGTTCAAGAAAATTGCAAAGGCAATATATGCATATTTTATAGGAGATTTACAAATAGAAAATACCTTTATGGGATTACATGAAACGGAAGAATCAAAACGACATTTACATAACATGGCTATATGTAATATGTGCTATTTTGAAAACTATTACTGTGAGTTTATTGAACATCTAACTAAAATACCTATACCAGAACAATCCCCATTTATAGATATATTCTTTGCTAAATTACCTTACCCCATAGGAGTAGAATGTC
Source organism: Penstemon davidsonii (assembly GCA_034814905.1). Taxonomy (NCBI): domain Eukaryota; kingdom Viridiplantae; phylum Streptophyta; class Magnoliopsida; order Lamiales; family Plantaginaceae; genus Penstemon; species Penstemon davidsonii. The sequence continues at coordinate 19,412,507 of JAYDYQ010002685.1, forward strand.
AGAAAAAATATAAGGAAGAAGTTCCAGAAACACATAGAACTATAGGAGCTGCTAGAACCATAGTTCGAAAATATACAACGGAACAATGTATACAAAAGAAACGATCTATAGCTATGAAACCATTAACTAAACTCTGTTGTACAGAAAACTATCTTCCTCAGCAATATGGTTGTAGAAAGGAATATAAGAAAAAGCATAACAAGAAAATATGGAAAAAACGAAATAAACATTGGATAAAAGGAAATAAACCTTACTTTAGAAAAAATAGACACAGGTTTTTTAGGAAAAAACCATCCTATAAAGAGGAGAATAAGAAAAGGAATAAATACTGCCCTGAAGGAAAAAAGAAATGTACATGTTGGTTATGTAAAGAAGAAGGTCACTATGCTAATGAGTGCCCAAAGAAAAATAAGAAAGAACATCAGGTTAGACTCTTACAGTTTGCCTATACACAAGAATTAGAACCAATAGAAGATTCTGATTATGAATCCGATACAGATTGGTATGAATTAATATCAGAAACTGATGAAGATGAGGAGATAGAATATCCTAATAGTAATGCCTAGTCAGAATTCTACCTTCATAAAAATACGTATCAATGATACTTATATATATGCTTTAATTGATACTGGAGCAAGTCTCTGCCTTGCTTCGCCAAAGTTAAACTGTTTCAAATGGGAACGATTAAAAACGCCCATACGGGTTATGATTGCAAATGCATCTCATTACTACATTTGGGACGTAGTGAAAATGCAAACTATTTTTATACAGAACTTTGCTTTTACAGCCCCAACCATTTATAAACACAAAACAGGTTTACCTTTTATTTTAGGCAATAATTTCTTAAAGCTATATGCACCATTTGTGCAAAATATTTCCACCATATCACTTACTGTACCTTTTCGAAGAAAGTATAAACAAAGAAAAAAACAAATTTCTATTCCAATAGAAAAAGATTTGAATACCAAAAAACTGATAGAAAAAATTTCAGAACTAGTCTATCAGATTACTCTTTATACATCCAACTTGGATAAAGAAATTGATGAAATACTTGAATCCACTTCCAGTGAAAATCCCTTAGATTTTAAAAATACTAACACCATGTTAGTAGAAATAAAACTAAAGGATCCTTCACAAGAAGTAAATGTGAAAAATAATATTCCTTATTCTCAAAAGGATATAAACGAATTTAAAGAAGAATGTTCAAAACTTTTGGAAAAAGGAATTATTTCTGAAAGTCATTCACCACATGCAGCACCTGCTTTTTACGTTGAAAATCACAATGAAATTAAACGTGGCCAAAGAAGAATGGTTATAAATTACAAAAAAATGAATGAAGCAACCATTGGTGATGCCTATAAGCTCCCAAGAATTGACTTCATAAAAACAAAATTAAAAGGACAGAAATGGTTTAGTACTCTAGATGCTAAATCTGGCTATTGGCAGATTAGGTTACATGAGAATACCAAACCATTAACTGCTTTTACATGTCCACCTCAAAAACATTTTCAATGGAATGTTTTGCCTTTTGGCCTTAAACAAGCACCAGGAATTTATCAAAGATTCATGGATAAAAACCTTGAAGGTTTAGAAAATATATGTCTTGCTTACATCGATGATATTATTATCTTTAGTAATCAAGATAGAGAAGATCATTTGAAAAAACTAAAAATTGTCTTAATAAGATGCAAAGAAAAAGGTTTAGTCCTTTCAAAAAGGAAAGCTCAGCTTTGTAAAAGTAAAATTGATTTTCTTGGAAATACTTTTGATTCAGAAGGAAACATGGTTATTCAACCAAATGTTTTAGAAAAATTAAATACTTTTCCAGATCAACTAGAAGATCGAAAACAAATACAAAGATTTTTAGGATGCCTAAACTATATTTCTGATCAAGGCTATCTTAAAGATCTTGCTTTACAAAGAAAAACGCTTCAGAAAAAACTTTCTACCAAAGTTCAATGGACTTGGACTGAAGCAGATACACTAATGGTGAAAACTATTAAGGGACGGTGTCAAAACCTACCCCAACTATACAATCCGCAAGAGAATGATTTTATTGTTCTTGAAACGGATGCATCAAAAGATACGTGGGCTGCCGTTATGCTAGCAATACCGGCTATAGAGTACAATGCTCTCCCACATATGTCCAATGGACATAAAAATACGCTTTCAACAAAAGCACAAAAATATATACGCCTATGCAAATATGTATCAGGCACCTTTACACAATGTCAAATGAACTATACAGTTCATGAAAAAGAAACACTAGCATTATACAATGCTTTGAAAAAATGGAAGATCGAATTGCTACCACGAGAATTCGAAGTCCGCACAGATTCTAAATATTTAACATATTTCTGTAAAACAAAAATTGCAGATAGTTCAAATCAAGGAAGACTGATACGTTGGCAATTGGAGCTAACAAGATACAATTTTCATATCGTACACCTCGCAGGAAAAGACAACGTACTTGCAGATACCCTGACAAGAGAATGGAAGCAATGATATCTATTTTCTGTAAACAGATACAAGACATCAAAAATGAGCAAAAGAAAACAGAACAACTTGCTCGCAAAGAAATCCAAAACTTCACAGCAGCTAAAGAAAAATACATTTCGGAAACAGCAGCCGCAGCAGCTAGAAAGGTACACGAACTAGAATCTAGCCTCCAAACACTTTGCACTACACTAAAAATACCCTTTCCATCAGAATTTCGCAGCCAAAACGTGGTGGATCCATTACCCACAAACACAAACACAAAAACAACAAATCTTCCATCACCACCACCTCTTACGAAAAATGATAAACCAATTCAGTACCAAACACCAATGCCAAAAATATCTCCTGAGAAAAAACAAGTCGAAATTGCAAACAAAAAGAAATGGTACACCATGTTTAATGGACCAATGAAAGGAATATACGATGAATGGAGTAAAATGACCCCATTTATTACAAAAGGAAGCATACATCAATCCTTCAAAACACTCGAAGAAGCAAAAGCTGCCTTAACACAATACGAACTGAGTCACTATAAACAAGCCCTTATGCATACTGACAAACCAACAACATCCAAAGTTGTCTTAGGAAAAATTCCATCAACAAAAAACCCTCTTGATAACATCCCTACAAAGGAAGAAAAGGATAAAGAATATGAAGAGCAGAATACACTGAAAAAGGAAAAGTTCGAAGAACTCTTGAAAAAATTAGAAGAATACAATCCAGCCACAGACAGAGAAAAAAGGTTCTATCCAGTAAATAGATACGGCCCAAAAGCCATTCTAGTCGAAGGAATAGACCCTATATTGGCATACCAGTTTTTCTTATATGGGCTAGTGGACATCATGTATCTACAAAATACAACAATGCTTCAGAAATTTCCAGGAAATATCAGAAAAAGCATCTCAGAATACTTTACAAATGTTGGTAAAAATGGACAAAAAGAAGTGGTAGTTAAGTGCCATCTCACATACCCAACGTTTGAAGAAGGAATTACTTCAAGTTTTGGAATAATTAAACTTGTTACAAGTAATGGAGAATACCCAGCAATAGAAGTAGTAGAAAAAATGAATACTGACCAGCAAGAAGAAGCAGTGGCCTGGCAACTTATACAGATCCATAATATTATCCATGATTTATATCAAGCAAAATCCTTTAGAATAAATCTCAAAGGGAAAAATCATCTGATATATGGAATGTAACAGAGACCACTCCGGGAAACCCATTGGGAATACATCTACGAACATCATGAGAAGATACTCAAGGTGGAAGATTTTCAGCTCTCTACCTTGGCAGAAAAAACAAAAAGGGTTCTACATGAAGAAATGAAAAACTTGGAGGTACACAATTGCAAATACTGCAAGAAAAAAGACGTCAGCAGTGACGATAAAGAATACAAGGACGCTTACGAAATAAGTGACGAAGAAAGCAACAGCTCATCACCAATAATAGAGGAAAACACATCAGAAAAGATGTAGGTCCTACGAGAAAAACGTCGGCAAAAGGAGAACCACTCCTTTCTTCCCGACACTTTTATATAATAGTATTTCTCTCTATTTTCAATCAAAAATCTCTGCCTATATAAAGAGATCATATGTAAACATTAGAGATAAGAGTGAATAAAATAAGTTTTCAACTTTATCTTTCTTATGAAAGTTTTGCTCTTCCGGAATGTTGATCGTGCTATTGAGAGTTAGCATACCTCATCTCCACCTTAGAACCTAACCAGTTCTGCAGAGTAACCTTCTGTAACAGGTACATACTCATATACTTTCATACATTTTCATATATCATCATACATCTTAAACAATTTTAAATATCTGTTTACAATGAATGATTTGCATGAATATCAACATATACAAGTAAACACATCATTCAACACTAGATCTCTTCAATATCATTTAATAGGAATAATGAAAAATAACTTGATACCCATTCTTATAGATACAGGAGCAACATGGTCCCATGTTCATGAAAACCTAGCTACAGATATAAGAAAAACCAGTGCTGAAACATATGTGAAATATAATGGAAAAGAAATAACTATAGAAAAAACAGGAAAGATAGAAATAACATTAGAAAATAATCTTACTCTTTGTACACGAATCTATATAGATAATGAATCCCCATATGAGATAATTTTAGGAATGGATTTCCTAGATTCTTTAAAAAGCTTCGTTCTTACTCAAGAACATATAGATATTACTTTTCAAAATACAGTTCGAAGAATACCACGAATAAAACTTTCTGAATCTCAACTTAGATCTCAAATATGAACACCTTAGAAATAAAAAATATTGAAAACATCTCTAACGAGATAGAACAATTAGAATCAAAAGAAGTTTCTGAAGCATATGGGAGTTTTTCCCAAGATATAGTTATAAGTCCTAAAACAATAAGTAAAATCAGACAAAAGGAGTTAAATATAAATGATGGACAAGGAATTAGAAAACCTTCATTTTTTCATAATATGTTTCAACGAAAAAATTTAATATATTTTGGAAAATTTATACAGGAAACCCCAATAGAAATAACCGAAGCCCAAGGAAAACTTTCCTTACCATTAATAAATGAAAATCATATTCTTCAAAAAATACGTTCACTTAATAAGTCACCAAGTGAATTTGGATACATACACATTTCAACTATACAAGTATTGATAAAATCAACCTTTGCCGAAGGAATAGAATCACCAGTTAAATTCTGGATTATAGACGATAGGATAAGAGACACCCAGGATAAAATCCTAGGAGTAATTGAAGGAAATTTAAAGGCAACAAAACTTATGTTTAATGTTTCGATACAATACGGAATACCTCTAGTAACCAAAAATTTAAGCCAATCTATATCTCTTTTATATAAATTCTCTAGAAAAGATTTAATGGAACAAGGAGATTACCCTTTCTCTATGACATATGCTGTAGGATACGCTATTAGTAATAGTCATCATAGTATAGACTATAAAACTGAAGATAAAATTAACATGGATTCTCTATTCAAAGACTTTGCTCAAATTAAATTTGTCCCTAAAAAACAATCCGTCGAACCTCAAAGAACATCCATGAGGATAGAAAGACCAACAACTTTTATACCAATAAAAAATGATTCTAAAGAAACAGAAGAAGGCATAAAAACTCTAAATAAACAAATAAATAGTCTAACTCAATATGTTCAAGAAAAACTATAAGAATTGGAATACTTATGCATACATAGAATCTTCTTATAAATTTTATAAAAAACTTTCAGAAGATTATCCTCATATACAAGATTTTAAAGAAAGAAAAGAATACTATTACATTCTATATTATAGATATCATTCTATAAATGCCACCTAGAAAAATACTTCTTTATAAAAATAATTCATATTACGAATGGATAGACTCCCAGTATATTTTTTATAAAGAATTATGCGAAACTCTTATAAATGGAACGTATGAAAAAACATTCTTTGAAAATACACGAGATTACTATCTTAAAAAACGAAATCAATTAAGAATAATACGAGCTGCATAAATGACAGGATTTGAATTATCCTCCGATGAATATAAATATAATTATACCAGTCAAAATAATGACTGTACTTCCGCATCAGAAAGCGCTCTGTTGGCTCTGGTATCAGAGCACGGTGACGACTTAAATATAGATAATTTAAATATATGCAACTTAGTTTGCACTGAAAACTATCAAAGTCTTTTAGACTTCGATTTCTCCGATATCGAAATAACTAGTCCTTTTAAAGATTTTAGTAAACAACTAGAAAATATATTAGAAATAGGAGAAAACAGTGAACCACCTAAGAAAAAACGTAGGTATAAAACTTATACTACTGAACAAGATACTTTCCTATACCTAGAAATATTAGAAGCTGTTAGACAATATTGCAAATATATGCCTATGTCAAAAAATAGGTCTAGAATGTTAGATACCTTATCACGAGAAATAGATCATTTAAAAAGAAAATCGAAACGAAGAAACAATGAAGATATACCATACTTCATAACACTTAAAATTAATGAATTTAGAGAAATCTTTAATATACTCTATGGATACAATTAGACAATTAATAAAACAAATTAATTGTACTGAGAGCAGCACTAGGTGCTCTTGGTAGCAGCATCAAACAAACCTTAAATTTGAGAGTATTTACATTTTATTTTAACTAATTTTCATCAATTTGATGATGTATCTTATAAGTTTTGATTCTTCTACTTTTCTCATAAATTGAAATTTATACATGATCAATTAATTGACCACATGAGTTGAAGCTGCGAGCTGTATATATGGGGTACGACCTTGCAGTGAGCTCCAAACAACAAATTGTCTTCGTATATAACTTTGTTTATTATTTAAGTATTAATGTCAACTTCCCGCCTAACTTTAATTGCTTATCCAATAAGAAAGAAACCGCGGGAGGAAATATTTATTTTAACATGGCAAAGATCAAAAAGCAACAATTTACTTATCTTTCTTCTTATGACACTAGATATATATAGTACTGTATTGAATTCCTTTTATCTATCTTTTATTCTTTTATTTCTAAATTTTAAAATTCCTATACAAAGTAGCTAGAAAAAAAGGTAGACTAACTGAGAAAGATTGTCAAATATTCTTTTAAAATTTAAATAATCTATATTTTTTTTGTTTGTTGGATGATATGGGTTTGTTTCCATATATTTTGACAATTTGTTCACTTGCTTGATTGTTCTTTATTTTAAATTTACCGTGACTTTTTTATGATTAATTAAACTGATGAAAGAATAAAATTGTTTAAAAATAATTAATTATAAAGACAAGGTTGTCGATTTTTTTATATATAAAAATAATTCAGTTATTACAAAATGATTTATGTGAACAAGTACACTATGAATAAGAAGACCTTTGAGCTTTATTCTGATAAAAGTTGTCATCAAGTTTTTTTAGCAGGTCCATATATTTTGTCATTAATCGTTAAGTCAAAAAAAATTCTAATTACTATCGAAGTAAAGTATGAAGAAGATAAATTAACTATAAACACTAGTAGTAAACTTGAAAAATATTCATACTATTGAGAATTGAACACAAGACCTCTTGGTACTAGGACCTCACTTTTGGCACTAATTGTCATTAAAATTCCAGTTCTTCTATTCTTGTTATGTTTTCTAATATTGAATAACTGTTCAGTTTCAAGACGTGTTTTGTAGTTCAATTGCAACGAGACATGGTATTTAATCTATGGAGTAAATTAAGTTTTAATTATTTCAACTACAAGTTTTTTTTAGTTTGTTGAAGACCAAAAGTATTCGCATCCCGGTATATAAATAATTTCTATTCTTATTTCAAGTTATTTAATGTTGGATAAAGTTATTTCATATTTTTCAATTATTATTTATCTCATCAGAACTAGTTCATGTATTTTTGTGATAAATTTGCAAATATCTCAGTAGATTAATTCACATTGTTCCTATCAATTGTTGTAAAAGTTATTGATAGTATCACATTACAAATTTGAAAAAATTCGTTTTGATCACTACAATTAGACCATGAGTTGCAAAATTATGGATATTAATAATTTGTCAATTTAGTCTCGCCCCCTCGACTTTTAATCATGGCTCCGTCCCTAAATGTGCAATTATTCACCATCAATCAATGGACCCACACTATCAAACACAAATACAATGAAGATGAATTTCAGATGTTACGAATATATTAGCCAAAGGCAATTTATTTTGCTGAATTCGCTTATTATTATGTTTTGAAAATTTGCGAATCCAATTCGAACTCTGGGAGCGCGCACATGACCCTAGGGGCAAAGTATTACCTAAGTTTGAAAAGTGTGCACTGATATTCGATTTGGGCTGAACCCTTGGATAATAGTGGCGGGATGGGGCGATCGCCCCCCCAAGAAAATTAGATTAAGTATTATTACTAGTTAGCGTTTACAATATAGACTTCTTTGTTCAGCTGGCAAGATAGTTGTTGAATGATCTTGCAGGGTGCAACTTTTTTTATTTATTAAAGTTGAGATGTGTTCTTTTATTGTTTTTTTCCTTTTTAATAGTTATAAAAAGAATATAATCTCTTATTTTTATATATACTCCTATAACACATTTTTCTCATTATTTTATCTACTTTAATGCACCTTTTCAAAAAAAAAATCAATAATAATCCTTAATAATTGTAAAAGAATACATGCTTTTATTTTCTTAATATAGTGCAATGAAAATTCTCGCCCCTCCCCAAAAAATTCTGTCTAGCTCTGCCACTGGATATTAATAAGTTTTATCGTACGTTTATTACATGAATGACTAAGTTTCATTTTTACAAACTTTAATCCAATCCAATTGAGTTTATGTCATAATCCGATATTCTTTATTATACAATAACATAATTTAAGTAATACCTCATAAATAAAATAAAGATATACAATATGATTATAGTTTGAAAGTCTATATTAAAAGATTTCATTTTTTGAGAAATTTAACCGAATCAAATTCAACTATTTATAACTCAATTGTATTAAATTTATCCTTGGTACGTAGAATATAACATAGAGGATTGAGATGTAAAGAGAGCGGTTCACCTCCACGAGTGGATTGATAGATTTATTAACTGATGTCACTGCATATATACAATTAAACAACTTATTCGGTATTTCATTTGTTTCAATTCTTTTTTTTTATTACATATAGTGCGGAGTCAAAATTTTTAAATATTTTATTAAGTAAATATCTTTTATATATATATGGCGTTTTAAATCTTTTACATATTAGTAGATATGGTCTTATATACTATTGTCAAATTATTATTAAAATAAATTAATTAGATTAATTATATATTATATTTTTTTGAAATTTAGTTACATTGACCGGTCAATCATGTCTATTGATAGTATGGGTCGGTAACATACGGCGCCCGCTAGCTGAGTGGTGGTTATGCAGTCAACGGCAGGTGCGTTAGTTAAGAAAATTTGTTCGTTAGTTAATAATTTATTCATAATTTCATATTTATGCATATATAAATATGAATATTAGTTAAGAAAGTTTGAACATGTGAGCTTTAAATAAAATCATAAAATTAACAAACTTGTTTTAGGAAAAAATATTGGTGTAAATTTTGAAAGTAAAGATTTTATTGAACCCGGAAAAGATCTGACATCCGATCGAATCCAGTCAAGATTCGTGGGACTCGAAAAATTTAGATACGAGCAAGATGCAGATTCAATTTGAATCCAATTTAACATAAAAAAATGAAGTTGGATCTAGGACTAGCCTGATGCGACTCGAATTCCACCAATTAAAAGCCCCAACTTTCTGGATGAATTAAATAATTCGACTAGAATGGAGTAGGCTTGGTTGAATAAAGTGAAAGAAAGATAAAAAAGAAAAATGGGGGCTTTTTTTATCAACCAAAGATTAATAAACTATAACCCTTTAATCAAAACTCTTAATCGGGCCTGAACCTTCAAATAAATAAACAGTTGAGTTGAACTAACAGACTTTCGACTAAGTGAATTTGGCTAACTAAATTTAGTTCGTCTATTTATAATTAATAATAATATCTACCTAGAAAAAACAGTTATAATGATTAATAGTTTAGTGAATGAAAGTCAAGGTTCTGTTTTACTAATTCTCTTTGTAAATTGAAGATAATTGAAGGTCGTACCAAAATAATAATAATAATAATAATAATAATCTGTTTTACTAATTCTCTTTGTAAATTGAAGATAATTAAAGGTCGTACCAAAAAATAATAATAATAATAATAATAATAATTAACAGACAGCTTCGTACGATTTCAATCAGTTTACCTTCTATCCATTTCCATGTGCCGCAATGTCAGATTGAGGTAATAGTTTGCTCGATCGGTATGATTTAACCCCCAATCAATCAGTCCTACATAAACCGAACAACAGTTGCGATTCTATTCCTGCTGCTGAAGGCTTCAGGCAAATTATCAATTGTTATTTTCTAGGAGTAAATTTTCATGGATCCTAACATTATGAAATTCCTTGAAGAAGACGAGGTATTCCACATCTCTCTATCACAAAAAACATTAATAATACTTTCTCTTTAATTTAATTCGAGTTCGAGCTTTTCCTTTATTTTCGAGGTTAATCAAATGGGTCAAAACTGGCAATTTTTTTGATTTTTGGTTTGACAGGATGAAACAATGCATTCTGGGGCTGACGTGGATGCCTTCACAGCTGAATTAAACAGAGACATTGAAGGCAATTCCTCCACATCTCAGCACCCCTCTGATTCCGAAAGCGGTAAAGATTTCTCTCTTTAGCATTTTACTGGCAATCTTATGTTTGTAGTTCAATTGCGAGTGTATTTCGTAGTTTATTGGTATATTAATTATGAAGATCATATTTTCTTAGATTAGATTATGTATAAGTTTACTCTTTGTGTGCGAGTGATATGTTGTGGAGTGGTGGTGTTGGTGAGTTAAAAAAAGGTTGAAATTTTTCTTTTTCTTTTTGGAAGGGAGGTTAATGAAAGTTTAATTCCTAAATTATGAAGTATAATGTATTAGGTTGTAGTGTAAAGTGCAGCTGATGAAGTGGGAGGTTAATTTCCTTATCAGTTTCTCATTTAGCTCTACTATGTAAGTATGACCTTATTGGTACTGTGAAGTTAAATGGTTAGGAATCATAATTTTGATTTGAAATTCTAGTGAATGAAGGTAAAGGAAATAACATGATTTATGGGAAACAACTTGCCATGGTTAAATTTGTTGTAAGCTCGACATGTCAATTCTAGGTCTCATTATTTACAAGAACTCGAACATAGTGGTGGAGCCAGTATCATTACCAGTTTTTTTTTTTTCTCTTATTCATGAATTGTTCTCATTTATGCGATAAAAAATTGCAGCAGCCTTATCACAGGGAAGCAGTCAAGCCGCGAGTCAGTTTCTTCCACAGTGGCAAACGTCTGGCCATGATGGAGTTGTTAATTTTCAAAGCGGGCAAGATTTCATGTTCGCGGAGCAAAAAGATCAGTACCCTTCTCAAATGGAGCAACAGCAACATGATACAGATTCTTTGAATCCAAAAGAGGATGGCTCCTCCGATGTGTTTAATCCTTTCCGACATAATCCATCTGTAGATACTTGTCCAGATCCACAGAAAGATGACCAGAACACTTTCACTGCATCCCAGCCTGTGAGTGAGCAGACATCTGCAGAACAGCTAGTCCCTACCCAAAAGCCAGACCACGAACCAAAATCCGGAGGAGGATCAAAACTGCAAAAATTCCAGAATACGAGTGGTCAACAGTCAACTGCAATTGGGTCAAATGAATATCAGCCCATGGCAACAGAATTGAATGATCAACAGCTCTTTTCAACAGGAAAAGAGAATCAGCAAACAAGTATGGGATTCAGTAATGATCAGGCCACGGCAACTCTGAATCAACATAGTGCAGGAGCAGGGATGAATAGCCAACAGGCCCTGACCTCTGGGATGAATAATCAACAGGCAGGTACCTCGTTAAAGTTGAACAAACAAGTGCCTTTTGGCATGCTGCTTCCTATCATACAACCCCAACTGGACAAGGACAGGGCTATGCAGCTTCACACTCTATACTTTAAACTGAAGGTATTTTCGGTTGAATAATGAATTCGACATTAACTTGAAAGAATTTGGAGATCTCTCATTAGTTATTAGTCTCATTCTAATATTGGTATATTTGTTTCCAGAAAAATGAGATATCCAAAGATGGTTTTGTTCGACACATGAGAAGTATTGTTGGAGACCATATGTTAAAAATGGCTGTTTATAAGCTACAAAATCAAGTATGTGATAAATATCTTGTTATTTGACTAAATTTATGGTTACCTTACAATATGTATGCTGGTAGTTGCGTTTGATCAGTTTCAAAAAATGAAAATCAGTTTTCTAGGAACTCACAGCCTGCTCTCAATCAATTTCAGTCACAACCCCAGGCCTCTCGACGACAACTGCAAATGTCATCAAGTGGTGAAAATCCTTCTCTTTTACTCAGTTAATTTACCAATGGCTTCAGATCCTGAAAACAGTTGTTTCTACTTCTGCAGAATTAACCAACCCAACAAGTGAAAGTAGTACAGGAAAACCACGTGAAGTGGACAACCAAGGAGATCCACAGGCTGTTCAAGTAGGCCAAATGTCAACATCCAGTTTGAGTCAGGAGAGAAAACATCCTGTACCGATGACACAGGGACTCAATAAGCAGCAGCATATGCACTTCCCGCAGACATCTTTTCCAACATATGGAAGTGCTGGGAGTAGTTATTCGCCTTTCTCTACAACTAATGTTGCATCTTCAACATCTCTCCGACCTCAACCTCATGATTTGCATATGAGGCTGGCTTCAACACACCAGAACATGACTTCTAGTCACCTAGGGCCTACAGCCCACGCCATGAATACTAAGAAAATGCAGGCAGGAACTCCGACTCACACGAACAGCAACACGGCTATGCAACAGAATTCTGTTCAATGGCCATCATCCACCAGCAAAGAACAGAATATAGGTGTTTCATCATCAATGAATTATGTAAAACAGGAGCCAGTTGATCAGCCGGGGAATATGGAGGATGAATTTTTTGAGATGCATTCATCTAGACTGGGATTCATGCCACCTACGAGCATGGTAATACTACCTACAAATTCACCTCTCCTTTTTCATTCCAAGCTCATTGGAAACCAATATTTTGGTCATGTTTAAATCTTAGACAGTTGTCTGGTTTCTATATTGTGCTTTATAGCTGTTAATTGGCTTTCAAAATTAAGTGTATGGGAATCTTTCTTGTGCACATGCCCATTTACAAGGTCATGCACAAAAAAACTCGCAAGATTTTCTCTGATGCTCTAGCTTCTCCATCAAGGCTTCATGTAACTTAAGAAATTTCAGTTAATTACAACTCTTGGCTGGTTTGCCAAATGAACAACAACAAACACTTGTGAAATTGTGTAATAGCATACATATATCCCTAGTTACTGCTGATTGAGGCTCCTTAGAGAAGTACAGGGTATACAGATGTATGTCTTTAAGCTGTTAAAAGAGCGCTCTGGCCCCTGCTTTAGTTCTGAACTTTGACATTTAAGTGTTAAAATTGTTAATATTATGCATTTTTGGTATACACTAGAAACTCTGTATTTATGCACCTTACTTTGATGAAATGCTAGCCTTGCTTTGCGGCCTTGCGCTTTAGCCCGGACACCTTTGTGCCTTAGTCCACATTAGTTTGCCTTGCCCTTCATGGTCTTTATTAGTATTAGAGAAATGAAAAAAGATGGATTTGGCTCCTTTGCAGTCCTTAACCAGTTGTAATCTCTGCTTAGAACCGTGGTTTTAGTTGTCATAAAACTAGTCGGTTTTACTCATAGGTTGTCCATTGGACCTTGTAATCAATAATTGCCTGGTCAATTTATATTTATTTGTCATTTTTTTATTCAAGTTATGTTTCCTCTTTGTAGAATGGAAGTTATTATGTTATGGATCTTCTTGAACAAATTACTGGTTACCACTCTTTTCAAAAGATTGGATTTTCAGTTGGTTAGTTTGTTTTCTTGTGTGGAATAGTGACCTTATGTCCTCATCCCTAAAATAAAATCTTTTCTTTGCAAAAGTACCTGCACTCAGAAGCATGATAGGACATGAGAATATTCACCAATACTTTTTAGGGAATGCAGAAGGTTATTTCCATTGTTGTTTTTCTCACTTCCACTATATATCCAATAAAAATGAATCCCCCCTCCCTTTAACTACTATATGTGTCTGGATCTTCAAGTTTTGGTTGAGTTCCTCATTCCACGTTATCTCTCCTTATATATTGGTTGTGTTTTTGGATAATATAAAATCATTCTTCTACTGACATTACCCCTGTCTCGTTTGTGCACTTTGTCTTTCTTCTCTGTTTCTTTTTTCTGGTTGCCTTCCCATTCTTTGTTCATGTTTTTACCTCCAGTATCTTGTTTGGGTTTTGGGGGGTTGGATGACCAAGGGAGGGATTCTCAAGTATTAATCATGCTTTCATGTCCTTTACACTGTTGCTACTCGTTTCATTTCGAGCTAAAGGATTAATTGTGAGCCAAAGGATGAGATTAGTGGCACTCCAGGGGCCGAGTATTTTTTGTGCTGCAATCAATTCCTCTGAGCTCCTAATAGCGTGTCTTTAGTTGGGGAGATGAATCTATTGTGTGTCTTGAAAATGCATATGCTGTATATTATACCAAAATAATAGCATGTCAGACGCCTTTATAGAGGTCTGGTACCAGAAGAATTCCTGTGAAATTTATGCTAGTAATTGTTAATTTTTATCATTTGGCTAACCTTATACCCCTCATCCACCCAACTAGCCGCCCTTCTTGATTCACTTTCTCCCTTTCTTTTTTGGGTCTCTTTCCTCTATCAGAAGTTGCAGTTCCTTTTATTGAAACATTTTTTGTTAACAAATCGTTTGTTATTAATTGTTGTTTCTTATCACCTTATTATTTCTCACAGTCAAATACACGGATGCCTTCTCTACCCTCTTCTATTGGGCCTTCTAAGGCTCCCCCCAAGAAGCCTTTGGTAAGCCAAAAAAAGCCAATGGAAGTACCTGGTTCTTCGCCGCCTCCATCAAGGTGATGTCATTATTGACTCATATAAACAAAAATGTTTCTAAGTGAATTGCTTGTGCATATTATTTTTCAATTTATAATTTATTAAATAATTCTTACAAATTTTAACAGTAAGAAGCAAAAAGTATCTGGAGGCTTTCTGGATCAAAGCATCGAACAACTCAATGATGTTACTGCAGTGAGCGGAGTTAATCTCAGGGTAACCCTTCCTAAGCAACCTTTACATAATAAGCGAGCATAAAATCCTGTTTCCACCTACTTCGGAGCCTTGTTTTATTTATTTTGCTGTGAGAAACCATGATAACTTTTCTTAATGAAATAAAATACATAAACAGGAGGAGGAGGAACAACTCTTTTCTGGCTCCAAGGAAGACAGCCGAGTTTCAGAGGCATCGCGACGGGTTGTTCAAGAAGAAGAAGAAAGGCTGATATTGCATAAAATTCCACTTCAGAAGAAAGTGGTGGAAATAAGTTAATATTCTTTCTTTTAACAGTCATTGCTTCTTTTGATTACTTTCATCCAGTCCAGTGGATAGCATTTAAATATCATAAAGTATAATTTTTTTAAATTTTGTGTCTGCTCCTTGGCAGTGGCAAAAAGTGGATTAAAGAGTATGAGCAATGACGTGGAGCGATGCTTATCCTTGGTGAGACTGATAGATCCAATAATAATATAAGTGTGATTTTCTTCTCTTATTATCTGAGAGCCTCGTCAAAACTGATTTTTTTGGACCACCGTAAGTGATTCTGGTACCTTAAAATTGTTTATACGGTAGCCTGTCGAGTTTCTAAAGTGGAAAGCAAAAAGAAGCTGCCTGAGGCCAGAAAATTGTGATGTAGTTAACATCGAAGTCAGGGACTGTGAAAAGTATAATCTAAGAACTACCTTATAAGCTCGGATGCTCTTTCTTTAAAAGGAACTTATTTTCCATAACGATTTTGCAAAAGTATTACCAAAATTTTTATTTTCGAAAGTATCACTGAACTTTTTAATTTACAAAAGTATTTCAAACAATTTATTTGTTAATGGAATGTTTTATTCCTAGTGCGTGGAAGAGAGGATGCGAGGACTCATAGCTAATCTCATCAGACTGTCAAAACAGGTGTGCTTCCATGCTTGAGCCCCCCTTCTTTTCTCTCTTTGTGGGGTGAATTGCATCTTTGTTTATCTCATTCAATATTAATGATTTATGCAGCGAGTTGATATCGAGAAGCCAAGGCACAGAACTATCATCACTTCTGACATTAGGCAGCAAATCATGACAATAAACCGTAAAGCTCATGAAGAATGGGAAAAGAAACAGGCTGAAACTGAAAAATCACAAAAGCAAATTGATGTACGCATCCAGTGCTTCCTTCTATTTATGTAACTTTATTCGGAATGCAAATTTTTGGTAGAAATTTTCTGTATCATAATTATGTGGAGTGCAGCCTGAGAGTGGTGCTGGTGTCGATGGAGACAAGGAGAAGGATGAAACTCGTTCAAAATCAGTAAAAGTACGGATATTCACTGTCTTCAATACTATACAAAACATGTAACAAAAGAATGTTTATTCCAAGTTTTCTTTAATTTGCAGGCTAACAAAGAAGAAGATGATAAGATGCGCACGACTGCTGCAAATGTTGCTGTCCGAGCTGCTACTGGTGTTGGTGACATGCTGTCAAGATGGCAATTAATGATTGAGGCCAAACAGAAACAAGGAGGAAGTGATACATCATCTGGCTTTCAGCTTGGTAAAGATGTGGCACGAAAGCCTTTACAAACCTCCACAAAGAACACTAGGGAAAATCAAGAACCAGATAAACGGGATCCTGCAGCCGCTTTTAACACCCCTGGTTAGTTGGCTTCGTAGTTCTCTTGGCACAAAGTAGTTAAATGATAATTATCTTGCATGTTTCTCTATATAGTCTACAAAAGGTAACTCGCCTACCGAACTCTACTAGAAAAGTTAAAAGGAAATTGTTTCAAAAGTCTAAAAAATTAATAGTGCATGTTTTTGCACTGTGGATGAACTTCTACTTAATTAGTCTGGAGTCATTTGCCTAGTTCCTTCAATTTGTTTCCACAACCCTCACTCCAGTTAGATTCTCTATCCATCGAAACAATAAGCTTTATGTTGTGTGAAACTATGATGACTTATCTTCTTTTTCGGATTTTTGACTTAATTATTATGTTTATAGCATCAATTAGAAAAGTTGGAAGAAATCAAGTTGTCATGCCAGGGGTGGCCCGGAGCATCACGGTTAAAGATGTGATTGCCATCTTAGAAAGGGAGCCTCAAATGTCAAAGTCTACTTTGATATACCGCTTGTATGACAAGATCAGAACTGATGTTGCCTCAGAATGATTGAAATGCGAAAACACTGCGAAGTTGAGGTTACAGGATTCTAAAGTAACTAGTGTATATGTTTCTGTTTTCAACTGTACTATTAGAGTTCTAATATATCCTTGTATATATTACATTATTACTATCGAAGAAAAAGGTTTTATATTAACATTCAAAATAGGGAGTCTTCTTTTCTTTAATGATAAGATGATTACCATCTAGAACCCACAAAGGAAATATCTTTTAGTTCAACTGTAATATGAGGGTTCACAATTTTTTTCGATTTCCTGTTATCATTTTTCGGGCTAACCCAAGAGCATTTGTGGATCTGTGCCTTTCTTGGTTTAGCCAAAGAGTTTCATTACAGCCTTATAGGTATTTTATATATGGAGTTTTATATATTTGTAAAGTCCTGTCACTTGAATTTTTTTACTGCTTCATGTACTTGAAGTAATTTTGTATTAAGATGAGAGTCACAAGTTAGAAAAATTAATTATTGTGTTTCGCTTGGATGCAATAAATAAATTATAATTAATACTCCAATCGTTTTATTCTACCTATGTTTGATAAAATAAGACGTGGAATATTACAATTTAATATTAAATATGTAATTTTAGATTTGTCTTTGAGACCTCTATTTAATGAATAGTGATTTTTTTTTCTTTCTTTTAATTAGAGGAAAAAAAGATATCTCCACCCCCTATGCCTCCATATCGAATGAAGGTTAAAATATCACAATGTCTGAGGTTATATAATTTTCTTTTTCTTTCTTTTGATGCAATTTGCCAAAAGAGGCTAATGTGAAGGTCCAAAGTGTCGTTTTTTATTTATTGATATTATTGCATTTTTGGTGCCACAACTATAGCCAACTGACGTTTCTACCCCGTAACTTTTCGGGCTGACACATTTGGTGCCACAACTTCAACATCAGTGGCAATTGAGGCCCAATTTCAAAATTGGTCGGAAATTCCCCCATATGCGAGCCAAATGACATGAAAAATGGAGACTTTGACCATCCAATGCCTTTTTCATTAAAAAAAAACACCAAAATTCAAAATCCTAATTTTTCCTATAAAATACACCTAATATTCCCTTAACCTTTAAATTGTTACCCGCCTTATTCATCTTCCCCAAATAAAAACATCCAAGTAGCTTAGTTCTTGGTGGATTAAAATAAATTTTTTTTTAATGAAAAAGGTGTTGAACGGTCAAAATCCCCAATTTTCATGTCACATGACCCGCACATGGGGAATTTCGGGCCAATTTTGAAATTGGGTCTCAATTGGCACTAAAATTATCGCTGATGTTGAAGTTGTGGCACCAAATGTGCCAGACCAAAAAGTTACTGGATAGAAACGCTAGTAGGCTATAGTTGTGGCACCAAAAATGCAATAATCCCTTTATTTATTAATTTTCAAGTGCAATATGTCAATTAAGTTTTAATTTTGGGATGGAAATTGTTTTTTTTTTTTTTTTAAATTCTCGATTATTTTTGTTCAAAATTCTTGACCTATCTAATTAGGGCTAGAAATCGAAGTAAATTACTGGACATTTGATTTGAGTTTGTTCGGAAAATCTGGTTTGAGCTCCATTTATCAATGTTAAAAAGGTCTGATCTGACCGATTTTCCACACTCCTATCCTATCTCCCTCTAAAATGAAAAAACAATAGAAGCCTTCTCCTCTTCCTTTCCGTACACCGTCATCGCAAACAGTGAGCTTAGTAAGTTTAATTTCCTCTTATTTCCTTTGTCTCTTCTACGTACATAGCGCGACCTTGACTCGCTTTCTATTCTCCTCTCCTTATAGTCAGGGGAGGGTTTTCCTATTGCTGCTCACCTGCTGTTTGATGAATTGCTCACCCGATGTTTTCATTATTTTTCACCCAAAAAAATTTAACTCGATTTTGTTTTTCACGAGAACAATAATTACGGACTTACAATGTAGAACGACCTAAATTAGTTCAAAATTTTAACTTGTCATTAACAAAAGATTCATTGTACAAGTAGTCAATATTTTCTCGATTTGTTTCCTATGGGTTGGATTTTTCTAGGTTAAGAATTGTTCAATGAACAAATATTGGTTGATTTTTCTTCTTCTTCTTCTTCTTAAAGTTTCTGTCTTTATATTAAATTGACATTGATGATGGTTATGATTTGGAGTTTTTCAATGGCTTCTACTTAGATATTAATTTTATTGACCAAGGTATGTAACTCAAGGAATAAGAGTGAATTTAGTTGGAATAAAGAGAAGAATGGTTTAGAGATTTATTTGCATTTTCTTTCTTTTTTGCTATCTTTGGAGGGGATGGAGAATGTGAAGTAATAATGTTAACATCAAGAGAAGGTGTAAAATAAAATTGATAAGAGTAGAGGGTGAAGGTGCCAAGAGTGTGATGCTTGTTATTTTCTCCCTACTGTTCTTTTTGTATTTGTTCATTGGAAAAATGAGGAACTAAGCATTACTATACTGCACCCTTACACTGGAAAATTCCTGAGGAACATTTGTTCTTGTGGAGTGCAGTCGAAAATAGTTCAGAAGAACTAAACAATCAAATCAAGTTACGAAGCAAGTCTTTTTGAAAAATTCCTATTTACCTTTCTCCTTTTCGTGCTTCTCAAAGGTGAAACGAAATGGCAAATCAAGGAGGAGCAGCAGCGGCACAGATACCCACAAGTTTTGGGCATGAGCTCAGAGCCTGTCTTCGCTGCCGTCTTGTTAAGACTTATGATCAGGTGGCTGTACCCCTACCAATTGCACCGTCTCTTATTCATTTACTTTCTTTTTCTTGTAAATTAATATTAACCTCTATATTTGATTATTGCAGTTTCGAGAGTCGGGCTGCGAAAACTGCCCTTTTTTTCAGATGGAAGATGATCATGAACGTGTTGTCGACTGCACCACCCCTAATTTCACTGGGTTTGTTTCTCTTTTTGTGGACTTCTTCTAGAAAAGAGGAAAATTGAAGAATGCTTGAAGAAAAAAACAAATAACTTTTAAATCATTTAATGTTCTTAATTTCCTCTATCTGAAATTTGACTTTTTGTTTAACTAACAGGATAATCTCCGTCATGGATCCAACTAAGAGTTGGGCTGCTCGCTGGCTCCGCATTGGTATCACTTTTTTCTTTGCTCTTATGATTACTATTTCTTCAACTGTTAGAATTTAGTTATATAATGGGTAACAATTCTGATAGCAATTGCGGGAACTCTTTACACTTGAAGTATACATATTAATCTGAATAACTCAGTGATGGGTTTTATAGGGCAGATGAAAATGGTGACAATATGGTCGTAGTAAAAGTGCCATAACATTATTCTTTTCCTGGCTGATTTTGTCAGGAAACATTTATGGCACACATTATGTGACCAACTTTGTCTTTCATATCTTTTCCTGCATGAACCATTTAGCTTATCTTCTGAAAACCAATGGGTTCATTTTGATTTTGCTAGTCCTTGGGACTTGGGAGCAGTCTTCTAGTGAGAAGTAAATTCTTAATGCTGAATCATTAATTCAGATTTAACTGTCAAATTTCTTGGGAGTATAGTTTATTTTTTTCTTTCAGACTGTCCTTAAGATTCTGATTTAACTGTCATAATATAGTATGGTTCTATTCTAATAAATCATAATCGCAAATCATGATGCCAACTATTTAAGTGCATAAAATGGCTCTTATCGCATACTTTTTAAGGATTTCAACGGATATTCAGCATCCTTCTATGAGTTATCGACTCTGTTTATTATGTTATATGCTGTAGGTAAGCAAGCTTCCCTTTACAAGCTGAAGACACATCAATATCTTTAAGAATGCAATATGAGATAAAAACTATTAAATTGATGACCTATTAAGCTTTACTGTAGCTTATTAAAAAAAAAAAACCTCTACTGTAGACATAGGAGCTGGAGGTGGTATTATGGTAAAGGTAAATGTGTATTTGTTAATTGATATTTTGAGAAAAGATGTAAAAGGATTTCCACATTTGCCATTTGAAAACCAGTAAATGTACTAAAAATGTGAATGCCACAGAAGCACCTCTCTCAATTAAGATCTCTGTCTGAATTCTCTTCTCCATTATACATTTTATTTTGATGCATTCCTTTGTTGATATCAGAATGCTTATGTTTGTTGATGAAGTTTGGATCCTCATTTAGTGATTCTTTTGAAACTTTTCAGGAAAATTTGTTCCTGGTTGTTATACACTCGCAGTTTCTGAAGCACTTCCTCAGGACTTGCAGGTCTGCAATTAAGTTATCTTTAAGTAGATTAACTCATTCCTACTATGTTTTCCTCTGAATTTATTTGTTTATAGTATGAACAAATAACAATACTATTCATTGGTCTGGTAACTCTGGTAGAGATTGCACTTTCATGTCTTGCAAATGTTTGTATCTTGGTTAAAGAATTGGTTTTTAAGGTTTCTACGTACTCTGAATCGCATATCCACCTTCATGCAGCAGAAGACTTAATCGAGTTGTTTTTAGTTCAGTGAAAGTGCTTTTGTCTAAGTGCGGCTTAATAATTTTCATTTTTACATTACGGGTCCTGAGTTAGCATTTCTATTTGGACTTCCTTAGTCATGTATGATCAAAATTAGAAACAGTTAATATATTGTCTTTAGTTGGAGTATATGCTTTTCCTTATAGAAGTCGTCGTTAAATTATATACATACTCTTGGAACATTTGTCTCTTTATAGAGTTGTCATAATGGATAATTCATATTGTTTGGTTCCATTACTGTGAATATGTGGTTATTGAGTTTATAATGCTCTTCCTGGATCAGTGATCAGTTTTATATGTATATTAAGTACTAACCTTACTTAGTATTTGCAATGTAAATTCTGTAATTTCTCTTCTTTATCTTCAATCTGAACTGATTTTGATTGCAGAATATGTGTGAAGAAGAGCGTGTGCCCTATGTTCCACCAAAGCGTGTTTGAGTTGCTCATTGATTGTGTTTCTAACTGACCTTATTGTAACACTTGGTAAATATTTTGGTATGGGTGTATTAATGGTTGATGAAGCCTTTTGGTACTTAGTTATCTGGAGCAATTTCTCAGCTTACTACTAAGGAAATTATGCGGTTTATCCTCTATTTAACGGTTATTTAGACGACAACTTAGTGTTAAGACAAAGTATGGACACGCTTTTATGTTCTTTCCATTTCCTCTGACTACATCTATTGACAGAACTAATCTCTAATTTATTTAATGCTATTTCAAAGTGTATTTGTTCTACTTCGTTCAAAAGTCTTGTTGACAAAGTTTTGCCCTTGATTTAATATGTGCAAAAGTCATTTGGAAAAGTGTGGTATATGGCATGCTATTGAAATGAGAGTAATTGGTCGGGTGGGTTGGTTTACTTAAATAGGTTGGGCCAGTGCATTGTGTTTTGTTTGATTATAATATTGAGAAGTGTCTACTTTGACTATAAGAAAACAAGGTAGGTTTTCAATGTTCAAATGTAAACTGGAGTATTAATTTAAGCTTAATAATCAAAATTGTATGTAAATAATAATTATAAATAAATAATGTACAAATTATTAGTCAATGTTGTTGGCTTAAACAATGTAATAAATATAAGGAATTGAGCATGGAACAAGGAGAGGTGAGAAAATGGATTCTCAAAAGAAGAATAAGGGTGAGTTTGGTCCAGCGGTGGGAGCTCTTAAAAGCACTTATAGACCTCCATTGTGATTTTTGAAGTGTTTGGCTCCAATTATAGAAATTGCTTTTAGTCAATCGTGATTTTAATGGTGTTTGGCCCCTAATATCATAATCGCTTTTGAGATCTCCAGAAGCTAAAAATCAACTTATTTCAGAAGCTGTTAAAGTGTTACTTTTGCAAAAGCTATTATCCAAAAGCAATTATTTTATAATTGAATTTTATCATAATCACTTATTGCCAAAATCCATTTTAGTAAAATTAATTCTTTTAAAATTGATTTTCGAATCGCTAGGCCAAACTCACCCTAAGTTAAATGGATCAAAAGATTCATAACCATTACCTAAATGGGGTAGATTTATTTCAACATACCCAATTGGAATTAGAGGTCTTGCGTTCCATAATAACTGTGTAGTTTTTTCAATTTAATATTAATCTTATTAATGGATATTCTTTGTATTTATTGATAGTTTGTTTTTGTACTTTATTAATTAATGAGCTTAGTAATGTAATGATGTATTCACCATTACATTAAAAGAAAGGACAATTCCTCATATTCATGGTTGGGAAATTAGCTCTAGCTCATTTAAATTGAGGGCGTGAAGCTAAAACTAGTTTAATAACAATTTTGTAAAGCAAATAATAGATAAAGGTTTTATGAGAATTTTTTGGCAAGTTTGTTTCGAATTAGACATATTGTCAGAGCATAGAAGCAGAAAATAAACTATATGCTAAAGTGAATTAAATACAAGAATGCCCTTATTTTGCCAAAGTTTGAACGAGTAAATCTTCTCCCCAAAAATTATACTAAATAAATGTATAATTGGATTTATAATCGGATCAAACTCGGGGGCCCAAGAAAAAGATCCAATTAGTTTATTTACAGGCCGAAAAGCCCAATAAACCACCACGCCCTCTTATATTTCCCGGTCCAGTATCACCGGTGCGGTTCGTCCAATCATCACATACTATAAACGACCGAATAATGCCATTTAAACAAGAACAAGGCGGAAATAGAAATCTTCAAAAATCTTCTCCAGCTGCACTAAGAGTTGGAAGGGTTTGTGATGTCGCGAGCTCGGGTGTACGCCGACATCAACGTTCATCGCCCTCGAGAATACTGGGATTACGAGTCTTTCACCCTTCAATGGGGGTCGGTAAATAAATTTACTTAAATCTTCGCGTTTTTACACGTAATTCAGGTTCTCTTGCCTATTTTATTATTTGCGTAAATTAAAATTTTACCTGACTTTATATTTTTCTAATGATTTGTTTTTGCTGTTGTTCGGTTGTTATATGAAATGATAATAATTGTATAGCGAAAATCTGCATCTATTGTTGTTAGGTGATGTATACATGTTTGGTAATTTGGCACATCTTTTACGTAAGAAACAGGAGGCCGAAAGTTTAAAGCTGAATTTCTTTTCAGCAGAATGCGGTTTTTAGTTTAATAAACCTTGTCGCGCCAATCCTACGCGAATCTTGATACCCTTCGTATCTTATCGATACGATATCTACAGATACAAATGCAAAACACACGAATAGTGTTGAAATTCTTGAGATACTAACTACACTAGTTCCTTTTGGATTTCCATTTAAGAAGTCTGGTTTCCTTCAATTAAATTATCTTTTGTATCACTGTCATAGGCTCAAAGCAGCTATGTCTTCATTTCTGTCCATGTCTTGCCACACAAACCTAATATTGAAATTTTGGGATAGGAATTTTAATCTTTTTCATGAGGAGCTATGTATTACATACTGAACTTGGAATAATCCCAAGGCTTTCATGGATTCTTCTGGTAGGTCTTATCTATTGCAACGTTTTTTTTTATAGTCTTACACTTTCTTAGTTAGATTTGAGGTGATATATGATTCTTGTTTGATAGTAGATTTTTTTACCTACAGACATAGTTTAGGTGAAGAATCAAATCAGTGTGATTATTGTTTAAGATATTGTATTTACGAGTAATATTGACTTACTGGGCCTCAATTGGCTCGTTTAAGGAACATTTGTTGTGTTTCTCAAGAATCAAGTGTAACCGCATACTCCTTTACTTCTACTCCTCCTCCTACTACTATCTGCATTGATGCTCTCAGAACCTCACATTGTGTGCTGCATTTTGACATTCTCTTCCGCAACTTCTAAATTTAGTATGTTGTTGTAAGTTTCGAAATTTATAGTCAATGAATAATCTTAAAAAGGGACAATGCAATTGTCATGAGTGGTGGTTACATTTATGTTAGTCCAGGAGTAAGAAGAACTGATTTTATTGGGATAGATTTGTGGGTGACTTTGTCAATTGGCTGGTAAGAGGTATTCTCTTACTCGGGGTGTAGGTGGGGGTGGTGAATCCATGTTAATCTACTGAATTTTTTTACACATGATTTGATTTTTTTGCTTCGTCTTTCAGAGTAGTAACTTTTTTTTGTTAGATATGCTGAAAATGGTTTTGTTGGTTCACTTGCATGACTCATTTATTTGTTGGTTTTAGTGATCAAGATGACTATGAAGTTGTTCGGAAAGTTGGGAAGGGAAAATATAGCGAGGTCTTTGAAGGTACAAATGTCACCAACAACGAAAGGTGCATTATCAAAATTCTCAAACCAGTCAAAAAGAAGAAGGTAGTTCGTTATATCTCTAGTTTACATGTGCAATAATTTGTTGCCTTGACTGGATTCTGATGTTTCCAACTCATGCAGATAAAAAGGGAGATCAAGATACTTCAAAACCTCTGTGGAGGTACGAATATTGTGAAGCTGCTAGATTTAGTCAGAGATTCATACTCAAAAACCCCTTGTCTGATTTTTGAATATGTGAATAGCACTGATCATAAAGTCTTGTACCCAACGCTGACAGATTATGATATACGCTACTATATATATGAGCTTCTCAAGGTTTGGTAACCATCTTCTAGCTATTCCATAGACTTACTTTAAATGCTTCATATCTATATTTCATGGATGTTTGGTTTATGTTCCATTATTTGGCATTCATCAGTTTTTTCCACTTCTTTGGAGCTTGATATATGTTTAATGTTATTGTTATATTAGAAAGAAAGTTGAAAAATTGTATTGTTAAGTCTCTATTTCTGGTCATGTACAACATTGGTCTGGTAAAAAGAGGTATAGTTTAAAAATAATATGAAGCATTTAAAAGGTAGATTTTGTTTGTCTTTTTCTGAGTTTCTTTGCGCATTCTTTGACAATTGATTAACTTTTACGGGGAATTATGGATCTCAGAATTTGCTACTTTGATCTATTATACTAATGTGCTTAATTTTAGCTTTCCAATGTGTTTCAATCAATCATGTAACAAAAATACTATGGAGTTATTCTGTGGACGCAGCCTTGAAGTTATCATCAATCCTCAACTACTTATGCATTAAATTAGTAAACTCATGTATACGTAGCTGATATCTTTTGTCTGTACTGTTTAATACGGTGTATAAACAATGATGGATATGACTTATATGCTTGAGGCGTCCTTATTAGTTTATAAACTTTCAACATGTTCTAGTTATGCACAGGTTTGACTATTTTCGGTGTCAGTTTTAAGTGGTTGTTTCGGTATCCACTCTCAATGACTGATCTACAAAACTAGCCCAGCATAATTTCCTGTTACTCAGTTTTGTAATTGCATATTAGATAATTCTCCATTTTCATTAAGCTTAAATATATGTCCATGTTTCTCGGCTAAGTATTTCAGTGTAGCTGGGAAGTTTTATTGCTTGTGCAAATTTGACTAAAAATACGTTACTATTGACATGAGCATATGTCAACGTGACCTGATTGTTTTGGTTTAGGAAATACTTCGGGTCACAAATTTTGCACCTGAATTTGCCTGGTCTTCATTTACTCTTTGTCATAGGTGTTTCTAGTATGTAACCATGCAAGAGTGTGGGTTTCATACAATAATGTAAGTTTAACTGATCGTATATAATATTTGGGAAACCAAAAAAAAAGTATATAATATTTGAAATTGCAGGCATTAGAATATTGTCATTCACAGGGGATAATGCATAGAGATGTCAAACCTCATAATGTTATGATTGATCATGAATTAAGAAAACTCCGTCTGATTGATTGGGGTCTTGCCGAATTCTATCATCCTGGCAAAGAATACCATGTTCGAGTGGCTTCAAGGTTTCTGAATTCTTTTTTTCTCTTCAAAGTTCTTTCTGATACTGTGCTCCCTTTAACATTTTTTATGAGAGTTCAATCGAAATGTGTTAAATATGCTTAGTGAACTTCATCTTTCTGGTTATTGTTTAGACACTACAAGGGGCCTGAATTACTTGTGGACTTGCAAGACTACGATTATTCTCTTGACATGTGGAGCCTTGGATGTATGTTTGCCGGAATGGTGAGAACCGTTTTTTGTTAACATTTTTATCATTTCTTATATTTCTTTCAGTATTAATTGTCTTCCAACATTCAGATTTTCAGGAAGGAAAATTTCTTCAATGGTCATGATAATCAAGATCAGCTCGTCCAAATCGCCAGGGTATTTGGAAATCTCTAGCATCAGTTATCATTAATGCAATAAAACCAAACCTGCTATTTTGTTGATATACTTATATTGGTTCATCTGAAAGATTTTTTATTTGCTACACTGCTTCTTTTCTTGCTTTACTACTTGAAGGAAGTTGTCTGAAAAAGCTTTCCTATTTGTTTGAATTGAAGGATGGGGATACGAATGTCATACTATGATAATAAATTCTTCACAATTGTTTTAGATGAATTTTTAGGGTTTTTAGAGCTACTTGATTTTTATCCTTGGGCCCGTTCTCTTACAACAGTTTATGGCTTGAAACTCCCAATACTGCAAGTGCTTTTATCCTTTTCATTGTTATTTCATTAATGTGTCCTTGGAGCTAAGATATCATGTCCATGATTGTTAAAACACACTGTAGCCCGAAGCTCGGAAGCACAGGCTATGCGCCTTGCTAGTGCTTTATTATATCTTATGTGCTTTCTCCTGAGACGAGGCTTAAAGAGCTGTTGATTGATTTCTATGTGCCACAAATGCTGCAATACTTGAACATATTTTTGAAACGTGAATTTTACATATCAGAATATGTCTATTCTGTGAAGTATCTCAAGCGTATTCAGCAATGTTATTATGCTGGTGTGAGGGAGTTTCAGCCGTATTTTCCATTGTATGCATTAAGGTTCAGAGTACTTTGCCTTGTGTCTGCTATGGTGCCAATTTAGTTGATGGATCTAGCTAGATCCCAGTATTTGAACTTTTATAATCAGTCAGATTATCGAACTCTAGGCTTTGACTCTGTTATATGTTTGAGAAATCCAATTAGCTGACATATATTTTTCATATACTCTGCAACACGTTAATAATTTCAAATATAAAAATTATTGTTTCAGTTTTGGCAAATTACAGAAGCAACTTGTATAATCTTTGACATCACAGGTCCTTGGTACAGATGGGTTAACTGCATACTTGCACAAATATCAACTTGAACTGAATCCTCAACTTGAAGCTCTTGTTGGAAGGTATCACTAAAACTATGATTTAGGGGAAAAACTTATATCAAAACATGGATCCTATGCAATTTTCCTCATTCCTATCGAATTTTATTTGTTGCTTCTTGAATATCAAGAATTATCTCCATCTTATCTATTTGCTGAAACTTAGTGAGAACTTATTTTTGTTTCTTTTTCCCCAGACACAGTAGGAAGCCCTGGTCACGATTTGTTAATTCAGACAATCAACATCTAGTTTCACCAGAGGTTAGTTACTTCACGCAATTTCTTTAATCTTTCTTTTACTTATCGTTGATGATTAATATTTCTGAGTTTATTATTTCATGAGCAGGCAATTGATTTTCTGGACAAGCTTCTTCGATATGATCATCAAGATAGGGTTACTGCCAAAGAAGCCATGGTAATATGATAAATGATATAGTTGGCCTTGCTACTTAGCTTGTCGTTTACGGGTCCTATTTTTGTTTCAGGCTCATCCTTACTTTGGCCAAGTGAGGGCTGCTGAAAATAGTAGGATGCGGACACAGTAGCTAGCAGGGACTTTTTTCACATTTATGAAACGAATTTCTCGGCTGCTGAAAGTAGTAGGATGCGGACACAGTAGCTAGGAGGGACTTTTTTCACATTTGTGAAATGAATTTTTCGTCTTTATGGATATGGTATTCTTTTAGTTTTATAGTGCTTTCAATCTTTCATCGCAACAAAGACTGTACATTGCATACTCAGCTCCAACTAAATGCTGTAGTGTGACATTTTTATGCTTTGTTTCTCTTGATTATTGTTTTCCAAAAATGGGCTATATGGTTTCAGGAGGTTAGAGATGAGAAAGTACCATTTTTGAAGATTTTTTTTTTTTTATTTATTTTTTTTTTTATTTTTTTATAGAATTGTGATATCGATGGAAAGCTACGTTTTATAGTTATTTTTTGGAGAATGTTTTGTAAAAGATTAAATTTTATTTCGTCCAATCCAACTATATTGGGTTGGGTGTTTATTTTGCCCTCTTAACTATTAATTGAATTATTTTTTATGTTTCAGTTGCACCAAATTATTATTAAGTTATGATACATTTCCTAGCAGTGTCTCAAATTCCCCTTATACCCTCAAATTTTAACGAATGTTGGAAGGGAACACGAGGTAAAGAATTGATAAACTTGGGGTGTTGAAATCAACAACCTTGTGCAACTAAAGAATGAAAATAATTAGACGGGACAGAGTAGTATAAAATGATGGGTAAGGAGGGCACTAAAGATAGTCGTAAGAACAAAGTTGAAATTAGCTTTTTTAAGATCTCAAACATTTTAAAATTTCTTCTTTTTTTTGATGTAAACATTTTAAAATTTCAACTAAAAGTCATTTCTTATTCCAAAAAAAAAAAAAAATCAATATAACTTATCAAATTTATCTGAAATTTGATAGAAGCTTTAATACACTCCATATAAAGATTCAATTAATCCAGACATTGAAGCAAAATTATATAAATTAAGAAAGATAAGTTTTTTGTATAAGCTTTCTTATTCCATGTTTCGAACATTTTATTGATTTTTGTAGAGAAAATGAAATTCCTGAACTTAGAGAAACATGAAATGACGATTGACCCCAGTTCAAGTATTAAACTTAATTTATTGAACCCATTATGAATTACCTAGTCTACAAAGCTTAAATGATATTTTTAATTGCAATCCAAATCTTATAAACCAAAAAAGTTGAGTAGAATTTCTGCAGCAGCACTAATAATTCAAAACATCAATCTTGCAGAAATGGGGAAGAGAAGAGAAAAATTTTATGAACATGTTTACCATCAAAAAAATAACTTCAGTATTAACACTGAAACATCTTCAAACAAAACACATTTGACAGATTAAATACTAAGTTGAAACTTGAAACCTATCTATCTATCTATATGTACCATCATCATCATCATTTTTGGTTGAGGTGGGGAAAACATGTAAAGAGATCAGATTTGGGATGTTTTGCTTCAGCATGCTCCTTGCATTTCACCTCTGAAGTTGTGCATATAAATGTTTGCATACAAACCTTGCACTGTAATCACACAAATCAGGCATCCTTGATCAAATTAAACATGGAAATGTTATTGCAATTAATGATTCAAGGATAAACTTTGAAGCTTAATTTGGTAATCAATGGCTTTATATATTCAATCAACATAAAACAAGAGAATAATACACCAGGAAGAACCTTTTCTAATGTTTGATTTTTAACCAAACCTGAAACAGAGGCTACAATGTAGGCAACATCTTGTGTAACTCATTATTGTAAAACTAGATTTTCAAGATTCAAGGCCTTATTATGCCAATACAAACACTAAAAGCTAAACACATTTGACCTATACATATGAAACAGAACCCTATAGGCTATAGTATTTACACTCAAGATAAAGAAACATCAAGTAATAAATCAATGAAAATTCAATTGAAAGAACAAACCTGAATTGACATGGCCTTCTTGTTGGTTTCAAGTTGACTTCCTGTAATCAAAAGTCAAAGACCAACAAACCCTTTTCATCAAATTCAGCTCTGATTCAATTAAACTAACATTTTTTCTTTTTTTTGATAATTACAAACTAACAAAATTATTTCTTGATCAATCATGCACAAACATTAAAAATAAGAACATAACTGATTTGATAAAAGTATTATTAATATATATAGATACCCTTTTGGCCTTTCATCTTCTCCAAGTTCCTCTCGCGGGCCATTTTTGCTTTCTGGCCGTTGCCTCCTCCCATTGCTTACCCTTTATTACTTTCTCTGAGAAGGAAGCCCTTTTTTTTTATTCGGGATTTTTTGTACAGCAGAGGACTGAAACGAGTTCTGTAGATATAAATAGATAAATTAGTTTACGCAAAAACAGGAGGAGAGAATTTAATACCCTCTCTATCTCTCAGTCTTTTTTGCTTAGTAGATTTGGAGAAGAGAACAAACAAATGGAAGAAAGGTGAGGGGAAGTTGCATAATTGAATAGTTGTCTCTTATCTCTTTGTCACGCGTGAGCCATGTCACTCATGATTATTTTTACCCCTAAAACCTAATTTCTGACTTTGAATGTTCATTTTCTTGATTAGATCATGTGAAATAAATCAAAAGATTAATTGTGGTGATATCAAATCAAGAATGTCCGTCACCACATAATTTGAAAATTTAATACGATTGATTATTATGGAAAATGATATTGTAAAATATGACTCATTTGTCATTTTTACAATAAAGTTAAAACTTAAGGATTATTATGTTACAAAAAACATTTTATTAATCACATTACTTTTAATTTCGAAAAGTAAGTATAGCATTAATAGTTGCAGGTATATGTATCACTTTGATTGGAATTATTTGAATTGGGCTGCGCTAACCTTTCAGGAACATCAGCACATAAAGTTAGAGGATGCGGCCTACTTAAAATCGGGTCTCATTGTTGGTTGGTTGGGCTGGGTTTGTCCCACTTTTTGTCCTAACAACTTCATAAGGCTTTATATGAATTAATTTTCGCTCAATTTTGCGAAAATTAGGTTAACGTCAATCTCAATATTTTGTTTAGGGGTATACATTTCATAAACCTCAAACTATGATACACGGATACTTTGAAAAAAGATAAAGTACTGTATCGGATATACGGGGATATCGATATGCATAGGATGTGCGTGGGATACGTATTCAATACGACATGTAGCGTATCAGTAATAAAAATTAAAATAAATTCGTATCGGATACATTAATTGGACATCAGGATACACCGATAGGCTTTTTATGTAATATTTCGGGTCATATTTAAATTATTAAAAATGATAAAGTCTCTAGGGTTAAACATAAACGACTGGTATCACTATTCTGTCTCTTTATTCAAGTCTATCTCCTAGGTCATGAAATCTAAAAAATGAATTCCTTCTATTGATGCGCTATGTTAAGAATTAATTATGTTTGCTTTTGGAGTTATATAACTTTTGTTTGTATCATAGTGGATTATTTTTGTTTTTAGGACAGGAATTGAGTTATCTAGTTGCATATAAATAAATTTAAATTATATTTTTACATCCGTATCCATGTCGTATCGTATTCAATAAATTTTAAAAATTCGTATCACCATATTCGTATCCCCGTATATGTATCCGTGCAACATAGACCTCAACTTATATATTCAAATTAAGCAAACTTTTTTTCAAAAAAAAAAAAAAAGGATAAACTTCAAACCTACAAAAAATTAATTTTATATTTATCATTACTTTTTTCCCTCAAATATTGACATTCAAATCATATTTTAGCATTTTAGGAACAAAAATATCCAATTCCAATATCAATCCAATTGGTTGAAAGATTTTACGGAAGTCATTCAAATAATTTTTTCGAAAAAAACCGAACACCACCATCTAAAAGTCTAAATAGAACCCCAAGTTTTCGTCCTAATACTCCAACAAATTAAATATATGCGCAACAATCACGTGATTAAACAACGTATCTATGAATGAAAAAAAAAAAAAAAAAAAGAAAGACAACGTAGCTATATATTAATGACAATGGATAAGAACACGTGCTGGTTTGCCCTTTTCCTTAATGTAGCTGGAGATCAATAACTATATATAAGAGGAAGTCAAGTCAAATGTAAATTAAATGAAACCCAACTTCCGAAAAAGAAAATAAAAAGAAAAACTTGGTAAATGGATAAGCTCGTTTACATAGTACGGGAAATAAAATAAATAAGCATTAATTCCATCTTCATGAATTTAATGCACGAAATTATTATAATAATCTATCTCTCCCAAATTTGGTTTATGTTTTTATTCTTTTACCAATACCTTATTCTTTAGTTAATAGTTTAATATGAAAAACTTCCATATATATTACTCCATAAATTATTGAGAAATATCAACTTAAGTTAATTTGATGGAAATCGTGAGATTATATGTACATTAACAATATTGAGTATTTCTTATACGATTGATTGATTGATTGTATTGAGTAAATTATATATCATTCGTGGTCTTCTCAGTCAAAAGCAAGAATAATTGAAAAAAAAAATGAGAATGTTTCTTAAGCTAACTAACAACCAATTTCCATTCATATTTGTAGCTACTAGTTTCTTATTTGAAATCAGCTACTAGTTATGTATGCATTCTCTTTGCACAAGGCAAAACTGCATTGATTCTAAAATATGTAGGATAATTATCCTGTTTAATCACAGATTCAATAAAAATAAATAAAATTGTTTAGTCTCCTAGAAATTATATTTAATCATAAAATAATATTGAATCTACACTTCGAATAACTTAACTACGATTAAACTACTATAATTAATCAATTTTTTTAAATAAATAACTACTATAATTACTCTTCATTTTAGAAAATTCTTAATCAGATCGGGTTTGACCGAACCCAAAAGTGCAATATACTTGCTATGAGATTAGATGTAACTTACGTGAAAGTAATCAACCACAAAGCAAGTGCAATATATTTGCATTGTAGTTGGATGAGTTTGGTCAAATTAGATCTGGACAAAAGTTTTACCTAAATAACTGCTACGATTAGTCTGTCTTATATATTTTCTTTAACAAGTCTTATGCTCCCTCCGTTTCATATTATTATCGTTTTGATAAAAAAATCTTCTTTCATATTATTTTTCGTTTTAGAATTTCAATGCAAAATTAATTCATTTTTTCCAAATTTACCTCTCATATTAATTATTCAAGCAACTCATTAAGAGAAGAGAGAAAAAAAAATAATCACTACTGAGTAGAGATATTTTAAATTTTTTTCTTTAAATGATGACTATTTAATAGATTTCAAAATCAGGATGCCACTGTCAAATAGTCTAAAACTACAAATAATATGATTATAAAATTGTTAGCCACACCAATGGGCCCACCTCACCTTTAGTCCCCACCACTATTGAAAAGTGTTACAAAATAGGCCTACCCTTGAAGAAGAAAAAGAATATCCTTTGCTTTTCCCTGCAAATATCCCTTCTTAATTTTAACAAATTAATTTGGCAATTAATAATTTAATGTATTATACTAGTAGTATTACTTGTCCATCGAACAATAGTCCATCGCCGTTATCTTTAATTCCTTAATTGTCGTTCTTTTGAACCATCATTGCATTGATTTTCTGTTCATCTTCCCCTTTCTATTTTTGCCTCTCCATTTTGATCAATAAAGATGGAGTTTTTTCAAGAACTAACTTTTACAGCTTTTCCTGCTTTTATTTTATTTTTGATTGTTGCAAAGATTGTTTATTTTGCTATTTATAATTCCAGTAATGACGGTAATGCTGCCGTTTGTGCTGTAAACGAAGGTGAAGTTGAAAGAGATGAGATTTTGAGTAAAGGGTTGAGAAATAAGAGCACAAAAAGCAGAAAAAGAGTAAAATTTGCTGATGATGTTATGATCAGAAGGGTTGATCATTATGAAAGTGAAACTGGGTCTCAAAATCTTGAAATAATGGATGATATTGGGTCAGTTGTTATAGAAAATGAAAAAGTTGGAGAAAATGGATTGGGTGTAGATTGTGGAGCGGAAATTTCAAAGGAAAATAAAGGGTCTGAAAATATTAAAGGTGAGGAAATTGAAGAAAAGGAAGAGCCTGTAGTGACTGATAAAATGAAGAATGTAATGATTGATGATATGGTAGTTGATCAAAGTAAAGGTAAAGGAGAATTGGGTAGTGGAAAGAATGAAGGAATAAGTGGTGAGGTTGAGGAAGAGGAAGAGGATATTGATGATGACTGGGAGGGGATAGATAGGAGTGAATTGGAGAAAGCTTTTGCAGAGGCTGTAAATTATGTAGAGTATGGAGTGAAGATCAAGAATGAGAAAGATGATGATCCATTCCCATTGACAAAACTAAGTAGTGATGTTCAAATGCAGTTATATGGACTTCATAAGATTGCAGTCGAGGGGCCTTGCCACGAGCCTCCGCCCATGGCACTCAAATTGGCAGCTCGTGCCAAATGGTATATACAATAGTTGTTTTCTAATTTAAATTGACATTGAAACATGAATTGCATTGTTCACTATTATATTATGAATTTTCATGTTGGTGATAATTATTTTTCTTTTTGTTATGTATCCCACAAATTACTCTTCATGTTATTCTTGGATAAGCTCTCTTCATCAGCATTTCCTTAGTTTTTGCTTTACCCTATTGAGTATCTAAGAGCTATTGCAAGGAACGCATGGGAAACGCTGGGAAGCATGAGCCAGGAGGCGGCTATGGAGCAATATTTAAAGATCCTTTCAGATGGCATTCCGAACTGGATGCACGATTACTCTGCTGTAAGATTGATTTTGTTTTGTTGTGCTTCGCATTAATTCACAGTATCATGGAATTTTTCAAATGATTGTTTAATGTTTCTGCAATTGTCAAAAACTTTGACACAACAAGGCAGTTGTTTAACTAGAATTGAAGTTCAAAAGAGACTAATAGGAACCTCTAGCTCTGGTTTCAAACACTCCTTTTCCTTCGTAGGATTATTTGCCTTATATATTTCTATAGAACCATAATCGTCCTCAAACTAACTACTTTTGTTACAATTTAGTTCTGAACAATGAGGTGATAGCTTAAGCTCTTCATGTATATTACTCTGAAAATGACGTTCTGCAAAAGAAGTAGGAGAGATATAACGAACACAAATTGGGTATCGTTGATTTTGACTTCTAAACTTCATTTCTTACTCTATCTCGAGAACAAACTTATTTACTTTCTTGGGCGTATGCCATATTTATTTGGCTTCATTTTATGATCGACATTCTTGCACTCTGCTGAGCATCACACCACACTGCAAGAGTGGAATCATATTAATATAGGCATCTTATATCAGCATAATCCTGACTTAGTATGCAAATCACCCTTAGTTTTACTTGTGACATTTCAGGATAAAGAATAAGCTGGATATAGTTATGTTGCTGCATTATTCGACTCCAGAAGCATACTTCAAGGTTCAATAATTTAAGTGTGTGACCAAAAGATGTTACCTTTATTGCATTGAATACTGCTGCTAATTGTTTTATTTGATGTATCTGTAAGTGTTCTGCATGTAATGTACATATAAAATGAAACACAATTGAAAAATGGGAGAAACATAATAAATTTCTGGGTTTGAACAAAGTATTAAAATAGTAGGAAAATGAAATATTATAGTAATTTGGATACAAATCATCCTTATTATTCATTGTTACACATTACATTTCCATGATAATATAATTTATTCAACAGTTCTTGCCTGGAGTAGCAGTGGACACTCCTCCACTTCCCTCACCATATCCATGTCCTGACCCATAACCCGATCCCGATCCAGATCCTGATCCCCCAAATTGTCCATTTCCTCCACCTCCACCACTTCCACCATCGAAGCCCCCACCACCACCACCATTGTTACCAAATCCCGAACCCGAGCCAGACCCAGAGCCAGAGCCACTTCCTCCCCCACCATATGGTCCCCAACCCGAACCTCCACCTCCACCGCTTCCCCCACCTCCTCCCGAACCATAGCCTCCGTTGTTCCCTCCACCACCACTACCACCACCATTTCCACTTCCGGAACCATATCCACCACCTTGTCCTATCCCAGAGCCACCACCCCCACCCCCTCCATATCCACCACCCCCACCTCCACCAATGCCTCCACCCCCATTACCCCATCCACTCCCACCACCATTACCTCCTCCGGAACCATATCCGTTACCGCCATTACCTCCACCTCCTCCACCTCCGCCTCCCGAACCACCACCATATGCCCCTCCATTTTCTCCCCCACCCGGAACATACTTCTTCTCAAATATATCAGTTTCAGAATGCAAAAATCTTCCTTCCCTTATAGCTTCAACAGCTACATAATTATAGAAAACCAAAGATATCATCATAACCAAATAAACAAGAAGACTCCAAGAAAAAACCATATTGTGCCTCCCCATATACAATAGCTCAAGAAAACAGAGACAGACTTATTTATACCCAAAATCAAACTGAAAATTTCAATAAAGCAATGTATAACTAATAAACAAAATCCCAGAAAAATTTATAGGAATTAGTAGTAGTGCTCAACAACTCATTCCTACTAGTACAAACACATGAGCCGTATAGTTGAGGGAAGCAAAAGCTGAAAACTTGGACCATGCAATGTGTGGATCATGCCAAACAAAATCCGAATCGGAGGAAAGACAGAGAGAGAGATTGAAGGAGCTGGTGGTAGCCATTGGCGGTCCTTCACAATATATATAATAATTATGTGGGGGGGGGGGGGGGGGGGTCTGATTCAATTCTTGCTATAGGTTTATGATCATGGCTATGGAGTGACGAAGCATGCATGGGTTGCATAACGCGTGCTCAAGGATTCGGTGGTCAGGGCCTTTTGCATGAATGAGAAATATATCATATATATATATATGGCTCCAATAAAATTATATATTAATGGAATCATATATATATCACATATTCATGTACCAATTATATATTACATTCCTTACATTCCCAAATCCCAATTATCTCAAGTACCAGATGATACATTCCATGGAAGAAATTAATGTTAAACTCAGTAAAATGTATCAACTATATATATCTATATCTACATCCTCAAAAAATCAAAAAGGAAAATCTACATCCTCAAAAAGGGCCGCGGCCCAAGAAAATTTGCATTTTTGAAAAAAAAACAAAACACGCCGAAGGATTCAGCAGCCCAAAACAATCTTTTTATACAAATCAAAATCTTATAATCTTAAACAATAAAAACTCATTCTAAAATATTCATTTCAGATTATATTATTTATGATATATTAGATCATGTTGAAAAAGAATAATGTGATAACGGTACAATATTTACATTTGATCAGGAAGGAGTTACGTCACATTGTAAATATACGTTCTGATGTAATCTTCCCCGATCAAAGATAAATGTTCTTCCATAATTGACCTTGTTCTTTTTCCCGTCAACAATTTTTCATTGATTCATTTTTTGTCTCGATTAAATCTGCCCATTTCTTACTGAAACCTTAAAATTATTTAAGTTACCAATATGAAGATGAGATAATGTATGATTTGCAACCTTATGTTGCGTTTATGTATTTAATTTCGACTACATCAATTGGAAAAGTGTGTCTATCAATGCATATGGCAAATTGAATATGGCGGGGTATGGGAATATTGGTGAGCTTTCGTATTGATGTTATATATGGTCCCCTATTTTTCTTTAATAATTGACTCCTTGGCTCCACATTAAAATTTTCTAGTACTATTGTGTAAGTTCAATCCACATCTCAGCCAATTATGTGATAAATGTTGTAATGATATATAAACTCCAA
Organism: Penstemon davidsonii; assembly: GCA_034814905.1. Classification (NCBI taxonomy): domain Eukaryota; kingdom Viridiplantae; phylum Streptophyta; class Magnoliopsida; order Lamiales; family Plantaginaceae; genus Penstemon; species Penstemon davidsonii. The sequence goes on from JAYDYQ010002685.1 coordinate 19,451,383, forward strand.
CTCCTGTTGGATGTATTTTTATTTATAAATTTCATGGTTTCGAGTTTCGTGAAAATATATTGCATGGTCCGATCCATTTAAGGTCTAGATTTAAAATTATAAAAATATTTTCATTTGTTTACAATGTTGAAATATAAATTAGCTTGTTGGATGTATCTAATTATGATTTCCATGTATATATTCAAGTTGCGTGAATGCATGCAAGACACAAATGACGATAACATTCATATAAAAATCTTAATTTTAGCAGTATATATATCCCTATTCCCTAAACGGCACCGGTTTAGGTCATGGGCCTTGATTATAATCTAAAGACCCATTTACGTGAGTAATAATTGTCCAATTTTTATGTTTCTATCTTTTAAAGTTTAAGTAAGAGCAATAACACCAACAAGCGATTGGTTTAATGGAATGGACTAGAATAGAAATTAATTCAAGTAACATCTCATATTTTAATAATATCTGAAGTAGGTCTTGGTTAATTTTTCAACAAAGTGATGCAAATTTCCATGTATGGTCCTCATTGAAAAGAATATATAAATTTTTGCTATGAGATATCTACCAGTAACTTGGCAACTAACCACTAAACTATATATTATTGTCGTTAATCTCTTTAATTGGACCAATTAGTGGGGACATTTAATTTAAGGTATTGTTTAATGTGGAGATAAGATAAAACTCATTGCAAAAGGGTTATTGATTTTAAAATAAAACATAGTTTTTATATTCTTCTTAAAATAAGATTTTTGTTGATGTATATATATATATGTCTTAGAATTACTATTATATTTTTAATCTGATACTTTTTTCTTGCAATGGTGATGAAACAACGTCAACTTTTGTGGCAGGTAATTGGAAAGGTAGAATAAATAGGAAAATTCTTGTCCAAGTCTGGCTTGGGCCGCTCGGCCAAACCCATCCAACCACCAAGCAAGTGTATTGCACTTGCTTTGTGACTGGTCACTCTCCTGGGAGTTACATCCAATCTCAAAGCAAGTGTATTGTACTTGCTATGTAATTACTTTGGGTTCGGCCAAACCCGGTCTGGATAAGAATTTCTCGAATAAATATATGTAAAACGTATTTGTCACGATAACACAGTGCGCGGGTAAGTTGGGCTTTTGCGTCGGCTGGGTGGGATTAATTAATGCGCTCTTTTATTCTTTATGATTTAACTAACACACTCATGTAAATGTTGATGTATTTTCTATTTTCTAAATTTGATTACTGATGAAATTCCATCAAAAGAAAAATGTTGCAAAGTTTCTTCTTTTATTTTATTTTGTTAAAAAAATATTCTCAGCTAGCGACCAAAAATCAAACTAACTTTGATTTTCTAATTAATGTTAAAGTTCTAAAATTTAATTAACACCCTGCTTCAAAGTGCTAAGGGTAGTTTGGTAATTTTGTACTTATAAATCGATCAGTCCATTTAATTTAGTGGACTTAACTCAGTTAATGTGAAAAAACTTAAGATAATATCAGGTTAATTTGCTCTTGTTTGCTTTGAATTCAATTAATTAAAAAAAAATCAAATTTAAACATGATTTCATGAAACTCCATAAAAATGTCAAATTAAATTAATTAAATCAACGCGTTTAACCTAATAATATATTAAGCTCCCCAGAAATATGAATCTTGAGTGGGGAATATATAATAATGAATCTTTAGCATGACCTCTTTAATACGTTAACAATATTTAGTGGTAGGGTTACAACATCTTCTCGCCACTTGAACATTATCAAGTGCTTGAATGACATGGCTTGTGTGCCTCGGCCCCTCTATATCAATCATTAACCAAAACTATTATTGTTATTAATTATAATTATTATTCATACGTATATAATAGTGTATAGCACAAAAATAACAATGACATACTTGAAAAGATCAACAAAATATGGGTTCCATAAGCTTTTAATGTATTGTATTGGATTTTAATTTAAATTTGATTTCGATCGAAGCATGTGTAATATTCCTTTATCAGTATGAGTCTAATTAGATTCAAAAGAACTCCATCAAGATAAAAGAAAAGAATATAGTATTATATTATTTTGAATTCATTTAAGATCGTAAACGTAATCTAATTATTTTGAACTATATATATATACAAGTTATTTTATTTTGTATGTCATTATAAAAATCATACCTATTAACTAAACACCATATCAATTAGGGTACTTAAATTTAGGTTTACAACCATTTTCTCTGGAAAAATTAAATTCATTTTTTTTTATAAACGAAAATCTTTAAATTCAAATCTTATTGGATCAAATAGAGCTCCCTCTGAATTTAATGTTCGTGTGCAAAATTCGTCTGATTTCGAGTGATTTTTTTTTACCTTTTAACTAATACTAACAGAATCCAAACTCGAAACGTTGATGGCCAAAATAATAATAAATTCATATTGAAATAAACAGTTTACTTTTAATTATCATTAATTTGATAGAAAATCAAAGGAGCAGAAGAAAGCATGAGTCCCTATCACAGATGGTAATGTTTCACTGGCCCGTCAATTAATCTTAATTTGTGTGGGTTGTATGGCATGGGTGGTTTTGATAACAACAACAATTGCTAGAGAAAGAAAATTAATTTAAGTTTTGATATCTGAACTGCTTAAAACAATGAATTTAATCCATAAACGCAATCTAACCAACTCTGTCGTACTGAATGTAAGATTTAGCCGACTCTCTCAAATTAATAGCTCATAGATTGAGAATTAATTTTTCATTTGTAGATTCGATTTAAATTTGATACTTTGAATGCTTATATATTCAAATTTTAAGTTGTTCTCGTTATGGTGCATTTGTAGATGACGTAAAACTCTTAGAACTCTATTTTGATCGTGTCCTCGCGACTCGTAACATGCGACATGGCGTCGACGAGGTAATACTCTTAAAACAATTGTGTCTAAGTGCATGTTTTACCCGATAATAATATAATTACGTAGTCTTTAATTTTATGAGTATATGCTAGTCTAGACGTGAAGTATTCTAGATTTTTGTAAACATATATTATGTCCCAGTATCATGCATGGTCATGTATGTTTCCGTGCAACATGACTTTATTATCGATCTACATTTATAATTGTTGTATTGATTAAAGTTTGTCAAATATTATCTTAATTAGGATCGAAAATTAAATCAAGTTATTTCATATTTAACTCGAACTCATTTAAGAAAAGTTTGTTTCATATAAATCAAACAAGTTTAACAATATTTTTTATTTGGCTAGTTTTAAAGCTCGGTTGGAGTTCGACTCGATAGATTTAAAATTAATACAATACATACAAAAATATAAAGCCACTTGACACATGGCTCGAGTTCGTCCGATTAAAACTTGCTCAGTTACATTCGTCTAGTAATCAAACAAAACTGAAAGGAAATTTAAGTTCGATACAAATTCAAGTCAAACTTAAAAAATATATTGTTTGAGAATTGGGACTACTCAACTCACTTAGACCCCTAACCTTAGTTTTACAAATAAAGGGCGAGAAAGACTAATTTTGTTGTAAACTTACAGAAATATTTAAGCTTAAATCATATCTATGATACACATAAATTTAATAGACCTATTTACCATATACTATATATATATATATATATATATATATATATATATATATATATTCTATATATATATAGAAAATATATTTACCATATTTTGAAGATATGAAAAACTAATTTCTGCAGAATTCGACAGACATGGCCTAAGATGAAAAAAATATACAAACTACACTAGTTTATTCTATTTTATGTGGGGTCCAAGATTCCATTAACAATCAATAATGAAAGAATATATATATATAGAAAATATATTTACCATATTTTGAAGATATGAAAAACTAATTTCTGCAGAATTCGACAGACATGGCCTAAGATGAAAAAAATATACAAACTACACTAGTTTATTCTATTTTATGTGGGGTCCAAGATTCCATTAACAATCAATAATGAAAGAATATATATATATAGAAAATATATTTACCATATTTTGAAGATATGAAAAACTAATTTCTGCAGAATTCGACAGACATGGCCTAAGATGAAAAAAATATACAAACTACACTAGTTTATTCTATTTTATGTGGGGTCCAAGATTCCATTAACAATCAATAATGAAAGAAAATTAATGTCCACTCATTATCACTTACCCTCTGGAATATGACTACTTGTCGAATTTTCGGCATAATTGGACTAATTTATGACTCGGTAGAATTAAACAAACAAAATGATTTGATAAGAGTAGGTAACAATCCACAAGCCAAAAAAAAAAAAGTCATTTGGCTAACTGTGAGCACCTCAATCTTCAAAGTACATATTCAATATTCACATAGGCCTTGTATGGATCTCAAAATATTTCAATTTTAAATTAGCTGCAACACACTTTGTTAATAGAGACCAATCATATAATTGTTTGAAACTGAAGATCTGAATGCAAGATAACAAAATATAATTTTTTGAAACTGAAGATCTGAATTATTGCAGAAACTAAGTATATCTACTTTACTTGACCATTATATTCTACTTCCAACATACCAAATATATGACAGAAAAGGGGGTTACCAACAGGTTAACGAGTCTATTCATCAAAAGCACAGAGCAAACTTTTCTATCTTTAAACAGTCCAAAAGAGATTCTTCCCAATCAAACATTGCTTGATTGAAGATGAATAATTGAATTTATCGTTCTTCATTTTTCAACTTAAAGTGGGTCCACATCAATTTAAAACCTTAAGGCAGTTTATTATATATATGCCACACAGAAAAAGAAAATTATCAGTATGGAGACAAGGAACTAAAGGCCATAGAATCTCTCCTCTCTCTACCCCCTCCCCCAAAGAAAAAAGAAACCTTATTATCAAAATTTGTTCAGGGTAAAGAACTTACCTGATTCTTTAACTCAGAAACTGCAAAGCAGAAATGAAGATGGCGTTCCAACTCAGACTTTTTACCACGGTGGCACTTCTGTTTCTATGCCATGCAAAAATTGATGCAAAAGACGAGAACCTGCAGCAGAAGAAGACATATATTGTTCACATGGACAAGTCCAATATGCCTGCAAGTTTTGATGATCATGTGCAGTGGTATGGCTCATCTTTGAAATCAGTATCAGAATCTGCCAACATGCTATACACCTACAATAGCGTTATACATGGCTACTCTGTTCGTCTGACCCATGAGGAAGCCAGGTTGCTTGAAGACCAACAAGGAATTCTATTGGTCCAAGAAGATGTAAAATATGAGCTTCATACCACTAGATCTCCGGAGTTTCTTGGACTACTCAACAGTGATGCATCCTTACCCGAGTCTAGCACACGTACCGATGTAATCATTGGTGTTTTGGACACTGGTGTTTGGCCAGAAACGAGTGGTTTCAATGATAAAGGACTAGGCCCGGTCCCTAGTGGTTGGAAGGGTGCCTGTGAAGTAGGCACAAACTTTAGCTCGTCAAGTTGCAATCGCAAACTCATTGGAGCAAGGTTTTTCTCACAAGGTTATGAAGCAGCATTCGGACCAATCGATGAGACTTCAGAATCAAAATCCCCAAGGGATGATGATGGTCATGGAACTCACACATCAACCACAGCAGCTGGATCAACTGTAGTTGGAGCAAGCCTTTTGGGTTTTGGTGCAGGCACAGCACGTGGGATGGCAATACATGCAAGAGTGGCAGCATACAAAGTATGCTGGCTTGGAGGGTGTATCAGTAGTGATATACTAGCAGCAATGGAAAAAGCAATAGAAGATGGTGTCAACATTCTATCATTGTCCCTTGGTGGCTCTAGCTCTGATTACTTCAGAGACACAGTTGCAGTTGGAGCATTTGCAGCAACATCTCATGGAATTCTTGTTTCATGCTCAGCCGGAAACGGCGGGCCTAGTCCTGGAAGTTTGTCCAATGTTGCACCATGGATAACAACAGTAGGAGCCGGTACAATGGACCGCCAATTTCCAGCATATGTCAGCCTTGGAAATGGAAAAAAGTTAAATGGGGCATCACTCTACAGTGGGGAACCATTATATGGCTCCTTAATGCCACTTGTTTATGCTGGTAATGTCAGTACCACATCCACTGGTAATCTTTGCTTGAGAGGAAGTCTAATTCCATCAAAAGTCAAAGGGAAAATTGTAGTTTGTGACCGGGGGCTGAATCCGAGAGCAGAAAAAGGTTTAGTAGTAAAAGATGCAGGTGGCATTGGGATGATTTTGTCAAACACTGATATCTTTGGAGAAGAGCTGGTTGCTGATGCCCATTTTATACCAACAGCAGCTGTGGGTCAGACTTCAGGAGACGAGATAAAGAAGTATATCTTTTCTAAACCCAATCCAAGTGCTACAATTGCATCTGGAGGCACCCAACTCGGAGTGCAACCATCACCAGTCATAGCAGCATTCAGTTCCAGAGGTCCAAACCCAATAACACCAGATATTCTCAAGCCGGATTTAATAGCACCAGGAGTCAATATCCTTGCCGGTTGGACTGGAAAAATCGGCCCTACTGGATTGACAGAAGATGCACGACGTGTAAACTTCAATATAGTTTCTGGTACTTCTATGTCATGCCCACACGTAAGTGGACTAGCAACCCTAATTAAATCTGCTCACCCACAATGGAGCCCTGCAGCTATAAGATCGGCACTAATGACAACAGCTTATAATAGATACAAGAATGGAGAAAGAATTCAAGATCTTGCAACTGGAATGCCATCAACACCATTTGATTACGGTGCTGGACATGTGGACCCTGTATCAGCTCTTGACCCTGGTCTTGTCTATGATGCCACTGTTGACAACTATGTGGATTTTCTTTGCGCTATAAAATATAGTTCAAGTATGATCAAGATCATCACCAAACAAGATTATTCATGCAAGGTGGACAAGGAATATAGTGTGGGAGATCTTAACTACCCATCTTTTGCAGTTCCCCTGCAGACTGCGTCAGGCCCGAATGGTGGTAGTAGTGCACCAACAATTGTCAAATACACAAGGACCTTAACAAATGTGGGCAATCCAGCAACTTACAAGGCCAATATCTTACAAGAGACTAAGGCAGTGAAGATTTTGGTTGTTCCAGAAGTGCTCGAGTTCAGCAGTCCAAATGAAAAGAAAACATACACAGTAACATTCACTGCAAATTCCATGCCCTCAGGCACAACAGGCTTTGGTCATTTGGAATGGTCGGATGGAAAGCATATTGTTGGTAGCCCAATTGTAGTTAGCTGGACATAATACTATAAGGTAGTATAATAGGCTTCTTAGAAATGCACCCCTGGCACCCTAATGCACATATTTCACTCTAAATTTCTTTTACCAGCAAATCACCTGGAGAATGAAATTGACAGTGTATCTTCATTGTTCAAAATGGAATGAGATATCACTGAAGTAGCTCTGTTTTATAAACCAAAGTGGATTTGAATAAAATAAACACAAAATTACCCTAGACTAGAGAAAGACCAGTAACGCATGATGAGTTGGTATAGTAATGTTTTTCTCTTATTTAATTTTATGTTATTTGTACTAAAATGGAGTTTGATGAATTATGAAGTTAATCAAATTCACGAAGATGGGAATTAAACCAATGTATTTAAGAACCACACTAGGTCTCAGAATCAAGAAAATATGAGTATGCCTCTATTTCATTTCATATTAAAAAATCATCTAAACCAACCCTTGTTGAATAATATCGATATTAGGGCCTAGATTTTAGGGTCTGTAATTATGGAATACCATTCCATAATTATGGTGTAGAACCACTGTGATATTATTTCCTTGTGTGGGACTTCGTAAATATGTGGTCAATCTCTCTATGAGAAACACTCAACTTTTTCCCTAATCTATATTTTTGAATGGTATCAGAGCTATGCCCAAGAAAGGTCCTCTATTCGAGTCTCTCCGCCACAGCGCCACCAATTTCTAAATTTCACGTGTTATGCTAGAGTAAAATGTATATTGCCTACATGTTTGGGGTCGTCTTAGGTATAAGTGTCAAATGTCTCTTCTCTCTAACAGCCTAAGCTTTTAGATAAGTTGGACATTCAATATTCTTTATTTCTACAACCCTCTCCCCAAGCCTGCCACTACTACTATAAGTGCACAAATGGAGTATGCACAAGGTTGGATCTTGGGTCAATATTCCCCTACTTATTTGGTAGGTGATGGTGCAAATTGTACTAGCTCCCAGAGTGCAAATCACAAGAAAGAGGATTAGAGTAGAACCTCAAAGAGAAATGGCATATGCATGTCCCACCTTTTTCCATGACACAGTACATACATTGTAAGAGCTTTGGGACTATAAATAACCTTAAAGTCCTAATTTCATACTAGTAAACCTTAAAACTAGAATTTCTAAATGTGATTAACTTTCCGCACCTCACAGACTACACACAACTAGATATCCATGCGTTAGACAAGATAGAATTTTACTAAGCATATATGTTTTACAAGCATTAGCCACAGAACATGCAAAAGGAGAAATAGAAGAAAAAAATTTTTTGTTACTAACAAAACAAATAGGCTTTAATCTGGAAAAAGTGTACAGCAGTTTATATTTTGAACTACATGCTTATGCATTAATATTACAAAAGGAAAAAACTGCTGAAAATAATTGGCCTCATTCAGAATCATCATTAGGCTGACATACAGGAAGGTAATATGTATCCAACTGCCAATATTTGTGTTTCACACCCTCCCAGATTTCTTCTCCTAGACAATCTTTCACAGGTAAAGGTATCATCTGTGTGGAGTAACCCAGATTCTCAAGTTCGAGAGAGACTAATTGACAATAAACAACATGGAAGAAGGGATTACCCCCACAGAGGCCATTGAAGAATGAATATATTCCTCCAGGCTTCAATAAGTGAGGAAGATGTTGATGAAACTCTCTCATATCTTCATAATATTCCCCGTAAGTGTCAAAGAATATTCCTGAAAAAAATTGACATGTGCGAACAGGAGATATTTAATTAGAAAATGTAAATACGAAATAACCATCTAAAGAAAATGAAAAGTACATGGCAATGCTTGATGGAAGTGTGAAATATCATACACAATAAACAGCTAGCTAGATTTTTGAGAGAAAAAAAAAAGATCTATACGTCACTCAAATTCTTATTCCTGTATGCAGGGGTAGAGGCAATATGTCCTGGATGATGATGATTAAATATGTTGACAACAAATACGCCAGATCAGAAAGCATTTGCCTCTTGAACAAGCATATCACATTGAAAATTAATGAATCATGGCAACCCAGGATATATCCACTATCCAGGGGCAAGATCTATTTTATGGGCAACTTAGGGTATCTCCAGCAGATGGGGATTCAAATGCATTAACTTTTCTCTTTGCGTTCAAAGTTGGTTGAGAATAAGTGATCAAAAGATGCTTCAAAATGGGTTGCACATATTCAAGCAATAATAACAAGGGTGGTACTCTGCTCTAATTAGGTACGCAGTGCTAGAGCTCAGTCCTCACGAGCATATTAATTTCTAGTCACCCTTGTAAAAGAACTATAAAGCATGAGATTGGCAAATAGATTCTTATTTAGTATTCGACAAATTTATGAGAAATACGTGAACAATCGGATGATAGCTCACAAGCTAAGTAGCTCAAGCTCAACGACTAAGAGATCTATGTATAACAATAGAAATTCTACAAGTAACGATGAATGAAAGGGGCAAAGGCATTATTCTGTCCAATTGTCCAAACAAACTCCATACATTGGTGCTTACCTTTTTTTTTAATCAGAAAGAATGTGTCTGCAAGTAATTGTTAAAAGTGAAAGTACTCACGACAGGCTTTGAAATTTGAACAATAGTCATACTTCTCTTCCCTAATTTTCCATGTAGTTACAACTTAAGCTAAATAGCAGGATGTTTGGTTCATTTTATTGAGGTGCACATTACTAGGTATTAGAACAAGGGGAAGTGCGTTTTGATGATTAAACCCGATATTTCTAATATAATGCAGTCTATATCCATCCAATATTGAAAATAAAGGGAAATAAGTATACATCATTCCCTCTGTACATTATATATGCATGTCATGAATGAACCAGAGTAAATGAAAATACTAACAATTAACATTCAATTTGAAATAAGGAAAGATGACAATTGGCAATCAATAAACATTAGTAGTTGATTTCTCAAAAAAAACAGATAGCTTCACATATTACAAAAGTATTAATGCAAACCAATGCAAGTTATTTCAAACATGAACCAACAGATGACATTATCCATTATAAAGAGCAACTAATGAAGAGGTCCTTAATCAGCATCATAGGTTACGGAAGGCAATAAGAAATTATTGAGGTCATTCACATATTAAGTTGAGTTTGACCAAGCACACAGATGTTGATCTGACTGTGTTGATTTAGAAACTAGGAACCTAGTTTGGAAATATCACATTCAGATATGAATTGCCTCCATGTTTGTAAGTCTAGTTTAAAGATTCAAACTGAGAGCAATGCAAACAAAACCTTATTTTGCATTGGTTACTTCAGTAAACAACTCAAGAAAATAGATATATATGTGCATATGTTACCATCATATGATTCCAGCTGAGAGAGATTATCCTGCCACCGACCAAATATTATCTTCACATTCTCCTTTTCACCCCAGCCAGTCTGAAGCATACGATTGTAAACCTCAGGGTGAGCTTCAACGATAGTGTGCGAGACAGGTGTGTATTGTTGTATGGCAGTATCTACAAGACCCATACCAAACCCAATGTTTAATATGTGCCCACCTCCTGAACAAATAGCTTTTGCATGAGCTTCCATTAGTGGCTTCTCCCAAGCCATCATAACAGCCTTGCTTTCTGCATCCATCACTTTATCCTCACTAAAAGTAACCCTGTCTTCCAAATAATCCCCATTATTATCCTTTGCATCATCTTTCCTAGCAATTGTTCCAAGGATCAATTCAGCTTGTATCCCTATTATATAACCAACCACTTTCTCGTCAATTATATCAAACTACAAAAAAAAAAGGCAAATAGATTGGAAATGTAATGGATTAGGAAAATAAAACTCCAGATGGTATAAGACTTTTACTGCCATTATCCAGAACAAATGAGCATTGAGCAGAAAAATAATATTGCAGGTGAAATTTTGACTTTCTGAAGCAAAGGGTGAGCAGCCTATTATATCATATGTTAAACGTGCAATCCTATTATGTGCTCATTCCCACAAGTGTTAGTTTTTTGGTGCTATCGTCTACAGTAGAGCTACATGTGTTCAATTAAATCAAGTCAAACGGCTATCCAGAGAGAAAACTCGACAAATAGGACCTTACGGTTCCAAAAAGGATTTCTTCAATTTCATATTTAATTAATACTGCTAGATTAGCAGTAGTGTTCAGTTTTGTCAAATATGAAATAATAAGTTGGATATACCACCGCATAATTATTTCTAATCAAAGAGTAATAGAAATTAAATCAATCGAATTTAACTACCTGCGTTGAGGAGGAGGTCAAATGCGGATTGGTGTCCACATTCCATGGCGAAATCTCCGGCAGATAGATTGGAAGGGGAGAGAGCGTTCCAAGGGGAACCGGCGTCGAGTAGCGCCTTCACGGAAGCAGCTGAGCCGTGTTTGGCTGCGTGCATAAGCGGCGTTTGGCCATTACTGTCGAAGTAGGTTACATCGGCTCCGGATTCAATTAGGGATGTTAATTTGTCAACGTCGCCGTTTCGGGCTGCTTTGCAGAGTGATTCTTCTTTGTTCTCCTCCATAGATGTCCTGCTGACTGCTGTGCTTTCTTTTCGCTTAAACCTTTGCTGCTTCTAAGTTCTACTAATTCAGGATGTTATTTTAAGGGTTTTAAAACCATAGTCATAAGACCCTTTTCTCTTTTTTTTCCTCATTACTACTTAATTTTAACAAAAAGTTTTTTGACCTTTTCTTTTTTATTATAAGACTCAGAAATATTATTATTATGTAATTTTTTTAATTTTTTTTTCCTTGATCAAAGTGACATTCATTCATTCAAATAAATTCGGAATTTTCAATTTTATAATTTATTTAGTATAGATAGTATTTATTACTCTTCCAGTAATTTATTTTGTTTTATTTGTTCCGATACCAATTTTCAGTAACTTTATTACTTTATTTATTATGAATTAGTTATATGATGTTTATGTATTAAAAATACATTTTAAAATATTAGCGCATATCTCGAAATATTGAACCAGATGCAAAAATTCCCCTAAACTTTCCATATTGGCCAAACACCTTTCTATTTTTATTAATAAAAAGAATTCATTCAGAATTTCTTCATAAATTATAAAAGCATGATTAGGACTAGAAACCCTTAACGTGTGGTTACCATATTTGTCCTATTAGTAAAAATCATGTAATTTGTCAATCACATATTTAAAAAAAAAAATATTATCTCACATATACTTATTTTTCTTAAGTTGATACTTGTTTAAAAATTCATTATAGTTTAATTGTAGAAATTAGTTTTGTTTCCTATATGGGTACATAATGGAGCGAAATTATGGAGGATTATAATATGAGGCCTTGCACTTCCTTCAATTCTTAATCTTGTTTAATTATCAAAAAAAAAAAATCTTAATCTTGTCCTTTTCCTCCCCAAGAATAGGGAATAAGAGATCCCGAAAACCAAGAAAAATGAGATTTGATTTCGTAACAACCTACTTCTCCACTAAATCCACCGCCCGCCGTTTCCCAGCTTTGTACAATCAACAATGCCGAGCGTACACCCCATCTCAGCACCACCACCGCCGGTTCATGAAAACTGAAACAAGGTTTCATATTTTCTCTTACTTTGCAGCTTTTAAGAAGTCATTTTCAACAAATTCTTCGAGTTCAAAAATGGGTCTTCTTTCTTGGTATTTGAGAGTGTTGGAATCGCGTCCTATTCTCACAAAAAGCATTTCTTCTGCCATTATTTACGGTGCTGCTGACATCACCTCTCAGGTACCTTGAATATTGAAGATTTACTCTTGTTAAATAGTTTTATTATCCGGGTTGTGTGTTGATGCTACTAATTGAATAAGCATATATTTAAGGCCCCATTTTCAGTAAATTCTGCCAAATAGTTGAAGCTGAATTAGTGTGAATAGGTGCTTAGTATGTGCAGTATTTTGCATTTGTTATTCACTTGTTTTGTAATTGGTTAGATGATAGTTTGGATTTGATTATGTGTAGTTACAAGCGATATATTGAGGACTGATGCTATTTTCAACGGAGAATTATTGTTATGGGAATAATTAATCTATTGTTTTTGTAATGGATAGATGATAGCTATGGAGTCAAATGGTGCTTGGGATCAAATACGAACGTTGAGAATGGCGGGGTTTGGGCTGATTATTTTAGGTCCCTCGCAGCATATGTGGTTCAATTTTGTGGCAAGGGTACTACCAAAACGAGACATGATTACTACTTTCAAGAAACTAGGAATGGGACAACTTCTATACGGACCTTTGATTAATGGCACTTTCTTCTCTTTCAATGCAGCTCTTCAAGGTATCTATCTTCCTCTTTAGGAAAACTAAATTCTAAATTCCTCTTTAGTAAAACTAAATTCTAAATTTCCTAATAAAACATTAGGACTCTCTGTGATTTAGACTAGTAGAAATGTTTAACTCAATTAAAAATGAAAGCATCTATGTTTCCGGTTTCTCACTCCCTGAAAAGTTCTTTCATTTCACTCATGGGCTACGAAAACATTAGTCTTTCATTGCTCACGTTCTTTGATAAATCTTAATTTCCTTCATGGGGTTGACCCCATTTAGTGATATTCTGTTTTATTTTAGAAAGATAAAGGATAATTTTGTGACTATTATTTTGTGCTAAGTTCAGGTGAAAGCGGGTATGAGATTGCTGCCAGATTGAAGCGTGACTTGATCCCGACTTTGGCTACTGGTCTAATGTATTGGCCGATTTGCGATTTCTTGACTTACAAAATCATCCCAGTTCATCTACAGGTACTTTTACAGTTTTATACCTTTTTGCCTAAAACTAAATGATAACTACGGAAAGATAATACAAATTCTCGAAGCACCCTAAGCTTTAAAGAATTTCTATATTATACTATTAGTATTCTTAGTTTTGGATGCCATATTTTCTAGCGTAACCTTGTAGTTTTGCCATAACAATTGATGTGTATTAATATCTTTTGTCTGTATTGCAGCCCTTGATGAATAGCTCATTTTCCTACTTGTGGTCCATATATTTGACATACATGGCAAGCTTGAAAAAAGTTGTACCTGACTAGCCTGCTGTCTCTAAATACAAACATTTTTTTACGCGGACAATAAAGTGGAGAAGATCGACTCAGTTTTTTACTCTATTTCGAATACTGTGACCATTCATGAAGCATACAAGCAGTAGGTTTAGGAATTTTATTGATTTGGTAGTAGAAAGTAGCTCTAAAAGTTATATGATTATAGTTCTATTCTTTAGACTCTTCATGTATCTCTAGGCTCTATTCGTTTCTGTTTTCTTTGGCAAATGCTTTCAAGTGACTTTTTACGGACGACATTGTGTCTTTTCTTTTGCTCTGAACAAGCAATCGATATTTCACCTGTCTCTTTTCTTTTGCTCTGAAAAAGCAATCGATATTTCACAAATTTATGTGTGTTAGAGTTTGTCTATTACCAAAAATGAGACTATTTTTGCAGTATAAAATGATGCACTTTTGATCCTTGCAGTTTAGCTTTATTTCAAGCTTGGTTAAGGAATTTCTTTGAGCCGGCCAAACGTCTGGTTCTATGAAACTTGGATAATTATTTAATCTAAGGCAAAATTGCAAAAATGATCCCAAACTAATTAGTGATTTTTTATTTTCGTTCCAAGCTACACTTAGTCAAATTCGTCCCGTAATTTTATATTCTTTGGAATATCGTCTCACTTGTCACATGGATGCTTACGTGTCATGACGTGGCAAATTTTAGCATAAACAACTATATAAGATTGAAGAATTTGTCTCAAATTAATTACAAATTTTAATTTTTCGTTCCAAATTATCTCAACACGCCGACTTCCATCTCGTAATTGAAATGACATGGAAAAAAAGAATTCGTTCCAAACTAATTATAAATATTTATTATTTATTAATACAATAAAAATGCACAAAATTTTCCTAATAAAGTGAGATAGAATTTTTTTTCTCAAAAGCGCACGGGAATTTCAAAAATCAATACTATTTTTCTCTTAAAAAAAAATTAGTGACAATTTACTTCCATGTGATATTCATAATGTTCAATTTACCTACCTGTCATATGATAATGTGGCAGTTTACCCCCCCTATATTGTGATAAATGTGATAATTTACATCCTGTATTATAATAAATGTAGCAATTTACCCCCTATGTTATAAAACACTTTGCATGACCACTCTCAATTTATGCAATTGAGTTACACTCTTCGGTTCAAGGGGGTAAAACACTTTTTTAAATTTTTTACAAGGGGGTAAGTTGCTCCTTTTCAAATTACAGAGGGTAAATTGAACATTATGAATATCACAGGGGATAAATTGCCATTAGTCCCTTAAAAAAGTAAAAGATGAATCGTCATTTTCATCAAATTTAAAATTTAATAATGGACTAAATTTATGCAAAATGACAAATTGTGAGACGAAATTCGGCGAATTAATATAGTTTGGGACGAATTCTGCAATCTTGTATAATTGTTTATGCTAAAATTTGCCACGTAAGCAGCCATGTGGCAAGTGGAACGATATTCCAAAAGAATATAAAATTACAGGACGAATTTGGCTAAGTGATATAGCTTGGGACGAAAATCCAAAATCACTGATTAATTTGGGACCTTTTTTTTGCAATTTTTCCTTAATCTACATAAGAAATAGAAAGGTCAAATATGAGCATATTTGATGATGTTTATATTTAGTAGATAATTCTCAGTAAGGATTATGAAATTGTCAAATTGGATTATATGCAAGAGATAGTTATACTTTTGGGCAAGGAATATATTAACAAGTTCTTTATTATAATTTTTACTGTAAACGATAGTTATAAGTTTTTATTTAAATGCATAAAAATCAAAATAGATTATTATTATCGTGTACTGAAGAAATCAATTGTATATTGAAGGCTTCGTGTCAAATACAAAGTTTGGATGATTTTCCTTGCTCTATTGTGTATAAGAATATTTTATTTCTTCATGATGTCCTGATGTATCATGTATGTGATACAAATCACAATGTACTTCATAACTATATTTAAAATTTCATTAATGTTCGATGAAATATTAAAAATGTGTTCAATAATCCCATATATTTTGAATTACGGATATTAATAATGGGATATAATCCCTTTATACATATAGTTGGATAAAAACCATAATCAGTTCAAACCGATTTATATCTATATATCACTCAATATATTTCGGGTACAAATCTTATTAAAGGAGTCATATCCATCGGATCCCCAATAAAAAGAAATCCTCATAAAATGGACTGGGTTCGAAGCGGATTCCAATTAATATCCACTTCGAACAGAATTTAAACTAAAATCCGCTTCTATGAGTCAACAAACCGAAACTAGTTATTAAAAAACAGTTAGTTCTACATTAGCTTGTTTAGAATCTTAACCTAAATCGCCCTGTCTTCGCATATAGAGCCACCATAATACAGTGAGCCGTGTTTCAATCATTCAGAGGCAACATCAGCTTTGATCTTGTCGTACAAGCGGTATATCAATGTCGATTTTGACATTTGAGGCTCCCTTTCTAAGATTGCAATCACATCTTTAACCGTGATGCTCCGAGCCACCTTTGACATGACAACTTGATTTCTTCCAACTTTTCTAACCGATCCTATAAACATAAGAATTAAGTCAAAAGCCGAACAAGAAGATAAGTCATCCTAGTTTCACACATCTATGTAAAACTAAACCTTAGCCTGAGGTATCCAATCTATTTTGTTTAATTTGATGGAGAGACAATCTAACTCAGGGGAGAGATTGAGAGCGAGGGAATAGCAAACGGAGGTAAAAATGCCCAATAACCATAAGCTATAAAGATTAATGCTTATGCTTTGTTCAAGTAGATAATAAACTGTTAGGGCACATTTGGATGAGAGGATTTGAAATCCAAATGAATGGATTTGAAATTCCAATGATTTGAAATCCATTCATTTGAAATATCTTGTTTGTATAATTTTTTTTACGAAGAATTTCAAAACCATTCATTTGAAATCCATTGTATTTTATCATTTGCGGCATTTGAAATTCTCAATCATACCTTATAATTTGTTCTATGAGTTAATTCTTGCTCGTAATTTTTTGTTAATATCTGTATAAAATCGCATAAATTTGGGGCAAAATTATAATTTTTGAAAATTGAGGGACCAAAACTGTGAATTCGGATTTCAGAAAATCTGGGGCCGAATTGAAAATCTTAATTTATGAAAATTCTGGGCTGAATTGCAACTCTGGGTTTTTCGAAAATCTGGTGTCAAATTACAATTTCTGAAAATTGAGGGACCAAAATTGTAAATTCGGATTTCTGAAAATCTGGGGCCGAATTGAAAATTTAATTTTCTGAAAATTCTGAACTGAATCTCAATTATGGGCTTTTAAAAAATTTGGGGTCAAATTGTAATTTCCAAAAATTGAGGGACCAAAAGTGCAAATTCGAATTTCTGAAAATCAGGGGCCGAATTGAAAATTTTAATTTCTGAAAATCTGGACTGAATTTCAATTCTGGATTCTTCGAAAATCTAGGGTCAAAATTGCAATTTCTGAAAATCGAGGGACCAAAAGTGAAAATTCGAATTTCTGCAGGGTCCGAATTGAAATTTTTTAATTTTCTGAAAATTCTGAACTGAATCGCAATTTTGGATTCTTCGAAAATCTAGGGTCAAAATTGCAATTTCCAAAAATTGAGGGACCAAAAGTGCAAATTCTTTTGAAAATAGGAGGCGAATTGCAAATTTTAAATTTTTGAAAATTTGGAATGAATTGCAATTCTAGGTTTTTCGAAAATTTGGAATCAAATTGGAATTTCCGAAAGTATATTTTAAGTGGATTTCAAATGACTGTTTTAGGAAGAATTTCAAATGCACTTAAAATTGGACTAAAATCCAGGATTTCAAATGAATGGATTTAAATTTTGTATTCAAATAGCACGATGGATTTAATAAGGGATTTCAAATCCATCCATCCAAATGGGCCCTTAGGGAACAGCAAAATCCCCCCACTCAAACTCCGGTGGTCTCGATATCTCACAACGAAATCAGATATTTTCACCTCATGTGCATAATAAAAGCAGCTAATAATCAAAGATGCACTCATGCACCAGATGTGTACTTCAATCAACCAAAACCACATAATTCCAGAAAGACGTATTATAGATAGTTTATCAAACTACAAAATAGCCCCTTATACTAAAAAAACAAATGAATATTGAAGGTACTATGCAATTGAAGGGTTTCCACAGGCTAGTTAAGTAGAGGGCCTAGAGGCTAGGGCCAAAAAAAACATATTTTGTAGTCATTCAAGACAGGTTCCTTCAATTGTTCTAGTAAAGATTCATGATTGAGTTACTTTTGGTAGACTGCATGCAGGAACCAGTCAGCTGCACGATAGCATATTAAAGTTTTATGTAATGACAAGAGAACTACGAAGCAACTAACCAGGGGTGTTAAGAGCGGCTGCAGGATCCCATTTATCTGTTTCTTGATTTTCCCTGGTGTTCTTTGTGGAGGTTTGTAAAGGCTTTCGTGCCACATCTTTCCCAATCTGAGAGCCAGATGATGTATCAGTTCCTCCTTGTTTCTGTTTGGCCTCAATCATTAATTGCCATCTTGACAGCATGTCACCAACACCAGTAGCAGCTCGGACAGCAACATTTGCAGCAGTCGTGCGCATCTTATCATCTTCTTCTTTGTTAGCCTGAAAATTAAAGAAAACTTAGAATAAATATTCTTTTGTTACGTGTTTTTAATAGTTTTGAAGACAGTTAATATCCGTACTTTTACTGATTTTGCACGAGTTTCATCTTTCTCCTTGTCCCCATCGACACCAGCACCACTCTCAGGCTGCACTCCACATAATTATGATACAGAAAATTTCTACTAAAAATTTGCATTCCGAGTAAAGTTACATATAATAGAATGAAGCACTGGATGCGTACATCAATTTGCTTTAGTGATTTTTCAGTTTCAGCCTGTTTCTTTTCCCATTCTTCACGCGCTTTACGGTTTATTGTCATGATTTGCTGCCTAATGTCAGAGGTAATGATAGTTCTGTGCCTTGGCTTCTCGATATCAACTCGCTTCATAAATCATTAATATTGAATGAGATAAACGAAGATGCAATTCACCCCACAAAGAGAGAAAACAAGAGGTACTCAAGCATGGAAACAAACCTGTTTGGACAGTCTGATGAGACTAGCTATGAGTCCACGCATCCTCTCCTCCACGCACTAGGAATATAACATTCCATTAACAAAAAAACTGTTTGATAATACTTTTGCAAATTAAAAAAGTTTAGTAATACTTTAGAAAAAAAAATTGGTAATACTTATGCAAAATCGTTAGGAAAAATAAGTTTCAATAAAAGAAAAATGCATCCGAGCTTAGAAGGTAGTTCTTTTCACAGTCCCTGACTTCGATGTTAACTACATCACAATTTTCTGGCATCAGACAACTTCTTTTTGCTATCCACTTTAGAAACTAGACAGGCTACTGTATAAACAATTTTAAGGTACCAAAACAATTTGTGGTGGTCCAAACAAATAAGTTTTGACAAGGCTCTCAAATAATAACAGAAGAAAATCACACTTATATTATTATTGGATCTATCAGTCTCACCAAGGACAAGCATCGCTCCACGTCATTGCTCATACTCTTTAAACCACTTTTTGCCACTGCCAAGGAGCAGACACAAAATTTAAAAATTTGAACATTATGATATTTGAATGCTTTCCAGTTGACAGGATGAAAGTAATCCAAAGAAGCAATGAATGTTCAAAAAAAGGAATACTAACTTATTTCCACCACTTTCTTCTGAAGTGGAATCTTATGTAAAATTAGCCTTTCTTCTTCTTCTTGAACAACCCGTCGTGTTGCCTCTGAAACTCGGCTGTCTTCCTTGGAGCCAGAAAAAAGTTGTTCCGCCTCCTCCTGTTTGTGTATTATTTTTCATTAAGAAAAGCAAAGTCATGGTTTCTCCCAGAAAAATAAATAAAACAAGGCTCTGAAGTAGGTGGAAACAGGATTTTATGCTCGCTTATTATGTGAAGGTTGGCTTAGGAAGGGTTACCCTAAGATTAACTCCGCTCACTGCAGTAACATCATTGAGTTGTTCGATGCTTTGATCCAGAAAGCCTCCAGATACTTTTTGCTTCTTACTGTTAAAATTTATAAGAATTCACTGATGAATTAAAAATCGAAAAAATAATTTGCACAAGCAGTTTTTTTTTTTTTTTTTTTGCATATTTGTTTACATGGCATCACCTTGATGGAGGCGTCAAAGAACCTGGTGCTTCCATTGGCTTTTTCTGGCCTACCAAAGGCTTCTTGGGGGGAGCCTTAGAAGGCCCAATAGAAGAGGTTAGAGAAGGCATCCGGGTATTTGACTGAGTG
This sequence comes from Penstemon davidsonii, assembly GCA_034814905.1. NCBI lineage: Eukaryota > Viridiplantae > Streptophyta > Magnoliopsida > Lamiales > Plantaginaceae > Penstemon > Penstemon davidsonii. The sequence continues at coordinate 19,471,955 of JAYDYQ010002685.1, forward strand.
GGAAAAAAACAAGGTGATAAGAAACAACTCCTAATAACAAAGGAATTGGTATGCGAAAAATGTTTTAATAATAGGAACTGTAACTTCTGATAAGAGGAAAGAAGCCCAAAAAGGGAGAAAGTGAAACAAGGAGGGCAGCTAGAGGCTGGGTGGATGAGGGAGTACACAGTTAGCCAAATGAAAAACAAATCAGAAAAATAAACAATACAAGCACAAACTTCACAGGAATTCTTCTGGTACCAGAACCTCTTTATAGGCATCTGACATGCTAAGTTTTTGTAGAATATACAGCAGAGTGCAAGACACAAAAGATTGATCTACCAATCCTTTGTCTCACAATTTCTCATTCAGCTTGTGATGAAACGAGTAGCAACCCACAATGTAAAGGACATCAAAGCATCATTAATTACTTTTTTTGATAAGTAAGCATCATTAGTTACTTGATAAATCACTCCCTTGGTAATCCAACCACCAAAAAAATGAAGAACACAGAATGGGAATGCAACTAGAAAAAGAAAATAGAGAATGAAAGACAAAGTGCACAAACTCAGAAGGGGCGATGCAGAAAACCAATGATCTTATGTTATCCAAAAAGCAAAACCAATATAAAAGGCAGCATAACATTGAATGAGGAAACCCAAGCAAAAACTTAAAAATCCAGAAGTAGATAGTGGTAAGAGGGAGGGGTTTCATTTATTTGAGATTCACACAAGTGAAAAAATCTTCAGTTTCCCTCAAAAGTAATGGTGAAGTATCTGTCACATCATGCTATTTAGTGAAAGGTATTTTCGAAAAGAAAATATTATATTTCAGGAATGAGATCCTTAATTCCACATTAGAAACAAACTAACCAACTAAAGGCCAAATGTAATCTTCGCGAAAAATTGGTTACCAGGAAACTACTAGATTTAGATGAGGAATCAAACCTAGTTTGTTCATGAAGATCCATAAGATAACAACTACCAAGCCACAAAGAGGAAACATAATCTGAATGAATGACAAATAAAAAAAAATTGATCATTCATTTATTATTAAGAAGTCACTGGACAACCTATATGTAAATAGATTGGTTTTATGACACCCGGAACCACAGTTCGATGCAGAGACTACAACTGGTGAAGGATACAAAGGAGCAAAAACCATCTTTCATTCTCGAATATTAGTAAAGTGTAAAGACCATGAAGCGCAAGGGAATGAGGGGGACTAAGGCGGGCTGAGGCATGGTTGTAACAACTTAAAGACATACGTCTGTATCCCATGTACTTCTCTAAGGAGCCTCAATTGACAATGACTAGGGGTACATGCATCTTATTCAACAATTTTCCACATGTTTCTTATTTTTCATTTGGCAAACCAGCCAAGAGTTAAAACTAGCTGAAATTTCTTAATTAACATGAGGTCTTGAGGCAGAAGCTGAAGCATCAAAGCAAATCTTACGAGTTTTTCGTGCATGTCCTTGTAAATGAACATGTGCACAAAGAAAGAATATAACTTAATTCTCAAAGCCAAATCCAATCAGCAGCTAAAGCACAAAATAGGAACCAGACAGCTGTCAAAGATCAAAAGATTACCAAACTATTAGTTTCCCTTGAGCTTGGATTGAAAGAGGACAATGAATTTGTGGGTACCATGCTCGTAGGTGGTGTGAAACCCATTCTAGATGAATGCATCTCAAAAGATTCATCGTTCATATTCCCCAGCTGATCAACTGGCTCCTGCTTTACATAGTTCATCGATGATGAAACACCAATTTTCTGTTCTTTGCTAGTGGATGATGGCCACTGAACAGGATTCGGTTGCAGAGCTGTGTTGCTATTCGTGTGAGTCGGAGTTCCTGCCTGCATTTTCTTAGTGTTCATGGCCTGGGTTGTAGGCCCTAGATGACTAGAAGTCATGGTCTGTTGTGCTGAAGCCTGCCTCATCTGCAAATCATGAGGTTGCGGTCGGAGAGATGTTGAAGATGCAACATTAGTTGCAGAGAAAGGCGAATAACTACTCCCAGCACTCCCATGTGTTGGAAACGATGTCTGCGCGAAGTGCATTTGCTGTTGCTTATTGAGTCCCTGCGCCGGTACAGGATGCTTCCTCTCCTGATTCAAACTGGAAGTTGACATTTGGCCTACTTGCACTCCCTGTAAATCTCCTTGGCTTTCCACTGAATTACTTTCACTTGTTGGGTTGGTTAATTCTGTTGGCATTCATGAACCAATTGGTAAATTGACTAGGTATAAAATAAAATTTCTCACCGCTTGATGACACTTGCAGTTGTCGTCCAGAGGAATGGGGCTGCGACTGAAATTGATTGGGGGCAGGCTGTGAGTTCCTAGCCTGATTTCAGTTTCCAAAATTTATCAAACTCAACTTCCAGGGTATCTTAAGTAACCATAAATGGATCAAATAACAAGATATTTATCACATACTTGATTTTCCAGTTTACATACAGCTATCTTTAACATCTGGTCTCCAACAATACTTCTCATGTGTTGAATAAAATTACCTTTCGATATCTCATTTTTCTGGAAACAAGTATACTAGTATTAAACTGAGACTAAATGTTAGCTCTCCAAATTTATAAGAGAACATTCTTAAAAGTAAAAAACCTTAAGTTTAAGGTAAAGAGTCTGAAGCTGCATAGCTCTGTCCTTGTCAAGTTGGGGTTGTATGATAGGAAGCAGCATGCCAAAGGGCACTTGTTTGTTCGATTTCAGTGAGGTACCTGCCTGATGATTCACCTTTGCCTTGGCCTGATGATTACTGAGTCCCATACTTGTTTGTTGATTTCCCTTTTCTCTTGAGAAAGGATGTTGATCGTTCAATTCCATTGCCACAGGCTTTTGATTATTTGACCCAATTGCCATTGATTGTTGATCACTCATATTTTGGAATTTATGCTGCTGTGGTTCTACTCCGGAATTTGGTTTGTGGCCTAGATTTTGGACTTGAACTGGTTGTTTTTCAGATGTCTGCATACTCACAGGCTGGGATACAGTGAAAATGTTCTGGTCATCTTTCTGTGGATCTGTACAAGTATCAGCAGATGCGTTATGTGAGAAAGTATTAAACTCATGGGAGGAGCCATCTTCCTCTTTTGGATTCAAAGATTCTGTATCATGTTGCTGTTGATCCAATTGGGACGGGAGCTGATCTTTTAGCCCCGTGAGCAGGAAATCTTCACCACTTTGAAAATTAACAATTCCATCATGCCCAGAAGTTTGCCACTGTGGAAGAAACTGACTTGCGGTTTGACCATTTCCCTGTGATAAGGCTGCTGCATTTTTTTAAGCAAAAAATGAGAAGAAGTCGTGACATTTCTCGTAAGGAAGCCTAGAATTAAACATTAAAAAAATAAAATAAAAATGCTGGTGAATGACACTGGCTCCATCACTACGTTTAAGTTCTTGCAACAACGAGACAGAGAAAAGACATGCCGAGATTGCAACAAATAACCATTGTAAGTTGTTTCTCGTAAATCATGCCATTTGCTCTACCTTTTCACTTCAGAGAAGCAAGAAGGCCATATTTACATAGTACAGCTAATTGAGAAACTGATAATTTTTTATCCTCGTGGAAACTGATAACATTACTAAGCTCCTAAAGGAAAAACTTAACCTCCTATTTCTCATTACCATTGTTAACCCGATGCAATTTACGCTGCAAACTAACACATTATATGAATCCTAGTAATTAATCTTTCATTCAAGCCTCCATATATCTCGAATATAAATTTCTTACTAATTTCAACTGTTTCCTTACTCAACGAAACAGCACCACTCAAGAATACATCTAGAATACAAATTTCTTATTATTATCAAAATCCGAAGGAAGATTCATTTTAGCAAACACACTTCATCATAATCTAAGCTAACAAAACACAATCAGTCATAATTAAAAAATAACAGCCAACTAGTTCCACTCACAATTTAATTTACAAACACAATATATTCCAATAAGGTGCTAAAGGAGAGAAGTTTTTACCGCTTTCGGAATCAGAGGGCTGCTGAGATAAGGAGGAATTGCCTTCAATGTCTCTGTTTAATTCAGCTGTGAAAGCCTCCACATCAGCCCCAGAATGCATTGTTTCATCCTGTTAAACCGCCATATTTTGTCATGTAGAAAATCAAAAAAATCCAGTTCAAAGATTCCAAAATCAACAAAAAATTCCCACTCGAATTAAATTTGAACGTAAGACGTAAGAATTTGTCTATATAATGGAGAGATGTGAAATACCTCGTCTTCTTCAAGTAATTTCATAATATTAGGGTCCATGTCTGAAATCTCCTTTATGCTCCTGTCCATACAAAAACAAATTACACGCAATATTTTCACGTTTCCTCTGATTTTAAGACAAAGTTTTCCTTATTCTGAGTTGTTTTAATCTAAAGGAGCTTAATTAAATTGTCAAAGTTGCTTTGTTGTACTTGACGGACTAATATTTTTGTTATGTAAGTAATAATAATAAATCTTTGTTATATGAATGGGGAAGCATTTAGAATCACAATTAACAGAGAGCCATTTCATATGCAGCCAATGACCAAAATGGCATGTAAATGTTATGTAATACTACAAGCACATATGTGGCCATTAACCAAAATGGCAAAATCCCATCCATTGTCAGCATTCTTACTGATGAGACATATTCAACTTGTTCGCTAGGAGTCAGATGTTAAGATTCTTACTGACGAGAACAATAAAATGCAAATAAAATAAAAAGTCAAGAATACCAAGTTCACGAAGATTCTTTCAAATGCATGTAAGAATGTGTCTGCTTCAATCCGTTTACAAAAACATCATATAGTGTAGATTAGACTTCACATCTCAACAGGGAGCAAAGTCCAAAGTCTCTAGCCAATACAACTTTATGCTCAACAAAATTAAATGCCCATCAATCAACATTCATACAAAGACCTCTAGAAGGGAAACAAATCTCCGCAAATTGAACCCCCACCAGCACCAAATTCAAGAAAGAGAATATATTTGTACAGGTAGTCACAAACACACCAAACAAGAATGTTCCAAGCAACTCGTGCTAAGGATGTAAGTATATGTGCACATGAAGCAGACATAAAACTGGCAAGATGCCTTGAAAGAGGACCTATGGTCGAATATGACTTCTGCACCGGTTTTTCCTTTGACTGGTTACTTTTTGTTTTTCTTGAAGTTCAATAAATATAGATTAGGGAAGAGGGAGAGTTTTCATAATGTAGTAATGTACCAATTGAAATAATTCCAGGCAAGCTTATGTTCCGTAATCTTGTAGCTCAAAAAGAGGCTTTTCTAATTATAATTTGAAAGTAGACGGTCATAAAAGTACTATTATGATATTATTTACAGAAGTCATGATATTATCTGCTGAAATTATTGTGATCCTATGGTTTTCCAAGTTTACTAGCAAGACACACATTGCTTACTGAATAACATAAGAAGTAGAAAGTCAGTTGTGAATAAAACGAATATTGGAAAAGCATATCTACTCCTTGAATCTCTCAGCCAACCCACAAAGACACAGATCAACTTTCTTTTCTTCTCTTCTTTTTCCAGGTACAAAAACACCTATAATTCAATGGTGGATTCGCTTTAATTTTTGCTTGGAACACATGTCAACTATACAACTACTAGTGAATAACAAATTACTATTAATCTATTGAACCAATAGCTATATGCAAAACACGCAAATTGAAGTACTCATACTTTTTTTATAGATAACCCAAAACATGTTTAAAAGAGGACAAATAACCCTAAAACAACCATTACTAACAGACACAAAAATCATTTATCAAAACAAAAAAGAAACACACACACAAAAATCGATCTTCAGATACTGAATTCATGGAAATTACCAAGAAAAAGGTCTGTTTCGGACTAATTACTCGTAGGTATTTGGAGAAGAAAACATGCAACAACGATTTATAAACAAAAACTAACGATCAGTGGATTTCATTGAAGAGATGAGAAAGCATTCAAGAATTTAAAGAGATTTCACACCTCAAAATTGCAGCTAGGGTTCCTGCGCGCCCAATTTGTCAAATCAAATGTAGTTTAGATTTCCAGCTGCTCTATGTAAAGTATAAACTAATAAATTTTTCTAAGGGCAAGTAGTGGAATTTAAAGAAAGTAACGAGGTTATAATAGGCATAAAAAGATTATCTGGCCCGTCAGTTTGAGATGGAGTGGTGATTACTAGAATAAGGTATCATTTGTCTTTGGGTTGGGGACTTGATAATTTGCTGTAGCAGTTTCAGAATCAAAAGATTGTTCTGCTGTTTCTGTTTATCGGAGGATGACTGATGTGATTGATATTCTGAGCTCTATATTTATAGGCGACAAATCCGGAGGTTTCGGGGTTTGACGGGTTACCCAGATTTCTTTTTTTATTCGCTTCTTTGTTTCACTTTGCCGTAAAATCTTAAGAATTAGGTATGTATATAGTATGATAATAAAATGCAAAAACAACATATGTACATTTTTTTTAATTGACAAAAAGAATTACTTTTTATTAGCGAAAAATCTTTTGAGTTAACATTTTATCAGTAATAAAATCTCGTGATGATATTTATTAATTCACTGCACCAATTTGAAGAGTTGTTGCTATTATTTTGGGATAATATGAAGGTATTGTCTATTTTTTAAGTTAACAATGGAGTCACTGACAATTTTGTAATTGAACAATTGTGTTTTTGTTTTTATTCTACAAAAATAATAACATTTAGGGGTATAATTGTCACTTTCCTTACAAATCGTCAAAATATTCGCACTTACAGCGAGTAAAACACACTTCAGTCCGAGATGAGGAGGTAAATATTTTTAATTTGTTAATACATGGAGTTTTTTGCTTATAAAAATTATACATCGGTTTGTCATTAAAGAAACACATAGACTGTTTTCGCATTTTCCTGAACGTATGTGACAAAAAAGTCTATACACATGATGGCCTAAACTAGTAAGTGAAAAAAATGTGATGTTAGAAAGGTTTAAATCCCTATTTAAGTATTTATGTTCTAAATGAATAATTTGTTCGAGTTTATAATTGAATGAATGAGTGTTCAATTTATGAGTTTGTTCAAGTTTGAAAATACCATATCCCCATTTTCACTATTGCACTTCATCATTTTTTATGTTAGTAAAGGGTATTGTGGTTAATTTAGATGTTATCAAAACTAATTTTTCTTGATACAAATAACTATGCGCATGATTGACTGTTTAGTTTTTAACGAATATCACACACGAAATTAAACTATATTTTTAAGTTGTATTTCTCTATTTTATCTTTGTTGTCATAGATGTACCTCTAATTATTAGATTAAAATAAACGTTAAATCGAAACAAACAAATCTACATTATAATAAAATCAAACTACTATAGACAAGCAAAATCAAAATCTCCCCATATATAGTTCAGATCAAATGTCTTATGGATACCTAACAACACGTTCTTGAATAATTTAAGAAACTATATTTGAAATCACATATGCATACCCATTTGCAAATTGGAGAAATTGTACAAATATTAAATAACGATACAACAAACACAGAAGCATTTCATTTCTCCCATTTTTGATAGATCATGAAACATATATATACTCACAAATCATACAGAATAACATTTCTTAAGACAAATAAATGCGGTCTGTATTCACAAACAAATTTTTACCTTAATATGTTCAAATACACGTCATATTACAAAAATAATAGAAAAAAAATGACCAAAGCCCAAAAAAATTGTGTTCTACATATTGATCATACAAGATTCGAGTCACTACCCGTGCACTAGCTCCATATAATTTCTTACACCAAATACTCAAAAAGTGTAATTAGTCCAAGAAACATTGTATATATTTTGTTAAAAGTTTCAAAGATGAAGAATTAAACACTGCGGCAAAACAATGGGGCACACTTTTCCCAGTGAACATATTTCCAAAATGGTTTTTTTCTGCTTTTGGAGAGGTCCATCTCGTTTCTCTTCAGCATATTCCATAAGATGTGGACATCCTCGTATTCGCATGTCCTCACATCTTGGCGAAGTTTCACGAGTCCTAAAAAATATTAAAATTATTTTTTGGGTTAGTAACTTAATGTTAAATTTATAGGAATTCCTTCAGGGGATCACTGATACGATCAATAGTTTCATGGATATCAAATAGTAATTCAACTAAGTGGTGTGAAATTCTTAACTTATCGAGAATATTAGATACTTCTATTGTCATTTATTGATCAAAATAATTTTACCTCCAAATGAAATTATTGAAATGTGAAATTGCTTTATACCCTAATCTGTTAATTTTCTTGAAATATTGTTAAACTCCGTAGCATTAATTCAATCATGAGTTAGAAAATTAAAATTATAAATAAATGGACAAAAGTCAAAGAATTGATATCTTTGCCAGTTAAACAATGTAATACATAAAAATTCAGACATCCAGACATTCTTACATAATAAGAAAATATAAATACATACAACAATCGATCAAGAAAAAAAGAGAGAGATGTAAAAAAAGTTGAAAAAAAAAACAAACAAAAACAAGTTTCATAAAATGGTTAATGACAAAAAGCGTAGCTGTAAAATTATTATTTGGAAAATAATATAAAAACCAAACCTGTTTTCCGGAAACCAATTCGTATGGAGACTTTTGTCCAAACTTTACGCATCGGATACATCATTTTGTCCCACCACCCCATTTTCATCATCTTCATTGCAGAAACTAATGAATTGAGGATAAAAGAGATCGATTGACAAATTAAAAACTTCTTCACAATTTTAGGAAGCGAAGAAAATATGGAAAGAATTCTGATTTTTTTTTTGCCTTTTTCTCTCTTTCTCTCTCTCCTCGAAATGAGGAGAGAATAAGGTAAATATATATTATTGTGCAGTCAACAATGAAATGCTATGTTGGAAGATCGTTTGTTCATTTTGTTCGTTGGCTTAACTAATAACTACCGTTTATAATTTTGACCCTTTGAGTTTGACCAATTCCGCGTTCTTTAATCTTTACTCTTTACGTAAATATAAATGAGCAAAGTTGTATTGAAAGTTACAGTGTTTAAGTTTGACTTGAATTTTTTGTTGAGCTTAAAATTATGTATGAGCATTGTTGAGCGAACCGAGGAACAAGCTTTAATCCAATCGAAACATGAGTCGAACTCGAGTAGTTTGATAATTTTATGTATTTGTCACTTTTTAGCTTATTGAATTGAACTCAATATTCATTTCAAAGGCTACCCAACCAGAAAATATTGTTCAATATTATTTCATATGTAGAACAATCGAGATCAGACGAACTCTTATTAATCGAGCTCTAACTAAATATCGAATAACTTGATTTAATTTTCAATCCAAATGTTCTTAAACTTCACAAGGATTGGTGTTGTTATTCAATCCAAACAATTCCAACACATGACGAGCTAAAGCCCAACCATGGGAATTGCGACACGTGAACCCAACACACAACTAATGATCGTCCAGACCTTTGTTAGATGGACGTATAATGACAATTAATCACTTGAAGAGTGGATTTATCACGTGACATAAAAGGGTGATAGATGATCTTTTGCCCCTTGAACTTATTTGGACGAAGTGTGTGGGTGAAAAATAATTTTATCATGCAAACAAAGAGAAATCCATCATGAAGAATGTGGCCCACATTAATTTAGGACTCTAGTACCATTTTAGATTTCACATGAATTGAGATAAGGCCCATACAACTTAGACCTAACACACTTCAAAAGTTAACTTAAGAGTTGAGAATTATATAAAATCTTATAAGGTTCATGTGTGACATTTTAGTCTAAATTATTGTTTACATTTGAATTCTTAAAGCTCAATATAATTTCAACTAGGTCATATAATTTTAGATGTATTAAAGATTAAAAATCCAAAGTAAATAAGAAGACATCTAAGATCTCAAAGTTTTTTATTTGAAAAGAACAAACATAACTTTATTGTGGTTCATCTCCTTATTATGGTTCATCTCCTTATTAGTTAATTCGACATTTCATACAAAACTGCCTAATTATAAAATATTAGTCCTTTTAATTTTCAATATTATCGATTGATTTACTAATTGAGCCGGTAATACCAAAATTAAATTAGGAATTTTATTTTTACAAAATTCGTCACTCCTTGTAACTATTAAACATGTCTCACTTAAAAAAGTCTAATAATTATCATCCTCCTCAGTATAAGCCCTAGCAACGTTCTCTGATTTCTCTAACTTGCACTGAAGTTCGCACAAAGCCTGTGGTCGTCGTCCGTCCGCCTCTTCCGGTTCTCCTTCCGTCGGCCGTTCATCTCCTGCAAGTGTTCCTTTTTTTTTCTCTCTTTCTTTTCATTGCTGATTTGTTTGTTTCGAATAACAGCACGCATTCTGTTGAAATTCTCTTGTTCCCTGTTATGTAAGCTCCATTTAGCTAAATAATGTTTTTAAAATGATTATTTCATATTGCTGGTGTCAAATAATAAAGAATCTATGCTTATTGGTAGTATAATTGTTTCTATTTTATTTTATCTTAGTATTGAATTCCCTATAAGTCCTTTTGATAGATCTTAGGTACTTTCTTTTGAAATTGATTTATTGAATTCCAATTCCTGTAATAATTTATATGTAGTTGACTTGAATGAGAAAATCTTAGGTAATCGTCTTTCTATAAATTACATTCGTATATAAATATGTTGGCAAATCATTGGTGATCAACCCTATGAAAGTCCTTATCTAAATCGGACTCATGTGTAGAGTTTGTCCCCGAAGTTTTTATTGGTATGAGTCAATTATGCTATGAAAGTGCGAATATGTGTGGAGTTCATTATTTGAATTTTTGTACATTGTTTTCACCAGTTCTGGGATTAAGAAGCATAGGCCTTAGCTTTTTAACTTTAATCCTTCTGTTAGCATCTTGATTTTCGAGGCTCTACTTGTTCTAGATTTATTTGTATACATTCATATAATTACGAAAAAGCAAGCAGGCTATCTATTATACAAAAAAAAATTGACACATATGGTAATTGGTAAACCCAGTTAATAAATATTGTATAAGGTTTATATTTTCTTACACATATGCAAGTAGGGATATTTCTATATTAGCTTTGAATTCGATTGTTTTCCCCTAAACTCGTTTTTGTTTTCTCAGAAGAGTAGCAATATGTCGCACAAAGTAACTAATGATGAAGGAATGCAGTTTAACAGAGAAGAAGAGGAGGAAAATGATGATGATGGGGATGGTATGGATCTTGATGCGTGGGAGAGGGCTTATGCGGATGAGAGATCATGGGAGTCTCTCCAAGAGGACGAATCTGGGCTCCTCCGCCCTATTGACAACAAAACCCTCTCACATGCTCAGTATCGTCGGCGTCTTCGCACAACATCAGCTGCTCGAGTTCAGAAAGGATTGATTCGTTATTTGTACATCATCATCGATCTTTCTCGGGTATGTATACGTCTTTACGATGATTTGCTATCATATACGTTCAGTTAGTCTCCTCCTTTTGCGTAGCTTTAAATTCCACAGTGGATGAGTGGATGAATTGTTACAGTTTAATTGCTTGTAGACTTCAAGAGATGTTTTAAAACTGACTTCCCAACATTTAGATTACTAGATTTATATGATGCAAGTTCCTTTTAAAATAAAAAGATTTATGTTTCTGTTTGATTATGCGACAAAGACATTGCATGTATCTATTTGAACCCCCTAAGACACGATATCTTGTAAATATTCATCCGCTCAAATGAAGTGATGATATCCTGTGTACAAACCTATATGTAAAAATATGCAAGATTATCTGATCTATTTCTATAAACTCTCACATAGGGAAACCTTGGACAGCACTCGAGAGCTGGTTAGTAGAAAAAGATTTGTGACCATAGAAACAAATCCTGGAACATGAATAATCTAATGTGGTTCTTCATCTGTATGACAGTGTTCTGTTTGGTAATTTTATAATATTTTGATTCAATTGGTCTCTGACATTTAGGCAGCCGGAGAGACGGATTACAAACCGAGCCGAATGGTTGTTGTTGCACGACAAGTCGAGGCCTTTATCAGGGAGTTCTTTGATCAAAACCCCTTGAGTCAAATTGGATTAGTGACATTGAAAGATGGGGTTACACATTGCTTAACAGATCTTGGTGGAAGTCCTGAATCGCACATCAAAGCTTTAATGGGTAAGTTGGAATGCTCGGGTGACTCATCTCTCCAAAATGGCCTGGATTTTGTACAGGGCCTCCTAAATCAGATTCCCACATATGGCCACCGTGAAGTTCTTATTTTATATTCTGCTCTTAGTAGTTGTGATCCAGGTGATATAATGGAAACCATCAAGAAATGCAAAGCTTCTAAGATCAGATGCTCGGTAATAGGTCTCTCCGCAGAGATCTATATTTGCAAATATCTTTGCCAAGAAACTGGTGGATCATACTCCATTGCATTGGATGAGGTGAGCTGCATTTGAAAATGATGTTTGTAATAATTGGTATATCCTCCAAGTAATATTAGAGGTTGAGGTAGAAATAGAAATTGAGATGTTCCTAAAGTATATTCTGTAAGTATTACCCCTTTTGATTTAAGTCGAGCAAAGGATCCTCAGAAGGATAATTATTTTAAATATTAAAGAGTATAATATGTTTCTTGAACGCTTTCTTTGCAGTCTCACTTAAAAGAATTGGTCCTAGAACATGCACCGCCGCCTCCTGCTATAGCAGAATTTGCAATTGCAAATTTGATCAAGATGGGATTTCCGCAAAGAGCAGCTGAAGGTGTAGTTTCAATCTGTTCTTGTCACAAAGAGGCTAAGGTTGGTGCGGGTTACATTTGCCCAAGATGCAAAGCTCGTGTTTGCGAATTACCTACAGAATGTCAAATATGTGGGTTGACCCTCGTTTCTTCACCACTCTTGGCAAGATCTTATCACCACCTATTCCCTATAACACCATTTGATGATGTATCTCCGTCAGTTGCAAATGATCCACGTAAGCTTCCAAAAAATTGCTTTGGCTGCCAACAAAGTCTCCTAAATCCTGGTAAGAGTTAAATTAACAGTTCAACTTCTTTTTTTGTCTGACATGCGTAAAGCTGCATTTAGCCTGCATACATAGTGTAAATAATGCATTGTCACTTGAAGTGTTTTTACTGAGTGGATATGCAATTTCTCTTTCTGTACATAGGAAAAAAAAGAAACGAATCAGTTGCATGAATAAGAATGCAAGTGTTTTAAGAGTTAACTGGATCTATGGAGCTGGTCCTTCTCTTTCATATATGTCTTAATGCTTGTAGTAATAGATAAAGTGTATTTCACCAGTTACCGATTTAAATTGAAGTTGATATCTAAACTAACCAAACTAATATTGTATAATGGAAATTATAGCCACTTATTCTTGTTATATTAGGTAGTACAAAAACAACAAAAGCAATTTATTGATACCTTTCTTTAAGTTTCCAATAGATTGATTACCTATACTTATGTTTATATTGATGCAGGAAACATGCCAGCCCTTTGCGTTTCTTGTCCAAAATGTAATCAACATTTTTGCCTTGAATGTGATATTTACATTCACGAAAGCTTGCACAATTGCCCGGGTTGTGAGAGCTGCCGGCATTCTTAAGCAGTTGGTACCGTGGATTGATGACCTAAGGGCAATGTTGATTATCTTTATTCCTACCAAAAGGCTGGCTTTTGAAGAACTTCAGATGAGAATGTTGTCTGCGTTTGGATTGATATAATTGAATTGAAAGTATTTATCATGGTGCATTGCACTCTGCTTCACCCTATCAGCCATCCGTAGGAACACATGTTGAGAGCATCTGAGTAGCTTCCGGTGATTCTGCATTTCGGCACTTGCAATTTTGTGAAACAGCTTAGTTCTCCACATTTTTTGTATGGTTGAGAGAAGGTATAGAGCAAAAAATATTGATTTTGTAGCCACAAATCACACTTCTCTTTGCATTCTCAATTTTGAGTGTTCAATATTGGGAAAATATGGAAGTTTAAACTAGACCCAGAGATATAATTTTTTAAATGATGCTTATAGATCAAATTACAACTTCTTAGTTAGTTAGGCTGATCAGGAGGACTGATATTGTAGGGCCATGGTTTTTATGGTAACCCATTCCTCTTCAGTTTATTTGCTAGGTGTATTGGGCATGGAACACACATCCAAGTAACTAACATGGACTTTAGGATTATTATTATACTATTGTATAATGTGAAACTTCATTAAATAACTTGGATATCTATATTCATTTAATTATGTTACAAAAGGGAGCCACATATTTGTCAATAATTGGCTCGAGTTTGATTCATGTACAATTTTATTATAGCATGTTTGAGCTTCATAAATATTAAATTTTAACACGATCTCATACTTAATAAGTAAATCAAAACAACCTTCAACAATGTGTTATAATACTCTAAACTAAATTACTCATTTACATCCTAACTTCGCTAGACCTATGTCTAATGCTAACCAATCTATAGGTGATTTTACCATGTATTGCCTTTGTGTAAATGTGCTTACAAAGACATTTTGATCCTGGACCTCAGTTTTGTCAGTATGTACCTTATTCCATTACATGTTTCAATGTCTATATTTTTGTTTTCAAGGGTTCTTAGGTCTCGACCTGCCTTAAATCATTTCGAAATGCATCATACATAGATCATGAAAATCTCTGAAATTAAATCTGAATTTGTCACTTTACAGTGAGAGTGTTTGAAACATGCAAAGCTTCTCTCTATTTTATAAATTTAAAATACTTATTTACAGGGAAGAGTGTTTGTCGTTGGCAGAGGCCAATGCCGCAGAAAGGCTCGAATTCCACCATTATCATTAATTGCATTTCTCTTCAATTAATTAATTCACTCATTCATTATTCCCCTCTTCACTACTTCTGTACATATTTTCTGCAGCAAAAAAAACAAATACTTCGTGGTAGTAGTAATGCATTAACTATCTCTCCATATTTTCTCTTCCCATTTTAATAACTGTTCCCAACTCACAGGTCAACACCAATATCTGATTCCACTACAACGAAACCCACATCATGATCTTTACAATGACTAACCATTTTATTTACTTTTAAGTTTTAACTACTTCAAAATAATATATATACTATATGTATGGTTGTTAATTATTATATATATATTTGGAGAAATGGGCATTAAGGTATATTTCTCCTTATCTTTGCGGATTTTCTGGTCGACTTTTGGCATTCAGAATCTCTGAAGTGACGAAAGGTTACTTGCTGCTGTTTCTCAATATTTCTAAATGGGTTAAGTTTGTTATTCAAAGGGTTTATTTATAAGGGTCACTTTTATTGTAGAGAAAATAATTGAAGGGCAAGTTTGTTGGTAATAGTATATGATGAAGGCTTTTGGGTTTTTGTTTTTGTTATTGTTGATTGGGACAACTGCTTTTGTGTACCTTAGTTGTTCTACCAAAGGAAGCACCGCCTCAAGTTCAGGTACAATTTTCTTACCTTTTTTCTTTTTTCTCTTTTTTTTAGAAGATAAAGTGATTTTCCTAATTAATTTCTTAGGCATCTAAAGCTTTGTTTGTTTTTGGATTTTAATTAGTAAAACTCCTAGGGAAATGTTTATTTTACATATGAAACATTGAGCTTCCTTTTTTATTTGATAAATAATTGTATAAGAGTCCTCTAAAACATGGACCTAAATGCCTATCAAGGAATTGAACTATGTGGAAAGATTTGATAAAGAATTGTATATGAGTCTCTAAAACATGATTTTACCCTTTAACTTTCATTTTTAGGAGATTGTTGTACATTATATTTGAGATGATTTATACTCCTTAAATGTTGATTCAGCTTATTCTAAACTAGTTAGAGTTTATGTGATTCTGTTGCATCTTCTTATATTCATGGTTGAGATTCTGTAATAAAATTGTTTTCTTAAGGTTATCTGAATGAATTTTGTATGTATTTAATAGATTGTGGTTCTTATAATGGTCTATTTATTTAATAGATCAATTTGATCTAGCTAGTATTGAATATGAATTCTTGATTCCTATATAAATAGGCAGCAGGAATGCTATGATATTGACAATGAAAAGCAGGAAGCTTAAGGTACACTAACTTCAACTAAAACGTACTTCTATATAACATTTCTGTTTAGAGAAGAATTAGACGCAAATCTATATCTATCATATCTCTTAATTACTTGTTTAAAATATATAAGCAGGATAACATAGATTCTCCAAGCCCATATGAAGATGAAGATGAAGATGATGATATAGGCCAAGTGAATTTGGAAGATTACCGTCCATTCGATCCAGTTCCAAGTTCAACGGCTTCAATAAGACCTGGACCTATCGAGCACGCCACTCCTCTAATGCCTTTTATACCCAAACCTTCGCCTCCTCCAACTCAATCCAAACATGTTGATGTTGGGTTTCCTTAAATGACCTAATGAAATGAAGTATGAAATAACTTTTGGTGTAGAGGATATTTAGGTTGCCTCGTTGCTTACTTACACTGCTGTACTATTTGTACCTTTATGTTCTTTTTTTTAAAACGATGAACCTTAATGTAGATTGCTTGTAATATTTTGTTCTGTTTCCTAAACTGGACATTGTTTCTTTGCAATTTTGCACTGACAGATAACAATCAACATGATCCGACTCAACGATCATGAATATACTGCATGTATGTAGATATTTTCAACCAAGTCATTTGAGTGAAGTGTTTCGAGTTAATCTTGACCTATTAGATATTCGAGGTATAAAGCAATAAAAATATTCACACACTATTGAATCTTAGGAATATTAGAGCAACCCCAATGGTAGTATGCAAAATTGAGTATGGATATTGTATTTTGCATACCTAAATAGTATTTTGCATACTTTGTAAAACCATTTCACTCCAATGCATGTGTATGCAAAGTGAATATCCATTTTTTTTTAAATAATTTATTAGTTTTATAAACTCATTTATTCATTTTTTTTTCCATCAAATTTTTAAATTTATTAATAAATAGAAAAGAAAAATTGAAGTTGAAATATTCAAATTTTGAAAACTCTAGAATTCAATCTTTACAATGTGAAAACTTTTGAAATTTATAATAAGAGGGAAATTTTGAATTTTGAAATTTCTAATAAGCGGGAAATTTCAAAATTTCAAATTTCCAAAAAGCGGGATATTTCAAATTTCAAATTTTGAAACTTCACATAAGCGGGAAAGTGAAGACTAAAATTTCATCTATAAAATATACCTGACTTCTTATCGTCTTCTTCAACAGAGGGCCGTCTTCTTCAACAGAGATAGAGCAGGAGCCTAGGTCGTCTTCTTCAGCAGATCTAATCGCCACAATCTCTCTATTCCTCTCTGATTCTTCATGTCCCTCTAGCAATTTTTGATTTTGTTACTTAAAATCAGAAGATTTTGTGTATTTTGATTTGAAGAATTGGTATTTAATGGCAAAAAATTGAACCAATGGCTCTATCTCCGATCTCCAACGGTAACTTGTCCTTTCCCTCCCATTTTCCATTCTCGTTTTCTCTCTCCTCCAGAGAATCCAAATATGCAGTCCCAAATCTGAAAATGCAAAATGCATTCTCCTTTCCATAATTCCATTGGAGAGTGAAAAAATACAAAAGATGGATGCAAATTGGCAGTTAGGTATTTGCATATCCATTTTGCATTCACCATTGGGGTTGCCTAAGTTTATGATGGTCGAGATCCCATAATATTTATCATTGATGCAGGTCAACTTAAATAAATTTGAAAATATTATAATTAGTTTATTTCGATAATAATATGAGAATATTACATGACGCTGAGTATATTAATATTTAAAAGATTCATGACAACATAAATGTAAAACGACTTTACTTGATAATTAGAACAGAAGAAAGCATTAGCAAAATATCTAAAGAAATCATCAGATTTAGAGCGACAAATGAAGGATGAAAGGGGACAGAGCCTACATATGATATAATATCATATCAATTCCTTACAACATATGCTGCAATTTGACTGCTAATCTACTAAATTCCCTTAATCATACCTCACAATTTACTTAAAAGTCAAATTACAACACAAAAATTATATGTTCTTTAGAAGCAACTTTGAGAAATCAATACCTTAGATCATCGTTTCTTAAAACCATATTTTTTGCGCTCATAGAATAGATCCGTTTTTGCACTTCCTAGATTGACTATTTTAGGACAACCATCTCGGTCTTTTTCTTGCTGTGTACACTCTTTGCAGTAGTAAGCATCAGAAATCCCAACCCCTCCACAGATGACACAACGACCTTGAAAGGATCCATAGTTACACTCGTCACAAACTCGAACAAGTGTGCAAGGCCGAACATAAGAGTCACAAATTACACACTTTCCATCACATTTCTCACAAAGCCTTCCAATTGCTATTCCAGGCTGCTTACGGCACATGATCAAATCAGGATGATGCTTGGCCATGGTTCTTCAATAAGCTGTTAATGACCTACAACAATTGGTTATATCACTCAGTACTGTAACAAGCTATTTCCGGAATATATAGTATACATTTTAAATATTATATGCAGGCACGTGTGCAGTCATCAATCGGCAATAATGATAAATTCAAGGGGGGCCAAAACCAACCATCTCATCTATGTTCCCAACCATACCATATCTTTTTCAACCAAATGAAGAATAATGTTTAACCTAAATTGATGATAAGATGAACTCAAGTAATCTACGTAGCCGTTAAGCATATGATAAAATCAATGCGCTCAACCTCCATACACGAGCAATACGATTTCAGCATAAGGGAAAACACCCTACATAACATATAATTAGTGCCCAACTTTTATTGGCAAAGATCCAGTTCACAAAATCGACAAAGAAAAACCATGTCTAATGGCTGCTAGGTCAATTATAAACTTATGGATACACATTGTTGATGCGGTGGATGTTGGTGCTTAGGTCATTTGTGGAAACACAAATAATGGAAGAGTTGCAATGCGGTAAAAAATTTAGACTCCGAAGAGAAAGGTACGATCGCGGAGAAATGACTGATGAAACTAATTTTAAGTGAAAAATGAAAAAAGAGAACATATCATGTAGAAGAGAAAGAATGGAAGATCATAAAGAGCAAGATGAGTAGAAAAAGGTGAAGCGGCTGTGGAGAGGGATATGGGAAGCTATGGTTTCATTCCTGTATTTGAAAAGAAAAAAATACAATCCTGGTCGAGGTCAAATTGATTAAAAATAAAAATGAGAGAGAAAATAATCTGGTTAAGATGAACTCAAATCAAACTACTCGATATTAGGCTCATGTTGTATCCACAACGCTCTTTTGAGTTTGGCATGTTTTGATTAACAAACCAAGCTCAATATATCTTTATAACTTTTGCAACATGGTTAGACTAAACTAGGTAGTAAATTCCTATTTAAAGCCCAAACGTTCTCTCTTTTAGGAGAAGATTGAAAGGTATATTCGTAATCACTTAATGCTTAGTAATTATTATTTGGGGTTATAAGCTTCAACACTAAAGAGGATAAAGGAGGTTAAAAATATCTTTCGATCATTATTTCTTCATTCAATAACTGAATTCAAATTTTCATTGTGGTTCCCCTTGTTAGTACTCTTCTGATATGATTTTCATATTCAGAGTTAACAGAACCCATTAGGGTGGTCAGCGATATGCCTAAAACATGTACCCATTCAAGTATGTCACGATGAGTAGGACTCCAGCAATAACATAATCAACAGATCTACAACAGGATGTTAATCAATAGATGAAATAGCTTAGAAACCAATGCCTTCGCTTCAACTTCTTGAGTTATATCTGTCACACACTTCAGATTTTCAAGCTTCTATACTTCATCACTGCCGACTGGAGATATATTAACTATAACATCCACATATGCTTGAAGACTCATCATCATCATTATTTAATGATTTTCGTTATCATATGCATTTTCAGCGATGTATGTCAATTGCTTACCCAAATGGCCGTGAGGTACAAGGCCAGTCTAAGGTTTTTGTGCATGTATTATAGATAAACCTATAGTTTGAGTTCCATATATGGCAACCCACAATCACCCATTTGATTTATTGCCCTAAAATTTGTTATTTGAGAGAATAAGTTCCTTAGGATATTTGTATTCCATAACAAAAATGACAAAACCAAAATGTAATGACTGATAACGGCTATGTTAATATATCATTAATACATGGTGGGCCAAAGAGAATCCAAGTTTAGAAAATTACTCCAAATGTAGATCAAAACAAGCTTATGAAGTAATAGCAGACCAAATTGGTGTATACATTTAGGTTACGAATTTCTCTATTTATTTCATTTTATATGGATGAAAATGTCAAAATTCTCGTGAATGTCTCCTATGTTACAGGTCAGAGACTTAGAATGACCCAACCAAGTTCACCAAAGTACAAATATCAATATGCATTTTAACGTCAAAACAACAGATTTTTTTTATATAATACAATTAACATACGAAATCCAAATAACATCAGTAATATAAAAAAAAAATCAAACAAAAGAATGCCATGGATTCCTCCATTAAAAGCAGGGAAAAGAATAAACAAGTCATGCCAATGAAAACAATCCAGAAAAAGCCTTACCTTAAGCAAGAGTCCACGGATAAACCTGCTATTTCGCCCAAAAAGGTAAAAGGAATTCTTATTAGTTTATTTGAATAAGAGATCTCGTGTGAGAAATGTAAAGCAGAGCAGAATTTATTCAGCAGAAATGCTCACCCCCTATCTTCCTTCGAGAAATCTCGGGCGAGAAATTGGGTGTGGAGTTAGGGTTTTATTTAGGAGTATTGGTGCGGAGGGAAAATTCTGGAGAATGCGTCAGAAAATTTTGTAATTATTCTGGGCATATATTCTTTCTTCAATTAGAAGGAGTCAAGGACTAGTAGGATTTGGGCCTATTTATGGGCTAGAAACCAGTAAGAATGTGGCCTGTTAGTCTAAACAAATCTTCAGCCTTCAGGGTCCATTGGAATTTGGTTGACCAGCTTATTTAATTCTTTATCTATGTGATATAGAACGATTTATTATTTAAAAAAGCAATTATAAATCCTTACAATATTATGACAAAAAATAATCTTTTTAAATTGTTAAAAATCAATAATCACAGAAAAATGTCAGAATAATTTGCAGTGTATAGAATTCAAATAAATATAAAAAATCATTTTAATCATTGATATATATGTTTCACTTGAAGCTGAAAATTAATCATTGTTATAGTTGGACAAAAACATGAATAATATTTTTTTCTCCGTTCAAAAATTAATATTATTGTGTAATAAATTCATCCTAGAAGGTAATTTGAATTTTCATCATTTTATATATGTAAGTTATTTTTCATTTATATCGCGTCTTTTTATTTATGATCATCATTATGTCGAAAAACTATTTAAACGATACATTATTACACTTTCATTCAAATACAATGTAAGTACTCTCGTGTACATTAATAACAACACTCCACTTAAGACATGAAAGATAGCCGAAAAGAGAAAGGATCGATCACACAACATCTTGATATACAAATTAAGAGCGCAAATGAACTTCTTCTTGAAGCTATTAATTAATTTAGTGTCATCTTAATTATCGATTGTGTTCCAGTAAATGAATTTATTCCTTCACCAAACATATTTGCCCTAGCTAGCTTTTCGATCTTCAATAATACAGTGATGTGGTAGAGATATATATTGTGACAGGTAATTATGTTCCTTTTTAATACATTATATATATTCATCACTCTCTTCTTTTTCTAGAAATCGTAAGTGGAAAAATGGAATCTCTGTAAAGAAAAGAAATTGGGACCATTCCAAATTAAGTTCTTTTCACCTTTTGTACCGCCATACTTGAGGATGAAGGACCTCATATGATCCATCTTTTCTTACTTTATATCTTTGGATACAATGCATGAAGTGTTTCTCAAGTAATATTGGGGCTCTCCAGTTCATACTATTATCATTTGATGTAATTATAATAAGGATTGTTTTTCTTTAAGTCATCCTTAATTAAATAGTAGCTAACTATAAGAAATTGACCTACTCATTATCTTCTACCTGATATCATCTCTTTATCATGCAATAAATATTATTATGTTTTAGCTATATTGGTTGAATAATTGATTTCATATAATTTTGGATTATTTAAATGAATATTCAATTAAGAACCATTATTTTGATTGGTTAATTCACATTTACCTCTCTGTGATACGCATAATAGAGGGTATTTTTGTAAAATCACATTATTGTTAAAGTATTAAAATGTCTGGAAGGCGATATAAGTCTTTTATAAGAATATAGGGAGGTAAAGTGCAGTTTTGAAAATCACATGCATGTTGATATATTAAACATTATAATGAATATCACATGGGGTAAATTGTTCGCTGCTGAGGAATTTAATCTGCCAGCCCATCGACGATACTCCTTCTGTCCCAATTTTTTGGTGTGCATGCATATAAAAGTACTGAATTAGTTAACTAATAAAAGAATCTATTAATCAGCGTTTGGTAATGAAGTTCTTGTGAATGAAGAAAACTTAGGGCCTAGAACCAGATAGGCCATCACTCAAAGTAATTAAAAGAGAGAAAGAAGAAGAATAGTGTGAAGTGATAGGTCATAAGAGCACTAAAATGCTTTAAGACTTAGCTTCAAAATCATGGATGTGTGCATGTGGTTTTCTCTTTATGCTGGAAAGTGGCATGGCATGGGGTATTAATATTATTATTGTATTTGTCAAAGAAACAATGTTTTTGGCCTATCGAATTAATTATAAGTCACACTATATTGCTTTAATTTGATTCCACGGGTTACTTTAAATTAATTTAGGTATGTATAATAATTATGCATGTCTCCTAGCTAATTGTCAGTCATTTTTATTTGTTTGCTGAGGGGCTAAGTTATATCTTATAAATGAACAATATCATTGCATAATATCATAGATTAAGTGGTACTTTCATCATGATGTATTTGTCAAAATTATCAGGCAGATAGTACAAATTAATCAAAATATTGATAAAAAATAAATTTTGTAAGTGCCAAAATTTTATAATTATAATTAGATATCTTATCACTAATTACAAAAAAGGCGGGTTTTGATGTTTGGGACCCACAATGGTTGGTTGGTTTTGGTACATGAGTTTAATTAATTATAAAAAATATAACTATTATAGTTTAAGGTTAGATTGATTAGAGTTAGCAGAACTCAAAGTTGATCACCATACTTTTTGTACAGCAAAAGGAACAAATTAAATGTGTTCGTAGTACTTTACATTATCAGAAGACTTGATGGAATTTAATTATTTGTCTGTGATTGTTTGCCTTTAGTTAAGTTAAGCCTGACGTACGCAAGTGATCACTTGCTTAATTAATTAACAATATAATGTATGAATATTTATTTATATAATAAGAAAGACATATATATACACCAATTAATTTTTGACAATTATTGATAAGGGAAAGAAATGTTGTGTATGAATCACTCACATATTCTTCTGAATTATATGTATCCACGGGATGAATTTGGATAACCAGTAGGGATATGCAAGAACAAACTATTTTGATTGGAAACATTCCTCTAATGAATTCCCTGGGAACTTCTATAGTTAATGGAATATATCGAATTGTGATAATGGGCATAGTTCAGGTTTTGTTTAACTCCCCTTTTATTTGCGATCTATCAGTTAATTAAATTTAAAATAAGAGTAGCAATCGTGAAAGTTAAATTTAAAAAGTAGCAATGGATCGGAGAAAATTATCCATTAATTAAATTCAAGTAAGAAAATCAATCAAGAAAATTACTTAAGGTATTGCCCCCTTACCGAACTTCCACAGTTCATTGTAGACTTTGTTCTTGAGTTATTAATGAAATTTCCCTCGTGAGTTTCTTCCGAAGAAAAATAAAAACTTAATGTAGGTTGGCCCGAGTACTCAACGATAGAGTGAGTAAACAGAAGTTATTGTTATTGGGTCCAAAGGGTTGATTTAAGAAAGATCGGATAAAAATAGGGTCAAAGGATAAGTAAAAGTGATTACTTTATAATTAAGAGTGTTTAATTAACTCAGTTGACTTATAAATATCAAATTTGAATCTAACTAATTTTACTAACCGGCTAAGCCTAAATAGAACAAATTTAAATTATGACCAACTTCTCTTTATTTTACATCGATTTGATTTTCCTTTTGTTGTGCTAAAACTAAAAGTATGTATGGTGATAGATTACACGGGGTTAAATCGTGTAAAATTGATAACAATTCCTAAATCAACAACCCTATCTACTAAAAGATATATAATACGTATTAATTAAATTAAAAATGTTTGTTTGGTGTGTTGATCAACTGCATGTTCTCTAATTTTACAAGACAATACGTATTAGTAAAGTAGATTGACAATTTAGAGATGTCTCAGTTAGCTACATCTTCAGGTCACGGGTGAGAGTTGTTAGTGTTTATTATTTCGATAATTAATTAAAGACAAATCTAACCTGGCTTAATGTTTAGTTCAGATGTTATATATATCCGGCCATAAACTCAACGAAACATATATATACTGGTAATTGAAGCCATGAATGAATATTTTAATATATTTCTATCAAGAGCTAGCATAGAAACTTTTTTTTTTTATTTTTTATTTATTTTGGGTCAATCTAAGCAATTAATAAAGCTTATATATACTTCAACCTTTTCCTTGATTTATAATTTGTTTCAAGGATTTTTTAATGAAGTTATCTATTTTTTATTTTTATTTTTTTAATATTCAAAACATATCAATAAACAAAATTTGAATCCATGATTTGAAGCTATTGTAAGAAATAAAATTATATAGATGTTTCATATGTTAGTTCTCATCCAAGAAAAACAGACTATTACATTATTTTTTGGTGCAAATGCAATTTTGACGAGTGATAGATATACCTGCACTTTTTGTCCCAATAACAATCATCAAAATTAATTATTTACTAAGCAAGCAAGCATTATTTTGTGAACAATAAGATATATAAATCAAGTACTAGAGAGTGAGAAAACTCAATGAGTTATGATTACTATCACTATAATGTAAATTGTAACACTTCCTCATAAATCATAATCAAACAATTATGTACGCCCGGCCGGTAGTTCTTCTCTTGATGCTGCAATTTATTACAAGTATTCCGTCAATTAAGTAGTCAAAAAAATGCAGGAAATAAAAGGTAGTTTAAATTTACAATAAGTCGTCTTTAGTTTTAGGAAGAGTATCGTTTGGGTATCCATGCACACGTACGCGAAAAATTATTATTTAACTCATATAATTGTTAGTAATATCTAAATCTCAGGTCAATGTGATGAGAACAGAAAAATACCCATTCTTTTATTAGTATAAAATAAGTAATTAAGCTAACTACCTTCTCTCACAAATAAATTGTCGTGATGCTTATGCCTTGAATTTTAAGTAATAAATGTTACATGATAACATATTCAATTATTCATCAAGTAATTTCTTTTTCCTTGCCATTAAATAATCTCCCTAAAGGTCAATTTGATAACTTATTATTGTAACATAGAAAACAAATATATGTGTACTTGCAATAAGAAATCAAATCTTTGAAAAAATTAATTTAAATTTAAATTTATATTTCACCTTCATACAATTAATTAATATCCCTATCGCAATAATTTCCCCCTGTCATTCACGGCAAAACAAACGGGCCGTTAAATTTTACGCCATTCCTTTCTTTTAGGTAAAATACCATTCCTTTCTTTCAGTTAATTTTACCTAGGCAAAATTACAGAAAACGTCCCAAACTAATCAGTGATTTTGGATTTTCGTCCTAAACTATATCACCTCACCGAATTTTGTCCCGTAATTTAATATTTTTTTGGAATATCGTCCCACCGTTAATTATGAGACGAAAATTACACATGTGTCCGTTAAATTGCCACATGACTACTTACGTGTCAAGATGTAGCAAATTTTAGCATGAATAATTATACAATATTGCAGAATTCGTCTCAAACTAATTACAAGATTAAACCGTTGACATTTCCATTAAATTAGAAATTTAATATTGGGACTAAATTCATGCAAAATGTTAAACAACGGGACGAAATTCGGCGAGTTGATATAGTTTGGGACGAAAAACCAAAATTAGTAATTAGTTTGGGACGATATTCCAAAAAAATATTAAATTACGGGACGAAATTTGGTGAGGTAATATAGTTTGGGACTAAAACCCAAAATCACTGATTAGTTTGGGACATTTTCTGCAATTTTGCCTTTTACCTAAAGTAAGTTATTTTTTCCTCGGAAAATTCTCACCCAGACCGGGTTTGGTCAAAACCAAAGTAACTACATGATAAGTGCAATACACTTACTTTGGGATTGTATATTACTCCCAGAAAAGTAACAAATCACAAAGCAAGTGCAATACACTTGCTTGATGGTTGGATAAATTTGATGAAACAAAAAATTTCCTTTTCTCTCTCACACACTCACACCCTTCACGACAGTTATGCTCCAAAAATTCCCCACTGTGCACATATATATTACAGTCGCCGGGATTCGTAACGGTCATATTCTCTCTTTCGCTCTTTCTCTCTCTAAACAACTCTTTTTTCTCCCTCACGCATTATACACACGCTTCTCACAATAATTCAGCTGAATTTAGCTGAAAATTAGGCTTTGAATGTTCATTTCGAACGATGTGAAATGTTAACCGCCTTTACACCAAACCCTAAGCAGCAGGAGCACCGTACCTCGCGGCGGCAGCCGTTGCTGAGCTCCGACTCCGACAATGCGCCGCCGTCGCGCCGCCCCAAAGCACGCGAAGTCACCTCCCGCTACTTATCTCTTTCAACCTCCTCCTCCTCCTCTTCCAATTCCACCATCACAACGTCGTCTTCCGTCACCTCCGCATCTTCAATTTCCTCGATAAGATGTCAGTCTCCGTTGCTCAGAAATAGAGCCGCGATTAATACTACCAATTCTACTCCGAAGAGTCAACAGAGAGCGGTGTCTGCGGAGAGACGGCGGACGGCGGCGGCGAATGTGAAGACTCCTTCTAATGCGGAGAGGATGTTGGCGACGTCAATGCGGAGTTTATCTGTCTCGTTTCAAGGAGAATCTTATTCATTTCTGGCGAGTAGGGTGAGGAAAGACACGCCAGAGAGGAGGAAAGCAGGGGTTACGCCGGTAAGAGATAGAGAGAATTCGAGGCCGAGTGATAATCAGAAGCATCGATGGCCTGGGAGACTGCGTGAGGAGAATTCAAGTTTTTTGACTCGAAGTTTGGATTACGGTGTGGAGAGAGTGAAATTGAGTGGATCCGGGGCTGCATTTAAGGGTTTGAGAAAATCAATGGCTGATGGAAACAGTGGAAATACTATTTGTGTTGAATTGAAGCATGAGACTAACAATTCTAAGATTAGAGAGCTTGATCCGATGAATTCAGATACTGTCAGTGTTCAATTGAGAGGAATGCCACGTGGAATTGTTGTACCGCCAAGGTACAAGGTAAATAAAGTACTAGATCCTGCTTCACCTGTATCGAAGAATGCATTAAGTAGAATAGGTCCTTCTAAACTAATTGCAAAGAAATTTCAAAATGATAGTCCTGTATCATCCCCTCGAGAAGTTATTACGAATAGGGGGTTATCGCCACTTCGAGGGGGCGTGAGGGCGGCTTCCCCTTGCAATGCTTTTACGCCATCGACTGGTTCTATGTTGAGGGGAATGGCTAGTCCGATAAGAAATAGATGTGGCGTAGCAAATTCCAGTGAAAGTAATACGTGCAGCACACCATCTATTTTGAGCTTTGCTACTGTTGTGAGGAGAGGGAAATTGGGAGAGAATCGAATTGCTGATGCACATGACTTGAGAATACTATATAACCGGCAGTTGCAGTGGCGATTTGCAAATGCAAGGGTAGAG
Source organism: Penstemon davidsonii (assembly GCA_034814905.1). Classification (NCBI taxonomy): domain Eukaryota; kingdom Viridiplantae; phylum Streptophyta; class Magnoliopsida; order Lamiales; family Plantaginaceae; genus Penstemon; species Penstemon davidsonii. The sequence goes on from JAYDYQ010002685.1 coordinate 19,499,830, forward strand.
AATGCCTTGTCGGTACAAAAACATACAACAGAGGTACTCGTTTGGCCCCCGTCTTTTTACGTTTGCATAAATTTTTTACAGGAATCAGATTAAAGTTTCAAGTGTTATATGGGATCAATGCATGCTTTATAATTGTTTGGTCCTCATATGAGCTTAGGTGATCCATGTTCATGTGTCCAAAACATAAAATTCAATGACTGATATAATAATGAACAAATTTAAAAGCTAATTAGGACTAGAACATGATCTTGTTTGTTTATAGCCACAAATTAAGATGTCTTAGTTCTGGCTGTGAGGCATAGGTTAAGTGGGGAAGGACAAGACTTTGGGATTTAATATTATTTCGAGCACATGAGTCATGGATTTATCTCTGGACTTATTTGATTAAATGGTTTATCATTTTGGGTATCACACCTCTCTTGCTGCTGATGCATATGACTACTGCATAGCATGAAAATTAAATTGGTCTAAATGAATTCTGCAACATCTCTGATTTGGATATATGTATCTTTGATTAAATTTGTGCCCAGCCATCAGGGCTACATGATCGTGTGAGTTTCAGAGTTTAGAAATTTGTCACAAAAAAGTGGCCTCTTCTATTTTAGCATTAGGATCTTAATTAATGTATTGTCTTTTCTATATTTAGTAATGCTTTGCTTTCTACAAAATAACTAAGTCAGTTAAGACTTACGACTATGGCCATATGAAGAAATAACTATACAAAAAGGGAAATAAATAAAGTATCTGGTGGCATTGGGAAAATAAAATTCAAGCTGTTTTAGGATGACAAATGTAATTATAATTAAATATTATCTGAAATTAATTGTTTAAATGGTTTATCTAATTTATACAGCCATTGTGAGTACTTTTCTCCTTTACTTCAGTTGAGTAGCCAAGTACAAAAAAATTCTGATATTTACCTTCATATATGGCAAGCTTACTAGATCTTATACATTACATGTGTATTAGATTAGTATGTGATGCATGCGATAAATTTGCATGTTACGGCAAGTAATGTAAGTAATTTTACAAATTGCAAACTAGGAAGTAGTAATAATTTGGTACTTGATGCATGATGTAGCATTTATACTGATATTGGCGAACAACTTGGTTGTGTCGGTGCTGGGTAATAATTTATTTTTGGTATTGTGAGTTTTTAATCACTTTCTTTTGTGCAAGCACTGTCCTTTTAGTTTGTAATAAAAATGACGGTCCTATGTCACATAGTAAATTCTAGATTTTGAAATATTTATACGTTGATGTTGGTTACTCGTTCGGTATCTTAGCATTCTGACTTTTATCTCTACTTTTTTTCTTTACTTTGCCAGACAAGCCTCTATAATGCTTGGGTGACTACCTCAAGGTTGCGGAATTCTGTTAAATCTAAGAGAGTTAAACTGCAATTGTTGAGACATAACATGAAGCTTTATTCTATCCTAAAGGATCTAGTAAGACTTTTAGTCTTTCTCTAATGATTTTTCCTTTTGAAAGATCAATTTCAGTATATAAACCCGTTTGCTATAACTTTTTTCAGCTTGAATCTTGTTGAAGTTTGAAATAATCATATTTGTGTTACTTCTGAGTTCTGTTTTTATACATGACGTTGTATGACAAATAAAATGATGGTCATACATGACGGTGTCTATTTATCGCTTCTTCAAACAACTTGGACAGTGCTAGATCAATTTGAACTGGTGAACTTCATGAAGATTAGTTAGCATGAGATGACTTTTGGAGCCAAATTTATTTCAACGAGTTCTTTAAATCTACTGTTGCAGATAATTTGGACTATTAAAAATGTTTCAGTCACTATATAGTGTTTTAGAGGACTCTGTGTGTGTGTGTGTATTTACATGTGACAATTGTTCCCTGTTTATCTAACTGAATATGTCGTTCCAGGAGACACCATTGGAGAACTGGGGTCAGTTAGATAGAGATCATTGCAATTCAGTGTCTGGTGCTATAGAAGCATTGGAAGCTAACACTCTCCGTCTTCCAGTTGTTGGTGGTGCTAGGGTATGGTATACTGGTCTTTTTCCCTAATGAAATATTGCCATTTATCATTCGTTGAACTTAAGAATTTTGCCTCTCATTTTTCTTCGTCTTATTTAACATGTTCAGGTTGATGTTCAAAAAGTTAAAGAAGCTATTTCTTCCGCTGTGGACACGATGCAAACAATGGCATCTTCTATATGCTCTTTGCTGACAAAGGTAAATTTGTTCTCTAATTAAACAGCACATTGATTATGTTGTTTCTTGAATTGCTACCCTTTAATTAGTATTAAACATTGAGAGTCCAGGTGGAGCAAATGAACTTGTTGGTGTCTGAACTTTCATATTTAAGTTCAAGAGAACGTGCTTCATTAAATGAATGTAGAGATCTTTTGTCTACGACATTGATACCTTTGCAGGTCAGAACAAAGTTTACACAAATACTATTCTTTTTCGTTTCATAGAAAATATGGCGGCATGCTAACACAAGTTACGTGCCAGGTGACGCACTGTAGCCTGACAACCCACCTACTGCAAGTTCATCGTCTACCAGACTAGCAAGCTTAACAAAGAAAGTATATATGAGACGTTGATATTTTTTTATTGCTTACTTGAAATGCTAACAATTCTCTCTACAGTACCACGAAAGAGATGGTGATATTTATCGTAGACTTTTTGTTTAGAGATGGCCAAGAGTGCTCAATCTCCTCCGGGAATTGTTGGAGGTAGCTCCAAAGATGCAGTTTTGTGTGTATAAATGGTATGAGATTTTCATTCTACTTAAAATTGTAGTAAACAAATGTGGATCCTATGACTTTGAGATAAACGTAAATATAAATATTTGTAGATTAGTATTCCTATCTTATCAAATCAAGGGTTAAATTTAGATCGACCCACCCTTTTCAGATCCAAACTAATTCGATTTTATCCCCACAACAATTCTTTTTTGGAAACAGTTTCATTTCCAAGTTATGAACTTTGTAATCATATGCTAATCATTTACTTTTGATGGTTCTAAATTTTAAGATATGCTGAAAAAATATGTGCATTATTTTTTTCAACTTTTGAATCTTATGTCCAAGCCTACATTATTTCTATTTTCGCACGTGTGAATACTGCAACTATTCTACTATGGGTAGTGATATTGCCAGAGCAACAATTGTTGTTGCCAGAGCAGTTTTTAAAAAATTCCAGACATACCCTCGGTCAAACTTCATTAACTACAGCTGGTCCTTTAATCAAAGGAATAAGCTGTTATCATTTAATTGCCATTTCTTTTATTTTGTCCAATACTTATTATGTTATTATATTAATCACTCTAATTTTTATTGAATTTCCACGTCTCTGATGCAATTGACATAAACATGCTCACGGATATTTTTCTTTTCTTTTTTCTTCCTGAGATTGCAGGTTGCTGTTGATAAGTAATTTTTAGTTCATTGGAATAATATAGTTTTGTTTCATATCAGTAATATCCATTATATATTATGCTTTTGCCTCATATAAAATATAATTATTGGTAAATTAATCTTCATGGATTTTACAAGGAATATATTTATTTATATTTTCCATCATGGTGAGCATGTACGTAATTAAACTTGAATTTTGCAATATAAAATGGATTTTTAATTTAGATTTGTGATATCCCCAAATAAGTTTGGGTGAACAAATTACAATTTCGAATATAAACCGTAATGTATATATAATTAACAAAATCCTGCTTTGCAAGAATTTATGGTATTTAATTTTGAGAAAATAGCTCAAAATTTCCATTTCAAAATCTTGATTTGAATAGTAATATATAAAGAAAGAAAAAATTGTATGAGGAAAGAAAAAACAGATAATTATTTCAATTAATGATGAGGTAATTAATGAGCTTGATTGTTAAGGGGCATTTTAGGAACTTTATAAAAATTGCTCTGGCAACAACAACTGTTGCTCTGGCAATATCAGTAGCCTTATACTATGCTTTGTAATACTTAGTTAAACAAAAAATTTAATATGATTAACAAATTTAGAAAGATAAACTTTACCAACTCCACCCGATCTCAACTCTAATTGCTAAAATAATGGTTGGTAATGTTGAAGTTTTGTAGTAAAAGATAGATTGACATTTTTATTTTATAATAATTAATAGTTGGACAGTTCATGTAGACTGTAGTGTAGAGTGTTATTTTTCTGAATGTGAAGAAGGGGGAAAAAGGGATGGGTCGTTGGCCCATGTTTTGGGTGAGTCTTGGCCCACATTATGGACTAGGCGTTTTACCTATTCTGTCCATCCAATAGCTGTTTAAACGGGTTAAATTCGATAAAAAAAAAAAAATTAGAATGGCCAAATTCATAAATAGTCCCCGAATTGTGTTTTGTTAAAATATACTTCTATTTGTTTCATTAAAGATAGTCCCCAAGCCTTTGTTATAATTTTTTTAATTCTATTTGTTTCAACTTTCAACCAAAATAATGGCATTTAAGTAGAGTAGCATAAAAAACTAAAAAAAAAAATGTTGTTTTCGTAGTGGGAGCAGCTAATAAAACAGTAAAAACTTATGTAGAAATCCAAATGTAACCATTATGAATCAAATAATATATTATTACTGATTTTTCCGAATTTCGTGTGTGTGATAATATCAATAAGATAATCAAAATAACAGTAATATTAGAGCTTGGTTAAAGTACTCAGGATGATGCAAGATAAGGAATTGTACGAAACAGTTAAAATAGACAATTAGATTAATGGAGAGCAAAGTAGATATCTTTATTATTCAATGGAGAATTTCAGAGTCTAACCGTCATTACAATAAAGGATCTGCTATATATAATAATCACAATCCTAACCCTAATAGTATCCTAAGATGACTAGGAGACTTGCATGGCCCATGAAATATTCGGAGTCTTTCGCCAGGTCGATAAGATTCGGATAAGCAGGTCGGATCGATCTTAGACCTTCCGAGGAGTCTTGACCTGTTGAGCGGATCGGATTTGTCTGAACAAGCTCGAAGAGTCTGATCCAGGCTTATGTGTAAAATAGCCCTCATCAATTACATATATTTTAAATAAATAATGTATATGTTAAGTAGAAATATATATATATATATATATATATATATATATATATATATATATATATATATATATATATATATGTATATATATATTTATAGCTTAACAGACACAACATAAAGTTTGTAATATAAAATTTCATTTTGAACAGAAGGATCTGAAATACATCTCACATATGACATGCAATTATCATAAACATACCTATTCTTACTATATAAAAATATATATTTATCATGTTTTAGTCACTACCTGTATTGCACTTTCATATTTAGAAGTACAAAGTTTTATGAGTATATTTCTACTTAATATAAATATATAATCGCATAGAAATTTTGACCATATTAAGTTTCATAACGCATATGTTTTCGATTGGATACCTCACCCTGAAACTTAAATTAATCAATGAGTTAATATGGCTATTTCAAATAACTTATATGGATGATTAGATATATGTACAAATAAATTAGTGCAAGTCTGACGTTACACCGGACCTACTCTGGATGCGGGGAAACGCAACCTTCAAACGTACGTATTTAATTGACACCAACTTTTGCCTTTTTCAGGCACGATTAGTCAATTAATGCATTTAAAAATTTAATTCTTCATTTACTAAACTATATATGATGATCGATGTGGATCCCATTGTTGGTGGTGTTAGACTGTTAGTGTAGGAGGAGATTTTGTGCAATCAGCTTTATGAACAAAGTGGTTTAATATATGAGGAGGAGAATTATCTAATTCAATTTCTGCATATTAGTTCAGGATGATATATATATATATATGGTTAAATCTTTGAATCAATTCTTAAATTCAGACATAACTCAATCTCTAATATGTATTGCTTCACTTCATTATTAAGGCCTGACGCCACGGACTGCGCACTTTTGAATTGATTTTTTTGGGCAAAATTTCATTTTTTGTCCTATAAAGTGGATGCGTTTTAAAATTGGTCATTTACTATGTTTTCTTGATAATACATGTCATTTATTGTGTCATCATTATCAATTTCAGTTCTTATCGTCGGAAAACATCAATTTATGTCTTATTTGACAGGAGAATTAAATTCTTTTGACCGAAAATCACCAATTTATGTCCAATCAGACCGAAAAATTTAATTTTAGCAAAAAATATCATTTGTCGAGTGACACTTAAAAATTAAGAATTTCATATTCTGACTCCAAAATTTTGATGTTTTGATTAAAAAAAGGTTAAAGTTCTCCCATTAATCGAAGATACGTACGTATTTTTATTTATAAGTAAATAAATAGGTCAAGTTCACATCACATTTGCCTAAAATTTATACAAATTTCATTGTACAATTCTAATCTAAAATAAAAATTGAAGTTTTAGACATATCACGTGACTTGGACTTGCAAATTTTGGTGTCACAATATGAAATTCCCAATTTTTAAGTTCACTGACATATGATATTTTTTACTAAAATTAAAATTTTCGGTCAGATTGGACATAAATTGATGATTTTCGGCAAAAATATTAATTTTTCGGTCAAATATGACATAAATTGATGATTTCCGACGATAAGGACTGAAATTGATGATGAGGACACAATAAAAGACGTATATTGTCGAGGTACCACAATAAATAACCAATTTTAAAACGCAGCCACTTTAGAAGGCCAAAATAAAATTTTGCCCATTTTTTCCTTCCCCAATCCATACACAGTAAAAAAAAACAGATTTATGGATTACTTATGATTTAAGAATTCACCATGAACGTTTTAACCATTCAGTGTCTAGCTTGTACATGTTGAATAAGGATGTTTGCTTCACCATATTAATTAATTCAAGAAGTTATCAGCTCCCAATGTATTTATTGCTTAATATTTGGATGTAATAAACATTACTAACGTAAAATAAACAGTAATAATTGATACTAAATTGAGTCTAATTAGGATAAAAGTAGTAATTTATTTATCAATTATTCAATACAAAATTCTCTTAAAGGAAAGAGGTTGGTTTTCCTATTCAACAAAAAACTCAAAGAGAAAACATGCACTCAGATGATGAGATCATTAGAATCACCAAAATTAGTTGTAGAGAAAAAGGAAAACGCAAAAAGCCGTGATTAACTAGCTATTATGCAAAAAGGTTAAGAAGCTTTGTTTCTTCGCTACCAAACTTGGGCGATACTTCCGATATTAATCCCGACCCAAACGATATCGTTTTCTCCATTCCATAAGATTCCCTGCCGTTGGATTTGGATCCATGCATGACAGGGTTGTACTTCGATGCTCCGACCGAAACAGGCCGTGGAACCCCACCGGAAAGCACCGTCTCCACCGCCTCCTGGCATATGTTCCAGTCTCCGGCGGACAAAAGCCCGACCGCTCCATTCACCGGGTTCACCGTCCTCCCACACGCCTCAAACAAAAGTGACTTGAACAAAGCTACGAAATACGTACAAAAATTAATGAAATTAAGTAATCAAAAAAGCTATATATATATATATATATAAATTGATGATTAAATTTAAACCTGGTCTTTGGTTTTGGGGGACTTTGGAGATGGAGGACAGTAAATCGCTGCGGCCAAAGAATTTGGAAACAAAGAGGATTGCGTTGCCTTGAGCTTCTGGGTTTTGGATCCATTCCAAACAAGGCCTTAGGATGCACTGATCGTTACACCCTCTTCGTAGAACTCTGCACCCATTACAGCTCATCTTAATTACAGGATTAATTGGAAATCGATTTCTTCAACTTTAATTACTACTTTTATTATTATTAATAAAAATAAGAGGGATAGAGAGAAAGAAAGAGAGTGGATGAGGTTGGCGTTGATAAAATAGGACTAGTGGTACAGACTAGTGGGTACTGAATGTCTGTGTGTGCGTGCGTGCGTCGAAATTAGGGTTATGGAAGAAAGTAACCCTGGTTGAGTTTAGTATCAAGGACGTGTTTGGGAAATTTCCATCATCATTTACAATGAAATTGTCAATTCTTTTAAAAATTAATACGTGATATTTTTTTTTTTTTCCGTTTTAAAATTTTCTATGTTCGTTTGACGCACCACACAATAGTATTAGTCTTGAGGCTTAAAAATAACTAGTTCCGTCCTTGCTTAGGACAAATTGGGTAGTTTTGAAAAAAGATTTAAAAAGGAATTATATTTTGAGTATAAACAAAACTATTTGTGATATGAAATATAATTACTCAATGAATTTCCATTATTTATATGTATGATAATTGTTAGTCGTTGACAAACAAGTTTCTTCAAATTGATAAAGGGAGGATTAAAATGTCAATGGTTAGATAATTAGTACTAAGACGATGTTATAAAAATCATTTTAAGTAGTGAAGATGTGCAAATGATTTTTAATTATTGTATTTGATTTGTAATTATGTATTGTTTACTCCAAAATCGAATCCATCTTCTAAACCATTAAATTATCATTTTAGGTTGGAAAATTCATACCTAAATTTGTATTAGAAAAAATTATTAAAATTTTGTACAATAGTCACAAATTTGAATATAATTTCAAAATCGAACATTGATATTCAGTTTCCAATCTTTACCAGGCCTCATACATTTCAAAATTTTCGCATGATTAAACAAAATAAGAAAATAAAAATCCCATCACGTCAGTAATATTTCTCGGCTTCAAATAAAACGGCAATTTTCAATTTTGCACACCAAACGCAGCCTTTGTGATATTGTATTTGGTGTGGTTTGAGTAATGAATATGATGTGATATTTATTATATCTGGATCCAAACGCCCCAGCGGGTGCCTGTTTCCGCGGCTTTGTGGAAGGGGAGATTTTCCGCCGTTGGATTTTACATTATTTTTTCTTCAGGAATTTTGGTCTTTCTTTTTCCTACTTTCTATGTTGGGGACCTATATGCAGATTTACTATTCTCTCCACTTCTCCTATTTTCCACGTATCAACCATTCATAATTTGAATAATTTGTCTTTATTCGATTTTATTTACTTTTACCTTTTTTTTTTGGTTTTGGTATATAATTGGTTGACCTAGGCAAGACATGAAGATACACTTCTCTTTTTCAGATTTCATTCTTTTTTGTTGTATTTTTCTTTCTTGTCTTTTTGGGGAATGGGGGTGGGGATTTTAATTATAGATATTAAATGAATAAAGATATACATCACTTAACCTCCTAGGATCTAATATGATAATTTTGTTCTCTTTTGTGTCGATATTTTGGATAAAAATCTAGTTTATTGTGGATATCTAGTAAAAATAATATATTTTTGAGAATTTTTTTTTAAATGGAATAAATATAGATTGGGCTCTTATTAGAGTTAATTATGGGTTAAGTTTTGCTTTATTAGAGTTCAAATATTATGATTATGTAAGTCGAAAATATCTCTTACATATTTTATTTGTAGTGATTCAATTTTTTTTTTTTTTTTTTTTGGGGGTTTCAAGTTAACATCGAATTTGCTAACATTAGATTCTCAAATTTTATACTGGTTTTTTTTAATCTCATATACAAATTGCACACGATAACATCCACAGCATAAATTGTGTTCCTTTTATGTGCTCAAAGTGATTTGAAATGGCATTATTAAGTAAACCTTAAGGCTTGAATAACTTTGAAAAACTAAAAAGAAAGCAGTATTTCAAATTAAAAGGCATACAATAAAGTCTATAATCCTTATAAAAATTTGAAGTTTGATTAGTAATTAAAGCCCGAATGAAAAAGGGATATGGTTTAGAAAAAACACAAAATTATATCACAAAACTAAGGCCCAGTAAAAATTATTCAGATAAAATTTAGAAACAATTGCGACAAAGCCCACCTTGTAGTTAAGGAGCAATTGTTCGTGTAGTTAATTGGGCTTCCTATAAAAGTTTGAGGCCACATTTGGGTTTTGTTCTCAGAAAATTATTTTTTGCTGAACATAAATTAGTAATCACCATTATCCTACTTAAATCTTATTCTCGATTTCTCAAAAAAAAAAAAAAATCCTAATACTCGATTAACTTGTCAATTAAAGAAAATCTCTAGACTATAATACAAACTAATTCACATTTTTTTTAAAAATGTTTAATTACATGAATACCTAATTAGGTTAGATGCGATACGTATGTGCATGATCATGAGCAGGTTAGATTATCAAAACACCCCAGACTATTACTGTTAAACAATACGACAAATTGCATAAAATGACATGTTTTATTTACCAAACATATTAACTGACCAAACTCCAATATTTTATGAAATACTCCATTTGGCAAGTTTTATCAATATGTTTCTTTTTAAATGATAAATTTCATTTCTAGTTTGCCACATATGTAGAATTAGTTGTTGCTCAACAAATTAAAGGTCAAAATCCTGTTGAGATCTAGGTAACTAAAACGCGGAGCGGGTGCGGGAGCGAGAGCGTGATATATTAAAATTTTAGAATATGAGAGCGCCTATAGAGCGTCTATTAAAATAATTATTAATAATATAAAATAATTAATTTACGGTATTAAAATAAAAAAATATATATTAAAGAGATAAGTTACAGCTACATTTTTAAAAGAATTAAGAGCAAAATGTATGTCATTCAACTAATAAGTATAGTTTATTTTCATTTTCTCAGCAATTTTCATCAATAAAATTCAAGAACTAAACAACGCCTAAATTTTAGATCTTTGTGAAAAACATGAATTGCAGGGTTAAGAAAGATTTGCATTTATGTCGATAAAAAATACACATGTTGTTAGTTGGTGGGTGCATGTGAGGGTAGGGGTGATAAGGAGAGACAAAAAAATATAATCAAGAAATACTTAGGTATACATATATTATTGAAATTACATATTTTGGAGGCACTACTTATGATCATCCACACATTTAAGTTCAAAGCAAGCTCCACAACTTTGCCCATTGTTAAAAAATATTGTACTCAATGATGATGTGTTTGTATCATACCCTTCACTATATAAATTACCATATCCACAACTACAAGCCCCACATTCATCCAAATCATACAATAAAACATACTACAAATTAGAGTTAATAATTTGGTTAGATAAGAGATGAAAAAAATAAAATAAATGAATTACTTATACATTGATGTCCTTGAAAATAGTGACTGAAACGATATTAGCAGTGTCAAAGCATTACTTTATGAGAATGTGATTTTAAAATAATAATCTCATTTTAAAAAATAAAATTTAGTTAAGTGACATACCAAAACAAAAAATCATGAGGATAAAAATTGAAGGACGAAGGAAGTATTATTTTTGTTAATTTACATATTCATTAGAAAATAAACCCATAAGTTTACAAAATAAAGTTACAAGTATTATTTGTGTTACAATTATTTGTAAATTACAAAATAAACCTGTAAACTTTACAAAATAAAGTTACAAGCATTATTTGTGATATTTTTTTTTTTTTTTGTGGTTGTAAATTGTAATGCTTCCAAGTTACAAGTATTTGTAAATCACAAAATAAACCAATAAACTTTACAAAATCTATGCAAAAATGTCACTTTTTGTCAAAATTCGCGAATTTAAATTGTCTAGTGCATGTTCTTTGTAAGGATGATACACGCTCTATCAAAATTAAAACGGCGCTCTATATATAATAAATTCGCGCTCCGAAAATTATGAATTCGCGCTCTCACTTTCAATAATTCGCGCTTTTTTTGCGAATTTTGCAAATGCGCTCCGATTCGCGAATTCGGAGCGCGTCGACACCCCTGGTGCGCGAATTTAGTTACCTAGGTTGAGATAGCAATATTTGCTGCAATTAATCTGGCTATTTGTATTTCCTAGCTAGCTAGAATACTAGATCTAAGCTAGATTTAACATTCCAAAACTACTTGTCTAAATCTGACATGTGACCTATTCAATTTCATACAAGACTAATTTTAATAAAGTTGAAAATTTCATATATAACGTTTCAAAAAAAAAAAAACATATATAACATGCATGTAGTATATGTCGAGACTATTAATTAATGGAGTATTTTCTCAAAATTTAGGCCAACCACTTGGAGCTTAATTGGAGCTCTTATTCCACAAGTGTGCATTTAATTATTAAATTTCAATTTACTTACTTTATATGAGAAGATTGTACACGTGTTGTGTTGGCACTTTGGCATTTGCCAATTAAAGACTTAAAGTTAAGAGCGAAATGGTCCATCCAATTGGAAACCTAGATCTTAATCGGTGGTGGTGCCGACCAACTAGTTAATATAGATGATACTTACTATATCTAATTTAATATTGCTGTAATGTTTACAGATAACAATTAGTTTCTTCTAAAATAATTTGTGTAACCATTGTTACAAGAAGGTAACATATTTATATTATTAATCATATATGTTTGATAACTTGTTATTAATGAAAGTATAGAGTCTAATGATTTTTTTTTAGAACTGAAAAAACATAATTTAAATACCTTTTGTTACGATCATGTGGTATGCGATATGCCATATGTATAAGCTCTGTTATTGAATTCACGTTTTGAGGTAGCTTATTAGCTAGGTGTATTATAATTATAAGAATTATTACTTCAATCAAGTAAATTTTAGTTTCTAGGCTGTCTCAATTTAGACAAAAAAAAAAAAAACTAAAATAATATTTACAAAGTTTTTCTAAAGATTGTAGTAGCTCCTTAAAATGCTCAGAGAAAAATAGATTCAGTTGTTCAATCAAAGAAAAAAAAAGCTCGTAAGATACATGTTTCATTCATCACGTGATCAACCAATAAAATGTTGCTTATTATAATAGCCATGACTAAATGATTGACAACAACGTATAAAACGTGTTAAATGTCGGGTTGTTGAGTACACTAAGAAATTAAAGAACTTTGTATTAACTTGTGAAAAAAGTCCTACAAATTTAGGCACAAAATAAAAGGTGTTATATTATAACCAGTCTAGGACACCAGTAATTGTTTGATTGGTATTGAGACTAAATGTCCCACATTGGTTGAAAACAATAGTTAAGTCTACTTTATAAGGTCTTGGACAATCCTCACCTTATAAGCTAGCTTTTGAGGTTGAGTTAGGCCCAATCCATATAAGTGGACTTAGTCCAATCCATGTGGCGAATTCTAATAATTGGAAGTCTTATATAGCTTAACTTGTTAGTTGTGATTGTCTTATTAACACTTAAATAGTTGTACATGCGATTCACATTGTTAAGCTATATAAATAAGACACAAAAATTCGACACAAGTTCTTATTTAAACACGTTCAAAGATCTTTTCATGTGAAGATATCTTTTGGGTGATTCAGATTACAAATATGATCAAATACTTAATATTGACAATAGAGTAATTTGATTAATCTTTCTGGAAACTAAATTAAATAGGGTTGAACTAGGTTGGGACACACTACAAGAAAATTAAGCTTAAGTGATAAAATATTAACTGATAATGTGAAAGTTGTCACTCTTTATATGCATTTAGTGATAAAAATATTAATTTTGTCATAATAATAATGGTGACAAATGCAATAGTGACAAAATATGTTATTAAGTTGTCACTAATAACTATTAATGACAAATATATGGTGACTTAAGTTGTCACTATTGACAATTAACGACACCCTTTTAGTGACAACCTAGTGACAATAAATATTTTCACTATGGTTTAGTGACAACTTTTTTACAATTCTTGTGACTAGTATGTTAATGAAAGAGTAGCACTAATCTTACAACCTATTAATTAGGCTGTATAACAGCCCAACCTAAGTTATAGGAAGTAGTGGGTTTACATGTTCTAGTTATTTATTTCTTATTAATAAGATTGGCACTATAATATTTGTAATTAATAAAAAGACCCATACACTACTTGACGTAATAATATTTTTAAAACACAAGTTCTTTGTAATATAGAAATATAATAACATCATCTTCGAGTAATTGAGCAATATATTTTCAAGTTTAATTTTTTTTTTATTGAACTTGAGATTATGATTGGATTTTACCATAAATCTTAAAATGAGTTGTAATCGTGTGGAACACGACTTGAAAATCAAATTTATTAGTAAAGATTTTTAATGTGTGTTTACATTTTTAGTTTATAGTCGAGGTCAAAATGTCAATAGAACTTTTAAAGTTATGAGACGGTGAATATGGTACATGTTCACTTTCAATTGTAAGAATTTTTAACATTTGTAAATTATAAAAGCGAAGTCGAAATGTCGAATATAACATAATAATAAAATCAAATTTGGGGGTAAAGAAACATACATGTTTAATAGAAAAAAACACTTTGAGTTAAAGAAATTGTGGTGGTGAAAATTATAAGAGATTTCTACAAAACAAAATTGTGGGTGGTGAAAATTGTAGTAGACCTACTAATAGATAAAACAAGTTGTCCAAACTATTTACACAAAGCAAAATTTCTTCAGCGAATTATAAGTGGACTCAAATTTATTATTTAAGATTTCTGGGGTGAAAATTGCAATAGAAACTTTGAAACCGGTTACACAAGTTTCCCACACTTTTTTCACACAAGAAACTTTCTCCAGCCAATTAAATTGGGTTGTAAGTGGGATGTACAATATAAGACTGTCATATTGGCATTTTTCTTAATGAAAACCATTTTAGTGACAATATTTGAGTTTTGTCACATAATATATATAAGAAGTGACAACTTTAACATTGTCACATAAAATTTTATCACTAAAATTTAATTTTTTTTGTAGTGAGAGTGAGCTTATTTAAATTTGTAAACTGAACATTCTAAATAATATCAACTTGGTCAACTTCCAATGTGAATATACAGACTAATATATAGTTCAATATTGCAAGGGGTCGTTTGGTAGGACGTAATAGGGGGTATTATGCCATATTATATGTGTCAATATGAGATAATACAACGTTTGGTGGCATTGCTCTAATATCGGGTCAAATGGATTAAATCCTTATGACCCGGTATTAAGACTAGATTATAATCCACCATGGCATGGGTGGATTAATTAATCCGGGTGAATATATTAAAATATGATTAAACTCATAATTTCCCCAAACATATTACAGTTTATTGCTTTAATATAATATGACTCAATCAAATATACCAAACGTATTTTTAATATGGCCTTCAATCTGGCTCTGATATAATCCACATTAATCTCATACACCCTACCAAACGGCCCCCAAGTTAATCAATGAAAGCCGCCTTCCACTATAAACTAGCAGGTTTGTAAATTGCAAGTGAAAAATCTTACTAAATTTTCTGATGATTGTTAACTTAGGCATCAAATCCTACATATAAAAATTATAATATGGTAAAATTGCAAAAAAGGTCCAAACTAATTAGTGATTTTTGATTTTCGTTCCAATCTATATCACTTAGCCAAATTCGTTCCATAATTTTATATTCTTTTGGAATATCGTCCTACTTGCCACATGGATGCTTACGTGTCAAGACGTGGCAAATTTTTGCATGAACAATTATACAAGATTGCAGAATTCGTCCCAAACTAATTACAAATTTTGATTTTTTGTCCCAAACTATATCAACACACCGACTTCCGTCTCGTAATTGAAATGACAGGGAAAAAAGAATTCGTTCCAAACTAATTATAAATATTTATTATTTATTAATACAAAAAAAATGCACAAATTTTTTCTTAATGAACTGAGATAAGATTTTTTTTCTCAAAAGCACACGTGAATTTGAAAAATTCATCCTATTTTTCTCTTAAAAATAAAGAATGGCAATTTACTTCCATGTGATATTCCTAATGTTCATTTTATCCCCCTGTGTTATGATAATGTGGTAGTTTACCCCCCTGTGTTGTGATAAATGTGGTAATTTATCTCATGTATTATAATAAATGTAGCAATTTACCCCCTATGTTATAAAACATTTTGCATGTCCACTCTCGATTTATGCAATTGAGTTACACTCTCCGGTTCAAGGGGATAAATTTTTTTTTTTCAAATTTTCACAGAGGGGTAAATTGCTCCTTTTCAAATTTCAGGGGGTAATTTAAGATTATGAATATCACAAGGGATAAATTGCTATTAGTCCCTTAAAAAAAATAAAAGATGAATTGTCATTTCCATTAAATTAGAAATTTAGTAATGGACTAAATTCATGCAAAATGACAAATTGTGAGACGAAATTCGACGAATTAATATAGTTTGGGACGAAAAACCAAAATTTGTAATTAGTTTGGGACGAATTCTGCAATCTTGTATAATTGTTCATGCAAAAATTTGCCACGTCTTGACACGTAAGCATCCATGTGGCAAGTAGGACGATATTCCAAAAGAATATAAAATTATGGAACGAATTTGACTAAGTAATAGGGATAATTACAGGGACCTCCCCTGAGGTTTGGGGTAATTATTGCCCAATCCCCAATTTCATAATTACATCCACCTCCCTCGACGTTTCAAAAATCTTACATTTTGATGACGTCATCGTCAAATTTTTATTGAACTTCCTATTTTGCCCTTGAGGTTACTGTAGCTATTTTGTTGGACAATTATACCCTTGTTATGTTTGGTACATAGGAGGGGTTTCTTTGCAATGTATATGTATAAGTATGGGTTCAAATGTTAAAAATTTACATGAAACTTATAATTAGTTTATTAGTGTATATGTATTCTTAAAATAAAAATATAATAACACATGAACGTTTTTTTCCAATTTTTTTCATAATGCTTTTACAATTAAAGTACAAGGAAAAATAAATAAATAATGGATAATTATAAGAAAAAAATATTGTAGACATAAATAAAAATGTAAATATATTCAACTCTACATTTAACCAGTAATTTTAATAATTTCAATTTATTTCCTAATTAAAGTAAAAGAATAAATGAATGAATTAGGTTTAAAAGAATAAATTAATTTTAATAGTAGTGTATATGTATTCTTAAAATAAAAATATAATAACACATCAATGATTTTTTCCAATTTTTTTTCATAATGCTTTTACAATTAAAGTACAAGGAAAAGTAAATAAATTATGGTTAATTATAAGAAAAAAATATTGTAGAACATAAATAAAAAAATGTAAATACATTCAACTTAACATTTAACCCGTAATTTTAATAATTTCAATTTTTTTCATAATTAAAGTACAAGGATAAATTAATGAATTACGTTTAATCATGAGAAAAAAAAAACTTGAACAGTAATTATGAGACATTATAAAAATGCTCACATGTTTACTAATTTTTTTCTTAAACTTTTAACCAAAATAGTTATTATAAAATCAATAATTTTTTTACAAAAATTAAAAATACTCGATTTAATAAAACAGTTATTATAAAATCATAAATATTTTTTTAATATTTTTTACTTAAATACAATAATATTAAAATCATATCTTATTTATATAAAAATACTAATATTAATAAATCAATAAACAATTTTAATATAATTTTTTTTTAAAAACCCTCATCATCCCTAGCCCCCACCCCAACCACCCCAATCCCGAACCCCGCACCCGTCGGTCCCCAACCCCTCACCCGACATCCACAACCCCGCAAATCTCCTCCTAGGCCGCGCCGCCGGCCTGGAAGGCCTAGGGTTCGAACCAGGCCGACGACACGGTCTGGGAGGATATTTGCGGGGTTGGGACGGTGGAGGTGGGGTGGGGTGGGGTGGGGGGATAGGGTTAGAGTATTTTTTTTATGTATAGAATTAATTTTTGTAAGGGTAGTATTGTAATTTTGTGTATCATTGCATGGGTAATATTGTAATTTTGTGTATCATTTCACATCATTTTGTAAGATTTTTCAAATGTGAGAGGAGGTTGATGTAATTATGAAATTGTTCGGGGATTGGGCAATAATTATCCCAAACCTCAGGGGAGGCCGATGTAATTATTCCTTGCAAGGGTAAATAGGACATTTTGTTAATCTGATTTTTTATTATTATTTTTAATTAAAACTGACGAGGACAATATGGTCATTTCACATCATTTTGTAAGGTTTTTCATCAAATGTGGGGGAAGGTGGATGTAATTATGAAATTGCGAGGGGATTGGGCAATAATTAGCTCAAACCTCAGGGGAGGTCGATGTAATTATCCCAAGCTATTAACAAAATAACTGATTAATTTAACGTTTTCTGCACTTTTGCCTTATAATACTATTAACAAAACAAATGGTACTTAATTAAAAACGTATATCTGGCCTGTATGATGAAGTTATATATATTATCTCATGATTAATTTAATCATTCATGTCCCTATATATACATCTCCAACTGGCGCCGATGGAGAAAACCCAGGATGTATTATGGAGTATATGAATATGATCTCGACTCTCAACTTGCAAAATTTGATTAGTATTATTTGAATTACGAAGACAACACTACAGGGCCATTTGTCATCCTAATCTAATCAGCTCTCTCTCTATATATATAGATACCCAAGAATAATATTATAATTAATTAATATTTCAGGCTGGCTCTATCTTCTTAATTAGTTCTTATCCACGTAAACAAAGGTCATAAATATTATTCGTCCTCACCACCATTATGGGTCCTCTAACTTCCCAACCACTAAGGGCCTGTTTGTTTGGCGTTTCCCAGATTTTTTTCGTGTTTGGGAAATGCCAAACAAACATGTTTTCTATTTTTCGAAATAAATTTTTCATCCCAACCTATTTATATAATATATATCAACTAATTAACAAACACCAACTTGATTGATTATTCAACTGCACTAATACAACTAGCTACCTAGCTTCCATATATCTAATTATACAACTTGCTTATGTATATATATATGACTCGGTACGATTAATTTAAATTACTCATTTAAAAAAATAGGTAGCAGGAAGGTTCAAGGCAAGAATACATACATAATCACCCAAAGCTACTCGATCGAGATTATTTAATTCGTTAAATTAATTACCATGTAAAAAGTCAATCAAATCAACTCTCGTTGCAATTGTATACAGTCGAATTCGAAATTACCATCTTCTTTACAAAAAATATCACGAATTAATATCATAATTGTAAATTAAATAAAATGAATAATTTTACCAAGTCCATATTCCATCTACCAAAAAATAAACGAATATTCAATCAAACAAGAACTAAAACTTAGTCCCACAATCAAATTCTAAACAAATAATCGAATAATATAGTATTTCCTAATTAATCCCCCATGCCTTCTTCAAAACGTTTCCATCTTCGCCGGCAGCGAAAGCCGAGACTTCTTTGCCGGATGAGGACTTTCCACTTCATCCTCAACGCCAGCTGATCCAAACCCCGGCCAGAAATCCGGCAAAGCCGGCAAGTTCAAGTCAAAGTCCCGTTGACTAACTGTGGATCCCACACCCTCCGATGACGTCACCGCGTTATTGCTCTGCGCACCGCTAACTCCGCCCTCATAGTGGCAGCGCTTGTGTCCTCCCAAAGCCTGCCCCGTCGGAAAGCACTTATGGCAAATAGAGCACTCATGAGTCCTTCCACCGGTTGCGGTGGCGGTTGAAGTGGTAGTGGCGGTAACAGCTGACGTGGACGTAGAGGAGTGATCTTCACCGTTCTGCTTGCGGTGGCTGGCTTTGTGGCCGCCAAGAGCTTGGTAAGATCCAAAAGCCTTATCACAAACCGAGCACTTGTACATCAATCTAGAAGGTTCTGCTGACGTCACCACTGGTGGAGGACGGTTGATTTTGTGTTGCTGCGGGCTGGAGGCGGCGGCGCCTCCGCGAGCGAGCATAATTAGGCATAGGGCTAAATATTCCTCTTCAGTAGGCTCATTAGGTTCGACGCTGCGGGGGCGTTTGGAACGCTTTCCTTTAGTCCATGACTCTTGTATGTAATTGAGGCTGGGGTTGTCGAAGTGAAACGGCGCCGTACGAGTGGTGGGCGAGTTTAAAGCTTCAATTGCCATTTGATTTGATTTCAAAAATTGAAATTCAGTTGTTGTAAGGTACTGTTTGTTTGTTTGTTTGTTGAGGAGGAACAACAGAGAGTTTTTTCTTTCAATTTGGTTTGGGAACTGAGATTTGGAAATTGGAAAGATGAATGATGGATGAAATTATTATTATTATGAGAGTGGGAGTGGAGTTTTTATAGAGGGAACTGAAAAAGGAGGGAAGTTGCGTGACAAGTGTTAGGAAACTAAGACGGTTACTCAACTTATATTATACTTTTAAAAATACTTATTATTATTATTATTATTTTAATTAATTAATTAATTAATTAATTAATTGATAAATAAATTTGTTACAGGAGCACGTTTAATTGTAGAAGATGTGGATTACTTGAGGCCCAAGTGGAAGCTAGTGGACTAATAAAGTCGGTTAGAAGCAGTGGTGTTTCTGTTATAGTGTGTGTTTTGTGTGAGTGGGTGGGGATGAAGGAAATAGGGGAGCGGAGATAGCAATTTTATTAGCTATGCAATGTAAGTGAAGAAAGAAGACTGGGTGGGCGGGGCGCACATTCGGAGACTGGGAAGGAAGTCTTAGACTTGGTCCAAGTCAAAACAGTACTAACGCGGTCATTTTAATTTTATATGGTGCAAAAAATACGTAATTGTTGTCGTCACCTTTCGTTTTATATTACTCCTACTTAATTTTGATATTTAAGTATTATTATTATTATTATTATTATAATAATAAATATAATCAATAATGAGTCTCACAAGGGTTGGCACTCCCACTCGGTAACAGCAGCCGGATGAGAAGAGGAAGTCTTATTATATGTATGTATATTATGACTTCTACTTTTATTAAAGAGTCGGCTATTGATTTGGTAGTAGTGGCGTAAGTTGTTTTATTACCGTATATAAGTGCATGAATCTATAAAGTGTTCAAATCAACACGTGTCAAATTAAAATAGTGGAATCTTAAGACTGGTCATAAATTAATTAGGGTAGCGTGCCAAACCATTTCATTTCACTGAGAAAGAAAAATTATTTTAAATAGAGATTACCGTAAACATCCATATGATTTATTAATTATTACTTCTGGAAACCATTGACTTTTAGTGAGTATGTGTATGTTATGTACTATTAGACTATAGTTATGAGATAACTTCATAGGTTAGGTGACCATACATGATACTTAATCAGCAATATTTTAGCCATAATTACAGCAAACCTAATTTTAGTATCATCTGTAATTGCGTGGTTAGTTTCTGGATAGTTCTACGTGATAAATGTGAATACATCAATCTTTACTTTAGCCGTTTATTTGATCAGATATATATCATATCAGACTTTAAACACGTGAAATTTTTTTAAATTGAAGAGAGCTAGCTGAATTCTTTTATTCTTGATTAAGGAATTAGTAAAAATCAGGATAATCACAAGTATTAGTGCAATTGGTCAAAGTAATAATATTCAGTTGTTCAACTAGTAACCGGCTGCTTTGCATGACAAAGGATTGTGTATTGGACTTTTATTATTTCTTCGTCAAAAATATTAATTTATTCTTTCAAGTCCAAACCGAGTCCGAGGTCTAGCCGCGACGCTCGTGCTGGGCCGGCCTAGGGCCCTAATCATTTGCCCCCAACCCATATATGCAGCAATTAAAAGAAATTAGCATGGATGAATGAACAAAGTCACGCCCAGCCCAAATGACCCAACCTCAGCCCACAAAAACATTAGCAGCCTAAAATTGTGGATTTCACAATTTTTTAAAAAAAAAGGTTCAACTTAAGAATTGCAAGAGTCGAGGGTTTGGTTTGATTTCTATTTTTTTCCCATAAATAGCTAGGGTATTTCTAAAATAAGATTTTACGGAACATAAGTGAACATGAAATACTTCATCTCAATCACTAAAAAAAGTTAACAATAAATCTGAACCACAATTTTTGGTCAAAATGTCCAATGATGACGTGGCATTGGACATTTAGAAAAAATAAACATATATTAATTTACATAATAACCCTTTAATTAATATGTTTAAAAATTTCTCTCTAATCTCTAATTAATTTTAGATCTCTTTCCAAAAAAAAAAAAAAATCTCTTAATATTCCCATCGCCTTCTTCCTCGTACCCACGCAACCCCTCTTTCATTTTATGATTAGGGTTTTCTGTTTTGGCAATCTGAATTAGGTCTAAATTTTTAACTCAAGTGAAATAATTTTAATATCTTTGGTATTATAATATTTAACTTTCAAGTAATCAAAATTTTATAAGAATTGACAATTAAGACTATCAGTATAAGATCATTTGAAATATTTTTAGGAAAAAATGCACTTTACACCCTTTCCCTAAGTTACATATTTTGAAATTTACTACCCAAAAGTATAAAATAAGTACATATAAAATTAATTGCACTCCCCCCCCCCTTCAAATGATATTATGCCAAGTTCGATCACCGAAAAACTCAGATATGCGCTTCACATGTTTATTTTAAGGGTAAACTAGTCAAAACATCAATTTTTCGCCCAAATATTTCACCGACGCACCTTTTTCCCTCTCTCTTTACAAATAAAATATTTTTCTACTTCACTTCAGATTTTCGGTTCTTTTACATGAGTGAAGTATTAGAAATGTAAAAAGTGTTGTGACTAACTCTGAAGATTCATTTGAGGGGCACATGTATATTTTCCGTCGAACAAAAAATGAATAAAATCATTTGAGGTTGTAAAGTGCTTATTTTGTACATATGGGTGGTAAAGTGCCACAACATGTAACTTTGGGGGGATAAGATTTTTGTCAATTTTTTAAAGTGGACATCATAAATCATATGGAGGTTTTTGTCAATTTCTTTTTAAAAAACATGGGGGTTATTGCCAATATTTAAAGTTACCAGGGGTTATTGATAATTTTTAGGTTAAGAGGGTTGTTTTTGCATCCTTTGATGGGTAATATTGTCATTTTGACATGAGAGGGATATTTTTTGCTAATAAAAAAAAGTACATGTTTTTCTGCTAATAAAAATAACACGGGGTTTTTTCTTTAATAGTTAGGCAAAACACAAAGGATGTTGGTGAATTTCATTTATTAAAAAGGATAAATTTGTCTTTAAGAAAATAAATATTTAAACTTAAATTTTAAGAAAACATGTGTTACCACGATAAATGCTATCTCATGTGCTCCCCATCCCTCAAAATCTCATTTTAGACAGACCCAAATAAATATGTTGTCTTCTTCTTCTTCAATATTAGTTGTCCAACAAATTAGATATTCTTTCTCCATGCTCCATAACATTTTCTCTTTATTGAATCCAACAAATTAGATTACTCTTTCTCTACTCTCTTTCACAATTTCTCTTTATCAAATTTGAATTTCAATCTTTTATTGCGTTTATTTCCTTTCGCATAAGATTTAAGTTTTGAATATTGATCTCTTTATTCAAGATTTGAAATTTTAACTTTATTCTGTTAGATTGTCATTTTGATTCATTTTTATTTGTACTTTCTCCTTTATTTTACACAATTAGTTTATTGTTTGTGTTTGATTAAGGTATTGGGTATTATTAGATTTAATAAGTAGAATATGTTTTAAAAACTAGAATACTAAAGTAAGAAAATATAATTTATTTAATTTTTTTTTGCTTACAATAAAGGATCCCGATTTTAAGCTTCGTAAAATAATAAGTAGCATAAATGTTTACATAATTTCGTAGGCTCAAACTAAATGGGCTAAAACTTATGAACCCAACAGAAGTTAGTCAAATTTATTAGTCTTTAGTTATAATTGGATACTAACATTTACCATTTTGCAGAGATTATTTAGCTGAGCCCAATTACCAACTGGGCTTCTCTATTATGGGGAACCAAACGTGCCCTTAGACTCACCTAACACCAACGCCACCACTGCAACACTACGGAAGTAGAGAAACTCAGCTGATTTCCGCACGACAACAGGTAAAGTGCGGCGGCGAAAGGAATTAATCAGCTGTAGTTGTTCGCATGGCATCCTCAAATGTTGACGCTACAGACGATCGTATCCCGCGTATCTCCTCTTCCATTAGGGTCATACCCGATTTCCCCAAACCTGGTAAGTGTCTTTAAACTTTAGTTTAGTGTAATAGAAGTAATTGAAATATCTGGAATGTGTAATTGAACTGACCTTTTTTGGTTTGGATAGGGATTATGTTCCAGGATATAACGACGTTGCTACTCGATCCGGCGGCGTTTAAGGACACGATCGATTTGTTTGTGGAGAGATATAAAGACAAAAAAATCGATGTTGTTGCAGGTGATTGAACAATGTGTTTCCGTTTTTCAAAAAAAAATTATGTTGAAATGTTTTGCGTGAAATTAGATTAGGGGAAAATGAGATGCAGTTTCTTTACGTTTTGATGGAATGTGGTTGTTTAATTGATCAGTTTAAACTTGTTTCTTGAGATAGTTGGAGCAGTCTTCGCAATTAGAGATTGTCGATGACATCATTAAGTATTTCGTGCTAAAAATGTGAGCATTGGATGATTAAAATAATTTTCCATGTTATTGAGTAGATTATGAGATAAATGTGGATTTATACCCATAAATTTTAAAAGAGAAAATTGAGAAAAGAGTCGATGAAGAATTTGCTTACATGGCCAGATAAACAAAATAAGTTATTACTCTATGTTGAAATTTAACATTGGAGCTGGCTTTTTGAACTGTTCTACTATGAGATAAAGTGCTAAACATGTCATTGAGTAGATTTAACTCAAAAAAAAAAAAAAAGATATGTGAGGATCTTGTTCATATGACCATAAAAAAATTAAGTGATTAATATTTATTGGAATTTTCTGCTCCAAGTGCATTAATGTGTGTTATTTAGCGAAACTTTGAAGTTAGTTTTGCAGGTAGTTTTTTGTCTATTATAACTCTTTTTAATGACATAATTGGTTGTTATCTTACAATGTATGACGCTCATGAAATTTGGTTCAGGTATTGAAGCAAGAGGTTTTATATTTGGTCCTCCAATTGCGTTGGCTATTGGAGCAAAATTTGTTCCTATGAGAAAACCCAAAAAGTTACCTGGTACAATTTTCTGCTTTTACCTTGACAGTTCAGCTAATTTTAAGAATTTTATGGTCAGTTTCCGTACTTTTTTGGAATAAGAAGTTTTGAATCTTCCTATTGCTTTGCTTGCCAAAAGTGACAATTATATTGTTAATAAATCAGGAATATGCGGCCCTGCTAAATGTGTAGCTATTAGCGCATATGAAGGTTTTTGAGAATAATTTTTGGATTGAATGAGTTGGGTAAAGTACATGGAATTGTATCTATACTGAAGAATGCTTGTGTATTTAAACTTTGAAATTCCTGTAGACACTTTTATATAATTAGTTCTCGAATCTTTGTGCTTGTTGAAAAATGTGATACAATACAACAAATAAGAAATCATACTCTGTGAAAACCCATTTTTTAGCTCAAAGAGAAGTTGTTATTTTAAGATTTAGAACAGCATCATGAGAAGTGACGTTAATAGTTGTGGTGGAGCGATTTCATAACTACAATATTAAAACTTATTCACTAACATTAAAAGTCCTAAGTATGTTACTTTATTTTCTTGTTTTATATGAATTTCGGGTGTAACTACATAATATTTGTTATCATGCTGAGCAATCAGTTGTGCATTCTTTGCAAACATCTTATCATCAGCTCGAGTTTTAATAGAACAGGTATATGTCTAGAACAACTATAGATTCTTGAGTTTCACAATATCAACTTTCCACAAGTACACTACCCCCGATCTGCTCCAATTTTATTTCTGAAATATAAATTTCCCAAAATCTTAATGCCAACACCAAGCTGATATTCACTAAACACAGGAAGAGAAACAAATAAAATGTGTTAGTATTTGATCTCTCACTTTCCCGATAACGTGTTATATGAATACTAACTCACTTTCACCATTTATTTTGTTCTATTTTTTTTATGTTGGTCTGAGGGAAAGTTTCAGCAAAACAGTTGACCTTATTTCTATGAAAGAAGGAAAATATCCTGAAATATTCCCCTTCTCTTTCATCTTCTACATGTAAAACCTTAATTTGATGAATGTAACTTACAAGACAAACTTGCACAATTAGATGGAAAATGATTTACTTCCAAGTTATTTGACATTTTACATTGAGAAAAAAAATATTCGAGCTTCTAACAGAGACTTCATTTTAGATGATTATGATGCAACTAATAATTCCATGCCTCAATTCGGTATAACTAAGTGTGACGCCGGAAGGGTGGTTCTCACTTTTTTTATATAATCTTTTATTTTTATTTAGCATAACTTTGGGAAAAGGTAATGATACAAGGCGTCATTTTATTTAAGAGTTAATTCTTAATATTAAATGTAATATTCCACATTCTTTTCTCGCTTGAAATTGTACAAGCTTTTGAATAATTCATAAAGCCAATTTATGTACCATGGTTCTATTTTTTTTTAATCGCCTTTTGGATTATCTTGATTCTGGGACTGAATTAGTCATTTCTATCCTATCAGGGGAGGTTATATCAGAAGAGTACTCTTTGGAGTATGGAACAGACAAAATTGAGATGCATGTTGGAGCTGTACAACCTGGGGAACGTGCTGTCATAGTGGACGATCTCATTGCTACCGGTGGTACCTTAAATGCAGCTATACGCTTACTTGGTATGCCATATTATTTTCTGGTAGAAATTTTGTCGTCCTTCTTTTGTTCATTAGCTCTGTGTCTACATGATACTAGCAATTTCACCAAGTGTTTGACTTGTGTTGTGATGTGTGTAAATCTAAGAAAAATAAGAACGGGAAATGGTTAAAAAAGAAGAAAATCACCAAAAGTATCATATGATGACATGATAATAATTAATATAGTAGTATCACTACTTGTTCACTATTATTGTATGAATTATAGCTACACCATTTTCAAATAATTTTTACTAGCGTTGAGTTGTCAAAAAATAATCATAGCAGAAATTAGTGGAGGAACATGTACATTTTCACCTGTTGTTCTCATTGCATTTATGCTTATAGTTGGTTACTTTGGGTTAATTGTGTGCCCAAAGAGGTACAACATGTCGGGGGGAAGAAAAACTAAAATAAAGAATAAGTTGACATACAAATTTGATTAGAAAATGAAATTAGTCTAAGCTTTCTGCTCTTTATATTGCAGAGCGTGTTGGTGTCGATGTGGTTGAGTGTGCCTGTGTCATTGAATTGCCGGAATTGAAGGTATGAAACTCTACCCTGGTCAAGCATTTTATATCTATTTATTGTTACAATAAGGATAACTAATAGGAGGGTTTAGTTGGGTTATGTTTGAATCTTTAATCTGCTTTCGATCTGAGGAACATGATCATTAACATGCTTGACCTTCCAGCGATGAAATTGTAACCATGTATTGTATAATACGTAAAGCACCCTATGTTGATATTTAACATCCTTATGAAGATGGGATCAGATGAAAAACTAAGATACTGTTAGAAATTCTTTGTTTTTTTATTTCCCTAGAAGGCTGAAATTCAATTATGCATGAAGATGTTTCTTTCATTTTGCTGTTCTTCCTTCCTATTTGTATTTGTATACGTAAACTAAGCGGCTACAGTATAAACATTTTCGTTGCTGACTCGTTTCCTTTGACTCCAGGGCCGAGACAGGTTAGGAGACAAGTCCCTGTTTGTTCTTGTAAGCTCCACTTGATGCAATCTTTAAAAACTTAATGGCTATTCATTATGAGTGTTAATTTGTTGTTGATCCTTTGAACCATATACAACTATCACGAGGGATGCCTGCAAAGTTTCTGCAGAGACCCTCAAATTTGGATTTGTTTTAAGCATTTTGGATTGAGCAGAATTTAGAAATTAAGAACTGATATATTGGTAATTAAATTCATGATTTGAGATCATTAACAATGCTGTTGAGAGTCTTAAGACTACTGCGATAGGAAATATAAGATTGCCGTCTTTTCTCTTGTAATTCTTCTATCCTGTATTAAATTGGTCGATTGTACATGAAGGTGGTAATAAAGATAGGTGGGTCGGGTCTAGGCAGGTCAAAGGTTTATTGAAAATTAGTACTCCAATAAATTGTTCGGGTCAGGTTGGACTATATTGGAAATGAGTCCAGTTATGTTTAAGTAGGTTCGACCCGTTAAACTTTAAGGTGCTTGACCTTGTATATAAGTATGTCTTATCTATTTGATCACATGGTCCAGATCAACCTTAAATTCGACTATTATTAATTTAAATCTAACCTAGCTCGATCATAATTTATAATTTGCACATATTCCAAAAATAGCTATTTTTTTAAATTTTTTTTTATTGGATACAAATTCAAGGAATGGCTATGAAAACTTGAAAAATAGAGGAGTGCATTTTAGGGTTTTAGAATATATCTAATTTAAGTTTGACCTATCAAAATGAAACCTAGCAAGTTCATATACAATATTAAATTTTATAAGTAATTCAAGTCAAACTGAAACAGGATGTCTTCATTTGGTTTAAGTTTTTACTTTGGATACATACCCACTAGTCTTTTTTAAGAAGAATTGTTAAAGAACAGGATCGTGAGTGCACCAAGTTAAAATAGCGGAAATATATAAATTAAAAGAGAGCTTCAGCTACTTGTAAAATTGTATCCTCTTTCAAGAAGATTTGAATCAATTGCAATATTTAAAGCTATAATAACGTTTCACGTATACAAACATTTGAACAAGCCAAACCAGAAATAAAAATAATAGCTACTTTTCTTTATCCTTTTCACTCCTATATGTCGGCAGTCAAAGTACTCGAAGCCCATTAAATTAAAAAGATAAAGAAAAAGAAAGAAGTGGAAAATGCAAAAATATCAAAGTACATAAGTTAAGAAAATGGAATTTTTTTTTTTTTTGGTAAGTAAAGAAAATGGAATGTTCAAAGGTGGGAACTTCAACTCTTTGCCTAATTAATCAATTGGTTGGTTGTAATTTATTTCAAGTAGCCTAGCTTACTTTTAATGAGGGCTTTGATGAATTCTTTTTTCTTTTTGGTAGAAGCTATAAAGAAGACCAACTATTCATTTTTCT
The DNA here is from genome assembly GCA_034814905.1 of Penstemon davidsonii. NCBI lineage: Eukaryota > Viridiplantae > Streptophyta > Magnoliopsida > Lamiales > Plantaginaceae > Penstemon > Penstemon davidsonii. The sequence continues at coordinate 19,528,715 of JAYDYQ010002685.1, forward strand.
GTGTTAAGAGTTGTCTCTATGATGATTGGGATCTAAATATCTTTAATTTCTTAAATCTAATTTAGGAATTTAAATATGCACAGTATGTAACACTCAATTAATGGATAACTAATTAATAAAGTTTTGTAAATCTATATAAATTGAGAAAATAAGTGTGGATGTACTAACTTTAGTTATTTAGATTATTTCATATAGTTCCGTAATATAAATTTTAATTCTTAATACATTCAATTTTGTGCTAAATGCATAAATACTCATGTGCTTTACCTAATTGACAATAGACTCCCCTGTGTTATTTTTATTAGCAAACCCGCATGTATTCTTTTTTATTGACCAAAAGTCCAATTTGAAATTCCCTAATAATTAATTTCAATAATCATTTTTTTTATTTTTTAGTGTCTTAGTTTCAATAATTAATTTTTTTTTAGAGAAATTGTCATTACATCAATATTAATGAAACATTTGAACTGTCGCCTGATAATTAATCGCCTATCAGCTTCACGAATGAAGTGTCTATAATGTGTGGTTTTTTTGGGTAGGGAAACACGTGCAAACATTAAATGTACAGTTTTAACAAAATATTTTACGATACATAAATTGGAGTTAGGAAAAAAATATAAAAATATTACTAATTACTTCACCGAACAAAGAAATTGAACGGAGAACACATTAAAAGATTTGTTTTACTAATTATAATTTCAGAGCTTCGACGTTCATACAAATTATGCTATTCATTAAAACTCCAAAATAGTACATACGGTAATCTCTAACAATTGTTCCATTTTCCAGTTAATATATGAAAACCGCATTTACTACTGCATGGTGATCAATGTTCGAGAGGTCAAACCTTAAAAAGATAATTTAATTAATTAATATAAAATATAAATGTATTAGCATAAACTAACCTTCTCACATGCTATTCTTGTTTCAAAGCTGTACTTTAATTAAGTAACTCAGTACTGTCCTTATCATTAACATTGAAGAAATATCATTAAGTTAAGAGTAATCATACATACTTATATGCTTTTTATTTATATATATCTATATATAGCCCATACGAGTCAACCAACTTAAAAACATATAATATATTTATACCATCTTTATATAACTATAATTAATAAAAGTAGGATGGTCTCATTTATTATCTATTTGTTCATAATAAGTTTCTTAATTGTCATTTAACTACAAGGTTAATTATTATAAACATAAGTCTTGAAAATCAATAGAAACTAATTGAGATTTCAACTTCGTCAGTGAGTAATTAATATAGTTCAACTCAAGCAGAAATCTTTATATACGCTTCGTCTCTTGTGAATATTCAAAATTTTAAGATTATTAATTTTAGTACTAGCTCCCACATATAAATTAAAAAATAACTTCTTGAATTAAAATAAATTTGATTTGACAGGCCTAAAGTAAAGAAAATAAACTCGGGGTGTTTATTTGTGAATGCCTATAAGACTAACTAAGAGAATTGTTTTATCTTCCAAATTACAATGATAAAATTTCGTGATTTATTTATGTTTTATTTCTTTTTGTTTTCCTAGGTCTTAACACATGCAGTCTAATTTGTTTATATATATATATATATATATATATATATATGGAGGTTAGGCAATTTGGACGAGAAGAATAGATAGATTAAATGTATATATGTTGTAGTTTTCCTTAGGGACCAAAAGAATGTCCAAATAGCTTTTAAAATGACACATCTATGAATATTTTATAATTTTTATTGACATTTTCTAATGATTTGAAAAGGGCATTGACCTCTAATTCCATAATTAGTTGCATAAGATGGTTTAAGTTTAACTACCAAAGACTAGTTTAAACAACTAAACCTACCAACGAATTACTTAATTACTAATTAATATATATTATAGTTTTTATATCGCTTAATTAGGTGCTTAGAATAAACGACTTTTTGCATCTCCATAAAATATTTTGAGAAGCCATGCTCAGTTGAAAAACTACTTTAAAGCTGGTTTCACATTTAAAGATAATGATACTTAAGATTAAATTTAATAAATATGGCTTTGGACTCTTAAAATAATTTAACATTCCATATGGTTATAGCCATGTATCCAGCTCTTAAGTGATCAGAGAAGTCAAGGGCGGAGTGGATAATTAAACAATTCTATTATATTAATGATTTATTATGATCAGTCTCTATCACAAGTGTAATTATGATTTAAGATCAGACTTTTTGATTAGGTACGTAGCTAGCTAGCTAGAGAACCTTGATGTAATTATATTAGTTTTAATTATTTATGTGATTAATTATTTGAATTTAATTAATTGGTGTAATTTAGTTGTAATCAAACTCATAAGATACTTTTTTTCTTTCTCTCGATTAAGTATGTATGTACTTTTAAATATTAATTACTGCATGCATTTTTCGTTTTTAATTTCACATAGGTGCAAAAGTATGCAACTAGTCCTTGTAACTATCATTTCAACAATATATCTAATTATAAAGTTTGACCAATAACAAAGCTTATTTTCTCTTTTTAACTTTTTAAATCTAACTGCTAAGATCTTACTTTAACATGCACCAGTACTGATACTAAATTAGCTAATTATGGACACAAGTTAAATATTAACCACTAAGATGCTATATATTATTCCAAACGCCTAAAAGTTAAAATGTCTAAACAACGGAAGATCTAAAGTTTGGCTAAAACTTAATTTGATAAGCTTAGAAATGAGAATATACAAATGAAAAGGCAAACTTCAATTTTAATAATAAAACTGTCTTTTCTTTTTTGATTTTCCAAGGGTTTTAAGTCATTAAAGAGAGAAAAAAATCTTTTAATTTATTGGTAATTCTTCAGTTGTATTGATTCTATATTAAATTAGTATGGATAAGGGTCGGGGGAACAATTCGAATATGATTTACAAGAGTTTTATTCTTTTTTTATTTATTTTATATATATACAAGCATGGATATATCACATGCAATCACACAATATTGGGGACATTTTCTAGTGTAATGTTCAAATTAATTAATTAACTTGAGGTCAATAAATATAAAGACTTTAAGTAGATTTAATTGTTACCTGTATTTTCAATCTCATATATGCTACTTATATTTTTCCGAGTTAACAACACATGACTCATTCGTGATAATCAAATGACAATTTCTATTCTATCCTTTTTTTTAAAAAAAAAATCATATAGATAGTCTTCCTCCTATTAAAAAATTCTCAAAAATATAATTAGACGAACTGCTCTCACTTCTATAATATCCATTATAAATATCAGGTGGGGTGGGGGAGGGGGGGAATATTACAAAGAGTAAAATGAATGAAATATATCAGATATGAGTTAAACTGATCATTTTTCGCAATAAAATAAAGTTTTATTGTGATTTGAGCTTGTGTTCGACACTTCATAAATAAAGGAGACTAACTACTTGTTACTTTAAATATAAATTGAGAACTTAAATTGTCAAATATAACATTTCAAGTGGAGTAATTTGTAAAAGAAACTCATGTATAATCTTCTGTTGTCATGTCAGTTAATGCAGATCATTCTGTGAAGTAACACCAAAAAATAAAATTTTAATTAGAAAGAAACCAAATAAAAAAGCATCATTATTAAGATGTACTTTAGAAAATTAAATATAGACATACGTGGCTGAATATGGTGACTTTGTGCTTGGTTGTACATTTTTGGTAGTTTGATAGTACAAAGACTAGCTGTCATTCTTCTCACCTTTATAGTTCAAGACTTCAATTTAATTTATTTTAAGGTGCTAACCCCCCCGACAACACCAAAGTACTCTTAACCCAATCGTGCAAAGCCGGCCAAAAACACACCAGAATTTCAACACGGAACAATATCCGATTTTTATTTATTTTTTAAATTTTCTAATAATTATGTCGAAATATTACATCAGTAGATTTTATTCCTATGTACCGTTCATCTGGGGAGTTTATGTTCTCATTTAGATCGTGCCATGGGCGGTGAACTCCCCACCCCAAGAAAAACTTATTAGATAAATACTTTAGTTATATGTAAAAATATCTAGGAATTAATAATGAAGAATGTATATATGTTGTGGTGGTATTCTTTGGACCATATGAAAAATAATGATTAAGAATCCAAAACCTATGCATTATCATCAATAAAATTTAATTGATGGCAATTCAATAAACTTGGTTTAGCTAGCATTCTCAATAGGTAACAAGATCTTGACCATGATACAAATAGAAATAGTGACAATATCAAACAAAATTTTGATACCGTTATCAAGGTTAACGACGATTTTAATAATACGATATCTAATGAAAATTAGGTTTACATGAGACATGTATAAAAGACTTTTAGTCTTCTTATTTGTGTGTGGGCGCTACACACACCATGAGAGAACAAAAACACAACAAAAGAGAATTAAAAGAGGGAGAAAAATAGGAATTTTCTTGGGGTTTGTGGAAGAAATCGAGATACTATTGGTAATTGGTTTCGTCTCAGATTTAGTCGGAGATTTTTCACAAGATGCTCAAACTATCCTATTTGTTTGTGGTTTTATTCTCTGTTATCCAAGTTAGTAATTTGATGGTTTTCACCTTGTCGGTGAGGTTGTCGTTGTTTATGTTCTTTGTGATCCCAAAGATGTTCTCTTAATGAATTGGTGATCTCCTAGTGATTCTACTGAGTATTTTGTGAACCCATATTATCATAGTAGATGAATTGGATCGGGTTTAGGTCCAGTGGATTTTCCCAACATAAAAATTTGTGTGCCTATTTACTTTCCTGAACATTATTCTTGCTTGAATCAGTCAGTAGTGTTTGGTTTATATTTGGTCTTGTTAATTTGATTTTTAATCCATTGTTGTTGTGAGAAAGAACGAATTACTTCCATTGTGATATTAGTTGTTATTACTCTTTCACCAACATATTTTGTCAAAATATTATTATTATAATTTATATTTTTCTCAATCACTAAATAAATATAAATAATAACTATTTAATTTGAGCTATCATTTAATATATAGTCAATAATGTAGGATTACAATACTTTTTCTTTTCGTGGTGAGTCTAGTACTTCTTGGTTTCAAATCTTAGAGGAGATCAGTTTTATTAATCCAAATTAATATTATTTACCCATATACAATAAAACTTTGATTACATTAGCTCTAATCATTGTATTCGAATTAATCGTCATTGACAAACTTTCTGAGTTTTGACACGATCATCTCACTCAAAAAATAATATGCACAACAACATAAATTTGTTATAAAACTAACATGCAATTAATTAACTCAAAATGAAGAAAATTAAATAAATCAAGGTCATGACCGATCATTCCTAATAAACCCTACTTTTCTTATGGTACGAACATTACCACTAGATGCACCGAAATGCAATTAATGAATATACTGTATAATTTTTAAGCTACGAAGAAGTGATATATTTATTAATACTTATATATATATATATATAGTATTTGTTGCACATTAAACCCACTGGCCTTTCTTAAAAATAAAAAGTACACCAATAACGACCACGTATTAAAAATAGCATCATAAGGCTAAAGAAATGAAAAAATATATTAACAAATTGGAAAGAAAAAAAAAACTATAATAATATTCATAAAGTACATGGGATTATTACACTTTATAGGAACGGTCTTAATCCGACGCGTAGGCCGGGAGGAACGGCGGAATCAAAGGTGTGAAAATTGGTAAGTTATAAAATTAATTAGAATGACTAAGTTCAGGTAATCTGAACCTATGATTTGTTGGATTTGAAGTTATGTTTTTACTCATATATATGTAGTTCATAATCTAATTAATCTTAAAACCAAGATATCACAGCTGTGAATTGCTTCTTATTGTAGATATTGTGGTGCTTCCCGAGAACACATTACCATTACATGTTAATATAAAAAGTATCGACCAATATTTTTTTAACCAGAGAGAATATATTTCTTATCGTGGCTCTTCATAAAATCTTCAAGTTTAGAAGTACGTATTTAGATACCAATTAAATACTTGTCGTATAAGAACTTTAGATACAACTCCTTATTAATTAGTGGGATTCTTTGAAGAAATCTTAGGCAATTTTATCCAAGTTAATTAATAATTTGTCGACAATTTAATAACTATAGGATGAAGCATTATATGCTGAAAGATAGCAATGAATCGGGGAGAATAAAATATACTACCCTGTGTTATATGAAACCTGCATAATATTACTTTGTGAAATTTTTGTTTGCACTAAATTTCCTTGTATTTTCAAAAATTCTGCATAAAACATTTAATCCGTCTCATTCCGTCCATTTTTTAACGCGATTGTGTTTCACGCGAACAATATGCAATTTTTTAGGCAATTTAACTAAAAATTAGCGGTGTTAGTAACTAACGAAGATTGGGTATTTTATGCCGGGTTTTTTAAAATACAAGAGATTTTGGTGCAAAAAATAACTCACAAGTAATTTAATTGGTGCAGATTTCACATAACATATGGTAATAATATTGTGCATTTCCCCCCAATGAATCTGAACTCCTCTTCCACGAAAGTAATTATTGTCATATTCAGGTAAAAAATCCTCTCCCTAGCAATTGTCTCACTAAGTTCAACATGTGATTTTGGCTCTATAGGATCGAGCACTTGTCATTGTGCGAAGAAAATTACAATTGATAACAATGCTGCAACGAGAGTAATTGTAGTCATAATTAACTAGACCAATAATTATGACATATAATAAGAGTGAAAATTGTCAATTCCCTTGCAAATCATGAAAAAATACCCGCAGTTACAACCAGTGTAACTCACAGCAACCTTGGAAAATAGTTATAAATATTTTTGACTTATTAACACAATTTTTTTCCCCATAAAAAAAGCACATGGGGTGTTTTTGAATTTTGTTCCATTATATATAAACAAGCGGTTAGAAACTTGAAAGGAAACAATTTAACAACAATTTATGAAAATCGTCAAAAAGTAAATAAAAAATTAACTAGGGTTTGAGTGAAATGCTTTGCCTAATTGACAACAAAAAACTTTGTGCTATTTATCAGTGGAGAATCATATATGTTCATTATTATTATTATTATTATTATTATTATTATTATTATTATTATTGTTATCCCCTTTATAGTCGTAGTGTGTTTCCCTTGTTCTTTATATTTTGTAGGGAAGATGACAATCATACCCCAAAATAAAATGCAAAAACTCATATGTTATTTACAAAATTGACAATAATTATTAACTTTGAAAATGAACAGTAACTGCCCCTTTTTCTATAAATTAAAAATAATTAAAAATATAGTAAAATTTTCTTATTCAATTAAAAAAATTGACAATAAACCAATGACCTACCTATTGACTTATGAGAATATTTTAGACGGATGCAGTGAAATATTAAAATAACACATATTTTTTTTCTAAAATATCATAGTTTTTTTTAATCGCTTAAATAAATTAGCAAATGGGATAATTTTGCATTTTGCTCAATTGGACTGCATTTACGAAATCGTCAAAGATTACAATATTTGATTAGACTGTTAGGTCATGGTTAACTCGACGAGATTGCAAGTCATAGTTTTGTTTCAATTTTATTACTGGTTCTGAATCGTTCTCGAGTTCATTCTCATATAAAAATGTTAATAGAAAAACAAATATAGATGCATGTATATATTGGGGTTTCGTGTAAATTAACTACCTCATTTTATGTTTAAATTTTACAATGTACATAGGTTAGGTTTAGGCTAACTGTCTTAGGGACAAAGACCGAGCTTCAAGGTTACAATGTCGGTTATGAGATTTCTAACTAGTTTAGAGAATTCAATACTCATCTCCACGATGAGAAGGCCGCCTTTATAGTTCATTTTCTTTATCTTTTAACACATACATAAAATTCCCTCTTATTGCAATATTAATTTACAAACAATTACACGTTCTTCCATTCCCCAAGTACATACATATACTCTTTTTCACCAAACCACATTATCTTGTTAACAATGTTAAAGCATTATTGTTAGTAACTATCAAATGATTAGATCTAGGACAGGAAGGGGTGTAAACGAATCGTCTTAACAATACAATAGTTAATCATGATCTAATTTTCAAATCGAACTTGAGATAGTGCTTAAATTTGGTTATATTTTAGACCAATCGAAGTAGCTCGACTGATTTACATGGATTTTATTAGTTTTTAGCCTCTCAAGTCTAGTACAAAATCAAGTTTCAAAAGCTACGTAACGATGTAATATTCAAGCTTGATATGACAGATAAAACTGACGAGTTCAGATAAGTTCTTATCAACCAAACTCGATCCAAATCTCAAATTAAAAGTCAGGGCCTAGATAATCTAGATAGTTAACATTTTCCTGGTCGATCAGTTTTTATTTGTATCTTTAGCAATTAAGTTTAAGTTGGTTTTAAGTACCCTTAGCCTTGGAGGTTTTGCAATATATTTAAATCCATAATTGCATGTTTGTTATGGTCCCCCTTGTGAGTTGTACTTGGCCTGTTTTTGGCCCCACAGTGGACTCATGAGTTAGTTATATACAAAGAATAAGAACACAAACCATTTAATTATTGTAACAATTAATAATATGGTATCACAAATAAATCAATAGAAAATTGAAGTCAATCCTCACTGCATATTCTTTCTCCTCTGTCTTATGTATATATATGATCTTCAGTTCTTAGCATTTCCAAACAAGTTCAGTATCAGAAAAAACAGTAATCATATTCCCAAAAGAAAAAGTAATCATATTCCCAAAAGAAAAAGGGTCTTCCTTTTTGTGTCAATACTTAATTATAAAAGCCAAATGGAGTCTTTTGGAGCTTTTCTTGATGAAGAATGGGAGTCATTGAGCAAATTGTTCTCCAATGAAGATTCTGATAATTTCTTCACAAATTTCAATTCCGGTAACTCGTTTTCGAATAACTCCGAAATCCTGTCGAATTTCCTGGCAAATGGTGATCAAAATAATGTGTATGGAGTTGATAATGATCAGAGTTTGTTCTTTCCCTCTGATAATACATTTGATCACACTAACTTTTCTTGTAATACAATTTCTCAAGAAAGTAGCAATAGCAACAGTGCCCTCTTCACCAATCAGTCCAATGCTGTCAACAACATTCTTCATGATCATGTAACAAACAACACATTTGAGTCCACTACTGATTATTACACAATGGATTCCAAAAATAATAATGTTCCAAATTTTACTGATGACATGATGGAAGAAATTCTCCAATTGAAATCAGAGCTATGCAATGATCAATCGAGCAATATCGCAGAAACAAACAACGATTCTTGCAAGGAAATGCAGCTCAAGAGGAAATCCACAGAGGAGGATATCTTTAATTCACCTAATCAGAATCCCAAGAAAAAACCTCGGGTTTCTAAAGATGTAAGTTGAACAAAATAGAAAGCTATTAGAATTTCTTCAAAGCAATGTATGTATTGTATCTTATTTTTGTGGTACATTTATTTCATACAGGCACAAAAGAATAAGAGGACTTATACACGGTCGAAAAAGAATAAGAAATATGTACAAATTTGTAGTAATGATGAAGAGAACAATACTGAAGGAAACTCAATTACTTGTAGCTCTGAGGACGATTCTAATATTGCTTCGTCTCAAGAATTGAATGGTTCTGAATCGAAAGATTCGAAAGGGAAAGCAAAAGCTAGCAGGGGTTCTGCAACTGATCCCCAAAGCCTTTATGCAAGGGTAAAAAAAAGAACTACACTTTACAATTCTCAACATACAGTTCTGTTTAATTTACTCATAATTCATATATACTTACATATAATTAGTATTATTTATATGTTCATATATTATTTATTATATCGAGCGTAATCTGATGCAACTTTTTTTTTTTTTTCAGAGAAGAAGAGAAAGAATTAATGAGAGATTGAAGATCTTGCAGAATCTTGTTCCTAATGGAACAAAGGTGAATATCATAAGCAACATTGATTACATTTTAACAATCCTATAAGTTTTATGTGAATTATAATTAACAGTGTCATGAAATGGAATTTATTAGGTCGATATTAGCACAATGCTCGAAGAGGCCGTTCATTATGTAAAGTTCTTGCAGCTTCAGATCAAGGTAATTAACATATATTATTATGTCATTTGGAAATAAACAAGGCTTTGATTTTATCTCAAATTATTATTTAAAATGATGTTTGGTCATATATAGAATTTTGTTGTTATAATGTACTATGATCACATCTAAGTATTTGTTATTTTTATTTTTTGCAGTTACTAAGCTCAGATGAGATGTGGATGTATGCCCCAATTGCATATAATGGAATGGACATGGGACTTTATCAAAAGCTATTTTTATAAATAGGCAACGGAATTACAAAATTATATGCTTCAATTGACATTTACCTTTATATCTTCAGCTAATTATAAGAAGTGAAAGACAGAGTACAAACTGACTTGTAACGAAACGAGACTATATATATATATTGAAATTTCGAACGTGAGGACTAATTCTCATGTTTTTGTATACACTAAAAAAATGAAAAAAGAAAGAATAGATTATTTTTGCATATAATTGAGGAAGGTCTGGAGCCAGAAGTGTTGCCTCTTGTCTATGATAAGTGATTTACTAATCAGAAAAAAATATTCGATTGGATGCAGCAGTTCTTTAATTGTACGGCCATGCACGATGAGGAGAAGAAAAAAGCAAGCTATATAGTATAATTCTTACTTTCACTTCTTTTTTTATTAGAACATATTTACTAGGAAATCACCTTTCATTTGTTACATACATTGTTCTTCCCAAACATAATTGTGTACCCTTTATAATTTTTTTCAATAATAATAATCAGCTTGTTAATTCTTAAGAAAAAGGAAAATCTTGAGACAATTGATCGTGCAGTTGACAAAATGGGGTGCAACTTGATATGGATCCGGCTTGGGCCTAAACCCAATTTACCTTTTCCTATTATGGATAGGATTGAATAGGGATGTCAATGAGTTGGATTCGGGTCGGATCAGGCTTGACTCGGATTTCTTTATATCGGATCGGATTTGGGTCTCGCTCGGATCTAAATTTCTCAAGTCCATCGTCAAATTCGATCGGATATCAGATATTTTCGGATTAAAAAAAATCTCTATTTTCAAAATTTACACCACTATTTTTTCCTAAAACAAGTTTGAAAACTTTACAAATTTATTTAATTTAGCTCAGATGTTCAAACTTTCTTAACTATTATTCATATTTTAGGATTAAAATATGCATAAAAATATAATTACGAATGAATTATTAACTATTATCATCTTAACCTAATGGTAAAATATTATTCATGTTACTTATTTTAATAAATATTATGTATATATAATTATTTTATTTATTGTCGGATACGGATGTCTAACGGATCAGATCAACCTAAATTTATATCCTCGCCACGAATTTTGGATTTCAGATCTATATAAATGGATCAGATCCATCGAATCCATAATTGGATCAAAATCCTATTAAATCAAAACGAATTCGGATTGGACTCAGATTGAAATCCGCCCCCATTGACATCCCTAAGATTGAGAATGGTTGAGCTAAAATACGATTGAGAATGATAATTAAAACTATATAGGAGAATTTCAACAACTAAAAATAATTTTGGATGAGTTCATAGCCTAGTGGTAACTGGTAAGGCATCCTGAGTTCAATTTCCTCTAGTATGAATTTTATTCTAAATTATTATTAGGGTAAATTACGAATACCCCCTCAGGTAAGGCCTAATTACAAAAATCCCTCTCACGTATTGGGTATTACAAAAATCCCCCTCAGGTTTGTCACATTCTTACAATTAACCCCTTGTCCCTAAAATGTTCCAATTTTGCCCTTGGAAGTTATTTGTAATGTTTATAATATGTTATAAATTTTAAAAATTGGGTGTTAATTGTTTTATCTTGTAAATATAAAAATAATAATCATATATTTACCACCAAAATAATTGATATAATTTATAATTTCGCATAAATTTCAATAAATATTTCAATTTATAATACAATATAAACTTTAATAAATTAAAATATCTTATTTATAATACAATATAATTTATTAAATTTACTAATTTAAAAAATAAATTCATTTAACTAATGTGTAAACAATTCATATTTATAAAATATATTATTAAAAATCTATTTAATTTAATATTTTACAATTTAAATTGCTAATAAATATATAAATACCTTTTCTTTTGCAATATTTATTAAAACTTATGGATAATTATAAATTTTATCAATTATTCTGGTAGTAAATATATAATTATCTCTTTTCTAATTAAAAAGATATAATAATTAGATCCCAAGTTTTAACATTTATAAGACATTACAAACAATACAAATTACATCCAAGGGCAAAATTGGAATATTTTATGGGCAAGGGGTTAATTGTAAGAAGGTGACAAACCTGAGGGGGATTTTTGTAATATCCAATACGTGAGGGTGATTTTTGTAATTAGGGCTTACCTGAGGGTGGTATTCGTAATTTACCCTTATTATTAATATTGTTGATAGTTATTCTTTGTACTTTAAATGTTGATTATGATGTAATTAGGGCTGGGTAAATGGGATCGGGTTTCGGGTTTCGGGTTTCGGGTACCCGTCCCGTCCCGATCAGGTTTTTCCCAATTGGGACGTGACAAAACGGGTATTTTTCCATTTGGACGGGACAAAACCCGGTCAAGAAAAATCGGGAAGGGTTTCGGGTATTGATCCCGGTCCCGATTACATAGTTTAATTAAAAAATATATATATCTAATCAAAATACCTAATCTAAATCTAAAATCCAACCATTCACATCTCACTCTACGTATTCTTCTTCTCTAAAATCCAAACATACAAGTAAATATATCTAATGAAAATACATAACGCCACCACAACTCAACTCCCGTCGTCCGCCACTGATTCATTGCTCACCGACGTCCGGGTTTTTCAATATATATCATCGCAGAGGATTTCAATTTTCAAGCTTCTCCAATAATTTTCCTTAATCAGATATTGAGGTTTTGAGATCCTTTCCGAGTCTACATGTGGTGCATAACTCCACGTGGCGCAAGATGGTGAAATGGTACACCAATATTGACACAAAAGATCGGATGCGGTTTGAAAGTTGCATTAAACCAAAAAAAAAAAATAGTTTATCGAGACATCCGATCCCGTCCCGAAATCCCGAAATTAAATCGGATACCCGAAACTCTCGGGACCTTGGTTGATCTACCGGGTTTCGGGATCTCAAATTGAGATCCCGAAACCCGATATCCCGTCCCGAAATACCCGAATTCCCGAAAATCCATCCCGATCCCACCCCTAGATGTAATGATGATATATCTGAAAAATTTTTTGAAACAGGATAAGCGGAGAGAGTGACTAAAAAGAAGCTTAAATAAGTAACAAAATAAAATTAGGGGAATAACAAATTATACTATACTCGATTCAAATTGATAAAAACTCGTTCTTCACTTTGCTATACACATCAAACAAGTTATAGCAACATTTTTCATTTTGACTATTTTTGAAAGTCCAGATTCAAGTTCAACTCGATTATCACTATATATATAAATATTATATTACTTGATACTAAATTTAAAACTTACTCATTTAAAATAAATTAAATCCAAACATAATTTTAATTTAATACAAAGTTCAAACCAAACTCAAATACTTGCTTCAACAAACTTGATTACTTTTTTTTTAAATAAGCAAACAGACTTGATTAGACTCAAAAATAAATAAAGCTTAATATCTCGAGGTGCACGCGCCCTGTCACACACACTCTCTCTCATGGCCTCTGTGGAGCAGCCGCTGAAGAAACGGAAGCTGTATGAACCACCACCTCCATCATCTCCTCCCCCTCCTCCTCCACCACCACCGCCACATGAACCACCACCACAACCTCCGGCTACGCCGCCACCTTTTCCTCAGCAAGAAATCCTCCGGAGGCGCAGAATCCAAGAGGAAATCCGTAATGTTTTCGAGTGCTATAAGAGGATCAAGTACTGCATCGATGAAAAAGATAAGCGCTTAATGCCTGAACTCGAAGAAGCCTATCGCTCTCTCATCACCGCCTCTCGAGGTTACAATTTTCTTAGTTTCTTCCTAATTTTGATTAGGTCATCGCTGAATTATTTACCGGTTCCTGAATTTCTTTTTTTTTTTTTCATAATAACTGAAAATAATTCATTCTAATGAAATACGAATATTTGTTCTGTTTTTTCTTTAGGTGAACCGTAGAGCTTGGATTTAAGGTGTGGAATTAGGTTTGTGTTTTCGTAATTATGATGTCATTTGCTGAGGCTGTTAGGTTAGTTTTGTAATATATTTAGAATTATGTTTAGGTTAGAATTAAACTGCGCATAATTGTTTAGGACTTGGTTTGCGATTGAATAAGCTTTTGACATATATTTAAAATATTTGAAAATATCTATGGTAAATTGTTTTGGCTTCATTTGTGGTTTTAGTGTGCTTTTCATATTAGTGAAGTTGCTTGAACTCATATCTATCTGGCTCGAGGAGATTATAGGGTTTATGTTTTTTATGGACGAAGTTTTCTTATTAATAGTCAAGCGGCACAAGCCTAGACAAATATGGTTACCTATGTCATACATATGACCCGATTATCGTAATTGCTACCACAATGTGCAGATGGAAAGTTATATTTTGGGCTTCTTGAATATTGAACAAAAAATAACTTTTATCATTGCAAGTGGCCTCCTCACAAATAATTAGAAAAGCTGTAGTTTTCTTATTGTTTTGCAAACTTCGTGATTGTATTTTTCCTTAGCTTAAAATGCTGGACAACTAGCAACAAAATGTAAACTCCCACATCCAGAATAAGTAAAAAACAAATATCTATTTAGTTACAGAAGAGAAGAAGAGATGAGATACAGAGGTTAGAGGTTTGAACTGGTTGTACATGTAATTATTCACTTTTGCAGATTTTCTTGTTTTTATTAGCCGTGGTGATATTATATTTATCTCATGCGCCACTATCTAGTAAATCCTTCTTATTAGCCAAACCAACATAGGGTATTGCCGTATTGGTCACGCAGTACTCAAGTCACCTATCAATTTTATTTGGAAGCAAGAGTTGCTATAAACATGTTTTATGGTTCTTACTTGTTCCCTGATACGAATATCTTGTAACATTTTCTTCCATGTAATTATCTTCAAGTCATTCAATATGTCATGTGAAATATGGTGCAATTTCACTGGCAACTCTAGTTTTTAGAGAAGAAAATGGTTTGGCCTACTAATTAATTCTACAATTTCAGTAATACATACCCACTCAAAATTTTATCTGTCTCCTTAATCCTGTCTGTATCTAATCTTTGAGGTTTTTTCCTTTCCCCAAGAACCAGAAGCCATCAACAGGCGAATGTGGAAGATACTAGTTGAATGCATATATTGCAACTGAAGCATGTGAGTGTTAATAACATCAGAGTGCGTCCGTAGTTCCTTTTTCTTTTTTTATTATTCCATGTGAATAAATTACAGTTAGCTAAGCGGAATGCCAAGTGTGAAAAGATATTATAGGTAATTATCTTTACTGTCAAGTTTATTAAGGAGGAGCACCTCTAGTAGATAACCATCAATAAGTTGAAACTTTGTATTTTAATATTTCTGCATATATGAAGTTAAAATGCTCAATAGTTTCAATAAGAAAAACTTTCTATGATTTAATTACAGGTTGATGAATGATCTTCATTTATTTGTTTTAGTCATTTCTTCGTTAAGTAATTAATAGTACTATATTAATTTAGCATAAAAGGTGGACACTTGGACGACTTTCGTTCTTTCATGATTTTACATATTCCTATTTCATCAACTATATCCTCCAAAGAATCTAATTGTTTGGTTCCTATTTTGACCCGTGCAAAAAGGAAAAATGTTACCTGGAAAAAAGCTTTTGAACGAGGTCAATTAACATTTGTGTTATCTTCCTACTTGGGACCATTAAAGCATGGCAAAACTACTTTTAGACTAATTTTGTGTTCTTTCTATCATACAAGACACGCAAGCCAACTTTTGTCTCAAGGAAGGTAGCACTGTCACCGCATAAATAAATAGATGATTAATTTTTTCACTGACAATTCACACATAGAACACTAAGAATTTAAATCCAATGTGTCACCAATCATGATATCTTCATGAGATACTTACCAAGTGACAAATGATTTAAATTTAGAGTCTATGACTCTCTTACTTGAATGCTTGCCTAATAATCATTGAGGGCAAAAAACTCCTGGCTTGTTATGTTCAGTAACACAATCTGCTGCAGTCCTATCTCCATACCTCTTATAAAACCAGTTATAAGATGTTATAGGTTGCTCTTCCTGAATTGTCCTCAATGAAAATTGAATTTCTTTACTCTCAATTATGATGACTTCTATCACTAAGTATCAAGTACACATGTGACCATTTGAAGTGTATGCCTGCAGTATGTCACTATGTCTTCATGTTGACGGTTGACCTAACTATGCCAAGTCTTTAAGTGAAATTCCAATCATCTTAATTGATAGAATCATCAATAACTGGAAATATAGTCATTATAAGTAGTTTAAAAGTAGACCAGTAGAGGGGCTTGTGCGCTTGGCTTCTCTTTTGGTTGATATTTAGAGAATCTTACCGATACAATTTTTATGGTTGTAATTTTTGGTAAATATGATGATGCCATCGCAGGTGGTGCAAGTGTACAACGTCTGGTAGCAGAGTTCATTCCACGTTATGCACCATATTGTCCTAGTGCTCTTGAGGCTGCCTCAAATGTTGTCATAAATATGCATAACTGGTGCTTCACCATGATAACTAGGGGGGAAGATGTTGATGGTATTGCATTTGAGACTACCAAGGCCTGCATATTAGGTCTAGTTGATATCTGTCAGGCTGCTGCTTCTGAGGCACCAACTTCAGCAGTTATTCAAGGCATAAAGTCTGCAGTTTTTCTCAATGTTTTTAACTTTTTCGCATCCTGTTTTGAGGGCAAGGATATCTTTCAAATTGTCGACCAAGGAATCTTGAAGATCTATCAAGTTGCCGAGTCCTTTTCTGAGTTCAAGCGTGAGTTTTTGGAGGAAGATAGTTCTGTATTGCTCAAATTATCTAAGATTCGTGCGCTAAGTTTCTTGAAGATCTTCTTCAGTAGTCCTAAAAATTCACTTGTTGCTTGCTTTGACCTCTTTGAGTCTACTGAAATGGAGTGGCCTCAAAAAGGAAAGTACTTTCTTCATCAGTTGACAGTTGAACTGAATGATGATGGGGCTCATCATCTGGATGAGGGTTCTGATGATAAATCATCTGTTGTTAGAACAAAATGTGAAGGGAATCATCTTATTGATAGTTTTTCTGCATCAAGTGGCGATTCTATTTCTAATAGTACCTCACCCATATTAAAGAACTGCTTGTTGGGCCTGGTAATGCTCTAAACTTGTAGTAATTCATGCTTCTCAAATGGATGCTATTTCCCAATTCTATTGTTAGTTATGGTATAAACTTGTTGGGCCTGGTAATGCTCTAAACTTGTAGTGTTCTTTTAAACTGTTACCCGTACAGGGGATTCTATGCTGTGTGTGATTGATTGCTGCTATGTTCGATATTCTTTTAATGTGGTTACCAAGAATATGATTGCATTTGCAATTTAAGTTATGAAATCTATAGACTAGTAATTAGTGTTTAACTCATGCTCGTTTAGCATTTGACTTCATGACCAGGCAATTGTAAAGCTGATGTTTCAGCTGAATCTTCAACCAGACCGGACCTTTATTGATTTTTGTTCATTCTTTATCTATACTATGTTTATAGTTTACACATCCAAAATTACCTTTCTTATGCATGTAATAGCATCAGAAAATGCGGACTTGAGACTTCTTGAGTCAAGCTTGCTTTGCTGTAGTATATCAAGTAAAACAAACTTCCAGCTTCCTGTAGGCTGCATGACATTTTAATTAGTTTATGAATTTTTATGCTATTATAAAGGAAAGCTGATATTGCGTTAATAAGAATGATCTTTGCGACAGGTAGTTTTATTTGGTCAGTGGACCAATATTGATACTATTACGCGTTGCGAATGTAGTGAAAATACTGATATTAGCTGCAATATCATAATTTTTTGAAATAAATTTGTCTTTTCTTCTTAGCTTCCGTTAACAATGAAACAACTGTAAGTGGTAGAGCTCTATGCAATTGTTAGACGTCATTTGATCATTTGATTCTTTAACAATATTTCCTCACTTATCAAATCATTAAAATGGTTCATCGAAGCTTAGCCTCCTTATTCAGTTATTTGAAATGCTGCTGTTTCGATGATAATGGCTACTGGCATTATTCTTGTCTGATGGCTTGTTTCTTCAGTTGGATGATTGATCTGGTGGTGAGTGTTGCTTCAGTACTTGCTCTTGACTGCTGTACATGTGCCTGTTTTTCCTTTTGCAGGTTCTTCGTAAAGACCTGTCACTTAAAAGTTGGATTTTTTCAAGGTACCAGACTCTTTGTGATTCTGCATCTTCCGAAGTCATTTCTGATATTACTACTTTTCTAGAAAGAGTCTTTGCATCTTTTATACAGCAAGTCAAGGCAGAAAACAGTCAAGCTGATGGTTTTGAGGGTATTTCTGGCTCGTCTAAATATGTGATTCAATACTCAGTTTCAAGATTACCTGGTCAGCCAGAATCTCTGTCTGTAGTTTCTGGAAGAGAATGTCCAGTCAAATTTGCAAGCACCCACTCGACAAATAGTAGTACTGCTGGAATTGTTCTTATTCATGGTGGAGAATCAAAGTCTATGGATTTTCATTTTGGTGATCCTGGAGATTCATCCAATACAAAAACTTTCATGCCAAGGGAGTCGTTGAGTCGACAATCTTTCTCGCCTAGAGCAAGAACACCCCGGGAATTCAAAAGTAATTCATTCAATGGTCGAAATCATAATTCCCAGATAGAGAAGAGTCCAATTACAAATATGGACACCTCTGTACCTGCTCATAGATCCTCCGTTGGACCCGCAAATTCTCCTTTTGGATCTCCCAGGCATAATATTCGCTCACCTCATTCTTCATCAAACCATGCATTATGGTACTCTGATGGAGACCAAGCTGCTATGGATATATTTCCGGCTTCAAAACAACTCTGGTTGGGATCATTAGGGCCCGATGCATCTGAAATGCAAATTAAATTTCAGTTTGAGAAGTTCGGTCCTATAGATCAATTTCGATATTTCCCATCTAAAGGATTTGCTACTATTGAGTACAGGAGCATTATGGATGCTTTAAAAGCTAGGGAAATAATGCGAGGATGTTCCCCTTGGGGTGCCTGCCTCCGGATAAAGTTTCTGGATACAGGTTTAGGAACTAGAGGAGCTATAAATGGTACGGCTGTTGGTTCTAGCTGCCATGTTTATATAGGAAATGTGCCGAGCAAATGGGCAAAGGATGAGATGATACATGAAGTTAAGAAAGTAATTCACAAGGCCCCTCGCATGGTTATTGATCTTAGCAGTGAAGGTGCATTGCTTATGGAATTTGATTCACCTGAAGAAGCTACCATTTCCATTTCTCATCTGCGGTGGCATCGCAAGGAAAATAGTAATTTTATTCCACCTCCATCCAACTCAGGTCCAGCCAATGTAATGATGCAGATGCATGTTGAAGGTGCGAGACCTGCATCCTCATCAGTTCATATCGACATGAGAAACAACTTCTCAGCAAATACCATGATTGGATCACCTCATACTCAGACTGTGCTGGAGAATCCTTCTGACAGTTACCCGATAAGGGCATCAAAGTTGTCTTCTTTGGTTATCCAGTTACGTGCAAAATATAATATCAATCATCCCCATGGTTCTGTTGAGAATCATACACCTGGTACTCCCATGCGAGAACAAGAGGCAGTACCAACAAGGACACTTTGGATTAATATTCCACATATAAGCCCCTCGTGTATCACTGATGATGAGCTTTTGGCTGTTTGTAACCTCGCAATCAACAACAACGGAAATGTTGTCCGTTTGAGTAGAACTAACACAGGCACAGGTTCGTATTGGCTTGTTGAGTGCAGCAGTATAGACGCAGCATATACCTTATTAAAGAATTTTCGAGATTGTCCTGGGATTTTCTTCCAGATAGAATTCAGGTTTGACATTGCTAATAAGTTTTTTATGCATATTTGCTTTATATAGTGTTCGTTCATTTACACTTTTTATTCCATTATCAAAATCATTTGCTTAATTGTAGTTTCCTATATGGTGCCGATTTTCTCTTTTTCTCTTAGACTAACAAGGATTTGAATCTCACAATATTATTTGAAAAAAGTAGTGTTTCAGATCTTATGGAATTTTGAAGAATGAAAGGTAGTCAGGCTTTAGATATTAGCTGTGAACAATTTTGATCTTATAATATTTCGGACCATTCAAGTAATCCACATTCTATTAACAGTGCGTCACTCAAAACAGGGTTATATATCTTGGGTATAGGATACTGTGCGTGTTGTTGTTCTGAGAATACTTGCATGTCGGGTTATTTGTAAGGAGGTAGAGATGGAAACATTTGTATGCATTCTGGAAGTATTGGAAAGTTGCAATGTCATAAAATATTAGTGTT
The DNA here is from genome assembly GCA_034814905.1 of Penstemon davidsonii. Classification (NCBI taxonomy): domain Eukaryota; kingdom Viridiplantae; phylum Streptophyta; class Magnoliopsida; order Lamiales; family Plantaginaceae; genus Penstemon; species Penstemon davidsonii. The sequence goes on from JAYDYQ010002685.1 coordinate 19,549,295, forward strand.
GATGGATTATTAAACATAAAACATTAGTTACATCAGAGTAAATTTTTAGTAAATTTCTTTTTATAGCAGGGTTTCAAGTGTTAAGTTTGCTGGCATTGTTTGCTAATTCTTGTGATTGCTGGCAGAACAAGTGATGTTTCAATCTTGCTTGTTCAGTTTAGTGCTTGGTTTTTTCCTTTCATTTTAGTAGGTTATATAATATGAGCTAAAGACAAAAACACTCCATATGCTTTGTCTAACTCCCAAAAAACCCCGTGTTATTTTAACTCCCAAAAAACCCCCTGTGTTATTTTAACTCCCAAAAAACCCCTTGTGTTTGGTTTTAATTACCACACTCAACCCAAGTAGAATTTTACTTTTGACGGAATGACAAGATTACCCCTATGTGTTTTTTTTTTTTTAAACTTATTTATTCTTTTTTAAAACCTAAGTATATACTACTTGGATCGAGTGTGGTATTTAAAACCAAACACAGGGGGGTTTTGGGGATTTAAAACGACACATGAGGGGTTTTTTGGGAGTTAGACAAAGCATATGGGATTTTTTGGGAGTTAGTCAAAATATAGGGGGTGTTTTTGTCTTTCGATGTTAGGGGTAAAATTGTCATATCAAAAGCAAAATGTGAACAAATACTTGCAATTTTAGCGTTTGAATCACACTATCTTTTCTGGGGGTGTATTTGGCACTTAATTGAGATCAAGGGGGGTTTTGGGAGTTAAAATAACACCGGGGGGGGGGGTGGTTTGGGAGTTAGACAAATCATAGGGGGTGTTTTTGTCTTTCGCTCTATATAATATAGTCATGTTTCTTTGTATGCTGATTTTAATAGTAATTATTGAACTGAATCAACTGATACCTGTGCCAAAGAAATTGAAAGACGCTCTTAGGTACATATCATGATTACAGCTGACTTTGGACATCCATCCTTTAATTGCGTCATGTCTAAAACTGTATTGCCATCTGAATCACTGCTTCTATTGTTTGACCAGTAACAATGGGAAGTACAATGGCCCTACTCACCCTGTCAGACCTGAAAACAGTGCTCGGGAGCTTGAATCACCTAGAATTAATCAGGAAAATCATGGACCTATGATGCGAACTGGACATGGATTCCAGGCAACTTGGAATAGTGCAGGAATGCAAGAAGTTGGAAGAACAGGTCCCGCTCAACAATCATGGATGTATGGAACTCATGGACCATCTGCTGCACCACCACAGCCCGTTCCACCTCCGTTCATTCGACCTGTCTATGCACCTCCAAATAATTTTTGGGATGCACGTGGGTTGGGGCATCATCTACCTCAAAACCCTATTCCTTCTGGTGTAACACCTAGTAATGCTCATCCCAATCTGCATGGCCCCCCTATTCATTCTGGTGTTACTCCTAGTAATGCTCATCCTCATCTGCATGGCCCACCATTTCTACCTGCTTCAGTGACGCCGCTGGCACAGATGCAGGGAGGTTCTATGACACCATTTGATCAGAGGTTTTCTCATCCTATTGTTCCTCCTCCATTATCATCCTTGCCTCCAGCCCCATCTAATGTTCCTCCTCCATTATCATCCTTGCATCAGGCCCCGTCTAATGTTCCTCCTCCATTACCTCAGTTTGATTTTCGTCCTCCATTGCCTTCTCACCCTGAGTTGCAACCTCCATTGCCTCCAACACCACCACCACCCCCTCCGCCTCCGCCCCCGCCCCCATCCAATTCCCATCCCCTTGCATTTCCTCCTCCACCAAATTCTCCACCCCCACCTCCACCATCTGTGTCTGCTGATACAGACAGATCCAAGTTGTTCCAGCACTATTCCTGGCAAGGAATATTGAGTAAAAGCGGTGTTTTCTACTGCACAATAAATGCACAAAGAGTGGATTCTGATATTTGTAACTATACAAATGCAATTGCCGAGCCTGAAGAGTAAGTATTTTGTTTTAATTGTGGTATCGATAAATGAAATGTTCAGTTTAATGATTTTCAGATGAATGTGCAGATGGCCAGCTAAGTTAGATATGATGAAACGCACTGATCTACGGCATGTTAAATCAACTTTTTCAAGTACCCCTCCTCACAGGGTGAGTAAATGAAAATTTCTTGCAGCAGCCCTCCCCATCTGTTCCGGTGTGTGCATCCTCTTTGAATGCACAACCGCTCAAGTTCTCCTTGATTCCAGTTACACGCACTTCTCTCTTATGATGTTTCTTGTCAGAGAAATTTGCAATTTACCTTTCTTGTAGCAAAGCATCATTCCCACCACCTCACCCAACCCCACACCCCTTCCACCCAACTCAAAAGAAGGGGGAAAACAGAGAAAACTTGATTGAGGAAAACAAAATTTTATGCCAAGTTATTGCAATTATTTTTTGTACTTCTGTTATTTCTTTTTTTAGGCTTCTGTTATCTAAATATATTTTATGATCTAACAATTTTTTCCTTGGAAATGCGACAGAGAGAAATTTGCTGGCTGTTTCCATCCTCCCATGGTGATAATAAGGGTGTAAGTTGAACTTTCTATTCTCTCTCCCTTAAATATTGCACACCACAAATGTTTTTTTGTAGATATTTCATTATTTTCATCCCCGTTTTATTGTTAGTGATATAATATTTGATTGAACTAGCACCAAGAGGCCAGTCAAGTTATCTTTTGTTTGCCAGCAAGTGTGCCCTCCTCCATGTTATAAAATTATAAAGGATTTAGCATAATGCACTCTCATCAAATTTAGTGTATGCTGCAATATAAAAATACGAGAAAAAAAACTAGTCATTCTTGTTCCTTTCCTAAATTGGAAGATTCCAAGTTAATAGGATGCTAGGAACATGCCAATTTTAGAAGCATCCCGAGTAGAAAGCCATTCATTTCTTATATAAACAGTTGCACTGATAATATAGAAAGGGATAGGAAAGCGGGCCTGCCTGTTTGGCATTTCCGAAAATTATTTTGTGTTTGGAAAAAGTGAAACAAACAAGTTTTCTACTTTCAGAAATAAATTTATCATCTCTCAATTTTCTCAGATTACTCTCCCAAAGCCAAGAAAACAACAATTTTCTTATCTCTAAAAAAAACCGAACAAGTAACCACCTAGATTACACAACTTATCTCACATAACAAACATGATTTGACCTACAGTCTTACACATCTTACACCTACAACCTAATTCTTTCAAAAAAACCTACGCCTACATTATTTTCCAAACCACTCTCCCGAAACGCAAACAAACAACATTACGCAAATCAAGATTATTTCACAAACCTCTACTACTCTCCCAAACACCAAACAAACAGGCCCTGAGTCTTTCGTTTACCTTTGTTTCAGTGTGCCGTAGTTAATGAAAATCAAAAAGGAAAAGGAACCCAAAAGCACCCACTGTAGAGGAAGTACTTTATTGCAAAGCTAAGTTCCTTGAAAAGGGTTGATTGATGTTATTAAATTGTATTTTTGCAGTTTCAAGATTTCATATCGTATTTGAAGCAGCGAGAGTGTGCAGGAGTAATCAAAATACCTGCTGCCAAGTCAATGTGGTCAAGACTGTTATTTATTCTCCCATACTCAGACGAGATGTGTTCCATGCTAGCCATTCCTCCTAATCCCTCACTTTGCCTAATCGGTTTGATTCTGCCCAAAGAATCGAATTCTGAAGCGGTATCATAGATGCTTTATGAGAGAGAGATTAAAGCTCTAGGCAATTCTTCTGAACTAGCTAGGAAAATCGGAGGATAATGAAGCTGAAACCATCTTCACCTAATCAAGATGTATGTTTGTGCAATGGCCTATGTTGGAGAAGTTTTTCTACCACCAAATATGAAGGTGCATATGGGATTAACTTTCTTTTCCCTTTATTTAGATGAAAAACAACTGACTGTTCAAGTGCTTCTGTTTTTAATTTCCTTGTTAATGTTGATTGTGTGTGCGTGGGCTTTTTTGGATAGAATCTTAAGCAGAAGTTATGAGATTGAATAATACACGGTTGTTCTTTCGGTTGATGAAAAATGCATGGAAATTAAACTGTACTCTAGCAGATTAATTTTGAAATCGTTATTTGTATAATGAATTTTAAATTAATCATATTGAGATAAAGGAAAATGTTGATGTGAAGAAATACTTTGGACTAATTCACAACTTTTGTTAAACATTTGAACATCACTAACCTTACAATAGACTAATTGGTGATATTGAGTTTTTATGAGCTGGTGGAAGGAATTGTAGTCTTATAAATAGTCTTTCTTATTCATCACCTCGATTCATTGTTGGCCATGAGCATTATACTTTCACAAAGGGTTAGTGGGGTAAATTGTCACATTTATCATAACATAGAGGGTAAATTGTTACATTCATCATAACACAAGGGGGGTAAATTGTCATATTTATCATAACACCAGGGTAAAGTATCACATATAAAAATGTCAGGGAGACAATGTGAAATTTTTATAAAATTACAGGGGTGCTCTTTTTCAAATCACTGAAAAGTAAATTGAACATTATAAATATAAGAGGGGATAAATTGCTATTAATACCTTTAAAAAATGTTAGACTATTCGTTTGTGAATTAGTGCCGAAAAGTGGGTTATAAATATATAGGTCAATTATTTTTATCTAATCAATACTACTAAATAAGAGAGTTGATAAAATAATTATTCTAAACTAATGTTTCTCATTATGAGTTAAAGTGTTCTTTCCTTCCGTACAAACTTAAATAATTTCTTAGAATATATACTATATAATCTAATTAATTTATTTCAGTAATAATTTGTAGTATTATATGAAAGTACATAGTAATATTAAAAAGCTTATTCATAAATGCATATAAAATTTGACATTGTATTGTAGGTAATGGAGTAGAAAAGATTTGGGCAAATGAAGTATTTTAATAGATAGATTATTATATTAATTTCATTTCATATTAGTGAGTTACACTTATGTAACGCCATTTTATGTTTTAGAGTATCTTTATCAATATTTTATTTGTCTTAATACTTTTACTACATCTAGTACAATATGAAATCGATCTCTTTAAAATTTTCATTAAATAGCTTATTATGTTTATTTTTTTAATTATGTTTTTTTAAATTCTTATAGAAGCTATGTTTGTAGTTTTATTTGATGTTATTATTAAATTGGTATTATACTGATAAATTATTTATTCATTGTAATATTTTATAAATTAGTTAAGTTTGGTCGGGTAAACCATAGACATAAACAAAAGAATTACGTGGGCTTGTGTGAGTTTTTAATGAAAATCACGGGGACCTTTTTTGTTAAGTAGAATCTCGATTGGGGTTTTTTGATAATTACTTACTATTTCTAAAAAAATTCCACCTCTTCCATCAACCAGTCCTCACTTCAGCTGCTGCGCTTCATATTATCTGGATTCATATACTATCGCAAACAATCCGAACTCATACATACTTGTAAATAATATTTTTCACACATATTAGGAGGAGATATGTCGAATCGATCCATCGCCGAGAAGAGGAACGATTACAGAAATCCCCCAAACCCCCGGAAGAAATTCCTTCCAAACACGGATTTCCAAAACCCTAATTCCCTCCAAACCCTCTCTAACTCGTTCCGCTCCGCCACCACGAACGCCGCCGCCGAATTGGTAAATAAATCCTCACCTAGTGGTAATTTCGTAATTTACTTGCCCCAGGATGAGGCGGTGGCTGCCGGGCTAAAGGAAGGGGGATTGAATCCTGCCGATTCTCAACGTGTCGTTGATTTGTTGAATAAGCAATTGTCGGGTCTCCTCAAGCTGCGCCCTAAAGATTTCTGGAGAGAAGGTTGTTGTTATATTACTTTCTAATACAATATGACATTGGCTAGAGGGGATGTGGATTATTACTTGTGCTATAGAGAATCCTATATTTTATTCAGCTTTTTTAAGCAGTATATTAAATCACTGCTGGCTTAGTTTGCCAACTTTCTTGTATTTTCAGTGGCTACCGATGAATCAATATATGTTTTCCTTGAAAGCTTTCTGAAATTTAGAAGTAGATGGTATGATTTCCCCTACCGTGGAGCCCGAGGAGTAGTGGCTGGCGTGATTGTCGGTGATTTTGAGCTATGTCGACGTGTCTTCATGGTCTTGTATCGCTTGTAAGTTACAAATTAATCCTCTGTTTGTTTGTTTAGTGTTTCACTTTCTTTCCTTTATGGTTAATATTTTGCCCAAAATTTCTTTTGGGATTTTGCAACAGAGCATCTAATCGAGATCCTGGGGCAAAAGCTGCTGATACTTTGAGTTCAAAAGATCATGCAGGTACGCTGTAATTTTTTATTCTGCCTTTTGTCTTGTGATCCTGTCATGAAGACCAACACGCTAGCAGATGTTAACTTTGATAAGATCAGTTGTCGCTGTTAGAGTCTATGCTGCATCCATATATTTTTTACTTCAAATAAGAAAGTATATTGGTCTTTGATAGCAAAATATTTTGGACAGCCTCCAAAGGTTAACTAACATGCAAAATATATTATCTGCAAAGAAACTTTATGACTTAAAAGCTTTCAAAGAATATTTAGCCTTCTAAGGGAATATATTCATAATAGTTGTTATCGGTACACTTTGTTCATTAACTGTATGTATAGCCCTTTTGCAGGACAAGAAGTTGCTTGATTTGCCAAAATTGTTAGATATATGTGCCATATACGGTCACGAAAATGAAGATTTGACTAGAATATTGGTATGCACTTACAAATAAATTGCCTCGATGATTGAAATATTTTAGGCATTATTTATTTTTCATGCACCTTTTCAATTATTCTCTCCGGGCCCTCGTCGAGCTTTTTCCGCAACATCTATCTCTCACTGTGGTTGGAAATTGAAAAGATTTATTTCATGTTTTTATGTTTATTTTTTGTGTATCATGTCCAGAATTGATTGATTTGTTTAAAAATATGGAAAATGAATTGTAGTTGTATGGTCGCTTTGTACTTGTGTACTCGGATATTTCATTTCATATGTTACTGTTATATGCGATTTAAAGTGCTCTACTATGGACCGCAAATATAAACCCTGTATATGGCAAATTGAACAACAATACCACTCGGTAGCTGGTAGCATTTCATTGATAATATTTTAACAACAATGCACATTTGACTTTGTTGATGCAAGTTATAATGATGTTATCATCAGAATTTTACTTGCTGAAATCAACGCATTTGGGTTCTTAAAAAGTACAAGTTGTACAGTAGAAAGCACGATGCAGTATTATTACCTGACAAAATTAATGATGCTTAATCTGAGTTGTTAAATTGAAAATTTAGAGTCGAGCTATTTCTTGATTATAACCTTTGTTGAAGTGATATGGCCTGGAGGCAAAGGTTTGCCTAGCAGGCTATGCATTTTTTTATCAGGGCTGCTTATAGGCACTTAAATGCCTCACCAAAGTTATACTAAAGTGATGCATTATTTCCATGCCTGCCGTCATCGCGTAGCCACTCTTTCTTTTATTATGTCTGACATGCAGGTATATATTTTCCAGGTGATGAATGCAATGACAGTGCAGCCCTACATACATGATGATTTTCCCGTGCTAATATCTCACTTCTTAAGCATTGTCCAGACTATGTATCAAAGATGCAGCTCAAGTTTGGAGGTATATTAAATCTTCTTTCTAGCAGTTTGCATTGAATATTATGTTGCTTCATATAGCTAATCCAAATTGTTAAGTTCTGCATAGCCAGGTTCCTTGTACTGTTTGCATATTCGATGTTTATCAATTGAAGAGTATGGTTTGGATGATTTTCTTCTCAAACATATTCCTTTTTGCTTCAATTAACGATATCCAGAGTTCTTCATTATCAAATACTATTCATTGATGGGGTCACTGTTGATTCACAGGATCACCAATCTCCCTCTGTGTCACCCTTGTATTATTGCCCTAATGTTCATGCTCTTGTTGAAAAGATTAAGATACCTGGTGCTGATTCTTCACCATCACCTTTTATATTATTGGAGCAATTTTAAGGAAGTTAGTGAGCCTAGTAGGGCCCCTGAGCACCCTTTATATTATACAAAGGAAAGTTCCATACATTAAATATACTTCTTCTCCCTAACATAGTTAATTAGTGTACTTAGAATAGCATAATGCAAATTCCACAAGATGTTAGGTGAACTTTATGACATTGAGAGGTCACTGTTTATTATTTATACCATATGGTAACAGTTATTAAGACTTAATTGCTAAGAAATAGTTGAAGGAACAATTCTCTCCTTGGAGGAATATCAGAACTTTCAACTAAACTATTTGAATATCTTGTGATTTCTTGGCATTGCATGTGTGGTTGAATGCTAACGTCAGGACAGAGCTGGAGAGTTGTGCAGATGGGTCTAGACTTGGGCTGAATGCTAAGAGCTACTCCCATTGTTATCTGACTTTATGCTGATAATGTTTTATTGTGGTGCGTGATGGGCAGGTTTTACTTGCTTCCGGTGGGCAAGACCAAGTATCCAGTCGTCTTCATTTAGACTATCTAGAGGTAAATAGGCAACTGTTTGATAGTCTAACTCCAACCCACCCACCCACCCCCACCCCCAAATTCTGTTTTTTTTGGCTACACGATAAGTAGAGCAGAGTGTCAATTTCTTCCTATAGGAATCTTTTAGAGACTTATGACTTGATTGTAACGCAATTTCTCATGTGCATCTTGACCATGATGGCTTAGCAAATCTTGGAGCAGTATTTGTTTCAGGCCTCTTCTTGGATTTACAGTGTTTGATGCTTTAGTTTCTTTCCTTTTTTAACTTTTTCACTGTGACTTGTTCGTTCACATTAATTTGTTTACAGGTGATGGACTTCATAAATGATGCAGTTGTATCAATGGATTCGTTTGTGAATGCATATAAACATGCAGCTGTCTTCTTCTCTTCCCCGGTTGATACGAGGTACTGAAGTTTCTGCCCGACATTTGTTATTGGTTTCAAGTACTTGGAAACATGTTTGCTTGCCATCACTAGTTGGTGTGACATGTCACTTATTGTCATTGTCTCTCTCCATCACAAGTTTATGTTGGATTTTGTATTCCTTAGGCAATACTAACACTATAAAAGCTGGGTGGGGGTAGTAATTGTATGCATAAATGTGTTTTAGGTAATTAATTTAATTGAATGTAAATAAAAAATCTACAGGTATGAAGAAAGTAAATATCTTTCTGTGCTTTTCCCACCCTTGAAAGTACTGTATGTTAAAAAACTTAAACGATGACTAATTTGTTTTGGACTAAAGTTAAAACCATATAAAAAGTGTGAATACAAACTGATGATTTTTATGCACTTTTGTACTTGAACTCAAAAACCAACAACACAAGCTCCACTACCAGTCTTGCTGCATCCTACAAATCAACTCCAACTTGACTTTGTCCTCCTACCTGACTTGTGCAATGACTGCTAACATGTTTTGACCTTCAGCTTGGCATCAAGCAAAAATGTGTGTGGTAAGAAATGGGACTAAGTCGGACGCGGACATAAACGATGCTCAGCTTCAAACTGGCAGTTTTCTACCACTCCATCACACCACGACGATCTGTTCGCTGTGGTACAGCAGGGTTGTCAATTGGTGTGGGGTGGGTTTAAGTAGGGGCATAACTTAACTTTTTCCAACTTGAACTTGATTCTATTTGTGCTCAACTTGAAAATGTGCAACCCTGATCCAAGCTGATAAATATCTGATCAAGTTAGGGTAGACCTAATTCAAATCAGGTTCCATCCAACAACTGATAACCTGAAACCTGATCCATCCATTTTTTTGGGGAGGGCTGTTGGGGTTTGGTTCTTTAAGTAAACACTCAAGTTGCATTTCATGTAATAGTCTGAATCGTCGAACATGTTAAAACCACTAGTAACTGATGTTTTCTTTATTCTCTTGTGGGTTTTACTTATAAAGCTGCTTGGAAGTAATAGCTTGTAGCCAAACTATCTTATTCCCGTGATTACATAATCTCAAAAGATGTAACATATTTCATCATCAAGATTTGTTGCTGTGCAGTTACGGTAATGATGAATTGCTCACTGTCCTCGGAAGGCTACATGACTCACTTCTACCATCTTTGCAGAAGGGTTTTCAAATTATTTTCGCGGAAATGGAGAATAAAAACCAGGAAATGTCTAGTGAATTGCGTTCAAATGTTTCTATTAGTCTGAAGATGTTATCAGCGAGGATAGCAAAATTTGGCTGGAAATTAATTTATTTCTGCTATCTAAGTGATGAAGCATTTGAGAGTAGTCATTCTCTTCCAGTTTCCATGAAGATGTTTCCAGCCACTGTGGACCCTATGGTTAGGGCAGACATTCTAATACAGGCAATAAGAGATCTATGTGGAGGCTACATACATGTTCCTGTGGTAAGAAATTGGGGAACGTTTGTCCAGCATATTGAGAAGAATCACAGTATAATGAATAGGATTGAATTATTGCAGAAAACAGGTAAGATTTTTATGAAAATGGTTTTGTTTACCCTTGGAATAGGGAATTGTCTTTTATAAACTTAGGTTCTATATGCATTGATAAATTTCCTCCGTGTTGATTTCTTGATTTATGTGTTCCATAATTCAGCTACTTACATTGAGTGCATAGATCAATATTTGGAGAGTAGTTGCCATTTCCTGAGTTTTCTTCTGAGTGCATCAGACGCATCATGAGGATATACTGAATGGCACAAATTTGAATTTTCATATTTTCTCTTGCATGTTCTCTAGTGAACTCAAGATCTATTATTTACTTACTATGTAATACATTTCCTCCCCAAATGAGTATCTCAGTGACTACCCCTAACTCTTTAGTAACTCATGTCATACACCAGAACTCGAGTCATTGATTTACACAATTTTGCCCCTTTTGAACTTAATTTCCCCCCTTTTTCACCTTAATTAATTTTTTAGGTAAATTTTTACTTTATTGGGGGCTATTACTAGAGTTACTTCTAACTTGAATCTCCCCATTGAATATGAATTGCAGTTCAACTAATTTGTTTTTTCTTCCTCTTTTTGTTTTCTGGGATGAAGGTTGGATGCCAATGGACAATGAACAAGTCCAGTTTCTTGCTGGGATGCTGATACATCCACTCGAAACGGATACCAAAGTGAAAGCCCCTACTTCATTACCCGTGACTGGCAACGGGACACATGCAGATGAAAATGCTGCAATTATAGAGTCACAAATCAGTCAAATAAAGGAGCTCTTTCCTGATTATGGCAGGGGTTTCTTAGTAGCTTGTCTTGAAGCCTATAACCAGAATGCTGAAGAAGTAATTCAAAGAATACTCGAGGGAACACTTCATGAAGAACTCCAGTCTCTTGACATTTCACTTGAAAGTATCCCACCTCCGAAATCTACTTCTTCTGTAAGTAATAAGAATGACAAGGGAAAGGGTAAACTAGTAGAGTCTGCAGTATCTCCAAACACGGCGGCTGCGATTGTTAAAACTCAAACTGGATTTTCCTCAAGTTCATCCTCATCTTCCTTTGGAAGGTTTGTTCGCAAGAACACAAATGAATCGCCTGATTCTGATACCCTAAATGACAAAAAAGAAAAGGAATTGGCAAAAACCACAGCCCTCGTATCACAACAACTTGAGTATGAAGATGAGTACGATGACTCTTTCGATGATTTGGGTCTGAGTGTCGGTGACTCGGGTCTAGACGAGCCTGAGTCACTTGGGGACAAAATGAACTCTCAAAGAGGAAGATCGAATGAAGTTAATGGAAGCAGTTCAAATTCAAATGCCGACAAGTGGAACTCACGTAAAAAGCCTCAATTCTATGTCAAGGATGGTAAGAACTACAGCTACAAGGTTGATGGCTCTGTTGCAGTTTCCAATTTCAATGAAGCAAAATTGGTGAATTTAGCACAAAAGGAACTTGTCCATGGCCTTGGACGAGGAGGCAACTTACCTTTAGGTGCAGTTAAAAGGCTAACAGAGTCTAATGAGGAGCAAGATGATGCACGGTATACTGAAGAGGCTGGAGGCAGAGGAGGAGTTTACAGGGGTAGAGGAAGTAGAGGTTTTCATTCAGGCACATTTAAAAGGCCCCAAGAATCAAATGATGAGCAAGATAATGCACGGGAAACTGATGAAATTGGAGGAAGGGGAGGCCGAGGAAACAGCAGAGGTGGAGACAGAAGAGGCAGAGGAGGAAATTATAATAGAAGGGACAGAGCAATGAGCAAGCATCTTTCTGGGCTTCCCGGTCATTATAACACATGAAGGTCAGTCGTTCTGCTTTTGTTCACTTCAAATTTTGCTATATAGTCTTTGAAGCCATTTCTAGGGTAATAAAAGAGGTTATGGGGACCCTATACAATATAGACTATGGCCAATTGTATAGCTAGTTAATCACGCGGTTGGATAAAGTACTTGTTTCATGCGAGCAAGTTGGTTTGTGCTGTGCGAGGTTATCCTCGACAATGAGAGTAGCATGCATAGGTGTGTTTTTTTATTATTAACTTGATATCTTAAGTAATGTCATACTTAGTTTAATATTTGCATAGGATGAAAGTTGATATTGGTATACTTGGACAATGAATGCGAGGCATTGTTTGTATTGTTTCAGTGCTCTTCAAACGATTGTTACTATTTCCACAAGTCCCATTAAGTTTTGGTGCATCAGTGCTGCTAGTTTTTATGCCAAAGAAAGCATCAAATATTGAGCCGCAATTCAAAGATTTCAAGTTTGCGTCTCGACATAATCCAGAGCCCCTCGGGAATAGATTCGACCTGGGGGGTTAAACCAAAGACATCATGAAGAATTTCATTCGCCTGTCAAAGTAAAGAGTGACATTTCATTACCATCCATTAAGTTATGAAGCATAAAACACAACCACCTTTTTTCTAAGAAAAAAATAATCGTACCTTCATGTGATGCAGAAACAATGTAGCAAAATATTACTTCACTAGTTTACTAAATTGATCAACTCAAAATATAAGACAAACAATTCATTTAATGAAACTATAATTTCATAAAAGTACCGCCTAGAATTAATTAATTCAAAAGTAACGACATTAAATCAACAACTTACTTCTTCCGCTCATGATGATGCTTACTGGTTGATTCAATGAATATTAAGGCCAGAAAGAAAAATTAATGATTTAATGAAAATTGAAGCTAGAAAGAAAGATTTGCAATGCTGAGTGTATTCTAATATTGAATTCAAAGGGAATCATATTTGTATTATAACACCAATTCCTAATTGTATTCGGTAACAAGATTTAGGAACCTAGTCCAAAAAGGATTTTATACTGTGAAACGAGATTAATCCTTTTGTTAAATATAGTTACGGTGTCCCAATTTTTTTACTCCATTAGCTACAATGCTAGATTGCACGGATACGGATACGGATACGGCGATACGATATAATACGATACGAATACGGCGATACGGATTTTTAAAATTTATAGGATTCGATATGGCAAAGATACGCATATAAAATAAAATAATTTTATATTATGCATAACAACATAACTAATTTGATCCTTCTATTATACCACAAAAGCAAAAGATCATATTCAAAATATATATTGTCTACTAGTTTAATTTCGGGTTGGACAACAATACATAAAAGTTATACACTAAAATTGTCCAAGACCCGGATTTATTTGAAATTTCCGACTAAACATCACGAGTATTGATACCCATATCCAAGACCATTCAAAATACTCGTTTTTTTTAACTTTTAATTTATTAATTTTTAACCCATAACTTTGAAAAACTAACAAAAATACCCCGTGCGTATCCAAAACGTGTCCAAAACCTGCAGGATACTCCAAAAAAACGTATTGTACCCGTATCCGAATTATTTTTTATTTAATTTAATTAGGATACTCCAGATGGCGTACCGTACGCGTATCCCACGCGTATCGGAAGCGTATCCGTATCCCCAGAGTACTGGATACTGCACGGGGCCATTTTTCGGAGTATCCGTGCAACCTAGCTACAATGTGAAGTCAGACTTTTGAATCTTTTACGTGACTTATCAAATTGAATTTTTACATTTATTAAGTTTAAAAGCTTTCAAATTATAATATATAAGGTATTATATAATACTATCAAATTATTGTTGAAATAAACTTATTAACTTATTTGTTATAATTTTTTTAAATTTAATTAAGTTGACTTATCTTGTTACAGTGATAAAAGAATATGGAACGGAATTGAACTTATTCATCAAACGTGCTTTACAATTAAACTAACTTCTTTACTGGATATACGTTTGGTTGAAAAAGATGGGAGTAATATGTAGATTGAATTGGTAAATTAGATTAATGGGATTGAATAAATTTATTTGTAGATTTGCGAGTGAAATTTATCTATGCACGGCCTTCATATCGGTCAATGTATAATTTATCATTATTTACAGATCAAGAAACAATAGAATTATATTGATCATTGTAAACTCCGCCGATCTTAATTTTGAAAAGTTACTTTAAATTTCAACAGAATTTCATACATCCAAATTAATTTTTATAACTTTTAAATTTTAAATAATATTAAACTGACTATATGGAATTTGAATGGAAAAATTTGAAGGAACTTTGATAGGAAATGAAGAAAATAGGGTAATAAATGTCAAATTATACCTATTAAGTTTGAAAGGTTAATTCATTATTATTCCTCGTCTGGGTGAGTCGAGCCAAAAACCTATAGCATTAGCAGCCCACATTTAAGAGGAGCCCGAATGGCCCATAAACACAGTTAATTATTATGCAATACAAATAATACAATCAACAACAAATGCCCACAACTTAACATTATATCTAGAACACAGGCAAACAGCAAGCAAAATTTCGCTTTATTTCAAGAATCCGTCTTCTTAATTAACTAATAGATATAGTACGACCCCGAAAGGGTAAAATACAGATCTTCCTTGTGCCTGAAAAATGAATATGATTACAAATTAATGAGGTACGTCTGCAGAACAGCCATGCCACCGAGTCTCGGCATCAAACCTCTTGCATGGTTTAATCGTCGGCAGAATCAACTGCATAATGCCCAGCGTTATTACCCTGCAGAAGACGACAATGCAAGTTAGCAAACTGACAATCACACTATGGTTTCTTGTGAAAATTGGCGACTATTCTTGTCAACCAAATACTGATTTCTTGAAGTGACTGTGACAAGATGACATTGTTTTCCTTTTTATGTACACAGATTTTCTCTAATTTTATTCGGTGCAAAGAGGAAAAGAGAAGGATAAAAACTACAAAGAAATATTTATAGAAAAAAAACATAAATTGTAATAAGACGAACCTGAGATAACATCCGCTGCTTGTTAAGAAATTGTGTCCTTGCCTTGTTAAGAGCCGAGTTAGGTGACATGAACAGTTTCTGTCAGATAAGAGTGGGAGTAAATTTACATAAGCTGAGATCCCCAATATATATAACAAATGAGGGCCAAAAAAAAAAAGGATGAAGGAAAATAAAACATGAAAACCTAAAAAAGAAATTCAATGAGATCCAGAACTAATATACACTCCATCAATTTCTCGCAAGAAATTTGTCAAGTCGACATCATTATTTCGTAAGAATATTTTTTTGTATAGTTCTTACATCTAGGACACAAAAGCTAACTACATCCTGTCAACAAATTTATTTGAAACCTGAAAATTAAACAAGTACAGCCCATGATGTATATAAACAACAAATGTACAGCATATTCTAACCAACCTTCTCCTCTCTAGACATAGAAATGTTGACCCCAGAAAGAGTTTTTTTCTTGGGCGTGAAACCAAAGACATCATGAAGAAACTGATTCTCCTGTCAAAGTAAAGAGTAAAATTTTGTTACCATTTGTTAAGTTAAAGGCATATTGTGCGACAGACTTTTTTTCTAAAAGGTTGTATGTACCTGCATGTGTTTCACAAATCCTCCTCCAAGAAAATGCTTCAAGAAGTTCAACTGTCAAGTAAAATGTCAAAAACAGTCGGAAAAGTTTCACAAGTAAAGCTGTGAGAAGAAAATATAGACCTGTATCAATTGGGCCCATGTGTTTGTGTTTAACGACTCTCCCCCAATCTTCGTCGAGGTTTCTGGGATATAACCATTCTGATATTGATAACGTAGAGTTCATTAATCCAGTATAACAAAGAGTAGATTAATCAAATTCGTCAACTGCTAACAGAATGAAGTAGACCGATCAAATTCATAAATCTAGTAAAATAATACAACAACATACCTCAAGATAATCCAGAATATCGCGAAATGTGTTCCTCTGGCTATTGAGATCTTTCTTGGCAGAACCTTTACCTCCTGCCTCACTAGAGAGGTCTCTAACTTGGTTAAGGACTTTGTTTTTTAATCCATGAACATACATTGATTTCCGAGTACCATTCTCTTCAACGGCAGATGTGTCTCCAGAGACTTTAGTTTCACCACAGAATTTCTCAAGGGTGTTTATCTCGAAAATTAAAGCAAGTGCTTCACCAGCTGCAATGCGTAGAGATCTGTCATCCTTGTCCAACAGAGTGGAAAGGTAGGGCATTGACCTGTATTATTTCATTATTAATACTATTAATGGGAAGGGACTTGGCTGTTTAATACACAGTAGTGTTAACCAAGGTTACTGTCATGTTTTGACTGACTTTTTATGACAAGTAATTAACGATTTCTTAGAGTTTAACAATTTTTATATGCTCGAGCATTGTGGAAAGTCTTGCTAAATCATGCTAAATTATATGAAGCCAACCTTTTGGATCAAGTCCATGAAACCAAAATACTTACTCTTGCCAACTCATAGAGCTAAGTGTCCATCCATCCACAGTAGTAAGAAGAAATGACCAAGCAGAGACCACCATTGTTATCATTGTTGGTGAAGGTTTAGCAGCAGCCACCTAAAGCATAAGAAAGACTCAGCAAACTACCAAAGAATACACAAAAAAAACAAAAGATTAAAGACAGCGATAATTAGAAATAATGCATACATTGGGGCCCAATTTTGGATGAGCAACTTGCCACATCATTTGCATTGATTTCTCAGTCTGTTCCGGTTGTTCACCACCACCCCCCCACCCCCCCCTCTCCCTCCCACCCCCCCCCCCCCCCCCCCCCCCCCCCCCCCACTCCCCCCCCCCCCCCCCCCCCCACCCCCCCCCCCCCCCCCCCCCCCCCCCCCCCCCCCCCCCACCCCCCCCCCCCCCCCCCCCCCCCCCCCCCACCCCCCCTCCTTCCCCCCCCTCCCCCCCCCCCCCCTCTCCCCCCCTCACCCCCCCCCCCCCCCACCCCCCCCCCCCCCCACCCCCCCCCCCCCCCACCCCCCCCCCCCCCCACCCCCCCCCCCCCCCACCCCCCCCCCCCCCCACCCCCCCCCCCCCCCACCCCCCCCCCCCCCCACCCCCCCCCCCCCCCACCCCCCCCCCCCCCCACCCCCCCCCCCCCCCACCCCCCCCCCCCCCCACCCCCCCCCCCCCCCACCCCCCCCCCCCCCCACCCCCCCCCCCCCCCACCCCCCCCCCCCCCCACCCCCCCCCCCCCCCACCCCCCCCCCCCCCCACCCCCCCCCCCCAGAGAAGTACATGAAGGACGATGAGGATTTTGAAGACGATAAGCCTGATGATGACAAGTGAAAATATTATGTATGTGACTGCAATCTTCATGAATTGTACTCTTGTAGATTATACAGATGTTTATTACATAATCAGAAACTTCATTCAATTTTTATGTGTTACATCGGACATTTTCCCCTTGAAAATACAACAAAATTAGAATGTCATATATATTGATCAGGCTTAATAGCTAAATTTCGGCCTTGCTCGATTTAAATTGGCCCAACTCATTCATAAATGGATCGAACGTGTGGGCTTCTTAGCTACTCGACAGCTGTGAGATTTTTACTATTTATTTGCCCTTTTCTTTTTAATGAGAAAAATGGCTGTAAGTTAAAAAGGAGAAAATAATGACCTATTGTGCTGGTTTTCGGATTTTCGCGGATGTCATGGGATTAATTACAAGTAGTCAAAGTTCTGAGCTGAGGCAATTACAAGCTAAAATTTAAAATCCAGTTGCCTACAATTGTTCTTGGATATATGATGTAGAATTTCTATGATTGAACCAAAAAAATGAATCCCAATTCATTTCAAAGGGCTCAAACGGTGTCGTATTCAGAAGACTTAAGTGTATTCAGAAGACTTAAGTAGCTGTCTGATAATAGAAACATGACTTTGGATGCTTTTTTTCTCAAGCAGGTTAAAAACTTTGGATCATCTCAATATTTTCAATTATAAAAATTAACAAATATACGAAGAATATTTTATCACTTAAAATTATTTAACTTGATCAATTGAGGCCAACAATTTTTTTTTCGTTTTCAAAGTTGGGATAAACTCACAAAAATGATGGTACAAATGAGGCACGGCAACTTTTTGTGAAGGTCTCTCACACACTTTGCCATGTATAATTTTGTGTACATGTACATTAATGTATAAACAAATTAAAAGTAGTGTATATTTTGTAATGGGAAACTTCAAATAAAAAAAGATTAGTAACTGTATTTACAAGTCTAAAGGAGGTAAACCTATAATTTCATTTAATTTAAGCTTTGATATTATGTTGGGCATAAACAAGTGAAAGATAAGAAGATGCACTTTATAGTTAAGCACAAGGCGAATTCATGATGAAGAAAGGGATAAGGCAAGGTGTTTTTGTTGTTGTTGTTTTTTGTTTTTGTTTTTTTGTGACGGTGAATACATTATTAACATCAATCACTATATCATCACTATATTAGGAAATATATTTGAATCTATTTCATTGATATCAAAGTACAAAGATAAACTAATTACAAAGACTAATATTAAACTAGAGAAACACACACACTCGTAATAATAGGAGTTGAACTCATGACCTCTTGGTCATGGAGCCTCAACTTTAGCCAACAAGCTACTGCCTCATCGGCAAGGTGTTTTTGTTTTGTTTTCGTAAGATTGGATCAAGATTCTAATGTTGGAGAATTTTGGAAAGATATCGAAGACCAGATTTTGTAGAATCTTTTCGTAATCTTTAAGTTAGTTTGTTTACTTAGGAGTTTTAGTTGTTATCTTTTGTTTATTTTGTTTCCTTTAGGAGTCAAATTATTTTTATTTAGTTATTTTATTGGCTCTAAAAGTCTGACTTGTGGGATTATTTCAATTAGTTGATCATTGATAATAAAAAAAAAATCGAGGGTTTATTCATAAGGTTTCTGCACATGCATCTTTCTTTTCGTAATTTTGATATTAATCACTAAACTTTCCAACTCCAAATTCCTTACTGAGATAAGCGATATATTTAATTGGGGTTTTTCCACGTCACCCCCCAGAAAAGTTCTATTTTCGCACTTTCCCCCTATAATTGAAAAAACATGACAGTGCCCCCCTATAAGTTGATAAATGAGTGCACTTTGCCCCCTAGTCATTTTTAAGTAATTTTCAAAGGGTAAAAACGTCACTCAAGGGGTTTTCTGCAATAACAAACAACTTTAAGGGGATTAAGTGCACAAAATTTTAAAATATCCAAATGTGACTTGCAATTTAAAAAAATAAAAAATATTTAGTTATATTTTTATACGAAAATTCAAATTTAAAAAAATGAAATTTTCATTAGTCCTAATTATTTATTTATTTTTGTTACAAATAAATCATCTCTATTCTAAAAATGTTTTAATCAAATCAAAGAAGTTTGAAAGTAAAACAATTAAAATAAAAAATATATTATAAGACTAAAATTAGATTACGATGTGATTTATCAAGGTAAAGAATTCGAAGAAAATTTGCTTTGAAATGTTAATATTTTAATAACTTAAATTAATAATATTTTGTGCACTTAGCCCCCCAAAAGATTAAAATTATTGCACTAAACCCCAAATTTACATTTCTGCCCTTTGAAATCCAACAAATTATTGACCAGGGGGCAAAGTGCACTCACTTATCAATTTCTAGGGGGTACTGTCGTTTTTTCAATTATAGGGGGGAAAGTGCGAAAATGAAGCTTTTTTGGGGGGTGACGTGCAAAAATCCCTATTTAATTAATGAAACAAACGCTAGTTTCTGCCAATGCAGTATTACTAGTTCTATTAAGAAGTTCTACTAGATCAACTGATGACGCTAGCCTAGCTAGCTATATATTCTAATTAGGTCATAAACTTATTTAGTTGGAAAATATTATTTATATCATTGTTTTTTTAATTAAATACAAAGATCGACCACAAATCAAAATTGAATTGGAAACAACACCTTTTTTTTTTGTTTGAGAGGTACACCTCTCTTTTCTGGACAAACTCGTGAAGTCATAGGATATGAGACGAAAAAGATTATGGGAAATTTAATTACGAGAATTATATTCACATAAATTATGAAATATTATGTGATGTGTAAATAATTATTCCTATATATGGATAGATAAATAGAGAAAAATGAGTACGTTTAAGACAATTTCAGAATTAGCAAAGGATAGTTTGGCGCCACGTAGCCACTGTTAGGCAAATATATGCCATCACTAGGTTAGTATTATGTTAAACATATTATTGATATTATATTAAAATTTAATGAAGTTAGTAACGGCATCTAATTTGTTGTCGTCCATAAATTAAAATTACATACAATGAACCTTTCTTACCATATTAATTTGTTGGACTAAAATTGGGGATGGGTTGCAGAAATTGTTAGTAATACGCACATACATATCTTGTTCCAATTGCAATTTGATGTCTAGAACAAATAACAAAGTCCTTAGTTTTCACAATAAAAAAAGAAAAGAAAAAAAAAAAAGATAAACCCCCTTGGCCATTGCAAAAAAAAAAAGGCTTTGTGAAAATTGAGGAACAACTGCAAAAAAATTAAGTTTTTCGAAAGAGATTATTCAATTTGTTCTCCACCCGGAAAAAAAAATTGTTATTCAAGGTAAATTTGAGCTTCGTTATTACAAGCCAATTCATTTGATTTGACCATAATTCCTTCTAGAAAAGCGGATTGAACAATTCCAGTATTTAAGGTAATTAAGTACTAAAGAAAGAAAATATGTACTACATATTGTACATAGCAAAGCTTGTGTTTAGAATTAAGGACTATTTCCAACTCAGAAAAGACTAATATATCAATTATCCAAAAGGCCCTCCATCGTGATCTCTAAATTACATGTTCATAGTTTCTAGAATACCAATTAAATAAAATATATCAAGACTAATTTACCAGAAAGCCCTTAATATATTAATCTAATCCCACTCCCCAAATAGTCAAATCCAAAATATGTAAGAAATAGAAGCTTCCATGGAATATTTTGGCTTGACAAAGACTTAAATCATTTATTTGACCCACTATATATTTATACTATAACCCCCACCCACCCTCTTAATTCAAATACCTCTAGCTTAGCTCTAACTTTCCTTTGATTCAATCCATTTCCAATCCAACTAAAATAACAACTTTTAAATGTATATTTGTGGCAGCGGAAGCTTTGGCGAAGAAGACGAAAACGATTACAGTCCATGTACAACTCCAAAGAGATCCAAACGGAGCACTAGTTTTTGCAAGATTATAGGCAGAGACAATAGCATCAAGAACCCTTATGCAGATCGTGGGCTCGACAAATTTTACGCACTTTTATCAGATCTCGAAGACAAAAAGCAAAAAATCTACACTCAGAGGGGATCCGAAGACATCTCCTTCGTCCGATTCGTTTACGCGAATGACTCCAAAAAGGTCAAGCCAATTGTAGTCAGAGTAAAGGAGAAGAAAACCAAGCCGGAAAATAACACTTCTTCAAACAGTACTTTTGTCAAACAGTTGGTGAACACTGAAAAAGATAAGAATCAAAACCCAATTGTTCACATCAAAGATGAAGTAAAGGAAATACCCAATCAAAATGGTAAGAGGAAGAGGTGTTTGAGATGTGATGGAAGCTTCAAGCTTGACAATTTGAGGCGGCCTAATTTGTATTTTCCTGTGATAATACTTTTGATTTTATTGTTTTTGGCTATTTATGGGCGATCATTTGCGATTATGTGTACTTCGATTGGGTGGTATATGATTCCTAGTGTGATTGGAGGGACCTCATCACCGGCGGCGGCGGCGGCGGCGGCGGCGGAGAGTAAAAGGAAGCCGAAGAGGAAGAAAGAATATGTGAAGATTTTGAGTGAGAAGAAGATTGTGCATAGTGAGGGACCATCTTCTCCAACAAGTGTACTTAATCATGGGTTTGGGCTGACGTAATAATAATACTCCAATTATTAAGAGAAATACCATGAATGAATGAAGCTGCTGAAGAACATTAATTGATGCTCATGGATTCCTAGATTATTTTGTATAATCTTCAATTGTTTTTCTGGGAAAAAACAATTTTGTATTTTTGTTGCACATGTGTCGCCGTGCTGCAACATATGAATAAAATTTATGTTACTTCTATGTGCTCCAAAATTTCATCTCGACCATGTAATATAATATTATTATTCCAAAATTGATATCGTTGTACATCTTCCTTCACTCTGACTGCTGTACGAAATAATTTGTTATTTAATCCCTATTGTACATGTTGATTAGTTCAAGTTAGTATATTTTCTGGATGAGTAATCCCATTTTAGATTAGCATATGTATTTTTTTGTCAAAATCAAGTTTGATTGAATCATAGTATTCAAATAATAAAGGCAATGCAAGTTAGTATATTTTTTGGATGTGTAATCCCGTCTTAGATTACCATATGTAATTTTTGTTCAAATCGAATTTAATTTGAATCAAAATATTCAAATAATAAAGGCAATGCAATTGTTTTGAGTTGAGTAATATTTCTAACAATTTCCAAATAAGATATATTGAAAATTTATATTGTTTTGAATGAGTTTGGTTTTGTAATAATAACTTCATACTTTAATGTTAAGTTGGTGTTTAAACTGGGAGAACTTAACTCTATAAGCCTTAGAAATTTAATTAATTTGGCACGTCTACTATATGCAGATCATTAACTAACTGTCTGTTTTCAGAAATCTATATAACTAAATTCCAACGCATTTAAACCTAGTAAATTTTAGAAATTAAATGAAGACCATAAGCTCATTAATGTTTATGTTGTAGCTTTTCAGAGTTATCAAATATAAAAAATAAAAATGTTGTAGTTTTTTTTAGAGGGAAATTTTGTTGTCCGGACATGGCGTGGCCGAATTTGTTCAATCACATGGCAAATGTATTGCACTTGCTTTGTTATTGGTCGCTCTTCTAGAAGTTTTATCCAATATCAAAGCAAGTGTATTCCACTTATCATGTACTTACTTTGAGTTCGATCAAACCCAATGTAGGTAAGAATTTTTCTTCAAAGGGAAAGCTCCATTTAGTTCAAGAATTGGACCTACAAATTCTTAAAACTTGTTTGCATTATATATGTATTTTTTTAATTTGCAGCTCCTAGTTATTTATTGTAAACTACAATGTTAATCAATTGAAATAATGAATATGAAATTTATCTAATATTGCAGTATCTGAAATCACTTCTTTAAATTTGAATCCGTATATAGAGATGGAATCTAAACCTTTTTTTTTTCTTTTGAGAACCTAGTCTCAGCTAGCACTTAATATGCACAATTTGATTGATCTGGAGTTTTGGATTCAAAGCAAGCTTTTCTATTTCAAAACCTCTTATTCTTTGTTGAATTCTCTTACTCTAAAATACTTACTTGTGCACAATTCAACTTTACACTTCCATGCAGACATAACTTACTAGAATGCCAATCGGGAGTGGCCTTACAGGTCTCCAGTTTTTGCTGGCTCAAGTTTTGTTGGAAAAAATCTTGGAGCTCAAACATGCTTGAATTTGAAGGGAAGAATGGAAGATAGATAAAGAACATGACTTGAAGGAAAGCAATTACAATGACTAGGAAGTCTTTTGGATTTGTTGCTCATGGATATAGCTGGAGAACGAGTCACGTTTTGCTTGGGCATGCAGCTAAATGACACGAACATGTACAGGTTCGCATGATAGATCATAGAATTATTGTGCAAGTCGAAAATGTTGTCACAGAAGAATAGGTGCAGGACTTGGGAATTAAAGGTTCCCACCTATGTACACATTTTTTTTTTCTTAAATGAATATGTACAATTTTTGTTGGTTATGGAATACACTTTTATTTAATGGTTGCTCGTATTACCGTTATGAATTGAAGTGCTATTTTATTTATTAAGTTTATGAAAATATTATGAAATTTTTTTTTAGTTGTTTTGTGGCATTTATGAGATCATTATCAATGTTGAACGTGAAATTTTGTTGAACGTCATGGTGGCACTATAAAATGTCTTTTCAATTATTGTTTGTGACATTATATGAGGTCATTAATAACGTTATAGGTGGCATTCTTAGATGTCGTTAAATAAAAAAATTATGACATTTAGAAATGTAACTATTGACAACATTCATGTTATTTATAAGTGCCACACAAAGTACCCTTGGTGACATTTTCAAATGCAACTAAGTATGTCAATTGTGTCATTACGAAGTGTCATAAAACTAATTTTTCGTCATATTTTATCATGTCAATTAATTCCTTTGTTGTGGCATTCTATAATGTGAGAGTATTTAGTTCATGTGGCATTTTAAGTATGTAACTAAAAAGATAATTTAGTGACATTAATACCTTTAGCTACATCGCTGTAAATGGCACTTCTTGAAAATGTCATCATAATTGAAAATGCCACCACAATACTTTTTATCTGACATTTTCTAATGCCTCTAAAGCACATAATTGTTGTAGTGTCTAAAACAAAATACCAAAAACAAAATTTGAGAATACCAAAACACGTTCAAAAAATATAATTAGACGACCACTTAATTTTTGTTTATGTAATTCTATCCAATTAATGTCAAATAAAATTTTTAACCTTGTGACTTGTCTCTCACATAACAGTATTGAGAACTAATCGAGATAAATGAGTACTATTTTTATTTAGTATATTTCAACAGCATGTGATTTCTGGACCGGGGGGATTCGATTTCTAATAGTCTTCATTTGACATTATCTTCAATGTATTTTATTATTAGCAATTTTACTGGTTTGCTAATTATATGATCATGTTTCTAGAACCCATGACTTGCGGAACATGTTACTTCATTTTTATATTTAAAATTTAAATTTATTCCGCTGCAACGTGTATGGAATGGCGAGTAAAGATTTGAAGGCAGTCGCATGTTCATATCCAGCAGCCCTTGAATTTTGTGTTTTAAAATTTAATAATTAGTAGTTGGAGAAAATGTGATCTTGGTGTTGTTTACAACAAAGCTGCGATTCGAATTTGTTATCTTTGTTTTGTAATGGAATTGATTATTGTGGCAGCTGAATAGTTTACATTACAAAGGTAGAATATGGAACAAGTTAACAAAGAGCTAGTAATTAATGTTAAAACATCACTTCATATTCAGAATATACACAAGATAAAACTTCCGTTTCCCAAATTTGTTGTCCTTAATTCCTTTTTTTATTTTAGTATAAATTTCTAATTACAGATACTTCATCCTTACTATTATTATTGTTATTATTATTCCTCCATAAGACAGTGTTTTAACTTTTTATGGATTGCAATGATCATTCTTCACTTTTATCAGCAGGTATAGACGTATAGTATGATGGGAAAATGTAATGAAATTGTTTTTAATCTAAATTTGTGATAACAGCCACGGGGTATACGTTGGTTCAAACATAAGTTTAGTGTTGCAAGGGACAAAGATAAATTGAGCTAAAGACAAAAATACTCCATGTGTTTTGTCTAACTCCAAAAAAAACCCGTGTTATGTTAACTCCCAAAACATCCCCAGTGTTTGATTTTAATTACCACACTCAACCTAAGTAGAATTTTACTTTTGACTTTTGGCGAAATAACAAAATTACCCCTCTGTGTTGTTCTTTTTATAAATTTATTTATTCTTTTTTAAAACATAAGTATATAATGCTTGGGTCGAGTGTGGTATTCAAATTCCAATACAAGGTATTTTTTGAAATTTAAAATAACACAAGGGGGTTTTTGGGAGTTAGTCAAAACATAGGGGGTGTTTTTGTCTTTCGATGTCAGGAATAAAATTGTCATATCAAAAGCAAAATGTGAACAAATACTCACAATTTTTCGCGTTTGAATCACACTCTCTTTTCCGGGGGTGTATTTGGCACTTACTTAAGATCACAGGGGAGTTTTTGGGAGTTAAAATAACACAGGGAATTTTTTGGGAGTTCGATAAAACATAGGGGGGTGTTTTTGTCTTTCGCTCAAGATAATGATAAATTATATAAACTCAGATCAAGAAATAGAGAAAGTTTCTCGAGCCATGAATTAAACATCCTCTCAATAGTTGTACAACGAAGGCAAGGTTGCAGACAAAAAATTGCCTGTTTAAAGGCTACAATTGCGGGAATTCTAGATAAATTTAAGACTATTACAACAACGAGGCTGAATTAACCACCTACAAGCGTTTGATAAAGAAAAACACAAGTACCATATACCGATGGACGCTTAACCTTGAAATATTGCGTATGTTTAAGATATTCTTCAGTCCTGCATTTGGGAGGAAGTAAGGAACTATGATCAATCTTTTGATATTGTTAAGATTCCACAAATTTAAGTGACAAAATTCGAGTAGACAAGTATTCTACACTATATTCTTTTGAGATTTTAATCAGACAAAGACTACAATCTAAAGTTTCTGGAATTGGTAGGGAGATTGCTTGAAAGTTTGCACTTGTTCGAACTTGTTTGGTAAATATTCCCAAGTGTTTGCCTACTTTATTTTTTTCACCCAGCAAAATGGAGTCAAACATGAGATTTTAACATAATCTATGTGTTAGACACTACTACAAAACAACTTACGGAATTATATTATCTAATTCGTATTAATAATTGTTATTACCATTATTTTATAATTGCTACTAGTCGAGTCCAAAGTAGATAAATGCCGAAAATATGACGTAAATAGAACATGATAGTGACTTAAAACATCAAATTTTTGGAGTGCTCAAAAATGCTTTTGGCTTGCCTAATTCATACAATTTTTTGCTGGATTATCCCACATGATGAACTCAGTATAACTAACATGTGATATATTAGAGATATATAAACAAACAAATATATAGTCAAGCACGAGATTCAACTCCTTTTGTTCAAGATTAAATTTGTAAGTTTGTATAAACTGACCTTGAATCGCTTTCTTCGTCCATCATCAGAGTTAAACTGAGAGACACGTCCAGAAGCTTCTCTCCTGTAATTTCCAGTTTCGGTTGCTGGAGTCCATCTTTTTCTATCTTCTACTTGGCTTCTAGAATTTTGAAAGAAACCATCCTTGTCCCAAGTCACTTCATAATCAGCCCTCAATCGGGATCCTTGCTGCATTTATTACAATATCTATTCAATTAAGTAGATTCGAGGAGAAGAATGAAAATAAATTAAGTTAGCGTATCTGATTTAATTTATAAGAAGTCACATGAATAGCTGCCTACCTTAATTAGTGAGCGGCCACATAAGACCTTCAAGGCATTATAGAAGTCGGTGTATGTTTTGAATCGAACCACAATTTTACAATTGAGGCCAGATACTAGGTCTTCATCCGCATCATCACCTGTATCATTGTCCTCGGCAACATCAAGATTCCTATAGAAAGAGCAGTTTAAAGGAACGAAATATCGGAAAAAAAAATCAAAACTTTGTGCACAATAGCATTAGAAAAAGAGGATTATCATGTTACAAAGAGACGTGTTCCAAACCCATATACTTTGAAATAGCATTGCACACACAGAAAATCTATGTTCCAGTTACTCAAATCGAATATCTCCTTAGGCTCTTCCAGATTGATTTTGACCACCTTTAGACATATTTTTTCTTCTAACAATTTGGTAATAGAGAAATACATTGATCAATAAATTTACCCAAAAATAGAATATCTTGAAAAGTTGTCCAAGTAATATTAAGTTTGAAGAGATACTTGAGGACCCCTATAAGTAAATTATTCATACAAATATCACTTGTGTGGTTGCTTAGTGTTATATTAGGATATGTATAGGTACTAAATAACTGGCGAATAAAATGATTTTTCTTAATTATTGAATTGTCTCCCTACATACATACTTGATTCAGTTAAACTGAGTGAGTAGTATATACACATAGTTTGTTGGGGCCTAGGGGCTAGGTAATAAGAGGTGAAATGATTTCAGAGAAGGAACCTAAATTAAAAAAACATGACTCAAGGGGATTCCAAAATTTGCTGTTTGACCATGCATAAACTTGATTGAATAACTTAAATTGCAGAATCATTAATTAACAATATATCATTGTGAGAGTTTAGTTTTCTTCATCAAACTCATTCTTTAAGGCGACTAAGATTAAATTTACAGCATAACTGGGGGAACACAAATTCACCAATCACCCTCACTGAACTAAACACACGAATTCATCAATATACACATTAAAAGCATATTATAAACACATATAAACACATACCTTATGTTTCCAAGTGCCGAGAAAATAGCATGACTGACTAGCATTGAAGGTTTTGATGAAACACGTGGCTCAGCAAACCACCTTGATGGCACACCTTTTATTATAATAGTATCAGGTTGTTGCCTCTCACCCCTTGAATATCCTACCAAACATGTACAGAGTCGAGTATAATGATCAATGTGTAGGAGCAAGAACAAAAAATAAAAATAAAAATAAAAACTTCTTCAAACGAAAGTTAACTTGGTTATTACCATAGGCTTTGTACCATGAATCAATAAGACAACTAATAATCTCAAAAGCCAAAAATATCTTTTAATGCCTAAATGCGAAAATGACCATTTGATCTGAATCATGTAAACAATACTTTAATTACTGTAACATGGATAGATGCCCTCTTTTTTGTTATCAATTGCTCAACTTTTAAATGTTGAACTCAATGCAGCTAATGTGGTATTTTCACAAGCTCTTAAAAGAACCTCCCTACATTACATGAGCTAAACTTCAGTCTCAATCTTCAACAAATATTATCATTTCAGCTCATGATTACAGAATTTAATATTTATCAAAACAAATCAAATAATAAAAAATAAAAAAACAATACTACAGTATTAATTAACCAAACCTTTATTTCCAAAAGCAGCAATTTCCTCCCAAGCTTTCCTCATCCCTTCAGCATCATCAGATATCGGCAACACCACACTCAACTTAAACCTCACACCTTCCAAATTCAACTCCATTCCATCCATCTCACTAACAATCTGCTTCCTCCACTCCAAAAACAAACCCTCCACACCTCCTTCATCTCGGTAAGCCAAAACCCTCTTTGACAAAAAATCCAAATCCATAACGAAAAGCGTTCCACGCGCCACAGGTTCCTCGCGCTTCCGCTTGTTGAGGTCTTTGTATTTGTGAATTTTGATGTCGTCTCCGGGAATGGAAATGGAGTGGGATTTTTGGAGGTAGTCGACGAGGGAGCGTTTTAGCTTCCATTCGTCGATTGGGGAGACGGATTTGTCGGCGCGGTGGATTGTGAGGTTGAGTTTTAGGCGGGGGATGAGGGAGAGGCCGGATTCTAGTTCGAAGGGTTCGGTGGGCGATACGGTGGTAGTTGCTGATTTTTGGAGGCTCATGGCGGCGCACGGTGGTTGAGTTTCTTTCGCAGTGGGGTTGACTGCTACTACTAGAAAATTAAAATTCGATCAGAAATTCTTCTTAGTAAGTAAATAAAAATTATGACCGATAAATTATCGAAAATTGAAATAAAATAGATTATTATGACTCGTAATTTTATTCTCATAAATAAGGAAGAAGTTAATTTTTTTTAAGTGAATTGTCATATTGTATTTTTCATATTTAAACATATTTATTTAGTGTTATATAATATAATCAAATTACTGAAATAAATCATTTAGATTATTTTATTATAATTTCTAAAATTTAGTAAAGTTAGCTCTTAAAATAAAGATATTGGTGAACAAAGTATGAGAATTTGATTAAAGTTGGTTTTTTAACATTGTAAGTACTTGTAACATAAGATTTTCCTATGAAATTCTTCCTCAATAAGATAATTCCAAGAAATTATCAACCAATCTGTTATTATTTACTATTGATTTTGGTTGAATAACAATATTTGAAGTTTTTTTATGTCTTTTTGGTTTAGGTAGTTTAATCTTTTTATGTTATTTTATTACATGACAAGTTTGCTCTTCTGTCTTGTGTGTAAAATTGATACATATTCTTTTTTAGTTAATGACAATGTATTCATTGAAATTTGCATATTGTTTAATTTATCTTCCTGTAATTTGAAACATAGTATTTTACCCTTTATGTTACAAAAACACTTTGTATGCCATTCACACTCTCCGACTGAAGTAATTAAATTGCTCCTTTAAATTTTTTACAGGAAGGTAAAATGTTATATTTCCAATCACATTAACGTGATAAATTAAATATTATGCATTTCACGTGGGAGTCAATTGGCATTAGCTCGCATATAATCTTCATTTATACTACCCATACTTTTTTCACACCGTATCATTAATTTCAGGCATTAATTTTAAAACACGTCTATAAATACTTTATTGAAAATTACATGTATCTTATTGTTTTGATAATTAAATCACATTCACGGGGTAAACTAAATATTATGCATTTCACATGAGAGTAAATTGACATTAGCTCGCCTCTATATTTTTTCTGAAATCCTTATTTATACTGCCCATACTTTTTACACCGTATCAATAATTTCAGGCATTAATTTTAAAACACATCTATTAATACTTAATTTAAAATTACATGTATCTTATTGTTTTGATAATTAAATTACATTCACGGGATAAATTAAATATTATACATTTCACATGGGAGTAAATTGGCATTAGCACGCCTCTATATTTTTCTGAAATCTTCATTTATACTACCCATACTTTTTTACACCTTATCATTAATTTTAAAACACATCTATAAATACTTTATTGAAAATTACATGTATCTTATTGTTTTGATTATTAAATTACATGTATCTTATATTGGCGTAATTCTCTTATCTTATTGATCAAGTCAGAACTAGAGTTGACGTAAGGTCCCTCTCCTGGCCTAACGAAAAAACGTAAGTGTAGGCAATAATTAATATCATTTTGTGATTGCTTCAAGCAATAAACCAAAAAACATAGAAAACGACTCAATACATAATGGTAATAATATATATATGCATTTTGGATTTTTCTCCAGTTATTACCAACCCATTAGTTATCACTAATCATTGAGTTTCCTTGTTAATTAATGTCTGAAAATTTTGAATTTTGCTGCAGCATCTGTACATTATTGCTCTGAGTTTGAGAGTTGAAGGTGGAAAAAGCATTATATATGATGGCTACTGCTGGCGCTGCCTTGAATTTGTTACTTCAAAATGAGCAGGTACGTATGTACTAATTGGAACAAAAACAAGATCCTTAATTAATCTGCATTTAACTACTTCCATTTTTCATAGAACAAGATTGAAGGGAGAAATGAATGTGATTTATGTATTTATTTATTGCAGGTGGTTTTAGATAATGGTTTGGTACGAGTTACTTTAACAAATCCAGGGGGACTTATAATCGGAATACGTTACAATGGACTCGACAACTTGCTTGAGCTTAATAACCCAGCCTTAAATGGAGGGTACATATATATACATATGTCAATTAGTTGATTACCTAATATGTGTTCTTAGATACATAGTGTGTCTTTTTGGCAGGTTTTGGGACCTTAATTGGAGCGAAGCCGGAACTTCAGGCACCCGCGGAAAGTTTGATACGTAAGTCTCCCTAGCTTATACAACCCAACTTCTTTAAGTTTAACTTTTAGTGTCAAAATAATTAAGTTCATCTCATTACTGAAATTTATGCTCGATGTGTTTGTGCTGCAGTATTGAAGGAACTGATTTCAAAGTTATAGTTGAAAATGAGAAACAAATAGAACTCTCGTTCAAAAGAACGTGGGATCCTTCACTTAAGGGCGATCAATCTCCCTTGTCTATTGACAAAAGGTATATTATATATATGTATAATTTCAATGAACCATAGGTGTTGTAGTTATATGTTATTTGCTGATAATTTTTTGACATTTAGGTTCATAATGCTCCAGGATTCCTCAGGCTTCT
Source organism: Penstemon davidsonii (assembly GCA_034814905.1). NCBI lineage: Eukaryota > Viridiplantae > Streptophyta > Magnoliopsida > Lamiales > Plantaginaceae > Penstemon > Penstemon davidsonii. Next base: position 19,581,348 of record JAYDYQ010002685.1, read on the forward strand.
ATTCTTATGCAATTTATGAACATAAAGAGGATATGCCTGCATTGAATCTAAATGAAACCAGAATGGCCTTCATGCTCAACATCAAAAAGTAGGCACATTTTACTTTCTTTGTCTTATCTTATCCATAAATCTTATAATCAATTCTCTCCATGAAATTGAATTCGACATTACATTAGGTTTACGTATATGGCCGTGGGAGATGATAAGCAGAGACATATGCCCCTCCCTGAAGACCGTTTACCCCCACGTGGCAGAGAATTGGCTTTTCCAGAAGCAGTTCTCCTTGTTGATCCCGTGGAGCCAGAATTTAAAGGAGAAGTAATTATTACTACAAAAAAAACAATGTTTGAATCTTATTTTGTTAAATGCATATATTTATAGATTATGTTGTTTTTGTGTACTCGATAAGGTCGATGATAAGTACCAGTATTCATGTGAAAACAAAGATAACAAAGTGCATGGATTTATATGCTTAGAACCACCAATTGGGTTCTGGCAAATAACTCCGAGTAACGAGTTCAGGACTGGAGGACCTTTCAAACAAGACCTTACTTCTCATGTGAATCCAACCACACTAGCTGTATGTTTCTAATAAACATTCGTCCAATCAAAATCAATTAGGGAATCCTAATTTTGTTCCTATGTTTTTGAATCAGATGTTTGTTAGTACTCATTATGGGGGTCAGGATCTAGTCATACCATTTCAAGAAGGCGAAAAATGGAAAAAAGTTTTCGGTCCAGTTTTCATGTATCTCAATTCAGCTTTAGATAAGAATGATGCTAGCTCGATGTGGGATGATGCTAAATTGCAGGTTTAAACACGTATTTCACCTGTTTTCATTCTTTTTTTTGTCTTCCAAGTTTTTGGAATCTAACTTATTTATTCAGATGAAGAAAGAAGTTCAAAAGTGGCCATATAGCTTTCCTGTTTCAGAAGATTTTGTACATAGTAGTGAAAGGGGTAGCATCAGTGGCAGATTATTAGCTAAAGATGGGTAGAACTGAATTCTCTCAAGCACATATATTTATGATTATTTCAAATGAAAATGTAAACATGCACGAGTATTTCTAAAACAATGCTTGAAATTAAGGTACATTTCCGAGGAAGATATAGCAGCAAAGGATGCTTATGTGGGGCTAGCTCCACCAGGAAAGCCTGGATCATTTCAAACCGAGCGAAAAGTAGTTTTCCTTTTTCATCTGATCATATTTCTTGAGAAGATTAAAATAATGGCAAGGGATCATTTGTGTACTTATAATCGACTTTCAGGGCTATCAATTCTGGGTAAATGCGGATGAAGAAGGTTATTTCTCCATCAAAAATATATGTCCTGGGGATTATAATATATATGCCTGGATCCCTGGTTTCATTGGAGATTACCATTATGACAAAACCATACGCATTACTGCAGGTCCTAAAATCATTCAATTTCTTTTCAAACTAATATTTCATGTTAGAGACTAATATTTTTTTGTTACACAATTCAGGCAGTAAGATTGATGTGGGTGATCTCATATATACGCCTCCAAGAAACGGACCTACAATTTGGGAAATAGGCATCCCAGATAGATCAGCAGCAGAGTTCTTTGTTCCTGATCCTAATCCAATGTACATCAACAAACTTTACATAAATCACCCTACTGATAGGTTCCGACAGTATGGTTTGTGGGAAAGATATGCTGATTTATACCCTGATGAAGACTTGGTGTATAAAGTCGGCATTAGTGACTACCGAAAAGACTGGTTTTATGCTCACGTTACAAGGTATGTGCATTTTTTCGGAATAATTAATTACTATTCTCTTTTTCTAGCCAAACCATGCACCGTAGAAGACTGAATAGTGTAAATTGTGTTAATTGCAGAAAAATAGGAGAAAATGCATATAAAGGAACAACATGGCAAGTACAGTTCAAACTTGACACAATCAATCAAAGTGGAAACTACACGATGAGGATTGCACTAGCTTCCGCTACTTTCTCCATACTTGAGGTTACTTATTAACTATACTAGCTCTTCAAATTTGGGAAATATTGTAATACTACTAATTATGTTTAGTTCTTATAGGTAAGGATCAACAATAAAGAAGCAAATCCGCCTCAGTTTTCGAGTGGATTAATTGGAAGCGATAATACAATTGCAAGACACGGGATTCATGGGTTGTATTGGTTGTTCAATGTGGAGATATCAAGTTCACAACTTACTCAAGGAGATAATACAATATATCTCACACAAGCAAGGAATGCTAGCGCGTTGCACGGTATAATGTACGATTATATTCGTTTAGAAGGTCCTCGATCCTATTAATTAGGAGGATTTTATGCATACCTTCTGATAACCTATTTATATATGTGATTATGTATAAACAAGGCTCACTGTTTTTCTATGTCTACTTAGTGAATGTTTGCCTTAAAAGGGTATAAATAAAAACTGTACTGTCATTGTTAAACTATATATATAAACCTTTGTGAAACGAAAGTGTTAGGCAATATATATATTTGATCATTTGTATCTATTTCATTCAAAATCAGAGAAATATGTACTTGTTCTGATATGGCTTGTAAATATATAGTGCCTATTTGATATTAGATATAAATTGGTTAAAGCGTTATAAGGTTTCTAAACCACTTGTTGCTTTCTCACAGAATATCATATGCTAATTAAACAATATAAGTATATTTTTATTGGCCTGGAAGTTCAATCTACAATCAAGTGTTCTTTTCATTCATTTCACTTTTCAGTTGAAAGTTCTTTGTGAAATGATACTATTAATTATTTCAAACGAGATCAGAACCTACAAAAAAAAAAATCGGATTACTGATTTAAGTTTCACATTGTCAAAATCTATTAATGCAATGCAATATCATTGTAATTGTAAAGAATGCCACATATTACTTCTCCACAGGGCACAAGCATCATAATATAAGGGATAAATTGCAATATTTATAATAACACAAGGAGTAAATTGTCATATTTCATAATACAAGATGGTAAATTGCCACATATAAAAATATCGATAAGACGGTGTGAATTTTTTATAAAATTACATGAAGTAAAGTGTTTTTTATTTAAATCACATAAAGGTAAATTAAATATTACATGGTACTCAAAATAATTTCACCTAGTTCAAAGAGAAACAATAAATTAGTGATTAAATGATTATTATTAAAAGGCAAATATTCCTAGTCCACATCCAATTTCATTCCATAAATTTTGAAAATTCAAAAAAGCGATTATCAAAATATTTTTTACTTCGAAACGACGTTTACTTTGTCATAGAGAGCTAAAAGGTCAAAAGGGACATCAGAATTTATTTTCCTAAAATACATAGAAAAAGAAGACGAGAGGAAATGGGTTGCTTTGCTTGCTTTGATGCAGGAACCAAGCAACGGAGAAGAGAAGAAGAGCGTTTGGCTTCTGAAGAAGCCCGTTCCAAAGCTGCTGAAGCTGCCCAAAAAAGGTTTTTTTTTTTTCTTATTATTATCATTTCGATTAATTTCCATAGTTCTGATTAATCATCTGAGATTTGTCTTAATTCTGTAAAATAACATCCATAGTTTATGAAGAATGATACAATTATTGGAAAATTGAATCCCTGTGGAAGCTATGGTTATGTTTCACAGCTGAATAAAATCTGGTGTTGATTTTGGTTATTAAATTAATATAGAAGAAACCTTTTTGGGTCTATTTTCCTTGTCCTTTTTTATTTTAGTCCTAGCCTCCCAAGAAACAGGGCTGAAAATACAATGAAAAGCCACAAGTTAATTGGTTTTCTCCATGGAATGGTTATTGAACTTTGAACTAGTTTCTAAATATATTAGTAATTCTAACTTCATTGGTTTCTTGGACAATAAATTTTTAATGCAGTGTAACTAGAAGATTAAGTGTGACCATTCTCATTTGGAGATAGATTAGGTCTGTTTCCATAAATTGGTATTGGAACAAGAATAGGCAAATAGGCATGGTGAATGATCGGCAATGAGTTGAATAGACTTTTCATTTCCATCAATAAGTTATCCACGATGTTGAGTGGCTGTCCTCTAGGTTGTACCTTATTGAACGTCCAACTCATCTAAAAGCTTAAGCTGATAGAGAGGAGAGACGTTTAATGTTGTAGGCGGTATACATTTTACTTAAGCCTAATGTGGTCGAGCACATAATTTCTTGTTGGGCTTGAGCTTGACTCTGGTATCATATTGAATGTTCAACTCATCTAAAAGCTCAAGGCTAAAAAGGTTTCTTTGTATACTTCAACATATATCCTTTGTAAAACAATAACTGCAGGCAAGAGCAATTTGAAAAATCTGCAGCAGGAAGAGCTGCAAAGGCACAGCTTGCAGCTGCTGCAAAACATAACGCTAATTCCAACAACAATGAACCAGTTCTTAAGGTACTCCTCTTGTATCTTTTTCTTTTCTTTTGGTGATAAATATAATATGGTTTGGGGGTGTATGAGCTAATTTTTCATGATCATATAATATGGTTTCATCTGTCCTGATTAACCTGTTTATTTTATTTTATGAGTTTAATGGGTTCAAGAAGTTGAAAACTTGCATTTTACTCTATTGTCTTGGCACATACTTTATAAACCATATTGTATTGTGATATTGGTGCCTCAAGTTGATCGCTTTTTTGTTTGTTATGTCAATGCAGTGGCAGATGGGATGAGGATACGCTATTGCTCTACTTCCATTGATAGCGTAAGTGTTTGATAATATGCCTTCCTTTTTTATGTAAATTCACTTTGGGAAGATAAGAGAGATCGATGCTTGAAAAAGGTTGCAATGAGTTGAACATTAGGAAAAAGCGTTAGGTGAAATTTTAGGTTTTCCTTCTCTTCCTAGTACTCGAATTCTTGAAAATAATTTCCACATAACTGGTTTTTCTTATTCAAATTTGTTGCAAATTAGCCAAATAACTCCATGATGTAGAGGATGATTAAATGAAATTCTCAGATTTATTCAGAAGTAATTTAAATCAGACTGGATCGGCGACCACAGCTTATTGGATCTAGTGACATCATCAGCTCATGGCAGTTATGGCCTCAAAAAGTAATACCAGACATGCATGTTAGTAACATACATGGGATGGACATAATACCATCATTATACATCGTTAGCTCAATTCTATATATTTGCACACTGTCCGAGAAAGATCAAAGCCCATATATACAAGACTATAGTTTAAAATATTAAAACTGAAAATGATAAACCAAAGATAACCATCGAAATTGATTAACCTTTAATTGTTATTTTATCATTGATGATTTACTCATTTAAACATGAATAAGGGTTTTTTGAAGCTGGTTCCTGTAAACAAAGGATTACTTAATGTGGACTCCTAAGCATTTCTAAGGAGTTCTTATGGATTTTATATCCTTCGTTTATACACTTTCTTGATAGTTTGGCGGAAAATGTGAGTTATATCTCTTCCTTATACATGAGAACTATATGATGATGTCTTTTATGTGTTTCTCAATGCAGTTACTTATATCTTAACTCGCCATATAATTTAATTTCTGAAACCTTATTGGATAGAATATTGCTTGTTCAATAAAACACAATGTGGATTCTGCACTATACTATGTAGCTGTGCTTATGACAATAAATTGCTTTTGTCCTGCACAGATTTACGAACTTGGGTCCGACCAGATTGTCTGCGTGATGTAAGAGCTTCTTCAATCAAAGACTCTTGGTGTAAATTTAATGTATACAACTGAATAAAGCTGAATAGTTGTTATTTGTTTTATTTTGCTCAGTTGTCTCTGTGTCTGTTTAGATGTGGTAGATTCAGCTCTGTATTTACTCTTCAGCCCCCTTTTTTTTTTTTTTTTTTTTTTTTTTTTCTGTCCCAGCCTCTTTGTATCATACAAGTTGGAGGAAAATAATTATGGTTCTCATTCCCTTTATAGAAAGATTTAATGTATGGAATATGTGATAGGTTTCTCTTTTACCATTTATTATATGTAGTCATGTCATTTCTTATTTGAGTGAAGAATGATTTGTGCAAATTCAGATGACCTTGTAATTATGTTGACGGTTTAGTCTTTTTATGTTCTAGCATATGTTTGTACAATGCCAAACACTTGCCCAAATCAAGGGTAAATGCAAAATACTCCCCTGTGTTATGCTAAACCTGCAAGAAACTACCCTATGAAATTTTTTTTGCGTCAAACTTCCTTGTGTTTTCAAAAATCCTATAAAAAACACCCAATTTATAAAAAAACATGTCGTTTTGGGTTGACATATTTCAAGAAATCATTTTTAAATACTTCAAGTTGATCCATACAACTTCATATGACATTTCTTAAAATTATTTCTTGAAATATGTCAATCCAAAACGACTTATTTTTAACAAATTTTTTTTTTGTAGGGTTTTTAAAATCACAAGGAAGTTTGGTGCAATAAAAATTTCACATGGTAGTTTCTTGCAGGTTTATCATAACACAGAGGGGTATCCCCCCCAAATCACTATATTAAGAATGATTCTTAATAGAAATGGAGTTGTCTAATTTTTTTACTTTTAGATAAAACTTAACTCTGGCACATGTGATATTGTGATCTATATTCAGCTGTCAATGATTCTAATTCTGGTTATATTTGCCCTACTTCATACCTAAGCCATTCCAATAAATATTAAACGAATTTGAAATGTCGATTTTTAAAAGGATAATACCATATTTGTCCTCTGAAACTTAGAACAACGTTTTTGTCTTTTGAAGTGTCTTCTTTGATCTATCTTCTTTTCCTTCAGATAAATCAAAACCTCAAATGTAGAGCTTCACTGTAACTAAATGACTTTTTTCTATTGAGTCTCATCTCTTCTCCTAGAAAGATTAAAAGTTCCGTTAAATTTAATGAACAAAAAGAAGACTTTGAATGAAAGTTTTTCTTGTTATCAGTTCTTCATTATACGCTCGTAACAAAAATATCTAATGTCGTTCTGTATAGAAACTTTTGTTACATGGAGCCTTGATCTTATTTTCGGCTTAAAAACTCATTGGATGACTAAATGATTTATTTGGTACAAGAAACTTTGATCTTATTTTCGGCTGAAAAACTATTGGATGATTCACCTACGCTTGGCATATGATGGTTTATAAAAATGAAAATTAAAACATTTTTAACAAGCGCTTTAGTCATTTAGTCGATAATTTACTTATCTATTTTTGGTAAAATTAATTTACGTCAAGAGTTCATGTACTTAGAACACACGACGTAATTTGATGAATTGGTGATTTGAAAAATCATTTTTATAACAACTGTGAAAGGATTTATATAAAACAAGTTATTTTTTCAAAACTGATTTGAAGGTAAATAAAATGTGTTAAGTTCCCAAGATAAATATACTAGGTTTAAGCCCATAGAAAGATAATAATTTTTTTTGAAGCCCATAGAGATATAAATGAATTCAATTATTACGATAAAATATTGGGTAAATTACGAATACCCCCCTCAGGTAAGGTCTAATTACAAAAATCACCCTCACGTATTGGATATTACAAAAATCCCCCTCAGGTTTCTCACCTTCTTACAATTAACCCCTTGCCCCTTAAATGTTCCAATTTTGCCCTTGGATGTTATTTGTATTGTTTGTAATGTCTTATAAATGTTAAAACTTGGGTGCTAATTATTATATCTTATAAATTAGAAAAGAGATAATTATATATTCACTAACAAAATAATTGATAAAATTTATAATTCTCCATAATTTTAATAAATATTGCAAAAAAAAAAGGTATTTATATATTTATTAGCAATTTAAATTGTAAAATATTAAATGAAATAGAATTTTAATAATATATTTTATAAATATGAACAAATTGTTTACACATTAGTTAAATGAATTTATTTTATAATTTAATAAAATTATATTGAATTATAAATAAGATATTTTAATTTATTAAAGTTTATATTGTATTTAAATTAAAATATTTATTGAAATTTATGGACAATTATAAATTATATTAATTATTTTGGTGGTAAATATATGATTATTATTTTTATAATTTACAAGATATAACAATTAACACCCAAATTTTAAAATTTATAACATATTATAAACATTACAAATAACTTCCAAGGGCAAAATTGGAACATTTTAGGGACAAGGGGTTAATTGTAAGAAGGTGATAAATCTGAGGGGGATTTTCGTAATACCCAATACGTGAGGGGGTTTTTTGTAATTAGACCTTCCCTGAGGGGGTATTCGTAATTTACCCTAAAATATTAGCATTTTAATTTTTTCTCTACTTTACAAAAACCCCTATTTGGACGGGATATGGTCCAATTTCGTGGGTCTCAGTTTAAAAAAAAGTTTGGGTGGTTTCTTTGAAACATCACTTGGTTAGATTTTAGATGTTAGATAACTTGGATTTGTGGTTCTGAAAAAATTGAAACCTCACTTGGAATGATTTTGGATGTTGGAGTTTGGAGAAAAAAATAGGTGGTAGGTGTCAAATCAATATCTTTTTAAGATAGTTTGGGAAAAAAAATGACAGAAAAATACTTTTGATACCAAATTTTAGTCCAAAAAACACATTTGGTACCAAACTTTTCGAAAAAACACATTTCATACCATGATTCACACCGTCTTGACACATTTAATTTTGTCGTCAATTTTTGGATGAAATTTAGCACGTCCCGCTCGCGTATCCGTTAAATTGACAATGAATATGCACAGGTTTTAAAGACCCATCATTGTTAACTTAACGGACACGTGAGCGGCACGTGCTGAATTCCGTCCGAAAATTGACGACAAAACTAAATGTGTCAAGAGGGTATGAACCATGGTATGAAATGTGTTTTTTCAAAAAACTTGGTATCAAATGTGTTTTTTGGATTAAAATTTGATATCAAAATTATTTTCCCTCGAAAAAAATAGATGATAGGTGTCAAATTAATGATTTATAGGTTTTAAGAGTTTAGGTGTATATTTATAAATAAATTTGTGATGAGTTTCATGACTCTAACGAAAAATCATTTAGAAGGGTTTTGACCCGGTCTTGCGAAACTGGGCCAAAACCCATCCACGTATAGCCTCTAGAATTGTGAACCCATAAAGGAGAAACCCTAGAGGAGTGCCGCCAAAGCACTACAAATAACAGCAGAGCACAGCTTCTTCACTCACCGTCTCCGTCTTCGTCTCTCAATTTTCAAATTTCTCTGCACCTCAATTTTTCATTTGTTAAAAAGCATAGACACATGAATTAATTAATCAATCTTCTTTGTTGGTTAAAGGTTTTATACTGATTTTTGATTCTGAATTGCCTCTTCTTTCGGCTGCAAGGGTTAGAGATTATCTGATGATGATCGTTTTCCTGATGGCCTTGTTCTGGAGGCATAAATTAACAATTTTATTTTCCAAAACTTTTAGATAACCCAGATCTCCTATTTTCCTATATGTTCTGGGCTCGCTGGTTTTGGTACATTTGTTTTTCCATTTTAATTTTGAGCTCTTCTGTTTTTTTTTTTTTTAAAAAATGGTTTCTGCAAGCTTAGTATATCCGCTATTATATGATTTTGTTTTCTTTATTATATGAGTATATTTTATTAATTGTTATTAAAGCAAATAATTTGTAGTGAGTCTCAATACTAAACAGAAAACATTACTCTTTTATTGAATAAATTATTTTAGCAGTATCCATCAATTTTAAAATTTGTGCTATTTATTAGAACAAGTTCAAATAATTTATGTCATATAATAAATAAAGATTGTTCTTTATGAATTGAAATAATTTATTCAATTATAATTGTAATTATAGATAAAAGAAATACACCATAAGAACAAGCTTATGCTGAATCTAAATGCAAATGTATTAATCAAAATGTTACAATTGGCATTGCAAATTGAAGATGAAGTAAACTACTTAAAAAATACAAAAATTGTGAAAATACATTAATTGAAAAACATGAAAAATCAATCAATAAAAATAGTAGTCTCATGTAAAATGAATAATTAAAAAATATAAATATTCATGGACGATGAGAATTAAAATAAGTGAAAAGAAATTTGGAATAAATCAATATTCACTACATATATGGAGTTTTCATTTTTAAACTCTATATTTGAAAATGCAAACTTTATAATAGTGATTATCTCCAAATTATTATTCGTTTGTTTTTTGTCTTCGTTCAGTTTTCAAAGTACACGAGAATATGAAATATTATTATTGGTTTTTGTGTATTTAAAAAAAAAGTAAGTTTGAATTTTTAGAATTAAAATGAAGAGTAGGTTTATTTTTCAAAAAATTGTAGATTCTTTTCAAAGATTATGAAAGGAAAAGAAATAGTAAAGTATGTAAGATCATATTTGTTATGTAAATTAATAATGTAAGAAATTCAATTCCTAACGATACAACACTTTTCAAATGGAAATTTATTGGGGATAAGTTTGGTACTAAAGCGAAAATTATGGATCTGACTGTGCAAGGGAATAGGGAAGAACTTGGTTGTGCTCGTCAAGTCAGATGTGATCAAAATAAATTTGATGCTTCTATGCAATGCAATCGAGGGGACTTGTGGTTTGAGAGTCGTGGCTAGAACATCCACGAGAGTTTATTTAGAAATTAGAAAGGGTTTCAGAGAGGTTACAAGGGTGGTTGTCCAAGTTGCGATGAGGCAAAAGGCCACGTTGTTGGCAGTGGAATTGGCCCGTGATCATACATGAAATATGATCGTTTTGGAGGGAGATTGTAGCGTTGTCATTGGTGATTTTAATGGGGAGGCGGGGTCACAAGCGACTTTTAGAGCTGTCAATGATGACGTCAAAGCTAATTCAAGAGACTTTGCTTCTTTTCAAGCTTGTTATATAACTTATATTTGAAGGGAAGGAAACAAAGTAGCACATGAGATTGTCAAACTTCCATGTTATGATTATTTTGATGTAACTAAATTATAGTCTTTTATTTGTGAAAATGTGATCATCGAAATGATTCATTAATAAAAGATGTCGTTTGTTTCTAAAAAGAAATAGTTTACCAAGACAATATTACAATTTTAAATAATAGACATAGATCTACATAAACCTCAGTAAATTTTCGAATAAAAGAATCCGTACTTTTGATAGAATCGAACTCAAGACATGTAAATTTGGGGTTTCAATTTAATCCTGATAACAAAGCCTCCTCGACTCTTCTATTCTAGTCTCATTTATTGACAAATAATTTCATCTACACAAACACCCAAAATAGTTATACCTATATAGACACGACTGCACAAAATAACTACACTAATATATTCCTCTCATCTTATAAGTTTGGTACGAGTAATTGAATTTTTTTTAACATCAAAATATTACAAATTTACAATACATAATCTAATTTATTTATTTCAACAATAATTTGATAATGTCATATGTCCCTGAATATATGCTACTATTTATTTCCTTCCCAAAATAACACTCCATTCTTATAAATGAAATTATTTTCTTAAAAATATTCTCTTACATAAAGTAATAATTTAATCACCCCTACTTTTAAGGATATATATATGTAAGAACACATAAAAGTTTCATCTTTTTATTTTTTACATAAAACTTCGCGCCAAAAGTAAAATGATAGAAAAAAAGAGGACGATGGGAGTAACACTATATCAATTTTTTAATTTCATAATAACATAAATTTAAGAAAATTATCTGCTCCAATATCTAAAAAGTTTTAACTTTTTTTTTTTTTTGTACTATAACAAAAAACATAACGAAACTAAATAAGATAATCTTCTAACAACAACAACAATTCCTCTGGAGCAGCAACCAAAACCATTTAGCCTCCATGAGCTCGTGGCCTAATTTTGAGAGCTCCGCACAACCATTCTCATTTCTTTTAATATGCACTTTTCGACTTTTCCATGACATCCCAATAAGCAGTTAAGCACTAGACATTCTTCAATAATTCTCCTCAAGGGGTGGCAATTAAAAGTTTAACCTTTTTTTTAAGTAATTATTAAAAGTTTAGCTTCATATTGAAGTTAATATAGCAAAAAATTTAAGATAGAGAAAAAAAAAAAAAATTGCAAAATTACATATTTTCTTCAAGAAGGGTCGCGGCACAACTCTATTATCTTTATTCAGAACATGAATTTGAAGTGATGATTCTTAAATCACATAGATGTGTTATCGATAAATCGCAATAAAGTATGCATATTCCAATATGGAAATAAAATTCAATTGATTCTATAATTTAGTTCCCATGAAATCAAATTCACTTTACCATAATTATTAAATACAGAAACAAAAAAGGAAAAGAAAAAGAATACCAAAGCGTCTATATTATTTCCCCTCTCAAACCCCCGTTCGCCACCTCTCACCGGTGGATTCGCCGCAGATCTCAACCTTTCTCCGTCTCCGCCGCCGTGAACCACCACGCTTGCCGCATCTTTATCTTCTCCTATCTTTCCGGTACTTCCATTACTCTACCAAAGCTCAAACACTCATTTAATAAAATTGCGTCTGTATATTTTACCAATTTATATATTCCATTTGAAACAGAAACCGTTTTATATGTCGTATATTTGATTGTTTTAACTACTATACAGAGTCCTAAACTATGAGTTTTTGCAAATTGATAATCACTAGAACCCTAACTTTCGAAATTTCAGAACCCTATGCCTATCAGCAACGGGAGTTTCACAAAGCCAGCATCGTTTCAAAACGATGCCGTTGGAGCGAAGCCCCTGCCGCCGTTGATTCTCGATCGATTTAGGGCTATGTTGAAGCAGAGAGAGGAAGAACTTATGGTTTTTGGTGGTGAAGCTGGGACAGATGAAATTGTGCGGATTTACGAGATTGTGTTGGCTTCACTTACTTTAAATTCCAAGCCAATGATTACTGATCTTACTATAATAGCGGGGGAGCAGAGAGCCCACGGCGAGGGTATTGCCGATGCTATTTGTTCGCGGATAATTGAGGTATAGATATCTAGGATTACTTCTGGTGAATCCTCAACAGCTTCTGTAGTTCTTGTAATCTGTTTATATTATTGTCATAAGAGTGTATTTGGGTTTTGTAGCGCAGAAAGTGCATAAATAATTGAAGTTCCCTCACTCTTTCTCATTATGTTTTTTTCTTATGTTTGATGTTTATGCAAGTAACTCTCCAAAAAATAAAAACATAAGAATTACAATGTTTGGTAGCATGGAATGGGTATTTGAAATTGGAATTCAGATAAGTTCCACTTGATACTAATTTAAAGTTGGTTATAGAAGCCGTTAGAACTAAGCTGCCAATTTCAATCTATCTAACTCTTTAAACATGTGCAACTTAAGAAAAATTGTCCTTCTGGTTTCTTTCGGAATTTTGAGTTAAGTGAGGTTTTTATCTTTCATCAAAGTAAGAAGCAAAAGATATCATGGAATTACTCACTGAAATCAAATTGATGTAAGAGCTAAGAAGCTTCATTGAATTTTGGATTGTGGTTTATTAGTTGATGTATATTTGTGTTTGTTGGCTTGGTAATCTCATTCAACTCAGAAAGGTGGATACTTGTTTTCTTAGACTACTTATTTTGTAATGTTTTGCAAGTACTATTGTGTGTTGGCATCAAAGTGCGGGTTTCTGTTAAGGGCATTATGATTCCGTTGTCTATATTATTACTGAATTTTTGAACTTATTGGCCGAAATGAAACAAGAAGTGCTTTAACTCTTATGTTATTTCTTTATTTTGAAACGTCTGAGTCAAGTTCAATTTAAATATCTTATCTAATTCTATAATTTTGCTTACAGTTGAACAACTAAAGGTTTTTCCCACTTCTACAATTCTCGGCCAGAGGATAAGTACTTTGGTCTCCTTTCCCCTCTACAGTGTTATATTTTAAATTTTAATTGTTTGAACCGAGGACATAGGGAGTTGAATCTTTCATGTTTTTCATCTTCTTGTTGGTTGCTTGACCATGTTATGGTTTGGGCTGCACGCAGTAAACTGTTTAAGCGTAGGCTTTTCTAATATCTATTTTATAGTCTATCTTAATTGCACCCTACTTCTGAAGCTTTGGCGTACTGCTAGAAGTTGTCGATATATCAGACAGGGAGACTATATTGTTTTCCGTCACCCTTTGGGCTTTGGATTTTCCTGGGTGATAGTTGCAATCAACACTTATTTTGCCCAAAATCTGGACTTCCATGTTGTCTTTATCATTATACAGTTATGTTATCTCGCTTTTCCATTTTTTTTCTTATGTAAGTGGAAAATGTAGTAAGAGCATCTTAATTTAATTAGTGCTATATCTGGGCTTCAATCCCTTTTATTTAATATATTTTAATATCTGACAATTAACTTTGTCTTCGTACCATTTTCTGTCTTGCTGGTATTTTTTCTTGAACACTTTTTTAGTTTTTTATTTTGTTATCCCAGTGTAATATAAGAAAGAAGCGCAGCAAATTGTTTATTAACTCTTTACTTGGGCCTAGAAACTTTATAGTATTTGATATTTTCCAGTTCTTTCTCTTATATTAATCTTTTCCAGGCTCCAGTTGATCAAAAGCTGCCTTCTTTATATCTTCTGGACAGTATTGTGAAGAACATTGGCAAGGAATTCATTAGATACTTCTCTACTCGCTTGCCTGAGGTAAGAATGAATATCGAATACTAATGCTTATATACATTTTTCCATGATAGCTTGAGCTGATGTGGTTTTAACATGTTTGTAAATTCTTATTTATATTTGCTTGACAAAGGTTTTCTGTGAAGCCTATGCACAAGTCCACCCCAATATGCACCCTGCAATGCGGCATCTTTTTGGTACATGGTCATCTGTGTTCCCATTGTCAGTACTTCGCAAGATTGAAGCTAAGTTGCAGTTTTCCACTTCTGTGCATGGTCAACCCTCTGGCCTGGGCTCTTTGAAAGCTTCTGAATCTCCTCGAACAACACATGGGATACACGTAAATCCAAAATATGCACGACATCAGTTTGGACATTCAGCTGTAGATACTGTAAGCTTGTAGTGAAATCTCTCCTCCCTTTCTCGCTTGCATTAATTATTATAGAAATCTTATTACATTTTGTATGCATTTGGATATTACAAGTATTAGAATAATAAAAATTATTAAGTAGGTAGTTTGCAATGATGATTTTCTATATTTGTTGGTGATTTGATAACACTAGTAGATTTACAATTCAAAATAGATATTCAGGGGCTAAGAAAATTTGTGAAATCTCAAATGCTATTTTATGAATGGGACCTAGTCAGGTGGATTTACCATCATTCCTTGTTGAAATTCTTGTTCTGTCCCTTCCCAGAAATGGAAGTGGTGCTTTCCAGTTGACCAAGAATGTTTACTCTCTTGCAGATATTGGGTTGTGCTATGATCTTATTGATAACTGTGGGTAGGCTTCAAATTTGTTTCTTTCTCCTCACTCATAAATTCAAGGGTAGAAGCTTTTGTCCCAAAATGGGTGAAAAAAATTGCAATTAGCCACTTTCGTAAATAGTTTTGAATTTTAACTTTTCTTGAATCATATATTATTAAATGGAGGCTACACTTTAAGACAAATTATAATATGTTATTTTTCAATTATTTCATTTGTATTTATCATGTACCTTCAGTTGTCTCATTACTAAGTTCTGCTTATAACTCTTTCTGATTCTTGTTATTGTAATGTTTTGTCATTGCTTGTGATATACACTTTTGCTTCTCTACCTTAGCTGAGCTCTCTGAGTGTGGAATTTTGTGTTTATGAATGCAGTGGTAAAATTTATATAATTCAAAGTTTTTCAATTTGCAGGTTGGAGCTGAAGTTGTAAAAAAGCCTCTGCCATCAGCTGCCAGGATCATGAAGTCTGCCTCCCCATATAGAATTGGGAATGGTGGGTCATTGTCGCCTTCACTTGAAGAGTTTAGTGTAGATAATTCTCCAAATAGACTTGCTGTTGGGGCCTCATCATCTCACGCAGGCATTGATTTTGGGTTCAGCAGAAGGATTGACAGAGAGGAGGAAATAAATGAACGACAAACAAGAAATTGGCAGGGCAATTCCAATCAACATCTTAAAACTTCTGCTGCGTATAATTATACCAATAATGTTGATCTTCGAGGACCTAGAGCTCTAATTAATGCCTATGGAATAGATGAAAGAGAGAAAAATTTGAAGCGTAAACATGAAACGACTGAGCAGTTGGATGCTAATGGTGTTGACCCAAAAGTAGCTACTAGGACCTGGCAAAATACTGAAGAGGAAGAATTTGATTGGGAAGATATGACCCCAGGATTATCAGATCGGAGACAGTGTAATGAAATTCGCTCTTCTATTCAACCTCCTAACAACTCAATGGCAAGCCACAGGTTTAACACAAACTGCAGTGCTCCTTTGGTTGCTGATTACAGAGAGAACTGGTCCAAGGCTCGTTTTTCTTCTGTTCCTAATTCTTCCATTGAAGATGATATCAATGTATGCTTATTAAGTGGTCTTTGACAACATTTCTAACTTATCATCACTTTTCTGTTTAAAATTTTGTGCTCAATGCTATTGCTTAGGCTTGGTAAATTATTCATATTTGGTGTTCATTTTGTGGATTGTTGGATCTATAATTTTAGACATTTATTCATGATTAAAATGGTAGGCAACAGTTCGAGAGCCCTTTTCTGGCTATCATAAAAAACTTGAAAGTTTTCCCCAGTAAAGAATTTAACATTCTTTCAACATTCCTTACTTTCTAGTAGGTTATAACCCTACGTATATACGATTCCGTACTGTCCAAATTTTCTGAAACATTCAGTACTTTTTCTTTTCTTTGTTGCAGTTTGTTCAAGGATCAATTAACGGAATTGCGGGCTCCAGTGATTCAATAAGTCATATTCCTTCTAGTTTTGGCAGAGAATCCTTGATTTTACAGCCTCAGCAGTCTCAGAGCCATTTGAATGCCAAAGGAGGTGGATCCTTTCCTGAAAGTAAGAGCTTTTCCTCTGCTGGTGAGCTAAACCCCCCTGTAATTGGCAATTTCCCAAACGCAGAGGGGTTGTTTGGTGGACCCGTAAATGCAATGTCAAGGTTCAATTCTACTTATGACTCTCCAGCTCCTATTACTCAGTCCGCTAATGCAGTAGCTTTATCAAAAGCCTGGTATCCAGCAAAATTGCCGAGTACACATAATTTTCCCTCAGTTTCTGCTCCTCCTATGCAAACACAAATCAGGGGCCCATTTGGAAACGAGAATGCTGGCAATGTGGGTAGTAATAGAAGCATGTCACAAATGAATTTTCCTCAAGTTCCTAATCAACGCCCAGGACCAGTTTTAAATTTGCAAAGTCCTGCGCAAGCTTCTCTAGTACAGCCAAACATGTCAATGCCTCAAGAGGTTAGGCAAAACTTTGCCCTGCCTTCTGGTGCATCATTAAATTCACATGCAATGGTACCGCCTCCGACTTATGGATACCTCGCACAAGGACATGTTCCTCGTATGAATACTACATCGTCTAATTTAGTTCCAAGTTTGCATCCACATTTGGCAAACAACAATACAACAAATATGCCATTTCACCCACCTGGGCTGGCCTTGCCTTCTTTATTTAATGGGCCTCTTCCTGGCACTAATCAGCCACTACCGGTTGGTCAAAATATTGGTCAAGTTGCTTCAAGCCCTCAGGCTGGAGGAGCACTTTCAGGTTTAATTAGTTCTTTAGTGGCCCAAGGTTTGATATCATTAGCAAAACAGGTATGTTTTAGGTCCTCAATTGTGTGTTTTGTCGTTAGTTAATTGTGTTGTTTTTAAAATCACATTAATTTGTAATATTTATAGGATTCTGTTGGAGTGGAGTTTGATCAAGAAAATCTTAAAGTGCGTCATGAATCTGCAATATCTGCTTTATATGCGGATCTTCCCAGACAATGCACAAGTTGTGGCCATCGATTTAAAAGCCAAGAAGAGCACAGCAAGCATATGGACTGGCATGTCAACAAGAACCGGACATTAAGAAACCGTAAGACAAAGCCTTCTTCAAAGTGGTTTGTGAGTGGAAATATGTGGCTCCATGGTGCTGAGGCATTAGGAATTGAAGCAGTTCCCGGTTTTTTACCTGCTGAGAACATTGTGGAAAAGCAGGAGGATGAGGAAGTGGCTGTTCCTGCTGATGAAGACCAGAATGCTTGTGCATTATGTGGAGAGCCCTTTGATGATTTCTATAGTGATGAGACAGAAGAATGGATGTATAAGGGGGCCGTATATATGTATGCACCGGCTGGGTCAACACTGGGAATGGATAGGTCGCAGTTAGGTCCTATAGTGCATGCTAAATGTAGGTCAGATTCTAATGCGTCCCCATCTGAAGATTTTACAAAAGATGAAGAGGTATGCAGTTTTTCCTTTCTCTCTTTTGGTAAATCTTAGTGTTGCTTAGATCTCTTTCAACCTTTTTTATCAACTAATGGTATGTTATAATTGTATATGGTGCATATGATTAATCGTTTGGAGAACTTGAAAATCACAATTTCTCTCGTCTTCAATTTAGTTCCTTAGGTTGTTATGCAACACTTTAACGCATCAACCCATTTGGACAGCTGATTCAAATTTAGATATTTTCTTTATTATTCTTCAACCCTCGTCATATTATCATATACTTGGTAAAAACTTTTTATAGTTTCAATTGATACTTCAAAAAATGCTCTTGTGAAGTGGTGTTAATGTGTAAGTTCGAGAACTAACTGCTAGGACGGTTAATAAGAAAGAAAGTTGTAATTTCTATAGTAAGAATAGATCCTGAATGTAGTTATTGTGCATGTGCTTCTTAATTTCTTGATCAACTTTTCAGTTCAACATATATTGAGACATGCTGATATGAACTGATGTTCAGCTGTTCAAAGTCTTAATAGAATAGTTTTACCTCAGGATGTGAGGCATACAAGTATTCATTTGATGTTAGCTGTAGGCCTTCAACTTAAGCTTTTCCAGATTATATCAGATTTAACATGAAGTGTTGCTGATCTGAACGTGTGCTACTGGTACTATTAATACTGGAATCTTATATGTGATGGATCTGTGATATAGGCAGCACAAAATGTAATGTGTAATACGATAAAACCTCGTGAGCGTATTACAAGGTGAAATATCAAATTATCACGGTTACACAATTTACATGTACAATAAACTATGTCAAGCTGCATAGATGGAATTCAATGCTGTACAATCATGTTCTATTAATAAAACATGTTGGCAATATGTATGCTTTCAGATTATAAGTAATTTGTTGGCATATTGAAGAAAATTGTGAATATCCCTTTACAATATTGTCTTTGATTTTTATATATGCATGCTTGTAGTTGCTGGGTTAAAGAAATACAACCTTCATATTACTTCCCATGTGCAGGGATCGACTGAAGAAGACAAACAAAGGAAAAGGTTGAGGAGTTAGCTTTTAGGTCACCTCTAACTTTAAATTGAGTTATTACAAATTATTGTTTACTTTCTCTCCTTACATTTTCTAGCCTAGCCTCTGCCAAAATCTTGTATATTTTTGTAGTGTGGCTTGTATCATTTTAATTTTCTTGGAGAAGAAAGATAAGTCCGGCTTTCTCTGCCGTTCTTGATTCATATTTCCATCAAGAATCCTATTGTCACTTTATTTTTTATTTTTTTTTAGTATGGGAATTTCATAATCATTTGATGGTTGCGGAATCGGCCCGGCATATTAGGGGGTCCTAGGGAAAATTTTATTCTACAAAAAAAGAATATCATAATTAAAATTTACCTCTTACTTTTAAAATTGTAAAAATATTAATTAAGTATTTACATGGTTTTTCTCTAATATATTCGTTATAGATCGATAAAATGACAAATCAACTTAACTTTAAAAAAATTCAATCGTAGTATGTTTTTAATTATATAACTTCTAATTTTAAAACTCCTTTTTTTTTATAAAAAAGCAAATACTACAAGTATTGTGGATAATATTATAAGAGGTTTCTGAATCTTGGGGGTGTGCGTTTCAGTAGTAAAATCGAATTAATTAATACTAATTTTTGTATTTAGACTGGTTAGGTAATTTCAGAATTTGTAACGTATGTCAAATTGGTTAATTCATAGTTTGACCAAAAAATTCGAAAATTGTAGATTTGGGTCTTTTTATATAAATTTTCTGTAAATTAACTTTTAAAATTTATAGCTTAACCCAAACTCATTGAGAGGAAACGATGGGACTTAGAAAACCACATGTTAAATTAAAACATCAGTTGTGAATTCCCTGTAAACTCACTCATCTTTGATCTTTTGTACACAGTAGTAGTTGGGCTTGAGTTGGCATTTTAAAAGGCGAGAATTACTCAAATTACCCTTGAGGTTTAGTGTAATTACATTAACCACTTTTTGTGTTCGGACTCATTCACTCAAATTATCTCTGCGATATTAGACTCAATACAGTTACCCCCTTTTTTGAATTCCAGAAATTCCATCTAAGAAAGAATTTGATGTGAAAAAAGAGGTTAAAATCGATTTAAAAAGGGGTAAAATTGTGTTAAATTGGTCAAAAATGGTTGAAATTGGTTGGAAAATGGGTTAAATCAATGAAAAAATGATAAAATCGGTTTGTCACCCTTGAGGTTTGTGAATTCTTATATGGTACCTAGAAATATTTATGGAATAATTTTTTATGAAATTAATGTCATAAGGGGGTAACTGTAATGAATTCAATACCTTAGGGGTAGTTTGAGTAATTTTCCCTTATAAAAGTCATTAACTTAAACCTGGACCCACTTCCACAAAGACCAAATTAATTTAGGAATGTGACCCACTTGGTTTTACATTTGGGAAAGAATTTAGGCTATGTTTGGTTTATGAATTTTAACCAATAAAATGTAAATGAACAAGAAATAAAGCTCAACGGTGCATCGTTAGATGTAAGAAAAAATATTTTACTTAGCGCTTTATTCACTAAAATTCAAGAATCTAAGATAACCTAAGCAAAACGGGTTTACACAAATTCAAGTAATGTAGCCGTCACCACTTGGGGGTTTACTAATAATCCATTTTTCTGTTTTCATATTTCATCGGGATATTAGGCTCATGCATAATTCATTTCGCGAAAGGTCTGATACCATGTAAAACCCTTTTTTCAGTGAAAATTTAAACCTGAGTACGTCACGTTGTGAAGATTAATCATTTTCAATAGACCAACCACCCATTTGTAACGGATTCATATAATCCAATTAGGTAGACTCACTCTAGCTTTAGGTTTTGTAAGACACACGAAGGGTATTCAAGATCTCCAATATTATGTTTTAATCCCATCTATACTAATTTGTTTTTGCAATACTCAAATACAACAAAACATATTTGATTTAATTATAAATATATTTTTTTCTTTTCCGTGTGTTCTAGTTTCAGTAAGTAAGCATGTCAATATTTTAATTTGGAGCTCATTGCTCTTTAACCCCAATATACAATTCGTTTGCGAATAATAATTCGAGAAGAATTATACACATACTTCATTTAATTTATAGATACACTTATCATGAGTTTGAGTGTGATTAATTTGGGATAAATTATTATATGTGATCCTTCCACCACATTATCAAACACATTACATAGTGACATGCAGGGTAAAAGTTCATATGACACTATGTTCTCATTCATCTTTTTCATTATGTTGAATTAAAAAGCATTTTCAAAGTGAACTTGAACATGATCTTCTGCAATTTAACTCCATTTGTAACCCAAGTTGCATATAAATACTAGGTCAATGCAATTTAACTCCATCTGTAACGCAAGTTGCATATAAATACTAGGTCAACACAACAAGTTGCATGCCTACACATGCAACTCTTTCAATTCATGATGTGCTAGTGTGTGTATGTCCACACATTAATAGTCAATTAACTCTCACTATTCATACCAAAGACTCTTTTAAGTAACTTCTTGTGTTAGATATTTTATTCATCAATCCTTTTCTTCTCATTCACCTGCCTACAAATTTCAGGTATAAATAGATGAAAGAAAAACCAAAATTTTGATTCTTCATATATACTTCTATGCATCCTACAATATGGAGCCAGCTACCAAATCATCTCCTAGAACACATTCTTTCCTTTCTCCCATTAAAAACTTTTCTAAACCTAAGATCAACCTGCAAACGCTTCAATTCCCTTTTATTTTCTCCTTTCTTCATATCCAAACACTCCAATTTATCTTCTTGTTCTTCATTTATCCTCCTTTCACACCCACAATTTCTCCCAAAATGTCCTCTTTTCAACACAATCATAAACTCATGGTGCAATATAGCACTTCCCTTACCCCCAATTCTCACCTACCCACCTGATTCTTCAAGTCTCCTCTCATCTTCAAATGGCCGCCTCTGTTTTTCGAACCCAAAATCATCTTGCTTCATTATATGCAACCTTCTAGGCAAATCCGTACGAAAAGTGAAATTCCCGAATTGCCCTTTTCATTTCGAGTTGCTCACTTTAGTTTCCAATTCAAATGGATACAAAATCTTCATGCTTTCTTCAACTGGGTCAACAAACAGAGCCTTAATCTACGACTCTGTACTCGATTCTTGGCTACAATTCGAGGGTTTCGATCCGATTTTAAACGAGAGTTACCACCAAAAAGGTGTCTTTTTTAAAGGGTGTTTGTTTTTTACGACACCCGAGCCATTTCATGTGGTGATTTTCAATTTGGAGACTGGAAATTGGGAAAGATCGATGATTGATCTGCCGGGGAGCCTTACTTTTGCTCGATTGGTGAGCGATGAGGATAAAAAACTGTACTTGATTGGTGGGACTGGAGTTAGCGGGATTTCGAAAAGTATGAAACTTTGGGAATTTATTAATTATGAAAATGGCGATGAGAATTGGGTGGAGATTGAGACATTACCTGAAATGTTGTGTAGGAAATTTATGTCTGTTTGTTATCATAATTATGAGCATGTTTATTGTTTTTGGCATGAAGGTTTGATTTGTGTTTGTTGTTATAATTGGCCGGAGATTTTGTATTATAAGGTTTCGAGGAGGACTTGGCATTGGCTGCCCAAGTGTCCGTCGCTGCCGGAGAAGTGGAATTGTGGGTTCAGGTGGTTTTCTTTTAAGCCTGAGATTTATGCTACAGTGTAAATTTATTTATTACACATCATTATAAGTTTGGGCTTTAGTATCATATGATTATTGTCATTGAAGTGAAATTGTATTTGTTTCATTTATGAGAAAATAAAATGGTGTATTTTGCATGGTGTGTTATGTAATGGTTTCATACTTCCATTGTATGGCCATAATATTGCTAAATTCATGGGTGATTCTCTTCTCCCCTAACCATTTGATTTGATTTAAGAGATCTTAACTGATCTTAGACTATTCTGAGATTGTTCTGAATTCTCAGTTCTTGATCATTTCGAGCTTGTTAATTGTGACCAACACTTTTCTATCGCGTTTTAGATTGTACTCGGGTTCATAATCGAATATTTTCGTATGAAACTAATATTTTTCAAATAGCTTGATGACTGTCTGTGAGATTCGAAATTTTAATGTTCGAGGGTAATTGATCATCTAACAAAAAATGTTTCAAAATAAACTTGCTTATTTTATCTTGCATAGAAAGTCTTGAAAATGACATTATAGGCTTAAGAGGTGTAACTACTTTGAATCCTTTTTTTGTTTTTGTTTACTATGAATTTTTCAATGGTAAACTTCGAGAAGCAACTATAGTCAAACGTTTGACTTGAACAACTTCATTTTGAAATTAATAATGTATATATTTTGATGTACAACGAGTTTCTTAATAAAATTTCTCAATTCCATTTCTTAAGGTTGTTTTGGGGTTGTTTGTTTAGTGTTTGGGAGAGTAGAGGAAGATATATGAAATAAGCTCGATTTGCATGATGTTGTTTGTTTGAGTTTTGAGAGAGTGTTTGAAAAATAAAGTAGGTGTAAGTTTTTTTTTTTTTTTTTTGAAGAATTAGGTTGTAAGTGTAAGATTTTATGTCAAAATCATGTTTGTTATGTGAGATAGTAAGTTGTATAAGAGATAAATTACTTATCAAATCAAATTGGAGTTTGTATATGTTTTTTTCAAAAAAAATAAGAAAATTGTTGTTTGTTTGGCTTTTGGAAGAATAGTTTGAGAAAATTGAGAGATGTCAAATTTATTTCAGAAAGTAGAAAACATGTTTTTTTCGCTTTTTTTCAAACACGAAATAATTTTGAAAAAAACCAAACAAACTGGTCTTCTATTTTCTACCATAGTAAACTGATATAAATTCCACCGAAACTTCTTAAAAAATGTGCACTATACTTTTTTCATTCTTAACTAGACGAACCATTTAGGACAAACAAAGTCATCTAATTAAATTGCAATTTCCTTTACTTTCAAGACTTGATAAATCCAACTTTTGAAACTATTACTATAACACAAGTGTTTTAATTTAATTTCTTATGTGGTTTAAATATATATTTTGTAACTTAAAAACACCAAAAATTGTGATATGTTATTAATTAATTTAATATAATCTTCTTGGGTGACGGTTTAGGGAAGTGCAGTTAGTTTAAAACTAAATGGTTTTAGGGCAATTAACTGGCCCAAGTGAAGTCCAGTAGTAAAATCAGTCTTATATATAATCATTGATAGAGTGTGGGACTACAAAAAATTAGACCCAACACCTCAGTATAATTGGGCCGAAGCGAAGTTGGTTGAAGGATATATAAGCCCATTGTGTGGGCCCAACATTAAATTAACATGATCATGATGTTAAGTTTATTTTGACTCACTTAACATATGTCAGCTTCCACATAAATAAAATTTCAAACTCATAATAATTTGAGACTTAAAAGATTATTAAAATTATTTTGTAATAATACTATAGAAAATCAACAATAATAAACGAAACAACAGGAATACTTTGGGTATGTCGCATTTCCGGAAAAAAAAATCGTGTTTGGGAAAAGCGAGACAAACACGTTTTTTATCATATATGTGTATATATATATTATCATATGTTATTTAGTAACACAAACAACATATTACTATGTTAATAGAATGGTCTAATTAGAAAATAAACGTGACTCTTTATAATAGATTATTTATTTTCTAAAATGTAAATAATATAATAATGCAATGGTACTAGCTTAATTATTTCTTATAGTTTTTACACAGTAGAGGGTGCAAACTCAAAATTATGAGTAAATCAAATATATTGATGCATTGTGTAAAACAAATAATGTTGAAATTTTTTAATCTTAAATTGCAATATCAAATCGTGTATCAACGGTTAGTCCACCTTTATCCTATATACCATATCAAACAATTCTCATAAAGTACCTCGAATTAAAAAAAAAAATTTATTTTGAATTCAATATAGTTCTTATTGACAATCCATTTTATAGTATTTTTTATTTTTCTAGATTTTAGTAACCAAGAGAATTTAAATATCACAATAAAAAAAAAAATAACGGTAGTTAAGTCCCCCCCCCCCCCAAACACTCAATTCCTGGATCCGTCCCTGCAACTTAATTACCCCTACAATCTAAACCTTTCGAAAAAAAATATTTCTCAAACCATCCTCCAAAAAGTCAAACAAACAACATTGCGCAAATCAAAATTATTTCACAAACCTCCAATACTTTTCCAAACTACTCTTCATAGTACCAAACAAACAGGCCCTATACTTCTTAGGGGTGTTTGCAACAACTTCAAAAAAAACTTCTAAGCTTATTTTTGCTCATAAATTATTTTCTAGTGTTTGCAACATCTGCTTAAGCTTCTGCTTAACTTAAAATAAGTTGATAAGTCATATAAGCATCTCAAGAGGTGTTTTTCCAGTTTGATGGTATTTTTGTAATTATTTAGAAGATGTTTTGAATTCTTTTAGACATTATTGTCCTCTAATTATTTATGAAATTCCAATTGTGCCACAAACTTGGTTATTATTTTATTAAAAAAAGTTCAATTTATAATTATTAAATAAATTTAATTATTTTTACTAATTTAATTAAACTAATTATATAACAATTACATGTAAGGAATTATTGTATGTCCATAACTCAATTTCTTGAGACAAAAGTTCTAAAACTAAATTAAATTAATTTTAGTTTTTTAAATGTATATTTAGCGGTAGTTTTCAACACAAAGTTAAATTACTTTCAAATAAATATTTAGTGTAAATATTTATATATGAGGCAAGAAAATTTCTCAAATTAAACTATTGAAAAGCTAATAGTTATAATGAGATCCAAGAAAAAAAGTCGCAATCACAAGTTCAATAATGCAAGCTAGTAGACATTTCAAAACATACATAAAAAAAAAACTTTAAACTCAATATTGGTCTTGCAAAAACTCATAAACTGCTTTAAGTCATTCTTTCAGGATTCACCCTTAGCTTTTGTTAAAAAGTAATTATCATCAATTTTACTCACAATCACCAACTTTTACTTTTACTTTTACATATACATAATTTTTTGCAAACACACCCTTAATGCTTTTTGGAAGTGTAAAATAGTAGGAAAGCATTAGACAGAGATAATGGGCCTGTTTGTTTGGCGTTTGGGAAAGTGGTTTGGGAGAGTAGTGGAGGTTTGTGAAATAATCTCGATTTGTGTAATGTTGTTTGTTTGGGTTTTGAGAGAGTGGTTTGAGAAATAAAATAGGTGTAGGTTTTTTTGGAAGAGTTGGGTTGTAGGTGTAAGATGTGTAAGACTTTATGTCAAATCATGTTTGTTATATGAAATAAATTTTATAAGAGATAGGTTACTTTATGTCAAATCAAAGTAGAGTTTGTATATGTTTTGTTTAAAGATAAAAAAATTGTTGTTTGTTTGACTTTTGAGATAATAGTTTGAGAAAATTAATGAATGAAAAATTTATTTCGGAAAATAGAAAACATGTTTGTTTGGCATTTCCCAAACACAAAAAAATTCTGGGAAACGCCAAACAAACAGGCCCAATGCTTTTATAATTAAAACTAAAATATTCTAATTAAATCCAATCCAAGCCGTTTTTGTGAATAGTGAGATTTCGCCAAAACTTTTGAGCTTAAATTGAACTTTATTGCCATGTTACTTTTTTTTTTCTATTTGCAACATATAATTAGAGGGAAGATTGTTTCAGTTGCTTTGACCTAATCTGTAAAGTTTAACATATGCTTATACTTTATTTCTTCTAAACCATGAGCGGAAGAAGGAAAGAATTTTAAAATACTCTCAACGTGTCAATTTTAGGTGATAAGAAGTTTCATGTCTAATCAAGAATAATAATCACTTAATTCAGACACTAATGTAATGACAACATGGCCAGCCAAATTTGATTTGTCAATTGTCATTATAGTTTCGGCAAATAAACAGATCTTTTTGTGCGCACATATTGCTCTTCGTGAAAGATGAGGATGATTTTTTTGGGATTTAATGGAATGTCATTCTATTTTTCCTTCCAACATTTTGCTATAAACAAAAGGAAAAGAAAAAAACTCATAATTTTTTCGATTAATTTTTATTTTTCTAAAGGGAATAGTTTGAAATTAATCCCGGCCGGCCACTCTAAATTTAAGCATGATAAAGTCTTCTTAATAATTACTTATTAGGTTTAACATTAATAAACAGTACAATCCTATGTATTCTAAAGATTAACACTGAGGGTGCAAACCATTGAGTTTTGAAAAAAAAACCATATATTTTTTTTCTTGAAATTAAAATTATGTTTGAATATAGATTTATTTTGGGATAAAATTTTAATTGAGTCAAACACGAGTAGAGTAATTAAATAATACTTATATGTTCTAGCCAACTTCAGCTTTTCAAGTTAAAAATAACTATATATTTTAGTCAAAGGTTAATCAATCAAGTTTAAAAAACGATGAATGGTGTATTCGTTTAATCAGACCAGTCAACTTAAAGTCCATGTATATGTTCAAGTGTCCAATGTCAAAGTGAAATAGCCCAATAATTAACAATAAAATACAAAAATTTCAAAATCAAAACGGAGTTGTAGGCGTTGAGGTCGGACAACACTCCTTTTGAATCATACTCTGCACTCAAAAAAAATTCGAAATACATATCATATACTACAATATTAAGAGTAGGAAAAAAAGTATACATAATAATTCTAGAATCAGCTTACCCAATTACAATACGCAACACATAGACATAATAATTAATTAGCTAAGATAAACAAATGATAAAAAAACATTAATTAATACTCCTACAAAAGAGTAAAAGAAAAGAAAAAGGAAAAGTGGTGGGGCTTGCGTCAAAAAGAAAAAGAAAATGATAAAACCTTCTTCTTCTTTTATCGAATGCCGAACCTTCTCCGCACGCGTTAAAAGAGCAGACACACCTCACACGTGCTGTTCCAACCCCGATTCTGTACGGTCCTCCACGTGTTTTTCCCCATCTTCTCTCTCTTCCCCCCACTTCATATTTATGATTCTTCACACCCACACTCCAAAACCACAAAAACGCTGTCGTTTCATTCCATCTTCCCAATC
Source organism: Penstemon davidsonii (assembly GCA_034814905.1). Lineage (NCBI taxonomy): Eukaryota > Viridiplantae > Streptophyta > Magnoliopsida > Lamiales > Plantaginaceae > Penstemon > Penstemon davidsonii. Next base: position 19,609,732 of record JAYDYQ010002685.1, read on the forward strand.
CCAAACTCCCACTCCAAAAAAAAGTCAACCCACAAATCAATTCAGTTTCTGATAAGAACTGATTCAATCAAGCTTTTGGTAAATGGATAATGAATCCATTCAATCAGGCGGCTTCTCATACATGGGAAGAAAATTCAGTGATCTCAGCCTTGATAATTCCTCCTCCGCCTTCAGCGACTGCAACAGCGATAGATCCGGCGAGTTCCAAACGACGTCGTCTCAAAGCCGACGCCTCTTCCTCTCCTGTACGAACTCCGAAGAATTCATATCTCAGCTCGTCTCCGACCTCGATTCGAACAACATCGATGATCAAAAACAAGCCGCCATGGAACTTCGCCTCCTCGCGAAGAATAAACCAGAAATTCGCATCAAAATCGCCAGAGCAGGTGCCGTGAAACCCCTAATCTCGATTATTTCATCAAACGATCCTCAATTACAGGAATACGGCGTCACCGCGATTCTGAACCTCTCGTTATGCGACGAGAATAAGGACGAAATTTCATCCTCCGGCGCAATTAAGCCGTTAGTGCGCGCGTTAAAAATTGGCACACCAACTGCTCGAGAAAATGCAGCTTGCGCGTTGCTACGACTCTCGCAGATCGAGGAGAATAAAATTGCGATTGGGAGATCTGGTGCGATTCAGCCCTTGGTGAACCTTCTGGAGAATGGAAATTTGCGCGGGAAGAAGGACGCGTGTACCGCACTTTATTCACTTTGTTCGGTTAAGGAGAATAAGGTGAGGGCCGTGCAAGCGGAGATAATGAAGCCGTTAGTTGAGATGATGTCGGATTTAGGGTCGAGTATGGTGGATAAATCGGCTTTTGTGTTGGGGTTGTTGGTTTCGGTGGCGGAGGCGAGGGCGGCGTTGGTGGAGGAAGGGGGGATTCCGGTATTGGTGGAGATTGTGGAGGTGGGGACGCAGAGGCAGAAGGAGATTGCTGTGGGGATATTGTTGCAGCTGTGTGAGGATTGCTTGGCGTACCGTACTATGGTGGCCCGCGAAGGAGCGATTCCTCCGTTGGTTTCTTTGTCACAGACCGGAACTAGCCGCGCCAAACAAAAGGTAAAACAGAAAAAGTTACAGTTACATCTATACTGTTAAGTCTATATAATATTGTTTTAGTTGTTACAACATTTGGTTTTAGTTTTATTGATTAGCAAGTGACTAATCATATTGAAAATTAATAAGTGTATTTTACGTGAAGTTGTCATAATTAGTTTGTCCCTTGTTTTTCAATCAATTTTAGAAAAAAAAAGGTTTAGCATGGTCTAGGTCGTTTACGATTTGGCAAAATTTTTATTTTATGTGTCAGTTGCGATTTGGCACGGTACCTATTAATAGTAATTGAATAGTGGATGAACCATTTGATAATTCTGGTAATGCACGAACTATATGGGGTCAAAAATGATAGATCTGATTTAGATTTAACACGAAGTTATACCTTAGATTCATTGAAGGCCCAAAGAAAGGAATATAAGAATAGAAGATTTATTCATTGGTTTGGTAATTGGTGCCTTGAGACTTTAGCCTTGAGTGTTTTTTTTTTTTTTTTTTTTTTTTGAGGATCAAGACTTTAGGCTTGTGTTGTTTGGTCAATTTTGGGGGAAATGACCTATGTTGCTTGTAGTCGCCTGCTATTTAGATTAATGGGTGTCAATTAGCTTAGATAAATTGGTTTGGGATATTTTAAGCGATTATAATGTTTCAACATAGTGTAATTAACAATTGATTAAAATAATGGAAATAAATAGTATTATCATTATTTTGTTGACGCTGTATTACCAGCTAGGACGAGTTGCTTACTAGTTGTCATAATTTTATTATTGATTGATTAATCGAACACCACGATAGTTGACTCTTCTATTTGTTTAAGATTAAAAAGATTGTGGTATTGCTCAGTAGGATTGAGTTAGCATTACTTAATTAAGTTTTGTTTGGAAGGTAGGGTGAACAAATCTGAACCTATAATCACGTATAACGTGATTGAGTTAAAATTTGAAACGGGGTCATTCTTCACAAATGTTAGTATATTCGTGTGTGTTCTTTAATTATGATTATTATTGTTGTGTTATAAAATGAATTAATGTTCTTTTTTTCATTAAGACAATGCATATACTTTAACTACTCTGTTACAATATTCCATATGTCATTAGAAATCAGAACAACAATTAATGATGGTTTTGTTTTCTAGCTGTAGTCTCGTCCTTGATGTACATCATGTACTTGAATGGTTCAAAACCAAATTGTTTATTCTTTTCCTTGTATCAACTTGCCAAGTTGCATGTTAGTCATTTGCCCCATAACTTTTGTTCCTAGAAACGAAACAAAGCAATATATCTTCGACCATAGAATTATTAACTAATGTCCACATTAATCGTGTCTTGCTGAAATAACAGAAAAACTTGTACTCCGTACATGTACAAAATTGTGTAAGAAAAATCTTGACCAAAAAAAGAAAAAATTGTATACGAAAAACAAGATGTTTTGTGGCATGACGACTGGTAGATATTGCACTAATTTTAGCCAACTAATGGTTTATTTCCTAAAGATTTCTGTCTCTCTATCTGCGTATGTAGAGCTCCTTCAGTATTGAGATATACTCCATTGATCCATAATGTTTAGTTTCGTTTGGTGATGGTTTTACCGAATAGTTTTGGATGAAAAAAGAGCGAGATTTTAGCTATTTGTTCTGTTTTGAGAAGTAGTATACAAAATTAGTGGTCTCACAAATTACGAGAATTGTCTTATGCATCCGCTATACAACATGTTTCGTCGGATACACATATCGAAGGCACATGATGTAGTAGGTCGATGTAGAGTATATATTGCGAGAGTATGGCATTGGTATGTTGTGTCATTGGTATGTTGTCGTACGGTACCACATGTGTTCAGTAATATGGTGCACATGTTGAGAAATAATTTCTCAACGTGGTTATTTTATGAAAAAAAGACTGATTTAAAGAAAATAATGTTTTTTGAATGGGAATCTGACACGTGGGTGTGGTTGGCTGTGATTTGGAGGACAGGCTGAAGTACTAATTGAGCTTCTACGGCAACCAAGATCCGCCAACGCCGCTGCAAAGGACATCTGATATTCATTATGTGTCGTCTCTTTCTTCGGATCAATTCCCACATGACTTGGTCCATACCCTGACAAAATGCAGATGCAGATGGACTACTGAAGAAAAATACAAAAAAACATGTAAATATCAGAAAAAAAATATTGTAAATGTTGTCCAGGTCCACTTCAATTTTTGATCTTTGGTATATATAGTGTTTTATATACTCCGTAATTAAAAAAAGAAAGATGAGTGAAACCAATACGTCATATTGCATATTCAGTTTGCTGCTTACCTCTTGCTTTTGTCTAGTAGTATTTAATTTATATCTTTGGTTTTTGAATATATTGTAATTTATTGTGATGTTAAATTTAAACAAGCAATAGTTTTTCTTTCCTTCTGTTTTGGTGTGAAAATTAATGCAATATTGAAACAACCTGTGTACGTGTATATTATATGTAGTTAAGATTAGGTGGATGCCATGCCTCCCCTTTCGGCTGGAGATGGCCTTAGAGGTGGGGTCGATTCTAAATTAAATATTGTTTGGCCTAGGAAAATTAGCTGGCGTGTATATATATCTTTTCTCTCTTTCTCTCTCATTTTTCTTCAGAGAACAGCTTGTGTATCTTAAATAGTTTAGTCTGCGGGCAAGCTTTTTGTTAATCTTTTACTTGTTTCCCTTATTTGTTAGTATATAATTAATTATTAATTCAAAAAACATAATAAATGTTCTGAGCCACACCATTACTGGTTTATTTTGGTGGTATATATATATATTCTTGGAAGTCCTATTTCGGTGGGGTTATTGGACATTTGCACTCATGGATGAAGGAAGTATGCATCATTTTGAAAGTTGATTAAAATTTATAATAACCGTGGCCAGTTCAAGACCTTCCTTATCAAGAGTGGTTGGCTTTAAAGAAGATGATGATTTTATTGAATCCCTTCCAAAAAATGTACGAATAAAGCAATAATATATTGTTTCATATGTGATAATGTGAACAACAAAAGCAAATTAAAGCCTCTGCCATTTTTTAATGGTTTATGTTCTCTTTTAAAACAAGCCAGAACTAGAAGGTGCCTTTTTTGTTTTAACAATGATATAAAGTTCTAATTTATTTCTTTTCGTTTAAATGTGTGTGTGTATATGGAGAGGGGTGGGGTGGGGTTGGGGATTTGGAATTGGAATTGGATCATTGTCTAATTTTGGGAGATCATAATAAAAATAAATAGTAACAAAATTTTTGGAACAAATCAAAATGTGTATGACTAGAAAATATATATTTTTGTTTCTAAATATATATATCTATATATATATGCATGGGGCGAGTTTGGAGTTAGAGATATGGGTATAATAATTTCGGGATTGATACATTTCATCACAAATCCGCCCCATAATAATTTGGGTACCCGAATTATTACGGGACGGGATTATGGATTCCATATTATTTAAAATCATCAATTCTTCACGCACATAACAAAATTAAATAACAATATTTCGTATAACATTTTGTATGTAATACTTATATTAATAACTAGTATACGATTTAGAAAAATATTAGGATAAAGTAAAAATGTTCTTCATTAGATTATGTTAATTAATTAATTAATTGATATATAAGTAAAATGCATAATTATATAATAATAATAATAATAAAAAGATATAGACTGGTTCGGGTATTCGGAGTTAGATAGGCTAATTAAAATTCGTCCTGTATTCCCATAAAAAATATAGGTTGTCAAGTTCGGATACCCAAACCCAAAAAATATTTGTCATGTTCGTGTATTTTAAAAATTGGACTTGAGGTACCTGAACCCAACACCCACCCCTATGTGTAGGTATGTAGGAGGGGCTGATTGGGGTACACAAGTAATTGGAATATAAAGGACGTTGATTATTGACAACGAAATACTTAAAAATCATACATGAATGATGATCGATCACACTCCACATGTTTCTCGAGTTAATAATATGTGAGTTGTTGAATCCATAATTATAGGAAATAAAATTATGTATCTCATTTTGATGTTATTTACGAATTTTTCTTAGAATATGTTTAGGATAAATCTTCTAGACTTTGTGATTGAAAATGCCCAACACCACTAATTGTCAAGAATATTCCGTCATACACCTTACAAGTGTAAGTATATGTGTGGATTAACACAATTTTTTAAATTTAAACACCAGTCAATAAATTTATATGTCTGACATAAATATGTGACATTAAAGTCGGATAACATATCCAAATCCAATCCAATAATTGTAAGCACCTTTTTTTTTCTTCTCTCTTTTTCCCATCTGTTTTTAGATCGATTATTCATTTACATTTAGGGCTGAACTTTTGATCCATTTCTATTAATTAGTGAGATCCAGTATTTTCGGGTTGATATTTGGATCCAAAATGGGTCTATTAAGCATTAACTTCTGTTGAATACTTGAATTCAATCCAGATTAATCATCCGGGAGAACAATTTCTCGAGCATTATCATTATACCAATATTATTTACGAAACTATATAATCAATGTGTAGTAACGTACCAATCATATTTGTTTTAATTTAAATAGCCTTAATTCTTAATTAGTGATACTGGAGGGGGATAATAGCTCTATTATAAAAGGCTTGGAAAACAATTTCTACTTGCTGGGAAACTTTGGGCACATTCTTGAAGACATCAAAGTGTTAAGTAAAAATTTTGTTTCTTTCCAAGCGGTTCATACTCCTAGATTTAATAATAAAGTAGCTCACCGCTTGGCCAAATTAGCTGTCAATTCTTTTAGTTTCACGTCTGATCTCCCTGATCTCGTGACTAACATTATTGTATCCGAATATCCTTGATTTTATATCATCTTTGCTTGGCTCTCAAAAAAAAAAAAAAAAAAATTCTTAATTAGTGGACTACCAATAATACATGTATCGTATCCTTTAGCAATGGAATGACAATTGTACATTATTAGATCTTATATTTGGGCTTTTGATTCATAATGAAAAAGGAATATACCAAAATAGGCTTACAAATTAAAGACAAAGCAAATGATAACTTAAATGGGCCTTGATTAGTCATCATAATTAATACTAATTAGTAGTATTATATTACAAGTTTTGATTTGAAGTGCCTAATAACTTTTAAAACAATCATGACAAAAGTAACAAACCTGGTGGAGAATAATAAATTTCAACCTTATCCATGACTGTCTGTCAATCAATTTTTTCTAAAAAGTGAAAGATTGGAATTTGAGTGTGCCTCAAACGTCAAATTTTCACACCAATACTGGAGTGCCAGTGAGCTTTTTTTATAGGCGCATGCTTGAAAAATTAAAATTAGGATAACTTATGTTTCCTCTTTACACGTCCTGTACACCAAACAGAAAATCAAAAAGTAGAAATTAAATAATATAGCATTTCAAAATAATTTTCTTAATTGCATTTCATATTGTTTGATCAAAAATCGTTGTATGCCGAAATTAATATCATACATATTCTACTGTGATGAATCTTAATTGTTTTTAATTCGTTTACTGTTTTTTTTTTTTTCATTTAATTCTAAACACGTACGACATTGTCTAAATTGGAATATGAAATGATGTTAAGTATAATATGCATATATTATATATATAGTTGAAGGAAAAAAGTAATTAAAGAATGTGAAGAATGTGACAGTGGATAAGATAAGCTTGGTTGATGAGTCATAAAGAGCACATTAGGAACCTTCAGAAAAAGGCTGTAAAAATTGTACGAATTTGTGCACAATTTTTGTTCCTCAAATGTCATTGTTGAAATTGTTCAGTTAACGTGGGCAATTGTTGGGCAAAACTTTATAATTAAGGGGGTCCCAAACACTACTACCTTGTTTGGTTGTAAGGAAAGTGAGGGAAAATTGTAGGAAAATGAAAAAGAAAGGAAAGGAAAGGAAAAGGAAAATAAAATCATTTTGCTCTACATGTTTGGTTGTCAGAAAACTATTTCTTACAGATGTTTGGTTGTCAAGAAAGTTTAGAAAAAAAGAGTAATATTTTTGATAAATATCTCCGTTTAATTATAAATACATTCAAAATTATAAAATATATTAAAAGTGATTGCAAAATAATAAATTATCAAATTATCTGTAGAAATATAAAGTACATCTATATACACGTTTATATAAGATTTATATGCATACAAACACACACACACATATATATATACATTAATTTATATATATATATATATATATATATATATGATTAAATCTTTAACTTTTTCTTTGGTTGGGATTTATGTAAAATTTAGTTGATGTTGTCTTTTGTTATCTGTACTTTTCTAGTTTCAAGATAAGAATTACATTTTATTTGGGTTGTTTGCGTCTGAAATGGGTGTTTTTGCGATATTTTGTGGGGGTATAATTGCTATTATGACTTGAAGAGTATTTTTTTGCTAATAATAAATAAACAAAGGGGGTTTTGGTAAAAAAAAAATCACAAATGGGAGGTTTTGATAGTTAAACAAAGTACAAGGGGTGTTTTGTAATTTACTCTAAAATTTTCTCAAGATTTTCTTAGGATTTCTCCATCAAATTGGTGGGGCGGGGAAATTTTTTCTTCACAAAATTTTCCTACAGAAAAGTTGAAGAAAAATAACAACTTCCTTTCCTGCTATCCAAATAACAAGTAGGAGAAAAAAAAACTGATTTTTCTTCATTTTCCCTCACTTTCCCGACAACCAAACAATACTTGTCTTCGATCTGCTTTTTAGCTTGCTTGTGCCCTCTAGCAAGATAGATCTTTTAGTTATCTCTCTCTCTCTTTCATGGATGCAAATTTTACCTCTATATATTTAATTACTTTTCTCTTATTACCTTATTAGTTATAACATATGGTTTGATGAACTCATTACAATCTATAGTTCACTTATTAGTATAAGAGAGAACCCGTAGAGAATATTTAATCTTCATTATCTCCTATTGTCCTGCACTTTCGTGTGGGTGAGTTTTTATAATTTAGTGGAACGAATTTGAACCTAGTACCTCCATTTAATTCGACCTTAACACTACATTAAAATTTATTTATGAAAAAAATTATTATAATTAAAAAGAAACACCTTTCATATTTACGGTCTCAATTACTTACAAATATTAAAATTGAGAATGATCAAGAGTGTCGGATACTAAATTTGTCATTACACTTCATTTTAGTCCAAACCCAACTTGACATGATCCATATTTATCCGTGTAAAGTAATGCTTATTTTCATAATTTGGCTCGTATTCAACCACCAATCCAACCCCAATTTGACACGAACAAACACCACCTTGAGTATTATTGTATTTTATTTTTTTCTTAAGAAAAATGCAAATATGCTAGTACTAATTAATAAAAGGATATTATAACCCATGGGAACATAGGGCATAAAGCATTGAATTTGATGAGAAATGGGATGGATGCGGCAACAAGAAAAAGAGTGCCAGTCTACATAGAGCTATAGCTAGAGCTAGCTTAGGAGTGGTATGCGGATAATTAGCGCTACATCCATTGAATGGGAATTGAATTGAATTGAATCAGATTCTTTAACAACATATTGACCCTACTGTACGTCTTTTCAATTCATCATTATATATATAAGCACTTAACTCATATATATTCCATGATAAAAGTTTCAACAAGATTTTAAGGTATATATATATATATATACTGAAATAATTAAATTGCTTAACTCAACTGATTGTATATATAATTTGCAATTAATTTGATGCCTGCAGCATGGGACCGAGCACCAGTACTGTAAATGGGCTCATCTCAATCTCATCTGTTTTCTTGGGTGATGTTATTATATGTCTCTATTATATATTGAGAAATACTCAGATATATATTATATTATATGGTGGTGTGGTGGTAGCCAATCACAAAACATATACTTGTACAAAATAAGAGGTTAATTTATAAGAATTATAGTAGTAATAAATAAATATGTTGTTTTGTTTAATCAATTAACCAAGGCTCCTATATATCCTAGTTAACTACTGGGTAGGTAGTGGTTTAGATAATGAAATGAAAGCATTGAACTGACCATTTTGTTTAATTATTAATAATACGTCCGTCCGTCCTATCTTAATTACTAGTAATTACACCACCAGAAATTTTGATTTGACAAATATGGATCTCAAGCTAAATAAGGCAAATGCACGAAACTAGAGGGGACCATATATATTTATGGAACTAATTCCTAATTTTTATACAGAGATGGGGTTTCAGAAGTCTTCAATTGTCTCTCTCACTTTATCAAAAGAAAGAAAAGCAATAAACAAAGAAAAATAATTGTCTCTCTCATTTCTACTGGAAATTCATCTAACTACCATTAATGTCTCGCTTTAATATATATTTTTTTTATTTACTAGACTGTGTATATATAGCTCGGACCGAATAATGCAAAGGGTATAGGTCTTCCTCAGTGTGGTGTCTCCAGTAGGATTCGAACTTGAGTCTCGCCTCTGAGGGTCACAAGTCACTACCACTTGACCCAACCACCTTGAGTTTGCTTTAATATATTAATTAAGGCCTATTTCACTGTTTTTTTGTGAAGTGTATTTTATTTCTTTAATAATGTTGATTTCCAAAGTAAACTAGGGAAATATTACAAATTTAATGACAATGTCAATGCAAAAGCTAAGTGCAAACGCAAAAATAAGTGTGTGTCTTAGGACAAAAGATTCTTTAACTGACATTCGTGTCAAATTTTGATATTATATAAGTACGCATAAATTTTGAGGGCCTGTTTGTTTGGTGTTTTCCAGATTTTTTTCATGTTTGGGAAATGCCAAACAAACAAGTTTTTTACTTTTTGAAATAAAATTTTCATCCATTAATTTTCTCTAACTACTCTTTCAAAAGTCAAACAAACAACAATTTTCTTATCTCTAAACAAAACCTGTACAAACTCTATTTTGATTTGACATAAAGTAACATATCTCTTACAAAATTTATTTCACATAACAAACATGATTTGACATAAAGTCTTACACATCTTACACCTACAACCTAACTCTTCCAAAAAAACCTACACCTACTTCATTTCTCAAACCACTCTCTCAAAACCCAAACAAACAACATTACGCAAATCGAGATTATTTCACAAACCTCTACTACTCTCCCAAACTACTTTCCCAAACGCGAAACAAACACGTCCTGAATTGTTCAAATAAATTTCAGTTGGATTTGGAACATTCATCAATGCAAGCTTTCATGTGACAATTTGTTTTGATTTATTGATGTTGGGTTGCTTTGTATTGAAATAGCTATCTATTCAAATGATAATTTGATATGACCAAATTAAATTTTGACTGTTTTTTCGATTCTACTCCAATGAAAGTAATCCATTGGGTTTGTATGTCCTACACATGAGCATGAGAGGTTAAACAATTTTTTTATCCTCTCATGTACATGTGACAATGATCCAATACCTCATTAGATTAAATTCATCGAATTTAACTAGGATTTTATGTATAAAATTTTCAGTTGAGGAAATTATCTCTAATATATAGACATGGCGATAGTCAATTCATACAAAAATTAAATGCAATACACCTATTTATTCAATTGAATAATACTATTCTATTAGATCAGATTGATAGGTGGGATAAAATAAAATCCACACGACTTACTATTATCACTATTTCTTTGTGGAATCAAGATTTGTATGTTTGTTTAATTTTGAATTACAGAAGAATGGGTCCAATCCAATCCAATCCAAAACATCAATATCCTATCATATCATCAAAATATAAACTCAAGCCACCACAAAACAAAATACACATAACAGATTCACTGTCAGTCATCTTTGCCACAAAAAATTACAAAAATCCAAGTCATATTAGCATATACTACCAAAGAAAAATCCCACCCCCAAACCAGATAGACGAGATACTTTCACAAATCCAATATATAAATATCAAACCAAACTTTCATGGACCACTCTATTAAATTATTAAAAATATATATAGAAACAAAACAAGTCCTATATATGTACACCACACACGTACATTTTCTTAATATAAAAAAAAAAAACTAGACTACCTCATTTCTCCTCCATTCTCAACCCCCACTCATTCATTCAAATTAAAAAAATGGGGCAGAATTTGTTGGAAGCGTTGAATGTGAGAGTGGTAGGGTCCGGCGAGAAAATTCTGGTACTCTCCCATGGCATCGGCACGGATCAATCAGCGTGGAATCGCATTCTGCCGTTCTTCATCCGCGACCACCGTGTGGTTCTCTACGACCTCGTCTGCGCCGGCACCGTCAACCCTGATTACTTCGATTTCCGCCGCTACACCACTCTCGACTCCTATGTAGACGATTTGCTCAACATCCTTGACGCTATCGGTGTTGAGCGCTGCACTTACGTCGGCCACTCTGTCTCCGCCATGATCGGTATTCTCGCCGCCATTCGCCGCCCCAGGCTCTTTGCTAAGCTCATTCTCATCGGAGCCTCTCCACGGTAATAAACACAATTATTAAACTTTTTTAATTCCGAAAGCAATAGACCAATATAAATATCTTCAACTAAAAAGTTAAAAAACTGAAATTATTTTTATCGGAAGAAAAGTAAGTATCTCAAAATCACGACCTAATAATTAAAGGACTAAAACTGCAAAAATAGGCTCATATCTAAATTTCGGAATTTGATAGGTTTCTAAACGACAAGGACTACCATGGAGGATTCGAGCAAGGCGAGATTGAGAAAGTGTTTTGGGCAATGGAGGCGAACTACGAAGCTTGGGTGAACGGATTTGCGCCGCTGGCGGTTGGGGCGGACGTGCCGGAGGCGGTGCGTGAATTCAGCCGTACGCTTTTCAACATGAGGCCAGATATAACTCTATTCGTATCGCGTACTGTTTTCAACAGCGATTTCCGTGGTGTGCTAGGGCTAGTAAGAGTCCCTTGCTCCATTATCCAAACCGCCAAAGATGTTTCGGTGCCGGCGTCGGTGGCGGTTTATTTAAAAAACCACCTCGGCGGGCGGAGCACGGTGCATCCTTTGAACGTCGAAGGCCATCTCCCCCACCTCTCCGCCCCGAATCTGTTAGCTCAAGTGCTCCGACAAGTGTTACCCAGATGAGAGAGAGATAAAATATTGGGGGATAGGGAATAAAGGAGGTGACACGTGGTTAATAATTATTGGGGTGTAATTTTTGTTTTTTTTGTTTTGGGAAAGGGATGAGGATAAGGATATGCACGTGCTTTTCACGTGATGATGTGTTTAGTTTGGCTTCTGCCTTTTTCTCTGTTTTTTGTGAAAGTGGGACCCAGATATTCTTCTTTTGATTTCCGACTTTAGCTTTTATTTGGTTATTTTACGTGATGATTTGTTTTCATGCTGGAAGCTTGAAACGGAAAGGAAGTACGAGTTAACGTAGCGGCTTGTATGTGTTTTTGCATATTTGGGGAAAGCGTGTTTTGCTGGATTTGATATTGATGCGAAAGTAGAAGTCCCCATAATTTGATGTTGTTTACTTTGTGCCCTAACAAAAAGGTAAGAAGTAAACACCACAATGGTTCTCCTATCATTAATTTAGTAAATTTAGTATGGAGTGGTCTCTCTTATATTTTTTTTTTACGTTAGTTCCTACTTTGAATTATTTATTTCACTTTGATCATTTTCAGGTGATCCGAGATGAACTAAAGTGCCAAAACAATTTTATGAGGGACTAAAATGATAAATAAACAATTTTATGAGGGACTAAATGACACAAAATAATTTTATGAGGGACTAAAGTGTAACACTATAAGTAAATTAAAGACCCCTTGTAAATTACCAAAGTGAAATAAATAATTCATAGTGGGGACTAACATGGGGAAAAAAAATACAAGATGGACTAAATTGATAAAGAAACAATTTAATTATGAGGGACTAAATTGATAAAAAAATAATTTTATGAGGGACTAAATTGATACAAAATAAGTTTATGAGGGACTAAAGTGTAACACTATAAGTAAAAGACCCTTTGTAAATGACCAAAGTAAAATAAATAATTTATAGTGGGGACTAACGTGAGAAAAAAAATACAAGAGAGACCACTCTGCAAAAAATTAATGATAAGGAGGACCATCAGTAATATTTACCCAAGGAAATTATCACTTTTAATGAATGGTTTAATATTTTTGAGTAAAACTGTTAAAATAAGATAAATTTCCAAGCACAAAATATTAAAGTTACTGGGAAGGGAGAATTTGTCTGATTTTTTTAAATGTTCATACCAGCTTTCACAGAGAGATTTCCGTGTAGTGACCTAGGTAACTAAATTCGTGGGGTCCATCTTTCTGCGCCCTCTCAATTCGCGCTCTAGAGCGCAAAACAAAAATTCGCTACTAAATTCGTGAATTTATAAAAATAAGTGCGCGAATTTGTTGTTGTTAGAGCGCGCACTCTTTACAAGAAGTGTGCATCTTACCTGATTTTAAAGCGCGACTTTTTTAAACAAAGAATCTTGTATTATACTTACAAAAGACGCGTATTATAAATTATTTTTGTAAAAATTAGTATATGTGTGCACATTAGAGCCACAAGTTAATACTGATTTTATAGTACATGAGGTAAATTGCCACACTTATCACAACACAAGGGGGTAAACTGCTACATTATCATAAACACAGCGAGATAAATTGAACATTAGGAATATCACATGGAAGTAAAGTGCCATTAATTTTTTTTTTTGAGAAAATAGTATGAATTTTTGAAATTCCTGTGCGATTTTGAGAAAAAAAATCCTATCTCTGTTCACTAGGAAAATATTTTGCATTTTTTTTGTATTAATAAATAATAAATATTTATAATTAGTTTGGAAGAAATTTTTTTTCCCATGTCAATTCAATTACTAGACAGAAGTCGGCGTGTTGATATTGTTTGGGATGAAAACTAAAACAAATAGAATGTGTGTATATTTTTGTTGGTTTTTTTATTCAGGCACTAACAAAAGTGGGTGGTAAAGCACGCAGGGTTTTTGAATTTTTTATTCTAGTTACTTATATATACATAATATATTTATTTATTTGCATTGATTTTTGTTGTCCTCTTTAAAAGTCCAATTGCAAAAAATTAATTATACACACAATATACTTATCAAGATCTAGTTAATATTTTTGTCTTAACCAAATAACTATAACGTTCAATTGAAAATCTTGATATAATTTTATGAAATTTAAATCAGAGACCCTACAAAGTATTCTTCTTAATTTCAATGTAGGAAAAAAAATTATGTTTATATAGTAAAAAATAGATTGAATATTATTATTTAAATATATATTTTTTGTTAATAATTCGGCCCCCTCGACTCTTGAATCCTGGATTCGCCCCTGAAAGCACGTATGATAAACTTGTAGCACTAGAACTATTAGTCTGTGACTATATTGATTATGGAACTTATGCTACTAATTGTAATGAAACTTATTTGATTGTAATGATATGTAGTAATTTAACTGAACGAAATCATATATCTTAGTTATTTGAAATGGTAATGCTAATGATTTTGTACTTTTGTAATGTTATTTTTCTATTGTGATATGTTATTTAATTATTTTATATCTCTTAAAAAATACTTTTTATAGACGCTCTATTGACGCTCTCATACTTGAAGTTTACATTCACTCACGCTTTCGCGCACCCGCACACGCTCCACGACTTAGTTACCTACGATAGTGATGCGATTTTGCCATAAATAATATAAGTAAAAGTATTGTAATTTTAAGCATACTAGAAAAATTCACGTGTACACCTGTCTAGTTAATTTCTGGAATTTTTTTATAAATTGAGTAAAATTAATTTTATCATAAAATAATACATATTAATATCTGATATCCAATTTATTTTTTGACGAAATTTACTTTTTAATTAAATTATTATTTTTCAAAAAAATAAGATGGGTTTAAATTGTTGTAATCAAATTTAAATTAATAGATGATTTAGTCAAGAGATTTTATAAAACTTATTTTAAAATAAGTTCATAAGAAAATATTTAGTGCATTCCGTTATTACTTTTTATTTTAAGAGTTTAAAAGCTACATATCATTGCACGCGTCTTTTAATTTCTTATTTAACTAATATAAAATTATTGAATAATGAATTAAAACTTTTTCATTACGATAAGATACAACAATTAATATCATTTGTCTTCATAAATTTATAATGTGAATGTGACATCAAATATGATACAATAAATACAATTATTGTGTTGATGTATGTACTAAGGGCCCATTTGGATGTGTGAGGCCGGTTGTATTTGAAATCTCTAGCTCAAATTATTTGCATTGTTTAACAACAAAATAATGAAATCGTAATTTTTAATCAAATGAATTTGGGTCCATTTTAAAATTGATTTAAAATTATTTCTCTTACCCTGTCATTATAAATGCATTTATTTACATACCTAAGTTATTTTTGACATACATACATCAACACAATAATTGTCTTTATTGTATCATATTTGATGTACAAATTTTTCATGATAAGAATTCCATATAAAATCGACGTTATGCATGTCTTTATATTCTTTAGATTTTGCGCCTCTAGACAAGGAAAAAGTACGAACTGAGCTAAGTCATATGCATTTTTTGTTCATTTTCATAGATAATATTATATTCTCTCTTTTTTTTTGTGTGTGTGTGTCGGAAATGATATTTAAGAGAATCTAAATATATTTTGTTTTGTTTTTAGAGGAGTGTTTATAAATTATTTTGTAATAAATATTTAAATGATATAAATAATATTATTTTAATTAAAAATATGATACTAAATCATAATAAATTATCATATATTTTCAGAGCTATTTATCATAAAAATAGTGTTTTTTTTTATGGTTCATTTTTATGTGTTGGAGAATAATATTGAAGTTATAAAAGTTGATGTAATAGATAATTTCTAAATTCTAGGGGTTAATATAGGAGATAAATAGGCAAAAAATCATTTTTGGCACCATAGAGCTAGGCGTTTTTCAATATTGGTACCATGGCATCAATTTTGGTACCAATTCTGACTGCCGCTTTCAATTTTGGCACTTCCGTAAGTTGACCAAAAGTCAACTGACGGAAGTACCAAAATTGAAAAGGCCAGTCAGAATTGGTGCCAAAATTGACACAATGGTACCAAAATTGAAAAATACCTAGTTCTGTGGTGCCAAAAATGAATTTTTGAAAGCATTCATTCATAAGGTTGAATTTATTAAAAAAACACATTTATTCATAATACTTCTAATTTTAAATTAAGGAATATTTCTAAAGATATAGCGAAAAAAGAAAACTAAGATCAACTCCAAAGGCTAAATGTAAATTTGGAAATATAAATATATTATACATTCTCATATAATAGTTTGCATACTTATTTAAAGTATTTTATTTTAACTATGAGTATATAAAATTAGTTTCTATATTATTTTATTCATATCTTTTTTATATAGCACATCAATGTAGTCTATTGATTTGTTCATTTATTATTTCGACCCGACTTTCAAATATATGTGGTTTAAAAGGTGTTTATATAATTTCGAACGATTTAAAACGAATCAACAAAGAATCGCTTCTAACGCTTCAAAATGAGAAGAAGATATGCATCTAAGCAACGTCTCCATTATTGGAATAATAAGGAGAAGAAGAGAAAGAAGAAAATGAGAAGGAGACAACTTACAATTGAAAGAAGGATACAACTGATAAGCGGAAATTCATATCAGAAGATAATCGTATATCCTTATTTAGCCAAGTGATTTTCATCTTTGAGTGAAGACCAAACTGAAGACTTAGAAGACGTTCTTAGTTGAATGTTTTGTCATCATAAAAAAGAGGGGAATTGTTGGATGAAGTTTAGTCAATGAGTTAATAAGGAGTGGTTTGATGATGGGTTTTGATTATAACATGTGTAGCAAAATAAATATTATTATTATTATTGTGTACCCAAATATTTTTTTAATATTTTTTTTTTGCTATTTTATTATTATTATTCTTATTCTTATTATTATTATTATTATTAAAATGAGAGTGGGAGAATTGGAAAAAAAAAATCATTTTTGGCACCATAGAACTAGGTGTTTTTCAATTTTGGTACCATGGCGTCAATTTTTGTACCAATTCTGACAAGCATTTTGAATTTTGGCACTTCCGTCAGTTAATGGTCAACTGACAGAAGTGCCAAAATTGAAAGCGGCAGTCAAAATTGGTACCAAAATTGATACCATGGTACCAAAATTGAAAAAGGCCCAATTCTATGGTGCCAAAAATGATTTTTTGCCAGATAAATATAACAAAATTTCATGTCTAATTATATCTCCTTTAATTATTTTGGTTGAGGGAAAGGTAATTTTTATTTTCCAATATGGTGATTGGTTAACAGGAAATGAAGTTACATTTTTTTCTCTCCTTTCTTGCAGCGTATAAAATATTTTCTTACCAAAATATTTTTTTTTACCAATTTGATGGAGAAATTCATGTCTAATTATATTTCATCAATATTAGTTTACAACTTGAACAAGGGCATTTTTGTCTTCACAAAAAAAGAAAAAAACACACGTTTATAATAAATATAGATATTTAGATAGAAACGTAGTAATTAAGTAATTCCAAGATGCAATATCTATTCATTTAAGAGGCTTAAAGCAAATAAATTAAAACTAAATACTTTTATTATCTCTTTTATTTCTCAAATTTAAGGACATTATTTTTGAATGACTATGAAATTACAAAAGTAATTTAATAATTAAGTGAGCATTCCGGTTTTCTAGTAGCCGACTGAGCACAATAGTCATAAACCATATACAATTTTCTGTATTTATTCATTTGAGCTCTCTGCAGAGTAGTGAGATCTTTATACTTGTTCCAAAAATACCCCTGGTTGCCACATCTCGAAACATCGGTACCTTGGCAAGCATAGAAATTGAAATCTTGGTAATGAGCTATGAACGGCGCGTGACTCCAATCGACCTTTCCAGCCCAATCTGCATTCCAGATGCTTGCCTCTATGTGCATAGGCTTGTTTGGATACGGTATTCCTTTTGCTATATTGTTTTTGAAAACTCTCACGGGAATTTGATCAATAATGAAAACTATTTGATTTGAGTTCCAAAGAAATTCGTAGGTGTGGAAAGCTTGAGATGGATTAAACCAAAGTCTAAAACTTTGTTCTCTATGTCCCGTGTCATTATCATAGACGTTGGTTTGTACTGTTCCGTTAGTGCCCAAAAATTCAAAATCCAGCTCAAAATGATTTCCTGGATCCTGATTATCGGGTGCTGAAGTTAAGTAAAAGCTTGTCACAACTCCTCCTGTTAGTCTGTCCGGTATTTTCATACGGATATGAAACAATCCAGACCCGTAGTCGTATTTGGACCTAAATCCAGCACCCGTATATCGATCAAACTTGAGTTGGACCTCAGTGCCACGAGGATCAACAGAAAAATGATCTCCTCCCCACAGAGGATAATAGAACTTGGAGAAATTATTAGCTCCATTTGCTAGTATGAAAAAGTAACCAAGAAAAATTGTACAAATATGGAGGAATCCCATTTGTAAGAACAAATAATTGAGTTATGATTTTTTTTTAATTTTAATTTATGCATCTCAAATTTTTAAAGCGATCATTTTATGGGCGCATCATCTTGAAAATTATAGAAAGTTTTCAAATTATTTAATATTAGTTACCTTTTCAAATTAGAAACTGTGAATAAACCTTCAGTGTTGAATTCTTTTTAACTATAAAATATTGTCCAAAATTAGAAAATATATTTTCGGATAACCTTCAATTTGGAATTCTATTTTACTATTAATTATATTCCAAATTAGTTACCTTTTTCTAATTAGGAAATATGTTTTTGGATAAACCTTCAATTTCGAATTCTTTTGAACTATTAAATATTGTCCATATTAGTTAAAACAAGAAATTAATATTGATTTATCCATATTCATGTGATCAATTATGTAAAATATTCATGATGTAAATATCTAGTGAAGTTTAACTCCCGTTGGTTTACTAATTGATCAATTATCATGCATATAAATACGGGTGAAATAAAGTTTTCCCCCTTAAAGTATGAGGGTAGTATCAGTTACCCCCCTAAAGTATTAGTAGTAACACTTACCCCCCTTTGTTATAGTTTTGTAGTATTTATTCCAAAAATACCCCCACCCCTTTCATAAATAATAATTTCTTTATTAATTTATCAAAATAAAATTGTATCTTTATTAATTATGAATCCATTCATCCACCAAACAACATCATGTTTTATTTTCTTCATTTCTTTTGTTACATTCCTTTTTTCGATCTCAATTTTTTTTCTTCATTTTCATCTCATTTTTTTTATAACCGAAGGAAACAAAAGAAATGAAGAAATTGAAACATAATATTGTTTGATGGATGGATGGATGAATTCATAATTAATAAAGATTTTATTTTTTGATAAATAAATGAAGAAATTAAAATATAATATTATTTGGTGTTAAACTTGAATTTTGCGAGAAATTATTTGAAGGAGAATTAACCAACATTTTGAATAATAATTCGTACCGAATATAAATGAGATAATTATCACCAAATAAAAACTCAGAAAAATATAAAGAAAAATTTGAGATAGAAATAAAAAAATTGAAACATAAAATAAAGAAAACAAATTGAAACAGAAATAAAGAAAAAAATGAGATGAAAATAAAGAAAAATTTGAGACTATAAAACCGAAGGAAACAAAAAAAATTGAAGAAATTAAAACATAATATTAAAAACTATAACCGAAGAAGATAAGTGTTACAATTGATACTTTAGGGGGTAACTGATACCACCCCATACTTTAAGGGGGGAAATTGTATTTCACCCTATAAATATATATAAACTTGAAACCAGTTATCAACTAATGTACATTTACAGAGACTTGAAGTAAGAAACAAAAATTTGTACCAAAAAAAAAGGAAGAAGAAGAAAAAAAAACACCCATAACTCAAAAGTGATATAAGGTTAAAAAAAAAAATCTCAAAAAAGTGATATAAGGTAAGTTCCAAGTTAGCACTAGCACAATATGGGTCATGACTCATGGATATCGCAATAGGGGTCATGACTCTATGAGTTTGTCCAGGATCGGCACAGGTCAGTCGAGCGCAACCAATAAACAATCAATTTATTTTCTATTGGTGATTGATTGAATTTAGTTAACATTTATATATAAGTTGAAAATAAGTTTATGAATGAATAAAAAATGGGTCAAGTGAAAATGAAAATATACACAATAAAATAAACTACTTGACATTTAATGACCCAATTTCGATTCAAAATAATAATTTCATATTTTTCTATAAAAATTCATGAAAATTTTATCATATTATTAAATCTGTTTAATTTTTAATGAAGTCTAAGTGTGTGATGGTCAAACATTATTATTATTATTATTATTATTATATCATATTATATTATTTAGTATAACACTGAATTTATTTAAATGTATTTGAATATTGAAACAAATATTTACTAGGTAAGGTGCATTTTTTCTTAATTTAGAAAAACATATATAGGACATTAGTAAACATAAAGAGGTCTGACATGACCTAACCCCATTTTGACCCGACTTATTTTCAACCCAACCGTTTATTATGTATGGTGGCTTAGGCTCACCCCGTTTTGGCCAGTTCAAACCCGATTTAACCTGCCCGTTTTCCACTTTGAATCCAAGTTAAAGTCTCCGGGGCAGGATGAATTCTGTCTAATTCTTTTTTAAATAGGAGTTGGAACCAGCTTAATTTTGCACCTTGAATAATCCTCGTATAAACACCTAAGAATTTAATGGCCACCTGAAGGTAAAAAGAATTGGAGGTCGTCCATAAAACTCAAATTCAATAAATCAGAAGAAAATAGGTCTTCTAAATTAACCACCTGACTAATTTCTTGAATATACACAAGTTTAAAATTCAGCCTAATTATATGCAAATTTTGAATAGTGCGTAAATATGTCGATATACGTAGTATGTGTCACATGTGTTATCCATCTTAAAAACTCTTCTTGCGATATGATTGCTTAAGAATAGTTCATTGATTCATTATTATAGCTTTAATATTTTTTAATTAAAAACCACAACAACAACATCATCAAAACCAACAAAAATATTGGTAATTCGTGTTGAATGAAATTCTTTTATTCCCATTTAATATTTCCAGTAGATTAATTGAATTAATTATTAATTCAATAGTTAAATAATTTATCATATATATATATATATATAGTTATAGTAATTTCAGTCCAAGCCCAATTGTTGAAGCTCAAGCGTATTGTATGTGACACCTTATGTTCATCATTAATTGGATGCAGACTCACAACTAATTGTGATTTAATTAATTAACAATTATAAATGATTTTGATCAATTAACTCTCTTGAATTGAATTAATCAACAATATTATTTCAAGAGGTCCTGCACTCCATGGTCGAGGACTAGCTAATATGAAATAATTTAAGCAAACAAATTAAAAGTAAATACTTTTATTATCTCTTTTATTTCTCAAATTTAAGTTATTAGATGACAATGAAATTACAAACTGTGTTAACCAATATTAATGTGTGTTCTAATCAATTTTAATAATTAATTAAGTGAGCATTCTGGTTTTCTAGTAGCCGGCTGAGCGCAATAGTCATAAACCATATGATATTTTCTGTATTTATTCATTTGAGCTCTCTGCTGGGGACTGAGTTTTGTAAACCTGTTCCATAAATACCCCTGGCTACCACATCTCGAAACATCGGTACCTTGGCAAGCATAGAAATTGAAATCTTGGTAGTGAGCTATGAACGGCGCGTGACTCCAATCGACCTTTCCAGCCCAATCTGCATTCCAAATGCTTGCCTCTATGTGCATAGGCTTGTTTGGATACGGTATTCCTTTTGCTATATTGTTTTTGAAAACTCTCACGGGGATTTTATCAATAAAGAATACGATTTGGTTTGAGTTCCAAAGAAATTCGTAAGTGTGGAAATCTTGAGATGGATTAAACCAAAGTCTGAAACTTTGTTCCCTATGTCCCGTGTCATTATCATAGACATTGGTTTGGACTGTTCCGTTAGTGCCCAAAAATTCATAATCCAGCTCGAAATGATTTCCTGGATCTTGATTATCGGGTGCTGAAGTTAAGTAGAAGCTTGTCACAACTCCTCCCGTTGGTCTGTCTGGTATTTTCATACGAATATGAAACCATCCAGATCCGTAGTCGTATTTGGACCTAAATCCAGCACCTGTATATCTATCAAATTTGAGTTGGACCTCAGTGCCTTGAGGATTAATAGAAAAATGATCTCCTCCCCATAGAGGATAGTAGAATGTGGAGAAATTGTTAGCTCCATTTGCTAGTATTAAAAAGTAACTAAGAAAAATTGTACAAATATAGAGGAGTCCCATTTGTAAGAACTAATTTTTTTTTTTTTTTTTAATTTGTGCATCTCAAACATTCAAAGTGACCATTTTATAGGCGCATCATCTTGAAAATTATAGAAAGTTTTCAATTTAGATAATATTAGTTACCTGTTCACATTAGAAACTGTATTTTTGGATAATCCTTTAATTCTAAATTCTTTTTTAACAAAATAATAAAATATTGTCCATATTAGTTACTTTTTCAAATTAGAAAATATGTTTTCGGATAATCTTCAATATCGGATTCTTTTTTGCTATTACATATTGTCCATATTAGTTACATTTTCTATATAGAAAATATGTTTTTGGATAAACTTTCAATTTCAAATTTTTCGTAACTATTAAATTTTGTCTATATTAGTTACATGTTCTAATTAGAAAATATGTTTTTGGATAAACCTTCAATTTCGAGTTTTGATTAACTATAAGGGTGAGGCCCCATGACTAAGAGAATTGGATTCAGTCCCCACTAATGTGAGATTTCTTCTAGGTTAATACTAGTTGGTTGGTAGTTATTTTCTTTATAATTTTATTATATTCAATAGATTTTAGATCTGATGATATTAATGTGATAATGTAATATCTCTCGGAATAAAATAAAAATAACTATTTTTTTTCAGAACTCTAAGCAAACAAATTAAAACTAAGTAATTTTATTATCTGTTTTATTTTTCAAATTTGAGGACATATAATTTCTAGATGACTGTGAAATTACAAATTGTGTTAATCAATATTGTGTGTTCTTGAATGCTTTCTCAAATTCAATAACTGAGTTAGCATTCTTTGTTTTCTAGTGGATGATTGAGCGCAATAGTCAAAAACCATATACGATGTAGCGATTCTCGAGGAGTGAGAACTGTATATTTGTTTAGCACATTTTTAAACATCGGTACCTTGGCAATCAAAGAAATGGAAACAATATTACTTTTGCAATGTCGTTCTTGAAAACACTCACCAAAATTTAATCAATAAACGGACCTATTTGGTTTAAGTTCCAAAGAAATTCATAAATGTAGAAAGCTTGAGATGGATTAGGCCAAAGTTTGAAACTTTGTTCTCTATGCGAGTCATTATCATACACGTTGGTTTGGTCTGTTCCATTCCTGCCCAAAAATTCAAAAATCAAGCTCGAAATGATTTTTGGGGTCTTGATTATCGGGTGCTGAAGTTAAGTAAAAATCTGTTAAGATTACTTTTAGTTTGTGTGGTATCTTTATATGAATATGAAACAATCCAGATCCGTAATCGTATTTGGACATAAATCCAACACCTGAATATCAGTCAAACTTAAGCTGGACCATGATTCTTGAGGATTTACCGAAAAAAATATTTGATCCCCAAGAGGGTAATATAATGTGCACAAAGTATTATCTACATTTGCTTGTATGAGAAAAAGAACCAGGAAAATTTGTAAAAATGGAGAGGAACCCCATTTGTAAGAATTAAGAACTGATGTTTGATTTATGATTTTCGTTAATATTTGCAGATCAAAAGTTAATATTGATCATTTTATAGTGCATCATCTTGAAAAACATAGAATCTTTACCGATTCTATTTGTACAAATTACTTAATTATTGTAATCTATATTTAAATATATAGTATAACAAAATTTTGGTCAAGATTGTCCTTTTGACCAAATATAAGTACTCATAATTTTGATCTTTACAGTTTAAAAAATATATTTTCGAGTAAACCTTCGATTTCAAATTCTTTTTTTACTATTAAATACAGTTAGAAAACGATATTGATCCATCCATATTCATGAAATCAATTATCTAAAATTGACTAAATATCTGATGTTAAATATATGGGATTTATTGCATTTTTGGTGTCACAACTATAGATCGCCGGTGTTTATACCCCGTATCTTTTCGGGCTGACACATTTGGTGCCACAACTTCAACATCAGTGGCAATATTGGTGCCAATTGAAGCCCAATTCCAAAATTGGCCCGAAATTCTCCTTGTGCGGGCCAATTTTCATGTCACGTGGCCCACAAGTGGGGATTTCGGACCCATTTCGGGATTGGGCCTCAATTGGCACCAAAATTGCCACCGATGTTCAAGTTGTGACACCAATTTTGTCAGGCTGAAAAAATACGGGTTAGAAATGCCAGCGAGTTATAGATGTGGCACCAAAAATGCAATAATTCTCATATTAATCTATATGACAATAATAATGTGCACCAATTTTTTTTATCCATATAATCATTTTAATAATATGCAAGAAAAAAAATCTTATAACATTTAAATGAAAGAAAAATATCTTATTAATCACCAAAGTATAAAGACACGTATTTAAGTTTCCGGAAGAAGTTGGTTTAATTTAGTGCATTAGAGCCAAATTAGCGCTTAACCTTTATTTTTTCCTTTTTCTTTATCTACTTTTTGCTGGGGTGATTTTTTTTTTTTTTTAAATCTACTTATGTATGAAATGTGATTGAAGTTATTTGTTAATATTGATTATGCCATTGTTGACAAGGGCGAAAAAAACTATTGAGTTTTGGTTTGGGAGCGATATTTTTTCTAATAACAAGCTTGATAAATTTTTATGTTGTAATAAAATGATAACTAGACGAGAATAAAGTAACGTTGTATATTTATCAAATAAAATGTGAAAAAATAAACTAGTAAAAAAAAATCATACATATTAACATAGAGATTATTGCATTTTTTGTGCCACAATTATAGTTCGCTGGTATTTCTGCCCCATATCTTTATGGGATGACATATTCGGTGCTACAACTCAATATCAGTGGCAATTTCGGTACCAATTGAAACCCAATTCTTAATTGGCCCGAAATCCCCTTTCCCACCCCCCCCCCCCCCCCCCCCCCCCCCCCGAAAACCCCCCCCCCCCCCCACCCCCCCCCCCCCCCACCCCCCCCCCCCCCCACCCCCCCCCCCCCCCACCCCCCCCCCCCCCCACCCCCCCCCCCCCCCACCCCCCCCCCCCCCCACCCCCCCCCCCCCCCACCCCCCCCCCCCCCCACCCCCCCCCCCCCCCACCCCCCCCCCCCCCCACCCCCCCCCCCCCCCACCCCCCCCCCCCCCCACCCCCCCCCCCCCCCACCCCCCCCCCCCCCCACCCCCCCCCCCCCCCACCCCCCCCCCCCCCCACCCCCCCCCCCCCCCACCCCCCCCCCCCCCCACCCCCCCCCCCCCCCACCCCCCCCCCCCCCCACCCCCCCCCCCCCCCACCCCCCCCCCCCCCCACCCCCCCCCCCCCCCACCCCCCCCCCCCCCCACCCCCCCCCCCCCCCACCCCCCCCCCCCCCCACCCCCCCCCCCCCCCACCCCCCCCCCCCCCCACTATTTTTTTTCTTTTTTTTACCCCAAATAGTCAACTCTGTAGGAAAAAAGGATAGGTGCAAGTTCTTGAGTTTTTCTTAAGTCAAGGGTGTTAAGTGCTTATTTTATGTTTTGAGGGTGCAAAGAGTCAATTCTCGTGTTTCAAGGGTGCAAACTGATTAGTTTTTCTTAATTCGAGGGTGTTAAGTGCTAATTTTATATTTTGGGGGTGCAAAGTGCACATTTATAGCTAAAAATTCGAAATGAATTATCTATTTTGCCCCTAGAAAAATACTAGAGGGTGCAAGTTGTTGAGTTTTTTGTGTTTAGAGGGTGCTTAGTGCTATTTCTGTGTTTCAAGGGTACATAGAGCCTATTTCTCGTGTTTTGGGGGGTGCAAAGTGCAAAAAAAACATTTCCATACCAAACGGAAACGGATAGCGGTCAATGACATGTGTCCCGCACGTTAATTTTTTTCCCGCTCAAGGCGACTTAATGGACCATGTGACAATTCTGGATTTTTGAAATATATGTCAAACTGTGGTATGATTTTAATGCGGTTGATATGAAAAATGGAAATTGCCCTGACTTAAGGTATGAAAAATGAATTTAAATGGGGGTGGACTATAAATTAAAATAGCAAAAGATTGCTTTAGGATACTGGTTCAACTCTGTAAATTATTAAATGCAACATATCTTTGGTAAATATAATAATAATGGTATTGAATGCGACATACTAGTATAATAATATTGTTTTCTAAATTATACAGTACTTGTTCCCTACGCAATCTTCTCCTCCATATTGCCTAGGCATGATTTTGTAAATAAAAAAAAAAAAGGAACATATCATAAGCAGCAACGATACACAAAATATATAATTAATTCCTCTAAAGTATATATTAATTGTAATCATTCAATTCAAAAAGTACTCTCCAAGGAAGTTAATCAATTAATTAAATGATAATGGGTATAGTAGTTCGAGTTCTGCAATGGCAGAGGCAGCTGCGTCTGACAAATTTGGGACATGGCCGCTGTAGGTTATTCAGTTCATGTGGATCTCCTTGCTTGTTGTTGCCCCCTGGTATAGGTATCAAGAATAATGGTAAAGACATGTTGCTTTTTTGTCAGTCCAAAGAAGAAAAAATAAAGGCAACAACAACAGGCTATCACCATTTCTTAGATATGGGTAAGAATCCGCTGCGGATACGTGACATTGAAATCAACATCAGGACAATGTGGCGAGGGCGGTATCTCTCTCCGGAAAAAGGCCGTGCCGAGTGCGTGGGCTCATCTCGAGGATGGGCAGTGTTTCTAGATCGAGAAACATGTGACCTTTATCTTTTCAACTTCTGGATTAAAAATGACCATAATCCAAACAGATCTAATAATATCCGGTTCCCTTATATCCCTCTTCCTCCTATCGAAACTCTCCCCACTATCTTAACTCGGGAGACCGCTTTGAAGACACAATTTGTATGCCACAAATACGATGCTGATGCTGTGTCATCGGAAGAACTGAGCCAAGATTTCATAAAACGAGTAGCACTTTCTCAGGCGCCTACGCCTCTCTCGTACACCAAGAAGAAGATTAATGAAGAAGAAGAATGCAGCGGTACCCCTCCACCAATGGTGATGATCATACATGGGCACGAAGAAGAAGGAAAAGGCCAACTGGCCTTCTGCAGGTTGGGAGATGCTGCGTGGACGTCACTAAATCATAATAATTCAACAACTAGTTGTTTTCCTTATAAAGACATTACCTACTTCACCCCCCACGGGAAATTCTATGCCCTCACAAAATCCCAAAACCTTGAAGTTTGGGATCTCAGCTGCCCCTCTAGTCCCCAAGTCAAGATCCTTAAAACTGCGGGCATTGTATCGAAATTCTACGAGGAGGAGAATAGGGAGTACTATCGTAATATGTATCTAGTGGAGTCAGAGGGGAAACTACTTATGGTCATCGAGCACTATTCCAAGGGGGGAAGGGGGAAAAATTGGTTTGATGTATTTGTACTGATGGAGCCCAAATTAGAAGAAGAACAAGGTAAAGGTAGTAGTATTAAAATTGAATGGGAGTGGATGAAAATAACAAGCTTAAATGGTCGGATATTGTTTCTGGGCATCAATGACTCTGTCTCCCTTCCATCGCATGAATTTCCAGGATTGATTCCTAATTCCATTTATTTTGCTACTCGGCATTACACAAAGGAGTACTCATATCCAGGGTGGAGAGGTGAAGACATTGGTGTTTATGACTTGACTCATCAAAGTGTTTCTCGTTTCATGGGTAAAGACAACATTATCCCGTTTCCTACTTGGATCTTCCGATCAAAGGCCTACTAGTCTAGGCGATAGTAAATTCGTAATCGATCAAGAATTAATATACTTGTAACAAATAATATATATTGCACCAAATACTAGCTCGCTCACATGTATGTTTCAATTACGAATAATAAAGAAAATCTCAAAGTAAGATGATTTGAAACTTCTCCAATGTCCAATTAATTATTGAAACAAACCTCATCTATCTCCAAATGAGAATAGTCACATTTGATTTGTGCTAGTGACACATCATTTAAGGAACCGCTTTTGACCTTATGACATGTCATCACCAAAATAAATCATTGTTGAAAAAGAAAAGTGTATATTTTGTTGCAGCTCTGAATATATATATCACCCTTAATGTAATTAAAAAAAATTAAGGATTGTGTATATGAAGCACATGTATTATGGAACAACTTAGATTAAAATTTGCTCCAACAATCAGTAGTATTGTAGCTTATATTTGAACTTACGATTTGATTTTGGATTTGATGTTTCATTATAGAAGAAGACTGTAATGATTAGGTAAAAAGTACGAGTATAAAGAAATTATATTTGCTTAAACATGGTAAGTAATTAAAGACTATTCAAGTTTCAAATAAAAGAAGGGTAAATTAGTCTAATTAGATTTATTGATCTGGAAACAACACTTTCTGCTCTGACAATATCGCTAGTCATAAAATAAAGGCCCTGCCTTATAAGTAACAAAACAGAAGTACAATATTTAAGAAGCTAAAAAATAAAAGGTTTCTATAAATAAGAACATTTCTTGCGCACAAAGAAATTCCGTAGTTATGCTCCAAGATCCTTTACCAAAAGAAAAAAAAAAACTCTCTTCAATAAACTAGCGTTTGACTACTACGTATTTTCCTTCGATTGTTTGAATTACAGATTTACAAAAATAGACTGAATTAATTAATTCGGTAATTGGGAATTGGCCGGTAAATAATTAATAATGGGCTGGGTGGGTTGGCTTCTAGTTTTATTAAAAATATAGGTCCTCGGCTGCTCGGGTTGTTTGGGGATTAACTACTAGTATTATTAAGTATTGCTTGTTTGTGTCCGGTTCGGTTAACGGTATAAAACAAGTCGAACCGAACAAAGTACCCAAATTTATGAAAACTTGAAATTTAAAACCAGACCAAATTGTATTGGTTCTGCTCAATTTGGTTTGACCGCTAATTCATATTGTGTAGAAACCGACGACTATGGAACTCCAGATGTTGGCATTTGTGAGCACTGGCCTATGGCTATGGGTCAGAGTCTATAATTAATTTCTTAAATTTGTTTGATTTAAAATATTAAATAGGTCCATTTGACTCTGACTGAATTATTTGACCTAATAAAATACAATTGGACTCATGTTTGCTTTCGAATGAAGAATTTATGATGAAAGAACAATTCTTAAATATTACATCTTATAATGAAATTAAAGCCAGCTATAATTAGTTCAAATTTGTTTTGAGAGAGAGTGATCTTCATGGACTTTATTTTAAAAAAATACGGACTATACCATCAAATTCTTTTTCACGTGAGGTTAAAATGCAATTAGTTCAAATTTGTTAACATTCCGGATAGGAGTGTAAACGAACCGAGTAGTATCGAACGACACGTTGTTCAAGCTTGGTTTGAATTTTATCGAGCTTGAAATTTTGTGTTTGAGCTTGGTTTGATTTCTTAACGAACCGAGCTCAAACGAGCTTTTATCGAACGAGCTCGAGCCGAGTATCGAGTAGCTTGGTATTTTACATGCGTTTTTTCAATTTTTAGCTTATCGAGTCGAGCTCGAGCCGAGCTTCAAAAGTTATCGAACGAGAAATCTTGTTCAAGCTTGTTTGATTTGTTTGACGAACGAGCTCGAGCCGAGTATCGAGTAGCTTGGTTTGATTTTCAGCCCTAATTCCGGATGAGCCTAGCTAATAACTATATAATATTTATTAATTTGAAGAAACAACTCATCAAGTGGCTCCATTTGTATACAAGAAATGAGAAATTTTGGCTCCCACTTGATTGTTTAGTTGACTGATTATAGAAAGCTTAATATTGAAGAATACTTAAATGATATTTCTTTTAGCCCATAAGTAGAGCAAATAAGATTATGATTATTTAATGGGATATAGTTGCTTTACTAAAACAAACAGAGATTAGTGGTGGTAAAAAAAAAAACTCTAATTAAAACATGTCATGAAGTACTAAATTTTGCAGTGTATTTATTAGCAACTTTATTATATAACTATCAATGTGGACTATATATATTCATTCCTCTTTTTTTTTTTTCGAGGGACACTCCTTTTTTAATTCAGATCAATACAACTTGATCCATATTGTCAGAACTTGAAGAGTCGGAAATTCAAAAATGGAATTTGTCGTTCAACTCCAAATTCATATTCATATGCCTGACATAAAAAAGAAAAATTGATTCTTTGAAGTGAGAAAAATTCCCTTCTATAAATGCCTTTATTATTCCTGATTTTATATCACCTCACCAGACATGTTGCTACTTTACCTCTTTATTTACCTGGTCAAAGATATCTTATACTTCCTCCATTCCAAAATAATTGTCGCTCTAGAGATATTTTCATGTTCCAAATTAATTGTCGCTTTAGGATTTCAATACATCATTAATAAAATATCTTCCAATTTTACCTTTATTACTTCTTGTTTTTTTCTCTATCTCTTCTACTTTAACCAATTGTTCTCTCTCTTCTAATTAAATAAATAAGGGTATTTTAGGTATGACTAACTTTTTCCTAAATTCAATGCTAATTATTAGATTCCTTAATACATGTGCAAATCTCTAAAGCAACAATTATTTTGGAATGGATGGAGTACTGTTAATAACTAAATATTTGAGGATTAGTTTAACGTCCATAATCAAACAATAGCAAGAAAGTTAATAACGTTATTACAAATAAGATAACATAATTTTTAGACTTGTTTGGTAGGTTAGCAATAAAAAAGAAAAAATTCACAACTTGAATTCGTTGTTGACAACGAAAATTATATCATCATATATAATAAGGTCAAACCGATAATAACTATATCTATTGATATCTAAAAATGGCCGGGTCACTTGTTTATTGATCTACTCAATTTGTTCATTATCAATAATTTATTTTCATCAAATAAGAGATAGATATTGATAAAAGATCATAACTACTGCTATATAATCTCATTCAAAAAATCCACAAATGTAATGGTATAATAGTTCCCAAGCCCCTGTCGTTTATTTTTGCATAGAAAATCAAAAGACAGATCATAACTACTAGTATTATAATATACAACAATCATCATTATTATTCATTTCTGGCAGTTGTTGTGCAAAGCATATCATCTAGCACAACATCGCTGTCTTAAATTTGAATTTGAAATCATTTACTGCAATATATGGTCCTCCACCTCTAAAATTCAAAATTCAAAGCATATGGTCCATATTCATGTCCAAAAATCACACTGAATTATAGGTGTCACCAGTGGATGCGATTTTGGATGGGTTAAAAATAAATCCGGGTCAAATTAAAAGAAATTAAAAATGAGATGAGCATGTCCGTATCAGATCCCGAAAAGTAATCAAATTATTACTACATGATTTTTAACATCGACCCAAATAAAACGCTATTAATTTTATTCTAAAACCATTTAAAAAAAAAAGGAAAAAAGACGAGTCAGGTCAGGTTGACTAGACCAATTTGCCAACACTATGTATAGAAATTACAGACACTCACATACACATTTATTTCTTTTCTTCTATATCTTGAAGTCTTAGGGCCTGTTTGTTTGGCGTTTCCCAGAATTTTTTCGTGTTTGGGAAATGCCAAACAAACATGTTTTCTATTTTCCGAAATAAATTTTTCATCCATTAATTTTCTCAAACTACTCTCTCAAAAGCCAAACAAACAACAATTTTCTTATCTCTAAACAAAACCTATACAAACTCTACTTTGATTTGACATAAAGTAACCTATCTCTTACACAATTTATCTCACATAACAAACATGATTTGACATAAAGTCTTACACATCTTACACCTACAACCCAACTCTTCCAAAAAAACCTATACCTACTTTATTTCTCAAACCACTCTCTCAAAACCCAAACAAACAACATTACGCAAATCGAGATTATTTCACAAACCTCCACTACTCTCCCAAACTACTTTCCGAAACGCCAAACAAACAGGCCCTTATTATTTCAGCATTTATATACCACAAAATTAAAATGAATCAACATATCAAATATTCCTAAGGGCAATCATGTCCATAATGTCATTCATGGCCTTGGCCGTAGATAAATTTGACAAAATTACCACTTCACATGTATCTATAAAGATGTCACACAACCAACAAATGTGGGCTCCTTCAAGCATGTTACTTCAATTAGTATGTAAGGAACAATAATGACTTCAATGTTAGAAAGTTTGTTTAGACAAAGAGAACAATCAAACAAATTTCTGAAAATCAACTAAACAAATAATTCATTATGACAAATATTTTTACAGCATTAATGCTTTATTTGGAACACACAAGAATGCAAACATATAATTATCTTCTTAATCAGGTATGGAATATTCTAGTCGAGATTTGATTTAGCCTTATGAATTTAATCACAAGCCAAATATATATACACATATGTTTTTAATTGATCTCTCTCCTCATAAAATTGCATTTATAATATAGATTTGGTGCATTTGAATCTAGTCTAAATTAAAATTTCATGCATGCAAATTCTCAAAGTGCAACTCCAACTATAATACATATATACCCTTTGTTAAGGATTGACAATTTTTTTAAGAGATCAGAAAGTTTTTGGGGCTTCAATTGAATAGAGAGATTCAAATTTGAAAAATAATTTTACATGATTTTAATATTTGCATGAATTTTACATTCATCACCCTAGTTGAAATTATGATATAAAACGGCTATTTAAGAATTTTAAATATATCCAAAATATGGATCATCTTTTGAATTTTTGAGAGAGGATTTTAAGATTCTTAGGGCCTATTTGTTTGGCGTTTCGGAAAGTAGTTTGGGAGAGTAGTGGAGGTTTGTGAAATAATCTCGATTTGCGTAATGTTGTTTGTTTGGGTTTTGAGAGAGTGGTTTGAGAAATAAAGTAGGTATAGGTTTTTTTGGAAGAGTTGGGTTGTAGGTGTAAGATGTGTAAGACTTTATGTCAAATCATGTTTGTTATGTGAGATAAATTGTGTAAGAAATAGGTTATTTTATGTCAAATCAAAGTAGAGTTTGTATAGGTTTTGTTTAGAGATAAGAAAATTGTTGTTTGTTTGGCTTTTGAGAGAGTAGCTTGAGAAGATTAATGGATGAAAAATTTATTTCGAAAAATTGAAAACGTGTTTGTTTGGCATTTCCCAAACACGAAAAAATTCTGGGAAACGCCAAACAAACAGGCCCATAGTCATTATGGTAAAAAAATCATCACACCATCAATTTTTACATTAACGAATAGTGTCAAAATACTTCTTAAAAACTCAAACAAATATAATTATAAGCCATCCAAACAAATGTTGAATTTTAAATCCTTTATTACATCAATTTAAATGAGCCCCAATTTTTAAGACAAAATGAAAATTTTATCACTAAAAACCAAAGAAAAGGGCGAAAAAAAATTCTATCAAAAGTAGTTGGTTGCTTTATTTACATTGGGACCAAATGATTGTCAAATGGCTATTTTCACTCAATTATATTTACAACTTCTACTACCTAATAAGTCTCCTCAATTTCCCCTTCACTTCTCTCTCCTCTCATATTTATCTTTCCAAACCCCTTTCCTTATCTTCCCCACTCATCTTCTGCAAAACACACAGTAAATTTTATTGCTTGAATTTTGTGTATAGCCATGGCATTTGCAGGAACAACACAAAAATGCATGGCTTGCGAGAAAACTGTTTATCTTGTGGACAAATTGACAGCGGATAACAGAGTCTACCATAAAGCTTGTTTTAGATGCCACCATTGCAAAGGCACCCTCAAGGTATTTGTAGAAATTATTGAATAATTTATTGTTCTTCTTTGTATTTCTGTTTCAAATTTGTTCATATGTAGAGGATGAGACTTTGATTGGATGCATAATTTAGTCATTGAAATTCAAATCTATGTTTTTGAGTTTATCCTCACATCTAGATCGTATAGTTGAGATTACACTTCGAATATTCGGGCAATTTTAACATTCTCTACTTATTGCCTTCACATGACATCTATTATGATCTGAGGTTTCATTTGGATTTGAATGGTTACTTAATGATTTGAAATCTATACAAATTTAAAATCATCCAAACAAGTGCTATGGATTTGCTGTTATAGATTTGAAATACTGAAACTGAACTTCGGAATCGTCGATTCAAATTGATCCTAAAAAGCTTCTTCAGTTGGATCTATAATATGTATCAAGTCATTAGCCAAGGGAAAGATTTGATTTAACATTTTGGTTGTTTGCAGCTAGCAAACTACAACTCTTTTGAGGGAGTTCTTTATTGTAGGCCACATTTTGATCAGCTTTTCAAAAGGACTGGTAGCCTGGACAAAAGCTTTGAAGGTAACAACTATGAAACAATTGGAACCATACATTCATATATTTTTGCAGCCTAAGTATTATAATTAGTTTATTTATTCTGATTAGGAACTCCTAAAATTGCGAAACCGGAGAAACCTACAGACATTGAGGTAACAAATGCGATTTTCCCACTCACATAATTTACTTAACATAATATTAATCATAAATCTGCCATTATTATTAACATCTATGTCTCTTCGATGTTTACGATTGTATAGCAATGAGTATTCTAACGTAGATGTTTTATACAGAAACCACAAGCAAATAAGGTATCGAGTATGTTTGTTGGAACAAGAGACAAATGTCTGTCGTGCAAGAATACTGTCTACCCAACTGAGAAGGTAAAATCAGTAGTCATTTTGATTAATTTTACTCGACAACATTATGGCTATGTTTGGTTCTTGAGTTTCCTTGCATCAATATCTTTTCTGCATTTTCTTTTTCTTTGTCTTCTTTCTTCTCTGAATCCAAGTTCCATAGCTCTTTTGATCTGTATAAATATTGAATTTAGTATACTTTGCAAAATCCAAGTTTTGTTGAAAAAGTCGAACACTCATACAACAATGTTGACAGGTTTCTGTGAATGGAACTTCGTACCACAAGAGCTGCTTCAAATGCAGCCATGGAGGCTGTACTATTAGTCCATCTAACTACATTGCACATGAGGGGCGTCTTTACTGCAAACACCACCACACTCAACTTATTAAGGAGAAAGGCAACTTAAGCCAGCTTGAGGGCGACCATGAGAAGGATTCAGTAAGAATATAGATGCGGAATCATAATCGTATAACTACATGATATATATCTCGTTTTGTTATCGTGTTTGGTTTTTACCTCATCGTTGTTTTAAACCTACTCGAGTGGACCTAGTTTCCTGCAATCAAGAATGAGTATAGTCTAAGCTTGAAGAAATATTTTGAATTCTTACTGTTTCATAAATATATATTGTATGCAAGATTTTGATTGACATTCTTCTCCTACCATAAAGTTGTGGATGTCCAAAATGTCTTGAGAATATTGTGGTTCATTTTCATCTTTATTTCTTTCTCCTAGATGTGGATGGATGGATGGTGTTTATAGAGGTACAATCAGCTTTTTAATAGATTATAGGGATAGTTACTTGGGCACTTATGAGAAATTACATATTCACCCTCTAACCTTTCAGTAATTACAAATATTTCTCTAATTTTATTTTAAATTTGACATTACAAACAAATATCCCTAAGAAATACCCCTGTTTGTAAGCCCTAGAGGTAACTGGAAAAATATAGCTGATTTTTTTTTTTTCCTAGTGAATGTGGATTCTATATTTGTTTATACTTTCGGACAAAAATATCCTTCTTTATGGAAGGGTGTATGCGTAATTACAATACACATTGGTAACCAATTATAGGAACAGGGTATTGTATCACTTGTGGAAAAAGGTAAATTCATTCTCAGTAGAGAGATGGAAAATATGGAACAAACCTAATCATACTTAGTATATGAAAATATGAACATTAACATTGGCTCTTATGTGATCCATGCTATGTACAAAATTCATTTTTATTGGTTTTATGTTCTCAAACTTATATATGATTTAGCATCCTAAAACAAAATAAAATATAGATCATTTTTGTATATATGGAAAGAAAAAAGTTTAAGAAGGGTGACTGAAGCTAATAACAAAAAAAGAATTACTAATTGAGTTCAAATACATTCTAATTATATGCTTAATCTTACACAATACACAGTACAACATAGTACACTCATATTATAGAAAATAACTGTAATCAAATTCATATAGTCGAATCTTTGCTCAAACGAGATCGATCGACAAAAATCCTCCTGCTAGTACGATCTCCCGAATCACGCCTTACAAGATTCGGTTTCCCATCAACCCCTATATCACCACCATCCTCAAAAATCTGTCTCAATAATCCTTCAATAGATTCAGGGGAAGGATATGACTTAACCTGCATCAAAACTGATAAATAAGTATTGAAAAACTCTGTATAAACAGGCACAACTAGCTTTACAGTTGAATCCTTCATTTGCTCTCTCAAATCTGCCTCAGAAACAATCTTGTAATTACTCATATGCCTTTGACACATTTCATCAAATCCAAACATAAAAGCCTCCATTTTCCCTCTCACAATCCCCTCTTTGTTGTTACCTCTCTTAATCTCTTCTTTGTCGAGTAATTTTACTAAACTACCCCAAGCTAGTTTCTGATACAAGTAAGCTGATTCCTCAGCTACATGTCTATATCTCTTCTTCATGTATGGATCTCCGAGTAGCTTTGCTAGGTCGGTATTTCGTGTCCTCATGTATATGTACCAGTAAGTATTCATACCAAAGATTTGAGCTAACACTTTGTCTTTATACCATGTTTTTTTGGACTCTATGTTTCTTTCAATTGCTTCCATGACATTAGATATGGCTTCTTTGAGCAAATCTTGATCATTTTTAGGAGGATTTGAGAGAATCCCAGATTTCCATAACTGCTCAGTTGTAAGAACTTGTGCCATAGGTGAACTATAACTATCCGTTGAAAGATTCTTGAGGTAGTTAATAGCATACCTAACAAGTTTAGGAACTGATCCATTTTGAGGTGAAGGCGATAAACCATCTTGATTAATATTGCCTTCAATTTGAAGACCAAACTCCCAAAAGACTCGACTCGATGAATGTACTAGAAGCTTCTCGAGTTCTCTAAACCTTGAACAGATGTCAGCACCTGATTCACCATCGAAAATCTCGGAGAATTTAGGCTTGAGTTTCTCTAATGAGTCGAACATGTCTAGAAGCTTGAATAGCTTCTGAGGCTCTTTGTTGCTTCGAGCAATGCCTTCTCCGAATCTAAAGAAGACAGCCATGATTTTGTCTGCCGTCTTGATGAAGCATTCTGGCCATATGATTAATGTTCCTTCTTCCATGATGTTTCCTAAGACTTGTTTGGAGAGGTTTTTTTCGGAAACAAAAACTTTTTTGACCGCGAGTTCGAAGTGTTGGATCCAGAAGGAGATTGCTGTTTCCAGATTTTCCCATTCCATTTCGTCGATTTCTTCTGGTGTGTATGTTTTGAGGTAATCTGGATTTAGTCTCATCAGTGCTTTTGCTGCTCTTCTGTATCTCACCTGTTCAAATTACCATTTCCTAATTGATGAATATGATTTCTACTTGAAAGCAAAACGGGCCAAGGATGAAAAATGCGATGATGGATTTTGCTATAAAAAAATGTACTTATTTTTGTAGAAGAATCTGATCAATTTTTGTGTAAAGTGAATGTAGCTTAGAATTTTAAATACTTCAAGGATGTCTAAGACATGCATACCCTTTGTAACAAAGAGAAGAAATATATATAGAACAATTGATCTTACCTTGACAAATATGTCAATGCAAATATCCAAACAATCATTTGCAGCCAAAGTCTCAGAAATCCTCTTAAGAACCTCAATCTCCAAATCACTCCCCAATACCATTTCACTCTCATCAGTATCCCCTCCTTCACCTACATTAACCTGATGCCTTAATTTCTTCAACAATCCTTCATACTCATCCTGCAAATTCAACAAAGCCTCATCCAACAACCCATCGAACCTCATCGAATCCAACTCCGCTTCATAAACCGCTCTAAGCGTAACCAACGTCTCCCTCAAACGTTGAGTTCTATAATAATCTGTAGCCTTAGTCCTACTCAAAAACTCAACCACTTCTTGTAGCTTCTGAATAGCCGGCTCACTCTCTTCGCCAATCAAATTAATCGATTCCTTTACCTTATCCACGCAATCAACGTATTTGATCAGCTTCTTGAGCCTTTTTATCGATCTCTTCTCGTTTAGTAACCTCGAGGCTATTTTGAGAAGTTTGCTCTGAAGGGATTCGAAGAGTTTGAAGCAATCGAGGAGGGAGAGGGCCGGAGATATGGCTCGATTTATCCTCGTGTCTAGAGCTTTAGTCGCAATGGATAGTGATTGTAATGGGGCTACTCTTCTAGAAGCCATGTTTAGATTTTCTTGGATTTCGTACAAGTTTTCGTCTATTGTTTCGTAATTTGCCTCCATGTGTACTGAGGTTTTGAGGAGGGATTTGAGGTGAGAACAAGCAACTTGTAAGTTGATGATTTTTGAATCATCTTCATTAGTTGTGATTAGCTCCATTGAGTTGGTGTTGGAGTTGTTTGTAATGGTGCAGAGGAAATTAAGCTAAGTTTTGTGACGTTTAATAACTTTGATTGATGAAGTTAAGGAAGAGGACATGGGAATTTGTCCACATGAACTAAGATGTCGATGTATACTATAAGAGCAAATGGCATTTTGGAATTTTGTATTTAAAAAAGTACGGAGAGTTCTAAAGTGAGAGTAATAAGTCCAAATGTCCATAGATTTATCTTTAACATTTTTAGAATAAATGGAGGGCCGGGTTTGCGAAAGACAATTGATTCCTTAATAGATATTTGAAATAACTATTGAAATAATTTGATGAGTAGATATTATACTTCCATTGATATTGAATGAAAGCAATAAGAAATGGGATTCTTAAGTTGTTAAAAATATACAAAACGAAAATGTAACCCATAAGAAAAAGGGCTTTTATTGGACTATAATTTAAACCGCACCAGTGAGCTTTTGTGGGCTATACGGGCCTGCAAGCCAATGGAATATGTCCACAGAAGACCACGTCCAAAAAATTGATAATCGATCGATCTTTGTCTTATTCTAAACTGTCAACGGAACTAATTTGGAGTAGATTAGTCTAGATCCAGATCCAAAACCATCTCTACTTAGTTTCATTGCATATGGATTTTGTTCGATCAAGATTCCATTTAAATAGTATCCTAATGTAAGTAATACGGAGTATCTATATTGTATAAATATAGACACACAATTTACTTATTTATTAATAAAAAAATTTAATTTTTTGTTATGATATTTAAATTTTCAACAAATCTGAGAATCTAAATTCATATTCAATCCATATTTTATCCGATGATCAGATGATGTCCAATGAATCTAACTTTTTTCTCATTAACATCCCCATTTTAAGTTCCACATACTTTCAATTTGACAATTTCATTTAAACAAAAATATTATACTTATTATAGTTGAAATTATAATAAATAATTTGTGTATTTGTTATTATGATATACATGAGAAGGTTGTTATATGTATCACGCTTTGAGGGGGCGGGGGAATAACTTTTACAATAAGTATGACCACGTGTTTTATGAATTACAGTATATAGTAACATATGAACATGTCAATACACATTTATATATTATTAATTAATAAGAAAAGATGAATACTATAAAAATTCTTTAGATTTTACAACAAAATAGCATGCATGTCAAATTTATCAAAATGTGTAAGTTGTCATAAACACAAGATGGCATGTCGGATCAGGACAGATAATGAAACTATACATCTCTACTATTATAAAAGCATGAATATTTCTTAAATTTTTTTGTGCGGACTAAATTACTCTTATTTAAATCGTAAAGTGATATATAATTCAATGATAAATATAATTGAAGAGGTATAATTAGACATAAAGTCTTATTATATTTATATCCTACATAAACTCTTAAAATTTATAAATTTTATCTTACATCAATTTATGTAATTTTAATATTCTTCTCTTCTCTTATAATAGATAAAGACGAACCATAAAAAAACACTACTATTTTAAATAGTCCCTAAAATATTATATATAAAACTTACGTATTATATACTTTAGCATCAATTTTTATTTAAGTAAGAAAATGTTAATTTAAAGATTTAGTACAACATAAGTCATAAACACTCCAAATATAAAAATTTAAAATAAAATTCTCTTAAATATCATGCTATTACCAAAAAAAAATTAAATCACATCTTAATATGAAAGAATAAAATATACTCATGACTTAGCTAATTTACGTAATTTTAATTTAGCTAGAATAGAAAAATATGAAGAATATTCAATAATATCAAGACATGCATAACCTCGAATTTTCATGAAATTTTTTCCGTGGAAAATGGTGAAATCGATAAAAAAAATCATTGATATCATTAAAAACATGTGAAATCGATGAAAATTCGGGTGAAATTGGTGAACACTGACAAAGTTGGTGAATATTTGGGTGAAACCGGTAAAAAGTGCCCATGAAATTGATGAATATATGTGAAATCGATGAAAATTCGGGTGAAATCGTGAAAAAATGATGAAACCGATAAAGCGACATCATCAGTGAAAAGCAGGTGAATCGGTGAAAAAAATGAATAAAGTCGGAGAAAACGTGTCAGATCAATGAAAATTCAAGTGAAATTGGTGAAAAGAACATGTTAATCAGTGAAAAAAATGTGAAATAGGTGAAAACGGGTTAATATGACAAAAACGCGTGAAATCAGTTAAAATAAAGAGTTTAACCGATAAAATAAGGTGAAACCGGTAAAAAAATGATTTAAAACAGAAAAAAAAAAAGGACAAAATCGTAAAAACAGTGAAAATAAGTTATAACCGATTAAAAACAAGAATAAAACAATAAAAAAATATTAAACTGGTAAAAATGAATAAAATCGGCTAAATAACACGTTAAACAGGTGAAAAATGAATTAAACTAATGAATTAAATAGGTGAAAATGGATTAATTTGCTCTATTTTATGACATCATAAAATTAATTTTACTCTAATTTACTAAAAATACCCATGAAATTAACTAGACACGTACAACGTACTAACACTTTCCTAATAATAATTAGAAAAGTATATACATAGCTCTATAATTATACTTGCATCACTATATATAATATAATCTAACAATATAACTAATCCACTCCACCTCTTTGTACCCTCACAACTTAAAATCAGATTTATTTATCCTGGGTATAAAACCTCCACAAAAACTGATAATCCTTCCCCTCACATTCTAATATCTTAACACCACTACAAAAAGCATCCAAACAGCACTTATCCCCCCCTTTCCTCTCCCACTCAATCCTCACCCTACAATTAAATCCTCCACGCATCATTGACATTTTTTCCACTCCCGATGAATCCCCAAATCGCAACACCACCTCTCCACCAATCCTCCTCCTCGCACCACCACTCGCCGCCACACAATCAAGCCAACCACATTCCGGCTGGCCCACCATTTCTTTATAAGCTGAATTAGCCAATCTCACCCTGTTTCCAGAATCAGACACAATTGCCGGCACTTCCTCTTCGTTAACCTCCTTCTCCACCTCCTCGGGTTTCTTAGCAGTGATACCGGGTCGACCCCGATCCTCGTTTATACTGTTGACAATTATATTCGACCCGATGGGTCGAACCGGGTGCGGAGCAATGACGCTCTGTTTCACGGGTTTTTTCAATTGAGGCATAAAGTCGAGTTCTTTAGGTTGAATTTGATTGTTTTCAACCGTCAAGTTCAAATCTATGCCTTGAATAGGGATTTGAGTGGCGGTGGTGGAGGTGGTACAGGGGAGGGGAGGTAGCGCCGCCACCGTATCCGCCAGGGTTGTGACGGCGGTGTCTAGGCCGACTGAGTTAACTTGAACGAAAGAAAAAACCCCGTTGGGGCTGGGCCCGAATCCATGAATGGATAAGTTTTTTGCTGGTGAGGAATTAATAGTGGTAAATTGAAAAACAGGGGAGAACCCCTGAATACAGGTTTTTGTACGGTTAATTGGCGGCGGCGGAGGCGCGAAGGCGGTGCGGCCGCGTTTTCTTGTACGGGTGGGACGGGCTTGGAGATGGGCCCATACGTTTCTGAGGTAAGGTGAGTTTCTTATGCTTTGGGGTAAATTGGAATTTTGGTCATTCTCAGTGGTGGTGGTGGATGGAGATTCGGGTTTGGGAGCAATTGGTCTGTATCTGGACATGATTTCGGCGGTTCTCGCCGTGGCGTAGGGATTAATTGTCTGAATCATATCTTTATCTTCAATATTTATTTGAAGTGGGGGTGGTGAGAATAGGAATAGAAATAGAAATAGAAATAGATTTATAGAGGGAGTGCAAGTGTTTGTAGCCAATAAGAAGGGGGCAAAAATGAGAGTGTGAAAAGACACATGGAAGTGTACGGTGGAGTACGTGTTTGAGGAGGTAAGAGATGGGGACATGTGGGATGTTTCAATCAACATGCATTCTTACACTTATCACTGTGATTTTTGTCACACAGAGAGAGTGAGAGAGAAGAGAAGAGATTGAAGAGATATAATTGGTTGGGACTTTATTAAATAAATAATGAATAAAAGTGGGGGTTACATTTTGCTTTTCTCAACAAACAAACAAAATTTGTAAGGAATAATTTCTTGGGTTTTTAGCACTTTGCACCATGATTTAGAAGTTTTGGCACTTTACACCCTGAAAATACAATTTATTTGACACTTTACTCCCAAATGTGTTTTAATAAAAAAAATTGTTAATGGAAGGTTAGAGAGTCATTTTCGAATAATTTAACACTTTACACCCTGAAAATATAGAATGTTGACACTTTGCACCCTTAAAATATAATTTATTTTGTCATTTTCAAACTCCACTTAATATTTTCGGCACTTTTTTTTTTATTTTAATCAAATTTCTAGGTATAAGTGATTTAAATGTCGTATAGAAAAATGTAGGATCAGTTGCATGTGAGTTTTATAGAAACAATATCATGCAATATAATAGCATGTTAGATTTGTAAATGTGTTTTTTAGATATAATGTAAATCATCTAGAGAATACTTGAAAATAAAATAATCACAATGTCTTTTTTTTTTTAATCTAAATTTTACTGAGAGAAAATGTTATTCATGAGTTTTTTTGAAAGAAAAACACATTAGGGTGCAAAATGCTATACAAATTATATATCTAGAGTAAAGAGTACCAAAATAATTATTCGGGTGAAAGGTATCAAAATTTTATTTTTCAGGGTGCAAAGTGCCATAGTCTAAATTTTAGGGTGCAAGAGTGTCAAAATTTATACTTCTAGGGTGCAAAGTGCCAAAAGTAATATTCAAAAAGGACTTTTCTACCCTTTTACCAATGAATTTTCTTATCAAAATACACACTAGGGTACAAAGTATCAAATAAATTATATTTTCAGGGTGTAAAATGCTAAAACTTTTAATTCAAGGTGCAAAGTCAAAACCTAATAATTTCAGGGTGTAAAATGCCAAAAACCCATAATTGTTTACCTCTTTTGAATTTTAGATTAGGTTAAAAGCAAATGAAATTTTATGCATTTTGAGATGTGTGCCTTTAACGTTAACATTGAGGTTTCAATTTCCACAGACGTGGGTTTCCTTTTTTATTTTAATATTAAACTTGTTAATAGTTTTTTTTTTTTTTTTTATCGTATTTATCATATTTAAATTGATTATGATATAATGTGACGTATAGTTGAATAAATTATGATGTAATGATAAAGTATTTATTATCTAAAAAACAATATTCTTTGTGCCTTAGGGTTACATCAATAGTTTTAAGAAAAAAATATTGCAAGGAAAATAAAGTTTATTTTAGATAGAAACTTTTCTATATATGAGAAATTTACTAACGCTAAAAAGATGTTTTGTTCCGTTTTATTCATTGAAAACTAAACTTGGTCCAGTGGAAGGGACGAGTTACTACAAAGTAGCGGACTCAAGTTCGAATCTCTGTTGGGAGAGGTACCAACTTAATGTGCACAACCCGCCTCGAAAGGGATTAAACCCTTAGGAAACCAAAAAAATAAAAATTAACTCGATATTCTGAAAATACAAAATGTGCTAATTTTTTTTAAAAAATTATATGGGGAAAATTGAACATTATAAAATATGTGTGACTAGTACCTTCCACTAGAACAATCATTTGATCGTGCACTTGTATATAAGTTTACTTTTATAAATAAAAACTTTGAATATCAAAAGATTTTAATAACCCAAATATCATGTAACATAAATTTCTTTTTTTTTGTTTTTTTTTTTGTTTTTCAAGGTTTTCAATCTTTTCAAGACGTGTCGAACATACCATATAAAAACCTCTATCAATAGAGATTCAAACTTGAATTCACCTTGTACAACAATCATTTTGGTATCCCATGTATAATAGATATGAACACAAATTGAGTCTATTTGAATCTGGGCGGCCATTGACGTTTTATGACCGGTTTACTAATTTATCAATCAGGCGGTGGGAGGTGATCTGATTGCACCAGCTAGCAAATTAAAGAGCAAAAGGTGAGGTGGGCTTCATGCATGCTT
Organism: Penstemon davidsonii; assembly: GCA_034814905.1. NCBI lineage: Eukaryota > Viridiplantae > Streptophyta > Magnoliopsida > Lamiales > Plantaginaceae > Penstemon > Penstemon davidsonii. The sequence goes on from JAYDYQ010002685.1 coordinate 19,654,545, forward strand.
ACACCTATTACAATATTTGTTTGGCCATGCAAAGCAACCCTTAGTCCTAGCTAGCTTATTATTCCTTGTACATACCTATATTATATATGTAAAAAAATTAATTTGTTTCTTTGTTTCTTGTGTATTTTATTGTTTTATACGATACTACTATCTTTTATATACGTGTTTTCCCTTTGGCTTCAAGTGGATAACTATTTTGTCGTCTATTTATTCTACAACATGCATATTGGTAAACAATTAATATCATAGGGCTAGGAGAAATTCACTGGTTTATTTTTATATTATCACTAGCTAGTTATTATTAATCGTTTGATTCTTTTTAAACTGCCATATATTTAGACCATCTGGAACGAATTTCAAATATTTAAGTGGAAGAAATTTATATTACATATGTGATATCATATTGCATCATGAAATATTCAAAAAAATTATAACTGCTTAGGATATTATCTCCGAGACGATTACGAAATTTAATAATAACATTGAAGATTGTATATAGATTACTTTTTACTTAGTTGTGAGACATCATCAAGCGTGAAGACAATATAATATATATATATATATACCTATAAACTCTCTAACAAGTTAAAGTTTAACCTAATTAACCCCAGATCAATGTTTATTAAGCGGGAATTAATGGAATACATGTATGTATATATTATTTCCATAAAACACGTCGAGTATAATATAGTTATCACAAAGCTTTTTTCATTAGTTAATTATCTCAAACTTGAAAAAATAATAGGCTACTTTTGTATATTAACATAAAAGGTTTTGTTAGAGACAGTACTCTTAATTACAATTTAATTATCAAAGAAACTTCATATATTAATTTTTGTCTGAAATATAATTATAAATTATAACAAGCAAATCAAACTACAAGGGTAACGTATATAATAAAAAACGACTACACACTTAACCCATAGTAGATCACATGAAATAAGTGTTTAATTTCTATAACAAAATTTTGTCCAGTATAATATTTTTTTTTTTGAGATATTGTTACATTAAATACTATATCAAATTGAATTAATTAAATTAGTATCAAGATAAACTAATTAAAATACTAGTATTAAACTAAAAAAAATACCCAAATTATTGGTAGATGAACCCATAATTAACCTCTTGATCATGAAACTTTAATATTATCCATGCAATATAAAAAAGTGCCACAAATGAAATATCTTTTATATTGTGGAAATCAAGAAACTTTAATTTATAACTGATTATAAAATATTTTCTTCAAAACTGCGGAAGAATTTCCAAGTGCAACGGATGAGATTGGATTCGTTTTGAATTAATTAGAGAAAAATTTCAATTGGAGAACACAGAAAAAACCACGTGAAGCTTATACGCGTGCCATGTGAATATGCAGCATGGAGGAAACGTTGTTTGTCTTAATTTGAATACTGTAAATGAAAGAGCGCCTGCTTTTACGAACCAATTGGAGTTTCTAGACAATGTTGAGGGGATATTTATTGGATATTTCATTTCCATTGGAGCTATTACGGCCAATAAGTTTCTGCATCCAATTCATATTAAAATATTAAATACTCCTGAGTACTAGTATATATGGGTAAAGGATAATTTCGAGTTATAATAAATGGAATGTTATATTGCACTATAGTTTATTTGGACTTATACGGAGAAATATTTTTATATATACGGACGAATGTAATTGTACGTTGTCATTGTCAATTAGCTAGTATGTCCTTAAATTTAGTTACCTTAAATATCTTTTATTTCATTCTCCCACCTTAACTATTCCTCCTATTTCAAGCTCGTATTTTTTAACTCGACAAATATATATTCAGAGCATACCATATTTATGAACAAATATGATTAAATCTTCTAAACTTCACGAGTTAATGTTCCTTAAAAATCAAATATTAGTTTTTAAATGTTTTTTAAATCTTATCAAGTACATGAAAGGTACCTTCTCGATGTAATTTTCACGATTTAAGTCACCACTAAATTTATACTCCATGATTAAAATTATATGAATTTCTAGATTTTGATTTCAAATATCTCTTGCATTATTGATTTTTTTGAAAGATTCAATAGAAACATAGAAAGTATTAGAACCAAAATATATTGATGAATTAAATGTTTGTTTTCGTGATATGTTTAAGTTAGTTATCTACTTGAAATTTTTTATTTTTTCAAAAAATATTTGAAAAAATTGTAAATAAAAGAATTTTTCTGAAGTATCTTGAAATACTGTATATTTTCATTTTGGTTGAGTGAAAAACAAAAGCTTAATTTTGGATTTTTATCGGTGAGAATATATCAAAATTTGATCCATGAATACATCTTTTTATATGCTACAGTATTTGTTTTAAAATCGAACTTTTTTTTTGTCTGTCCATGAGGCCCATGACAGGGGAGATACAAGTTCAACCAAATTGTTGGGCTTTCTTAGATAGTGGACTATGTCTTAAAAGTTCTAAATAACTACATATCTGTCTCAAATCCCAAGAGCTTTATTTTTTAAGTTTCAACTTAGGCTTTGAAATAAATCAAGGACCTTTTGAGTTAAATTATTCACCCCATTATTATAATTCTTTTATTCTAGATTTTTTGCATTCCAGGAGCTAGATATGGAGTCATCAACTATTTTGCTACATGAAAATTAATGATTCAAAACTAAAAATTATGCAGTACTTTTTTTTTCTTCTTCTTATTTAATATAAACATGTAAAGAACAAATTGATATGCAAACAAGAAAGCACATAAGTCATACATAATTTTCTATTATCCTAGTTTTCATGTAAGATAGTGTTTACTTACAAAATATTAACACACATAATTTTAATTATAAGTTTTCAGTCCATCCCTTTAGGTCTGTTGTGGTCTTGTAGAGTTGGCCCTGAACTTATTGGGGTCAATTGCTTTAAAGAGATGAAATATATAACAAGTTAACAACTAACATGATACGTTCAGTCCATTACATAGAGAAGCCCATACAGAAAAGAAAATTCCAATAACTTAATTGTAGGACGGGCCGGATAACAGACAGGCCGAACTTAAGTTGGTTTTTTCCGGATCAAATAAGTTATAATTAATCATAAATATATTATGTATAAAAGTGCTTAATTTGTTTGTAGACTAAATATCTGTAAGTTTAATGTTCCTATGATTTCATAAATTTAATCACAATTTATTGCATACCTTATTATTCTAATGTTTTTAATTAATTATTAATACAAAAATACATATAAATGCATCTTCTTAAAGGTAAAAAAATAGCACAAGAACTGTAAAATGTGTAATAATGAAAAAAGTATAATGTTATGCTTTCGTTGAGAGTTGAACTCAAGACCTCCCGCTTACTAAACGGGTGCTCTAACCAACTGAGCTACGAAAGCTGATATATTCTAAAACTCGAAATCCCTATATTTAAATGAGGGAATAATACTTTTGACACCAAACTTTAATCCAAAAAATACTTTTGAAAAACACATTTCATACCTTGATTAATACCCTCTTGACACATTTAGTTTTGACGTCAATTTTCGGACGGAATTCAACACGTGCCCGTTAATTAAGTTGACAATGGGAGGAAAAACATGCACGGATTTTAAAGACCCACCATTGTTAACTTAACGGACACGCGAACTGCACGTGCTGAATTACGTCCGAAAAGTGACTACAAAACTAAATATATCAAGAGGGTGTGAATCATGATATAAAATGTATTTTTTGGACTAAAGTTTGATATCAAAAGCGTTTTTTCCTCGTATTTAAATTGTTATAGCAGGTATGAAACTTAGTAAGATAACTATATATAATTCGCCAGCTGAGTTGTACTCTTTTATTTATGCAATCCAAGGGATCGTGCGTCTTGTTTACTTTATACTACCATGACCAGAAGGACCAATTGCATGACAATTAATTCATCACCATTTTATTTTTCTTTATCTTGAGAGTGTGACTTTTTTGTATCATATATATTATCACACGGATTGGATTCAATAAAAATAAAAATGTCAACTAATACGTTACAAACTCCATCAAAACTTCATTATTGATCATTCACCTTCACACTCGAGAACTAACATATATGTATATCACATCCACATTGAATATAATTTCAAGTGTCATTGAATAGTTTTCCAAAAAATATCAAGATGGAGTCTTCAAAAACCTGCAGTACTCTCACGTCATTTTAATTAGAAAAATATATTTTTCTATATTTTGTGAATGCAATTAAAAACTTTCTAATGGCATATTAGTTCGTGAACCGAACTAGTGATTAAGATTCCAGTTTTAATTAAGCTATTAAATAGCATATTTATCTTGTTTAAGTTCAATTTTTTTCAGTCAATTCACGTAATTACTATGATGCAAATTAGCTAGTGTGATTGATTGAACAATACGTGAAGTTTTTGCTAATTAACATCGATCATACATAAAATTTGACAATTGAAAATAATATAAGAGCAATTTTTTGATATGTTATATTTTGATACCAATTAAGTCCTCTAATTTATTGAGTTTGGAATTTAGTGTTACGGTTGGGTTGATGATGAATATTGATGGGAGATGAAAAACAAAGGGACAAAAATCTCAAGCACATGGCTTGGAACAGCACACGTGTGGCGCTTCACTCAAACTATTCCCAAATTTTTCTATGCTGCCCCACTTGATTCTTTTGACATTTCCACTGTTTTAATTAAATTTCCCAAACAATAGTCGTATATAAAGAAAAAATAGTACTCCGTATAAGTTAAATAAATTATATAATAAGTAACTGCGAAAAATGAGTAGTCGGACACTCGCACGAGCGAAAATCGAATTGTCAATTCACATCTAAGAGACTAGTAGGAGCATAAATTAATGCTGCAAGAAGATAATTTGGCATTGAGAAATATCTATTTAGAGTGAGTGATAGTATATATGGAATTACTGTTCCTCCTAACAACATTATATATATTATCTATGTAAGTTTTTAAATTATGAAATAAACATTAAAATTATCTTATATATATTTTTACTCACATGATTTATCAATAATACAAAGTAAAAATATTTAAGTTAACTCAAATTTCAATAATATTATTGAATCATGTTTTAGAATAATTGATGTAGTCTAGTTTCAAGGTCAAGTTAACGCGGCCTCGTTGAGAATACAAATCTCAAGTATATCGAGAATATGCTCTTCTCACGCTATCCTAAGACGTAACAAACTTCTTCTTCTAAGAAGGTCGATGCGGGTCACGATCTATTTAAAGGCAAATCCCTGCAAAATCCTAACATTAAGGACAAAAGCTCATGCATGGATCCCTGATTTTGGAGCTTCAAACACAAAAAAGCATTTAACAAGTCCAAGGCTCAAAGACGACAACTATAAAAGTGCACTTAGAGATTACTAAACCCTAATATCCTCGTACTTACATAATCCCTTTTCGCTTCAGATTATTTGAAAGCATACATCCACTGTAAAAAATTCAGTATAAATGTCTGACTTAAGCATCAGAGTGGCTTTGTCGGAGTTGCCCCAACCTAATTTACTCTTTTTTGCAAGATATTCTTGTTTGGGTTACATCAAGAATATCATTAGTGTTTGTGGGCACAGGCCTACATATATATCGATTGACCAATCCACCGAAAAAACATCAACATCAATAATTGAACTAATAATACAAAAATAGTAAAATTTAGTGGTTTAAATTAACTTTTTATCATATGTAATAAACTTCATTAATTGGATTGAGTTCGGAATAATATAATTATACTGCATCAGAAGAAAATATATTGTACAAACTCAATATATTGTACAAACTCATATATCCAGCCTGTTAATTCCAAAGAAAAAGACCATAATCATTTGAAGGCCAAGGAAGCGTGAATGTGATGGTAAAATTAAAACGTATCACTTTAAAGACCAAGGAAGTGCAAATATATATATATATATATATATATATATATATATATATATATATATATATATATATATATATATATATATATATATGTTAATAGATGAAATGAGCTATGTTACATTTCAGTACTCTCTCATTTTTAAATTGATTGGGTCATATGGTTCAACCCAAAGAAAATAAAAAAGATGAAAAAAGTAAGTCCTTAATTGATTTTTTTGTGTATATGGATGCAAATTGGCTGTCATGTATGACTCTGAGAACGATAGACCTCTTGTATGTGGTGCGTTGTGTAATTAGGTCCACTCGTACATTTATTATTGTTCAGATGCCTTTGAATTATTGAGTTAGATTTTGCTCTCTTTTGTGTCTTGTTGTATTTCACAATGTACACAAATCCAATGCTATGGTGTTGAACGTAACTAAGCATTTCAAGAGTCTAATTTTGATGTTTCTAGACGCAAAATAATTAGATACATGCGCTAAAAAGATTTGCTAATTAATGTTTGATTGGTATTGTTACCCAGTCAACTCAAAAAAGTAAATATACGTCAACTCAGAAATGGAATATGCGTGAACTATGAAGTTGTGGAGACCTAAATGAGTACACTTTAGTAGCTTGATAATTTTAAACCTGAGATTATATGCTTGAACTTGGATTGAATTAATAGTTTTATGCAAAGCGAGCTCATACAAACTTTAATCCAGTTGAACACTATTTGAGCTTGAGTAGCTTGATAATTTTAAACATATTTTGTCATTTTTAGCTTATCATGTTAAGCTCCTCGAACTTCAAAAGTTGTAAAACAACAAACTTTGTTCAAGCTTGGTTGATAAATATAACCAACGTAATTGAACTCAAACAGACTTTTACTGATTGAGCTCATTTAATTATCCTAATATTGTAGAGGGAATTATTCATGCATAGTAGTAGCAGATAGGGAGTTGGACTCAATTGATGTAGACTTAAGGTCTTGTTTATGACTCATTTGATCTAAGAAAAAGATGGTGAAAATGTCTTGTTATGAAAGGAGACTAATGAAAGATTTTAAATTTGAAAGCTGCATGATAATTTGACCTTACATTTTCAAGGGACCATATGGCAAGCTAAGATTTCAGCAAAGCCCATACTGAATGAATACATCATCATTGAGGGCCAATGTCAACTGAAGGTGGATACTTAAAATTCTATAGAGAAAAACCTATATCTTTTATTCGACATTATTAGATTTTAAATACTTTTGACTTCACACTTTACAAAATTGCACTATTAATCAATATAACTTGCATGTTTGGTCCCATCGAGACAATCTTATGGGACCAAAAGTGTTAGGCAATGACAATTTTGTTGGATCAAAAGTGGAAATTTGTAAAATATGAGACCAAAAATACAAATTATTTTAAAAACTTGAGACTACAAATGCAGTTTTGTATGGTACGGGACAGGTTCAATCCCGTGGATGATAGCAAAAGGAATTTTTCACTACCCCCAAGTAAAATAATTGTACCATAATGCATGGGATGATAGGGATTCTATGATTAGTAATTACCTTAACTTTAAGGGGGCAAATTAAATGAACCAGTATTAAATATCGCCACACATGTGACTGAAGATGCAAGATCTTTACAAGAAATTAATGAATATTTTTCTATATTAAGATTTCCCAAGTGATTATAATTAGAAAAAATCGAAGTAAGAAATTAATGATATATATAGAAATTAAGATTTGTTTTGTGTACGTAGATGCCAGTAGGCAACTAGTCAGCAAAGGGCATGTGCAAATTGAAATAGGCTCGGGGACCAGCTCTCAAGTGGTGAGTTGCACCCATTAATTAATTAAGCCCTATAATTATGAAATGTGATGATCTACTCCCTCGTTCCAAAAAAATTTCTCCCGTTTGGTTCAACACAAAATTTTCGGTACAAGTTAAACAATTGAAAACTAGTGGTTGGAGGGTTTTTTATAAAATAATTCATCATCAATAATTACATCAGAAATTATTTCGATAATTGTTCAAGTACTATATATAAAGAATTACAACTAGTGGTTGAAAATTAATGGTACCAAATCATCGTTTTATGTGAGATCATAGTTTTGAGAAGAGAAAAAATCTATTTTTAAAAAGTAAGCTTTTTTCTGGATATTTCATAAAGAAAAATGAATTAATAAAGAAAATTGGGACAGAGCTTCAAAATAAAGGAGAAATGGTCCAACATGAAACGGTAAATGTGGTTCAGTGCGACAATTTAAAAAGTTGATAAGGTCAATGGCAACTATGCAATTAGGGTTAGATTGTGAAGTATAAAAAAGACAATATATAAAGTGAGGGATAAATTGAGTGTAATTACTCACTCCCTTAAAATGTGTACTCCTAATAAAGAGAACCATTAAAAACCAAAATCTAGATGTTAAAAACCTAATGAAAATTTTCATGCAAAATAGTAATTAATCAACAATTGTACTAGCTAGGCCTATGTAAAGTGCAAATGGCCTCTAAGTTTGGTGTTGGTATTGAGTTTGTAGTACGTACTAGTGTGTGTGTATCTATCATCACCTATCTGTGCATATTACCAGAAGCACATGATGGGCCTAAGAAAATTGTACGTACCCATTAGTCTCAGCTGGCTTCTGCACATCCTTTGCCATTTTTTTGCTCATAATGTATGGGCCAATGTTGCATTAATTCATTTTGACACCATATATATATATATGCTATACAACACTTGAAGAAAAGGCATTTCCCATATAAAAAGTTAATGTATACTTTTAGATATTCATATTCGAGTCAAGTAAATAAAGACAAATGCTACCTTCTCAGTTTAATTTGAATTGAAATAAAGTCAAAAAGGTTAGGGAAAAAATTATTTTAAATTTTTAATAACCAACGTAACGCATGATCAAACAAGAGATCATAAAATTAATTTGGTTGTCAAGTTAAGAGACAACCTTAGCACTTTATGCAAATTCTTGTTCAGTATGAAGCTGACCAGAAGCATGTTATGCAGTTTTTGCTTTATCTTTCGAAATTTGGGATACCATACCATGCACTTTCCTTTTAGAATCCCAAGGCTTTTGTCCTGTTTAAGTAAAAGAAAAAGAGAAGAAATTAAATTTGTTTTACCATTAATTTGCCAATACTAAGTGATGTTGAGTATACAAAAATAGGAATTTCAACATATTTTTTCTCAAAAGACTATTTTGTCCCTACAGGGTTGACAAAATATAAGGTATAATTTCACCTAGCTAGTGTTACTTTTGTAGAGTAGAAAAATAACTTATGCAATATATGTATCCTCTTAGTTACACATCGATCTAATACTAATATACTAGGGTGATTTATACTCAGACCCCCTCAGGTTTGAGCATATTACAATAAACCCCCCGCTGTTTAAAAAATTACAGGGACACCCCCTCAGGTTTGGGCATATTACAAGAAACCCCTTACTGCGTTAAAAACAGACGGAATTTGATGACGTCAGCAAGAATTTTTTTTATTTTTCAAATTTACCCCTGACTAAATATACCCACAGGGGGTGTCTATGTAATAATATTATATCAGAGGGGGTGTCTATGTAATAATATTATACCACAGGGGTGTATTTGAAAGATTACAATAACTTCAGGGAGTTACTTGTAGCCAACTGTCATATTTTAAAAAATTACCATATTTTAAAAAATGAGAGTTGGATGTTACTGTTGGCCACATATTTTGGTTATAAATAGTAGTCCAAATGTTTTATATATTTTTTTTTAATTTCATCCCACAAATTTGATAATGTCATCATCAAATTCAAGAGGTAGTATACAATGCTTAAAATATCGATAATTAGGGTATGTGAGGAATGCACCCATAATGGTTACAGATGCACGCCGAGATTTAAAGTTGTATTATCCCTACACGTAAACATTTTGATTTATAGTCAAAATATATGGCCAACAGTAATATCCATTGGTCATTTTTTAAAATATGACCATTGGATATAAATACCCCCATGAAATTTATAGTCAAAATATATGGCCAACATTAACATCCATTGGTCATTTTTTAAAATATGACCGTTGGTTATATAACTTCCTGAAGTTATTGTAATCTTTCAAATACACCCCCTGTGGTATAATAATATTACATAGACACCCCCTGTGGTATAATATTATTACATAGACACCCCTTGTGGTCTAATATTATTACATAGACACCCCCGTGGGTATATTTAGCCAGGGATAAATTTGGAAAATCAAAAAAATTATTGCTGACGTCATCAAATTCCGTCTGTTTTTAACACCGTAAGGGGTTTCTTGTAATATGCCCAAACCTGAGGGGGTGTCCCTGTAATTTTTTAAACAGCGGGGGTTTTCTTGTAATATGTCAAAACCTGAGGGGGTCTGAGTGTAAATCACCCAATATACTATTCTCTTTCCATAATGTGAAATTTTTTAACTGCATGTTACTTCAATTTTATTGTGAATGTTATGTATGTGATTATTCTACCATTGAATTCATTACTTAATATGGCAAGACATTTAATATCGACTGAGAAATCATATTTCTCTGTTTCTTTTCCCTCTTTGATTAACTTCATCGCTGTCATGTTATAATGTACATGTGAAAAATCTAATTAACTAACTATCAACAATATGCATATAAGTCTTATCTTTTTCTGTATAATTAATATATTAATACTAAAATAGTCTAACATTGTAAAATTGAAGCTGCACTTGTCTACTACTCCCTTGTGAAAAATGATCAGTAATTAATTATTATTAAAACTTTGGAATATATATATTGTGGTAGAAAATTAAATTATTTGTCAATGGCCGACCTATCCCCCTATGCACCCCACAACGACCAGGACAACTGGCAAGTTTGATTCTTCTCGAAACAGATATAAAATAGTATTAGTGCAAAAAGATAGAGCCAAGGACAAAAATAGTCTAGGATTTTAGTGCTACAATTTTTTCTTTGGTCCTTCTACTTTTCTTCTTCTTATAAGTACTAGTAGTACTATATACAATTACAAACTAACTAGAAAGAAAGAAAGAAAGAAAGAAAGAATTCACTATTAACTATTATATTATATTAATTACTTGATACTATTTCTCTATTGAAAAAGGTGGAAAGAATATAATGAATGTATCAACTTCTGAATGCAGTAGTGGGTGTGAATCCGGGTGGACTATGTATTTGGATCAATTCTCAAATTCAACTGATTATTACAACAGGGGTGATTTTGTCAAAAGTACTTTTAATGAATATGGAAGAAAAGAAGAAGATGATGATGATGAAGATCTTTCAATGGTTTCAGATGCATCTTCAGGGCCACCACATAACCATGAGTACCAAAAACAGAGTAGTGAAACTCAATATTGTTATGGGGGTAATGCATCTTCATTTTCTCAAGGTAAAATGAAAAAGAAGCTAAAAAATAAAACAAAAGATCTTTCAATGGTTTCTAGCAAGGAACAAAATATGTGCCTTGATGATACTGCTAGCTCTCCATTCTTTCATTATTCCAAGGTAATTAAAGTCAAAAGAAAGTTTAAGAAAATAATTATTTATGTTAGTATTGAATTTATTATTTAATTTCAGGACAATGTAGCTCCTTCTGATAATCATTACTCCATGGAGAATGTCCAATTTCAGGTAGTGGTTTTTTTCTAATCTTTTTTCTCATATTTGTTGGCCTATTTTTCTTATTAAACTAATTGAACTTTATCTATTCTATACAGGGTGAGTCTAAAACAAAGAAGCATTTAAGTTTCTTTAAATCTTCATCAAAAGGGAAATCAGGTCAGTAATTTGAGTATTTCGATCTTTTTTTGTGCTGAAAATTGCTCAGGCAAAAGGTCTAATATATATATACTCTTTATATTTGTCAGGCAGTTTGTTGGGAAGAAAGAAGCATTAACAAGTGGGAATTGAAGAGTATATTTTCTGTTTATTTTTCTGGAAATATTGCTCAAGAAAGGGGATTCAAGAAAGTGTAAGAAAAAAAAAAAAAAAAAAGGGAGTAAAATTAAAAGATGTTTGTTTGTATCCCTTTTATTTGTTTAATTTTTCTACCTGTTATTTGTTCCTGTCTATCTAGTAGGGAACAACCCGAGATCATAAATGTAAAAATCTAAGTCAGAAAAAAAAAAAAGCCTAAGAAGAAGATTACATCTTTTTTACCGTTTTCATTAGTACAGTAAAACTAATCAATAGTTGTCTAATTATAATTACATGTTGAACACTTATGTGGCGAAAATAAACACTATAACCAAAAAAATCTTATCTATATCAGGTTGAGAAGAGTTATAATGGAACTTATTGTTAAAAAGTCACGATGACAATTGATAATATATGAATTTTTCCAAGTGGTCGGGTCTAATTAAGAATTTCACTTCACTATAAGGCAAATGAGTAGCCACACTTTCTACTATGTGAATGTGCGGCAAAAAGTAATTGAAGTGGACTAATTAACGTGAATAAATTTGGTAATGAAATGTGTACTAAACTTAAAGGGGACAATATCTATACTGAAAACTTGGTGACATTTATTTAGCTCTATTTCTTTCTACAAAAGGGACATCCCACCACCTAATGACAGCTACATATATGTATGAATTATGAGTAATTGTAAATTATGAATATGACGGATGTACCCTTGTTGAAATGCAGCAAGAAATTCTCTGTTGAACTGCAGTGAAAGAACAAGTTCATTGCAAATGCTTAATAAAAGCACTATTCACCTAGTTTGTGATTTTGCCTTTTCACAAAAAGCCAAGAGCAGATTTGGCCTTTGGACCTTTTCCGGAACAATACATGTTTTTTACTGTTTTCTCACGACTTTTTAACTTGCAAAAACTCTGAAAAACGTACTACATACTTCTCATTATGTATGTATTACTTGTAGCTTTCTTTAGATTTTTTCATAATCAAGCAAAAACGTAAGCAATTGCATATATATATATCAAACTCAATAATTTCATAGGTAATTTACAAAAAATTATCATAGTGGCCAACTCTATATATTACTATCCCTATATTTATAATCCATGCAATTATTGAATTACTAGTTTTTAATGAACTCTTCCAAGTGTGTATTGTAATTGAACCATCCTTAGAATATGAAGCCAATATTTTGGGGAACGACAGAGATTTTGGAAAAGGACGAGAGTTTCCAGCTATACCATATATACTTGTCTTTATGTACAATCTCTTCATATCATTGGTATTTGGTAGTCGTCCTAATAATTGAGAAATGAAAACAATATACATGATGCAGTGCAGTGAATTCAAAGTTAAATTAAACTAAACATGTACAAGAAAGAGGCAAAAGGTTCTCCAGAGGTTAAAATGAAATATGGAAGAATTTGGGCGTTCTGCTGTTAACATATTTGATGACATCAAAAGAAACATCTTAACAATTACTGAAAATGTAGAGAGGGTAAATATATAATTATATATAATTATATATAATTTAAGGGATGTTTATGTAATTATCTCACAACTCAATGATGGATTTCCTATTGATTTGCTTTCTTTCAAGTCAAACGTTTGTCCTATGTTGATAGAAATATTTGTCCATATTACGTTTAAAAAACAAGAGGTTGGCCTCGCAATTGCCACCAATTATTCTTTTCTCTAACTTTTTGTGCATCAATTATTGAATAAATCAATGCACACACGTGCAGTCCATTTAGGCTCACCAAAAAGAAATTCAATAAAAATAAAAAAAGTTAATCTAGACAACTAATTAGACTTGAAAAGGATAAACATCCACGTGTGCACACCCATAAACACTCGAAAAACACAATAATGTTGCATACTTGCATACAATTAGTTGATCGATTACTTGAGGTACTTTATTGTATTTCAAATTAAATCACTCAAAAACCAAATAAAAATATTAAAAACGAAATAACACAAAACTTTTACTCAACTCATCTCATTTAAACTATAGTTTTTCGAATTGATCAAAGTTGGCTAATAAATAAAAATATAATCATCAAATTCAAGTGTGCCGTCAGTAAACAAAATTTACATAAGAGTTTTAACCAATATCCGCGTTTTAGGGCGGCTTTAAAGATCCCAAAGGAATCTCTTGCTATAACTTTAGCATAAAAAGGGCACTCCTTTGATCAAGCACGTTTAATATAATGTTTAAATATTATTCTACATTCCAAATAATGAAGCTTCCGTGATTCCAAGAAATGCTACGAATTCTCACGAACATTATCATACTAGCTTAAAGATATTATTTATTAATAACTAAATGAGTGATTGATATGGTATGGTGCAGCTCATATTGTAAGAATATATCGTTCATTAATTTTCAGGAAGCTATTATCCATATAATTATAGCAAGATGCACTTATAACTCAAGTAGAATAATTACGTATGCCTATATCAGAACCCTCTTTCAACTCCTACATGCAAAATTCACCACATTGTCCCAAAATATAGCAGAAGAAAAATGTCAAACGCACAACATTCAAATTCATACTCATAATATAAATGCAATGAAATATGCGAGAATATAACATGAAAATAATGCTAAGTTTCAAAGCAAAAGTTAAATAAAAAACATAAATCACTTTTATATTGTTAATTAATAGAACTATCAAGAGATACATTGCACAACATGGTGAAGACAACCTTCCCCTACTCCATCCCCTAATCCCGAAGTGAAAAAGAAAGAGCAAAAATGATTGAAGGTAACCTTTGTAACCTTCCCACCTAATATAGGCTATAAAATGCCGGCCTGAAATAAAAGTTATGTCCCAAAAATATGTCTATGAACAGGCTGGGCATCAAAGCTGTTGACAACTTTTATCCATGGCTTGTCTATGACTAGGAGAGAATTCTTAGAGAGATGTTCGACAAATAATACGGGATTTCTGAAAGGACAAAATTCGAAGTTCGTTTTACCATTTTGTTTAGTTTCTAATTCATGAGCTCTCAATTTGCGTTTCAGTACTCCATTGCTCTGCAACTTTCCCATCAAGCCATGACCGTTTTCCAAGTCAGTATCATTGTCCTTATCAACAGGCATCCCAAAATCGATCAAGCACATTGCCCTGAATTATCACAAGATGCAAGTTTTTCTATTGAAAATTTGGCTATTGGAAAAAAGCACATAAATAAAAATCCCTATGAAAGACTACATTACAAGCATATATAATCATAATTTTTGGCGTCCTGAATATTACCTCGGACTGTAGACAATAACAGAAGATGAATTAGAGGATGGTGGGAAGGATAGACCAATCACTTCACCAGGAAATTCTTGATATCTTCTAGGCATAGAAAATGTATGCTGCATGGACCACTCCCCCAACTTTTTGGCTTCCACATCCAAGGCATAAACCTGATTTGAAGAGGTAGAGATGATAAGGATGTTGCTATTTCGAGGAGTAAAACCACCAGCAGTAACAGAAGCCCCATCCAGTCTTGATATGAACCAGTGCTGCCTACAAAAAAAATATATATATATATTATATAAATCAAGGAATTTGAGGGAATGTGTCAATCAACAGAGAAATTTGGGCCTGGACTTCCTCAAAATATTTCATTGCTCCGACTTTCCAGAAATCACCATGCACAAAGACAAATAACATTTTTTGTGTGTGAAGCCTCTAAAAAATTAACTCAGTGACAAGAATAGCCTGTAAAATTTTAAGTTTCTGGTTGGGCAGACATTATCTCAATTGTAAGATGAGAAGCTACATCAATCTTATAGACTTGTTCTTTGGTTCTCTTCTCTCTATATATAATATAATATATATAAGAGAGAGAGAGAGAGAGAGAGAGAGAGAGAGAGAGGATGTCATCTTTGGAGCTGGACAAGAATTTTTCAACAGAGAAAACTAAAATGTCGGCATTAATAAAAATGGCAGTAGTTATTTAGTAAATGTTTCTACAAGAAAACTATCATCCTCTCAAGATATTAATTGAACACTCTTAAAAAAACATAAATTCGTAAAAAATATTGTTGCCATGCCAGTAATAGCTGAATTAATACTACTTGAAAGCCAAAACAAATTCAACTTGACTCAAAGATAGCAAAGCAAAGCACATTCACTATTCAACTGAGGGCTTTGTCATACCTTAGTGTCTCAAGATTGAATATATACACATCTCCAAAGCAGTTGATGGCAGCTAGCCACTGACCATCAGTACTTGTGAACATTTTTGTAATAGGAGGTTCACTAGGTGGCAATTCCTCTCCATCATCTTTGCGACAAGGAGTGAAGGCATGAATTAGCTCAGCACTTCCCACATCTACCAACTGCAAGAAGATTAATAATTATATATAGAATTTTATAAGATTATAAAATGGAAAAGCATATACATGCAATTCATTTTGAATTCTACATTACTCTACGTTCATCTCTAATCTTTCCATTTTCACTCGTGCTTTTCAGTCGCTTCCAAATGCGACTGTCAGATTGTATCTCTCTCTTCATGGAGTGTGACTAACCATAAAATTCCTAAAATTATTCTAGCCTTATTTTTAATATGGCTTATCTTGATCTCGTACCTTTAATTTGACTCCTAATTTGATTGTTTTCCTTGAAATCTTATTTCTTAATTAAATATACTTTCGTTAATTGTGGATCTCAATTCCACTTGAGCTATGCTCCACCCTCTCGAAAAATATAAACAATCATACAATAAATACATAGGTTAGGTGCATCCTTTTGTTAGGCCAAACAATTACGAGGAACATAAGGAGCTGTTTATCAGGTACCCATGTTCACTTAAATCAACACGTAATAATAGACCCAGAAAGAAAAGAAAACACACATAATAAGCATCAAGCATATGGATCATAGGAAAATAAATAAGAGAAACATACATATATCCTTCTGTCATGACCAGCTAATAGCAAACGAGAAGAATCAGAACTGTAGATCATGGCATGGGCAAATGGTAATTCTGGAGGGAGTTTCCTTTTATTTACAGTCCAGAGGTTCTTGCCAGATTTACTCCTCTTCAATTCAAATAAATTGGGTTTGATATGATCGGAGTAGGAAAATGATGAGCCTGACGAAGATATTGTGCTGCATATGATCTTCCGTGAAGCCTTACATTTAATTCGTGCTACTAAATCTGTGGTTGCAGCGCCACTGGTAGGACCAGGACTAATGTCAGATACAGCACCATTTTTCAAATGCACACAATAAATGTCTAGTACATGTGCAGCCTGGATCAAAAGCAACGGAGTCTGATTGAAAACTGTTTTTGGTACAAGTTGCATGGGCATTCTCTGTGGAGCAGGACATATATCATGTGGAGAAAACTTGGTGAACTCCTTAGCAGAGTATGCAAAAAGTTTAGTGTCATCACCAGCAGATATAAGCATAGGCACACCTAGATGAGCCCACTTATGGTAACTGAAATCAAGGGGCTTCTCCCTGCCACGTGACCTTTTCACCTTTTCATCAGGTGGCAGATCTGTTGTTCAAAATAGAACAAATAAGTTGAAGTTCACAAACATAAAAAAAAAAAACAATAGAGAAAAAGAAGAAAACCATAACAGATATTCACTTATAAAAAGAAAAAACAACCTTCATGACAAATTGGTACAGCTACAGTCAGTGCCCTCACATCATGAGTATGAGCTCTTACGTAGCCAACATAGATCCATTTCTTAATCGCATCAGGAACAAACTTCTCAGTACTAGAACTAACTGCATCACAAGAAAGTTTATACAATATGACCTACAAAAATAGCAGTTATTATAAGATTAACAGTAGTACAGAAAGGAAAAACAGTGAACAAAAAAAATATTTAGAAAATCTGTGATCTAAAATCACCAGTTTGTCGGTTCTAACATAATCGAATAGATACATGCTCATTATAAAACAGCACATGCATCCATTAAATGCTAACATTTCCCAGAAACTAGAGAATGATACCAGAGAATCTCTTAAATTAATGCATGTTTGATCATTTTTATAGCATGTATTGCTTGGCTTATAAACCTGCTCCATATTGCTAAAACTGATATTGCATAGCAACTGCAAGAAAGGAATCAACCATTCATCAATTTTACAAACTTATCATATTTAAGACGAGTTGTTATCCACTTATATTTTTTACTGAATTAGTGTTCATACAAACTTATTGCAGTCAACTTCTATGATAATTGTATTAGTACATTTAGCAATTTATTCAAATTAGAAAATCCTTTTCTTTAATAGAAATAAATTAATCCATTCTCTCATATAGACGTGAACAGTACATGGGTATACCTCTAGTTTATTGATGATAAAGAGTTGTGTTAAGGTATCTTAACCACCATAGGAATTGAGACTAAATGTCCCACATGGGTTGAAATCAATAGTTAAGTCCACCTAATAAGTTCTTGGGCAATCCTCACCTCTTAAGCTAGCTTTTGAGGTTGAGTTAGGCCCAAGTCATGTAAGTTGACTTAACCCAATATGGTGAAAATCTAAGCCAAATAATTAAATGTAGCTAAAAAACTGGGTTGAATTATAACAAAAAGCTCACATTACGAAAAGACTGAAAATATATGAGGTTTTGACGGCAATAACTTTGACCCAACAACTACAACAAAATTTATAACCATGATAGAGAAGAATACCATACAAAGGCACTATTCAGATACGCACAATAAGCACAATAAGATAATGCACAGTGAGTGTACCTGACCATCAGAACCTGCAGAAAAAACTCTGTTATGACTAGGAGCTGCCGCTAGGGCATTTACATCACCCTTGTGGCAAGAATGTGCCTGCAAAAGAGTTCCAAACTGACCATCCCAGAACTGCACACTACCAGAACTGTCCCCACTGACAATTGCCCCACATCTAAAACCAACAGATTCAGTAAGAAATATTTAAAAGAAGAAGAATTTTAATGGAGGATAATCATATATAAGATACCTACATGCATGATACCAAATACATATGCAGATATACAAAACGAGTGAGGTGAAGAACAGTCATACCTCAATGCAATTAATGACCATATGCAAAGATCACTTCCACTCCCCAGACCTCCTAGACCAACAGTTATTCTGTAAATCTCATGAGCCAACTTAGCATCCCAACATCTTATGAACCTAAATTTTAAGGAAAGGGAAAAATCAGAAACTAAAACAATAAATTTAGATCAACTTTATTGTAAAATGTAATCATTTTTAAACTGATATCTATGTTATATAAGCTTCATCATCAGTGTCTGGTTGTAAATATTCAATATTTATGGACAGCATACCATATACTTCAACATTAACATACCCGTCACTACTCCCTGAGTAAATCCTTTTGGCATCGGGACTCCAAGTTACACTTAAAGTGCGTCCTGCAAACAAAAGCAACTTTATACACCTGTAACAGGATATCTATCAAGAATGGTTTTTAGAGGGCAGCTGTCTCACCACTGACCCTTGGCAATGTTCTACTGTATGTAAGTTTTTCTTCTTCAGAAACATTGTAGATCCGCACACAACCATCATCACAAGCAATTGCTAGGCGGGTAATATTAGCGTCATTTTCGTCGTGAACCTCAACTGCATCTCTATTGTCATAATCATCTTCACTTTCAGTATTCTGCTCTTCATCAATGTCACTATTAATTGAAGGACTAGCACTACCATTTTCGTAAGAGTTTGTTCCCTGCCTTGTATGGTTTTGTGTATCAGTACTTGGTTCTACCGCAATCTGCCATATTGAGAAGCCAATGGAATCCAGAACCGTCTACAATAACATCAGCAAGAAAATTAGTAAACGATCAATAGCACAATAAAAGCTTTCAAATATGCATAATTTGACAGCAAAAGTACTTCGAAACATCTCATCATAAACCCCATGCAATTCTCAAATCTAACAACAGAAACAAATCCTAGTTATCAGTTACATATATAAAAGGAAGCAAGTTACATCACGTACAATAGAATGGCCATTTCAAATCGCATCTTTCTTACCCTTATTTCCTGAAATATCTTAGTAAAATTAAGTATCCATACTAACTGCAATTAATAAAGAACAAAAAAACTGTAATCAATTAACACACTAGCATTGTATTCATTTATAGTGATTATCGTTCACCTTTTGTCTCAAATCAAATAAATCCCACTCCGAAATCGATCCATCAATGCTGGAAGAGAACAAATGGCCCAACGGACCTTCTCTCGGTCCCGACTGACACCACACCAGCGATGTCACTCTTGAATTCGGGTCTCCATGTATTGTCTACACACAAATTCCATTCCAAATTACAACACAAGTGAATATCGCTTGTTAATAAAATACTATTAAACATTTCAAAAGATAAAAATTGAGATAGCATGAAAAATAGGCGCGGCGGCTTACTAGCTGACAGTGCCAACCTACGGAGCCAGGAGAAACGAGCCAAATCTCAAGCGAACCGTCGGAGCGAGCGGCGGCGACCTGTGATCCATCGACGCTGGTAGCTAGGGCTACAACGGCAGACGGATTCCAATCCACCGACCTGTTTTTGTAAACCCTAAGCATCTCTCTCTGTGTGTCTCCAATATGAAATAATTTTATCGATTTATTTTCTTCCGGTGTGGAAGAAAGAACGTAGAAATGAGCATGAGAGATGCAAAGTGGGCAAAGAGAAGAAGAATAAGGGTTAGGTTTTTGAGGGTTTAAGTTAAGCGCGCACCTGGTGGGACCAACACAGATGTCACGGGTCAATACGGGTCGGATTGAGCTCTCGAAGTGGTATTCAAGCTTTATAGTTTACTCTTTTGGATAAATACAGTTATACAGTCTGTGGTAAGGTTTAATTACAACATAATTTCTCACGTATTGAGTATTATAAAATAAATTATCAGATTTATCATTTTCTTATAGTTAATCCCTCTTATGTCTAAAATATTTTATTTTTGTCCTTGCGGGTTATTTATAATGATTATAATATTTTATAAATTTTAAAATATGAGTGCTAATTGTTATATCTTATAAATTATAAAAATGATAATCAAATATTTACTACCACTATAATTGATGTAATTTATAATTCCATAATTTTCAATAAATATTGCAATTTTGTGTACATTTATTAATAATTTTATTTCTATAATAACAAATCAAATAAAATTTTAATAATAAAATTTATATTTACACTAATTAAATAAGTGATATATTATTGCATTAATAAATATTGAATTTAAAATACAATATAAGATTTATTAAATTGAAATATTTGATTTATAGTACAATATAAATTTTATTAAATATACTAGTATGGAAAATAAATTGATTTAACTAAATATATAAACAATTTGTTTATATTATAAAATATTATTATTAAAATTCTATTTAATTTATTGTTATACAATTTAAATTGTTAATAAATATGTAATAATTTTTTTCTGCAATATATATTGAAACTTATGGGCAATTATAAATCTTATCAATTATGATAGTAGTAAATATAAAATTATCATATTTATAATTTATAAGATATAACAATTAACACCAAAGTTTTAATATTTATAAGTATTACACATTACAAATAACACACAGGGGCAAAATTAAGAACATTTTAGGGGCAATGAGTTAATTGTAAGAAGGTGACAAACCTGAGGGGGTTTTTGTAATACCCAGTACGTGAGGAGAATTTTTGTAATTAGACATTACCTCATGGATATCCATAATTTACCCTATTCTTTTTCTTCAAATTTATTTAAATAATATACTTTGTAAGTTAAATGAAAATGTAACGATAAGGAATTTAAAAACTTTCTGAAAAAATTAAAATCATCGGTTTTTTGTTTCATCGATTAACGAAATGTTCTCGCCGATCACCAACACTTAAACTGACTGATTTGTCCAATTTTTATAACAATTTATAAAACAATTTTTTTGTAGAATATTCTCTAATAGGTAATTAAATACTGGTTCCTCTTTAATTTTACTCATGAATCAAGTTTTCCAACTTTCTAGTAGAAAGGTTATGAAATAATGTCATGTCCAGTTTTTATAACAATATGCTTTCTGATAAAATAATGTTATGAACATTTTAAATATGTTAATAAGAAAGAATTATGTATATTAATAATAGTTATATACTGAGTGTAAATAATGAATGCTAGCTATAGTACTGTGGAGGTTAAATGTACACATGCGACAATTTTAGGGTGTAATTAAATTAAACTAGTTATATTATATATAGATGCAAGGCCACTAAGAGACTATCTATATATTTTAAACTTTAAAGTAAAATATGATGGAATCGTAAACTATCATAAATATTTAAAAATTTAAGAAAAGTCATATTTCCTAGTTAAATTTTTAAGTTTCATAATTAAGTATCTATTATCGGATATGATTAATTTGTATGTCGGGGATATAGGTGAATTAGGTTGGGGCAATTACTATCTCAGCCCAATTTTTCATTTTCTTTGGATAAGCCTCCTAGCCCAAATTGCAAGACCCCAAAGTCCAAACTAATTAATTATCAACAATCGGCTCATTAGAAACAGGGCCCACTATATCTACTTACATATTCAACTAAATATTGAATGAAGAATATTTTTGTAAATAATCATACTAACGTAAACATAAATATATTTCACTGACAAAAAAAAGCATAAATATTTTTCATTTTACTCTTGCCCCTCGATTTAAATTTAAATATGCCAGAAGATTTTTGTGATTGTAGCTATATAACTTCTTAAAACAGGCGTGTGTAGAGATTATTACTAAACCAAATGTTGTTGAAGGATAAAATCTATTTTTATTACTCCAATAATTTTCGGTATTTGTTTTAGAGAAGTTAATCTTTGTCATTCGGTTTCATATTATTAATCCTCCTATTGTAAAGTCACGGATATTTGCACTTGCTGCCATATATGCACACTTACAAAAATTGATAAGAGAAAGTAAAAATCTGACGCCCAAAAGGCCTTAGGCCATCTCCTATGATTAGAGGGGAGGGGGAAGTTGGATTTTGGGGGGTAAAAATAATGAACTAAAATGATTAAAGGGGTTGGCAATGCAATTTCCCCTTGATGGTGGCCATCCACCGCCTGGAGGTGTGAGGCAAGGCAACATTGCCTTGCCTCACACATTTCCCTTTTTTTATTATTTCTTATTTTTATTTAATATATAAAGTTTTTTTTTAAAAAAAATCCTTTAAAATATCTTATTAAATGAAATGTAACTCTTATTTAATTTTATTTTTAGTTAATTTGTGTCTTATTTTTAAAAAGTTAATTTTAGTTTAAAAAATGTAATTCTTATTTAATAAACTCAATTTTAATTTATTTTGTTTTAATTTAATAAAAAATCTTTTTATTTTTAAAAAAATCCTTAAATTTGTGTATTCTTTTAAAAAAGTTAATTTTAATTTTAAAAATTTTGCTCGTATTTAATAAACTCAAATTTAATTTGTTTTTATTTAATAAAAAATATTTTTATTTAAAAAAATCTTTAAATTATTGGTTTTCAAGTATTTAATTGTTGTATTATTGTGTACCAATTTTATTTCTTATTATTAATGTCAATCTTAAATTATTTTTATTATTCCCAAATCGGTTTGCATATTATTATCCATTATTAATATTGTTATTTATTTTTTATTTATTTATTATTGTTTAATTTTTATTATTATTATTGTTATTATTATTATTATTATTAAGTGAGAGTGGGGAAAATGAGAATTGGAATTGATAGATTGAGTCATTTGAGATGGCTTATAAAAAGGAAAGGGGAAGCTGGACTTGGAATCTGAGGGGAAGCTGGACTGAGCTGAGGGGAAGCTGGACTTAGGCTGAGAAATCACTGGAGATGGCCTTATATAGCTTGTTTGGTAAGAATGAGGTTCCATGACCAAGAGGTCATGCGTTCAACTTTCACGAATGTGGATATTTTTTCTAGTTTAATACTATTATTTGTTATTTGTTTATCTTTCTAGTACTTTGTTACAATTATAATAAATTTGATAGTGATTAACGTAAGGCAAAATTGTAGAAAACGTCTCAAACTAATCGGTGATTTTGGATTTTCATCCCAAGTTATATCACTTAGCCAAATTTGTCCCGTAATTTTATATTTTTTTGGAATATCGTCCCACTTGCCACATGGTTGCTTACGTGTCACGACGTGGAAAATTTTAGCATGAACAATTATACAAGATTGCAGAATTCGTCCCAAACAAATTACAAATTTTGGTTTTTGGTCCCAAACTATATTAACTTGACTATATTAACTAGTCGAATTTCGTCTCACAATTTGTCAGTTTGCATGAATTTAGTCAATTATTAAATTTTTAATTTAATGGAAATGACAATTCATCTTTTATTTTTATAAGGGACTAATGGCAATTTACCCCCTATAATATTAATAATATTCATTTACCCCCTGTTATTTGAAAAAGAGCAGTTTACCCCCCTGTGAAAATTTAAAAAAAGTATTTCATCCCCTTGAACCGGAGAGTGTAACTCAATTGCATAAATTGAGAGTGGGCATGAAAAGTGTTTTATAACAAGGGAATAAATTGCTACATTTATCATAATACAGGAGGTAAATTGCCACATTTATCACAACACATAGGGGTAAACTGTCACATTATCATAACGCAGGGACGAAAAATCAAAATTTATAATTAGTTTGGAATGAATTCTGCAATCTTATATAATTGTTTGTGCTTAAATTTGTCACGTCATGACACGTAAGCAGCCATGTGGCAAATGAGATATTCCAAAAGAATATAAAATTACGGGACAAATTTGGCTAAGTGATATATATAGGTTGGGACTAAAATAAAAAATCATTAATTAGTTTGAGATAATTTTTACAATTTTGCCTTAATGTAATAATAATTGAAGTTAACGATGTATTCATCATTTAAAAAAAAAAAAAAAATTAAAAAAGTAACATTATTGCACATAGAAATCAAAAGGCTAGTGGGCCAAAACAGTCAATTTGAAATATATATATATTAAATTGCATTACCCATGTGTACTTATATATTACATATTGCATTTTTAATCCTATAACACTGAATCCTCAATAATTTTGGTTCCAATTACTTCTAATATTTTACACTTTTGATCGTAACTTTTACAAAATTGTATATATGGTTACTATATCATGTGCAAAATTATGATATATCCCCCGATTGTGGTAACTTAATTAGTGTAATTCTCTACTTATTCCTTCCTCCTTTCAATCTTGATTCGACGTGTATTCTATTACCTATGGTAGAATTCCTAGTAAACTCAAATTAATATAAAGATTATATATTGTGGATAAGCTCAAATATAATTATCGAAATGCAGTCAACCTTTACCATAACAAAATCGGAAATATTCTCTTCATTAAGAATCATAAAGGACCAAATTCTAAATCAGTATTCATTATAGGCATATTATAAACACAATCATTGCACTTACCATTAGCCCAAAATTTACATTTCCTATATATATATATAAGATATGTAAAGTGTAAACCACTCCTCCCATAAGTGCAAAACAATAAGAAAAAAGGTACTCCAAAGAATGGCTTCTTTTTTTCTTGTAACCATTATTTCACTAGCATTTTTATTCAACTTTTCCAAAGCAGATTTGATAGGTAATGTTTGTTCCAAGTTAGACGATCCCACTCCCTGCAACAAGTTTTTAAGGTCCGACCCGCGTTATGCCAAGTTGGATCTTCAGGGTTTGGGTCAAGTCACATTAACAAAATCACTAGCTGCCACTAAACAATCCAAAGTCGTGGCTAAATCATTTGACAAAGGACAAACCAAAGAAGAAGCTGAAACTTGTATTGAAAATTTTGAGGATGCCATTTATTTGTTAAACGAGTCCCGGAAATTAATTAAGGCTCGCGATGCATCCAGCATTGAGACACTAAAAACTAAAGTCTCGGCGGCTCTAACTGATGTTGACACTTGCTCCGATGAATTTGGCGATGATGAACCGATCCAGCTTAAAAATGCTAGCTCTGCGGCTCGAGACTTCATTAGGGTGCTCTTGGCCATAGCAAATAGTTTGTGAGAGGATTAATTATATTTAGATCAATTTGTTTTTTTAAAAATAAAGATAATTTGCATGCTATAATAATGGAGAAGGCAATAATATTATTTGCGGTGTGCTTCCTCTTGTTATGCAAAATATTATACCCACTGAATCTTTGATTTGATTATATATCTTATTTTCATTCTAAAAAAAAAAAGGGATATATTTAGGGGATGAATTTTCTAGCATTTTGTGATTGGCCAAACTTGCAATTAATTATAACAAATAAATATTCAAAATAGTTTGGAGTATCAGTCTAGGATTCTAGGGTGCAAAACAGTCTATAAAAAAAAAAAGATTGCACTTTCGCTCAGATGGAATAGTCCCTATTTAGTGTTTTTGTTCTTATTATTGAATTGGCTTAATTTTGCTCTTTTGATCCAATATGACGTGAAAGGACCATAAATGCACAATATTTGATAAATTAGGACAAGAGGACAATTTTCAAGAGTGTTGGACAAAAAATATTGTCGTGGGGCAATTTTCAAAGAGAGGGAGAGCATCAAAGTCAAAGTGAAATAGAAGATTTTTTGTCGGGGATATATTTACTATTTACAGAAATATTTACTAGATTAATTACCATATCATGTGCAAAATTATGTTGAGTCCCGGCCCGATTGTGGTTACTAAATTAGTGTAGGTAATTCACTATTTATTTCTAATCCTTTCAATCTTGAGCACTTGATTCGAGGTGTAGTCAATTATTTATGGTAGAATTCATAGTAAAATCAAATTAATATATATAAGGATTATTGTGAATAAGCTGAAAAAATGAGCCTTGATTATCGATATTAATTACGCAGTCAACAGTTACCATAATAAAATTGGAATTTTTTTCGTCCAGTCAAAATTCATCATGAATCATAATTAAAGGACCAAATTATAAAATCAATATACACTATGCACATATTAAAAACACAGTCATCGTACCATTAGCATGTAAAGTGTAAAGCACTCCTCCCATAAGTGCAGAAAGAAACACGGAGTATTATATTATGACTCTTGCCCATTCAAGAGTCACGGCATTTTATGCCTATTTTTGGTTTATGGTGTGTATGTGTGTATGAACCTATCAAATTATCATGTACACAATAAATTGACAAAAATACCCATTATAAGTCTTTTTTATTTCCATTCTACCCCTCCCATTTAATTTTATATTTCTCTCTCTCTTCTCCCTAAAATCTAACCACACCACCGCCACAAACACAAAACCACCGGCCTCACAACCTGGCCACCGGAACGGCAAGACTTCGCCGTCGTTTTGGTCGCGACCAATAGAGGCGGCTTCGCCGCCGTTCTGGTGCGACCAGCACGGCCCAGGTTGAAGACGAATTTTTTTTTTTTAAATTTAATTATATAACAATATTAAAGGAAATTGCCTACTAAAATCAGTGGAGTTTTCTTTTCATCCTTCAAGCAACAGAACTTACGGCAAGACTTCGCCGTCGTTTTGGTCGCGACCAATAGAGGCGGCTTCGCCGCCGTTCTGGTGCGACCAGCACGGCCCAGGTTGAAGACGAATTTTTTTTTTTTTTAAATTTAATTATGTAACAATATTAAAGGAAATTGCCTACTAAAATCAGTGGAGTTTTCTTTTCATCCTTCAAGCAACAGAACTTCACCGGTGACGCGGAGAAGATGGTCAATTTTTTAATTTTTTTAATTTTATTTTATATAAATTTAATTATATAAACTTAACTCATTTTTAGAATATAATGAATGTTATTAAGACTTAATAATGTGCTGTTCTTGTAGAAAAATTTAAATTATATATAAAATGAATTTAAATTATAAAGGTTGACGAAGATGATAAAAAAAATTGAAAAAATCTGTTTTTTCTTTAATTAATTTATATAAATTGAACTCATTTTTATAAAGAAAATGCATCTTTTTAACTTAACCATATTCAATTTAATTTTATATATGTAAAAAAAAATTGATTTTATTATTTTTAATGTTCTTGTAATTGATTTGACAGGAAATCGAATATAATTTTAAATATCTCCGTAAATCATAATTTCTAAAGATCCAAAATGAAGACTTAACACTTATAGGAATACTAACTCCTTTGTAAATCATAATTTCGGGAAATTTTCACAAATCTGGTCAATTAACGATCCAAAAGGAGGACTAACACTTATGGGAACACTAACTCCTCCGTAAATCATAATTTCGGGAAATTTTCACAAATTTGGTCAATTGACGATCCAAAAGGAGGACTAACACTTATAGGAACACTAACTCCTCCGTAAATCATAATTTCGGGAAATTTTCACAAATTTGGTCAATTGACGATCCAAAAGGAGGACTAACACTTATAGAAACAATAACTCCTTCGTAAAGCATAATTTCGGGAAATTTTCACAAATTTGATCAATTAACGATCCAAAATGAGGACTAACGACTAACACTTATAGGAACACTAACTCCTCCGTAAAGCTTAATTTCGGGAAATTTTCACAAATTTGGTCAACTAACGTTCCAAAATGAGGACTAACACTTATAAGGAACACTAACTCCTCCGTAAATCATAATTTCGGGAAATTTTCACAAATTTGGTCAATTAACGATCCAAAAGGAGGACTAACACTTATAGGAACACTAACTCCTCCGTAAAGCATAATTTAGGAAAATTTTCCTATTTTTTCCATATTTAACCATTTTTCACTGGTTTAATCATTTGACACTGATTTTGAGTGATTTTTGCCATTTTTGACTATTTTTAACCGGTTTAACCACCTTTTCGCCGATTTAACCATTTGACAATGGTTTTGTTCGATTTAACCATTATACATTTTCAATAGTCATATTTTATTGGAGAAAAGTAAAATTGAATATTACAATATATTTTTCATGTATCTCTTATTAAATTTTATAATAGCCAATAATGTTTCAATAGCAATTAAAAGAATTGAATTAATATTATTTAAATAATTACATAAAGATCAATTTTGTTTAAAAAAAAATATTACAAATATATCAACTCAAGTTTTATTGATGAGATGTAAAAAATAATTAAAGAATTTATATACATAATTTAACATAACAATTTACAAAAATATACATATGTTTTAACAATTTATTTTTTATAATTTAAATATAAATATAAAAATGTTATTAAAACATAATTAAACAAAAATATAATAATTTTGTTTTTAATAAAATTAAAAAAAAAAACCCTACCCACCCGCCGCAACCCTCCCCCCTTTCCCAGGCCGTCGGACGGCCGATCCCAGGCCGTCGAAACGGCCGATCCCAGGCCGACGACGGCCTTAGGAAGTTCCCAGGCCGTCGTCGGCCTGAAATTAAAGTTTTGAGGCCGGCGACGGCCTCAAATCGGAGGCCATCGCAGGCCTCTAAACTACGATTCTAGGCCGGCAACGGCCAGGGAGAAGTTCCCTGGCCGTTGACGGCCTGGAAACGGCAATCCCAGGCCTTCCCGACGGCCTGGGAATGGGGGTATCACGGGAATGGGGTTTAGGCGCTGTTGGTGGCGGTGGGGGTTGGTGGGGAAGACAAGAGTTCAGTTTTTTTTTTTTTTTTTTTAATTTCAAAGGGTATTTTTGGTTTTTGCTTGGTAGAAAGGGTTTGTACACACAAATTGCTGGTGTTGTACTTTGTCCAAGTGGCACAATTTTAATGGATCTATTCAATGACTCTCAATGAGCAAGAGTCATTTTAGAGTGTCCCTCGAAACTATTGACAATCTATTTGTTAAAGATCCAACCTGGCATAAATCGAGTTGGACCTTAAAAAGTTGTTGCAGGGAACAAACATCACCTATATATCAAATCTGCTTTGGAATAAAAATGCTAGTGAAAGAATGATTACAAGAAAAATAGAAGCCATTATTGTGTTTTTATTTTAACCTTTTTTTCTTATAAAAATTATTGTGTTTCTTCGAGTATCATTTGAATTACATGGAATAGTACCCATGTAGAGGGGCCCTCAAAATCATCTTAGTTGGATAATTTTGATTTTAAAAGTATTTGGCCACTTAAATAAGAATTATCTTCATTATAATAAACAGTTTCGGATTGTCAAAACATGATAAATTAGTATTTGATAATAAGCTACAAAGTGTAGTAGAATTTTGTTTTGATTACTAAAATTAGTTCTTTGATATTGAATAATATTTTCGGGTATCGATCGATGAACTCGCCCCGAAAACGAAATACAACTGTCAATTAGGGATACACAAATGACAAAAACAAACTAAATATTTATTTTCTATTATTTTGGTCTTAGGAGATTAATGTGGATAGAGACGGACGCAGTGAATTCGCTACGTGAATGATACAAGAATGTATAAGAAAATTTTAACTATGTGATTTCCTAAAGCATGTAATTAACTATATAATTTAAATTATACGTATTTCCATGAAACCAAGAACAAATAAACAAAATTTACTTACAAATATGCAGATAAAGAAGCAAAAATCAAAATACTGTTTTCCTCGTGACAGAGTGACTTTTGCTTCTAGGGTACTTAATTAGTTCATTCTTCACACTAATAATACTATTAATATTACCTTTATCACCAAAATAGCAACAAGGCCTCTCTTCATCAATCCGCCCCATTGCAACACTACTACTTCTCGGCGTCGTCTTCAGTTGCCTGATGTACGAGTCCACGTCAGCCCTACTGCCGGCCGATGAGGCCCGAACAAGCTCCCGGAAATCCTCATTGTCGTGTGATCGGGCCGAGTTGACAGTAAAGCTCCTAGGCAGGCCCGAAACCCCCTGCACCCCAATAATGTGGCCGGAGTTCATCCTGTCTGCGTAGTTTGTCATGCTCTTTACATAGAAATCTCGGGCTTTTCATAGAGCCCGAATAGGAATGGTGATGATTTTTAGGAATTTGTTTTGGTGACTTGCTTTTGTTTTCATCTTGTTCATAGCTAGTAAGTAAATCGATATCTTCTAAACAACACAACAAACCAAATTGATACTCCTTTCCCTTTCCCTTTTAATTCTTTTTCCAATTCTGTATGGAAACTAAAATTGAGCTTTGAAGAAAGAAAGAAATAAATTGACCTTAGACGAATTAAAGAAGAAGGCTGTATAAGAATATGAAGCCAACTACAAATTAATTAATTGAATTTTTTTTTGATTGGAGATGGATAAGTTTGAGGCCAAATGACTACATATATATATATATATAAATAATAATAATTAAAAAGTGTGTTGGTTTGGCGTAGAGTTGAGGCATTAATTTTTTCAATGGACTGGATTCTGACTGATGAAATGATGATAATTCATAATTATAGAGTTTAAGTATGAACATACGGAAAAATTGAAGGTGCGAAAGGTGGACTTTTAATTAACATAGCCCAGAAGATAAGATTTGTAGTATTAGCCAGCCACGCTATACAATTCAGTGTGCCCAATTTGAAAATTAAACAAAATATTTGACTTCAATATTTGATTGTTTGACTAATTATAATGGGATTAATGCATTTTTGGTGTCACAACTATAGTTCACTGGCGTTTCTACCCCGTAACTTTTCGGGCTGACACATTTGGTGCCACAACTTCAACATCAGTGGCAATTTTGGTGCCAATTGAGTCCCAATTCCCAAATAGACCAAAAATCCCCCCATATGCGGGCCATGTGATACGAAAAATGAGGATTTCGACCATTCAACGTCTTTTTCATTAAAAAAAATACCAAAATTCAAAATCCTAACTTTGCCTATAAAATTCACCAAACATTCCCTTAATTAAATTGTTACCCACTTTCTTATTCTTCCCCAAATAAAAAACATCCAAGTAGCCTAATTCTTGGTGGGTGGAATTTTTTTTTCATGAAAAAGATGTTGAATGGTCAAAATCCCCAATTTTCATGTCACATGGCCCGTACATGGGGGAATTTCGGGCTAATTTCAAAATTGAGCCTCAATTGGCACAAAAATTGCCATTGATGTTGAAGTTGTGGCATCAAATGTACCAGCACGAAAAGTTACGGGGTAAAAATGCCAGTTGGCTATAGTTGTGGCACCAAAAATGCAATAATCTCAATTATAATTGTACGCCTCATTAAAGCCGTAGGGACACTTCAGCATTTATTATTGTTGAATTTAGTTTCGAGTTAGGTAATAAACTTTCTTCTTAATTTATTACTACACTTTCTCTCCACCCGTATGATGACTAATTACTTCTTATGTGGTAATTAAACAATCATCACCGAAAAAAACTTGTGTTAATGCTAGTTAATTTTTGTCAAATTCCATGTTTTGGAATATTGTACCAAATAGAAACTAATAAAGGTGGGCAGAATACAATATTAATATCAATGAACCATTTGACTCTTTTTGAGCATTAGAAAACACACGCTTCTAACTTCTAAAATTAAATATTGATGATGAATTTGATCAATAATTCAGTCAACTTATAAGACTATTACAACAAAATAAATTTCACAACACCAGTTTTTATACGGTAACATATATATAGATTTGACCCTTACTAGTATTATAATTATAATTAAATTATAATTATAATTAAATTATAATTATTTTATTAATAATATATAACTTTATTTTTTAATAAATATTAAATATACTAATATTATTATATAAATTTTAGATTTAATTAATATTTTTTCGGATTTATATTAAAGTATTATTTGGTCTGTTAATATTATTTATAAAACTAAATAAGTTAAATAACTATGTAAATACAATAAGTAAAATCTCTAAATTGGTTCGCACGTGTCTTATTCGAGCCAATTTTGAAATTGGCCAACAATGTGGACTAAATTTGTCAGTAAATTTGAAAATGCGGGGTTATTTCGACAATCTAACATGTTAGGGGTATAATTGTCAGTCAACATAAGTAATGGTATCAATTTTGCAATAAAACTTAACTGCCACATCATCAGTTAACTTTCATTTTTAACGGTGGTATCAAAAGTGATTGATTTCTTAAATTGTGGTACCAAATGTGTCGACCTCGATTTTTATGGTACCACAAATGAGAATCGGTATATAGTTTGGTACCACAATTGCAATTATCTCGAAAAATAACAAATAAACTTTATAGAGACTACCTACAAATTATGACGATTAATAGCACTTACAGGCTACAGCAAAGAAAACACCAGTATAGGCCATAGGGAGTTAAGAGTCTTTGATTTGACACATGAGGACTTTACTAGTAAAATTAACAAGGTGGCCTTTTGCATTTTACTTTTTCTTTTTTGTTAGCAATTGTAAAATTTTAAAAATAACTCTCATTAATTCATTCTTATATTAAATCGTGACATCTTAATTTCTCAAAATTATAATCAAATCCATAGTTATTGAACCGTAAATCGTATCGCGTATCGGCGAGCCCTTGTATCGTATCGAATCGTGTATCATATTGTAAGATACAAATCACTTATAAAAGTTGCATAAAACATATCTTCCACATTATTAAGAAATAGAAACATGTAAAAGACTAACCAATTAAAGTAAAAAAACATCATTTAAAAAAAATCAAGTTCTAAGTTTGAACTTTCATGTCATAAAATAAAAAGAAATAATAATATAATTTTCTAAATTAGCATCGAAATATCAATCTTGAACGATAATTTTCTCAAATATAGACTACACATCACCACCAATATCAATGTTACCTATATAAAATAAAATTTTAATCAAAGAATCAAACAAAATAAAGTAACAACCAATTAAAGTTTAAACACTGTAATACTCTATGTTCATTCAAATTTCATAAAGTACACCTAATCATCAATAAGAAATAATAAAATAAAGTTCCAAAACTAAAAAAAATACTAAATAACTGGACTGAATGTATAGTTACACCTCAATATTATTATACTAAAAAGACAAAATTATGTAGTCATTGCAGCTAGAACTCAATATTATTATACTGAAAAAACAAAACTATCAATCCACACATAACAATACATGAGATAAACAGTTTCATATAAAATATCACAAGGTTTAATTGCGACGTACATCTAATAGCGAAGAGAAAAAATATTAGGCATTTTGTATGGGTTTCCAATTGACCATTTTTTATCAAATGTATTAGATTTATTTGTATTTAAAAAAAAAACCCACTTAAAGTCAAATAATCGTACGTATCGCAAATGTATCGTGTATAATACGATTTGAATCGTATCGCAAACGAATTTGTAAGAAACAGACACCTGGCGATTCTTTTGATCGAGTCGAATCGCCAATGCCTGAAATCGTATCGAATCGTACGATTCGTATCGTGAATCGTAAGATACTTACTACTATGATTTCAAATCTCACATTTTCATTTGATTCACTTTGTACTTTTTTGCTTGAAAAAATGATTACATCATTATTTCGATAAGTCTATTTGATTACTACGAAAATGGCAAAAATTCAATTTTCATACCATAGAATAGGCCAAAGTTCATTTTTCATACCAATCGAACGAAAATCATACTGTAGAATAAACGGACGTTTCAAAAATCATACTTCCGTCAAGTTTTTTAACGGAATTGCCACGTGGTCTGTTAAGTCGCCTTGAGCGGGAAAAAATCTCACGTGCGAGGCACATGTGGTATGAAAAATGAAAATTGTCATGTTCTATGGTATGCAAAATGAATTTTTGCCTATTACATTTTATTTAATTAGACATAGATATATATTCTATCAATTTTTTTACTCACCTCCTATAATGGTATCAAATATTTATTTCAAATTACTCAACTACACATGTGTTACACTTTTAGTATGATTCAACTTAAAGATTGAATGGTCTTTGCTAGGATCAACTTCGACGAGTCCTAATAATTTTCTTTCCTAGTACACTCATTTACTAGTTAGGAATGTTGATCGATTTCATTGATACAAACTCCATCTAATGTGAGACCTACACGTAAAATATAATACCTACTAAAGGCCATATGTCCCTTTGGTTAATATACATTGCAATATTTGTTTAGATGAAAATGTATGGTCAAGAACAAACAAATTAAAATTGAAGGTTACGCAAAAATTCAATTTTCATACCATAGAATAATCCAAAGTCCATTTTTCATACTAATCGAACGAAAATCATACTTCCGTTTCAAGTCAACTTAACGGACACGGTGCACTTCGGTTAAAAACTGACGGAAGTTTGGCTTGGTATGATTTTCGTTCGATTGATATGAAAAATGGACTTTGGCCTATTCTATGGTATGAAAATTGAATTTTTGCCCTACGAAAATATAGATAACGTCCAAGTAATAAATAGATAGAATATTCATTAAAATATATAGAAAATTAAAATAGAGAAGACCGAATTAAAACTTGACTATTTTTACACTTTCAACTTCATGAATATATTAGTACTTTCATCTTTAGAAAAAGAAAAAAGAAAGAAAAAAAAACAAATGGTGTGTCTTTGACCATGTAGTGAGGACTTCCTCACCACAAACCAAATCCTATTTCCTCCACTCCTATCACTAACCCACATTTTAAATTCCAACCCAAGTTCCTTCTCTACTCTATCCATGTAATTGATTAATTAATCAATTTCATTAGATTAATTAATTCAAATTCTTTCTTGGCCATGAACATAAAAATGGCCATTTATTTTTCAATGGCCATCTTATTTTATGCCACTAAAACATCTTCCACTAGCCAATTGCACCCTGTGATTTTAATACCTGGAAGTGGTGGAAACCAACTAGAAGCTAGGCTGACATCAAATTACAAGCCCTCAAGCTTATTGTGCAACCGATGGTACCCTGTCTTTAAGGACCCAGATGGATGGTTCAGGCTTTGGTTCGACCCGAGTGTACTATTCGGACCTTACACCAAATGCTTTAATCAGAGGATGAAAATTTATTATGACCCGGATAAGGATGACTATCATAATGCTCCTGGTGTTGAGACTAGAGTCCCTTATTTTGGCTCTACTCAAAGCCTTCTTTATCTTGACCCTCACCTCAAGTAAGTTTAATTAGCCTATATATATAATTCTAGTTGAATTTGATGTGTCATGAAGATTTATTGCTTTAGTTTAGGTTGTGGAGATGATATGGAAGAAGAAATTGTGTTTATATTCATTTTGGTTATGTAGTTTTTGTCATGAATACTTGGCCTTTTTTTGGTAGGAAGATTATGGATGTGTTAATGAGTTAATTAGAGTGAAACAACGCATTGTTCAATGGGAAAGGTGCCCGACGACCAACGTAATGTGCTCAATATTATCTAAAGAATGATTAAGTCAAGTCTATATTTTGGCTTTATTTTCTTATTGAACTAGAAATTATATTTCACTTTGGTTTAATTAATTTTAAATGAACTGAGCTTGAATGTAGACTTTAATCCAACCGATTTTCATTGACCTCAAGTAACTTGGTAAATTATTTTGTTAAATTTTAGATAATGGAACCCATATTCAAGCTTCAATCTATCACGCCAAAAAATGTGGCAATGCAAATCCTAAAACAATCTATAATGTGTGTTTAAATCATTCCTTGTGTCATGAGTTAATCAGCTAAGGCTGAACTCTGAAGCATTTTGCTACTATTACTTACAGATGATACTTATATTCCAATTTTCAGGGGCATTACATCATACATGGAACCCCTAGTGAAATCTTTGGAAAAAATCGGTTACGTAAACGAAAAAAACCTCTTCGGTGCACCATACGATTTCAGGTATGGCCTAGCAGCAAAAGATCACCCCTCCAAAGTTGGCTCAAAGTTCCTCTCCGACTTAAAAAAGCTAATAGAATCAACAAGCAACTCCAACAAAGGAAAGCCCGTGATTCTTCTCTCTCATAGCTTAGGAGGCTTATTTGCTCTTCAACTTCTCAACCGAAATCCAATCTCTTGGCGCCAAAAGTACATAAAACACTTCATTGCTTTGTCAGCACCTTGGGGTGGCACAGTCGAAGCAATGAGCACTTTCGCCTCCGGTAATTCCTTCGGAGTGCCTTTAGTCAATCCATTGTTCGTAAGAGAAGAGCAAAGAAGTTGTTCGAGTAACTTATGGCTCATGCCTTCTCCGAAAGTGTTTAAAGGGAATAAACCATTGGTAATTACACCAAATGGTTCGTATTCTAGTTCGGATATCGCTCGATTTCTTCAAGATATTGGATTTGTTGAAGGAGTTTATCCGTATAAAGAACGTGTTTTGCCTTTGGTCGAGAGATTCGACGAGCCTCGAGTGAATGTCACGTGTATTGTTGGGAGTGGTGTGAAGACACCGGAGATGTTGATTTACGGGAAGAGTGGGTTTGATGAGAGGCCGGAGGTTGTGTATGGTGATGGGGATGGGACAGTGAATATGTTAAGTTTGTTGGCTTTGGAATCATTTTGGAATGGGAGTGAGAGTCAATTTCTCAAGGTGATCAAGATTCATGGAGTTTCTCATACAACTATACTTAAAGATAATATTGCCCTTGATAGAATAAATAAAGAGATTTCTTCTATTAATTCTGGGATTTCTAGAAGTGTGATTCAATTGTACTAGGAACATTATAAAAACCATTATATTGGTAGCATTAATTTGTTTGGGTTTTTAATTGTACTAGGAACATTATAAAAACCATTTTGATATTCGTGATTTCAAACAACAATATTTCGCAAAAGGCATGTTTGTTTAGCGTTTGGAAAGTAGTTTGGGGGAGTAGTGGAGGTTTGTGAAATAATCTCGATTTGCGTAATGTTGTTTGTTTGGGTTTTGATAGAGTGGTTTGAGAAATAAAGTAGGTGTAGATTTTTTTGGAAGAGTTGAGTTGTAGGTGTAAGATGTGTAAGACTTTATGTCAAATCATGCTTGTTATGTGAGATAAATTGTGTAAGAGATATGTTACTTTATGTCAAATCAAAGTAGAGTTTGTATAAGTTTTGTTTAGAAATAAGAAAATTGTTGTTTGTTTGGCTTTTGAGAGAATAGTTTGAGAAAATTAATGGATGAAAAATTTATTTCGGAAAATCGAAAGCATGTTTGTTTGGCATTTCCCAAACACGAAAAAATTCTGGGAAACGCCAAACAAACAGGCCCAAACGCTCCTGATTTGAATAATCGTCATTTAATGCATCTTCGAGCGGGCCGGGGTCTCTGAGTTGAGTGAAGTGAGCGCGGGGCACAGATTTCTACACAATTCACATTCAACCATTTACATCTTCTGATTTCAAATGTTTCTAGGCCTGGGAAATGGGATTATTGTATTTTTGGTGCCACGACTATAGCTCACTGGCGTTTTTACTCCGTAACTTTTCAGGCTGGCACATTTGATGCCACAACTTCAACATCAATGGCAATTACTTTTAACTCTAACTCATTACTTTTAAAAGCATGCAAGTAAAAATTATCAAAACTTTTAGGGCATGTTTGTTTGGCCTTTCCCAAAAAAATTTTGTGTTTGGGAAATGCCAAACAAACATGTTTTCTATTTTCCAAAATAAATTTTCATCCATTAATTTTCTCAAACTACTCTCTCAACAGCCAAACAAACAAAAAATTTATTATCACTAAACAAAACCTATACAAACTCTACTCTGATTTGACATAAAGTAACTTATCTCATACACAATTTATCTCACATAACAAACATGATTTGACATAAAGTCTTACACATCTTACACCTACAACCTAACTTTTCCAAAAAAACCTACACTTATTTTATTTCTCAAACTACTCTCTCAAAACCCAAACAAACAACATTACGTGAATCAAGATTATTTCACAAACCTCAACTACTCTCCCAAACTACTTTCCCAAACACCAAACAAACAGACCCTTACTTTTTCAACCAAAACTTCCACGCTAAAAGTAAAAGAAGTAAAAAAAAATGGAGAGAGTAACAAAATGAAACACAACGTCGCATTTGTGTGATAATTGAAAAAATATTCCATCATATATTTTTTTAAGTTGAACATGAAATATACGGTAAAAATGTAGAAACTTAAGTAGTGACATTACATTTTGATTGTTGAATATGAATGGGTCCCTTTGAAATGATTTGAATAAGTGGCTAACTTTGAACTCATTTGAATTTTAAAAGTGTTTGGCTTTTCAAAAAATAATTTTGTGTTTGGAAAAAGCGAAACAAACTTGTATCATGTATATCAATTTTCTTAAATTACTCTCTCAAATGTCAAACAAATAACAATATTCTCTAAAAAAAATTTATACAAACTCTAATTTAATTCAAAAAGAAACTCATATTACACAAAGTATCTCATATAAAGATCATGATTTGACATAAAGTCTTAAAAATCTCACACCTATAACCTAACTCTTTCAAAAAATTACACCTACTTTATTTCTCAAACCACTCTCTCAATTAAAAAAAAAATATATTATGCAAATCGAGATTATTTGACAAACATCAACTACTCTTCCAAATACCAAACAAACAGACCCTTAGTTTGATGAAAATTTTAATTGCAAAAGATTATTACAAGTTTAGCATAATGGGAAGTGCCTTAGGCCATCTCCAACCCACCATGGGGTGGGTTGGAGAAGGCTTGAGTGGTTGCCCTGGATGGTCTCCAACCATCCAGGGGGTGCTATTACCACTACCCAATGTTGTGCCCCAGACTGCTGAAAGTCAGGGGCACATCCCTGCTTGGCGGACGCGTTGGCAGGTGGCAGGTGGGGCCACCTGCTGCCTTATATTATTTTTATTTTTTTAATTAATTTATGTTTATTAATTAAAAAAAACTAGAAATTTAAGAACACTTTGTTTAATTTAATTAATTAGAAATGGAAAACAAATAATTATAAATATTGTGTAAGATTTATTAACATCTTGTGTTAAATTAAAGATGTAAAATTATCAATTTTAATTTTGAATTTATAAATTTTATTTAACAACATTATAGAATAATCAAACCATTATCCATTGATTTTTTTAATTTTTGTAAATTTGTCTACGAAAGTAAAATTTATTTAACCACATTTAAAATTTTATTTTTCATAATTAAATTTTATGTAACAACATTAAAGTATAAATGTTAAATGTACATTCATGACAAAATGTAGAAACACGATATTTGCATTAAATTA
Organism: Penstemon davidsonii; assembly: GCA_034814905.1. Classification (NCBI taxonomy): domain Eukaryota; kingdom Viridiplantae; phylum Streptophyta; class Magnoliopsida; order Lamiales; family Plantaginaceae; genus Penstemon; species Penstemon davidsonii. Next base: position 19,694,436 of record JAYDYQ010002685.1, read on the forward strand.
CGTCAGTATTGGAACACGTACGTAGATACATAAAAACTAATAAATAGATAAAATTACATACTATGTAGATACTAACTTATAAATAAAAATATTACGGGAATTTCTTATTATTATTATTTTTTTAAATTATTATTATTATTTTTTTAAATTATTATTATTATTTTTATCATAGACATTATTATTATTCATTTTGTGAGTTATTATTATTATTATTGATAATAAAAGGTGAGAGTGGGGAATTTTTTTTTTCTTTTCAATTAATTGGTGTCGTTCCCCCTGGCGGTCGGAGACCGTGTCGGGGTGGAGGTGGACAACTATGTGATGTGAAAGCCCTATGGGTTGGAGATACTCTTAGGCCATCCCCAACAACCCTCTAAAATTTTGGCATCTTTATCTTAAAATTTAAGTGATGAATAATGCTATACATTCTAAATTTTTTACTCTGCACTTCAACAATTAGTTTATATTTTAAAATTTGTACTTTTAAAAAACACTACTTCACTCCAACACCTAGTTTTTTTTTTTTTTTTTTGATAATTTCCTAGGTTATAATTATTATATATAAATAACAATTATATATATTTAATATTTATTTATTTAATATAATGATATGATTTGCTTTTTTAAATATTATTATTTCAAGAAATAATATGACTTTAAATCAAATAATCATGTTATGTGAACTTAATTAAATATTTAATGATAGTAATATAAAATTAAAATATTATTATCTCGAGAATATAAAATGAATTACTATTTTCAAATATTTTCTCTCCAAAAAGAGTTTTACTAATTAACTTGCAAAATTATAATTTTTGATAGGTTTTATAAAAGTTATGTCTTTTCTTATAATTTGAGTTATACATTGTCTCTTGGAGATGACGGTAAAATAATATTTATAATTTATAAAGCGATTAGATGCACTTTCTCAAAAAAAAAAAAAAAAAAAAAAAACACGATTGGATGTAGGGGTGGGCGGGGGGGGTTTTGGGGGGGGGTTTGGGGTTAGAGATATGGGTATAATAAATTTCGGGATTGACACATTTCATCCCAAACCCGCCCCGTAATAATTCGGGTACCCGGAAGCGGGTACCCGAAATATTGCGGGACGGGACGGGACGGGATTACGGGTCCCATATTATTTAAATCATTAATTATTCATGCACTTAACAACATTAAATTACAATATTAAGTATAAAATTTTGTATGTATTAGACTAGTAGTAGTAGTAATTTAATTTGTAGAGCAAACAAAAACCAAAAAAATATTGTATGCCGTGGCATAGGTGGGAAGAAGAAGAAGAAGAATTGGTAGAGTCGTGGACACTATGTGAGTTTTTAGAACTGAGACAAACTTAATGAAAAAAATATTAATAACTAGTGTATGATTAAAAAATGTATTAGGGTAAAGTAATTTTTTTTATTAGATGATATTAATTTATTAATACATAAATAAAGTGTGTAATTATATAATAATAAAAATAAAAGAGATATAGGCGGGTTCGGGTATTCGGGGTTGGAGAGGCTAATCCCAAACCCGTCCCGTATTTTCGTAAAAAAATACGGGTTTTTAAGTTCGGGTACCCAAACCCAAAAAACACTCATCCCGTTCGGGTATTTGAAAAACGGGACGGGTCGGGTTTGGGTTACCCGAACCCAACGCCCACCCCTAATTGGATGTACATTAATGCACTCCGTATTTGTATATTTATAATACATTTTCTTACTTAGTACTATTTTAAAATCGACTTGATTTTCCAAGTCAGCACCAAGACACTCAAAAAAGCCGATAAAGACAAAGAAAAATTAAAAATTAAAAAACATCATCATCATTGTTTTTTCACCTGCTGCAAAACGGTATCTTTCCCCAATCCCACAATCAAACATAACGACGTCGTAGTAACCATGTCTTGGCTTGCTCGTTCCATTTCCAACTCTCTCCGCCTTGACGACGAAGACCACGACGCCGTTCAATCACGTGAAACTCACGACTCCCTTTCCCCCCAACATCACCACCGTCAATTACCTGACGGTGGCGATGGCGATGAAGATCCAGATCAAGGGCGTGGAGTGAAAGAGGATTTATCCGAATTCAAAGAAAGTCTCACGCGCCAACTTTGGGGCGTCGCCTCATTTCTCGCTCCTCCACCTCCTCCTCCTCCCCCGCCCCCGCCGAGGAATAAAAAATCGGTTTCGGTAATATCCGACTCCAAATCTGAGTTGTCTGGGTCGGACAATGAGGACGACGAATACGGCAAGTTACCTAATTATTCGCAATCGGAGGATTATAATAATAATGATGATAATAATAATATTATAGAGGAGGCAGTTGGAATTACTGAAGAAGTATTGACTTTCGCGAGCAATATCGCGCATCATCCGGAAACGTGGTTGGATTTCCCCTTGTCGGAGGAAGAAGAATTTGACGGTGAGGAAAATTTTAAATTTTAGGTCACAATTCTTTGTTTCTGCAATTTGAGCAATTTATATATATACATTCAATCTATTTATAGTTGTAGAAATTGATGTGGTATAAGTTTGCCTTTATGTTTGTGTTGAGATGTGAGCCTCTTTCCTTTAAAAGTTTGATGATAAAGTTAGAAGTTTAGGTTTGGAAATGATCCTTTGATCTGGAACTGGAAGATGATGCTGTGGTCGACTCTGAATAAGTGTCTAATAGGGCCAGTGAAGTTGATTAGACTATATGCTTTTGTTTTTACTTGCATGACTTATTCATGAATAAAGGTAGTGTTTTGATTGATGAAGCTGATTAAGTACTCCACTAATGAGGCATGCGGCAAGTTTTACCTTTTGAAAGAGTCATATTGTGAGTCGCATGAATAATTTCTTTACCACTATTGTCATATGAATTGAAAGTATCACATTAATTATGAGATTGTTGTTTTGGTGATTGGCTGGTGAGTTAATCTTGAAAGTCAAATGACATATTTCGTAGAAATGTATCGTAGTTTGTGTTACATTATGCATGAATAGAAATGCATTGAAACGTATACTCATTGATGCTTACCTATGTATATATAGACTTGGAAAGTGTGTGCTCACTAATTTACTAATTTTTAATAGTAATATGTATGATAACATAGCAATAGTTTGAGTTGAAACATCTCTATTATAACCTTTTCTTGTCATTATAGTATTCATCTGTTTTTGTTTCTCTCCAGATTTTGATATATCTGATGCCCAATACAAGCATGCACTGGCTGTTGAACATCTAGCACCAAGATTAGCTGCACTTAGAATCGAACTTTGTCCAGCTCATATGAGTGAAGGTTACTTTTGGATGGTCTATTTTGTTCTTCTGCATTCAAGATTAAATAGACATGATGCAGACCTATTGTCGTCGCCACAGGTTAGTAAGTTTCATACATTAATAGCATTATTATGTACTTAACTTTTAGCATTTGCATCAAATCCTTCCTCTCTTTTTATGCTAAAAAAATAGTTTTCACCCAGATTGTCAAGTCAAAATATCCTTGTTTAACATATTACTGGATTGTGAAACTAAATAGCCTTTACACAGCTTGTGGAAGCAAGGGCAATGTGGATGCAAGAGCTACAAAAGCAAACCAAGGAGGAGTCATATTGGTCGGGGTCCAGTACTTATCAATCAAAAGAAAGTGCAGATCCATCACCACGTGAATATGCTATCATGCACCAGCATCAAGATCCTCATTTCAGGAATATGTCTCCTTTTGAGTATACGATGCACCATATTACTGCGCACCATGAGACGGATAATCCATTTAATGAAATAGAATACATTGACAAGTCTGTTATCAAAGAAGATCCATCACCCAAATTTCAAGAGAAGGAGATGATTGTGGGTCCATCTATTGAAATACCAGTGCAGCATGATGATATCGATTATGATGATGACGATGATGACTGGCTAAAGGAAGACTCGGATTTAGTTGTGTTATCAGGAACTTCGATTTTGATAAATGAAGAAGATATATCGTTTAGTGATTTAGAGGATGATAGTGATTGCAGTATGCCTATTAAATCAAAAATGGCCTCCACTGAGTGGAATACGACAACTAAAACTTCATGAGTTTGACCTTAAACTAGGGAATGGCCTATGATTTTGGACCTCAAGCCAGGGGATGGAATATGTGCTAATCCTTGTGCAGGTTCTGCAACGATGAAAAGTTTGTTACTTGTGCAAGAATGATAATATCAAGAGTTGTTTTCTGGACTTGCTGATGTTAATCATGATATGGAGGTTTGTACTTTGGTAATGTTTCTGGTAAAGACAACCTTAATTTAAGGATGCTTAAGTTTACCGCAAATTGGGGTGGCAAAGCTGAAGAATTTGGTATGACGTTTCCTTGATTTTCGTTGAAGTTTCATGAAATCCATAGAAAGGAGGATCTCTTTGTTCCTCGGTCTATTTTTCCTTTATATTTTGGGAATAGCATCAGTCATCAGGCAAACCTGGCTTACGGGATGAAATTATTTATCCATTTATTTTACATTTTTTTTTTAATAGTGTGAGGTCAAAGTTGACCATGACCACAGAAGAAAAACTCAATTGCATGATAGAGAATCATGATTGTTTGAATGTACATATTATGATAAGAAAATGTGAAGTTTTGGTTAATGATAAAATTTTGCTTTCTTTTGATTATTATCTTTGATGATATGAAAAGTATACCCTTTGGTTTACCATTAAGAATTTAAATGTAGTTGCACAAATCTTCTGGCAGAAAAAGCGGAAGTATTATCAAGGTGTAATATTTCATTCTCTGATGTTTCAAATAGTTACATTACAATTATTATATTTCTCTTTTGTTTACTCTTCTAAATTTGTGATTCTTGTTAGCTTTATCGGTTTTTGCCTCATCGAATTCGGACGATTTTACCTCGTGAGAATCTGGGATCGGAATTGCAAAATTTGCTGGATTTTATAAAATGATTGCTCGTTGCTTGCATGTAAGGATGTCAAACGGGTGGATTGGGTTTGAGAGTCTAATGGGCCGGATCAAATACGAGTCCGGTAGAAAATGGTTTTGATTCAACATCGGTATGCTTTGAGTCAACCCATTTTAGAACTTTGTTTAAAGATTAAAGAAATAAATATTATAATTATAAGAAAGTATGATTTTATTTAATTATCATAAGAAGACACATTTCACGATAAGTAAATGACGGGGTCAAGGAATGATATGATGAGGTTTCTGCTTTTGTGTGTAGATATAATCAATATGTGCATCTAATGTCTTGCTCATCAAACACTCATCTTTCTTCTCTCCTTCACAGCTTGCTTCTTCAATTCCGAATTCTACCCATGCGTCCTGTACATACAAAAGTTGTACAAATTAATAACAAAATGAAATAAAATTCATCAATAATTTTGAAAGTTAAGTGGTATTCAACAAATATATAGTAATTTTTTTCAGAACTTCTAAAAAATTAGATAAGTGAGATTTGTTTGGAAGAAGAATATTGATAAAAAAGAAATAATAGTAAGAACTTGAGTAAGGGTTTGGCCTAGCGATTCGAAAATCAATTATAGGAGAATTAATTTTACTAAAATGGATTTTGGCAATAATTGATTATGATAAAATTCAATTATAAAATAATTGCTTTTGAATAATAGCTTTTGCAAAATGAACACTTTATTAGCTTCTAAAATAAGTTGATTTTTAACTTCTGGAGATCCCAAAAGTGATTATGATATTATGGGTCAAACACCATTAAAATAACGATTGAGTAAAAATAATTTCTATAATTTGGGCGAAACACTTCAAAAATCACAATTGAGGTCTATAAGTGCTTTTAAGAGCTCCCACCGCTGAGCCAAACTCACCCTAAATGCAGAATTAAATTATAAAAATGATAAAATAATATTTAACTTATTTTACATCCAAACTTACCTTGACTGAGATAGAAGGATCAGGGCGAGAAGCATGTCTTAAAGAAAATAGGAGAGAAAGCATCACAAAGAGGCATAATGTTTTAGACATATTTGACGAATTAAAGAAAAATTATTTTGCAAAGCAAAAGGTGGTGTATTGTATGAGAAAATTTGTACGTGAGTCAATATTTATAGGAGAGCTTGTGAGAACCTTAACATTCACTGATTTGGTAAGTCAATATATGAAAAAGTAAGAGTAACAAAATATGAAATCGATTCGTATAATTACAATCCACTAAATTTTGCCTTTTTCCTTTATGGAAACCCAATCTTGGCCAGATTTTGCTATCTGAATCTAAACATTCAATACAATCTTATTTGTCATAATTGAATAATATTGTATAATATATAGTCACCATCACAAATAAGTTCTTACCAAATATAGAGCAACTAAAAAAGAATATTAAACCGATAAAGTGGTGGCATATGGCAACTAGAATTTTATTTGAGAAACAAGAGATATTTTTCATCCGAAATTCAAAGTGAAATTTTGTATTTGTCTATTCCTAGTTATCATGGGAAAGGAAAGAAAAGCAAAAATAAGAAATAAATATATTATTTGTTGAGAGCTTGTCAAATGCTACCAGCACAAAAAATGTATCTTCTTTGCCCGCGAGAGACTTCGGCCATCTTCAATCATTAGGGGGAGGGGGAGGGAGAATTTGGAGGGGAAGAGTTTGGTGGTCTTCAATGGTGAGGGAGAGTGGGGAAGAAAAGACAAAAGAGCTTGCTATCCATTCCCTATGACCTAATTCCCTACTTTTTTTATTTTTTAGTTTATTTTTATTTTTAAAATTATTAAAAGAACACTTTAAATTAATATTATAAATTGATTTTTTTTTTAAATTTAACTTACAATGGAAAAGTTGATTTTTAAATTTTGTGTATGATTTAATAAATTTATATTTTAAATTAAATCTTTAACTTTCTATTATGATAAAGCGGCAAACAAACTTACCTATGAGACGTTATGAGACATTTCTTTCAACGATCTAGGTTTACTACATTGTGGGAATGACTCAAGTTAGGGTTTTTTTAATGTATATATATATATATATATATACATAACAAGCAAGTACTTTAATTAAGTAGTATTATTAGCTTGGATTCGAGGAAATAATTCAAATTTCATTACAAAAAGGGCAATAATTCAAATTTGCTAAATTATATAAATTACCAAAAAGGAAATTTGATGTTGAATTATCCTCCAATTAAAGTTTCTTAACTCTAAAAGGAAAACAATCCAACACTAAGGATATTGGTATAATTAGTTGAAAATCACATTATAATTTTTTTTGGTTAAGCATTATATTGTTGTGAACTTACTTTTAACTTTCAAATGATTAGAGTTTAAGTGAACTTACACGAGTGACCAAAAGTAATTTTTATAATTGGAGTCAAACACTTTAAAAATCACAATAGAGATCTAGAAGTGCTTCCACCATCTAAAATTATGTAAGCTTAAGCATTACTATATATTTTGTAATTTTGTAACTTACTGAATTCAGGGCTATTATTATCTGAGAAAAAATCACTCACGCTTATTTTTTTCCTGTTTTCATCCAAATGACATAAATGATAAAATATCACTCACACAAAAACTTCTACCTCAACTAGATAAACGATTATTACATTAATATTAGTGAATAAAAAATCTATTGAATTATGTACATTCCAATTACAAAAAAAATCAATCACCAAACACTAATACTCCTAAACTAGGAGAAAAATTCACATTAATGGGAGTAGAGGCCTTAACCCCTTAATTCTAAGGCCTCAACCTTACCTAGGTACTATGACCTCAATATTGGCAACTTTTACCTCAACTAATTTGGCGTAGTATGAATGTTTGACTTATGCAATTATAAGGTCCTTCATGTGACTTTGACCAGACTTTTATTGCAATTGTGATAAATAATAATATGGCAAATTAATTTTGTTAATATGTAGTTTTTTTATTGTGTTTAAATCTCCTAAAACTAATTATAATATAGAGGGCAAACACAAAATGAAATTACAGTTGACCTAAAAATGTTCTAATTAAACTTTTAAACACACAAAAATCATGATATGTGTCAAAAGTAATTTTGAAAGCTCTCACAAAACTCACTCTCAATACCTTTGATTAAATTATTAATAACTTTTTGTCACGAGAAAAAAAGAAAAAGAAAGATTGAAGGTTCTTTTTTCTTTTCTCTAAATGAGCGTGATCAAATTTCAAATTTTTAAGTATTATAAATTCTTAAAATCTCAATTTGGTGAGCCAATGTACATCTAAATCCGGTCTTAACTCTTCTATTTTGCATTCCTTAAATTAGTTTCTACCTGCATTTCTATTTTGTCAGAAACTAATACTACACGACATTCTTTTCAACAGATGCTTTATAATTTTTATTTTTATTTAATAAAATTGAAAACCCTAAATAACAACCATTACAAAAACCTCCGTTATTTTTGAATTTTCATATGTTGAAGTTATACATTATTAATAATTAAATAAATTTATCGGTATAATGATATAATGATGTAATTAGTGCTTGAAGATAAAATAAAAAATAATCAATTTTCCAAATAAGCATTTACTCAGAAGGCCTGCAAATTACACGTGTAACGGAAGTTGATATCTAAAAAGAACTTATTTAGTCCTAAATTAATTAGCTTCAACTGATCTAAACCCCCATTCCTCAAAAAAAAAAAAAAAAAAAAAAAAAAAAAGAAACTGATCTAAACCCAAAAGAAATAGGAGTAATAATTTAGTTGAAAAATCATTTCCCCACTCTAGAGCAACTTCACAATGTTCGGTGATAAATCAGAAACCCCCACTCGGTATGGCTTAATTTTTTTCCTTTGAATTGTTTTATTCAGATTAGGGTTTTGTTTTGCCAATTTCAGATAGTAAACCGTTTGCCCGTTCAGATCACACAATTCAGCTAGTTTTAATTGCTAAACTTTATTGTTTGTAAGTTGAAACAAAATTGATATTCTTATTTTATTTACTTGGTGCTTTAGCATTGTTGTTATCTACTATCAATGAGAGGAATTATTCCATTTTAGCAATGAAGGCTGTTTTTTGCTTCTTATGTGTAAATTATGTGATATGGAACATACTTTTCTAATAAAAATGTGATAAGGACTATTGGATTGGACTAAATTTCGGTCAAGGATACTGAGAAAAGGAAATATTGGCAGGCAAGAGTTGTTGAGTATGGTGAGAAAGCATTCGAAGTTGATAGGGCAATCCTTATCGGACGAGGACGAGACATCAGATGTGGAAATGGATTCAAAGTTTTGGCATGATATCATTGATTTGTATTTTGTTCGTGGTAGGGAGTCTAGGGGGCGCCAGGATGACGATCTCATATTCTTTGTTAGAAAATTGGTATTCTCTAAGGAGCATAAATCTTATTTGTTTGATTCACAATCCTAAGAGTTGTGGATCTTTATATTATGCTTATGTGAGTGCAGAGTCTGCAGCCACAAAGACCCAATGATAATACAGAAGGCAACTCGCCATATTTTGTACGCAGGTGGGCACCTAAGGTAAAGCAATATGAAAGACTCTTTGATTGCTGAAGAATCCTTGTATGTTGATGTATGGTGTTATTTATGAAGGGATGTTTTGTATGTTATTGGATTTCTTTTTTCTAATCTTTGGTAATCATTTGACACGTTGAATATCTGCTTCTCTCCATGTCATATTGCATTGATGTTGAAAGCATTACCTGATTCTACCTTTCACATGAAGTTGCCCGACTCCTTTCATGTTTTTTTCAAATAGGATTCCATATTGCTATAGCAGAAAGTATTAAGCTTAATATTTTGACCATAATTGTGTATGTTCGTATTGAATATTGAGCACAATTTTTTTATGACATGGTTATTCAGGCATCAAATCATGTGACTCCTTGAAAATGGACACTGTATAGAAAATATTAATCCATGTACTCGATTCTGAACATCGGTGCTTATATTCCTGTATAAGTTATATGATCATGGACACATAATCGTCTTTAAATACAGGAACGACAGCATCTTCAAAACACGAAATAAGTTGATGATAATGTGGAATGTTATGAAAGTTATCCAAACTGACAATTCTGAGATGCTATTGGTCCCCAATGCTTCAGTAAGCTAATATTTTGTATTAGAATAAGAGCATTGCTAGGGCATCCTGCAAAAATGTTCAAAAGTTTTGATTAAAATGTGCTCCAGCTGTCTCCTAATGTTGTCGGTGCTGACATAATTTTTGTGATGCTTTGTAAAATGGCCTTGTCATAAAACTAGTACCCTTACTCTTGCATCACAATTTTCAAGACCATAAATATCGCTAATATTACTGATGATGTTGTTATATCTCGTTTATCTGTTGTGTTTGGTTGTTGTCTTGAAATTATTTTCTTGTAAATACCCCCTCATGTATTCTGACTTTGAAGTCGAAGATTTTTTTTTTATGAGGTGTACAGTAACTTTAACCCTCCATTTATATGCATGTGGATTACATTCTCACAATGTTCATATTCTTCAGTTTTGTTCTTTGCATGCTTGTTGGATTTAAATTGAAAATGCCTGATGCCTGAAGATTGATGAATGTAAATTTGTTAAAAAAATACATTTTATTATGTACTGGGCCCATTTCTTAATGAAATACTTATAAGCTTGCATTATGCTATATTACTTAATTGCTTTAGGTTTGAATAGCAGTGCACAGTTATATAATAGTTTGAGACTTTTGCCTACTGCACTTATTTTACATAATGGTCGGGTGTGATGTCGTTAATTTGCTACTAAAGAAAATCATTCTTTCTCGGTGTATCAGTTGGATGATTTAGTTGGTGACAATTCAATATGCATAGATTGGAGGAGGTCGTTTTACTTGAATTTGATAGCACATACCACCTTCAGTGTTACTGTAGCAATTTGCAGGTGATTTCTTCTATTCCTGATTTTCAAGGATTTTTCATGTAATATGTCGGCAAACTATCTTTGCACTTCTATTTTGTATGGTCGCTGTATTCTTGTTTTCAGACTAACCCATATTCCACGGTATATTACTCAAGATAAGCTCACTACACACTTTTCATGACCTCAGGAAGCTATATATTATATCCTCTAGCAATAAAAAACATGAACTTAACAATTGTAAACATCGATTCTTTGATGTGGTAACCAAAAATCCATACTATTCGGCGAATTCCTGATGGTTAATGGAAATTGTTACTGAGAGTTACCTAAGAATCTCCTTTTGACTTTTCATATGTACTTTGAATGAACACTGTTTACTATTTTGCAGCAAGCTGATACTATTTTGGAAGATCCATATATTTGTGTGCCTTTTCCAGTTATTTTCTATAGCACTTTGGTTTTTTCTTTTTTGGGTTCCTGTTGCATTATGATTACTGACTTATTCCTCCCTCCAGTCACCAGGTCCTTCAACAATATCACACTGGCCAAGGCAAACCATTGTCTCCTATATATAAGGTATCAAATTTCAGGTTGATAGATACGTTGCATGGTTTCAAATCTCTGCACTTTTTGTTAAAGTGGGTTGTAATCGTTGAGCCAGATGTTTTGATACCAGTTGTACTTCATCTTTCTTTTATATACCATTTCTGTTAGATACGGATGAATCAATTAGAGTGATCATGTTGTTATTCAGGGGTGAAAATATAATTCACGTCGAATAGTAGTTCAATATTATCTGTATAGTATTTATCTCTTGTATGCTCTTACTGCACAAAAGGATTGATAACTTCCTGTTCTTTTGGTCAGCTATCATACTGTTTGTTCCTTCCTCCATGGGCAATAAACTCATAAAGTCCTCATTACCAAGCCACATAGCATCAACAATCCTGTGAACTCTTAGGGATCGAATGTTGCTCGTAGGAATAGAAACATCCAGGGATGTACTTATTTCTCATTAGACTCTTGTATACTGCAATTCTGCGGACTTACTACCAAACTGCTCCCATGTCATCTTTTAGAGTCTTTAAATGGTGTACTTATTTTATGCAGTCTAAGCTACCCTATTTCCTTCAACCTCCTTTTCTCTGCCCTGTTATTTTTTTTTTTTGGTTCGGTTAATCTATTGTTTCTGACTACATTATGGCTGTGTTATCTACACTAATGCAATGTTCAACAGGTATAAAAAAATTCTTGATACTTCGAGGAAAGGGATGTTCTTACTCTTTTACATGTTATTTCGTGTCTCATTCTTTCCTGCTCCCAGATGAGTCGGAAGAAAATTCAACTTATCATATCATATTTGACAGGTTGTGAAGACTGTATATGCATCTCCAAGTCGTATTAATTTTCATTTGGATTCAAGAAAGGCAAGTTTTCTGATTCCAAGGAAATCGGTCTCTTGACTAAGTTTACTCGGTTTTCTATTATGATAGTCTCTATATGTTTTCAGGAAGTAGAAACAACCCCTGCCTATCCGGATATATGTTTTGCTGTGGATGACTTTGATTCCACTTTTGATGCAGTGGTAAGGTGCATATCTGTAATGTCTACTGTTAAAACATGTATGATTAGTTACATTGTGCTTCTAATGATCGTAGTTACTAAAACTTTTATGTTGTTTCAAAGCCTGTAACATAGCCTGAGAAAGTTTAGATCATTAATCAGCTCTATAGCACCATATCCTTCAGTCAAACCCTTCCTAATCCTATGGACTTTAGGTGCCAAACTGAACTCATTACTTGATTCCCTTGACATAATTTTCCTTTTTAGGCTCTTTTAGGCTTGGTGAGGGTTCACATTAGAATATTCTTGTGAGTTGTGAGTTTTTTCTTGGCTTGCACATCATTTACTTTCTGTCTTACACTGATATGTATAATGATTATATGTACTTGTTCAACTCATACCTTTTTTTTCCCTATATTTGGAGAATTTAGATTTTTTAGGGAAATATAAATCTTAATGACAAAAATAACTACTTCATTATGGTACAACACTTTTGTTCTATTTTTGGGAGCTAGGGGTGTTAGTTACTTGTGCCTTTGTTGATTCAAGTCTTCTCCTCTTGAGTACCATTGATTTTTAACATACACGCATGATTTTTTAATTTCACTGGATGCTTAATTTTCATTAGTCTTATCAATACTATGACAGCTTATAGAGCTAAATTATGGATTTGCTCCTGATTTAAATTTTCAATTGGCACCTAATTTACTTACATTAACTTTTTGATTAAGTTGAGCTCCTAGTACTAATTAATATGAATTATGGAATTTGTTAATGATCATTTTCTGGCATAGAGTGAGGTTCATGTGCCTCCTTTGCCCTAGTTACCTTTTTGGCTGTGTGACACATATGTATCAGTCATGTAGTAGTAAGTTCGAAATGATGGTTTATAATGGCCTTTCATGTATACAACGTTTATATGGATCTTGTATTTCCTAGATGAACTTAGACATCTACTACATCTAAAAATTATATCACAGGTCTTGACTGATACAGACCACTGCTACTGTGTACTGCTGAATGCTCATGAGGGGTCAGCATTTCCTTGTGAAAAAACAGAGCAGGGGAATGGTTCAAACATTTCTTCTTCGGAGGCTGTTCCAGGTGCTGGAAAGATAAAGAACTCCAAGGTAGGCTTAAGAAAATCTCAAATTAATTTTACTGAGCATACCTGCATCATTACTGACTGCAACCCCTGTTTGGCAATTGAATTACCGGATTTGTTACCCTAGTCTTCCAAGTTACATTCCCTCCTGGATTAATAAAAATGGGGACGTGGTTTGAGACTGGATGGACCAGATGTAACATCGTCTAATAAATCATATGTAGTTATTAAATTATTTGCAAGCATCCAAGCCGAAGCTACCAGATATAACACAATTTTATTTCTTACAGAATCAATTATCCTTCAAGTGGCAACATTTTTCGTTAGATGTACTTTGTACATAGGATTTACAGGAAGCTCCCTTTCTCTCTCTACCACAGTTATTCTTTCAGTAAAAGTTGGATTTTACTTTTCCAAACTTTTATGCATGCCTCTGAAACCTTTAGCAATTAGAATTTTCTTAATGAAGAATCATTTGATACAGTTTCCATAAAGTCAAATGTCTTTCTCATTAGTGATAGTTAGATAGATGTCTATTCTTAGTTCCATGCTTTAGCCCAAATATAGAGTGAAGTCAGCAAATATTCAGGAAACTCTATTTCATTTACTTTACATTTATTTTAGTTCAGTGAAATCACATTTTCTTTCTCTTAACACTTTGCGCGAGTGGAGGTTGCGCATCCTAGGTGGAGCTTATCCTATTTAAATATCAGCCTCTTAAACCAGAATATGCGATTACGTGTCCATTCTGTTGTAGCCGACTGGTTTACACATGGATCTTTAAAAGTATTTTCACAGCTGTTGTAGCTTCTGTTTGCAGATCACCCTTTTTTCAGGCTTTGTTAGCTATCAAATGGTTCGAGAAGCATATGATGGTAACTTATTTTCTTACCGCTTTATATTGTGATCTAGTACTTATTACATTTTTATGCTCTTTCATTGCAGCCATTTATTTAGAATGTTTCTTTGTTTACTCAATGAATGATGAACTAATACATGGCTAGACAACAAATCAGGATAAAACTGATACTTGGGATCTTAATATATCATGGTTTTCAAGCTGGTCGTAACCCGCTATAACTAAGACTTCATTGGCATTTGGTACTAAAGTTGGTGAAATAGAACATGAAATATGTTAATACTATCATTTGAAACATGGTTACTGAATTGGTACTAATGCACAATATTCTATATGCCAAGTGTTTGAGGAATGATAGTTGTTGGCAGTGACTTCGACTTTGGTTGTTGGCAGCCACTGCCAGTTGGGTTGGGTAGGGTAGGATTGGGATGAGCGAGTGTTAACTGATTAGAAAAAGGTTTTTATTTTTAAGGTCTCAAGTAAACGAAACATTGATCTGCATATCTTTTCAGTTTTTTTTTTTTTTGGGATAGTCTCATACCTTTTTGGGGATACATTCGAAATTATTACTTGTCATCTGTGTATTATATTCTTCCCTTTTTTTTCCCTTTCCATTTTATAGCTGGAAGAACTGGTTTTGGAAGCCTTTTATCTCTTGGTCATTCTTCTGGGACAACTGACAAAATTTACATGAAAGGTCCTGGAGGACGTGGAGAAGTTGAGGTAGCTGTCTCCGGTGTTCTAGGTATGTTGAGATAGCTTTCTTAGTTGTTTTAGTTCCTGTAGATTTGCAACTGATACTGATTAATACATCTATTGCGTTCCCAATGATCATATATATACTTGGGCAATCAAGAGAAATGTTCATAAATATCTGAATCTTAGAATTTAAATGTTTGCTAAGAGGACTTTATTCTATTCTATTTGTTAGATCAAAGTAAGGTGGAATCAGCTGGTCCTCACTCACCAATTCAAGTGCCCAAAAAAGGACTTGGAATCGGAACTATTGTTCGCACGGCAGCATCAGTTGCATCAATGGCAGCAAAACAAGCCTATGCAGCTGCTTCTTCCAATCGACCCTCTGAGGACGAGATGCTACCCCTCAAATGCTGCTTAATGTCAATATCATTGCCATGGGAACACATTGCTCATGATCTTTTATTCAAAGTGAGGACTAAAGATATTTTTCCAATCTTAATTGTAATTATTATACTTATCTACCTAGGACTTGATTCAACTTGATATTGTTTGCACTTTGTGATTAAAGGGAACTCCTCCGGTGAACTTGTAGAAGCCGAGTCCTTGTAGCATGGGACACATGGAATCTCTTTATGTGCTCAAACGCTATAATAGCTATACAAGTAGACAAGGCGTGCATACATTTAGAGTTGCAATGCACGTTAAAACGTATTGGAGTTTTCGTTGTAAATCATCTGTATCTTGAATATTACTGCAACTGTTTAAATATTCCATTTTGTTTTTATGTACTGTTACCTCAAATTCCCTCCCCCACACCCCCATATAATAGGTTAATGTACCTTTTAAATTTGTTGCATCTCTTTGTCCCCGAGTATTCATTTGCAATCTTTTCTTTTACCATGGCATCTCTCTCTGTTTCATAATTCTTGCTCTCTTTATTTTTGGAGTTTTAGGTAAGAGTTAAAAAAAAATGCAACTTTTGAAACATTTTTACCTTCAAAAGTAGTGGTGTCAAATTGTTAGTTAACGTAAGGATATATTTGAGAAGAATTATTCCATATATCGAAAAGAAAATTAGTTTTTGGATATTCCAAAAAGAAAATAGAAATTTATGTTAAGAAGGGAAAATCAGTATTTGCACTATGAAAACCTACTGGGGAATATATTCCCTTCAGGTTTTCTAGTTAATTGGTTGGAACTTGGAAGTATATTATTATTATGTTGTATGTGGCCGATTGGCAGTTAGTACCTGTTTTGTAATGTAAGTGAGTTTTATATTAAAGAACATACAGTGGAGAGTAACATGCCCTTAATTAACTTAACTTATACATTATAATTGTGGAGTTTGTGATTATTAAACTGGTTTTGAACTTTTATTAGCATGCTAATATTCTCTGCAAACTTTGGACTGTTTTGCATCCGAAGTAGGCTTCATGTTCTTCATGTAAAGCTGTAATTATCCATATAACGCTTTTTTTATTGGTTTTTCTAATTTGAAATTCAGTTTACTACTCATAATTAGATTGGATTAGCACCAAGAATAATTTTTTTTTAAATGAATCCGTAAAAGGAAGACTGGATCATGATTCACATTACTTAGTAGACATTTTCCAATGTCTAATTTTAACAATTGAGAGATTTTCTTTTTGTATCAATAATAAATAGAACTTTATTGATAAAGTTCAAATATCGTACTAGACACAAATGTGTGACCATTACTAGCTTGAACATCTCTTCTAGATGTCCAAGCTAGAGTGATTCATTGTTGTGTATGTTTTTCTCTAAATGTTGTGTATTTTTTTACATGAAGAATGTTACATTTCAAGACGTATCAAATATTATATATAGAAGTCTCTCTCTACGAAGATTCAAATTTGATTTCGCCATATTGTGAGGGTTAATCTCTTCTAGTAAACCAATTACTTATTGATATTGGTAAATGAAGAATGTTAACATCAACATTTTTAATATCTTATTCTTTATCAATGATTATTCGTGTAGCTATGAGATAGTGACCATCAAATCATAATTGTCCAAATTCTCTTTATATAATCTTGAAAGCTTCGAGAATTGGTTCCAAACTTGAAAGGAATTCTACTTTAAACATATTTGAAATGAAACTACATCTATATCTCAAAATTTGGTTCTTATATTTCCTTTTTGTTTTATATACTCCATAAGCCAGATTATTCTATTTGCAGTAAAACCTGCATTTAAATTTTAAAATAAAAAGTTACCTCCAATTAAAGACAAGAGTAGCTAGCGAACAATTCTACTTAATTTGAAATCTTTATTAGAATTCACCATATAAATTGGGCTAAGTCCACTTATATATTCTGGGCCTAACTCAAACTAAAAAACTAGCTTAAGAGATGAAAATTGTCCAATACCTTATAAAGTGTACTTAAATATTGTTTTTAACTTATGTAAGACATTTAGTCTCAATCCCCCCTTCACGTGTGGGCGTGCTGAATGTGTGGGGTGAAGCAAGCCCATCACGTAACATTATATAAAGCCCAACCTTGCGAATTTGCAGCATGTGGGTAAACCCCAACACACGAATAATGACACTCCAATCTTTATTAACTGGAGAAATAATGACACTCCAAGTCTTGTTAAACTGGAGGAATAATGACAACTCAGACATTTGTTATCTGGACGAAGTGTGTGGGTATATAATGAAGCCCATCATGCGTACAAAAAAGAGCTCATCACGAAAGGAGGTGTCCCACACCAACCTGAGACTCTGATACAATATTAGAATTCACCACATGATTAAGTTAAGTCCACTTACATGATTTTAACATTCTCACCCTCAAAAACTAGCTTTGACCTAATTCATTAATCACCACATGATTAATGAACCTAAAGGTCAAATTAAAAGTGATGATAAAACTGGAAATCCACATGGCTCCTTTAACTGAGGCGACGTTCGTAATCCACATATATAAATGATTTAGGCGAAGATAGATTGCCTTTGGAGAAAGAATTTGTTAATTAATCTCTCGTGCGTTCTTTCTATATTTTGATAGATTCTTCGTCATTAAGATTGTAAGTTTTCCTACACCTGAATAAAAGCAGACTGTGACCACCCAACCACTACCCACCACGGATATATAGAGATAAACATGGATTGGAACTTTCATCTTATACAAAATTGTTGGACGTGATTTTATAAATTGCTTATTTTGTCGTACCTTTTCTTTCCTTTTTAGGGCATGCCAAATTAATTAACTTTTTCCCTTTAAAATTAACAATTTCATCTTAATACTCTCTTATGTACATAAAATAGTGATGTGACAATTAGCTGAATCAAAATTTTGGTTAACCAAAGTTTTGGTTCACCCATTTTTCCAAACCAAAAGTCAAAAGAAATTAATAGTCTCATTCGCTTTTCAGTTTTAACCAAAGTATTTCGATTTGATCCGCTTCGACTTTGGTTCATTCATATTTTGCCACAAACCTTTTTTTCCCAAGGAAGTCAAATTTCAAGCATTTATCATCCAAAAAATATTCAAACATCAAATAAATATTTATATAAGTTAAAAGTCAATTAAATTTATCTCACGGAGCGAAGAAACCTAGAATTTGAAATGTGAAAGAAGTAAGAATAATTGGATAACATTGAAATATCTCTTTTGGTTCGATTCGTTTAACTGACCAAAAAGTCAAACCCGAAACCAAAATTTGACAAACTTAAATAATAAAAAATCAAATCAAGTTTGTTCAGTTCGGTTTGTGTTGAAATTTTCGATTCCAACGTGATTCGACCAAGGGATTTACGCTAATAAAAATAATATCACCGTTAGTGACTTCTTGGTTCACCCAATTTGCATTTTACTCATCACATCATATTTTATATATGTCCACACCAAAATTTGTAAGATATACTCCAAAATTAAATATGTATCTACTTTTTGAAAGTACAAAAATTAAATTTAGTGGAAGCACATGTCATGCACCTTCCTTTACTTCTCCATAAATACCCATTTCCTAATCCTCACTTCTTCCCCTTTCCGCTCCTTTCCTCTTCAATACATATATAGTCAATTTCAAATAATGATGTCAACTAAAAACCCGATACTCTACCAAACTCCGGTTCACGAACATCTCGATGATTTCACTCCTACTGAAATTAATGAAATATTTTCGTTACTTCAATCAAAACCAATATCAATGAATTCAACATCTAGTTCAGAATCGTTTAAATCGATTGAAGAACAGAAGTGTAAGCGGATGATATCGAACCGGGAGTCTGCTCGGCGGTCCAGATTTCGTAAGAAGAGACATTTGGAGAAGCTCACGAGTGAAGTAAACCGGTTGAAACTAGAGAACCGAGAACTTAAAAACCGGTTTTCTATGCTCACTCGTGAGTGCTACATGATTCAAAGTGAGTCGAACCGGCTATTATCAGAATCCATTTACCTACAACAGAAACTCGCCGGTTTACAACACGTCTTATCAATTATGGAGCTATATTAAACTTATAAACAAAAATCATAGTATTAATTAATCTTTTATAATAAAAATAAAATTCATAGTTAGCTCAAAATGGCCACGTACTATATGTTGGTGTATACATACGCGCGCTGCACCGTGTAAAATTAATTAGTAGACTGAGGCTTGTTAATCGCTATATATTTTCTTATTAATCTAATATATATAGAGTTTGGCAATAAATTAATTAATGATAATTAGTTGTTCCTGCAAATTTGAGATTCTTGAGTAGCTAAGCTATTTATTAATTAAGTCTCATTAGATTTTGGGCTCGTTTGTTCTTAGAAATTTGAAGGAATCTTGAAGATATTCAGTTTTCTGTTAAAAAGAAAAAAATTGTTCATCTGATATTTTAGAGAGCAATTCAGTGTTGTTTCAAAAATCAAATAAATATGTCCTTTCTATTTTAACGTGATGAATTATTGGGATTTCCACGTATCATCATTATAAAATATATATATATATATATATATATATATATCAGCAATTCACCATGCAATGTATATAAAAAGCAACGTCATCATTGAGACCACTAAATCTTCTTTTAAGCAGTACTTTTTTCCCAAAGATAGCTAGCTAGATTCCTACTTATAAAATTTATCATGCATTTATAAGCTATATATATATTGATACGATAAGGTACATATACAATAATAATATCGATTATTCTTTTTCAAACAAAAAATGATTAATTGAACACAAAATAATATATGACAAGTATAAAATATGTATTTTGGAATTGAATATTATAATTCTTACTAAAAGTAAATAATCACAAGCAAGATCTACATACGCGGTATGATTTGACTAAACTCATTTGGGCTAGAATCTTCCTGACAACATGTGTATTAATTGTTGGCAAATTAAAACATACCTCTTGTATGTTATATTAGCTAATGCAAAAAAATATAACATATAATATTAATTTAAGTAAGGACAATTGAAACATGTTTTCTCAAGGCCAAAATCAGAAGTTACAATTAGAAATGTCAATAAGTGAATGCGACATAGAAGATAATCGCCAAAACAAAGGAACAAAAAATCAAAGTCGAAAAAAATATAACCAATTAGTCTAACCTCGCTCGCTGAGTACAAAGACACGAGACCTCAACCAAAACACCCAAGGAGTTTGAAGATCCTACTAGCAATGTGCTCTCAAAAGCAGGGCACACTTGATGAACCATCCTGCAAGGTATATTGAAGGTGCATAGACCATAGAGATGTATATATGAGGTATCCTGAATGTACGTAATTAAGGTCCGAGAGTCAAATAACATGTAAATGAGGAGGGACAAAGAGAACAAACATCCTGATGCAAGGAACATAAGTGAAATCATGTGAATTATGAAATCAAGATAAATGTATGTTGTAGCTCCAAACCCGGTGGCAAAAAAATGATAAGGATCAAAATGCAATCAACCACAAGCCAGATAATGTGGACGTGTTAGAAACAAAATTAAATCAACTGAAGCAGAGGGTTCACACTGTCAATATATATACAAATGAAAATGGGTTAAAATCGGTCAAAAATAATTTAAATCGATGAAATTAGTGAAGAAACGGGTTAAAACGGTAAAAAATCGTTCAAATCGATGAAATTAGTGAAAAAAACGATGCAAATGGTGAAGAAAGGAGTTATATCGATAAAAAAAAACGGTTTAAATCGATGAAATTAGTGAAAAAATTGGCGAAAACGATGAAAAAATGGGTTAAATCGGTCAAAAATAATTTAAATCGATGAAATTAGTGAAGAAACGGGTTAAAACGGTAAAAAATCGTTCAAATTGATGAAATTAGTGAAAAAATCGATGCAAACGGTGAAGAAATAAGTTAAATCGGGTGGGGTGGGGGTAGGGTGAGGTGAGGTAAGGTAGGGTGGGATAGGGTGGGTGGGGGTAGGATGAGGTGAGGTAGGGTGGGGTGGGGTGGGTGGGGTGGTGGGGGTAGGGTGAGGTGAGGTGAGGTAGGGTGGGGGTAGGGTAGGGTGGGGTAGGTGAGGTTGCGGGTCGAAAATGGTGAGACCATAAGAGGGAAAGTGAGGATTATTTGGATCCAACATGAGTCCCACTATGTATTCATGGTGGATCCACCATGGATCTATCATGGTTCCACATATTAAATGTGAAAATTCTTCAATTGGATCGGATCCATATAAGATTCATAATGTTGGATCCATTTAGGATCCGATCCATTTGAGATCCAATCCGTAAGAATCCGATCCGGATCCGATCCGGGTGATCCATTTGCCACCCCTGGCAAACAAGCACAAGCATTTGATGCAACAAACATGTTTTGTAATTCAAACCTTTTACCCTAAAATATAATGAAAAAACTTGATATGGCTATCGCAAATTAATATATATTGTATGATATGATTTTATGTATCATTAATTTAATATCACCAAAATGAGCCATAGTATTAGTGTTCCCTCAAATTCAACCAAATATGTTTTGGGTACGCGTCTAGCCGTGTTTGAGTTAGGTCCGTCAACCCATTGAAACATTATGTCGAGTTTTTTTCTTGGAGTGGTACGTGTTGATTAATTTTTTTTTTTAAATTAAGTATTTCACACAAAAGATAAACAGTTTAAAAGAGGATGCAATTCTAACTAGCTAGCTACGAGAAAAAACCCAAGCGGCAAGATTATGGACGATGCAATTTGCCGATCTTGAAACACGCCATTTAAGCCAACAAGTCCACATCATGTGGATTTCCAAAATGACCGAAAAATTGCCCAATTGCCGTTGAGTACGTATATGACTGTGTCTACGGTGACTTTTATTTCCGTATATATGTCCTATATATTGCATCGTATAACATTTAGAATAATCTTGCATATCATAGCTGAAAATACGATCCCAACATTTAAAATCTGGTATTTAGGATGAGCTCTTGAATAAAATATGTAGTAATAAAAATGGATGTCGGCAATTTGGACACGCAGTCCCATCGAATCACATAACAAAAGTTAGATCACTTTGGGGGCCAAAGAGTAAAGAAAAGAGTTAGCATTGTATATGAAGGGGCATTGGAAGACCACATTATCCGATCTTTTGCTATATATAATCTTTTCCTTTTTATTTGAGTACAAAAGGTTGGTAGGTGAATTTTTTTTTATAGTGTAACATTTTCCATATAATCGATCAAGCATAGTAAATTAGTTGTTTAATGGATTGTAATTAATTATTAGTCAATAGATACACGGGTTTTTTCTTTTGTTGGATCCAAATTAAACTTATTGAAATGTATCAAGAATTAATCTAGTTAGATCGACTAATTACAGGTTGCATCATCGAAATAGCATTTTTTTTTTGCAGTCTTCATCCTCAAGAAAAATATAGCAAAATGTATCATATAAACATATTTTTTTTGGCAGGTTGCATCCTAGTGGAATTTCCATCCAACTTTTGAGTAGAGATGAACTCAAAGATAGAAAAATTGAAGTACAGTTATCCTTTTTATAATTAGTAGGATGCGGTATGCAAATCAATTTTTATTTTCAACTATTTTCACCACGTATCAAAGACATATTTATTTTTAATATAAACAAATCTGTATCTTCGTATGGTGTACTTTCTGTATATACATTCATTTTGCATTTTGTATAAATATTATTTGATTTTCCTAGAAAATATATGAGCAAAATTGAAGCATAAATCTCGATTTTTAATACAAATGATATATATATTAACTAGGCAAATATATCTTACATCACCACAAACAAGATTCTTAACTTTTTTCATGTTTAGTCTATAAAAGTTTATTTAACTTAATTCATTTTCTAAAACAAAGTAAGTTTAAATTTTCCCCTTCATTCTAAAGGTAAATTTGACTTTGGTATGTGAAAATAAGATTGAAAACAACACTTTTACTTCATGTGAAAATTTTGAAGGAGCAATTTACCTTCTTTGAACGAAGAGTGCAACACACTGGCCGAAATTGAGAGTGTGTATGTAAAATGTTGCGTAAAAAGACAAAAGTACCCTTAGATGGGTAAAGTGTCACATTTATTATAACATGGGGGGTTAAGGTGCCATATTTATTATAATACAGTGGGATAAAGTGGGATAAAGTGCCACATGTATAATAACATAGGGGGTAAAATGCCACAT
Organism: Penstemon davidsonii; assembly: GCA_034814905.1. Classification (NCBI taxonomy): domain Eukaryota; kingdom Viridiplantae; phylum Streptophyta; class Magnoliopsida; order Lamiales; family Plantaginaceae; genus Penstemon; species Penstemon davidsonii. Next base: position 19,718,111 of record JAYDYQ010002685.1, read on the forward strand.
ATATAAGTTGATCGAGTCAAAATATCGTATATAAGAAGAGTGGTTTTGTCAATGCGTATTCTTTTTAAAGTTTAAAAAATACTAGGGATACAATGAAACTTTTATAATATTATATATAGGAGGTAAAGTGCTATATATATATTTTTTAAATCATAAGGGAGTAAATTGAATATCATACAAATTAAGGGGGTAAATTACCATGAACTTATTAGGTATGATCGATATTTCTTTTGACTAGGGCAAATGGGAATGGAACTCATGATCATGTCGGTTCAAGTAACAAAAACATAACAATAAGTTCAATAACAATGAGGTTTGTGTTACTTTATATCTACAATAATAACATGCCTTTTCTAAGCATGTCTTTTTTACTTTGGCAAAGCTCGTCTTTAACAAAATTATTGTTTTAATTAGTGTTTCTTTATGACTTATTCAAACTTCCATGCAGTAATACAGCGAGTATTAAGAAGATTACCCAATTATCCAACTTCAAGCTTTAATAAGAATAGCCTATTTCTTTTACTATAAAAGAATTAGATAAGAAGTTGAAGTGGGATAGAAAATTTATATAATACTCCATTAAAATATTAGAATAAGGAAAATTTGACAAGTTAATTTGTGACAATTTTCACTTGTCAACAAATTAATTTTTACCTGCAGGTTAAATATTTGATTCTTAAACAATCATGTTTCACAACTACTGTACTTCTTAATCAACTTAACCAAAAAATTGACATTATTAAAGGAAGTAGTAATTTGTAATTGAAATACATTCTCCTGTGAAAAAATAATTATATTCCATCTATTTAAATTATATAGAGAGAGAGAGCAAAGATATTTGTATTCTGAACTTTAATACACATTTGATTGCCAGTGTTTGGTTATTTTTTTTTTCTTCCCCTTTGCGTATGTCTTTCCATACATGAATCTTATAATCTTTTTAAGAAAATTTATAGTTCATACTGGCTTGTTCAACCAATTTCATTAATTCATTTTTTCTAATTGGTCAATCTTCTAAAAGTGTTACCGAATTTTGGTGCAGGACAAACCCGATCTGGAAAAAAATTATTGTACAAGCAAACACAATTTTCATATTTTACCAGTTGTGCTAAGTTAAGAAAGAAGTGGAGGTGTTTATAAACTTTTTTTATTTTTTTAAAACGAAAAGAAAAATAGAAATACCGAAACCTCCTATAGTCTTATGTACATGGATCTGCCCAAATATTATCAGTTGGTCGAGCTCCAAATATTAATAGACGGTCCAACTAAACTCTGGGCTTCAAATATTTTACTTCATCACAACCCGGTAAAATGGAGCCTAAAATCCGAACCCTTAAAGGGCAATTTTGTAACATCAGTATTTTCAAAACTAAGTTACATAATCCGCCCACACACAGTTCAAATCATACCCAAAAATTAGAGAGCACAAAATAGAAAAAGAACACTATCAAGTGAGAGTGTGAGTGAGTGTGTGAAGATGGAGAAGATCTGCGTAGCGGTGAGGGTAAGACCTTCAGCTAACGAAGAATCAGTTATTGGATCCCATTGGAATGTCGAAAGCAATCGCATTTCTCTCCACAAATCTGACGGCACTCCAATTTCCGGAATTTCATTCGCTTTTGGTGAGTTAAGTAATTAAATGCCGCGAGTATATATTGATGTTGAGATTTTCAATTTCTTTTGCAGATCACTTGTTTGATCAGGAGTGCAGTAACGCTAAGGTTTATGAGCTTCTCACAAAGGATATTATTCATGCTGCAGTAGAAGGGTTTAATGGTAGGAATATTTCAGTATTTAATAGTTTTTCAATACTCTTGTCTCCGTGCTTATCAATTTGGTCATTGTTTCAGCACAAAATTGTAGAGAAACTTGCTCATTGAATTAAAAGAAAATACGATTAAATAGAAATTTATGTCATTTAAACCAAGAATAAAAGTAATTCTGATTATTGAAACAGCTAAAATGTAGGAGTCTTTGGCAGTACCTAGACATTATAAAAATATAGCGCTTTCCTATGAAATTTTAGAGAAAAATTAAGATTTCAATGGAATCAAGTATTTTCTAATATAAGAATTATATTAGGAATGTTATTGAGTGTTCAAATGAGACACATGTCCATTGTTTGTAAACATACTTTTGCACTGCATAGATATGTCAGAAATATATTTTATCAGTAAATTTGATACTAGATTATGGTTGATGCCCCTCACAGTTAATATTGGAAATTAAATTTTATTTATCAAACATAGCAGAATATCATATTATTTCCTGAGGTTTTGGAAAACCGGTGTATTAGTTTCACATTCTTCTCGCATTGGGTGAGTTGGGACAGAATTAACTATTATATTTGTGCTTGTTCTCCCTTGTGAAATTGTCTATTTACATGCCTCTGCCTTATTCTCTTGTTTTTGGTGATCTGTCCTTTGATATACTTGATAGAAATTTTAGTGTCTTTGTAACTAGGCGAAAACTATAATACTTTACTATATTAACATCCTCTTAATTCAGGAACTGCATTTGCATACGGGCAGACAAGTAGTGGGAAGACATTTACTATGAATGGTTCAGAAAATGATCCTGGAATTATCAATAGGGCTGTCAGAGATATTTTTGCAAAAATTCAGTTGGTAAGAAATTGTATTTGACACATTATTTTGTTATAGTATTTTTTGTACAATGTCTCTGATAAAACTTTATTTTCTCTTGTGTTTTAGACATCTGATAGGGAGTTTTTAATTCGAGTTTCGTACATGGAAATTTATAATGAAGACATTAATGACCTTTTTGCTGTGGAGGGTCAAAAACTTCATATTCATGAGAGTTTGGAGGTAATATTCGTGGATAAATAACCTACAGTATGACAATATTCTCCCAATGTATGGAAGTATTAATAGTTTGCTCTCCAGCGTGGAGTATATGTTGCAGGACTTAGGGAAGAAATCGTCAACAGTGCTGACCAAGTGCTTAATCTTATCCAACTAGGAGAAGGTTTGACTTTGGATCAGAATGCATAGTCATGCATGTGGCAATGTTGGTGTTTCTTTTGTTTCATGCATATATGCTTAGATCTGTTTTTTTTCCTCTTGCAGTTAATAGGCATTTTGGTGAAACAAACATGAATGCTCGCAGTAGTAGGTCACACACTATATTTAGGATGGTATGCTAGAGTTGCTCTGTTTATATTAAGATTAAATTTATTCGATTCAGATTTTAAAATATTTGGAAGATCAACTTTTTTTCTTTTTCTAAATCAATCAAATCAATTTGATTCTCAAAAGATGCTACTTTTTATATCTTGTTTGGGTAAATAGGTTATACCTCCATAATGTAAATATTTAATTGTTTCATGAGCCAGGTAATTGAAAGCAAAGCAAAGGATTCCAATTCCAGTAATAGCTCGAGTCCAGATGATGCTATTCGTGTCTCTGTCTTGGTTTGTAATCATCTACTTGAAAACTCAGGAGTCAATATATCAGTCATTAAATTCTAAGCTTCAACCTTTGTTTTTCTTTCATAACCACAATAATACTGCATTGAAAATCAAAATGTGTTTTTCAATGACTTATTCTGAGATTTTTTAGAAAATTGATCTCAGGTTTGGTTATCTTGCCTTTCCTTTTCCTTACTTATCTTTTACTTTTCTTGTTACTGCTTGTCTATTTGCTTCAACTAGAACTTAGTTGACTTAGCTGGATCTGAAAGAATAGCTAAAACTGGAGCTGGGGGAGTTCGTTTGAAGGAAGGAAAACACATAAACAAGAGCTTAATGGTTCTTGGTAATGTGATTAATAAGCTGAGCGAGGGTGGAAAGCAGAGGTAGTTACAAATTCATAATTGTATAAAAATGATGATATATGTTTATAACTCATCAAATTCCTTATGCAGGGGTCACATTCCTTATCGTGACAGTAAGCTTACTCGTATACTTCAACCTGCACTTGGTGGCAATGCCAAAACATCAATAATTTGCACTGTGGCACCAGAAGAGGTATTTAAATTTTATTTGATCTATATTGCAGTTAAATGAATTTAAAAAATGAGTTTGATGTAGAATATAACATGTATATATAGGTTCACATAGAAGAAACAAAGGGAACACTTCAATTTGCCAGCAGAGCAAAACGGATTACCAATTGCGTTCAAGTGAATGAGGTCTGTTAAAACTTTTCAGAAATTAAATGTTTTCTTTGAATCTTGACTAGAATACTATTGAGTATTTGCATGTATTTTTTTCCTTGTGAAATGTGGCATGTAAAGAATAAAAGAATGTGACGAATTTAAGACCACTAATGCTATTTAATACTTGGGTTTTGCATTCTTCCTTTTGTCCCCAGGATTGCATAAACTATGTTTATAAATATTGCATATATTCCGGGGTTGCAGAATTTTTGCCTAGTACCTTGCTTAGGTCTGATTGATGTTTCCAATATTGACAAAATGGATACAAGTAACTTTGATAGATTGAAATTTAAATACACCTAGACGAAAAAGGTTAAATCTTGAGAAGGAAAGGAAAAATATACCAGTCTAATTACATATAAGATAGGTCCTGGACTTGGACATTCTTGTTTTCGAGATGGGTGGTTGGAGATATATATGTTTGCTTCTCAGAAACGGAAGGAGAAATATCTACTTTGAAGTGGGAATTCAAATTTAGAGATTAGGTTCAAACTTTCATTTAATAAACCATTTTACAGCATTTACTTTCTTTTACAACAAAACTATACTTCACAAACTAAAGACATTTTACTTATTGCTGCATATCAATCGTGTCCAACTGGAGCCTTATTTTTTCTTCAAAAACTGTACTTTGGATGTGCCACATCACTTAGAAGTATTGACAGAGAGTGGTGTTTTTTCTCCCCCCCCCCTTTTTGGGTCTTCAGAGATGCTTTATTTGAATGGTTTAATCTGATGGTAAAGCTCATTTTTCTTGTTATGAGATACTTTATTGAATCTGTTGTTAAAGCTCGTTTTGCGTTGAGTTTCAGATATTGACAGATGCTGCCTTGTTAAAGAGACAGAAACTAGAAATAGAAGAACTGCGGAGGAAACTTCAGGTTGTAATTGTCCTGTTTTAGAGTAGGCCATTGAGATCGAGAGCATATCTAACTTAGTAAAACTGTTTTGTCAGGGATCTCATGCAGAAGTTTTGGAACAAGAAGTTCTGAAGTTGAGGAATGACATGCTAAAGGTAACTATTTTGCATTTCTTGTTCATAAACATTTCCATGTCTACAACTCCTGTATAACTCTTTCTGTTCATCAGTATGAACTGGAAAGGGTGAAGCTTGCTACAGAACTAGAAGAAGAAAGGAGGTCAAATAAAGATCGTGAACCATGCATTAAGGAGCAGATGCAAATGGACAATCATAGCAATCTGGACACTTTTTCAGACTATGATAGGAGCGCTTCCCAGGTAAATTTTGCAGGATTCATTCTCCAAGCTCCATCTTCTCATAATTGAGCATTTCCTTTTAAGTTTTACCTTGAAAAAATGCTTGGGCCATTCTCCCTTACTCTCTTAGCTTTCTGTTTTCTATGAAAATATAAGCACTTTAACCTCTTCTGGCAGGACTCTGATTGCCTCTATTTTGAGTTTGTTCATGTATGCATTAGTTTCAGATATACTTTTTTTATATTTTGCTCCAGTGAGGAACTTGATATAAAAGGCAGAGAATCAGAATGTAATTTGTATCCATTTAGTGAGGATGATGGAAGTACGGGGCATATGGATCATAAGCACCATCATGTTGATCTTTCTGAATCTGTGAAGCAAAATAAATTGCAAATACAAGCAATTAGACAACATATTTATATCTTATATTTCTGCATCTAACTTAACATTTCTGAGTCAAGTATTTTATTTTAGCATCGTAGTGGAAATATAATTGCTAGCTATTACAGCTTGTATTCATGGAAAGCTAGTGAAAGAACTATGGCCTGTTATGCGATGAGAGTTATGGACAATAAAACTAGACAATTTAGCTTTCTAGCTAGCATTTCGAACACCATAAATTACTTAAATTTCTCTATTTGACCTTATTTCTTATGTTCATCAGTCCATATCATTATCATCACCATCATCACTATTATTATTATAATTAATATTTATTATTTTTATCCTGATTTTTATCAATCATAACATTCAGTTGATTAATTGAAATTTACAATTTATGCTGCTGGTAGGATGATGTCAAAGAATGCCTAGATGGAAGTATAGAAAGTCACAGCATGCGCCAAGAAGACACTTTCAGTACCCCATGTTTAAAAGCAGTTTCCAATGTCTTTGTCGCTAGAAGATCACAATACTCAACACAACCAGATTTTAGCCCGCTTCCAGATACATTTAGTGATTTTGCTGATGAGGACACATGGATGAAAATGAATAAAGGTTACATGGTTGACTTGGATTCACTTCATATGACTCCTGCAGTTAAAGTCCAATCAGTTCCAACCAGTGAGGTAATGTTCTTACTGTGTTGTTATCTGTTCGGTAGAAAAATATTTTCCCATTCTTGATGTGAAGAGACGTAACATTCTTCTACTCACTCTTTTACTTGTGGTTTGACAATCCTGGGATTTGTTGATACTTGGCTACTTTAACAGTAACTATTCGTTTAAAGATGCAGATTTTTTTGACATAATTCGTAATTGGAAATGAGCATATTATGAAATCTGTAACATTCTTTTTCTAGTTTGTTGCTATTAATGATTTTTTATGCAGAATACTTCACCTTCCTAATTCTTGTGGATTTTTGAAATTGGATAGGGGAGTTTTCTGAGTTCTATTCAAAAATCTTATTACCATAAGCTAAATCTAGTTTATAGAGAGTATTACAACTTAATATTTTTTTCTCCACAAGTTTTTTTCCTTCCTTTTTGGATCTCTTTTTTATTACAAGCAGACTGCATAACAAACTTGTCATGAGAAGTACAAGGAGGATTATTTCACCTGGCCTCCTAATCCACAGGACAATGAAATATACAAAATAAGGAGCTAACTGATCATTTAGAGAGCTTTGAGCAAAAACGTGTCTTCCCTTGGAGGAGAATACCCATAATATATATCCAACATAGATGCTGATCTTCAGAGTGCAGACTTTAAAATAGCCAATCTACCATATAAAGGAAAATCCTACAGCTAGTATATCCTAGTTGTAGGGAAAATAATAGCTATCAAATACTGTAAAAGCATAATGGCCAGCTAATGCCTATCAAATCAAAACTGTAGCATAAAAGTTTGATGAGCAATCTTTTAACTTTTTGGAATGTGCTAGCTGAGCTCCCAAAACTTGGTATCTGTTACAGGATTGCTCAACTGAGAATTACAATCAAGAGATACAAAATCTCCAAAGACAGCTAAAGAATGTTATAGAGGAAAGAGATGATCTTAAGGTAAGTTACTGCTGCTTTGTTTTCGAGTATTTTATCTAACCACTGACAGTTTAGCTACTATGTGACTGCATACACTTCTCAATTTCTTCATCTTTATTCTTATGCCTAATGTAAACTTTTTAGATGAAGTATACCGAACAAGTGTCATTTAACAACCAATTGACGAGAGAAATGTCTGAACTTCACCAAGAGGTGTTGCGAATCCAAGAAATTCCCCAAAGCCTTCTCACTGCTGTGACAAACTGCAAAAATATTTACAAAGATTTTTTTTTTAATTTAGAGGTGATGATTTTATATTCTTTTAAATATCATAAATTTGACTCTTAAGGACTAAAGATGGCTTCTTTTAAACAAAACTATCTTGTTTTAATTTTTTCAGAACTTTCTACCTGATGAGAGATCTGTATCTGCACAAATACTCTCCACAACCAGTGAACTTGGTACGAGTCTATTCTCCAGATTAGAATCTCATCTCTCTATGGCTGTGGATGGGAAGAGGCCCTCCCCCGAGAATGATTATTCAGTCCAAGAGCAATGCAACATACTCCAAAAGAGGTTGAATAGCACAATTTCATCCTTGGTATTATCAGATACATCAACCATGAAGGATGAACACAGGGAGGATATCCTTGGCAGCAGCAAATCTAAGGTAGCTGCCTGGTCATATATATCAAGATTTCATATGACAAATTTCTTATTTTTTTTCGTCCTGGCAATTGGAGTCTTCTACTTGAAGTTCATGATTCTTTATTTTTCTGACTTTTTTAATAATGGATAATCTCCTTTGAATTCATCAGAAGTTTATGCTATTCTTGAGCTAATTTATTATTATTTTGGCTAATTTATATTAATTCATGCAAGTGGTACATATTTTTCTATTTCTTAGAAGTAGATCCAGTATTAGTGTGCTTCATTTAAAGCATTCCGAACCTATACCTAACCAATAATAATATATTGTATTTCTTTTACAAATAATGAAGATGATAGATTTAACCAATTTGCATGAAGTCGTAAGAGTGTATGATGTGCAATAACCCCCTGATTATTAAGAAAATTTGTGATCTATTAGTAATTACCTTAGAAATCAGAGAGTCTTAGGATGCCTTAAAGTATAATCACTGTCGTCTAGATTCTATTTACTTAACAATAGTAAAACCATTTGCCTTCTCCACCATGCACATTTGTGCTTCTCATTTTAGATGAATGGGGTCCATAGCCTTGTCTCTCTTATAGTTAACATGCTTCATTGGACTCATGTGACAGTATATATTAGTGAAGAATCTGCAGATTTTAAGTCTATCATCATTTTAAGAATCAATCTTTTAATGTGATAAGGGAACTCTGGGAAGACAAATTGCTTGTTGGAAGAAGGCACTAGAAAATGAAGTCCAAACAATCAAACAGAAGTACATTGACATGGAGAAAGAGTTATATATTAATAACCAGCTTCTTCAAGTTTCGGAGGGTAAGTATCATAGCTTGGAGAGGGAGTTCCGTCTTATAAAAGAAGATAGAGATGCTCTAAAACAAAGAATCTCCAGTTCATCTGAAATGCTTACACTGGTAACTAGCCAAAAGCAGAAGGTTTCAAAAGATCTGTATACTGAAGTCCAAAACAGGAAAAATCTTGAAGAACAAATCAAACAGTTCACTATTGCATTTGCATGTCGACAAAAATCAATGATGTCTTTCCAAAATGACTTCAAATCTGTACTTGAGACAATGAAGGCGCACAATCCAACTTCATTACCCAAATCTCATGGTTCTTGAAGATTAGAATTGCTACTTCCCATTTGTCCCATTAAGTCCCTGGTCCTTGAATCTAGAACCGGCTGTTCTTCGTTGTTATTAATGTACTACACTTGTGAGGTATATTTAAGTTTCTTGATACCTTAGTGATTAGAATTTGTGTCGCGAAATGGTTGACTCGAGGTCACTGGATGATGTAGAAGGAAAATGCAAATGCTAATTGCTTTAAATTTATCAGCTTGGTAGTTTGATCAATTTATTGGTGTGGCCACTGGTATGGAGGGTGAATTTCAGTTAAAAAGATCATTGTTCGTCATCAAGCTTGCGGGTGTTTGTTGATGAGAAATATACTACTTATTAAGTTTTAGGTGTGTTTGTTGATGAGAAATATACTACTCATTAAGTTTTCCCTTCATTCTATTTCTGATATCTTAGTTAAGAACTTAAGATCATTGGTCGCTAGGGATTTTTTCGGTTTGAAAATGATAAGGGTTTTAGGGTTTAATGAATGACCACCCCTATAAAACTCCATTATGATAGTTTGAAATTACTGCCACTGTGCCATAGCACTGGCTCCATACATTTCTGTCTCTGTTTTGTGTTTGTGAAGTAACTTTCATATTTTTATTATTTCTGAGAAGTGTCTCTGCCTTTTCAGATACATCTGGCTATATTGCAATTTAAGTAGAGCAGTTTTGTCAACATATGTGTTAAGTTGCTTAAAGGACCACATATTCTGGAGTGGACTGTGTTGTTATATCTCCTGCCCATAAAATAGCCTATGCTGCAAGCACTCATTTATGATCATTTTTTACCTGCTCAGGGAATGTTGTACTAAACTACAATGTATTATCTGAATTGCCCTCTAAAAATTCAAACATTTTACTCTCCAGTGAGGCGCGGACCACGTCGACTGCTGTCCCCCACCACAAATCAAGTCCCATGTCATAATTGTTTGATGATGTTGCATTAAAAAGAAATTGAATCCACATTTATTAAAAATTTCAAAGTTTGTGTTTAGGCACAAATTTGCCAAGAACATTTTGATTCGAAGTAATGGATCTTGGTGATAGAGACTGAAGTTAGTATAGGACATGATAGATTTCTGTAGGTTGGTTATGACTAATTAATACAACAGTCTGGCACTCTTGCTGTTACTACAACTGAAAAATAACAATGTCAGAGTTACATTTACACCCAAACAATAATTTTGTTACTGAATAGAATGAAGGTTTGAGGTGTTTTTTCTAATCACAGAAAAGTATTTTATGGGTTTGTTTTTACAGAAAATCAAGGAAGCGTAAGGATTGTACTATATCCTTAATTGTTTTTTGAAAGCTTCTCAATATTTATTCAAATTCAAGTCCAAATAAACGTAATCCAATTTATATCCCTAGTTTAGTTCAATAAAATGTGGTGCAGCTAACTTTATTAAATGCAAATCTAATTTTAATAATGTTGAGACATTCGCGCGTTTGCTCACACATGTAATTAGTTGGATCATTAAAGTTATTTGTTTTATCTTCCATTTCCTCTGACGGGTAGAAAGAATGAACTCCAAGGAAAAAGGATACTATGTGTTAATCTTGAGAATATTAAAATGTAGATAAATACTTACAAACTTTTTTAGTACATCTTGGTTGGTAAAACCTTATTATTATTGTCAAACAGACAGTCTCTGTCTTACCAATTATTGTTGTTAGCATTTGCAGGTCATCAATTTTTTTTGGTAGCCTTATCTTTTGTTTCTTGTTTCACTAATATTATATTTATTGTATCAAATTTAGGTAGACAAATTTTCGTAAAACCCGGATAACAATAAAATAAAATTCCTAAAACACGGATAACCAAATTATTAAAAAAAAATTAGTATCAATTACCATTTGCATTTTATAAAGTATAACTATTGAGGATGGGATGAGTCCATTTCCAAATTCGCTGCCATGTTACTTTTGATATGCGGGTACCCTCTAACAAAAGACAAACAACTTTGGGACCATTGCATTACAACAAAACAGATTGTGTGCGTGTGAATTAATTACAAATGGAGAGACAAACCCAGCAAAATGATTGCAGCACAATATCTATTTACTCTTTATATAATTCACTTAATTTTTTAGAAATTGAGTCCTCGACATCAAGCACATATGATGCATACCATACGACTGTTATATGTGAAGTAAATTTCAACATCACCTGTGTAAAAATATAGGATTTGAAAGTTGCTTCCACATTGGTCATAACACGAGTGTTGTAGATATCCACTACACATGTCATCATTGCATTGACCTACTGCATCACGTATTACTGTTCTATTATAGTCGAGCCAAGAAAATACACTAACACAAAGTATATCATTTTGCAGCAATAAACCAAATATATTATCACATGCATCATGACCTTGTCTTATATATTGAAATGCCAAAACTTGAACATCGCAATTTGTTTTTTTTCTATGCCCATCCCTCAGAATTTATGTCTCTGAGCTTTAGGTTCTCCAATCTTCTAACTGAAACAATTTTTTTTACTCCTATTGTCTTTCTTCATTATTACATACACCTCTGCTACAAACAACTTGTCATCTCTTCTAAACAGCCTCATATTTAAATATCAATCCCACATCCCATCAAAATACCACACACCTTAATTAACCATGTCCAAATCCAAATTGCTTGGACAATTCCTCCAAGAAAAACAAGAACCATTTGCCTTGGAAGTTTACCTTAATGAAAGAACATATCATAAAAGTACAAGTCTTAATTCAAGTTCTAACTTTCACAATCCTTCTAAAACCTTGAAAAGTTCATCTACTATTGGCCTAAAGAAGAAGAGACGAAACGCCATTCCAAATTGTTCAATTTTTCTTAAAGTTTTGTTTGGCCAGATTGTTTCAGCTAACAATAACAAGAATTCTAGAAATGGAGGTCCAGTTAGTACTACTCTCCGGGAAAACCGAAAGAACAGAGAAGAGGATGTTGGGTTTCAGTCCATGAAAACTACTGGCGAATTTTTCGCTGAAAAACAGGTAGAATTCTACTCTTATAGATTACTAAATAGTTCAAATGGACTTGGTTTTATTTATTTTTGTAATTTTGTTAAGCCAACAGGCTAAAGCAGATAGAAAGTTGAAATGTAGAGAAGTGGAAGAACACAAACAACTTAGTCCTGTCTCAGTGCTAGTAGACACTGAATCAGATGATGAAGTCTCACCACTTCATTACAGTAAGTTAATTCTCAATTCTTCAAAAAAAAACACAATCAACAAAATAAAACAGAGTCAATTCAATATTATTATTAAAAAGTTTTTCTTTTTTCTATTCTTGGATTCAACAGAACAATGCAATTCTAAGACAACACAAGGACAATCATCAACCTCAACCTCACAATGCAAATTCAAGAAACCAACTTACTACAACACTGTCCAAGAATTTCAAGAAGTCGCGGATTCGGATTCTTATGGTCAGTATGTAGTAAACAAGAGGATATTGCAGCAAAAGAAGCAGCTTTTGATTGATTGTGCTAGAGAAGTGATTGAAAATCACAAGAAAAGAGACAAAAGGAGAGAACAACTCAAGAAAATATTGGGAGCTGATGAACTTTGGAAACTTGTTTGTGAGAATTTATGGATATGGAGCCAATATTCAATAGATGAAAGTAATATAATTCATCTGTTGCATTCTGATTTATTGGCTTCTGAAGAAGAATGGAGTGAGGGTTCTAAGCAGCAGAAAAGGGATATTTCCATTGAGGTAGGAGATGCTATTTTGGATGATATTATAAATGAGGAGATTGTTATAAATGGTAAGTTTGTGTATGAACTGTAGGTCTTTCTTAAAGGTGTAAATTTAAGTATATTCAAGCATTCAACAACTTTATTTGTATTTATTAAAAGAACAACTTCTCTTGCGTCACTTGCCTCTTTTACTTGCATGTAATACATGTGAAATAAATAAATAATCAAGCAGCAAAAAAAGAATGAATTAGATTTCTCAAATATTGTAATGGATTACAATGTAAAAAATAAGCAAATATCTCTCAGAAGATAATCAATAATCATACATACATTTTCTAAAAAAAATTTCTTTCGTTTATGCTTTCTTTTCACTTAAATTCAAGAACCAAGTTCAGGTTAGCAAAAATATTGAAATTCGAGTATCCTGTATATCATATATTTATATTGGGCAATTTTTTTTACTGAGGGTCAACAAATTTGGTACAATTATCTAACATTTAACACCAAATGTCATGCAAAATACCAAATGTGTTGACCCCTCTATTGTACGTTACCAACAAAAAAAGGTACTCCCTCCGTTTCAAATAATTGGCACATTTGCGAAATTTTCATGTTTCAAATATACTTGTCACGTTTGATTTTCCAATGCATCTTTTTTCAATTTTACTATTTCTTACTTCTAGATTTTCACAATAAAGTAGAGTGCACAAAGATTAATGACATTAATTAAATATATTTTTGACATTTTATTTTAAAAAAATAACTAATTATTGAGTTTCTTAATCTGTATTAAAAGGCCAAATAAATTAATTTGAAGCAGAGGGAGTAATTTGTACGACACAATAAAAATGTTCACACATTTGATGCCATGCTCTCAGTTTAAGTTATACGTATAAAATACAATAAAAAGGTTAACACATTTGATGCCATGCTCTGAGCTTCAGTTATACGCATAAATTTTAATATGCAATCCCTTCGTTACACTCATAAATCTTAATTAATAATTTGTTTTGAATTTTAGTCGCATATACTTACTTGATAGTATATCGTAGTATGTTAGCCATATATGTTGAGCAATAATCTGAATTTTTTTAGTTTTGCGGGAGCATGATGGATTTCTTTTTTTTTTTTGATAAGGTGATGGAAGTTAATTGGCTGATAATGATGTTTCAACTGCCAAAAATCATGAAAATCTGGATAGATACATATACTTGTAAGCAGCATTTGATTGCGTTAGTTTCAAGAAACAATGTCTCCCTAACCGCACATGGTTAAGGACCAGTCACTAACATTATCTGCCTATAAATTTATTTAATACAGAACCAAATGTTGATGTAAGTAAACATAATGCGTAAAACACCTGTGTAACCATGATCGGAAATGTAAGTTATGATGAATGGTATGTATGACATTCAGACATCAATAATTTTTAACAAGTGAAACTATCATGTTGAGCAATGGGAAAAAAATCTCTTGTACGTACACTAAATAAGATAAATATTAAAATAAGAGTAGCATTATTGTGGTGACATCCAATTCAAATTCTCGTATTATAGTCTATATAATATAAATTCCTAAGGAAACTTAATAAAAGTCTTTAAGACTCGAATCTAAACTGAAGGTCAAGAGTGGCTAAATCAAGAAATTCTTTACCTTGATCGTTTGGTTACCAAAAAATAATTGGAAGAGATATTTCTCCAAAGTAAAATGGAGTAAAGCGACTGAAAAGGAAAGAAATCTTTTTTTTGTGTATTTTAGTTGGTTGACAAGAAAAGTAGTATTCTCCCATTCAAGCTATGAGAAAAAAAATTAGAAAAACACTTGAATGTTAAAAGCATGTGATATAGGTCTGTCCATTAGCTAGGACCACCACAATGTGCAAGATGATACTGGAATTGGACGCTGGTGGAATGAGTAATGGTGGCCGGGAAAGACCGAAGCAGCAAGATGGATGATACTGGAATGAATGCCAAAATATAGTACACATCTTTCACAATTTTAAGTAAATAATATCCAAGAACTAACTAACTGGGTCCAACCATTACACCATCCTATCTCAAAAATATGTGACTCATAACATTACACTAGCAGATAATGAGATGGAAAACTGCAAAAAAAAACTGTGTTGGGAAAATCTTGAAACTATAAAGTACAGCATTATATCATTTTTTTTGGGGGGGTGGGACGGAGAAAACTAATGCAGTCGTCAGTTGGAACAATTGATAGTTTTGTGAAATATAGGAAGTTACCAATGGCTAGTAGTTGAGGGGGGACATGAACACACTATTGGATTTCTCCATCCTCACCAAGTTCACCATCTTCAAGCTCCTCATTACCGTCATTTCTTCTAGATCCATCCCGATGATCTCTCCTATGTCTTTTATGCCTACTTTCACCATCTGATTCTGGCGAATATGCATGCTGCAGGAATCGGCACAAAGGTGTTAGAGAATTACAGAAGAAACTAAAGAGTGATCCAAAATATATTGCATTACTAAGTACCTTTCTTGACTTTTTACGGTCACTGCCATGTCGACGGGACTTCTTTACATCCTCTTTGTCATCTTTATCAGAACTCAAATCATCATTTGTGCTCTGGTGCCGCTTCCTATGTTTCCTTTCTTTGTCTTTTTCCCTTCTTTTGTCATCTTTGTGTCCGTGACTTTCCTCAACATCCATATCGTCACTATCTACTTCATCTTTTCGGGTATGATCTTTCCCCTTCTCTTTTTCCCTCTCACGTTCTCTGTCTTTATCTCTCTCCTTCTCTTTCTCTTTCTCTCGTTCTTTCTCCCTTCTCTCTTTATCTTTTTTCTTATCCTTCTCCTCCCGCTCTCTCTCCTTTTTCACCTGCAAAAGAAATAGGAACAAATGATTGAACAAGTCCTCACAAAATGAACAAATGTATTATTTTTACCCACAAGCACAGAACCGTACTGACACTACTATGAGTAGCTCAGCTTGTAGAGTACAAATAAAAAAGTAATAACAGCAAACCTTCAAGCCATATAAAATCATCATGGATATACCGATGACAAGTTTATGCATCCAGTATTTTATTACCTTATCCTCCTCTCGCTTGCGCTCCTTTTCTTTTGCTTTCTCTTGTAATCGAGTAACATATTCATCAAATATCTCCATACACGAGCTTTCTTCTCCGATGGACCTAAGAAATATGGAGGGCAACACAAAAACGATCTTTGAGCACACTGGATATTCATAGATTGTAGATTTGAAATGCATGTCATATCCAATTGAGAAAAAGTTTACCTGTACTCTGAGCTATCCTCAACAAGTTGTTTACATACCTCCCAACTGGAAGACGCGTCGATTTCCTAATAAAGTAAACAGAATAATAAATCAGGAAACAGCCATAAAAAACACAATAATCCCCTTCTTTTATCATCATGGCATATCTCACTCACCTTAATAGTGCTCAATTTATCAGTGAAATCTTTGGCAAGACGTTTGCGCTTCTTAGCTTCTTTTTCTTCTTTCTCCTTGGCTCTATCAATAAGATCCTCGTATACGAGCTGCAATTTCACATAAGTAGGCATCAGTCAATTCTCAAATCTCAAGGCACCACCAATAGTCTACTGCCTAGACAGATCTAATTACATGATTCGAGTTGTTAAATAACATAAAGCATGGAAGCTAAGGAAAAGGTAACACCAAAATGCAGAGGTTTAGAATTTTCAAGGTACAATGTTTTGAGTTGCCCAAAACTTCAATTAACATACTAAACAATTACTAGTTTATCAAAATAAAAAATAAAAAAAACTAAAGAATTACTAATCAATATGAGTCTTTGGTGCACCACCTTTTGTTAGTAGCATATCCTCCAGAAACGAAGTTCTCCTTTTTTTTCTTTTTCTTCTCTCTTTAGGGAAAATAAAGTTCATAAAAGCACATAATCTATACAAACATATTCCGATCTTCTTCTCTTAAAGTCCAAAAAACCATAAATCATGACCTCACAGATTCTACAATTTGTCTTGTTTATTTCTAGCTCCCAAACAAAGAAACTGACATCCAAAATTTAATCTTTTTAAACCATTAACATTTTTAACCAAAAGGCATTTCTCTTATCATTGTGGATGTGATTTGTTAAATCTATGTTCCTTTGATGTTCATGGAGCAATTCTCTGGAACGTGTCATGAGGAAATAAAGTGAAGCTAGTAAGATTTGCTTCCAAACTTATAGAGCACATGTGGTTCTTCAAAGAGGGGAAACAAATCTGATGCATAGTAATTGTCTAGGAACAGTGAGCAATGAAAACTGATGATACCTGTAAATTAATATCGGATATCGAGTACGAGCCAATGCTCTCTTTAATAGAGGACTTAAAGTCTTCAAATGTCCATGTTGATGAAACCGTGATCTAGAAAACAAGAGAAATTAAGATTCATGATAAACATCACTAGGTTAAAAATGACCAAAAAAAAAGAATTGATGGAAGAAATTTAAGTCACTGGACACCACCTTTTCCAGCTTCAAAGCATCCTTTATCTGGGCTTTGTCTTCATCATACTGCCAAAAAAAGAGAAGGAAAAAGTAAGTCTCAACCTAAAATATAGAATAGGCAAAAAAGCAGTACTTCTGACCAAGTAAACCAAGTGCAAGCCAAGATTTACATTCTTACTGGACGATGTCCACATTTAATCTGAACAATGATATCAACTTTTCTCTTAAAATGCATATGATGAATGTTGAATTTCAATTTAACACCCCCCAACCATCAAATAATAGCCGAGAAGAATTTTTTGGAGTATAAACTGGGAAATGGAGCAATCAGCGACAAACAGACTATGGCCTTAGATTAACTATATGAGTAAAGATATTGAAGGGTATATATATCATAATTGCAAAAAATATGGTGTTTAAGACCACACAAATTACTGTAAAGTAGCATAATTCTGAAACATGGCACATCAAGAAAACACCTAGAATGATAGTCACGTGGCTGAATTTCAAAACCGAAAAGTTGTAGAATCTCGGTCAACACATAAGCTTGCTATCAAATACGAGAGAGTATCATGTACTTTTTGGAATGTATATGATTTATTAGCGGGCACTAAGAGGGAGCCTCCTATGGACACCACGATATTTTAGCTATCTACAGATGTCTAAAACATACAATAGTTGAAGAAAATAAATATAATTATCAGGAAAATATTCCTTTTGACAAAAGGAAGAAGCAAAAGCTCTTCTGAAGTTAGTAAGGTTTTCTCTTTTCCTTCAAAGATTCTGGCACTGCTCTCCTTCCATACTGTCCAATCAAGTTTGGACATATCCATGAACACACTTGGTAAACAAAATAGTACTCCCAGGTTCGTCAGGCATTATGAATCTCAGTTATTAGCCTTCAAAGTTGCAGAAGTTAAGGGAACAGGGTAGAACTTAACCTGGGATACAGTGTCACATTAGAAAGGTGGAACTTGCACTGGAGGACTGGATACACACTATAGATGAAAAAGAGCAGAGAGAGCAACCCAACATTGATAATCACTAGGACATACCAGCAAAAACTTGCAACCATAACCTACAGCCTACAGCTTTTAGGTGTAGAATTATGTGAATAGTTGAATAGTGCAAATTCATCATCACAGATTTATAAATTCAAAGCTCTAGGCCAAATGCATCTTCCTAAACCACATAGCAAGGCTTCATTGGTGAAGCTTAAGGGCATACATACCTGTTTCTCCAATTCTTCAACAGCATCCTCAAACAAATCCTTGGGTGTGGAACCAGAAGTGTTTGAGGCAACGGCTTCATAAGGCTCAGAATCCTTGACCTACAATCCAAATTACTGTTAGAGTACACAATAATATCAATACATTAATTTAAAGCAAGATTAAGAGAGATTTTTTCGGGGGGGGGGGGGGGCGCTATACTACAATATTTGATTGGGAATAGAAGAAAGGAGAGATACTTTCTGACAATAATCTCGCCAGTGAGTTTTAGCAGTTAGAGTGCCAGCAGCAATATGATCTTCCATCATCTTGCGGAATGCATCTCGATTTTTACGTTCAGCTCGTCTCAGTTGTTCCTTAATGATGTACACAAAGTTAGTTACAATCAAGAGCAAACTAAAATTTGCAAATCAAATACCAAAGAAGTTGCTTCCTAGAACACCTTTTGTTTCTTCTTCTGCTCATCCTCCTCCTTAACCAAGTCACGGATATAATCCTGCAGTACAATGTATAGTAGTGTGACATGTAAAAACATACTCAACTCCTCAAACTGACTCCAGGAGTCCAGGTTAAAAAGTAGGAACAGCCTAAATATTATTACTTCATCGAAGCCCGAGATGACATGAAAGAGAAGGCAACCAAACGGCACAGGTAATATGTTTGGGTTGATGACATGATAGAGAAGGAATGAGAAGCAGAAAACTGACAGAACAATCAAGAGCAATAGTTCACCTGAAAAATGTCCAGACGATCTATTTTATCAAGACGTGTGCATCTTTCATCATCTTCCAGGAGATCTTGAATCTTCCGCCACTGGCTATCTACCTACACATTATAAACAAATTAAATATCAATTGCAAGTGCTTACGATGTAAAGAAAGAATGGCAAGAGAGAGATTTTAATAAAGAGTACATACCTTGATAAAATCACATGATTCCAAAAACTGCCTAAAGTCCAACCTATTCCGGCGATACTCTTCTTGAGCCTTTGCCTTTTCCTGAACCATGCATAAGACAACACATAACTCAGGCTCAAAACATTGACCAAAATCCATGGAGGTTTTTGTAACATGTACATTTAAAAAAGAAACTTATAAGAAAGCAAAGCACGGCTAAACTGGAACTGATATACTCCAAAGAAAATGAAATATAACTCAAGTGTATTGCTAATACATCACTACTGCTTCACAGGAGACCAGATGCAGATAGCATGTTCCATACGGACTGAATAGCATGTGCTGGGTATATACGTGGGCATAGAATTCCATAGTTGATTTCAAAATGCTAACCCAAACTCAGACAAGCCTGAACTCATACTTGACAACTCACCGAAATCCATACACTCCATCTATTTGTGACTGGCAGCATATATTGAAAAAACTAATATTATTTGCATCCTTAGACAGGTTGTTTCCAGTTAGCCAGAATTACGTATCATATAACAATCTACATTTAGTAGCCTCCCATAATTTTGTTTAAACCTAATACAAGTTTTGTTCGTTCAAAATTAAGAAGCACTACTCGGCTTAAATTGACAAACTTATTCTTTAGAGGACAATCTCCAATATTTCTCTCTTACAAATCATGGAACCTGAGTATCAAAAATTCTAACATTCAGGTATTTACGACCTCCAGTTTCTAATACCCAGAAAGTATGTCTATGTGCACCTAGTCTTTTTCTGGTTGATTCTTGTTTGTTTCAGTGATAAAAAAAATTACCAAGTTGTCAATCATTCGCAGATGTTTTAACAAAAATAAATATAAAATAAACAGAATAGCGTACCTTTTTCTGAAGGTCCACTAAGTAGTTTCTAAAGAGATCCTCGCGATCGGCTTCTTGCTCAACAGCCTTGAACCGCTTATCATCTTCAAACATTACCACTGCTTTGCTGGTTAAGGTATAAGAAGGTTTATAAGATCATTCCTGCCTTATATCTAAGCAAAATGAGAGAGTGCAACAAACCTCCATCGCGTGGATGATGTTAGTTCTTGGGATTCCTAGCAAGAAATTAAAAACACTTAATCAGTTTCCTTAAGAAAGCGCCAAATGGGACCAGAAGGTTAGAAGGTTTATTGCAGGATGTATAGAATTAAAACAACATAAAATAAGCGGCACTGAATCAAGAGTATCTTGAGAACATGAGAAAAGGGATTGCTTCATGCTTGAAGATATGGTTAAACACAAAACTGAACCAACGCACTAAATACACGAGAGGCCCTATAGAGACAAAATACTGAAAGGAGTCAACACTTACTTCCAACATCTTCATGAACTCATCCTTCGCTTTTCTCTGCCGGCGACGTCTCTCCTCAGCTTCCACTTTTTTCCTTTGCATCAAGTACTATAACAGAAAGTAGACCAATCACAAAGTTTGGAAACGTCCTCCCAAAGAGTAATTGCACTCTTATGTCTGCAGAAAACTCGAGAAATTAAATCTAACAATATGTTCTAGAAGAGAAATTACCTCATTGAATGCTTGTTTCCGTTCACCAAGAGTTTTCAGAGCACCATATCGTTTGTCATTAATTATCACCCTCATAGCCTGATACGGCACCATATATTCAACATGTACACATCAAGGGCATTTATTGAATACCAAATCAATATATTCAAATATTCAATTTACCTGGTCCCATGTCCAATCAGCCTCAACATTTGCAGACTCTAATAATCCTTTAAATGCATTTTTTGCCTCCTGAACAGGAAGAATATGAGACCCATAAACTGTGGTACTGTAGATATTAATACACAAAGTATTTCAGAGTTAATACCTGCTTGCTAGCATATACTATAGGTTCATCATCCACTGTTTTCTCTTCCACCGGTGCTCCGTTAATCATTCCTTTTTTTGCCTCCTGTGGAAAAGGCAGTCAATTACCTATAAGTATTCTTGTAATTATGTGTCAAGTACATCAGCAAAATCTTCTAGCGATCTCATCAAATAATGAACCGGTTTCAGACATTTATTAAGAGAAGTGACTAAAATCACAAGAAACAAAACCTCAAGGAGGAAAAGAAATGTCTCAGCTGAACAAAAACGTGATTTCAAGATAAAGTCTGGGGATCTTCAAGCTGAAAAGTATAGTCTATGCAATACCTCTATATCGTGGACAGAAGCTCCACCTAAAGGACTAACCACAGCTTGGGATGATTGATTGTCAGCATTGGTCCTGAAACATTTTTCAAGAGGAAATCAATAAATGATACTCTTGCAAGTTTGCAACAAAAATTGAAACCTAATTCAAATAGAGAACTACATACACTGGTGTTGTATTGGCACTTGTTGATAACACTGGAACACCTGAACTTCCAGGAACTACAGAAGGGGAGGAAGCAACTTTTTCTCCCAGTGACGACACCCCACCTGAGCTTATGGAGGTTGTCTGTACCGCAGGAACAGTTGGTGGTTCAGAAACCATCATATTAGGAGCATTAGAGTCAGAGCTTGGTACAATCGGAACAGGACTTGAAGTGATTCCAGCTATTGTTGACATGCTGGAGCTGCCTGCAGTAGTTGGTGGGTGTTCAACAGAACTTCCACTAGCAGCAGTTGGTTCAGTAGAGATTGTCTTCATTTCTGAATGTGCTGCCTCAGCACCAGCAGCTTTTTCAGCCTGGTCACGAGCCGTCTGGAATCACACGTGCGTGAATTAGTCCAAGATAAGATGAGAGTAATCATACAAGAGCAATTTATGGCGTACCTTCAATTCATCAGGTATTGTCCATTTAGATTGCTTTGTTTCCTTGTTAAAATAATACCTGAAGAATTTCCATTCAGTTAACTTTATAAGTATTATTCACAGGTTCAAGGAACATATCTCAGGGACATTTCAAGACTGTTGTATACTATGAAAATTGTGGTCATGCTCACTTTCTACCCTCGGGAGTTGTGAATTCTTTCCAAACAGTAGATGCATCCGCTCTCTGTCAAATCACGTTTTTTTCAATCAGTAACCTCAAAATAATTTGTAAGGCAGAGAAATAGTTTAAATTTCCAGACCAGAGTTAATAAATTAAATTCACATTAAAGCTAAGCATTGCAAGTGATATATAAATCATTAAAATGGATAGAAAATATATAAACTCTTCGTATCAGCCATTAGTAAAGCATCCTTACAGTTATGACATTAAATTAGATGAGATTAGATATATGCTATTATTATATTTGAGTTATGCGTTAACTAAAAATTATGAAGAAATGTAAAAGAGGTAAAATGGAAAAAATACATCAACTGGACGTAAATAGAAAAACACTGCTTTTGTCTAAGTGATTATGACCGCTAAATGAAAGAACCCACTCCGCATAAAGTATAATCTCATTACACTCAGGATTATCTCTAGTAAAATGTCTTTAAGCTGATTTGGACATTTCAATTAATTTCTTTTTCCTAATTGTCCAAATATTCACCCAAAATTTATTTCAGCACAAATCACAATCTTGTATCCATTACAATACAAACACACAGGTATAGAAACTTGTGAATACTCGGATTCTAGTTCTACATTCATCAAATTTTATTCACTAATGAACTTCAGCAGATGCTTTTATCAGTTTAGGCCAAACAGTTCCCATTTTGGGTTTCCTTTGCCAATGTCAATATTTGTCCCTATAGAGCTTCTATATTGATGGAATGACCAGGGTCATTTTAACGCCCAAAATGAACAAGTTCGCTTCTCTAATTCCCTAGTAATCTTTTGCTCACCAACCCAAGATCACAAAGAAAAACATGGAAAAGCCCCTAGATTGTTCTACATCAAAGAGTTCTCCGAAACCTTTAGCACTTAAGGTCCGCCCATATGTCTTGGTCAAACATACCTGAAATTCTAGAGCCAACATACTAACTAACTCCTGATGGAAGTTTTCATTCAACCCTTGAAAAATATTTTTTGTTCATGAAAAATAACACAAAATATAACGCAGAGGAACAGAAAACTAAAGACATTAGAGAGATAGAATACTTTATTTTCATCAACTCAAACTCAGAGAGTAAATGATTTTAAATTCAACTTCAATTAAAAGAAGAATAAGTCAGCTACAAATCCATGCGCCCTATAAAACTGCTAAATCGGTCAACGCAAGCAAATTTCAATGTCATTATTTCCATTAAGACTCATATACCAACTCTGGAGACTGGAACTATGAGTTGAAGAACCAGTACCTGTAGAACTCTCGTTGAGGACCACAAAGGAGGGCATGAGAGAGATAGATAGCACACCATCAAACCAAGTGAAAATTAAAAATTAACAATATTAATTTATCCGTAAAACAGGTAAATCAAAAAAATCAGATATTGCAACACCCAGGGATGATACAATCTAATATCTAAATAAATAAATAAGAATGAAACCAATGCCATGCACACAGATGGAATAGCGAGTAAATTGCTGAAATAATTATGTATTGTAAGCACTGGATATCATGTAGCACACTGTGATGAAAGTTGAAAAGACCTAGTATTAGGTACAATACCCACAGTAATTACTACATTAATCAGGAAGAACTTAGCACAACTTGCAAACAAGCTCCACATACAAACACCTAATAGAGTACATATTTTTTTGTAACCCAAGGCAACAACAGCATTTTGTGATTATTATCACAAAAATTTAAATCCCAACATTAAATGTGAAATGTGAAAAGCAAATTGTTGCCTGCCTTGAGAAAGTGAAACCGCCTTCAAATTGAGGATAAAGAGCACTTGTTATATTCCCCTGACTTGCCATGACATCTACAATTCAGTTGAAGAACATGCAAAGAAAACGAGAATATGCATAAAAAAATCTGGAACAATTGAAACTATTGTACAAATTTCAACATACACAGGATGGACAGAGTTTTGTACAAGAAGAAAGCAGAACAAAATAGCGATTATAAAAAATAAAAATTAAACAATTGATACTAGAGTTCTTGGAAAAAGTGGCACATGAAGAGAATAACACACCTCTAGAGGAGTCATCAACTCAGGAGGCTTCTCCCAACTAGACTGCTTTGTGATCTTGTTGTAATAATATCTGAGTGTACACAAATATATAAATGACAAAACATCACTTAAAAGGACAATTTAGTTGTACACACTAAAAATTATGCCAGTAGCATAGAGATGAAAAAGATACTGTGTCAATTCAAAAACAACAAAACTATAATGAGGTAAGAGCCCGTTCAGCTTAGCTGCTGAATTTTCTCTTTCAATGTAAATTTTGGGAAATTCAAACCCCCATACAATCTGCCCCCAAATTTCCAGTTGAAAAGAGAAACAAACTGAAAATTGAATCAGAAAAGACTCCAGGTCCAATGCATAGTATATTTACCTTCTTCCATCAGCAGCGTCATATTCTTGCCAATCAGAAGCAGTCTGTTGTGCAGTACTAGAACCATTAACAGTCTGAAACATTCCAGAAACATAACAGGCAGCAACAAGATCAGTATCAAATTGAGATGCATCAGCATACATATAATGTGAAAGAGGGCCGAAGTTTATGCCAGAAAAGATTGAAATGACATTTCAAATTCAAAATACAATTCTACTAAAATCATAAAAGAGTTTCTTCAAACATTCTGAGAATGTATCAATGCCGATCCAGAGCCTGCATTTTTGGACGAAAATATTTTCCCACTTCAACACGTAAATTCTCATGAAAAAGAAATTTAAGGGAGGGATTTCCAAGTTTGCATGAAGACATACAGGAGAATATTAGTCTACATATTGCTATTTCCTTGAGAAAGGAATATATACCAAAAGCATGCTGGACACAACCACACAAAAGCAGACTAATAATATAGAGAAAGAGTCAACATAGGGATATCCATGTCAAATTGTGTCGCTCGTCATATTTCTTATACTAACAATTCAGATTGTAGCCCCAGAACTTGCATAATCAGTGCACTTCACTAAATTGTTTAACATTAAGAAATGTAATGATTTCAGGATGGCTGAAACCAGCTGCAACTTGTCTCCACTTTCTAAATTTAACTGGGGTAGCGCGTGAGCATTTCAAAACTGCCATCAATAAGTATGCAGCAGATACATTCCCTTGGATTGGATATTAACAAACAAAACATGAAGTTGACAATTTAAAGACCAACTATTCGAACTAAGTTGGACCTACACTAAATAACATGAAATTGACCTCATATTAATAAAGACAAATTCTCTTCCCCATTGTCTTGCCAAGGGTTAATTTCCTTTACCATTAGCTAGATAACTAATCAATATACAGGTTTACATATCTATAGACCAAGGATCAATGAAATTCCTCTTCGAAGCACCCATGCTCCATGGACTAAAATATCACTTAAATATTGATATCATACTATTTGAAGCCTCAATTCGCTACTGTTCTACTATTTATGGTAGGTATTCAAGCAGTAAGCTATGCATTTCGCTGCAAAATACACGAGTAAAATTACATCATGTTTGCACATGTCAACCCATCCTTCTTTACTTTATGATACTCTCAAAATTTTAAGTTATCTGTAGCATAACAACATAAGTCTGTTTACTAATACAGTCTAACAGCGAAACAACTATGACAAAAAAATTATATAATAGAAAAACGGCTATGATTTGTGAAAACAACAAACAGTGGGAAATCTAATAAGCTTATCTATTGTGTCTGCAAAGAGTGCAATATAACATAGAAATGACTAAGAAATTCTGAGCAAAAGAATATAACTAAATATGAAATATTCTTGTAAACAAATTGAACAAGAATGAGGGAGGTAGAGAGAAGGCACGGGGAACTTCGAGAATACAACAACTTCTAATTGAGAGTGCTGTTACAGGGTGGCTGGACCTAACTAGTTGAATAAATCAGTCTCACTTGAAGGAGTTTAAATTGATATAGAAACAGTACAAGGATACTTACCGGAACCGTGGTTCCTGTAGGGGGGACTTGCTGCAACGGTGCAACAACTGGTGTATTTTGACTTGCGTGCAACCATGGTTGTGCCCCAGTAGGAGCAGTAGGTGCAGACATTTGGGATGAAGGTTGAAATTGCGAAGACATGTTGATGTTATTCTGCGGCAAGCCAAAAGAAGATGGTGCAAACTGAAAAGAAATAACTTATATCAGATGAAGCCAAAGATTCTACCTGGCACAGAACCAATAATATGTTTCAGTTTCTTACAGTATATGATGATGAAAATGCAACTCCATGGCTTGGGGCATTATGCTGATGCTGTGGTGTGCTTGATGCCATAGGCATACTCATTTGAGGATATGAAGTTAGTGCAGCATGTCCAGGCTGGACAGGACGTTGAAGAAATTGTTGCATTGGTTGAGAAAATGGGAGCGACTGACTCTGACCAGGAGGCATGCCAAGATTTTGTGGTTGCCCTGCTGGATGAAATTGTTGATTACCTGGTGAAGGAATATACTGCTGCATTTGTGGTGTCAGTGCTGCTGGACGAAACTGCATCAAATAGATATGCCCATGATGCGCTTAATGTGATATTTGGCTCCCTTAAAGACTCAATTATGAAAGAAAACAATATAGTAGTTAAATCACGTACTTGCATAGGATATGGAGGAACGAAGGTTTGAGGTGTCATGGACCCAGATGAAGGTGGTGGCCAATGTGACTATACCAGATAAACAAAAACAAAATAAAAGAGATTACAAACTCAAGGAGAAGACTGGATCTTTAAAAAGAAAATTCCATATTTGTTTAAATTATTTATTATTCTTAAAACAAAAAGAACTATATCATTTTTATAGTTACATTTTATAGTCATAAGCCAGCCCAATTGTTGTCTATAGAAATTAATTTAACTTTAAAAATTAACCCACCTCCAGTACTCGAATATCTATCAACTCACTAAAAATGGCATCATTAATTCCTTTCTGTAGTTAGCAAACTTTACAACAACGTACCCTCAATCATTTTTCAATAGGATATACAAACATGAAACACCTAACTCAAATTACTCACTCCTTAGACACCCTAGCTGTCATTATATATATGTA
This sequence comes from Penstemon davidsonii, assembly GCA_034814905.1. Taxonomy (NCBI): domain Eukaryota; kingdom Viridiplantae; phylum Streptophyta; class Magnoliopsida; order Lamiales; family Plantaginaceae; genus Penstemon; species Penstemon davidsonii. The sequence goes on from JAYDYQ010002685.1 coordinate 19,745,652, forward strand.
TATACAAACTTTTCATTTTTCTTTCCATCTTCCTAATTCATAAAAATTCATCAAAATCCTGACTTTGACAAAAACATCACAAAATCCTGATAACATTATAAGATAACCATTTTTTGGCTTCAAATGGGATCAAATAAATATAGAACAAATGAACAGGAATCCTACCTGTGCACCAGATGATGGGGGGTTACTTGCCATGCTTGCGGCAAGCACAAAACCTAAACAACATATAATGAATCATAAGAAAAAACAAAAACAAAAAAGAGGAAAAAACTGAATTCCACAACAAATTATAAGCGAATTGCTTACCTTACCTTTGAAAGACAATAGGAATTTCGCCTAAAATAAAATATCTTCTGAATATAAACCCTAGGGAGTGGAGTTAGCTCCGAGTTGATTATGCCAGGTAATTGGGTGTGGATTGGGTCGGGCCGAATAAAGGATATATGACATGGAGCTAAGCTTTTTCTATAGGCCCACAAAATAGACAACTAAAGGCTAGTTCGTTAATACTACTAGTAAACAAAATAATTAGTGGGCCTAAAACAATAATGGGCTTCATGGGCCAAACAGCCTTAACAGAGCACACCAAAATCGGACCCGTCGGCCCCACAAAACAATTGAACTCCATATTGTGATGTGAAATACTGAAACTACATGCTTATCAAAAAAAAAAAATACTGAAACTACATTTTCTGATTTCATAATATATTTTGTTCATTATTTTTTTTTTTAAAGAAGTCTTTCTGTATGTTCCGTCAAGTTTTCGTAACTGCGTGAAGCTTCTATATGTAGTTTTATTTTTTTGGTACGAAGTTTTATTTAATTTCAGGAATGTATATATAATATATAATAATAAAAAGAGAAAAAGGGAGAGGGTTGTTTTCCTTTTTCCATTTTTTTTTTTTGTTGATAAGTTAAGGGAGAGGGTATTTAATTTTTTTATATCAATTAATTTAATAGTATATTTTTGGAAATTTTGTTCACCAATACGACGCCGTTGCGCTGGGCATCTAAATTTCAATTTTACAGCACCCTCACATTGGTTTGGCAAAGGCAAAACAGCGCGTCTCTCTCATTTGCGCATTTCTGTTTATTTCGCATCATCTGTCTTCTTCAGGTGCCGAACTACTTACCCACCTAACGGAATCCTGAGTGAGTTCTTATAAGCTTTAATGTTTTGAGATTTTTTTCGGGGATTAGGGTTTGAACTTTATATGTGTTCATGGGTTTTCTATGAAATGTTATGTTAGAACTGCTTTAGAATAGGACTAAGACCAGTGAATTAACTACTTTGGGTTCGATTCATGTGCCTTAGCATTTTTTTTTCTTTATCTTTGAAGGTATATTAGCATGCAATGTTATATCTGATGTAGATTTGTATACATGAGGAGTTCATGCATCTAATCATTTAGTTTTCATACAATTTTGCATTCTATTTTTCAGATTTACGATTTAATGAGCGATTGAGGATTATTATTAAGCTAAAGTTTTGTAGGTATACATTGTTCTACAAGTATTCACTTCAAATGAAGTCATTTGTCTTTTTCGTTTAAGCTATGCTTTTACTATGAATTTCTTTAAGACACTAAGGAAAATTGTTTGTTTGCTTCAAATGATAGGACCATGTGCTTTATTCTTAGTTCCTTTTCATTGTTCTTACTCCGTCTCGCTAAGAATCAAGGTAACATATGGTGTTGGTTAGAAGGATGTCTTCACATGGGTATGATTGGAACCGTTAACGTGCTAGTTGCTATACCAAATTCTGAATATAGTTATTTCAAGGTATTTGTTTTTGGAATGAAGTGATTGGCTTAACAAAATTTGGAGATTTTTATAAAAGTTATTGTTAGTTATTTGTTGGATCTTTTAGACAATTAAGTAATATCAGTTGAGATGCCCTCCCTCAAATCTGATTATTAGATTGTTGATTATTTTGTATTTATACTTAGACAATTGCTATATCTATGACTATGTATTGATTGGTGATATTTTTAATGCTTTATATATAACCATATAGGTATATCAAGCTTGTTTAACCGTGAGGAGGGCTTGATAAAATCATTGAGGTGTTAAAGGTCAGATTCTTGTATTGATCATTTTGTTTAAAGCATGTGTAAGATGCACATGTTGTACACCCTTAGACAAAAATGTATGATACACTGCTACAGTAATTGGCTTTATATTTTTTAAGTTATACTTTAGGAACGTCTCCACTACTGAAATGAAAACTTAATGAGTGATTAAGAAGATAAATTGCTAGTTTCATGTTGATTTCTCCACGATAATGTTACATTAGATTTGTTTGAGCTTGCAAATAAAAAAATTTGCCATCTTGATTATATTTGAATTGATTCAATGCTAAAATAATCTTACTTTGTCAATTTATAGGAGGTTTATGAGGGGTTGAATGAAAGATGATTTAACTAGTGTTCCTTCTATTATCTTCACTCAAATTGATTAAAGGAATGCATGCAGGTTTTTCAGATTCTCCTATTAGTAATTGCACATATATCTGCTTGCCTTCACATGGTTATATATATATATATGATGAGTCTTCTCCATCATTTGATAAAGATGATTGCAGCGTTTTTTTGGAAAGAACAAGGTTTGATTAGAGATGATATGTTTAGAGTATTAAACATGATGTAGTCTTTAAATATATTTGAGTGTGCTCAAAACAAGATGTAGTCCTTACATTGTATATATTTTATCGTATCGAATATGTGAACACTATAGATAGTAAAATAATATTTTAATAAAAGTGATATATTTGACCCCTTGTTATTCGGTGTAACTTGCAACTACACCCTCAGAGTAATTAGTCAAATGATCAATGGTAATTAGAAGTTTCAAAGGGATTATTACTTGGCTTGATGAGGATAACCATTATGACGACATTGTAAGGGGTTTGAAATCCAATGACATAAGAAGATATTTTTAAAGTAAGCAAGAATTTTTATATTTTTTTATAAACCTCAAAGAGGGAAATATAATTTGCACTAAAGTGACAGGTTAGAGGATGTAGAACCATCCTTTAAATTACGTTAGACGCCTACACTAAGTAATTTCTATATTTTAATGTTTGGTTGACATTTTTTTTTTCAAAAAAAAAAGCTGTTGATTTAACAACTTGGTCAAATTTTACATGCACCTACACATGATGAATGTACTTGCCTTTAATTATATTTCACAAAAACACATTGGTTTTTGTTGAAAACCCAAAGTTGAAGTCTATGTATAAATAATAATAATTCATATGTAGACACGACGACGTTGAGCACCAGTTGCCATCAACTGCACAGAAATGGATAAAGTAAAGACTAAAGCGAGATGGCTTGCATTTCAGAAAAATCCAGTGGGAAGTCTATACTAATGGTTAATTTAACTGACTAATATTGCTGTTGATTGTTTACATGGTATTCGTAAGGTTGAATAATTGAAAATTGTTATTGATATTGAAATAGAAGCAGTTATTAAGGTTTTTGGTTTCTAAATGATTGAACAAAGACTGCCTTATTAAGTGATATAGAGTATAAGGTCAAACACATTAGTTATAGTTAAAATGCAACTGAAATAAATTATTTGATTTAATACGTTACTTGTAACCAAGTTCTTCAATGTGAATCTTTTCTTAAAAAATACAATGTGCTAATATGCAGCCCATCGGTAAATCAAGAAATGGAACAAAATCCACACATGTTACATGAAGTCGATAATTCACAAATTTGTTCCGGTATGTAATTTTTAATTATAATTTTAAAGGTGATTTTAACCAAGGAAACTAGTCTTATTGGTTGTTTCTTTCTTTCTTTCTTTCTTTTGGGTCAGATTTAAATTGTGGTGATGAAGTTGACGGAACAGATCTGTTATCCTTGCCGGCGGATGTTGAGGTAGAATTTTCAAGCTTACCTATAACAGAAATGGAGAGGAGATTAGAAGTTGGTCAACCGGTGCAAAATGAACTTGTTGGATATGCACTGTATTGTATCTATGCACGTGCAAAAGGCTTCAGCGTTAGGAAAGGTAATATTGAGCGGTTTCATGATGGTTCTGGAATAAGAGCAAGAGATTTTGTATGTTCTTGTGAAGGCAACAAAGACGAGAAGCGTTCTAGGCTCAATATACCAGCTTCTATTAGACCGACATTGAGATGCAAATGTAAAGCAAAGATCAGAGTTGCGCGGTTGAAGGGGCAAAGTTGGAGAGTGTCTGCTTTTAAGAAAGAACATAGTCATGATATGTTTCCGCCTGATCAAACATATTTGTTAAGATCAGCACGCCATATGAGTCCTGAAATAGAGAAGTGCTTTGAGGCAATGGTTAAATGTGGAATACCTGTGGCTAGGGCCAAGGAATTCTTGCAAACTTTATCCCAGGGAGGGGAAAATGTTGGGTTTACACAAAAACATGTGCGTGATTCCCGTGCCAATAAACAAAGTAGAATTGAGAATGATGATGAAGCTCAAATGATTCAACATTTCATACACATGTCCAATAATGAGCCTTACTTTTACTGGAACGTTGAATGGGATGAAAATAATAGGATGATGAATCTTTTCTTTAGAGATTATCGATGCAACATCGACTATGGATATTTTGGTGATGTCTTATTAGTTGATACCACTTACCGAACAACTAAATACAACTTGCTCTGTTGTCCTTTTGTGGGAATAAACCATCATTTGGAAAATGTAATGTTCGGGATTGCTTTCATGTCAGATGAAACTGAAAGCTCATTTGAATGGTTGTTTAGGACATTCCTCGAGTCTATGGGTGGTAAACAACCCATAACAATCTTTACTGATCAATGTGAAACGATGATGAAAGCTATTGAAACAATATTTCCAGCTTCACATCTTCGATTGGGTCATTGGCACATCAACCAGAGTGCGCTTTCACATTTTGGCAGCTTGAGCGATGACTCAAGTTTCAAAAGTTTGTGGTGTAAATGCATGAGTGGATGCCAGTCGGAAGAAGAGTTTGAGCATACATGGAAACAAATGGTGGATGATTATGAAATCGAGGACAAAAAATGGTTCGATCTCATGTATAACTTGCGTCACAAATGGTCTACTGCTTTCGGTTGTCACATATTTAGTGCTGGGCTTATGGCTACATCGAGAAGTGAGGGCATAAATGTGGCTTTGAAAAGAAATTTTGGTGGAGCAATGTCCTCATTGTACGATTGCATTATTGATTTTGAAAAAGTTCAAGAATCTTGCCGTATAGATGAAAAAGAAAAGGACACTCGTAGTCACCATGGTAGACTTCCACTGGGGCGTAATCCATGGTTGATTCAGATTGCTGAGTTGTACACAATGGAATTATTCACATTGTTTGAAGAACAATTGCGTGAGTCGTTGGACTTTGCCATCACAGAACAACATAAGGTTGTTGGTACTTCTTTATTGAGGTTTACATTGAAATCTCGTGGGGGAATGGCAACGGTCTTCAGTGTGCAGTTTGATAGGCAGACATTGGGTATTAATTGTAGCTGTCACAAATTTGAGACATTCGGTATATTGTGCAGTCATATTTTAAAAGTGTTTGACAGGGTCAATATGGATTCTATTCCTGAGATGTACATCAGAAGTAGGTGGACAAAAACTGTAACAAATCGAGTATGCGATGGACTACTTGTCAATGACAATAGTGGTGCATTTGGGATGGAATTTGTCAATGACATGATGAGAAGAACTTATGATCTTGCCCAGAGAGCCAAATCTCATAATGAGACAAAATGCATCTTGACAGAATCTTTTGAAGGTGCTAAATCAAAATTGGATGTGTGGTTCAGAAATTTGAGTTTAGATAATATGACTACATCAGGTGCTAATGGGGGCTATCCTTAGATGAAAGTCATTGGAAGTTAGAGACCAAAAAGCAAAAAGAAGTGTTCAAGTAATATCATTATTATAATATTCTATGTAAAGCTATTTCTCCTTATGATTAAGTGATAACTTTCAGATCGAATTGGTAGGCATGAGAAAACTCACTAACATCTAGAGATGAATTCCTCTTCTGAAGAGGCTACTAATGCTTGAACTTCACAAAGAGCAACCAATGTTCAACATCTTGGTACCATTTTGGTTATTCTTTTGAAGAGGTGCTCTTTTGCTTCTCAATTTGGTGCAACTTGGCACTCCACCAGCTAGTGGTCATCCTTCCCAAGCAGCACCTTTGCCTCCGCATTTGCTGCAAACCAACCTCCATGGTCCTTTCAAAGAAGAGCATGTGAGATATTTATGTTTTTCATATTCTTTCCTAAGAGAATTCAAATCATATATAAATAATGTAGTGTTTTGCTACACAGGGACTTAGCGCACATTCCTATATTGGTGGGTTTATCACTGAAGGGCATGCATTTGGGTATCCTAACTTGTCACAGGTTTGTATTCATTGTTTGTCTACATTATTGTCGGGATATGCTAAAATGGAGTGAAGGAAATTGCTAACATTAATATATTGATGTAAAATAATATTTCAGTCTATGTTTATGTGGATAAGGTAACCGTTGGGCTGCTGTTTTTGGAATGTAATTCATCCCACCTTCTTTTGTCCTTTTTTTTCTTTTCCTTTTCTTTTTTATAATTAAGGTGATTTAATAGCTTGGAAATAATTGAGTTCAACTTTAAAGCATACCTTCAATTTATGTTTTGGATCAGTTCTTTGGAAAAACAAATTGGTGAAATAGATGCATATCTTCCGATTTGGAGATTGGAAACATAGATAATATATTCTTTGTTGCCTTGTTATTTGGGATGAATGTTTATACTTTTTGTTAATTATGTTATCATATTCCAATGTAATATGCAGGTTGCGGAACTATTGAAACCTGTTCGTCGTGAATTCAAATAGACGATAGCTCTCCAAAAGGGTATGAGATGTACAGGACTCCTGCAGCAGGAGTATCTGCACAAAAATCCCTGTAGCCCTTTTTGTGGCTATTTCTTCCAAGTATGGCTTGTACTAACATCATGTTTAAATATGGTGTTTCACATGTAACATGATTACGAGTGATTTACTAATTCTGGAAGAGCATGAAATTGTTAGTTTGGGTATCCAGTTTTGTCGTTTGATGAAATCGAAAGCATTAGTCGATCATTTTTCTCAGATCATAATAAGTTTGCATAATCATATGAACACTTGTTGTTTAAATGTTAAAAAAAAAAAATCCTGCTTGGAATAAAAATCATTTCTTGTTAATGAGGCTCGCTAACAGATTGCTTGGCCACTACCTTTTGGCTTGCTTTTTTCGTGTATTTCAGCCTTACCATTTTTAGTAATCATAAAGCCATGCCACTGTGTGCAATTGATACACGCAACATTTCATTTCAAATTTCAAGGGCATGTAACCAAATTTAGCATCCTGAATTTTGTGCTTTATTAGTTTTAGCAGTTGAAGTTTCCAACCAAATAAAATAAATAAAATTCAGGAAATATTCTTGTAAAAACTTGAGAGGGTCTTGCCAACTTGGTCAAACCTTAAGGACTGTGTTGTAAATTACCCTACTAATATATATATCAATGTTTGTGAAATAGAGATTGTGAAGTATGTGATTTCAATTTGATTCAGAAGGCATATGCAAATTAATAAAGAAGAGATACACGTGGATCATCCTTTTTAAGTCTACGGGTGTGTTTGCAACAACTTATGAACAAATATTTATTTCAACTTATTTTAAAAGAAGTAGCTAAAACACCTCTTGCAAACACTCAAAAACATCTTCTAAGCAAAAATAAGTTTAAACACTTGTTCATAAGTTGTTTTCAAATATTTTTGCAAACACTAACTACATTTCGGAGCACTGGAGGAGATTTCTTATGAAGCCATGGAACGTTCGGCTGACTTGCGTTAAAATGTCAGCAAAATATGTAGCCGATGCGCTTGTCAAGTCAAGTTGGAATCATGAAGTGGATAGCAGTTTGAAGATGATGAAAGACCCGCCGAACTCCCTACTGGAATTGCTTATGATGGATAGGATGACTTGAGCTGTTTTAGCTTTTCATTTACAGATCAAATAAAAATAAAATTGATGTGATCGATTTCTCCTTTTAGATAGAATTTATACACACAACTTTTTAATTTAGTAATTAATAAATATCCAAATATTCGCAACCGATACGTACATTTGCAAAATTGGGCTTGATACATAATTTGTTTCTGTTCTACTCTGCATATGAGTGCTTTTAGTATTAAGGCCAACTAATTACACTGAGAGCACCTCCAACGTCATTCTTTAAAAGATTTAACTATATACCCTCAAATTTTAATTGATCTACGGTGTCTTAATTTTCCAATTTTAGCCACTCTTTCCAATAGTGATATTTCAATTTTTTTAATATTAAACTACATGAAACATTATAAATAATATTTTAATTATTTTGTAAACATATAAAATATGAATAATAAATATATATTCATATAAATCGAGTTGTATGAAATATTAAACGAATATTACTAACTTTTTGTATGTTCAATGAACGGCTAAATTCAGAAGGACATATTTTAATGATTCAATTAAACTGCTATCAAATATATTAATGTTTTTACTGAAAAGGGATTAATTCAAACCGACGTATTTTAATATTTTTATCAAACGGCTTTACAATACAAAAGAGCTGTTGGAATGGTTCTTCAAATTTGGAGAACCATATATATTCAATTTTTTTTTTTTGTGTGTGGTACTAATGTATATTAAATTTACTTAGCCAAACTTTTGAAGAGGTTTGTTGAAAGGGAGGTGTTGGGTTCACTGAAATTTTTCATTTTTAAAGAATATATAGCAAAATATAGTGGACTTCTGTAAAATATGTATATAGAGCTTAATGGTCATTGTTAATGATTTTGTAAATTAAGTCTTACCCCGCAGTAAAAGAAGGAAAAAAGATCAAGTTTTTAAATGTTTTAAATTTAGCCGGCTAGCAATACGTTTCATGTTATGGGCAGATGTCATCATCCAATAACAAAAAATAAATAAATATACGGTACAAGGGGCTTGAAAATTATGATGAATTTCAATTGGGTATTCAAAATTCAAAACCATATGAATATGATCACCGTCATCCATAATTGACATATCCCTTCATTTATCCAAAATGGAGAAGTTTAGTTTGATAACAATTTCATTTAACAAACCAATATGATTGTAGAAGCTTAGTGTGATAACAATTTCATCAAATAAGTTATCAAACAATAAACTACCAATTCATTGAAAAAAAACTCTTTAATACTTCAATAAATAACCACTTATATATTACGAGAAAAATACTTTAATAATTCAAGGCCTCAATTTCCACAGCCAGTAAATAATATTAAAACTCTTACTTCTAATTATCAGCTCCCTCTCTGTGCGATCTTGAGATCGAAAATTGTGATAATCTTATTATACTGTCCTCGCTCAAACTACACGATGATTGCTTACATGAAAAAATCGACATATTTTTCTTGAATCCAATCCCTAGATCCACCTTGCCACCGCTCGAAGACTTATCTTTTTTATTGCTCTTCGTGACTTCTTTGTAGGCGATTAGAAAAGGATCATCGTCTATCTTTTTCACACCCTTTCTCGAGGAGCTTCTTAGTGGCGGTTGAAACGGACATGGCGGAAGAGGGATTTGCATGTCGTGAAACGAAACCCTAGGGTTGTTTTCTGGTAGACACGGTGGAGGCGGCAATTTAAGTGGTGCAATGATTTGGTTATCTTGTTGTTGTGCCACGGCCTTGCTTACCCCGGGTTTGTTTTCCCAAGAAAAGGGTACATGTATATTTCCTTGTGAATGAACCTTGTTACTCATCTTGAGAAATCAAGGTTTTGATATTGGTTTGGGGGGTTATACTTATATATATGTATGTGTGTGGATTAGGTTCTTGTTTCGATTATTGTTGGAGGTTGTTCATGTACTTTATGCTCCTCAACGGCAAAACTACCCTTATATAGGTCAAGCAAATAAAACGTGAAGTGGTGGCTTTATGACTTGTCAATTAATATATAAAGATGATTATTCTCAAAAAAAAATATATATATATATATATAAAGATGATTGAATTTGTCACGTTTTAGAGTCACAATCAATGTCACATTTATGAGTAATATAATTTAAAATTTATGTTTCCACATATACAATTAATTCTCAATAAATAAATTCTCTTAAGTGGCATAAACATAATACTATTATGAAGAATGGACAACAAAAATAATAAATAGAAGAAAAGTAGTTTTTGAGTTGTACGTCATGAAAATTGGAAAGAGGAGAAAAGTATGCAAATAAGTTAGAGACAACATGACAAACAAAGAATGGTTGACTGGGTTAATAATTGATGCCTTACGGATTTCTTGATTCGATTCTACGCAGCTAGCAAGTAAATTTCTTTTTTTTTTTAGCCAGTGAATTTCTTACATTGTCTTATTTATTTTTACTGATATAACTCAAAACAGAAAATTCCCATAATAAATATCAAAAATTAGATTAGACTTTAACAATATAGCAAAGAAAAGGGTGAAATGCTGAAAAAAAAATGAAATGAAATAATATTATTTTCAGCTGGAGGATAATATCAACAAAAGTAATACACTCACAATATCTAGCCATGCACGGAAATAAAATCTAGAGATATCGATTAAATTGTAAAAATATCAGTATTGTTATTTATTTAAGGTACATATTAGATAATAAGACCGGCACTCTACTCGATTTGATCGATGCAATTAATGTGTATAAATGATTAATAGATCTAATAATTAATTACTTTTAGAGAAGTAGGAGTAGAAAACGTGATAATTTATCTTTACGTGATATTTCAATTGTTAACTTTTGTGTAGCCAAATTTAATTTCCATACCAAAAGTAAATATATTGACAAAAAAAAAAAAAACATATAAATCATGCATAGGCAAGTATTATCGTGATGATTATGACGTTTAATTGCTGGATGTAATATAATTACATGAATCTTTAACTAAAAAATGAATTAATTATTAATCAATCTATTCATAATACAACAATCTCGACTGGCCGTGCATGTTTTGTTTGATTTTGTCTATAAATGAATGAAAAATCCAAACTATAAAGCATCAGGACCGAGTCTTTTCTACGTGTAAGTTAAAAAGATCGATGTACATTTTTCTAACATGTCTATATCAATGGTGTGACTGTGCATATCATTCTAATTAAGAAGAAATATTATTTAGCCATCTTTAATTGTTTATCTTCATAATAATTCTCCAATTTCAGATAATTCAACTTTCAATCAGTTAATTTAATATATGCACATATATGTAAAATAAAATATATACACGCAATGCACGTGTCGTACATGTGAATGTGCCTGCTGGCATGCTTTTCCACGATTCTAGATTTTTTCTTTTAATGTAAAAAATTAAATAATTATGAATAAAGGGGTAAATGCAAAATACTCCCCTGTATTATGCTAAACCTGCAAGAAATTACCCTGTGAAATTTTTATTGCGTCAAACTTCCTTGTGTTTTCAAAAACCCTGCAAAAGACATCCAATTTGTAAAAAATAGGTCATTTTGGATCGACATATTTCAAGAATCATTTATAAATACTTCAAGTTGGTCCCTACAACTTCACGTGATATATTTTAAAAATGATTTCTTGAAATATGTCGATCCAAAACAACCTATTTTTTTTACAAATGTGGTGGTTTTTGCAGGGTTTTTGAAAACATAAGGAAGTTTGGCGCAATAAAAATTTTCATAGGATAGTTTTTAGCAAGTTTAGTATCTTGCATTTTTTCTATGAATGGAATTGAATTAACAATCATTAGTTAGGCAGGCCGTCAACAGAATTAACTCTAATCTATCATGAAAAAATTAGTGAAATAACTTTTAAGGAAATACAATTGGGTCCGAGTCCAGACATGGACACTGTTTAAAAATAAATAAAATGTGATATGGGTCTGGGCCCTAACCCAAATCATATTTTTAAAAAGTCATGCAAGTTCTATTGAACGGTTGAGTCTGGACTGCCCATCTATTCAATTCTTACCCAACTTTTTTTTTCTCTTACTTTCTCCCATTTTTTTGTCAAAGAAAAAATAATGTTGAAGGTTCCGAAAGAAGCTAACGTTTATTGCAAATTCATATTCATATATAGATGAAAAGAGATATCCATTTTAATTTTTGCTGGGACTTGGAAGTTATATAGCAAGATACATGATAATATATGTTTGATCATGATTTGGGTTAATAAGTATGATCTTAAAATCAATTTGTTGAATTGAAATTACAGAAATTAACTACACTACTTTTTTTTTTCCAAATAAAATTGAAAAAAGAAAAAAAAATCATGATTCAAGTCTAGACCCAACCCACGTATAGCTGCTTTTTTCTTTTGTAGAGAGTTTCTTTTCTTTTTTGTTAAGGGCCTGGGTCCGGGTCTGACATGGACCATGTCGTTAGTTTCAAGGTTGAGTGCGGGTCCAAACACGGACCCTTATGAATGACCTAGATTTAGAATACTAAAAATATATTATTTTAATAATGTCAAATATAATTAGCTATTTACATTAGGGTGTAAATGGGTCGAGTATTGTCTGAAAATACGTTGATCATGTTTGATTTTATTTTTTCATCGAATTTGAATTGTGTTTGAGCTCGGTTTGATTGTTAAACAAATCGAGTTCGAAATTTTTACATTTATTTTGTAAGTTTTTAGCTTACTGAGTCGAGCTCGAACCTACTTCAAAAGTTATCCTTTGGAAAATATTTGTCAAGTTTTGTTTGATATATATAACAAAACGAGGACAAATGAATTTTTATCAACGAGCTCTAGTCAAATATTAAATAACATGATTTAATTTTCAGTCATAGTCTATAGAGTCTTTGTGTGGTTTTCATGTATATATATATAGCACAAACACTAGAGTATATTGTAGTATTTCACCGGCATCTTACCAGTTGTTATTTCGCGTAAGTTCTATATATAAGGGATGATTATGGTTGGCTTGGTCAAACTCGTACAACCACAAAACAAGTGTATTTGATCACTCTTCTATGAGTTACATCCAATCACAATGCAAGTGTATTGCACTTACTATGTAGTTACTTTGGATTCGACTTCAGCCAAACCCGATCTAGAATATAAATATCCAGTTAATCACATCTTAATTACAATTTAATTTTCCCTCAAAAGAATTTACAATTTAACTATGGTAAAAATCTAATAGAATCAACTCTCCCATAGAAGCTTCACTTTTGAATCACTACACAAACTGGAAACTTGGATATAAAATTGCTTCATATACAATGCAAACATAAATGGAAATGTCTAAATATTCATACACCGTATATTTAGCAGCTATAATATGGAGTAGTATAATTATTAGGTTTCAAAGGCATAATAATAAATTAAACTGCACAAATTTAACACCATGGCCGATAAGCATTCTGTTATGCTTTTGGTTGCATTTATAATAATTTTACAAACTGCAAAGTTGTCTCATTCAGTGAGTTATAATTACGGCAGTCCACCACCACCACCTCCATTAACTTCCACAAATTGCACTCCACCGCCACCGCCAATGTGCCCGCCATCGCCTCCGAAAAGCAGTAATCCGCCTGCAGGAGCGATAATATATAGTTCTCCACCACCACCACCACCATATATTAATAATAATCAGTTGAATCCGCAGCAAGGAATAACAGTGTTCATCTCACCCGCCACAACCATCAAACAATCTCATCATCTCCTCTGGATTTCCAGCTTAATATATACTTGTTCTTTTCTCCTCAAGGTTTAATGGGAATTTAGTTTAGCTATTTCAATGTTCTAATATAATTAATTAGCCAGCCATTATTGATCTTTTATTTATAGATTAATGTTAGCTAGGTTGTTGGATATATATTACAATTGTGTTTTGATTTCAATCATATATTATGCACGTATTTGAATTATGGACTAATTTGAATTTCCACCGGAAACACAGAAATATATTTCTGTCTTTTTTTTTAATAAATTGAGACAATAATATGGAGTTTCTATTTTTTTTTTTAATATATACCATTTTTTCGGATCTTATAGGAGAAATTTCAATTTTAAACCAAAACATATAAAGGAAATCAAATTTTAATTAATGCTTGGGACATGATGGTTCTCAAATTTTTTTTTTTTGTTTATCATAAGCCAAAGTGATTATCATTTATCATTTAGATAATGTATACTTTAATATAATAATTTGCAATGTGGTTTGTACTTCCATATATCCTTTGGCAATATAGGAGTATAGAAACTTCTCTTCTGTATATCCCTAATTAATTGATTAATTTAGGTTAACTTATCTATTTAGTAGTAATCCATTTTTGGTTTTGGGTAGCGAAGGGTTAGTTTGGGTTAATGCCTTAATGGGCCAGAATACGTAGTAACGTAGGGTTAGTACTTTAAGTTAATGGGCCATATATAATATGTCACTATTTTGGTATTTTCACCTGTTCGGCCTTGTCAGTTGCGATCCAAATATGATGTGGCCCAGCAAAAACCTCAATCCAAAATGTCATCGTTTCGAGAATCAAAAGAACACTTTTTTGTTGGGTTTTTCTTGTGACGTGACGTGTCTAATGGATAATTTAACTTCATGAGAATATATGGCTAATGGCTAATTTATCGTCCTTCGAAATGAAATAATGAACAATTTACCTCTTTGCTAGTGAAGATTTTGCTCACACACTCTATAATGTGACTGAGACTTCATTTTCATGTAAAAAATGACCAATTTAACCTTACTATTGACAATATGTTCACCTCACTTTACCCCCTATGATATGCGTAAATAGGCAATTTACATCCATGTGATATGCATAAATGGGCACTTTAACTCCCTGTGATATTGTAGAATGGACATTTTACCCCTTCTAAAAATGTAAAAATCAAGAGGGGGACAATGCGTTTCCTTTATTAAAATACAGGGAGGAATTTTGCCCTTTTATTTATCCCATTGAGTTAAACTACCTATTTAAAATAACACATGAAGTTAATTTGCTATTCACTCCTTTTTTGTTTGATGCATATATTTGCAGCTTTCCAATAATTTAAGGATATTTCCGCAATTTTTGAAAATGTATGATTCGTGGAACAAAGCCAAATACAGAGCCATCCTCCCTCCCGAACCCACCCTCGAGCACATTTAAATTCCGGTAGTCATATATATTATATTTTGATTGATGTTTTATGTATTCACAACTTTTTGGATAAAGTAGTTTTACACATCTTTTGGTATAAAGATGACTCAATCAACTCAAGTAATAGCCCACCAAAACAAACACCTTACTTTATCAATACAACATCCCACCAACCAGCAGCTTTCTCATCAAATTAACTTTTAAGTCACACTAAACAAACTATATATATTAACCACTACAACGAGGCAATTAAACTATGATTCAAGCACTACATCACCAAACAACAAACAAACATAAAAACATACTAGTACATAAACACTTCAACAAAATTTAACAAGTCCCATTATTCCTACTAGTTCAGATTTTGCATTTAAAGTGCAGGCATGGAAGGATGCATTAGACCATGACCAACAAGTCCATTGATACTTTCCGCTCTCGGACTACTCCCGGCACTGCTATTAGAAAGCGACGCAAATGCACCCCTCTGCAGAACCCCAGTCGGGGACGAGGCCAAACGCGACCTATTACTATCCCAACTCTCCATGAGATTAAGCGCCATGCATTCTCCCGTGTTATGCAAAACCTCGCCTAAAGGTCCTCCAATCGAAGGTGGCCTCCATGAGATGGGAACCCAATTACTCTGCCTTTGGCTTTGTTGATCACTTGAAATAGTACCCACGCCAAGTCCCATTTGAGTTGCTTCAAGTTCTTGATCAGACAACTGAATTTGGGTGAGTTTTTCATTGGTAGAAGACATCATGAAGTCGGATGGGATTGAAATTGAGAGTTGAGTCCTGTCTGGCTCTGATTGGTTTTTAGGCCAGTCGTCCATGAACTGCCGTAGCGAATGCTGTGATTTGTTATCGTAGTTTCTGCAGTTTACAAGTGACAAGCTCCTATCCAAGGGGTTGAGTAAGGAATCAGAGCATACTAATCCAAATTCGGGGCGAGAAGAAGAGTCTTGCTGATCATAAGCGTTCTGCTTGTCTTTGAGACCTGTTTTCAGAGATGTAGTGGAAAGAACAGTTGCATTTTGATATCCACCGTCCGTGTTATCCTTGTTTGGAAGACTTCTGTGCCAAAAAGAACAAACAAAATCAATATTTTATATTCGGAAAAATGTGTTGGACCTAGACGCAACCACTTATCCTAAAATAATTGGTTTTAGGAAAGGTGCATGAATGAAATGCAAAAATACCCCCCATGTTATGCCTAATTATTAAAAAAAAATGTCATGTTTAATAGGCAAAACCCCTCATGTTACCCTCCCATGCTCAAATACATATTTTGCAGGATAAAAATCAACAATTATAACCCCACAAAAAAAAATGCAAAAACATCCGTCTATTAACTTTAAAAAATGGCAATAACTCCATATTCACATATACAAATTGAGAATGGAGTTTTTCTATTTAAAAAAAGAACAAGGAGCATAGGGGATATTCTATGCATTTGGCATACCCTAGCCTCACAATGCATTCACACACACAAAGACACACGACATTCGTCCGTGACATGACCCAAACGCGGGCCTCTGCCACAGGACAATTGTTGTCAAAATCTTAATGGCCATTAGAAAGACTAAGATTAAGCTTTTTTTTTTTTTTTGGTACAATAAGATTAAGCTTGATGTACCTATTAATATTGGGAATTCCAGATGAATGATTATAAGGGCCATTTTGGTGCAAGTTATTGAGTTTATTTCGCGTGTCGGACCCACCGCCTGCAGGCATCACAGACACCGCCGGCATTGGCTTAGTCGTGGTGGTTCCGGAGGCGGGATGGCCCGGTTGGCCTTCCACAGGCTTTCTTGAACGATGGCGGCCTCTGTTCATATGCCGCTCACAGTATTTCTGATCAGCAACTGCATCTCTAGAGCACCGCCATTTCTTCCCATCCGTTCTTCGACACCGTCCAGGTTCAGGATCAGTGTTGGAGAATCCCAAATGAAAAGCACCCCATCCCACTGTCAAAATATCCAGCCAAGAATCAATTATTAAGTAAAAATCAAGATTTTAAAAAGGCTATGTTTAGTTCCTAGCGAGTAAAAACATAAAGACAAGAAAATCAAATAAGTAGAAAAGTAGTCCTAACTTACAAGAATTGGGTCCAAGGGCAGAGAAACCGGCAGATTCAAAAGCTTTCCGGATGGGATTTAGTAGATAGGAAGGTATAGGAACATTTGCAGTAATGTATTTATAGATCAAAGCTTGGTGTTCTAACTCCATCCATTGGGATGATGTGAATGGGCCCCCCCTCACCCCTGTTACTAACCCATACATACCATTTATCCCTGCACAAACAAACACTTATCAAATTAAGACATTGTGCTTAATTAACCTCGTGTTTAACAGAAACATAGAGACATAAAGAAAAATCAAGAATTAACCTGTGTTTCTACTAAATGGACTTGATGTATGTTGATAATAAGGCAATGTCTGTGAATTTGGTGAAGAAAAGCTTAGCATTTGTTGATGGGGTTCACCAGAGAAACAAATTTTGGGCACTTTATTAAACTCTCTCAGTTCATCTTCATGATTTATTGTCCTTTCTTGCTTGTGAAATCCAGATCCATACCATTTGTGCTTACTAGTAGTACTATTTTCTGAGTTTGAATTAGGGACCAAATTGTCCAACCCTACAATACCAAAATCCATAAAGAAAGACAGTAGACAATATTTTTTTTCACATTACATAGTTGAAATGGAGAAAAGGGTCACTGCATTACATATATGTAGGTGCTATGTTTGGTTAAGCATAGTTGAAAAGGGGAAAACTACACTGGGTTTTGTTTAGTGAGTTTGATGTTTGTCAAAGGAAAAATAATTGGAGAGAGAGAGAGAGAGAATGGAATTGAAGGATACTGTCTGCAAGGCTTGTGACAAACTTTGCATTCAAGTACTACTAGTATACATACATTGTATAATATATATATGGACATTCAATTTCATTAAGAATATGAGAAATATATCTTCTTCTTCTATTTAGCAAATAATATGGAAAAGAGAGTTTTATTCATTTCTTGATTTTTATTTATACTTGTCTTAGTATTAATCAATCAAATGAGTTCAACTAAGTCCATCTAAATAATTTAGATTTAATAGCTAATACAAGAGGTAATGATTGTATAAGATGATATTTTGATTATTTAGTCCCAAAACTTTCATTTTACATGTCGGCAGATTGAACGAGTGAGTGAAGCAAACTCAACACGTAATATTAACAGACCGATTGCTCATACCGTGTCGGTGCCCAACACTCGGACTTCCTAGATAGTGAGAATAATCTCAACATGCGAACAAAAAATTAAAACTCATCGGAAAAGGATGTGACCGACATCAAATTGTCCATATAAATGAATTTGACCTAACTCGATTCAAAATCTAATTAAAAAGATGAAGATTGCATAAGGCTGCCTAATAATCATCTAATATACTTATTATACTGATAAGTCAAATTGCTTGAATTCATATGTGAGGAAAGTACAGGGCTTGACTATTTGATTTTTTTCAGAATTTTCTGGTGGACCAAAAAAAAAAACATTAATAGGAGTTAAAAGTTAAAACACAATACAAAACATTCCAAAACATCACTCTGCCACAATACAAATAAAACACATTTTTTTTAATGAAAAAAAAAATACATCACCATTATGTTATACTATTCTATTAGTTAATTTTTTCAGAATAATTTGAAAATCCTTTCTTTTCTTCAAATATAATGAGAAAAGTAAACCAAAAGATCCTTATCTACTACTACGAACTGTAAAATACTATTACTGGCTCGTACGTACTACTACTAGTATATATGAGTAGAAATAAGTATGAAAATGATGAAGAAAAAGAAAGAAGAAAGAGTTGAAGTAACAAGGAATAACAGAAAGAAGGGTGTTTGCGCCATTTTGGGCATACAAGTTAGTAAGTACATCCAGCTGTATTCAATTTGACCTTTTTGTCACTGATTAGACATATTATTGCTATTATTGCTTTTGGGATTTTATTAGTAATGAATTTTTATATAATATATATATATATAAATAATGTGGAATATGCATCTTAAAATCCAAGAGGCAAAAGGAGTGGTGGGGTGCACGAACAAATATGCATTTCCACGTGACCACATTACATATCCTAGATTCATTTATTTACTAGTTATGTCCCACGCTCTTTCTTTTTTCTTTTTCTCTTCAAAGGTATGTTTGAGCACTTTTTGCGAGTGATTCGTATCGAGATGCATTAAAATATTTTGGGCCTGTTTGTTTGGCGTTTGGGAAAGTAGTTTGGGAGAGTAGTGGAGGTTTGTGAAATAATCTCGATTTGCGTAATATTGTTTGTTTGGGTTTTGAGAGAGTGGTTTGAGAAATAAAGTAGGTGTAGGTATTTTTGGAAAAGTTGGGTTATAGGTGTAAGAAGTGTAAGACTTTATGTCAAATCATGTTTGTTATGTGAGATAAATTGTGTAAGAGATAGGTTACTTTATGTCAAATCAAAGTAGAGTTTGTATAAGTTTTGTTTAGAGATAAGAAAATTGTTGTTTGTTTGGCTTTTGAGAGAGTAGTTTGAGAAAATTAATGGATGAAAAAATTATTTCGAAAAATAGAAAACATGTTTGTTTGGCATTTCCAAAACATGAAAAAATTCTGGGAAATGCCAAACAAACAGGCCCTTTATGATTTCATTGACTCATAATCAAAGCAAAAGAAAGTAGTAAATAGGAGTATTTTTTTTTCTATTACAGAATTCACTTGATTTTGTGTTAGATAGTAAACTCAAGAATATTGGAGAAAAATGGAGGAAATAGAAGGAGTACTCTTTTCGCTTGCTTTTTGATAATATCTTCAGAAATTGTCAAAATATTCTAGAAAAGTGTTTAATTTACATGTCTAATTAATAGAATATAGGGGTAATGATATATTATATTTCCTTAAAATATGAATATTTGTATTGTCTTTTAATAGAAAATGATTTCCAAAATTATATGTTACATGTCAAATTAATAATATTTTGAATTTTAAAATAAGATACACTACAAGAATGACGTGACTTTTGAAAGGATTTCAAACAAACAACGCCTGAATTATTTTTGTTTACTTAAATTTGACTCAAATTTTGCTTGCAAACTAATGATCACTAAACACTTTACATAAGTATTTACATGAGTTTCCGTTAACATGAATTTAGTCTAATGTTAGAATCCGGCCTAGATTATGGCTGGGAACTTGGCCGAGACATGTGCGAGGTGGTCATAGGAACGAAGCAGCACACATACACAAGGTGCGGCAAAGAGAGGCATTTTAACCCTTTTAATTAGTTCTTTATATAATTATAACTAACAATTGTCTTACTTGTTTGTAATGAACTAGTTTTTTAATATTTTCAAATAATCCAAATTTCTTGGGTTTAATTCACATTATTGAGGGTTTTCTTTTAATTCAATACTAGTGAATGATAATTAATTTTCTTTGTAATTTTGTTGCATACGAAGAAATTTCTAATTTAGTGATATTTATGTAATAATGTGTTACTCAAAAACATATCCATCTAAAATTCACAAATTATTTAAGACTTGATTTCTGAATCTCCAACGGTATATATATTATCAAAGTTTATAAATTTGGCTTAAATACATATGCTAGCGGGACGAGATTTTGAATCAATACACCTATCTAAATGCATAGGGCCTGTTTGTTTGGCGTTTCCCAGAATTTTTTCGTGTTTGGGAAATGCCAAACAAACATGTTTTCTATTTTCCGAAATAAATTTTTCATCAATTAATTTTCTCAAACTACTCTCTCAAAAGCCAAACAAACAACAATTTTCTTATCTCTAAACAAAACCTATACAAACTCTACTTTGATTTGACATAAAGTAACCTATCTCTTACACAATTTATCTCACATAACAAACATGATTTGACATAAAGTCTTACACATCTTACACATACAACCCAACTCTTCCAAAAAAACCTACACCTACTTTATTTCTCAAACCACTCTCTCAAAACCCAAACAAACAACATTACGCAAATCGAGATTATTTCACAAACCTCCTCTACTCTCCCAAACTACTTTCCCAAACGCCAAACAAACAGGCCCATAAAATTTCTAGTAAAATATCCCAAAGAAAGCAATTAATAATATTTCAAAAGGATGTACGGAAGGCGTGCGTGTTTTGAATTGCGACTTTTTGATAGAGGCTCCAGAGAAGACAATAAGAGGGTTAGATTAGATCTCTACAAATTGTCCTAATGAACACATGTGCGGAGGAGAGCCTTTGCTAAGATCACGACTTAAATCAATGAATCTACTAACCAAGGATAATTTGTTTACATGATTCTCTTATTAGAAAATCTTCTCTTAATTCTACTATTCTCAACATTTTTTTACCTATATATGACATAATATATAACCTATCTAAAACCCTACTTTATGCACATATATATAAAATTTTGACTTTGCTCTCAGCATTAATCACCTCTTTATGACTACTTAATTTCAAAATTGCGGATAAGACTTTCTTCAAGTGCCTTCTCCAACTTATTTTACAAATGATATCCGCAATTTTCACAAATATTTTTCTTTTATTTAACCCACAAGTATTTGTATATTTTAGTTGCATATCATTAGATTTTTCTCATAAAGTTAATTTGATAGGTAGGCAATCAAAATATTTCAAAAAAAGTTCATAAATCTCTAAAATACTTTATATTCTAAAGAAAATAAGGCTATATGAGGATGAGTTTTGGCTCAATACTCGTGGGTTTCGCAAGACCAGATAAAATCCTTTCAGATTGGTTTTCGCCAGATCCATGAAACTCATCACAAATCTACACTCAAACTCTTGAAACCTATAAAACATGGAATTCAAATCTACCATCCATTTTTTTTTTTTTTGTCAAAACTCTTTAAAAAAGACTTTGATTTGACAATTACCACCTATTTTTTTCCCCACACCCCAACATCCATAAATATCAATTCAAGTAGAGTTTCAACTTTTTCATAACCACAAAACTCAACATCCAAAATTTAACTAAATGAAGTTTTAAAAATTTGACCGAAATTACTCAAACCATTTCTTTAAAATCGAGACCCGTGAAATCGAACAAAAACCCATCCAAATAGGCCTTAAATCCTCAACCTCCATATTTTACCAAAAAAAAAAAAAAAAAGTCCTCAACCTCTAGGAATTTGAACAGCTTAGCTAACAGTGTATAATAAGCATAAAATCAAAAGAAAGGATAAGAATAGTAGAGGTGATCAGCTAGGGAGATAGATAGAGTTGTTTGTAGGGGAGTTGATGTGGACGTGTCGAAGGAGAGGGTTGTGTTTGTGTTGTGTTGTGGCCCATTCCACCACGATTATTATTATATGGTCCCCAGACAAAACAACACATTTATTAATTCACCCCCCACCCCACCCCCCCCCCCCCCCCCCCAACAAAAAAAAAAACCTTTTTTCTTTTTCTTTTTAAAAAAAATAAATCGCACACTCCTCAATTTGCTTGCAATGTAAATTTAAATAAACAAATCTAGACTTACTTGGTTGGTGCATGCATGTTCTACCTTTCACTTCATAACATTATCACTATTATATACTCCCTTTGTCCCAAATTATTTGTCATTTTACATATTTTCACACATATTAAGGTACATACTAAATAGCCTCATTTTTAGGGAAAAAATAAATTATATACCTAAAATAACCTCATTCCTTATTTATCTCACCATTAGCTATTTACACGTTATTCAAATTTTACACACTCTCTCTTACTTTTTCTCTTACACACCTAAAGTATGTACTTTAATAGTGCATTGAAATCCTAAAATGACAAATAATTTGGGACAATTTTTTTTCTCTAAAATGACAAATAATTTGGGACAGAGGAGTATAGTATATTGCTCTATATGAAATAAATAATATTATTGCATTTGTTTTCTTTTTTTAGGGGGAAAAAAACATCATCACCCTAAACTTCTAGCATTTTGCACTTTCTTAGTTCACACTTACTCACGTAACTAATTGCAAATGTTGCAGGTTGTCACATTTAATTGGTCTAAGCTCGAAATTTTAAAACTTAATTATTATATATATATTTCAAACTCATTTTAGTTGACAAAAGTCAAACATGTCATAAGAATTATAAATACTTAATATATTATAGAAAAATTTCATGCACTCGTAGTTTATATGCATGTAGGGGAAAAATATCTATACACACAGTGAGAGTGTAAGTGTGTGTTTTGTCGGGGTGAAAGAGAGCGAGATGTGGATGGAGGAGGTTCGCTTCCACTTTGCCGACATGGATGGGTTTGGGTTCGGGACCCAGTCCAGCTTTCTCTTAGCTTCTTTTGCCCGTTTCCAACCCCTTACCTTTAAATTCTTGTACCTTACTCCTCATGTCTTACATGCCCTGATATTTAATTTAATTGGTGTTTCATTTTTTCGCGGCATTCGAAATTCTTTTTATGATTTTCAAATTTATCCTGTAGAAGTTTTATTGATGAATTTAGCAATATCACTACATTTAAGTAAGGTGAGCAACTCAAGGTGTCATTGATAATGGTACATTTATTACTCGTTAGTGGCTTGAAATTTTTGGGTTTTTTTTTTTTTTTTTTTTTTTACGGTGAAAATATTGTTACATTAATTATTATATCAGAAATTCTTTTGAATACATTTCAGTTACTACCAACAAAAAAGATAATTAATAACCAATAGTAGTATTAATAAATTAGAGAAATACTCATATTAAGGCTTGAAACTTGAGACGAATTATTTTAACAAAACAAAACTATTGTTCCACACATATTATAAGAACGCTTTTTTTCTTGGTAAGTGTCTCAAAATAATAATTTTACGACACTTGATATTATGAGTCTCCTACAAACACTAATAGTACTCCCTCTGTCCCAAATTACCTGTCGTTTTACATGTTTTCACACATATTAATGTACCTAATAAATAGTCTCAATTTTAGGGGAAAAATAAATTATATACCTAAAATACCCTTATTCTCTATTTATCTCAGCATTAACTATTTCCACGTTATTCAAGTTTTACACTCTCTCTCTTAAAAGCAAAATAGGAAAATATATAATTAGTATTGTATTGAAATCCTAAAACGATAAATAATTTGGGACAAAAAAATTTCTCTAAAACGATAAATAATTTGGGACATAGGGAGTATTATATTTAATGGGGAAAGACAAAAATGATTTTATAAATAAAGCGCTTTGACAAGTATGTCCCAAATATTTTTAGACCGGTCATCTTACCCCACAATTTTACAAATTTGAAGCATTTTTTTTTTACACTTTTAGTTATGACATAACCAACTATTTAAACACTACGATGAATAGATTTCTCTATGGGAAATTGATTTTTTGGTACCATAGGATAGACCTACTTGCAATTTTGGTACCATTATATTGGATACGAAAATGCAAATTTGGTACTATAGGATAGGTTTTCATTGTAACTTTGGTACCAAACCCAGTTTTTCCCAAAGGTAATGATAATTTAACCCCTATGAAATGCATAATGTTCAATTTATCTCCTCGTGGTTTATAAAAGAGCATTTTATCCCCTGAAATTTTGTAAAAGTTTCACATCGCCTCCCTGATATTTTTATAGGCGGCACTTTATCCACTTTTATTGTAATAATGTGGCATTTTACCTCCTGTGTTATGATAAATGTGACAATTTATCCCCCTATGTTATAAAATAGTTTGCATGCCTACTCTCAATTACGGCAAATGAGTTACACTCTCCGGCTGAAGGAGGTAAATTCAGGGGCGGACCTAGACGATGTTCGTTGGGGGGGTCAGGATTTTTTTAGTCACAAATTGTGGATTTTTTCGATTTTTGATAAAATGACATAAGTTAACTTAATAAAGTAATACTATAATTTTCTCTAAGGTTTATGGTAGAAAACTCTTTTTTTTTTTTGTTTTAATAAAATGACAAAAAAAATTAATTTAAGATATAGTAATACTATAAGTTTATCCAACAAAAGGTGAAAAAACATATCAACAGTTTTTTTCAGAGTACGAATTCTTAGATAACCAATACAGATATTTAAGATGCAATCAAGTGGAACAGAAGACCTGAAAAAGTCGAATGTGCCACTAATATGTGTAATGTAAAGGTAAAACTATGTTTTATGCTTCTACAATATACTATAATTTTGATCTCTTAATTCAAGACAAAATCATATAAATTTACAGTAGGTTAAAAAGTTTGAAGCTTGCATAAACCCAAAGTTCATAAAAACACATATTAACAAACACTATGAAAAGGAAAAGTTAAATAAACTTGCGAATGAAATGGAAAAAAATAAATATATCAAAAAACAAATTTATGTAAATTGAATTTTCATAAAAAGATGCCCCCCCCCCCCCCCCCCCCCCCCCCCCCTTACCACCACAGTCCCTACATATGTCTGCCCCTGGGTAAATTGCTTCATTAAAATTTTTATAGAGAGGTAAATTGATTTTTTCCAAATTATAGAGGGGTAAATTGAACATTATGTATTTCATAGGGGTAAATTGCCATTAACTTTGTAGAAAAATTGGATTTTGTATCAGAATTACAATGAAAACCTATCATGTGGTACCAAATTTACATTTTTATATTCAATGGTACCAAAAGTTCAAATTAACTTATCCTATAATACCAAAAAAAACAATTTTTCCATTTTTCTATCATAATCTGAAAATATCTATCTCATAATTATATAAAAAGGGTAGGTTGCCCTAATTACTGTAAGAATACCACGTAGTTGCAAATTGCAGCAGCTGACTAAATCTTCATTGGATTTGGTAGGAAATCGAAGCAATTTAGAGCATCTCCCATGGTTAGCACACCATTTCACCATTTCACCATTTTTCATGAAAGAATGGTGTTTTTGGCCTCCCATGGTTTTCATCAAAATTTACACCAAATTATAAAATAATAATATTTCACCATTTCATCATTTTTAGAGAATAGGATTTGGTTTGATCTCCCATGGTATTTCACCAAATGTGTCACCAAATAATAAATTTGATGGTTATCATAATTTTATTTCATTAAATTTTCAACACAATATTATCAATTTTAAAGTGTTATTTACAATTACAAATCATTTTTAAAAGTATTAAATTTTTATAACTATGTTAATTAAATTTTATGCTACATAAGTTATGAAAAATCATTAAAACATGTAACACAATTAACTCAAAATGTTATACATATAATAAAATCATAACATAAACAACATTTTCATAAACACTTGCATAATTAAACAACATTACAAACTGATAAAGAAAAAACAACATTGCAAAACGAAATAATCGTAACGAGTGGGTAAGTTATTAGAACGAAAATTTCATTTTCGTTTTTTATGAGTATTTCAATTTCGTATTATTTCTAGTTTCGTTTATTATCTTTTTATGTTGTTTAATGTTGTTTAATTAAATGTGTGTTTCATTAAGGAGTTTGTCGTCATGTATTTTATTTTCATGTATTATTTAGGTTTAATAATATAAATGTAGCTTATTGTCGTTTTATTAACAATGTATTTCATTAAAGGATTTGTTTCCGTTTATTGCATTTTAATTATTAATGATAATTAGTATATTTATTTGATAAAAATCAATAAATTAATTGATTATTATACCTAAAAATATACAATTAATTAACAATAATGTAAAGAATATTTATTTTTACTAACAATATTTCTTTATTAATAATAATTAATGTACATATTTAATAAAAGCCGATAAAATATTTAAAATATAGTTAAATACATTTAAATCATAATAAACATGTCAATACGTTGCTAATCATGCAATTAGATGCTAATTAATCAAATAGGGACAATTACACCAAATCCTATTTCTTTTCCTATATTTGGTGATAAATATAGGATTTGGTGTAAAAAATGATGAAATGGTGGAATGGTGGGAGATGTAAATTCCTTCACCAAAAAATTTGGTGTAAAAATAGGATTTGGTGAAATGGTGAAATGGTGGTTGACCACCATGGGAGGCTAAAAAAAAAATTCCTATATTTTTGGTGTTATGGTGATTTAGTGATTTAGGGTGGGAGGCTAAAAACATCTAAATTAGGTGGAAAAAATAGGATTTGGTGTACCATGGGAGATGCTCTTAGCCCTTCCAATTCTCATGTACAAACTCATAAATAAAACTACCCTATATATGTTCCCATAGTTGTACTCATGTCATTTAATCACCGAATTCTTACACCCCGTATTTAATGCACTGTCAAAAGACTTTAATAAATGTCGTTTACCATTAATGGGGAGGAGGGGCCATTATTTGGTGCCGTACGTTTTAATACCACGATATATATATATATAATCACTAATTATAATGAAAACTAAATAAACTAACTTTTCAGTTATCTCTTGAATCGGCAAAAAAGAAATATTGATCCTACAAATTATCCAGGAACGCAAAAATTAGAAACTTGCTGTTCCGACAAGCAATTTATATATTCTATATTTTAATTTTCTGCAATTTTGGTCCTCTTACCCGTAGTTTTGTCCTAAACTCGCCGAAATTGAAATTAATGTCTAAAAATTTTCACACAAACTAACAAATTAGGGATTTGGTCCCACCACATCATATTGTCAAATCAACTTAAATTGGTGGCAAAATAACACTTATTTTCCTCAATTTCTTCCCATTTATACCAATGTTTTAAGAACCGGACAGGGCAATGAACTGGTGAGTCAACTAACCACTAGTTTTGCCAATGTTATTTAAATCAGACCGGACCGACCGTGAACCGGAGGCCTGTCCGATCCGGACACACTCCTAAAATCGAATTCCTTGAAACCCAGTTTGAACCTCCCAGAACCGGTGGACCGATTTGGCCCGCGATTCTTACCTTTTTTTATGTCAAAAAATATTTTAATAAAAGTTGTAAAGAGAAGGATTTCAACACCATACCTATTGGATTAAAGGATCTTGGCTAGTTTGGCTACAAGAATTTTTGTTAATTTTTTAGACTACAAAGTTATAATTGTAACTAAATTTATTTATTGATTTATAATAATTAACTTCAAACTAATGTCTTACACATTATCAATGAAAATAATAGTTTTTAGTTTTATGACATAATTTTTTATTAATTTGTTCTCTTTGAACATATATAGCTTGAGTATCAAATGAATTTTTATTTATTTCTTTTTTTCAATTATATTTTTAGGTTAAGAGTTGTAAATCTTGATAGCCACATCGATATATTATGTAAACTTATTTTTGAATATTTGACTTTAAAATTAATATATCATAATCATATTCTAAAAATTTTAATCTCTTACTATATTGTATTTTTAACTTACACTTAAAAATATAAGCATGATATATTTATATGGACTTATTAATTAGTAACACATTTACATTACCGTTATAATAAACATAAGTTAGATAAATATTATACTGATTTTAATTTAAATATATCTAATTTTTTGTATATTTTTAATCAAGTACACGATTTGTTTAAATTTTTATGTACATAACATATATTTTATAATTAATATATTAATTATATCATTATGACGTCATACTGGTTCAACCAGTGGCCCGACCGTTCCAACCAGTAAAAGCAGGGGTCAATCGGCTCACCAATTTTTTTTTTGGTCCGGTTCTGAAAACATTGAGTTTTGCTGGTCGATTGGTCGGGCCACTGGTCGAATCGATATGACATCATTATTATATAATATTAATATTTAATTTTAATATATATACTATGTACAAAAAAAATAAAACATACTCCCTCTGTCCCAAATTATTTGTCGTGTTAGAGAAAAAAATTTGTCCCAAATTATTTGTCACTTTAGGATTTCAATACACCATTAATTACATATTTTAGGTATGTAAGAGAAAAAGTAAGAGAGAGAGTATAAAACTTGAATAACGTGTAAATAGCTAATGGTGAGATAAATAAAAAATACGGATATTTTAGGTATATAATTTATTTTTTCCCTAAAACTAAGGCTATTTAGTAGGTACCTTAATATGTGTGAAAACATGTAAAAAGATAAATAATTTGGGACAGAGGGAGTATCATTTAAATACTTACAAAAACTTAAAATTTAGTTTATAGGTTTCTAGTTATCATATATTATTAACTTATGTTGTCATAATAATAATTTAAATACAAAACATAATAATATAAAAATAACAATATTCAATTAAAATTATTTAAAATACAGAAAACAAAATAAGAGATTACTAATTCTACAATAAACTTTTACGATATACAAAATATAATCTAATCTCTTAAAAATTAAATTTGCTTAAAATATGAATTTAAAATTTTGCCCCTTTTTATCCTAATATTATAGTTTGAAATTAAAAAAAAAAAAATAAGACTAACATGTTTCATATTAAAAAAGTTATATCACTTGAAAGAAATTTAATACTAAAATGTACAAAAGAATTTTTTTCATTTGATGAACTAATAAAATATTAGGTATTTTACATTAGTTATCACAAATTAATTATAATACATTACATTTGAATGTTTCAAATTATATGTAAATTTGTTTAGAGAAATTTTTAGGTGTTTGGTTTAAGTGGTTGTAAGTCATTGATTGTTCCCTAAGGTCTTCCACTATCTACAAATTTTAAATATTTTTCAACGTTAAAAAAATAAATTAAAACTTTTTAAAAAAAGGACCAAACTGGCGATTCGTGGTTGAACCTGACTGGTTAATTAGGGATTTTTGGACCGAACAAGCCACCGGTTCGTGGTTGAACCTGCCAGTCCGGCCCGGTTTTAATACATTGCTTTATACTAATTATTATGACAAAAAATTAGAAACTCTATCCATATTTTCCTTTTCCCATAAATTATGGCAGTTTCTGGCAGTAATTTTATTTTCGGCAAATTTATGACTAAAATTACATGTAAGAGGATTAAAATTGCAGCAACTTAAAACATAAAAGATGTAATTGCTTGTCGAAACTACATGTATCATTTTTCCGCGTCCCTGAAAAAATAAAGGGACTAATATTGTCTTTTATCCCTTGAATATCTATCCGATGTTGTAGGAATGATCACAAACGGGTAAATACAATTGAGTTTAGCCGCAAATCATGTTGGGATATCTATTACAACATTATACATCTGAAGTATAATATTGATAGTTATCAAGAACGGATAATAAAATATTGGGTTTAGTCGAAAGTTATATATGTTGGGAATCTTGGGATATTATTCATTATAATACTGGATTTAGCTGAAAATTATATATGATAATTTTTCAATCCAGTAGATTACGGCACGATATATAAATTTGGAATGCAATAGCGATCCCAAATAATAAATTATATATTACCCAATTAAAAAATTGTATATACCCAGATAAATAGGATTTTTTTGTATATAGTATATAAAAATCTCATTAATTGCTACAAATAGTGCGCAATTATTCATAAATATTATGACTAATGAGGTTCCATGCACCTCTTATATATGCTTAATAATACCAACATTTATAATCAACATGGGGCTAACCCCCACTAACCAAAATACTTCCTAGTTAATTTTCTCAATGAACATTCATAGTAAAATATTAAAAAAATTGATCTAATTAATTTTCTCAATGAACATTCATAGTAAAATATATTAAATAGTATATCAAAAATCTCTAATTTTAGCACAAAACTACAAATACAAATAAAAAGAATAAAGAGATGAGCAAGAGAGAACCATTTTCTTTTTGGCCTCCTTACAAAAACACATGTCGTTATCCTTAGATATCAAATTGATTCCAAATCCCTCTAGTATGAATAAGATTTGAGGTGTCAACATCGACTCTGAATTATTTGATCCCTTCACATAATTCCAAACATTCCAAATTGCTCTCACGCATGCTCAAAATTAATTGAAATCCAAAAGTAAGATTTTAATTTCAATTTAATCATTGAACAAATTAATTATTAGTAAATCTATAGTATGTAGCTAGCTCTAACTACTGTATTTGAATTATAAAAATCAATGGACGCATTTTTTTGTGAACAAACTGACCTTTTGGAACGTCCTATGGATACGTTAATTAAAATAATTTGTGTTGTTTTCCTTTAAATTTACTTTAATAGTTTTATGTAATTATCGACTCGATCTATATTAAGAAATTAAAATTAAAAACGTGAAATCAATTTTTTTTGGTAAAATGGTTTTCATGTGTAGGAGTATAGAGTAACTACTGCATGATATTGACCACAATATTCAATTAAATTCCTCGAGCCACCCTATATATGGTGCTATGTTGCTATAGCTTCTTCTTTCTAATTTTATTTTTTTCTATCTTATAAATGTTTCTTCTATGTAATTGTAGCCTACAGCTGCACAAGTTCACACGAGTCAAAATTTGGAGAACAATGTCTATGTCTAGGTTGCAGTGCAAATAAATTGTGCCTTGCGCCTTGAGCATAAGATTAGAATAATCGACTAGTTGTTAGCTTTTTAGTTAATTACTTGAAAGAAAAAAAACAAAGAGGGCTATAACATGCCGCAAAATAACTAAAAAAATATAAAAAAATATAAAAAAATTACAAGAATCTTTTATTTAGTTGCATGACAATAATTTGTATTTCGCACAATAATTATTTTTACAAATATATTAGTGAAAATTTATACAATACTTCACTTGTTATTAATTAGTTGATAACAAAAAAAATGTCACTACTTCCTTTGGTGGGTTGGTTTTGGAACCCTTCTTATTTTAATGCATTGTACATTGAAAACATCAATGTACGTAATACTAAGGCCATCTCCAACATCCAAAGTATTTAAATTTCCCCCTCTCTCTTCTCTTCCCCCACCACTCCCCCGTCTATAGTCGCCTCCAAATCAAAATTAAAGTCATGGCTTCAGAGACTATTGAAGATGACAAAGATTCTGAAAATGTAACCGATTTTCGTTATTAGTACATTTTTAGAACATTATCGTGTTATTGGGTTGATTATATTAAGTATTTATCAAGTCCAAATCAAAATTTTGGCATTACATGGTTAAAATTCCGCTTTCCATTGATTAAAAGGTTGTTCTAGATTTGCAGTCGAATCTTCTCTTGTTCTGGTTCGCTCTCAATCCGAACTCGAGGACGAGTTCTTTCCAAACGGGGGAGAATGATGCAGAAGTATATTAGGAGAATATCGAAGGTCAAATCTTGTAGATTAATTTAAGTTATTTTGTTTACTTAGAAGTCTATAGATATTTTTCTTTTAGTTATTTCATTTTCATATAATTTTAGTAGTTATCTTGTTTCTTTTAGAAGTTTATCTATTTTCAGTGGTTATTTTATTTTAGCTATAAATGTCCGGCTTGTGGATAATTTTTAATTAGTTGTTTATTGATATTAAAAAAATAGAAGAGAATTTTCTCTCTCGGGTTTTTACCCATATTGGGTTCATTTTTATGCATTCCAGATTTATAGATTTATGATGAAAATTGGTCTGCAGAATAATCATTATTCTGCCCGACTTCAGTATCGCCCCCATCGGTTTAAAATTCTAGCTCCGGCCCTGATATAAAAATATTCAATAACGGGGCAAATATATCCACCTTTGTAATTATACCTCATGCACAACTTCCTAAACTCTAATTTATTCAACACTCATGGCCAACAACACGGATTTTGCAGAAGAGAAGTAAGATTATTGAACCAACCCCTCTCAAGGCATCACTCTCCGGAAGGGAAAAGAATGAGGTGGAGATGATGTTGCCTCCATTCTTTTTTTGTTTATTTTTTATATGTAGCAAAAATAATTAAAAATAATACATTTTATTTAATTTTTTAGAATAGAACTTCAATTTAAGAATATGAAATTTTATTTAATAAAAATATAACTTTAAAAAGATTTCTTTAATTTTTTTTTGTGTGAATTTAATAACATTGTAAGAAATGGTTAGGTTTTTTGTTTTAATTTATAAATTTATAATTTGTCTACGAGGGGTAAAAATTAAAAAAAATGGAGTTTAACGTTTATATTTTTTAACTTAATTCTAAAAAACATAAATTTAATTTAATTAATTAAAATAAGTTTAATTTAATTTTTTTAAATGGAAATTTAATTTAAGAATAAGGAATTTTAATTAATAAAAATGTAACTTTAAAAAAAGATTTTTTAATTTAACATTTCTTTAAATACGATTTCTACGTCATTAATACGATTAAATTTAACAATTATATATTGAAACACTTGGGTTCATATATATATTTAGGCATCTAAAAATATACTGATTACATAAAAAAGAAGGGAAGGGGAAGAAAATTAGAATGTATTATTACATAAAAGTTCGATTACATACATAATTTTGTTTATTTTTTTTATTATTATTATTAAGTGAGAGTGGAGAAGAAAATAATTTGGAATTAAATAGAGGGGGAAGATTGATACATTGAATTTAACCGAAAAATGTGAAGGGGAAGGGGAAGGGGTGAAAAAATACATTAGAGATACACTAAGGATTCTTAAATTCTTTGTTAGAGATGACAAATGTGGTTATTGAACGTCACTTAAGTACCCAAACAGAAGTGTGAATTGCAGTTCTCGCACTAAAAATAACAGAGTTCGAGTATGTAGTTCATCGGGTAATCTAGATATTTATTGTTCTCGTGCTCAGAATTGATAGACATGCATTGTTTTTTCCATTTCATCAAAAAAGGGCAAGAAATCAGCCAAAAGAAATCGAAAAGAAAAACACATATCAAAGTAATAAATCAAATTAGTCGATTATCAAGATTTCTAAACCATTATAAAAAAAATCGTCTAGTAAGCATCAAATTGCCTATCAACAAGAAATCTATGTCATCTTGGTAATTTTTCTAGTTTAATACTAGTATGCTTGTTTGGTTGCATGCAACTATATGTATATTCAGAACTATATGTGGCATGTGGGCAACAATTAGCTATAGTAGCTCGAGTGATTAAAAGTTACTTCCTTCGTGTCATATTAATTGGCACATTTCTTGTTTTCACACAGATTAAGATACATCATTATTACATATTTTTTTATGATAAAATGCCTCAAATACCCTTTATAATGATTACTACTTTTTAATTTTTTATTAGTGAGTGGTGACCATTGGGTTTCACAACTCCAACGAGAGAAAGGGGTAAAATTGAAAAAAATGCTTGGAAAACTCAAACATGCCAATTAATTTAAAATAAAAATATTTGACAAATGTGTCAATTAATATGAAACGGAGAGAGTAGTAGTTTTGTCGAGGGCCAGGGATGAATTCCCAATGCATGAATGGAACACAATGCGCATTGGGAAAAGACCACGTACGTAAAATTAACATTATTTTTACTCTGTGTAGTTTGTTATTATGAGGAGTAATAGGGAATGCACACATATAATATTAAATGCCCTGCACAGAAAATTGTGAAGTTTTCAATTTTGTCCAAAGAAGAAGTGTTTTTTGGGGGTGGATTTCCAAAGAAGAACAATAAACCTACGGCATATCATCGATGCTTGAGAATAACACCTACCTAGGCATGTTGTCCAAAGGCGTGTCTAATTAATTACTACTCTAAGAGCTTTATTATTAATATTAATTTCTTGGTCAAAATAACAAGGAAGATATGAGGGAGTCTGTCCTCAACTTGTCCTGGTTTTGCATACATTGCTTCAATCTAGACCCAGATCTTGTTAATTACATTATACATGTGTTTATTTATATTTTGTGGGAGCTAATGCCAATTTATCCATTTGTGAAATGCATAATGTTCATTTTACCTTCTTGTGATTTGAAAGATAACATTTTATACCCCTGTGAAAATTTTAAAGGAGTAATTTACCACCTTCAGCCGGAGAATGTAACTCACTCGCCGAAATTGAAAGTGAACATGAAAAGTGTTTTTGTAATATAGGGGATAAAGTAAAGCATTTATCATAACATTGTAGGGTAAAGTGTCACATTTATTATAAACACATGGGGTGTAGTGCCACATATAAGAGGGATAATTTTTTGTTATATTTTTTAAGTTTGAGAATATCATGGATGCAGTGTGAAACTTTTATTAGATAATAGTGGGTAAAATGATATTTTTCAATATAGGGAGGTAAATTGAACTTTGTGCATATCACATGGGGTAAAATTTCATTAACCATGGATCAAAGTTTCATTTCTAATGTATGTTTCAGTCAGCTAATATTAAAACTTTTCGGAAAAAATTCGAAAACATTAGGAAAAATTATAAAATTAATTACTAAATTAAGAAGAATAAGTGTGTTCCAAAACATACAAATAGTTTCAAAATTAAATTTCATATTTGTTTTCATTAAATCAAAAATGATTTTTTTTTAAAAATTTTCGACGAAAACAGTGGAAATTTCGATCTATGCCGTTAACTCTATTTTGTGGTTAGCATCTAAAATTATTTAATCACGTTGTTCATTTGAATGTGACCGTAGTTGAATTAAACTAAAAATTTTACAGACTATCAATTCTTATAGCTTGATTATGTTACTGATTACTGTCACATTTATATATAAAGAAGAAGAATTTACAATATTCATCACAATATATGTACTTGCAATTCTCACACACAAAATAAGAGCCCATTTGCATCATATATTGTAATGACAATATATTGGACAACATTTACCTCATCTCAAATTCGTCATCTCTCATCTCAAGTCTTAGCTTGTAATTTTTTCAAGATCCTTTTTGTGTTTTATTACTATAATTATATGTGTGCTTCATTTAAACAAGAGTAATTAAAATACAATATCATTGTGTGGAAAAATTAAAACAGCTATGTTTCCAAAGGTAACCTGGATTAAATCAAGCCCGGAGAATAAGGCTGAGGGCAGACCCTTTGGATCAAATTCCAATGGGTTATTGTTATGTTAGTCAATACTCATGGCAACAACAATCAATTTCTTTATAAGTAGTAATTTGTAGCACAAGACAAGAACCTACACTCTGCATATCAAATTTAATAATAAATTATTGGTGGGGAAGATGTAGATAGATAAATTAACATTAGTGTTAGTGGCAATGCAATGCCTTGGAATTGAAGATGGATCCTGTTTGATACTAGTACATATATATTATCAAGGTTGTTGGCTTGGCGACCTAAAGAAGACAAAATCCTATAAAATTATTTGGAAATTTGCTTCCATACGTTTCAAAGTAAATTAAAGTAATAAATCCTAGATGCTTCTCTAATTTATTGTATTATCATTAGTCATCGATCTTCGCCATTATATATATATATATATATATATGTCCTTTGTTTTAAAAATATACTTTAATTTAAAAAGCCACTTGCCTGAAAATTTGGTGTTCACATATATTGACTAAGAATGTGGTTATTGAACGCCACTTAATTTCGTGTCGGTTTATTTGTCATCTTCCAGCTGCGATTAGATGAAATTTTGTAGTAGAATTCTAGTCTTAATCAATTACTAACCTCATTTTTAAGAGGATAATTGAATTGTAACTAGGAAATCTTCAAGTTATTCACATAAAAATTAAGTAAACTTCACAACTTAAACATTATGCATTGGTTTCAAACACAACGAGACGATCGATCAGTTATTTTTTTTGAAAAGAAAAATAAAATAAAAATAAAAAGTCAATTAACAAGATGAGAGTTATTCAAAGGCCGGTTATGTACTCAACATGCAAAGATATGTAACAGGATTGACTAAATTAATGATTAATGAGGATTGATATGTTTTCATATCTATGTAAACTAATAACAATTTGGACGCAATTATCGAATATTCGCACGCATTAGAGGAGAGGATTATTATACTAACAAATTGGTTTCTGGCATGTGACAAGATCTTGGGATTGAGTCTCTAGGCACGAGCTCGGGGACCAGTCTTCCTCTTCCGGAAAATATGTTCTAATTAATCTTTTTTAATTGTATGCGATAATTAATTCGCATATTTATGCTTAATAAATATATATTTAATGCGAGGTATGACATAATCATTTGTACTGAAATTTGATTTCTAATGGATTCTCATCACCCTTTTTTATTTTATTTTTATTTGCCATTGATATATCCGCAAATTAGCTTCAAATTGAGCCACGTTCTATGGTATCAAGAATATTCAAGATAATATATTGTCAACCCAACACTTTTGTGATTATTTCAACTTGATTAATTATCATATTTATTATAGAATTTGATATTTCAAGTAGTTAGGGCATGTTTGGAAGAGTTCTGACACGATTTCACGGGTTTTGTGAAGCTGGATCGATCAAAATTATTATAAATGAAGTTTGACAAAACCTATAAAACTCATCACAAATCTATACAAACACAAACTCTTGGAACCTACCCGCAACCCAATAAAACTTTGATTTGACACTGCATACTTTTTCTCCCTCAAAAACCCCAACATTTAAATTTAATCTAAATGAAATATCAATTTTTTCAAAACCACAAAATCTAACATCCAAACTCAATTCAAAATTAGTTTTAAAATTTTCATCGAAACGATCAAACCTAATTTTTTAAACTAAAACCCGCGAAATCGAGTCAAAAACCTAACCAAATATACCCTAACATGTGCTTGAGAAGTACAAGCATATTCATCTACTTCGTACTAGCCTCTTAATTCAGATAGTTATACATTTGAAATTCTAGATGAATATACTCTTCGAGTGTATTATCATGGGGAAAGAATAAAATCATGACGCACACATGAGCCCACCAAAGAGGAGAACATTGGGCCTATATATGATTCATTACTTGTATGCATGAAAAATAAAGGATAATAACTTGGACTGAAGGCCCAATTTCTGAAATCCTTTTCCGCCCAAATTTCACGCAAAATAAACTCATCTGGGCCTGCTTATTTCAATTGTAAAATTCCAAAGAAAGAAAGGAGGACAAAATCAATTTCATATCAATTAAATAGTTTATGATCTATATATTTGACATGGAAGAACGATTAAAAAAAAATCATACAACTAAAAAAATTGTTTGAGTTATTGATAAACAATAATTTATGATTTATTCGGCAATATGTTTTATTTATTTATTTTTACCTCTATGAAATATATTATATGTCCATCTTCAGTAGTAGTAGCGAAGCACTAGTAAAACATTACGAAATCTTTTTACATTTATTTTTCACAGTACACGTGTTACTTAAAGAAAGAACAACAAAACCGTTTGATACAAATACAATGAGACAGTTAAATTCGAACTAGGATTCCCACAAGTGATTGAAGTCAAAATTGTTTGAGATACAGGACTCTCTCTCCTCTTTTCCCTCTCCTTTTTTCCCTCTAATTCCAATTTCCCCCAAATTTTCACTTATAAACCCTAGTTTCCACGATTCTCTTTATCCTTCTAATTATACTTAGAATTAGAGAAAATGGAAGACACGGAGAAGAACAAGCTGTTTGTTGGGGGCATCTCGTGGCAGACTACGGAAGATGTTCTGAAAGAGCATTTTGGGAAATACGGCGCCGTTTCGGAATCCGTTATTTGTGTAGATCGTTATACTGGCAGCCCTAGGGGATTCGGTTTTGTTACGTTCGCTGAATCTTCGGCTGTTGATCGTGTTCTCGAGGATTCCCATCAAATTCTAAGTAGAACGGTCTGTTCTGATTTTTTTCTTTTCCTTTACTCACTTTTACAACCACTGTTATTTTACACACTATTTTTCGCTTATAATGGCTAAAGTTTAATAATTTATAATGTGTGTCATCGTGTGAGGTTTCTTTTTCTTTTCCTCTGTTTCTTTCATTGAATATTCTTTTCTATTTTCAGAATGTGGGTATTTGAGGTCCTTCGTGCTCTTTTTTATTCTAAATTGTTTTGTACGGATTTTTGTTTATGGTTTATTTGTTGTTTACTAACAAAATATTATTTTTTGTAATTAAGATTTTTTTTGGGTTGGGGGGGGTGGGTGGATTGCCTAATTTTGATATGTTAATTGTAACCGTATTTTATTTCCATAAAGTCTGAAAAATTATCTATTGCTAATATTAATGTGTCCATGGGGTTAACTACTATTCCTTTCGATAGGTAGAGGTGAAAAGGGCAGTTCCCAGGAGTGAACAACAAAGTCAACAACAGCATGATAGGGGATTCAATAGGAATAATAGTAGGAGTAACAGTCGGAACACTGATGAGTTTAGGACAAAGAAGATCTTCGTAGGGGGTTTGTCAGCTAACGTAACCGAGGAAGAATTCAAAAGTTGCTTTGAAAAGTTTGGTAG
This sequence comes from Penstemon davidsonii, assembly GCA_034814905.1. NCBI lineage: Eukaryota > Viridiplantae > Streptophyta > Magnoliopsida > Lamiales > Plantaginaceae > Penstemon > Penstemon davidsonii. Next base: position 19,785,016 of record JAYDYQ010002685.1, read on the forward strand.
GATTACAGATGTAGTTGTGATGCATGATAATGCAACCCATAGGCCAAGAGGTTTCGGGTTTATTACTTTCGAGTCCGAGGATTCCGTTGAAGAGGTTATGCAGAAGAATTTTCATGAGTTGGCTGGTAAGCTTGTCGAGGTCAAAAGAGCCGTGCCTAAGGATGGAATTAGCAGTAGTAGCAATAGTCATAATGGAAGGCTAGCTGGTGAAAGGCCCCTAGACTCTAACTCTTTTCAGCAAGTGAATTACACTCCTTACAGTACGAGTTTTGGGTATTACCCGTCTGGATATAGTAATGTTCCATGGTACCCTTATGGAGCTGGAATTTTCAATAGTGGTTATCCTTATGGATTTGGTTATGGACTCCCTCCAGTTGGCCCAAGAAGTCCTTGGAATCCTCCAGTGGTCAGTGTTGGGGGAAGCTTGTTGCCTTATCGAAATGCTGCTCCTTTTTATCCCACGTATGTAAATGGTTTGGCTGCAAATGGGTATAGTGGGATTTTGGGCAATGGCTCGACTCAACTGCGCACTGGGAATGGTCAAAGTGCTGCTGTGTCTACTGGTAGATGACTTCTATCAAGCTTCTAATTCTAGCTGACTACATTGGACTTGGTTGTGGATATTGATAGGTTAGAAATTTCTCACTGACGTGGTTGGGGCTATCATACATTCATTATTTAATGTCGAAACTTCTAATGTCTTTTAAATTGTTAAAAAGATTTGGTGTGCATTTTTATTTTTAGCGACAATAATTCATGGATTCAGGATTGGGGACTATTGTAACATAATATTTATTTTTCTTTTACCGTTTGATGATGCTTTTCCATTTTCACTGACAAAATGTTGGTGCTTGCTGCCCATGTTTTATATTGTGAATCAGTATATTTCTGTTGAACGATGAAATGTTTTGTTGTGATTCTTGGTTGAATTTTAATTTGTTAGGATGATCTTGCTTGTGACTTTTACAGTCGTTACATTTGAACTTGTTTGATTAGTTTATGGTGTATGGTTTCTGGTACCCTTAACCGGGACTGAGTTTTCCTGGATGTCCTGATATGGTTTTGGGTCTCCTCTATTATATCAACCTTTAAGAGAGTGGGGTTCACCACCACCTCACTAGGCTAATCTCATGTCGGCATACTTTTATCGAAATACTTCAAAGTCGAGATGGGCATCATATTATTGTTCTCTCTGTCAAAAGCTGAGTCTTTTGATTCCAAAGATTGGTTTGGTTCACCTAGATTTTGCAATCTCACTTTGGTTTCTGTATCTGGATCTGACCAATGGAAACTACCTCGTTCCACCCCCACCATCTCCATCCCTTCAGTCGAACACTCGGGTAACACACTAACAACAACTGTGTTTGTTTTGGGTCGACATACATGCTGAATGTGGTGAAAGAGATTTAACTCGCTATGGCCAGAGTCTTACCCATAATGGAGTCAATTTATTTTCTGTTACGCGTTTTGATGTTGTTTGTGTCCAAATGACGGAGAGTAGTTTGGGGTTGTATGATGCTTCCAATTTTGCCATTTTGGTATTCTGATTATGCAAAGATCTGACTTTGGGGTGATTATTTGGAACTGCATTCTTACTCAGCTCTTGAGGAGATATATGAAGCTTCCAAGGCTTTAGTTAATCACGGCTGAACATAGTGTTTTTCTTTGTCTATAGCACAAGAACTTTTGGTTTGCTCAAGTTAGTTTCCGAGATTATAGTGTTGGTTGTAATGTTCTAGTTTATACTTATACTAATGTTGGTGGTAATTTACTTATTGTAATTTATTAATATATATATTAAAATAATATTGCTATGTAATAATCTAATTTTTCATTTTATTAAAGTCTGAAAGAAAGCTGAATGAAAAGTTGAAGTGCTGGTAGTGTGCTGTGTTCTTGTCCATCTTGTTTTAGTATCCCAACTATCGGAATTTACCAAGTCAGGGAAATTCCAATCGCTTTTTTTTTCCTAAAAAAAAAAATAAACAAAATTGACTACTACATATCATTATCTTAATTAAACAAATCAATTATGATTTCTCCCTCCTTGTTGATATGGATCAAACATTCTCGTCTCTTTTCCGTCAGAAAATAAAAAGTTGAGAAATAATTATTCAATTTATGAAAATACAATTATGAACATTTTTTTTAATCGAGATATATAGGCCCTTAAGCATGACTTTTCGCATTGTTCTTCACATTAGGTGGACACAAATTATATAGCCTTGAATTGATTCAATATAATTTTGTTACTTCATAATCAGAGAGGCAGTTTGTCAGAGTAAGACATTAAAACGTGAGTCATACGTACCAGAAATCAGTGTGGATAATTTCTGGTGAGTTTGGATAGGATCCGAATACTTCTAATGAATGGAAGTTTGCATTACAGACAAACAAATTAGGTCAGACTTTAAGACAAATTAGACTCCATATATATAAAAACAAAAATACAAAATGGGCTTGAACCTATAATTGTATGAATGTAACTATAATGGAATGTTGAATTCCTAAGATTTTCCTTAATGGAATGTTAAATTCCTAAGATATGATTTTGTAGGATTATGTTGGAATTTTCGTATAAAGATTTTTCTAAACTGATCATCGATAATGCACAATAGAATGTGGCATGCTGGTTGTGTTCGCATTCCGTCGCTTCTAATTAAGTGGGAGCTAGGTCTGTTGTCTAGCAAAGTTTATGTTTTTTAATTAACCGAAACGAAAATTAGGTGTAATTTTGAAACTATTTGTTTGTCTTAAATTTTGTCACTTTTCTTAACTTAGTAACTTTTTTTACAACTTTTCCTAATGTTTTCAAAAAATTCTCGAAATTTTTTCAATATGTAACTGACCGAAACATACACTCGAAATAAAATTTTGATCCATGATGTCAATCCCCTTTTAATTTTCTCAAGTCATTTGAGTTCAATTTCACATTTTCCTATAAAAAGACTTTATTGAAGTAACTTTCTTAATTTACAAAAAAAAAATAAAAAAATAAAGAAGAAACAGAAAAATAGGAACATACGTTTCACTTTTAAATTTTAATCCGAAACTATTTTAGGTGAAGAAAATAAATTAATTAAATAAACAGCATAGGATATGGCGATATGCACACAAAATAGTGGCCTAAGTTTTACCAACTAAACCGAAAATCAATCAATACAATGGTACCTCTTCTAGGCCAAGCCGCTGCAGCCGGTGGCGGAGGAGCAATCCTCTCCTCAGCCCACCACTGCTCCCTCAAATTCGCCCATCCAATCCCACCTCTCTTCTCCAAACGCCGCCCAAAATTCCCCCTCTCCCACCGCCCCCTCAAACCTCTTACCGCCTCCAACGCCGCTGACAGCAAACCCACCATCACCACTTCCACCGCGGTCCCTATCGAAGACGAGAGCTCTAACTCTATTTCCTTCGTGGGCCAAGAAAATGTCCCCCTTGAAGGTGTTATTCAGTTCGAAAAACCCAACTCTAATTCCCTTTTTGCTAAATGGAGGTATGATGTACGTATTCATGGAAAAAAAATTGTATCTTTTAGGACTGTTACATATTTGTATTCAGTTTTATTGAAAGGGTGGAATTGTAATTTGCAGTCGAGTGGCTCTTTTGGCTGGTGGAGATGTGGCGGCTTTGCTATTATTCTCTGCAATTGGAAGGTTTAGTCATGGATTCTCTGTTTTCGATGTCGAAACCTTTAGAACTGCTGACCCTTTTATTGCTGGTGTGTTTTCCTTATTCCTCTTAAAGTACATTTTTAGTTACTTGTGTTTCCTTTGTTTTGAGAAATGTTTGTTTATGTATGTGGGATTGAGAAAGTGAGTTGTATTACATTTACTTCTTCAGAAACAAAGATTCAATTTTTCATTAAAAAAGAGAAAGTAAGTTGTATTTGTTATTTTTGTGTTGTAGGATGGTTCTTGAGTGCATATTTTCTTGGGGGATATGGAGAGGAAGGCCGAGGATTGAATGGTCGGTGGAGGGCCATTGTTGCTGCCACCAAGTCTTGGTCTTTGGGTATTCCGGTAACTACACTTCCATTATAATAATTTTTGTCTTTTTTTTAGTTCTTACATTAATAGTGATTCATTTCTATTTCTCTAGATAGAACAAGTGTATAAATTTTATATCTTGCTAACGATTTGATAGCACCTAGAAGTATTTTGGGTTCTGGTGTGATACATTTTGCACACTCGAGTTTTATATTTAGCTCACTAATAAAGTAAATAACTATCAAGTAACCAATAATGTCCCCCTTTTTTTTTTCCTGAGAAAGTAGAATAGGAGTGAAATAAAATTGAAAGACTAGAATTGCTAAAAAAGATGTATGTTGGTTTGGAATCATATCAGAGAGGATGCTTGAGTTGACTAGAATATAATGCTCTCAGCGTTAGTTTTGGGAGGTGATGACACGTTCTTCTCAATTGAGTCACAACTTATAATAATGATTATTTTTCTAATTTTTGGAGGAGGTGTGACTTGACCTAAAATAAGAGAGCAAAAAGGCAGAAAGGATGAAAACCTTAGAAAGTTCCTAGCGATTGAATAAATGTACGACTGCTGAGATACTCTTTTTGTCGATCTGATATCAATGTCAATTCGTCCCTTCTTTTAGGATCTGCAGAACTCTCCATGCTCATGATGCATAAATATTAATCGTATCATAAATTTGCAAATTGATGAGCCTTCTAAGATTTTCATTCAAATAGAGATAAGCCAAGTTGTGTGTGTGTATCATTATTTGATGCTGCAGAAGATATCCAACCTAAATAATGCTCGCTTCATAATATACACATGATGTAAAATTCCTTCAGTCATAAATGTAGCATATATTTTACTCAATAGATATAGAACCTTAAAAAGTAATTGTTGTGAGATGTACTTACTGGCTTCAAGTTGCATCCCTTGTATACTTACTGCAGTTGGGAATGGTAATAAGGACAGTGACAATTGGACACACACCACCAACCAATTTTATATTAGTTACAATGGGCAGCACTGCTGTATTACTTATTGGATGGAGAGCACTTCTGTTCACCCTTTTCCCTCCCGTTGATAACGCAAAGAAGAAGAATGATTTATACAAACATGGCAGCGCTTTTGAACTGTTTGAGGTACGTACGTGTTATTTACTCAAGTTTGTTTGGTAACTTCTTTGTTTGCTTTTATGAGAGTGTGGAGTACATTATAAGTTGTTTATCAAGATAGAGATTTGGTATGGCTTCAATTTTCTAACATACGAGACTACATTTGAAATTGTTGCAGTTGCTTACATCATTGGTGAGAAGATGGTGATACTTGTAAGCAGGCGTGATGTTTGTTCTTTATCGAGGTAACTACTGTAAAAATGTAATTCCTTCAGTTTGTGTAATGATATGTTCATTGTGCAGCTCAAATTAAGTATTGAATTATGTTATTAACAAACCCATAAGAAGTCTTGATATTTGGTAAATGCATGTCTTTTCTTCAACTCCATTAAGGCTATGTTTAGTGCTTAAGCTATAGTGAGTAAAATGTTAAAGAAAAATGTTTTTGTTGCACCAAATGACATGACATTGAGATTTAATTAGAGTGGTTGGAATGTAATTTGATAGTCAATGAAGTGGATTGTAATTTGATTTGAATGATTATCCAATACAATTGTACGTAATATGGCTGGGTTCTATTGGGCCTAAGTATGAATTCATAGGTGTGGTCTCAGATGTATGTTAAAATAGGAAAATGTCCAAGAACGAGAATTGGGTTAGGTTAACATGTACCCAGTACCATCCTTTAAGCAGTCCCAACTTTTTAGTAAAACATGTTGCAAACTGGATCGGTAAATGGATTCGAATCGGATCTAGTATCTTTTTTTTTATAAAAAAAAAAATGGATTTGGATACAACGGTGGGTTCATTTAACAAGAACCGTTGGGACAAAAATCTATCTTAAGCCCTTATCTGATCTGACGGACTGAAGAAGGTGAGGCAATAGCTTAGCTAGGTCTGCTGGCTGAAGCAGCGCATAGCCCTGGCCAGCCTGTATTGTAATGGAAATGCTACCTACCCCACAAAATTTAATTTTGTCAGAAAAATGTTTTCATGTCAATTTATTTATCTATGTTACATATACTGACTGTCTTCATAGGATCTTTTATTCAAAGATATGCAGCCAATCACTCACACATACATACATACTTTTATTCTAAATAATTCAATTGATTAATCACATCATCATCACCCCTCCAACCCTATCCCTCTCCTCATTTCTTAGGGTTATAAAGTCAAAGGTTATTTAAAATGAGGAAGACAAAGACACACAAAAAAAAAAAAGAACTTTAGAAAATGAATGAAATTAGTCAAATGACCAATAAAAAAAATCTAAACCTATTTGGGAGCTCAATTAGCTAAAAATAAGATTTACTTCCTCTGTCCAAAAGTTTTCGCTCCATTAGCTGGTACGGCGTAAAGTCAAAGTAATTGTTCTTGGCTAATTTAATATATTTACATTTATAATAATATTTAATATTATAACATTACTACTACTAAAATAAATTAATTAGATTATTCTAATGCCATATTCGAACTCGACTCATATTAGAATTAACTATTCTCATTGCGTATTTGGAATATTTAAATATCAAAAGATTTTTAAGATAAACAAGTAAGTAATACATGCACCAAAAATTGAAGTATTTGTTTTCTTTACACATTTCTAGGAAAGCTTTGACATGGTTGGTCTTAAATTCTACAAACACCATTGAAGGAAAAGAAATCTCATAGTCGTCTATCTATTTTTAGGCAAAGGAACTGAGATCATCTCAACCATTGCATCAGCATAAACATTAAAGTAAAAGTGTCCTCTTCTTTATCAACTCTCTCTCTCTCAAATGTGAAATGGACCAGCTGCATGCAGAGTTGAGTTGAATTTTAATTAATTATATCTGATACAGGTAAGTCCCCCACCCCCATTTAATGTACCCCACCTTGTTTGGACGTTAATCAGAAAATGCTTTTTAGAAAGAGATAAAATAATGAAAATATATATATGGATTTTGTCTTAATAATGTTGTACATGGTTTGTTGTTATACTATTGCAATTGCATATCTACTCTGTTTCTTAGGCTATTACTCTGTTTGTGACATAAAAATAGGGAGAATCTATTGTGATTTTGACCATACAATTAGGCTTAGATTGTGACTTATCACAATGGAATGGATTTGTATTCTTCTTCTTCTTCACTATATGCAACCTATATTTGTAACTAACTACTACTAGCTACTACTTGTCTAAAAGAACCTACTACTAGATAGTTTAGGCTTTCATTTTTACAACTATATATATTTTTTTATTACTCTTATATTCATATCTTTTTTTAATTACAAATATATATATATATTTTTTTTTTATAAACAAATGTACGTAGGTACATTAAGGCTATGTTTGGTTTATAAATCTCAGTCAGTAAAATGATAAGTCAAATACAAACACTGAATGCAAAGACAAATATTATTCCAAGCGTTTTACTTAACTATTTATTATCAATTTTGGCCGGGTTTGCACCGTTTCAGTCAGCATAGTTGATTTGGGAGTTCGGAGCAAAACTTTTGAAAAACTATTTAATTGATTTTATATAATGCATGGAAAATAGATGATGGTGTCATGAGAAATAGTAATTTGATGAGATTTGATAAGGCCATCTCCAGCCGAACCGGGGAGGCAAGCAACAGCCCCCCCGTCGGCTGGAGACGGATCTCCCCCCGGATGGGCAGGCAAGCATCCGGGGGGAGTTGCTTGCCTGCTGGCAAGCAGGCAGGCAGGGGTTGCCTGCCTGCCTGCCTGCTGCTGGACGCGCCCATCTTACTTTTTTTTTTTTTTTTTTTTTTTTTGCAATTTGTCACGAGAGGGAGAAGGAAAAGAAAAGAAAAGGCTGAACATAGCAATTGTTTGTTTTCATCTTTTAGCAACTGATTCATCTCATTTTTTATTGTTAGAATTAATTTCACTTGCTTACTTCTCATACTCACGATCGCAAATCTTATAACTTTCACCTGCTAGTGGATTGCTGGATTTAATTTCACCTACTTGCTAGATCTCCCGATTCAATTTCAATTGCTGTGACGTGCTTGCTTCACCTGCGTGCTGGTGTTCATCTTTTATCAATAGATCTCATTATTCTATTGTTAGAATTAATTGCACCTGCTTGCTTTTCATTCTCACGATTCAATTTGTGCTGAGTCATGAAAAAAAAAAAGCTTTTTACATTTGAAACGTCTATATGATTAATTGGTTGTAGATTAGATTCGTGATTAAAATTAACACTTATTAACACTTGAAAATTATGTTTAATATATAAAAACTTTTTAACACTTATTAATTATGGTTTCATGTTTTCTTTAAAAAAAAAAACTTAAAGATACAATGTTTTCAAATCAATGGGGAGCAACCTAGGCGATTCTGATTTTAGCCGTGATTTCTCTCCATAGGCCCATGATCCAACTTGTTGTAGTGTTTGTTGTGTTTCTTTAATTATGTTTAGTTGTTGGTGTTTCCCTTGAAAATTATGTTTTGTTTTAGTGTGTAATAGTTGTTTTTCTTTTCACTCCAAGTGCATTAATAATAATTGTTGATGTTTTTCTTTAATTATGTTTACTCGTTTTTATTTTTATGAATGCCTTATTATTATTATTATTATTATTATTATTATTGTTATTATTATTATTGTTGTTGTTGTTGTTGTTAAGTGAGAGTGGGGAAAGTTTGAGATTGAAATAAATGTTTTGAATTGTTGGTTCGGTTGGAGATGACTGATTTGGCAAGGCAGGCAGGCAGGCAAGCAGACAGGCAGACATGAGGGGGCTATTGCCTGCTTCGGCTGGAGATGGCCTAACATATACGGCTGGACTTGAAGTCGAGTTAAAGAATTTGATTTATATTTTAGCTTGATTTTACCGGACGGTTGAAAAACAATCCATAAAAGTAAACACCCGCCCTATATATGTCATTGTTTGGGGTTCAGGCTTTAACATCTGTTGTCGTTCTCAGATGTTAAGGTAGCAGTGACCTTTCACAAAAATAAATACACTTAATTTTAATTATTTTTTCCTACTTTTTTTTTTTCTGAATTAGTATTATATAGTAGTAATTTTATTATTTTATCTAAAGAAAAAGAAAAACATCCGTATCCCCACCTCTCCTCATTGGGCAATTTAGTGCGATCTCCTCTTAGATTTTGTTTTGGATTTTGTGTTCCAATGTCTCTCCCACTTAATTCTCACGTGAATGTGTACTCGGTTTTAATTAAATCCATTCCTGTTACTGTTAGTAGATTTCATTCATTTATTCTTCATTACATACATACATATCTTATGTGTGTGTGTGTTTGTTTGTTTTTTAGTGTGTGTTTCTGAGAGTAAAAATTAATAGTGTACGGGTTTTCTTTTCCAGCAGGCTAACGGGTTGCTGTTGCTGCCTGCAGAATCATAAACTGCACTGCCTGGCATGCATGTGTCATCTTATATACATACATATATATATATATATATATATATATATGTATGCATAATGCATGCCTGTCTTTTTCTTTTTATATATGTTGGATTATTGGAAGCAAACAAGTCAAGGAGGAAAAACTAAACAACATTATGTAGCTAGGGTAAAAACTGAAAATTTAATAAAGTGGGTTGTGGATTGAGTCGATTCATGAAAAAATTCACAACCGGCCAATATTAGTATTAAAATTGAAACTTCAATTGTGATCATGGACTAAAATTTATATGCGTTTTTTTTTTATTGTTTTTGGGTCACTCACTGCAAAAATATAGGTTAATATCCACTTTAATATATTTTTTTGATTTATAATTTTTTCAAATATTTCTTGAAATTTATAAAATTTAAAAAATATATATTATAATATTTTTTATGGAATATACCAAGAAAATAGAATTTTGATGTATAGCGTTATCCCTTTCTATATTTTCTTATTAGATATAATTAATAAATACTTGGAGACATGGATTGGAATTTATATGTTAGAGCCCCCATGCTTAACAATGAAGAGTTGAGTTGGATGATTATTTTACATTGAAGACCTTATATATATTAGATGAAAATTGAGGTGATATTTTATTTTGAGTGTTGATTTCCTTTCAGAAGAAGAAAAAATGATGATTTGATGGCATTTATTATGGTTAGAAAATTTGATTAAAACAAAAATATTTGGATCTTTATTAGAGCACATTTGATTAGAAGAATTTGCGTTGACAGTTCAAGCACCCATAATTCTATAGCTGTACGTTTTTCTTTTCGTTTTTCATAGGTTAACTTGTAGTTGTTTATTGGAGTATTTGAAAATGCTCTCAGCCAGGCGGTCATGGATATTTTGTCAACTATTTGATGGAGGCAAAAGCAAATTAAAATCTGACATAAAGGTGAATGTACAACAATATAAGCCTTAGCATGCCTTCTAGCTTTATCTTTTCATGCATAAAACATTAGGGAGGGTCTTGTTTGTTTGGACTCCAAAACCTCCATTTACAAATTCTGGACTCTAAACACTCAACCAAACAATATATTGTTTTATGTTCTTGCAAATTATGGAATTCATTGTACCAAAAAAAAAAATTATGGAATTCATCAAGATTTATATTATGTTAAGATAAAATTTCAAACAGAATAGCAACATTATGGAGTAAATAAATTTATACATAAGAGAAAAATAACTGTAAAATTTATGTTGGGTAAATTAGATATTTTTTCTATTTTTGGTGGAAAATAAATTGAGAACGAACGGTACGAAGTTGGTCTTAGCCTGGGGGCTGGGGCATGCTCATAATTTAGTTTAACAGGAAAAAAAAAAAAAAAAAAAGGAGTATTTTTGTTCTTGGTGGGATGCACTCATCATCACCATATAATCAATAAAATCCCTGTCGTACATCTTTGGTTTTCCCTCAAAATTCTTTCTTTCATTAAAGATTCTAACCAAATCATTTACATTTGGAAAATCTGTCGTCTCTGCAAAAAGAATTCATGCATGCAAAAACCCGCACGAATTTATAAATTAAGGATTAGATCTTAAGGATAATATATGTGAGTAGGGGTAACAAGCAAATTTATTACTATTAAATACCAGATTTTAATCAACAAGTACTTTACTAGCTAGATTAATTAGAGGAACAATAGCTACAAGAAACATGTTATTTTCTTTTAAAAATAAAACAAGACCAGTGCTAGCTAAAACTAAATTGTTGATTAATAACTAAATTTATTATACATGTTATGAGCATGTTATTTGTACATTTAAAATAAAAATAAAAAAACATTTTTTACGCAATTCCAAAATCAAATTAAATCCTTGAGATCAAACCAAAAAAATAGACCCAAAAACCTGAATCTTCTAATCTAATTTCTAAAAGCGGGGTCGCGATCACTTTCTCGATCGATAGACATGATCATAAACTGAAATTGGAAAATAAATAAAAAGGATATATTATCACCAAAAGCATTGTGCTTTTAAGTCCCCTTTGAATTTTGATCATCATTTCCGGGAATATATGGAGCACAAAAGAGACCCACTCCCGCTTTTTGTCTGAAAGCAGGTGTTGACTAATACACCATCTCCCTTCGTTAAAATAGACATAAAATAGTTTATTCTTTGAAAGGATGCAAATATGAAATATGTAGGCCTTAATTATTCTTTTATTTTAAAAAGAAAAATCAAGAATTTCTCAAGGTAAAATTAACACACATTAATTTCTTTCAAAAAATATTTACAGAGCATAACATCATGGTGTGTGTATGGATCGATCGGTTATATATGTCCTAGTTTTAATGGTCCATTGTAGAAAAAAGTTGGTTGGTCCGCTTCGACTTGATTTCAAAAATTGATTTGAGAGTTTTCGACAAAATTCTTGGAACTTGATTTATACAATGATTTCTATGGAATATTGAGATGATAACTGTGAACAAATTAAATTTTAGTAGATTTGAAAATTTAAAATATGATTTGTATTGAAGTTTGATTGTTGGGATTTGAGGGAAAAAAATAATTTGATGTCAATCAATAACTTTATTTTTTTGGTGTAAAAAATATGTGACATTTATCAAATCTTAAAAGGTTTCGACAGGTCTTAGTCTTGACTAAAACCAAGGATTTGGGCCAAAATCTGCCCAAACTAATTTTGAAATGGGGGGTTCGTGCCCAAACTAAACCAAACTATTTACAAAATAGGTCCATGAGTATTGGTTTTAGAATGTTGGTTTGGATTGTTTCGAGAAAACCTTTGAAATGTTATTTGAATTGTGTTTGGATTTTGGGAAGAAAAAAAATGTGATAGGTATAAAGTCAATAATTATTTTTATAAAAGTTTGAGATGAGAAAAAATATATTATAGATGAATGTCAAATAAATGACTTTTAAGATGAAGAAAGTGAGTTGTAGGTTTTAATATGTTTCATTTGAGTTTCCTCCAAACACGAATTGAGTTAATTTTGATCAAATTCACAGTTTGGCGAAACCAAGCCATTCGCCAAACCAACACAATGAGCTCATGATTCTTATCATATTTATCAATTCTACTAGGATTAATTTCTTTAAAACTAAATTTTGACAATAGTAGTGTATAGTAAAAATTAGTTATATAATAAGTGCTTTTGTATTAAATAAGTTGGTATTTTATTTTTGGAGATCTCGAAAATAATATATAACATTAGGGACAAAAAACGTTTATAATCAAATTGACTCAAAAGTAATTTTAATTTGAGAGGATCAAACACATACAAAATTACAATAGAGATCCAAATGTAATTTTGATAGCTTCACCGCTGGTTCAAACTGATCATAGATGTTTTTAATGTAAACAACATCAATTATTTAAAAAAAAAATATAGTTAAGGTACTTTTGTTGAAAATGGATATTTTAATTTATAGACAAAATTTGCGGGGCTAAAATGGTAAAAAGGAAAAGGAAAAGGAAAAGGAAAAGCTAAGCCGCATGAAGTGACTGGGATGGGCAGTAGTAGTCTACAGTGGCCTCCCCGTCAAATCTATCCAAACACACCATGTATCTTTCAATTTAAAGCAATCTTGTTTTGCTTATAGGAGTACTAGTTGTATTATTTTATTATTATTATTATATCTCTGACTTTACTCTCATCCTATTGGCTCTTTAAATTCCCCCCACTAAATTCAGGAGATCTAGATCATACATGTACTATTATTTAATACGGTACGTACATCATAAAATACTTATACGTAATTAGATACATACTTTCTAATTAAATTATTAGCTCTAGTAATTTTCATACACCATAATAAATTATAATTTAATCTTATACTAGATACATGTGCATAAAATACATCGTTTTAGTAAGATTAATTAGGAAAAAGAAAATAAAGTTTTCTATGCTTCGATAAAGTATTGGTTGAAAATCTAAACATATTAGATGTCTTGATAGTTGCCATTTTCTGTTTTGTAGCTTCGTGGATTCTAAAAAGTTTTTGAACACGTAATTTGAATTGATGAAAATGTAATGTCAAAAAACACTTATACGTGGATGAAAAGAATTTGTGATCACGAAATTTGAAAAAAGTAGAAATTCGATTGAATACGGATAAAATTTGATGGACTCAAAAATCTCCTAAGCTGTCAAACATTAATTAGATCCAACTTGAACATGACCCTATGAATAATGTTGGGTCCGGGTTAACCTAAATTGACCCCAATTCAGATCGTTGAAAGCCCTATCCTTAAGTATATAATGTGTATGCTAAAATAAAATAAAATGTGCATCCGAAACTAATGGTTACAACAAGTGAGCTAGCCCTCTTATTTTCCCTTTCCTTTGAACAAAATAATACTATATATTTCTTGAAGTCCAATTTTATTTTGGTTGTTCCTAATAAAACTTTATTTCCTATGACAGTTTTTTTTTCTCAAAGTTGGTTTTGAAATAAAATAATGAATTAACACAAGTAATTATGAATCACTATTTTAACCGGCATAATAAATATAGAAGTATAAAAAATAAAAAGGAGGAAGATTATCGAGATGGAGAAAGAGTACATAAATGAGCACACAGATCCCCATGGAATGGAATACATACATACTACCCAATTCCCAGCATATCTTGCTTGCTTCCACAAATTCTATTCCTTTTGTTTATTTTAAGGGACCGCTATATATATATATATATATATATTCAAGAAGAAGAGTTTAAGCAAAACTAGAAAAACTTATATTTATTTATATAGATATTTGGAAGATGAAACATGAAATGATTACTCCATTTCATTTTCTCCCCAATCATTGACTCCCCTTCAACAACAACACTAAACCAAAAAATCAGAAGAAGAGAAAAATGAAGTCCTTAAACGATGACAACAACAACAACAACAATGGCTGGTTAGGCTTTTCTCTCTCACCCCACATGACAATGGACTCCAACAACAACACCAACACTTCAGAATCCCCTTTTTATCAACACAACCCTTCTGCATTCTCTTCATGTTATGGTGAAGAAAATGGTGACTTTCATTACTCCCATTTATCAGTTATGCCTCTTAAATCAGATGGCTCTCTTTGCCTAATGGAAGGTTAGTTTCTTATGTTTTACATTGTTTGTTTATGTAGTTTTTTTTTAAATTTCTTAATCACTTCAACATTGACTCTCTTCTCTTTTGTCTTTTCACAAAGGTATGCCCCAAAATTCTTCACCCAAACTTGAAGATTTCTTGAGTAATGCTACAATGACTACCCAACAACAGGGTGATGCTGCTATGGTCTTGAGTTTAGACAGTTTATTTTACAACCAAGAACCATTCAGACATCAACAACAAGAACAGCAACAGTATTTTTCTGGGCTTAACAACATTCCCACAATGTCTGAGAATGAACTAATCCCATGTTTTAAGACCTGGATTGAACAGAACAATGAACTTGAACAACAGGTTCATAATAACAATAATGTTAATAATAATAGTACTTTGAGCTTGTCCATGAGCCCTGTTTCCCAATCAAGCTGTGTTACTGCTTCAACACAAATCTCACCACCCACTGAGACTACTACTACTACTACTACTACTGCTACTGCTACTAAGAAAAGAGGGTCTGAGAAAATCACTACACAGAAGCAAACTGTTCATAGGAAATCTATTGACACTTTTGGTCAAAGAACCTCTCAGTATAGAGGTGTCACAAGGTCAGTTTTCAACAACATATTGTTATTATGTTATTTCACTGTTTAGAATCTCAACCTTGGAATTTCTTCCATAATTTTTTCAAAGTTTTGATTTTTATTTCATTTTGTCTTGCCCATGGCCCCCAATCCCATTATTTTCAAGATTTGGTTTGGTTTACTGTCAGGAGTCATGATTTCTTTTGTTCTATTTAGTAAATTCATTTTCTATTACACAGACATAGGTGGACTGGTAGGTATGAAGCTCACTTATGGGATAATAGTTGCAAGAAAGAGGGCCAGACAAGAAAAGGAAGGCAAGGTTAGCCCACAAATTCAAAATCTTTTTGTTTTGATGTAGAGATTTTGACTTTTATATTTTGCTCCATTTTCATATGGTCTAATTTCTTTGTTTTTATTTTTTTGTCATATGCTGTGTTCGGAACCAATATAATGCTGTGAACTTCAGTTTATCTTGGTAAGAATACATATACTTTTAACAAGAATGAAAATTTACCACCTTAAATTATGTGATTTAACATTGATAAAAACATTTTAGGAGGTTATGATATGGAAGACAAAGCTGCTAGAGCTTATGATCTTGCTGCTCTTAAGTATTGGGGCCCTGCTACTCATACCAACTTTCTGGTATAACATTGTTATTATTCTCTCATATGAGGATTTTCATACAAAGGGTAGTCTTTTAAATTTGCTTTTTTTATATCTCTTGCAGTTGGAAAACTACCATGAAGAACTCGAGGGAATGAAGAACATGACCCGACAAGAATATGTCGCGCACTTGCGAAGGTAATTGATGCTTTTGTTCTATCCAAGAACAGTATATGAATGTTTTTTTTTTTTTTTTGGTTAATATAATATATATTTTTTGTTATGTTAATTCCAGGAAAAGTAGTGGATTTTCTAGAGGTGCTTCGATTTACAGAGGTGTCACAAGGTCAATTTCAAGCTTTTAGAACATTGTCTCTCATAATTGTAAAAATTCAGTTATTGATGTTTAAATTTCGTTCTTTTTTCTTTCAATAGGCATCATCAGCATGGAAGATGGCAAGCTAGAATCGGCCGAGTTGCCGGGAATAAGGATCTCTACCTCGGAACTTTCAGTAAGTTTGAATCGTTCATATTAATTAAATTAAATTTACACAAATTGGCTTTTAGATGATTGATTTTTTTTTTGTATGAAATTTTAGGCACACAAGAGGAAGCAGCAGAAGCTTATGACATTGCTGCAATAAAGTTTCGTGGTGCAAATGCTGTTACAAATTTCGACATATCTCGATACCACGTGGACAAAATCATGGAAAGTAATAGTTTGCCTCCGGCAGAGCTAGCTAGGCGTAACAAGGTAACGGAGCCTAATGCAAATGCAGTGCCTACTATTGAGTACAAGACAACATCACATAAAACTGAAGGCAATGCGCCTGATTGGAAAAATATCACCAACATGGAACCATTTGGTGTAAAGACAGTGGACGATAGAAGTTATCCAAATCCTTGTTTCTCGGTAGCCCTTCGTGATCTGATTGGCCTCGATCCAGGCAAAAAAGTTGTTGATGAAAGTCAAGTGGCACATCAATTTTCAAATTCATCGTCTTTGGTTACGAGCCTGAGTAGTTCGAGGGAAGCTAGCCCCCCCGATAAAAAAGGTGCACACATCATGGCAACTAATGTGAATTCTTGGATGTCAACTGTTCCACTCACCATGGCTCACTTGCCGGTTTTTGCTTCTTGGAACGATGCCTAGAAGAAAAAGAAAATGTAGAATTTTGGTAATTAGCTTTTGGTCGATGACATTAGAAAGTATCAGCTATGTAACCTAATGTTAAATTGGAGAAACCTTTTTGCTAATATTGGGATCAAGATTTTGCAAAATGGAGGGAATTGTTGAATGTCATCATTGGATCTGCTTTTTCAATCTTTCATGCAAGTACAAAACCAGCTCATGTTTTTCAATAATGCAAATAAAGGCTAATGCTTTGACCACATATCAATCTACATTGCACAATCATAACAATTTTAACTTTTTTTTTTTTTATCTATGATCTTTACCTAAAGGTAACAGACATTCCCTCCCATAATTCAAAAAAGGAGTAGAAGTAGGTTCTTTTAGTTGAAATGCTTTTGGATTTATGGGACATGATTATCTATGTTTTGTGTCTCCTTATTTATGTAGGGACTTAGCTTAAATTTCCCCTACATTTTTTTTATTTTACATCCACTTGCTGTTATATTGGACTTGAAAGCTAATTTATGTCCTCATGTGGCCTTATAGTAAGATGCATATATCAATCACGCACAACACGTGTGCGTGCGTGTGCGTGTGCGTGTGTTATAGTATGAGATTAGTGGGTAGATATTCAAGATTAGAATTTTCTTATTATGAGGCGACAAGGAGGAAATGATGCCGGATAAGCTGGGGAAAATTTTATTTATGACTTTACTATTTGGGCCTCGCCAAGGAGGTCTAACCTGATGGTAAAGGTGCGGCTCCATGACCAAGAGGTCATGTGTTCGATTATCATTTATGTGGGTATTTCTTTAGTTTAATTATACTATTTGTAGTTAATTTATCTTTGTATTTTGTTAGTAATTGAAATAGCTTCAAATGAAATTTCTGATTTAATGATTTATATAATTATGTAATTGTTGAAGATTAGTTTAATTTTTCATCCTTATTAAATTGACTTAGTTAAAATATTAGACCAAAATATCCACCCCGATCTTTTTTCATTTGCTTTGATTATTACCCGATTTGTGCTCTATAAAAAAAAGGATTTTAATTTTTAACTCAATGCAAAATTAAATTTTGTTCAAAACCATTGGATCATTTTTCGTGTTCGAGAATCATCTCCCTTCTTCCACCGCTCCTCCTACTGGTCTTTTTTTGTCTACGAACATGAGTAGGTAGGCACCTGGGGGAGGAGGGGGAGGGGCTAAGGGCCCCTAGATTTGAAATTTCACTGGGTAAATATAACATGACATATTGTAATCTATATTATTAGGAGATGGAGATGGAGATGGAGATGTGTGTGTTTGAATGAACAAATGCATGTTTAGTATTTTACATATCTATTTATTAGATGTTTGTATATTTTAGAATTCTAGGAGTACATTTCTTGAACTCAAGTATATATATTAATATTTTTTCACATGTTTCATTAATTTAGATTAACGTGTTGAACTCGAAGCCAACTTCAAAACCTATTAAATGGTAAAAATATTTTTGTTCAAATTATGTTTAATGAATTAAGCTGAAATAATTTTTACCTATATCATTATCAAACCAAATATCGAATTGTGTAGATTTTGAGTTTCAGCTATCTTCGTCAAAGCAAAAAGTAATTCCCTTATTTTATGACCGAAAAAATCCATTAAAATGTAACACAATTAGGCAAGTGATTGACGTTGAGTTGGGTATTGTCCAAAATTAAGGTGGCCCATTAAAGGGCAATTGTGATGACCTTTCCCGATATTCAGTTGATCTTATAATCATGATGTTATTGTTCTATTCTTATCAATAACCTCATTAGCTGGCCATAATGCATATATAATTTATTTGTTTAATATTTAATAAGATTTTCAAATTAGTCTGACATCAACCAGATGTTGTGTTTGGCAAAATGGCAACTTGAATTTTCAAATTAGTTTGATAAGAGAGAAATCCAGGTCCATTCATTTGATTCACAAATACTTAAAAATTTCATATGATTTATGCTATATTGTTAGGATACTAGATTTTAATGGACCAAAAAAAAAACCATTTTTTACATCAAATAATATATTGAACTTGAATTTTTTTCTTATGTTCCCGTACCAAAATTTTAGTTCCAAACTAAACTTGAAGTCTTGAAATGCTATATAGTCTATTTGTAAGGTTTTGTTTTAATGGATAAGTTAAGGAGGTCCTTAGGGTGTATGTGGATGGATTTTGGTCCGGTCTTGCGGGTTTCGTGAGATCGAGTCAAAAACATTTCAAATGAGTTTTCGTCAAACCCATAAAACCATCAAAAACCTATTCAGAAACTCAAACTCAAACTCTTCAAACCTATAAAACATTGATTTAACACTTACCATCTACTTTTTCCCCCAAATCTCATTAAAGAGACATTGATTTGACACCTACCACATACTTTTTTTACTAAACCCCAACATCCAAACCCAATCTAAGTAGGGTTTCAACTTATTCAAACCACAAAACCCAACAGTCAAAATCCATCTAAATGAGGTCTCCAAGGTTTCATCGAAACCACCCAAACCATTTTTTTTAAAACGAGACCCACGAAACTGAGGCAAAACCCATCCAAATAGACCCTTAGTTCCTCTCCAATAATACGAGTATTCTCTAATTACATTCTTGTCTTCTTAGTTATTTATTTTTAATTATAGTTTGCTCTGGCCATTATAAATTGCTAGCATATATATATTTCATCGATATTAAGTCCTGATGGTATAATTAATTCATTATCTCACTAAAAAAATTTGTTATATAGGTGTTTATAAAAATGCTCTCCTAACATTTTTACACCATATATATGAATGATTACTATAAGAAAAAGCTGTTTGTTTGGCATTTGGGAAAGTAGTTTGGGAGAGTAGTGGAGGTTTGTGAAATAATCTCGATTTGCGTAATGTTGTTTGTTTGGGTTTTGAGAGAGTGGTTTGAGAAATAAAGTAGGTGTAGGTTTTTTTGGAAGAGTTGGGTTGTAGGTGTAAGATGTGTAAGACTTTATGTCAAATCATGTTTGTTATGTGAGATAAATTGTGTAAGAGATAGGTTACTTTATGTCAAATCAAAGTAGAGTTTGTATAGGTTTTGTTTAGAGATAAGAAAATTGTTGTTTGTTTGGCTTTTGAGAGAGTAGTTTGGGAAAATTAATGGATGAAAAATTTATTTCGGAAAATAGAAAACATGTTTGTTTGGCATTTCCCAAACACGAAAAAATTCTGGGAAATGCCAAACAAACAGGCCCAAAACTTGTATAACCTGGAAGGGACAATTAATAGGAAAAGTAGAAGTATATAAGAAAAAACATGTCATCTACCATTGTTTATGGTTAAGTGTCCCAATATATATATTAATGGTCAAAAAGAACACAACAGACACTGGAATTATTATAGAAAAGCAGAAAGATACTTTGTGAATTATAAGTAAAAGTTAAAACAACGTGATTCGAAATTCTTCAACCTTTAATTAACTTAGTCAAGATTAATGATTACTTATTATATATGTTGTTGACAGTTGGATTTATTGAAAATTATAGTAGTTTAATTTGTACAGTTTTGTAGATAATGCTAGCTAGATTGCACGAGCGGTGCATAGTATATCACAATAATAACAAGCTTTACTTAGTAATTAAAAAAAAATTTACGAACTTGAGATGCAACAATGGCAATTATACATGCAATTAATTATTGCGCGCAACCACCGTAAAATTGATTTTTTGTCCAGGGTAATTAATTATAACTCAACACGTGGTCTGATTTATGGCTACTTTTGTCTATTTTCAATTAAAAAACTCGAATAGTTGAATCGACGAGTGATTGATCTAGTAAATGATGACCAAAGTTCGAATCTTCTCTCCATAAAATAAGTTTGACATACCTCAAACGAAACTAAGTTAGGCCTACAGTTGAATACTCTTGGTGAAAAAAAAAGAGCTAAAAAAAACAATAATTGGATTCAGATTCAACTAAATTAGTATTTTGGAACCAAAATCGTACTGCTACAAATTATATGTAGAATAATCTTATAGTTAGGTGGATGAACACATCCTGAAATAGCAAATTTAAATTTAATAAAAAGAAAAAGAAAAAAAGAGGCAGCCTGTCACACTTAATTAATTATGCTACAAATTTACTGTCAAATAGCAAAATGAATATTGGGGCAGGTCCAAACTAAGGAGGGACCATTATTATTATTATTATTATTATTAATTAATATAAGGCCGTATATAGTTCTATGTTAGGAAACAAGTTTCCTTGGAGGGAACATATGTTATAAATCCTTCACCAATTTTTTGAAAATAATAGTTCCATCGTTTTCACCGGCCAGAGAATCTATGCCTTAGTTGTTGTCAATAATATTGCTAAATTCAAAGCATCAAGATATAAAAATGTGACAAAGGGATATGTTCCATTTTAATTTTTTCCTAAGTTAATTTTATGGTTAATATGGTTTCACGGTTATCTAGTATCCGGATATGATTTGGTACATCAATTATATCTACCTTAAATTTCAAAATGGAATCAAAAGCTAGCTTGATCTTAAGAAATAAATAGACATTTAGAATATAAATCTAAGAATGTGCACCTACCTATTTGCCATTTACGTGTTCTATATAAGTTTGGTTTAAATAATTAATTTGTAAAATCATAACCAAAAACTTTATAGATCAGAGACAATTGTAATGGGCTGCTGTCTAGCTAGATTGCCATTTCTTGAACCTTTGGCAATTCGTTTGCTGCCATGCAGGACCAGTCCATTAAGGGTTGGACTCCTAATTCTGAGTAAATACATATTGTTGGGCTTGCGCGCACCTATTAGTCCAAAATATTTAAGATAATGTTCACAAATAAGACTGAACCGAGTTTTTATTAACTGCTAAAATTATATTTTTAACAACTATTTGCTTGATTTTTTCATGACTTTGTGTACTTTATAAAAGTGGCCGATGAGGATTTATTTCAACAATAAAATGGTCGACGTGCTAAGTCATTACGGCCTTGAGCTTAAGTCTCACCTAATATATTAGTATTTGTCTAGTTTTATGCTATTTGTTAGTTATATTCATTGTAATATTTTAAGGTAATCAATCGATATTATGATGATGTAATGATATAACTAGCGAATTCACATAAAAAATGTCTATCTAGTTATCTAAATAGGCCTTCTCATCTCCTATTACAATGTGTGTCAAAGTCTGAATATTAATTAATTATTTATTGTTGCTTAGTAATTCAGTGGTTCTAATTATACCATATTAAAAAGCTTAATTATCACTACGTCAACAGTCTTAACCATAAAATTGGACAATATTTATTTTAATTAAATGATTTTTAAACTTAGTAGAATGGTAAGGAAAAAAAAGCTTATTTATTTTTTATGACCACGAAACGTGGATATTAACTTTTTACTTACTCCGTCCTATTTATTTTGCTCCATTTGCTACAGTATCCGGTCATACTGTTCAATCTTTTAAGTGACTTATCATATTAAATTATTCACAATTTTTGTGTAATAAACCTTTTAAATATGAATATATATGGTGTCATACGCTATTATCAATTTATTAATGAAATATATTAATTAAATTATTTATTATAATCTTTATAAATTTAATCAAGTTGACTGGTCAACTGTACAAAATGAGCAAAATAAATAGGACGGAAGAAGTATTAAAAAAGAAATGGTAAAGCCTCCAACAAGCTAGGTACATACTGATATTGAGAGACGAAAAAAGGGGGGAAACTAGTATGGGGTTTGTTCGAAGTGGCATAATGACAATCCTCTAAAGTCGAGAATTATGTTAAGAGAAAGCCTAATTAAACATAATCAATTATTAGATTTTTTAATTAGTAAAGTTTATGGTATCAAACCCATCATGGCAAGTAAGTAAGGACCACATCTAAATACAATGGCCAATTTAAAGCATATTCATACTTTACGCGTGGGTCTTATTTGAGTGAGTTTTAGTACAATTAAAAAGGAGTTTAAGTAATTAACTACTTAAAGTACGAAAATTCGATGTTCAACACATGCAAACTTATAATTTGATTAGATATGTTCTAATTAAAGGCATGCCTAATCTTTTGTACTAGCAAACAATAATTTCTGTTCATAATTTAGATATATCAAAAAACACTAGAAAGAGAAAACAAACACTTTATAAAGATATAAATATTTACCTTTATATAAAACCACGTCATATTTCAACTAATGTCGAAATTCACTATAACAATAACAAAATAAATTACCATAAAGTTTTGATCCCGGTAAATTTGTGTCACGCGGTTTAGATAATTGATCATTTAACTATAGCAGTGTTCCTTTAGTAGGAAAAAAAAAAAAAAAGATAAGAAAAGACTTATATATAAATCATTTTCTATAACCAAAAATAAAATAAAAAGTACACTTGCTTTAAAATCGATGTATATGGATCTAGTTTGTCTTGGTTTGGTTTCATTCAAATCGGGTCAAATCCCATCAAGTAAAGAGTTTGAAGAGGTCTCAGGAGAAACTCCAAGTTTCAGACAAATCAAAATCTACACAATCCTACTTGAGACCTATAAAGTCATTGATTTGACATCTATCATCTATTTTTTACACATAAAGTTATCTACCACCTACTTTTTTTCTCCAAAACCGAACAACCAAACCTCAATCCAAGTCATATCTCAAAGTTTCAAAATCCACTAACTATTATTTAATAATATTTTACAATCTCAATATTCCATTGAAACCATTATCCAAATCGAGTTTCAAAGGTTTCGGCGAAACCTCTGAAACCAATTTTTGAGACCAAATCAAGTCAAACTACTTCCATATTAACACATATATATCCCGGTAAGTTTCAAGATTGTTTAAATTAAAATAATAAGTTGTAGAATTTTTATGAATGAAATACCAACAAATAATGATGTCACATATATTATACAGCACTCGATTGAGTATGGATTTTCCTCCAAATAAAGGAATGAAAAATCTAGCTTGAATTTCCAGCAAGATCAGAGACAGCCTTACAAATTATTGACTGGAAAATTAAGGTTTGACCAACGATAATTAAAATTAAAAAATAAAATCATATCATGGTATTATTAGGAAGGAACCTACAGCTGGAAATTGTAGGAGGACAGAGAGAGAAAATTATATGTGAGTGAATGAGATTCCATATTCTTTGTGTTGTGTTGTGATGAAGACCAAAGCCCCAAAGTAAAAGAAAAAGACTGTACCTGACAATTTTATTATTTTTAAATTTTACTATAAGGTGGGCAATTCTAGACTATGACACCCAACTCTGTGCAACTTTCCACAATGTACAACCTTCCCTTAGACTGTGTACAACTTGCACCACACGTACGTTGCATCTTTTGCACATAAACTTTCAAATTTAAAAAAAAAAAAACGTTACATATAAAATCAAGTTTATTTCAGCTAAGAGAAACAAAATTATACTCCAAAATTATGCTAAAATACGAATATGCAGGTGAAATTTGAAAATTATAATTACCTAATTATTTCTAATAGTATTGAGTTCTATAATGATGAATTATCTGGATTTTAAATTTGTAAGGTTTTTAAATAACTCAAAATTTTATAAAGTATGTGAAAATGGTATAGAAACATTCTGAAATCTAATAAGTTCAAATTATCTGGAATTATCCAATGTGTGTTTAAAAGTTATGTACTCCTAATTTAAAAGTAAGGCATGCTATAGGTTGACGTTTTAAAAATTAGTTTTCTTCATTTTGAAATTAAATTATAAATTAATTCCATTTTAAAAGATTCTACACAATGTAATAAACTTCATTATAATAAGAAAATCAATGATAATTTAATGACAAAAAATAAAAATAAGTGACGTGCAACAGTTTTTCATAGTATGAGATTTATTGAAAAGAAATTGTATTATTATGCGAACTCAATCTTCCTTTCTTTAGGAAGAAAGATAAGTACGAAAAAAAAAGATTATAAAACAATTCTTACAAGTAAGTATGATTTAGTGGGACATGTATATCTTATTAAAGAATTCCACATAAATGGTGGACCTCATGGAGAAAATGATGGACCTAATTGCATAATGAAAGTCCCCAAAAGAATTGCTAGGTTAGTTGGCACTGAGAAAAATGAGTGTGTAACAGCAAAGAGTTGGCAAATGTGTCAGTTAAAAAATAAATACTTGAAGCAAGCTTTGTGTTCAAGAGAAGAACCCCTCTCCAATCCATGATGAGAATTAGCAAAAAGAAGAGTAAAGTTAACTTGTTATATCAAAATTAAATGTTTGCTTAAAGGTAAATGAAAGAGTAAAATGCAAAAATATCCCTGCATTTTAGATGATTGAAAAATAATAAATCTGTATTTTTTTATTAGCAAACCTAAATTGGCTCACTAAAATCATGTGAAAATTCAAAATTGATTCAAACAATTAGATGAAAAAACTCATCTAGGTCAACGTGTGACAATTGTTATCAATTTGTAAGTTAATATGAGAATATTGTCAACTTTTAAGATGTCTTTACTATCTTGTTAACACATAAGGTAAATAACGCAGAGGTTTTTTTTGCATTTTATTGGTAAATGAAACTAAAATACAAGGACTAAAGTATTGGGAGAGAAAAGATTAGATTAGGTTGTGTAATAATTTAACCTGCAAGAGCAGTTGGCAGTAGTTAATCTGTCTTTTAATTTAGTACATGACCCCTGTGAACTTGGGCAGGTTAAAGGGTACCCTTTTCTTTTTCTTAATATAATAAGTATACTAATAATTAATTTTAATCTCTCTCTCATATATACTTGAAGAACTTTCTTTGCTATTATTACAAGTACCCATTTGGTGAATTTGCTTTATTATTGTAGAATTTAAGCAAGCATATGATACTGTTGAGATTTGAGAATACTGATAACCCCAATATAGCTAGCTGTAGTACTGCTCTGTGAGACTGCTAATATTCTGTTTGTTTATATTTCAAATTCAACTTGGTGTTTCTTGCTCAATTTTGGCTACCCACATTGAGAATATTACAAAAGGGTCCTCCCAATTTTGCTTTACTGGGATTCTTGTGGGGTTGTTGAGTTCTTGGTCAAAGCTTCAATAACTGGGTAATAGAAGTAGTACTATATATTTGCAAAAATTAGGAACTTGTCTCATTTCATATTAAATGATTTTGGGTTTTTGAGTTGCTACATCCTTTAATTTGCATTTAAGCATTATTATTGTGATTTCATCTTTATTTATTTAATAGATATATGTAAGCAAAAAAGAAGAAAAGGGAATCTGCTTTCTTTTCATGAGTCTTGTGAGCTGTTACTTCACCATTGTCTACTTTAAGCTCTGAAAGTTTCATACTTTCTTGTCTTAAGGGTATTAATATTACTTTTTCCTTTTCCACATTGGAGTAGGTTTTTGATTCTAGGGTTCTTGAAACTAGCTTATGCTGTACAATAGATTTTGTTTGATTTCACCTTTTATTCCTTTCTGTCTGTAGGATGCTGCATTGAGTGAGAGGTTTCTTTTGCTTTCTTTAACTTTCTTCATTCTCAGTACTGTAGAAAAGCTGCCAATTTTATTTTGTTCCTTGTTGAGTCTTGCAAGATATTACAAACCTATTTCAGTCAAAACCCCTCTTTTACCTTTAGATAAATAGTAGAACCCTTCTTCTATTGTAAAACTCTGCAATTTGAGTGTGGGTTTTTTTTGGGTGATAATAATGGGTTCTGAGGAAAATGGGGAAAGGGTTCCATTTTATGGGTCTAATTGGGATCCAATTGGATCATTGAATCAGAGTGGAATTTATGGAAATTCTTCTCAAAATGAGTTTGTTAATCCACATTTGGTTCAATTTCCATCTGATTCAAACCTAGTTGATATGGTGCTCAAGAATCCAAGTTTTGGAAGTGGAAGCTTCTCCGAAATAGTCAGTTCTTTCGGTCACTCAAATTTTGCCCCAGGTAATGGGATTGGAGGCCAAAGGGCCATAACAAATGTCACAAATTCACAAGAACATTGCCTAAATTCAGAAGATGGGGTTTTAGGAGCTTCACCTAATGGGAAAAGGAAAAGAAAAGTGCCACCTAAGGTAATCTTTTTGTTTATCTTCATTTTAACTGTTACACACATACAAATATATGTCAATTTTTATAATGTTACTATTGATATAGAATGCTGAAGAAGAAGATGATGGTGATGGTGAAGATGAGAAACAGATATTCGAACAAAATAGTGGTTCAAATTCTCGTAGTAAGCCAACGGGTAAACAAGTTAAGGATAATTCTAATGGTAATGCTGAACCTTCTAAGGAGAATTACATTCATATGAGAGCTAAAAGGGGACAGGCTACAAACAGTCACAGCCTTGCAGAAAGGGTAATTACTTCTAAGTTTTGAATCAACATTTATATGTAATAATACTCTGTTTGTGCTTATGAAACTAAGCTTGTAAATTTGTTTGGTGTTTAGGTGAGAAGAGAGAAGATTAGTGAGAGGATGAGATTATTACAAGAACTGGTTCCTGGGTGCAATAAGGTATTTGATCACTTTTTTAATTCGCGTTTAATCTTGTATGTATTTTGATGTTGTATGAAGAATATTGAAGTTTTTGTAATGACTTTGAAGATTACTGGGAAAGCAGTGATGCTTGATGAGATTATCAATTATGTGCAATCTCTCCAACAACAAGTTGAGGTACGCACACATTTCTGACTATTTGTTAAAGCGAAAAATGTTTAAGTTGCTAGTTCTTTTTAGTGTAGCTTCATTTAAATCATTCTTTGTGGATGTAATCTTTAAAGTACATAAATGGCATTGTTGTTTTTATTTTATGAAATTCAACTGTTTATTTTTTACTTTGACTCCGGAAGCATATGGAGCACTTGTAACACAAGGAAAATCATTTTTTTCAATGACTCCGGAAGCATATGCTTTTGTATTCTTGTTATTTCAGTTTATTTATTTTATTTCTGAAAAATAAGAACATGATTGTTGGTGTAGTTGTACAATTTAATGAAGATGAGCTCGCTCACATTTTGGTTGCAGTTTTTGTCTATGAAGCTTGCGACAGTAAATCCAGAGCTGAATGTGGACATAGAACGTGTTCTGTCTAAAGATGTGAGAAAGATTAACTTACAATGTGCATCAAATGAATGGTTTAAATTGTAACTATAATTTTAAAATTTAGTTTTTGTTTACTTTTGTGTTCATTAGATTCTTCATTCACGAGGTAGCAACGTAAACACAATTGGAAATGGTTTGGCATTGAGTTCGTCTCATCCTTTCCCTGGTGGATATCCCCAAGGAACCTTCAATGCCACAACCTCACCATTTCATCCCTTACCCCAGGTAACACACGCGGAGGACTCTTATTAGGATGTGTTTGATTCTTGTGAGTAAATACTAGTTTAATGCATATAAATTGAGGCTTTAATTTTGTTCATTTCCAGTCTCCATTGCTAAAATTCAAGAACCAATAATGGAATTTGGTTTATTTTCTACGACTTCTCTTCTTCATTGTAAATATGTAATACGAGCTTTTCTGCAGAATTTATGGAACAACACCGAGCTCCAAAGTATACTTCAAATGGGATTTGATTCTAATCCATCGGTTAGCAGTTTGGGGCCAAATGGTAATTTTCATGAGCTACTTAAATTTCCTCATACACTGTATAACTTTCTTCACAATAATCATGCTTTCCAATTTTATTTCCAGTGCTGTCAAAAATGGAGCTGTAGAGTTTCTATGATAAAAGTGGAGGTAATTTCCTCTAGCCAAAAGTTCAAGAAGTTGTGGAATGGATAGTTATTTTTTTTCTTTTTTCAAGTAAATGCTAAAGAAATGGTTTAAATTCTCTCTTGTTTAGTGTTTTTGTATAGGTTTTAAATCAGGATATCTTTGTTCTTCGATTTTTAGCAGAAGAAAATGACTCCGCCGAGACTCCCCCTCCCCCCCCCCCCCCCCCCAACCAAAAAAAAATTGAAATATCATGTACATCTAGAATGTAAGTGCCATTTCTAAAGATGATTGATTTTGTTGGTGTTTTTGTGGAGTTAAAGTTGTGTCTAGCTTTGGAAGGTTATTGGAGAGAATGTGACAAAAAAACTATATTGTGCACTGCATTTGGTTCAAATGTTTTTGTTTGTTACTACTAACATGTATTTCGTTCACCATTTTTTACTCAATTTTAGTTGGTATTGAGTAAATATACTTGATAGTAGTAGCTACTAAAGTTTTTAGTGTTTGCAAGAATTATAAAATTGCAATTTCAAGCATTGATGTTCTATGTTTTTACTAAAATGAAGGTGGAGTCTTGTTATTTCAAGCATTAAAAGTTATCATGAACATTAATTAGTAATAAACAGAAAAGTGTGTCGTCTGTTGGTAGAGTTCTTGTTTGGCTTGTTATAAGTCTCGAGTTCGAACCTAATTTAATGTGTAGAACCTTTTGTTATAATAATAATAATAAACAAGTTTTTGAAACATAGAACATTAAACCAACAGAAGCACTTTCAAAAAAGACTTCATCACCTTCATTTTAGTAAACATAAAACATTAATTAATTATGCAAGAATACTATTCTGATTCTATAAAATCATTACTTCCGAGTATGGTAGAAGAAGAATTATCAACATAATATTCCCAGTAGACCCTTTTTTTTCTACCATTATAATTAGTGTAATTACATTTTTACCCTTGAGTAGGATTATCTGAACTGAATATACAAACTCTGGTGGCGTGCGATTTCCCCTTCAATAAACAAGAGCTGAAACTGAAATATATTAATATTGCAGGTATAGTGAATATTTAAAAGAAATTACTTTTGGCAAAAAGAAAATGATGGTTTCCACTTGCCAAACAAGAAGCAAAATAAAAATAAAAATAAAAATAAAAATAAAAATAATAATAAAAAAAAAAGGTGAAAGCTTTGATTCTACATTGACCAGAACTATATATATGTAGGAAATCACACTACAAAGAAGTAAAAGGCCAAATACATAAAATTACAAAGCAACTTTGACCTCCAAATTCCACTTTTAAACTTCAGGGGAGTGGAGTTGATAGATACTTTGACATAAAAAAAAAATGCGAAGAAATCCATGAAACATTAACTAGGAACCATAGTCTTCAACCATACAACTTCAGAAAATATTACGAATTCAAGGCCTTGGCAAAGACCAATCAATATATATATATATACTAGGGGAATGCACCGCGCAAGGCGCGGTGCTGTGTGCTCATATTATGTGTATAAATTATTTGAGCTTTATTTATGTGTACCTACATTATATTCATATAGATTTAAGTAAATGATTGCTGCAATTATCTGCATAAGTTTGATTCTACATAAGAAGCCTCTCTCTCATAAAATATAGTATTAAATTGTATTTTGTTTTGTTAAGTAGTGTGATTGGAGCATAGTATAAAAGTATGATAGTAAATGTAATTTATGTAATATAAGTGTATTTGTTGTTTATAAGTAAATAAAATCTATTAAATTGGAATAGCGAAAGGAACATTTATTTAGCGTGACGATTGATGGATTGTCTTGATAAAAAGTATTTTGAAGCTAATTTGAATAAAGACAAGTATGTAAAGCTGTGTCAGGAATCAGGATTGATCAGGTTCAAAACGCTTTAGATAATATCGTTTTATATGCCACTCTTTATTGTTTTATGACACGTAAAAAGCCTATTTAAAGTACAATATTTCTTCATTGTAATTTAAAATAATTCTTCAAAATAAAAAATTATTAAAATAGTTATACAAACAAAATCAACAACAATTATTCCAACGAAATATGAGAGAAAATACATAAGCTTTGGAGAACATTTTTTAGAAATTAAATAAAATATTTCCCATAAGCGATATTATAAATATGTGATATAAATAATAACTATTAAAATTGCTTTTTTGGTACTATAGGATAGGCTAACTTGCACTTTTGGTACCATTGGATACTAAAATGCAAATTTGGTATCATAGGATAGGTTTTCATTGCAATTTTGGTACCAAAGCCAATTTTTGTACAAAGTTAATGACAATTTACCCCCCTAAATGTTCAATTTACCCCTCTATAAATTTTGGAAAAAAATCAATTTACCCCCCGTAAAATTTTTAATGAAGCAATTTACCCCCTTCAGCCGGAGAGTGTAACTCACTTGCCGAAATTGAGAGTAGGCATGCAAACTATTTTATAACATAGGGGGATAAATTGCCACATTTTTCATAACACAGGGGGTAAAATGCCACATTATCATAATAAAAATGGATAAAGTGCCGCCTATAAAAATATCAGGGAGGCGATGTGAAACTTTTACAAAATTTCAGGGGGTAAAATGCTCTTTTTTAAACCACGAGGGGGTAAATTGAACATTATGCATTTTATAGGGGTTAAACTATCACTAACTTTGGGGAAAAATTGGGTTTGGTACCAAAGTTGCAATGAAAACATATCCCATGGTACCAAATTTGCATTTTCGTATCCAATGGTACCAAAATTGCTAGTAGGTCTATCCTATGGTACCACAAAAACAATTTTCCCATTGATTATTTATTTATTTTTGTTAAATTTTTACAACAAATCACCACAACCTATGCTTATTCACTAAAATCACAGATTTGTAATCTCAATTGCAATAAACCTATAACATAAGAATGACTAAATATACAACATTTTGATGTACACATACAAAACCTTCCTGGGGATACTGCGCATAGAAATGCTAAATTTGTGAAAAAAACTCCTTTGCCATACTCATAAAAGTTTTATCACCAAAAAAAAAAAAAAAAAACTAAGGTAAGTTTTCCATCAGGCTATATATACCTTATAAAACTTCAATATATTTAAAATTTTAGTTGCTCTCTCTCTCTCTATATATATATATATATATATGACCCAATCACCAGCATATACATTATTAAAAAAAAAAAAAAAAACTTTAAACATTTACAGCTTTTTAATTCATCCATAATTTATCTAATATGGATCAGTACATCCGATCTTCCACTAATATTTGTTTTCATAACAATGGAAACATGGGTCTGCTTCTTCAACAAGGCATATTCAATGCCCATGTTATATTTACAGGGACAAGCATTTCTGCTGTGAATATCAAATTTTTGGAACCAACAGATTTATGTTGTATAAGAAGCTATGGTAGCTCATGGAGGGACAATCCAATTTCATTTCCTTCTTCATTGCTGCTTCTAAAAAGAATCGTAATTCGTCCATTAAAAAAACCAAGTATTTTTGATGAATTGGACATATCAAGTCTCTCGCTTCCAACACTTATCCCTTTAAACCTCACAGCATATAATGAATTCTTGAAAATCCTGTAGAAACCACACCGGCATGAGAAACCACAGCTTTACTATAAAAATGCATTTTGCTTGATTTGAATTACTATAAGCAATAAGAAAAATTCTCATTTATCAAAGAATTCATTTGGGTTATAAGTGAACCAGGACGGCAGGACCACCCTCTTGGTCGATTACTCCAGATGCTTCGTTGTTAAAGTTGCCTAAATTTCATAAGCACACCAAAAATGAAGCTCTTTTGGAATATAAGGTCAAATTCAACGTGATTGTATCCGAGATATGAAATGCAAAAAAAAACCCAATGTTTTGTCTAGTTAGCACCCCCCCCCCCCACTCCATGTGTTTTTTTATTACGAAACCCCTGTGCTAATTTTTTATTAGCAAAAAAAACTCTCCCAAGCCAAAATGACAATTACACACCCACCAAAGTATGCAAAAACACCCTTATTCCCCTAAAAATTGGCAATAATCCCCCTCTTAACTTTGAAAATTGAGAATAACTCTCATGTTCACTTAAAAAATTGACAATAACCTCCCCTGTGATCTATGAAGGCATTTCAAATGGGGTTTTTTGCTAATAAAAAGAAAACAAAAGAGCTTTCATATGATTGCAAAATATACATGTATGAAATATATGCCAGTCCATTTGATGACAAAAAAGCATTAGATACTGACCTATAATGCTTCACTGCAGTGGTTTTGTTTCCTTGTATCCAGTCCTTGAGTAGATATTCATAAAAGCTGCATAATTTTGTTTGCTTCCGTCAAATATATGAAAAGCTCATAGCTATGATCCTAAGAGTTAGCAAATATTCAAAATACTTTAAATGTCCCAGAGATGTAAAAGACATTTAACATGTCTCCTATTGCTCCAAAAGTTATGGTCGAGTACGATCTTGGAGCCCCATTGTTGGGATTAATATATATGGGAAGCAAACCATCTGGAGGAAAGGTTTTATTAAGCTCTATAATGACATTTTCCACCTGAAACATCAAGATGGAAGTAGGAATCACTCTCACAATTTTTGTCACTTGGGATCCTGATATTTCAGATATGGTTCTCCATGTGCAGTATTCACGTTTGCACTATTAATGTTGCTTTGCTTAATATGAATTACTTTCAGTCTAACTTCTTTACCAAAACTGTATCGACTGTAAGAAGTAAATATTCAGAAGAAATACCTTCTGCTGATATTTAGGATCCCCCGTCCTTTGAGAAAGAGAAATAAACTCCAGCTGCTCTGTGCCAGAATCTACCAGGATGCTATCACCCTAAATGGGAAAACCACATACATGCAATAACATAAATATCAACTTGGCAGAAAGTTGTGAAAGAGGAACTGATCACCGAAGAAATTCTTCACATGTGAAGAATGAGGAAGTAATTCATCAATAAAGTCTACTGTAAATAAGAGAAGGGCGAGCCGATTCTCACAAAAAGTGGTATATGTGATGTCAACTAAACAGATGGAGAAAATGAAAAATGCATTCTAATAACTTAAGTTAGTTGGTTATACATCAGGTACAAAATTTACACTGATCTGGTCTTTGTTGCTCCTTCACTCATTTTCGTACTTCATATCAAGAATTAGGTAAAAATATCCAAAGGCATAGATCTCTTGGCACATTTTACGAGAATTACACCCCATTTATCTAGGTGATATCAATGTTATGAGCTTGTTTTGGATAAGAAAAAATGGTTCAGATGTTACAGTCTGCAATAAGAAACAAAATGGCTACACATTTTTTAAAGCCATTGTAACCTATGACATCCAGCCGGGGAGTTTAAAAATATGATCCTGGCACTTAGGCACCATAGTGTTAAATTTTAAAACAGCTCAGCATTAAGTTACCAAGTAATAACTATTGAAAAAAGCAAAATCAAAACGAAGTAGGCAACTCCAGAAATAATGCAAAGCAATGTCTTCTCCTAGATTTACCAAGGTACAACAAGAGATCCAACAGACCAAGCAGGCAAACTTTCAGACATGAAGCCAAATTAATAATATTATATGGGATGCCAGAAGGAGAATTTCATGCTAGCAACAGTCTGTCAGCAATATCTTTAGCCTTTTCAAGGAAAAATTTGTCTCCAGAAAGATCATATGTATTGAGAAGTCCACCAACAACTCTGTTTAAACATAAGTTAACAATGAGCATACTTTTTAAGATGTTTCCTTTCTTCCATAATTCAAACCATGCAGCCTTATGGTTGTCTGAAAATAAACAAAAAATTTAGATGGGCAAATATATAAAGGAATATACAAAATAAACCTTATAAAGTAACCTTATGGTTGTCTCAAAGACACTGGCATCATAACTCTTGTTAAAATCCAAGGAATTTGCAACCCACCTGCCATGAACAACTTCTTAAGCATTAAAAAATAGTTACAAAAACAAATGTGATGATATTTCAATGGAGAAAAATTAGCCATCAGTTATTTTGAGGCTGTAAATCCACTACAATGAGACAAACACATAAATCTAACCCTTTTATAATCATTCCTTTCTTGCCTAACCATGTTTCAACTTCTGTTTCATGATATTCTGATTTTCAAATCCTTACAGTGATGTTACTCTTGCACAATGCAAGGAGAAATAACACTAAATAATAGTAGCTCAAAGGATACTTTGAGGAAGATTTTAAAAAAAGATGTTGCATTATCTATAAATAGAAATCTACAAAAACTGTAAACCCATCCTCATATCATGTCATGCTATATTCAATGATATTCATTTTATTTTATATCAATCAAATTTGTATAGATAAAGGAACTGGCCAGCCTGATATTGATTGGCAACCTGTAATATCCATATACCCAAATAGTGAAACTCTCAAACCAGGGCTCAGTGACAAACAAATGTAGAAGTATTTACTGCTCAAAGTAGTACAACAAAATCGAAATAAATTTGAAAGAAAAATAAACGGAAAGTAAAAAACCCATAAGCAGCACCATAGCTTACTCTCTAGCCTTTTGGAACTGCTCATTCAATCCCATTATATATAGCGTGTCAAGAGCATCAAATAGAGTTGCTCCAAGACCACCAAAGATATCAGCCCCATTCTTCATTTAAGGCTGGCAACCAAAAATTCACATAACTATACATCAAAAATCAATAATAAGGCTATTTTTGCTACACTTTCCAATGTTTAAAACAACTATTAGATAGATGATAGAACAAGCTTATTAGCAGAACATATATAAGGGCCTAAATTGAATGCTTGAGAGCCTACAGTATCAGAATTGAAACAAATATAAAAGCAACTACGGAGGAAAGCTAATGAAAGATGAATTTTGTTGTTCCTATGTAGGAATAATAGGGAAAGATAAAACAAGATTACACTTTGGATAATGAGATTTCGATTAGTACATCAACTATTACTTGATGAAAAGAAAGAGAGAGTTTGAGCCTCCATAAACAATCCCAAGTACTAAGAGGTATGTGGTTGATGCATACTATCATTCGACAAAAATCAAAGTTGTTTTCATTCCTAACACCATGAATAAACCAATGTAAAGATTGAAGACAATAATCAAAGTTGATTTCATTCCTATCTCCATGAAAAAACCGATGTAAAGATTGATTAGATGCAATTTTTTTTATGGAAGCTCTTCCTACATCTAACAAATACATGAATATATCAAGAACTTATAATCTCTAAGTCCAAAAACAAAATCACAAGATTTGTGTATAACTCTAGGAACAAACAATATAGAGCATTATAATAGAAAAAAAAATACCTCCTCACACACAAAACAATGCAAAAAAGGAATAAGGAACAATTTCAAAGAAACAATAATCTTCTTTACCTCTTCAAAATGAAAATAGCATCCGTTGTAAAAAGTTGAAAGTTGCAATTCACAACTCCTGCACAATAAAACTATCAGAAGAAATTACATCAAAATAAAAAACTGAAAATAAAAATTCGAACCCAATCATAATCTATAAATAAAACTATAGGAAGAATTAAATAAAAAAAAATACCACAAACAAAATCGATTGAAGAACTCACCACGGCGGGAGCCCTAGTTCCGAAACTCTCTCACGCGGACGTACCGGGCGGACCCCTTAAGGGGCTAGGGAGGGCGGTCGCCCCCGCAAGAAAAATATGGATTGAATATTTATACAGAAACTTGTTTAATATATTCAATAGAAGTCAGTGGAATTGTGGTTGGGATGTTGAATGTATATCAAGGAAGATGGGGTTCGAATACCCTGTTCTGCAATTTTCCTTCTTTTTTTATTTATAAGCTATTCTTCTTTCTTTCTTCTAGATTATTAATATATGGATCAATATATAAATATTAATATGGTCATATGTACTAACATTAATGTAAATATATGATTTTTTAAAATGCACTACAGTAAAAAAAAAAAAAAGTTTTAATATTAATTTTGGTACTAATAGCATTTCTATTTTACATAACTAAATTTATGTTGTAAAAATGTTTATGTGTTTTAATATTGCTCAATATCTTGAACTATTTGTTGAATGTGGCTTTTTTTAAAAAAATCTAGTATATTTCTTCAGCTTTTATTAGATAAATATACAATATTACTTATTTTCATTTAGTGGTCATTTTATCAATATACCAGAAAAATATCGAGTTTGCTATTAAAAAAAATCTCGCCCCTCCAACCAAAACCCTCTAGGTCCGCCCCTGAGTCACGCCATCTCTCACTTCTCTCTTTAGCCGTATCTCTTTTTGACGGAATCTGCTCACATTCCCTCACACCCTTTGGATTGATGTCTGATGGGAAGAAATGACTAAATTGGTTCTGTAGAAGAGATAAAAATCGAGAATTGAGAGAGAAGGGAAGAAGAGAGAGTAGAAAAAGAGGAATTAAAAAAAAACTAAAAATTGAGCCCTAATTATGTATGAATCAGTCATGGCAGTTGTGTATATATCGATAGGATAGGATAGGGTTGTAATGAAAAGAAGTATAACTGATTCACCCCTTTGTGAATGAGAAAAAGAAGGAATTGGAAGAAGAAAACACTCGATGGGCCGTTGCAAAACCAGAAATTCGTCAGAAGGTAGGGTAATATGTTAGAGAAATAGGGAACAAGATTGGTTCCGTGGAAGAAGAGGGTGATGAGTACTTAACAGAATTCTGAACAGAGAGGAAACTAATTGCTACAAAATAGTAATAGACTGAAAATAGAAAGTAAAAAAAGGAAGCGGGCCCCACAGAGGAGTGGAACACGGTAAATACTCAGCCAAAAATAAATGGATATAAAATTTGTGGGTAGTTGAAATTGAAAGAAATAACCCCAAAACGACGTCGTTTTGGGGTTAAATGGGCAAAACAAAAATAGGTAGTATTGTGCTGTCATGCTCGTCTTCTTCGACTGGGTACGTATTAGGTTCAGTTTATTACAAACATCTAGTCCCCAAAGATAATCAATTGGCTACTTATCATCATTTACAAGCTTGTTCATTAGAAAGTCTAATAACAAAGATTTACACTATTTTGTTTTTGCATTTTACTGTATATTATCCTTACTTTGTTCTCTGATTTTCCTTTGTTTTTTGCTTAGTTAGAATGTGGAAAGAAGTTTTTAAATAAGGGCATCTTAAAGATATTTTTTCATTTTTTCAGAAGTATTTGACATCATATTGTCGGGGCCCGGTATGGTTTTTAAGGATCCGCGCAGGTTTGGATTCGGATCCGATCTCATTAATTGAAAATCGGCTTGGATCCGGAGCTACCCCGATCCGGTCTGAGTCCGATCCATTGACAATAGCCTTTTATTCCCTAAGTTACAATCTAGTTGGGCTTGGACCAAAATCAGTTGAGATGATATTTGGCCCATTTAGTGGACGGAAAAAACGCAAGAAATCACAGAAACGTGGCTTATATATATATTAAATTCTCCAATTTCATCTTGGATAAAATCCCAAATTCCTCTTCATCTGCCACTGCCACTGCCACTGCCAGGTCTTTTACTTGGATTAACCTTTAAACGATTATTATTATAACACCTCGCAATTTAGTTTCCACTGAACTTCTTCTGGTATGTATTGTATATATGTATGCCTCTCTTATATTATAATCACAATCTAATTACTAAATTATTGAATTGTATGTTAATGTTTTACTGTTTTTTTTTCTTGATAAATTCCGTGTTCCTTTACTACCTGAGAAATTTCAGGTGAATTATGGTCACAGCAGGTACTCAAGTTGGTAAGAAATCTCGAAAGATTGGTTATTTTTTACATTAGCAATTTAGCAGAAGATGTTGTAAGTCATATTTTATCCCTCGTGCCCACAAAGGATGCAATGCGAACTAGTGTTTTGTCTAAAGATTGGAGATTTAAGTGGATGACCATTTACAATGTAGACATTAATGATGAAGGAGAGGTATTTCCGGAGGAGAGAAAGCATATATCAACTAGGGCATCCACCTAGGGATTTTTGACAAAAAGTAGAAAAAAAAATCATCTTTCATGTAGCAAAAATCAAGACTTTGATTACGAAACATCTATTTTATAGTTATGAAGGCATCGTCTTACTCTGATTTTCCTCTGTATTTTGCTTAATAAGAACGTGGTCTAAGAAGTTTTCAATTCCATTTTTCAAAATATTGTTGTGGTACTGGTATTGAACCTGCTGTGCCATCCTGTATTGTATCTCACCTCGAGGAAGTCAAGTTTTAACTACTTTACTGGCACAAACCGTCAATTTCGAATGCTATTAGTAGAGAAATTCAAGGATACAATTAGAGAAGAAGAAGAATTAACAAATAAGAATGGAAGCAGCGAACTGGAAGAGAAGGAATAGATTAGAAGAGTAATTAAAGTAATTAAGATATTTAAAATATTAGTATATACTGCCGTCCTTATAAGGCAGTTATGTTAGTTGCTTTAGTAGTTAGGAATTTTCTTATAAATACCCTTGTAATTAGCAGTTGATACTACGGATTATTCATTCATTCAATATACATATTCAGTTTTCTTTCTTTACATACAAAATTCTCTCAATTCAATATAACAAATTTATATTTCTTTATCAAATGTTCAATTATATCATCTAACATGGTATCAGTAGTCTAAATATCACACATCTCCGCTGCCATCTTTCATATCTCCGCTTCTCTCCGGCGTCTTCATCCAGTCCTGATCACCAATTCCATTCAAGATTTGGATCATCTTCTTCGGTCAGAATTTACACTATTTTTTCTTTCCAGATTCTGTTTTTCATTATTTTTTCTGGGATTCAACCCAGATCCTA
This sequence comes from Penstemon davidsonii, assembly GCA_034814905.1. Lineage (NCBI taxonomy): Eukaryota > Viridiplantae > Streptophyta > Magnoliopsida > Lamiales > Plantaginaceae > Penstemon > Penstemon davidsonii. The sequence continues at coordinate 19,824,444 of JAYDYQ010002685.1, forward strand.
TCCTTTTTTTTCATATCCAGTTTGAAGTTCTTCATTCAGTAGTCATACACATTCTCCAGATCTATTCAAGATTTTCCTCATCCATTTCTTCTTCAAGAAAAATACCCTTCCCTGTTTCATCACAGAATCTATCAGATTCCATTCGCAATAAAATCACAAGTTTTATAACATCAGTAAAACAACAAGTTTTTCCTTTTCTCCAGTTCACCACATATTCATATCCACTATGTCTTCCATACCTGAAAACAACACTCAGACTATAAACACTACTACAAGAAACCTACTAGAAGATCCTACAAGCCCCTACTTTCAACACCCTGCGGATGGACCAGGTTTGAAATTGGTTTCTGAACCTCTAACAGAAACCAATTATCAATCTTGGAGTCATTCCATGATTCTTGGTCTCAAAGTCAAAAACAAGATTGGATTTATTGACTGCTCTCTTCCCAAACCTACTACAGATCTTATTTTAATCAACACTTGGGAAAGAAACAACACTATTGTTGTTGCATGGATTTTTAATGCCATATCTAAAGAAATCAATTCAAGTATAAGATACCATTCTATTGCATCTGACCTATGGAAGGAACTAGAAGAAAGATTTATGCAAGGAAGTGGACCAAGATTATTCTCTCTAAGAAGAGAAGTAGTTCAGTTAACACAAGGCAATGATTCAGTCAACACTTATTTTACAAAATTAAAATGTGTCTGGGATGAAATTCAAAATTGCAGACCTGACTGCACTTGTGGAAAATTAGTCACCTATTTTCAACATGAACAACTGATGTCATTTTTAATGGGGTTACAGGACTCCTTTTCTAACATTAGCTCACAAATCCTAATCATGGATCCCCTCCCTCCCTTAAACAAGGCACTCTCCTTAATCATTCAGGAAGAACAAAAGATTTCTCTAAGATCTGCCACTAAAGACAATCCTCTACACAACTCTATGGCCTTCTCTGTCAAGAACCCCCCATCCTTTCAACAGCCAAGACCAAACTCCTTTCCCAGACCTCCCACCCCCCCAAATACTAGACCAAACACACCATACCTCAACCCACGGCCCAATTTCCCATCAAATACCCTATCATCTTCCTCTTACAGACCTCAATATAACCCACAATTCAAAAGAAAGGACAGACCTTTCTGCACTCACTGCAATATGGCAGGGCATACCATTGATACTTGCTTTAAAATTCATGGGTTTCCCCCAGGTTATAGACCCCCCTACCCTAGACAAAATTCCCCAGCAGCAAACAATTTCCAATCCAACCTCACTGACACTCCTTCACAACCTGGTGTACATGAGTTCATTAAAAATCTGAAACCAGATCAGTTTGCCTACTTATCTACTTTATTCTCTAACCAACAACTGTCTACACCCCAGAATCAGTCAGGTGACCCTCCTTCTTCTACATTCAATGTCACCACTCACTCAGGTACTATTTTCTCTACCAACTCTCCTTCTAGTAAGATTAATGACAATAGCTGGATTATAGACTCAGGAGCCTCCAACCATATTTGTACTGATATTAAACTTTTTCACTCTATCACACTTACACACAACACCACTGTTTCCTTACCTAACAACATGATAATTCCAGTTTACTTTATTTGTGACATTCATCTTACTCAGTTCATTACTTTACAGAAAGTTCTTTACATTCCATCTTTTAAATTCAATTTATTGTCTGTAAGTTCTCTCTTATCTAATATAAACTATACCATAAAATTTCAAGGCACTAACCTTTATATACAGGAAATCACCCCCAACAGGATGATTGGACAGGGTAGCTTAGTGGATGGACTCTACATTCTTCATCCAGCTTTAGATTCAATGCCTCAGCTGCAACATTCCTGCAATACAGTTTCTATCAGTTTATGGCATAATAGATTAGGACACCCCTCTTTTCAGAGGATGTATGCACTTAGAGATTATATTCCTATTTCTGATATTCATAAACATGCTCAAACACATTGTGATATTTGTCATTTAGCTAAGCATAAAAGACTCCCCTTTCCATCTGATAATAATTTTACTTCATCTGCATTTGATTTAATTCACTGTGACACTTGGGGGCCTCATCATATCCCCTCACATTCTGGTTTTAGATATTTTATTACATTAGTGGATGATCACACACGTTTTACATGGATTTATCTCATAAAAAGGAAATCTGAGGCCTCTGTTGTTATCCCTAAATTCATAACAATGATTCAGACTCAATTTAACAAGACAATAAAACAGTTTAGATCTGACAATGCAAAAGAGCTTCTTTTTACTGATTTATTTTCCAACTTAGGTATACTACACCAGTTCTCCTGTGTCCAAACACCCCAACAAAACTCAGTTGTTGAAAGAAAACACCAACACATACTAAATATTGCTAGATCATTGATGTTTCAATCTAATGTTCCTATTGACTTTTGGTCTGAATGTGTCTTAACTTCAGTTTACTTGATGAATAGAACTCCATCCCAATTATTAAATGACAATTGTCCTTATTCTTTGCTTTATGCTAAACCAGTCAACTACAATTTCCTAAGGACCTTTGGCTGCCTTGCTTATGCCTCAACACTTCATGAACATAGGACCAAGTTCCAACCTAGAGCTAGGATTTGTGTTTTTATGGGATATGCCCCAGGGGTAAAGGGATACAAATGTTATGATAGATCTAATAATGAGTTTTTTATATCCAGAGATGTAACATTTAATGAGAATATTTTTCCTTTCAAACACAGTACACCCTCTTCTCCAACAAATCCCATGTTCCTTGACTCTACTACTACTGACCCTTCCTTGTTTTTCCCTATCTCTTCTGAACCTCAGTATGTTCCCCCACCTCACCCTATTCCACCTACCCCACAATCCCCACCTTCTCCTGATACTTTGCCTACTGCCAGAAAATCAACCAGGGCTACTAAACCACCATCTTATTTACATGATTACCATTGCAACACCATAGCCACCACATCCTCTAATCCTTCCTATCCCTTATCTTCTGTACTGACTTACACTAATCTGTCTCCTTCTTATTCTGCCTTTGTGGCAAATATTTCCCAAATTCCAGAACCTCATACATACAAACAAGCTATTAAGTTTCCTGAATGGATTAATGCCATTCAAGAAGAACTTATGGCTATGGAAGCAAATTCAACTTGGACAATCACCTCTCTACCTGATAACAAAAAACCTATAGGGTGCAAGTGGGTATTTAAGGCAAAAAGAAATCCTGATGGATCAATTGAAAGATACAAAGCTAGATTGGTTGCAAAAGGTTTCAATCAACAGGAAGGGGTTGACTATATTGATACATTTTCTCCAGTTGCTAAACTGGTTACTGTTAGAGTATTACTTGCATTATCTATGGCTAACAACTGGATTTTGCATCAATTAGACATAAATAATGCATGGAGATTCCTAAGGGTTATATCCCTTCCACACCTATTTCTACCTCCTCCACTGCCCCCCAACAGGTATGTAAGCTTAATAAGTCAATTTATGGTTTAAAACAGGCCAGCAGGCAGTGGAACCATAAATTGACAACTGTTCTCAACACTATGGGTTTTACCCAATCCCTTTCAGATTACTCCTTATTTACTAAAGGTAATAATCAGTCCTTCATTGCCCTACTTATCTATGTTGATGATATTATCATTGCTGGTCCTAGTTTGGATTTAATTTATGAAACTAAATCTTTATTAAGCAACAAATTCAAGCTCAGGGACTTAGGTGTTCTTAGATATTTCTTAGGCATTGAGCTTGCCTACTCTAAATCTGGTTTGATTATCTCTCAAAGAAACTATGCCTTACAGCTTTTAGAAGATACATGCTACTTGGCCAGTAAGCCTATGACATTACCTATGGATCCAAACTTACAACTCCAACTACATGATTCTGAACCCCTTTCTGATCCATCATCTTACAGGAGACTAATAGGTAGATTAATTTACCTAACAATCACTAGGCCAGATATTTGCTTCACAGTACATAAACTTAGCCAATTTTTGGCAAAACCATCACAAATACATATGTCAGCAGCTCATCATCTATTGAAGTACTTAAAAGGCAGTCCAGGTAAGGGACTATTCTATTCCAGATCATCTAATGTAAACCTATCTGCCTTCTGTGATTCAGACTGGGGCAGCTGCTTAATTACTAGAAGATCAACTACGGGGTTTTGCACATTTATTGGGAATTCAATCATATCTTGGAAATCAAAAAGACAGCACACAGTATCAAAATCGTCTGCCGAAGCAGAATACAGAGCTATTTCAGGTGTAACAAGTGAGATAATTTGGCTTACCCAATTGCTCAAAGACCTTCACAACCCAATTGCTGCTCCTCCTGCTTTGTTCTGTGATAATGCATCCGCGGTCCATTTGGCCTTGAACCCAGTCTTTCACGAGCGGACAAAGCACATAGAGATAGACTGTCACTTTGTCCGCGAACGTATTGCTCGTCGTCAATTGAAACTCCTCCCAATTTCCTCTGCGGCGCAATTGGCAGATATCTTTACTAAACCCTTATCTAGGGTTCCCTTTCAATCAATTTTATCCAAATTGGGAGTGAAAGATATTCACTCTCCAACTTGCGGGGGAGTATTAGTAGAGAAATTCAAGGATACAATTACAGAAGAAGAAGAATTAAGAAATGAGAATGGAAGAAGCGAACTGGAAGAGAAGAAATAGATTAGAAGAGTAATTAAAGTAATTAAGATAATTAAAATATTAATATATACTGCCGTCCTTATAAGGCAGTTATGTTAGTTGTTTTAGTAGTTAGGAATTTTCTTATAAATACCCTTGTAATTAACAGTTGATACTACTGATTTTTCATTCATTCAATATACACATTCAGTTTTCTTTCTTTACATACAAAATTCTCTCAATTCAATATAACAAGTTTATATTTCTTTATCAAATGTTCAATTATATCATCTAACAAATGCAACAAAACTGAAGGAAATTATTCCATCTGACAATGGCTTTAGATCATTGAATGAAATTGTCGAGCAGTTATCAACATTTCCTTAAAGCTTCAACTTGTTTAACAATTACTATTGTCCAGTAGGAATGGAATTTCACCAGCAATTAAACCGACTACCCACTTGAGATTGCTACTATATCTCCACTATGATAAAAGTATGAGTAGGTAGTGTGTTTCTTAACATTTTCTTGAGCTATTACTAACTGTTAGTTACTATTGAACCATTCTTTGTATGGTCCTAAATGTTGCTGATTATTGTTTGAGGCCGAGACTCATGCAGTTAATATGAAAGAGGCTAATTAAATGAGAAAAGTATATCGGGATGATGGAAACAGGCCCTACACTAAGCATTGTGAAAGGTGGAAGCTCTTGTTAAGATTAAACTATGCGCTTCTTCGAGTTCTCATGCTTTCATGCCGCATCTGTCTTCACCTAAAGTTGAGGGTGGCATATTAGGTTCAAATAAGTATAAACTTGGGTACCCCTATATACTTCCGAAATATATTCGCCTAGCTACAATCATTTACAAGCTAGCTCATTATAACAAAGATTTACACCACTTGTTCCCCAATTAAGTCTAATCCCACGAGCAAAAACGACACACCCTGAAAGAGCAAGAAGTAAAAATGGATCCCTTGAGCAGACAATAGACTTCTTGCTGAAGCTGTTAATAGTAAAAATGCCAGAGCTAACTCCTTAGTGTATATCCTATTATGCTTCTTCTTCTTCTTCAGAGAAACTCCCTTCTCCTGCTGTATATTAATTTCTTGGTGCATATTTTGTTGTTTGTCGGTTAAGGATATGAGATCACCTTCTGAGGAGCGACCGGATTTCTTGGTTACGACCCATTCATAAGCACTTCCGAGTTGGAAAAGGCCAGAGATCATGGCATTGAACTTGGTCACTGACATGGTGTTCTCGAATAGTAGGTAAGGTACGATGAAGGGAAATGATTTTGGTGCTGGAAGTATATTCAGAAATGTAATGGTTGCAGGAACATAACAAACTACCCATGCTGGGAGGGTAGCCTCAGGAATAAACATAGTCATTGGGAGAATGATACAGAACAGGGTGAATGAATAAAATGGGAGTATAAGTTTCCTTAGTAAAAAGAAGAGAAAAATCATGTTGCCTTTCTTCCATATGCTTATCTGCATGCATACACCAAATTTAGAAAGCAATCAACTTCAATAGATAGTCCAGCCATACTTTTAGAACATGTTTGGTAGTAAAAATTAGGTGAGATTTGATCTTATATCAGATCAACATTTATCTCTTGTTTAGTATTGCTGATAAATACAAAAACATCCAACCATAAATAAATAGTATTATCACAAGTCCAACCCTAAAAAAATATTATAATCTTTATGTTTCAACAATAAATGGTGACTTTTTGTCTCATTTTACTAATTTGCCACTAATATATGCTTAGACACATGCTTTAGACACCACAAAAAGGTCCAGAATTTACATTATCTTATTCATATAGACATAGTTAATATTCTAACTACAATTAAAGAAAGAAAATCCTTTCCGAGTATCTTCACTTACCTTTGATCGAATTATGGCAGGCAAACATAGGCGGAACAACTGCATTGGCCCAGAATGCCATCTATGTTGTTGCTTCCTATAAGCTTCATATGATTCCGGCAGTTCACATTGGCACTAGAAAATTCAAAATAACATGAATAACTCAATCCAAAAGGAAACATAGCCACTCAAAAGTGTTGAAATAAGTACCTCAACATCATTGAGGAAGATGAATTTCCAACCATGAAGATGGGCCCTGACAGCAATGTCCATATCCTCAACGGTGGTCCTCTCCAACCAACCACCCGATTCTTCCAATGCTTTTATCCTCCACACACCAGCGGTCCCATTAAACCCAAAGAAGTTCAAGAAAATACCATTTACTTGCTGCTCTACTTCAAAATGAAAAGCTAAGTTAATAAGCTGCAATCTTGTTAGTAAATTCTCACCCTTGTTCACAAATGACCACCTTGCTTGAACCAAACCTACTTCCTCATTATCCTACAATAGATATCAGAGTTTTATTTGCTTTTTTGAACTCGAACAGTCTAAATTCACCAAGTATCATTTGGGAAAGTAAAATATACCTTGAAGTGAGGAAGGGTTCTTTGAAGAAAATCAGGATTAGGCTGGAAATCAGCATCGAAAATGGCAACAAATTCGTAATCTTTAACGTAGCTACAATTCATGGCAGACTTCAGATTGCCAGCTTTATAACCATCCCTAATCACTCTATGTCTGTATATAATGTTAGCATCGTTTTGCTGCCATTTATACACCTCCTCTTTAATCAAATACTGAGTTGTTGGATCATCAGAATCATCCAAGATTTGAATCAACAATTTCTCTTTAGGCCAGTCCAAATTACACACAGCAGCTATAGATTGTTGATAAACCTATCACAATTCAAAGCACACACCACTCAATTCACAACACCAGTAACTAAAACAACCAAGAAAACACAAAATCAAATCTTAAGAAAAAATACCTCTTTTTCATTGCACATGGGGATTTGAACTAACACCATAGGGAAATAACCATGTCCATCTCCAGACTCAAGATCTACGAGGCCTAGTTTGGCAATTGGTTTAATCTTTTTGAACTTAATCCAAAAACAACCCAAACAAAGAACTAACCTATCTAAGCTCTGTACAAGAAAGAGCAAAATACACACATTTGCTAACAACTGAAGTGGTGGAGCAAGATACTCAACCCTGATCAGAACCCACCTAGAATAAACAGAATCGAACACATCCCTAACTGCAAAACCATTTGTAAGTGTATAAAGTTTCTGCAACTGAAATTCCCGAGTCCCAAAATGCCACCCTTTAAAATATGCAGCCACTTCAAAACAGAGGAGTACCAAAGAAACCCAAAGGATAACTTTAATACAAGTGTAGAATCTAGACTTAACGGGGGTGTCGGTTCTGCCGGCGGAGACGCGGCGGCGAACGGCTGAGGCGAGAGAGAAAAATGCGGCGGCGATTGAAGTTAAGCAACCAGCTGCTTTGTGGGCTTTCAAGAGGAGGACCCAAGTGAGTTGCTTGGCGTTCTTGTTTCGCCCACCCTTTGTAACGGTGCCGTTTGGGTACATGAAATCTTCTTCTGAAGAGGATGGTAATTCCACCATCGACCAGTTGTTTGGGTTCTCCATTTTTACTACCACAGGTGTACCTCTATGAGTTTCTTTAGCCCACCAGTAGAAAGATGGAGCCATTGTTTAAAAATTCAAAAAATGGCGTAAATTGGATTTTTATCTTTACTTTCTTTTGTTTCTTCTGGTTTTTGAAGTGAATTGAGGAAATGGTGAAAAACCCAGAAGGGTAAAGGGTAAAAGATTGAAGCTTTGGAGGTTTTAGAGTGGGGGAAAAAGATGGGACAGTGAATGAATACTACAAAAAATTCAATTTTCAGATGACAATGAAAAGGAGGAAAGGACGCGTGGGAGAGAGATGAAGAAAGGTAATATTATGCGTCTCAATTTCATGGAGACATACGTATAGAGATGATAAGGGAGTTCAAATTCTGCAGTACTATAATACTATAATAGAGTATTATAATAACTATAAAAAATGGAGAACAAAAATGACCAAACAGTGAGTTGTGAAATTCAAACTAAATGGGATGATGATTCATAAAGGAAAGAAATTGAATATAACGACATTGAGTTGTGGGCAAATGGTTTTTTTTTCTTTTTTTTTTTTTTTGGGAATGGTTGTACTATTTTCTTTTCAAAATTACACCTCCTGCTGCTGCTTTTGAATTGAATACAAAATACAATCGAAAGCCTGCATATATATTTCTCTGACAATGCATATATAGTTAAATATGGCCTAGGCTTTCTACTATGAATTATTCAATGAAGATTAACTGGGAAAAGAATTTAAGAGACGGCCGATAATACAGAAAGACAAACAAGAGGCAGAATTGACTGGAATTTAAGAAGTAAACGTATTTAAGGAAAGATGGAAATTTCAAATAAACTACCTCCTACAATTTAATTTTTCAGCGTGTGGAATTCAATGAGGGCGTGTGTAATAAATAAAAATAATTTACTAAGAAATAAGTAAATAGTAACATGAATACATATGCATAATTTACAAACCCTTATTGCCCCTTGTCAACCACAAAAACTATTTTATTTTTCTTTTTGGATGAGAGGAGAAGGGTTGAGAAGATTATGGAAATTTCAAAGCTTAATCATGCATGCGGAAGAGTGCAAAATAATTTGCTTGTTTTTTTGATAGTTTGGAGAATAGTTGAGGTTTGTGAAATAATCTCGCTTCACATAAAATTATTTGTTTGAATTTTGAGAAAGTGGTTTGAGAAATAAAGTAAGTGTATAAGATGCGTAAGACTATATTTGTTATGTAAAATAAGTTGTGTAAATGTATGATATTTTTTATCAAATAAAAGTAAAGTTTGTGTAGGTATTTTTAGAGATAATAATAAAAATGTTGTTTATTTGACTTTTGAAAGAGTAGTTTGACAAAATTGAAAGATAATAAATTTATTAAAAATATAAAACATATTTGTCTTATTTTTCCGAACACGAAATAATTTTGAAAAATACGAGAAAAAAAAACAATAATTTAATCGAAAATCATGGTCGATGATTAATGACCATTTCTACTTTAGTAAAGGAATATAGCCGTTACTAAAAATGGATTTTGAATGGGCCAAGTATTTGTTTGTCTACTTTCTTTGACTATATGTCTACAACGCATCATCCACGCCAAAGACAACCAAAATTTGCTATACTTCTACTTTCTTTGACTATATGTCTACAACGCATCATCCACGCCAAAGACAACCAAAATTTGCTATACTTCAAAACCAAATTTTCCTTTCTTTATATCTTTTTTTTCTTCCAGGAATACATTACGTGGAACTTCTCTCGCAAGGTTGACCACATTGTAGGGATTGTTTTTTCTTGATCAAACCAATCATCTCTTGATTTTTCCAGTTAATCTAGTTTGATTAACTAGGGATAAATATTTTATGAATCAAAATAAAAATCAACCATATTGTCACAAGAACAATTGTGTTTGGCAGAACGATATCTAGCAATTCTGTTCATTAGTAATATAAAAAAGATGCTCCATAGTATCTCTAATTTATTTAATTTGTAATCTCTAATTTATTATAATAACTCAATTTTTGTTCTCACCGGGATCTAAAATTTAGTAATAGACTTTGGAGTGATTTATAATAATTAATATTAGTCCCACTTGTGATTAAAGCCTACAGCATTTAATTAGACCACCTAACCTAGGCATAAAATTTACTAATCGAATTTAAGTGATTTACAAACATTTGATACGTAATCAATGACATCCACAGACCCAATGCTATGATTGATCTGATATCTAGATGGAGCACAAAAATAAACTCCAAGTGATTTGAAAGTAATATGGTTTACTGATTGGTCTAAGCTTGGATGTTATGAAATTGATTTTGGTTGGGGGTCCTATATGGACAAGAATAGCTGATATAATTATGGAATTGAAGCTTGGGTCCATCTGCATAAATCGAATATGAATTATTTGGTACATGGTGAGGATATTAAGGGCATCTCCTATGATTAGAGGGGAGGGGGAAGTTGGATTTAGAGGGGTAAAATTGATGAACTAAAATGATTAAAGGGGTTGTCAATGCAATTTCCCCTTGATGGGCTGCATCCATCGCCTGGAGGTGTGAGGCAAGGCAACATTGCCTTGCCTCACACATCGATCCAGCACTTGTTGGGCCGGCCCAGCCAGCAGGTGGCCGACACTTGTCGGCCACCTGTTGACCCTTTCTTTTTTTTGTTTTTTTTGTTTTTTTATTTTTTTATTTGTTATTTAATAAAAATCCTTTTATTTTTTAAAAAAAATTCCTTTAAAATACCTAATTAAATGAAATGTAACTCTTATTTAATTTTAGTTTTAGTTAATTTGTGTATTATTTTTAAAAAGTTAATTTTTAGTTTAAAAATGTAACTCTTATTTAATAAACTCAAATTTAATTTATTTTGTTTTAATTTAATATAAACCTTTTTTTTTTAAAAAAAATCCTTATTTTTTACTATTATTGCTATTATTATTATTATTATTATTATTATTTTTATTATTATTATTATTATTAAGTGAGAGTGGAGAAAATGAGAATTGGAATTAAATGTAATTGATAGATTGAGTCATTTGAGATGACTTATAAAAAAGTAAGGGGAAGCTGGACTTGGAATCTGAGGGAAAGCTGGACTGAGGTGAGGGGAAGCTGAACTTAGGCTGAGGGCATCACTGGAGATGCCCTAAGATGCTTAATGATATTCATGTATCCATGCTTAAAGAATAGTTTTGGTAGGAAAGTTCTTGTTTACTAAACGAATCTTCAAAAATCATTAATAAATCAATTATATATGTTAAAATGATGTAACAAATGAGTTTATGCTTGGTTTAGAACACGAGTATTTAGTCTACACTATTATCTTTTGTTTTACGATTTACTTTTACGTCAAGCTTGCAATTATTTTCTCATTTTTTGGAATATTTTTAGAGATTTTAAGGATTTTTTGAGACGTCCTCGATTTTGTATATTGCATCCAGATCCACAAAGGAAACAAGTCTACCAGTTCTAAGTACACCCCCGTATTTTTCCAAAGGATTATATAGTTCGACTCTTATAATGTAATTCAGCACGATACTTTTCAGATGGGAAAGATTGAGTAGCGAAAGGGGGCAAAACATGGACAAAAAATCTGAAACACCTAAAACTTAAAAATAAAATGGACCATTACATTGTAAAAGATACAAGTCTAGCATAGTTATGGACTTACGGACAGAAAAAGAGCATACTTGTAATCATCGTTTTCTCTTTCTTTTAGACTTCTTATCCAAGGGAAGCTCAGATTGCTTTTTTGAGGAGGTTCCCAATTTGGCATCTATGGCAGAACTCCACAACGCTCTTTCAACATCTGAAGGTGTGAATAATAATTCTTCCGGAGTAGACAATTCCTGAAAGTAATATTGATGAAAGATTGGTCAAGACTGTTGGGGTTTTTCAAGTGAAAAAAAGCTAACAAGGATATTACTCTCAAAATTTCAATATTATTACAAGATATGGGATCCTGAAAAAGCTCTTTAAGAAAACTTGTATGTATTTAACCAAGCACTATGTACCTAAACAATCTCATAACAGCTTATAGAAAATTTGATTAATGAAGAAAGGAAATCCCCATTTTGATGACAATTGAAAGGTACAGCACATCATGAACCTTGAATATATATCCCAAAATGCAGTTCAAATTTTGAGCTACTTAGAAACAATAATGCAACAAAAAAACAATCAATGCAACTGCAATGAGCAAACAATCAATACAGCCTAATTAATTTTAAGAAACAATAATGCAACAAAAAAACCTTCGCCTTAGCTTGCATCTTCTCCGCAAACACCAAATACCGCTTCAATGAATAATCTTTCGAGTCCCCAACCGCTGCCTCCATTGCCTAATTTCAACACCTTTATCAAATCCACATATTAACACAAAATTCAGATAAAAGCCCCAAATTTATACCTCATCGGACATAAATGGCGCTACATCGGGGGCATAAGCTGCAAGGACAGCGGATGCGGTGGCTGGACCCACACCTTTCAAAACCGTTAAGTCCTCAATAGCCTTTGCTATATCTGGCAAGGAAAGGAAAGCCTTCTGGGAGGCTTCTCGCACGACGGCCTCGTTTAGGGATGAGACGAAGGAGAGTAAACGTGGGCGCCATTTTCCTCGGGCGAGCTTCCACTGAACGAGCTTGGAGAGCTCGTCGGTGGTGATGTAGGGGTTAGGGTTTCGTTCGCGAAGGAGAATTGGGAGTTGCTTGCGGTAGAAGTCGTCGAGGGGGATGAGGTTGGGCTTTTCTAGGGCTTTGATTAGGGTTTCGTAGGATGAGAGGGATTCTTTCCAGATTGTGGCATCGGAAGATGAGAACTCGACTTGGCGGCGGAGGTCGAGGTGGGGGGAAATTGGCGGCGATTGTTCACGTTGTCTAGTTTTTTCTTCATCTTCTTCTTGTATAGCCATATCCGTGAGGGAAGTAGTTTGGCCCTTCAAAAAGATCTTCCAATAGGTCTAAGTCGTTAGCAAAATACTATCATCCATGTTTTGAAAATGTAGAGAGCAAACTGAAATATGTTGAAACACGAGGGAAAATCATTTAGATTAATTAGTTTACGCTCTGTGCTATTCACGGATTTTTATTAGACCTATTTATGTAGTAGTTTATATAACATGTTTGAAATATTAAATATCATGGTTATATAATATATAAAGAACATTAAAATTACACAATATCCATATATCCATTTATTAAAAAGAATAAGAAAAAATTCGGTGTTAAATATTTATAAAATATGTAAAGCGCGGATTTTCAATGTTTGCAAACTTATGGAAACACTTAAAATTTAAATTCAAGAACTCGGAGAAGCTCAATGTAGACCCAAGACACTTGGATTGGATGAAGTTCAAGTACATTTTTGTCAAGGTCTTCTACCAAACACTCCTGCCAATACAGAGAGGAAACGTTTAAAATGAATATCAATCCGATAAATGAAAAATGACGTAGAAAAGACTTAAGAAAACAATTTTAAAATTCATGTGGTAATCCAACACATGATGATTCGGTACTTCTGGCCATGTGGTTTGGTTTCTTGTGGATGAATGTTGATAAGTTTGCCAAGAAAAATAGTACATTTTCAAACTTTCTAGTACTTTCAAATTGCATAAAACACCCAATCCGTCTCCTTCCGTCCATTTTGTAACGCGCTGTATTTCACACGAACAATATGCAAAAAAATATTCTTGCATAATTTTTTCCGGCCAAAACCTCCATTGAACTTGTGAATATTTGCTCAAAATCCCCTTGTATTTTTAAACATTTGCACAAAAGCCCCTTACACTTTTAATATATCCAGAGATAATTTAGACAATTCAATTAAATATTAACGGTCATGAATATTGGGTGTTTTATGCATAATTTTTTAAAGTATAAGAGAATTTGATGCCAAAATAAATTCACATGGTGTTTAGTATCATTGTTTAGTATCATCCATTTTCCCCTTAAAGCTTTAAATAATTAATGATTGTCGTGGAAGATTCACACTCCATGACATTTCTCAAGAAATCCAGAAAATTAGAATTCCACGTTCGCCCGACAAGAGTGTATATTTCCTATATAAAGAATCGCGTTTTCATACTTACAGAAAATTCACCTTTCCTCTTTCTTATCTTTTACGTTAGTACGTGGCCAAGCTCAGATGCCAAACAGAATCAACAATAGCATAGAAATTGAATCCAAAATTCACTTCATTCTATAAAGACAAAAACCAACCCCAACTTTTGGGTAATCAAAACACACAGTCATTAGCATCAATGCATAACAAGAGACGGAGGTGTTAGAAACTTGTATTGGATTGTCAATTCGTAAGTAAACCAATTATTATACTACAGTATATGTTTATTCCTTTGTACATGATCGATCAGTAAGAAGCTTGACCTATAAATTACAACAACAGCTCAAACTCAATAACTTCACCACAGTTATCGAATAATCCATACAAGCAACCTGACAATTTCCGGGAATATTAAAATACACTAGAATCTCATTTATGCAGAAAAGTTATTGAGATCATACATTGAGACGATCAAAACTGTTTCAGGAGAACACAGGCATCCTCAAGCTCTCTTACTGGTGCCGTCGTTCTTTCTTTCTGACTTGATAGCCTCATAAGACACCATAACTTCCTTAAATTTTGCTTCAGCAAACTCTGCAAGCAGAACACACGTCACATGGCTAATGCAATTTACAGTCGCATGAAAAAATTAAACAGTTAAGAGTAGATATAAAATCTGTCTTGAATACCACCTTTATTGTCCTGATTCTGATCGGGATGAAATTCCTTTGCTTTTGTTCTGAAGGCTGACTGTTGAGCAACAAGGAATTAGAGAAAGGGGAGACAGGAAAAGTGACTAGTTAAAATAGCAATTACAAATATAAGCTAGGAGAAAAAAACATTCAACTTAGCCAGCAATGTAATCATCAGACACCAGTAATAGTTAATTAACACGCAGTTAAAACTCGTACTAGGTAGCCCATTAAAGGTGATTTAGATATCAGCGACTGAATACAAGTAAAGGAAGTGGTAGTAATTTTTTAGACAATGTGCCTAGAGACCATCTCATTAGAAATTTATCCCCAAAAAAATTCTCAGTAGGAATCTCTTTTCTCAGCATGTAGTGAACAAGCAGTAACAGAAATATATACACCGTCTATAATGTTGACCTTTGGGAAATTTTCATCAAGCTTCAGGTATTATGGGAAAAACTATGGCGCTTTAACTACCCTAAAATGATTAGACTCGAAGAGAAACACTAGCATGTTTGTCAAATGAAGCTAAGCCTTGTCAAACTCCTGCTAGTCTGTTAATGTATCATATGCATTTAGATGAAGTCAGCGTCATATGAGACTCAACTGATGCTCACTGGGAATAGTACTTGCACCCTAGGTAACATGGTTCATGTGTCAGGTCTTTCGCATGCACTCCAGTTTTGAGAGTTTTGCATGTATTAAGTTGAACTGTAACTAGCTAATTCTCGAAACAAATATATGATCATTGATCCACACTGATAAGATTACAATAGAAACATCGTCAAGTACCTTTATCTCTTCATCCGAATAAGATTTTGTTCTCAACCTGTGGCAAAGGAAGAGGTAAGCAAAGTGGTCAACTTCCACATTCAGATTGTTCATCACAACACAATCATTAAAACAGACTAGATGGTATGATGTGCTCTAATAAAGTAAAACAGACTGAAAAAATATGTACATATCTAATTCGTTTGTACCATCTTCAGGACTGCATGACATACAAGAAAATTGTTAACACGGGTCCTGGCTATCCACAAAACTTTGTATTTATTACATCTAGCAAGAGAACAAATTTTCATCTCTAACAAATTATGAAGATATTTGATTGTGGTCCCAAGTCTTGTTTTTACTCATGATCCAAAATTCTGTAGATATTCGATTCTGTTTCAGATTTAATAATTTATATGATACCATGTTTTCAACCATATCTATGCATTGTGAACGGGAGATAAAACCTCAGGGAAGAAAAAAGGTTTCAGTGAAAACATCGATTCCATGGTTAAACAAGATTTGCTTGTTAAATATTTATTTACCTTTGGCCAACTCACTTCTGAGCTGACTTCTCACCCAATTGAAAAAATAAATAATTATAAATCAAAAATATTATTTGGCCAAGTCCATTTAATGGAAAACCAAATCAACTGTCCTGCCATGAATATTTTTAAAGAAGCTGGAAACTAACAGATAATAAAGCATAAACAAGGACCCGGCATAGTTCTTTTGTCACACTGTACTCTAGTAGCTACTTTTGTTTCAGTTCATCTTTTTCTTTGTTAGTTAAGAACTTTAATGGAAACCATGTTCTATGTCCTCTCCATCATCCCTCAGAAAAGGAATAGAGAAGCAGAGTTTGATGATAGTTCCTATTTCTATAATAATGTGGAAGAATTAATCAGGAAATAGTAGGTCTGAATCAGAGAGTATTATTCTGGCACATGCTATGTTAAGAAAAAGGTCAGCCTCTTGTTCAAAAGACTAAAGAAGACACTGTTGGCAGTCAAACAATCTCACAATATTCCAATAATACACTAATCATACTTTGTTCTGGCTTTTTGAAGGATTAGCTCAGGAATGGACTATACCTGTCAAGGCCAAGGACTGAGTAGTGATGAGATAATAAAGTGGTTCTTGAACTTGGCCGAGGAGTATCTCTGAAATTACTACTACCCTGATCCCTAAAAGAAGTATCAGTTTTCCAGTACCAATCATTCCTCTGAAAATGTTGATGATATCCACCTTGACTATTTTCTTGCCAGCTCTCATAACTCCTTTTGAATTTACTTTTCTCTCTGTTGAATACACTTTGCATTCTCCGTATCCGCTCCTAAAAAAATCATAAGGAATGATCAATATGATAATACTATGTCCCAATTACAGTAACCATCAATGCAACACAAACAAATTATCAAAGAAAAGGACATGCAACACGAGCAAATTAAGCTTGAAACACTCAAAGAGAGGATTTCTCATTCACAAAAATAATCTTCATTGATGTCATTGAAGTGTGGGAGGTAAAGATTGGGCTTTATTTCTCAATAGTAGAATAAAACTATTTTCAATTCTCATTTTCTAATCAAATTTCTGTCAGAAAAATTAAAATATATGTTAGGAAATACCTGTTAATTGGGCTAAAAACACATAGTGAACGAACTGTATCGATCTACTAAACGAGATTGACCAAGAAAAGGTATCATTTGTGATTCCGGACCCTAATTTACCTAACAATAACTACATGATGTGCTAAATCTCATCACTAGAACGAAAGAGTAGAAGAGAGAAGAGAAGACAAGAAAATCTCAGTTTCGGCCACAAGGCCTACATTCATGGAACAATACACAATGGCTAACAGACTTCCATCAGACAAGAAATCATTTCTCTCGTCATTCACCATATATCCATGGATCAAATGCCCAAAGAACTAGAAGAATTCCATTATTCTCTCTTGAATATGATTTCTAAGTGAGACAAAGAACTTCACTCCATGAATTCATAAACGAAGTCAAAGCGTTGATGAAATCCCATGAATGGTGCACTCTTTTAATTTGCATAATTTAATTGGCATAATAACTCTCAACACTCTCCCTTGTTGAACATGGAAACACTGAAACTTTTTAACTGAAATATACTCCCTGTCCCTAAATCTTTACGTCTATTTTGGAATGTCCCAATATAACACTCCCTTTCTATAAATGGAATTATTTTTCTCAAAAATACCCTCTCACATAAAGTAATGATTTGACACCACTAACTCCCAACCACTACTTTTAAGGGCATATATATAAAAATACCTACAAGTTTCACCTTTTTAACTTTTACCTAAAACTCCTCGCAAAAAGTAAAAGGATAAAAAAAATAGGGACGGAGGGAGCATTTGAATTTCTTCGTAAAATTCGAATGCATTTCACTTCAAAATTTAGGACATCATTATCAAGTACCCCACAGTAAGAAGAAATAGACACGAAATGGAACACTAAGGTATACTACATACATGCCATACTTTATATACAATCAATATACTGAAATACAAATAAAGCATGCCTTGTAGTACCATGAAATTTAGGCTAATAAAACATAGAGAGGTTGAGCTTCTATATCTATACTAACATATATTGAAGGAAAAAATAATATCATAATATCATTGTGATTTTGGACCCTAATTTACCTAAACATTAAAAGCATGTTGAATAAATCTGGACACACTAGTGAATCTAGATATAATTTAATACAACCAACACCACAAAATGGTGCAACAAGCACAATGGTGCTACCAACACAAATGTAGTAATTCAATATTAGAGCTGAAGAGGAACAGTGTGCAATGTACACCTTCTTTTTTGGACAAATGAAAAGATTGCGTATTTTGATGTTCAATGTTAGCAAAAATTCACATCACTTAGTAGCTAATAATTTCCTAAATAAATAAGACGACATCTCCTTGTACTCCACAACCAGAGGAGCCCGTCTAAATTCAAAGGAGAATTGCCTATATTCTAAATTACAGCAAACTCTTCATGAAACCAATCTTTAAATTTCATTATGATGACAAATAGTTGCATAAAATAAAAGAACTAGAGAGATGAATCTCACCACTCTCTCCATTTCTTCTTCATATTCTTCTTGCATGCGACGATTGTATCTTTTCCATGCTTCCTCTTGAAAACTAGTTCGAAAAGAACGACCATCTTTCCGTGATTGCTGAGACCTGCTCAACTTTTTGCAGTCCAATAATACTCAAGGTCAGTATGCATTCTAAAAACAAGTAAAGAGCTAGCAATCATCAAGAATAAAGTTTAACTATGCACATACCATCTTATCTCTATTCTATTGGTAAAAGGCACTGGATCTCTAAATTAATTTCAACATAACAATTGGACAGAGAACTTATAAAGCCAATGATTACCTGAACGTAGACCCAATCAACTGTCCTTCGCAATTGAGTAACCTGCCACATTAATAAGAACTATTACAGAAAATACTTACAACTATACCAGATGTAAATGATCAACAGATACATAATGAAAGTGAAATTTCATAAACGCATGGACCATCCAACATCAAACACGAAATTTTCATTTAAAATTAAGAATATGTGAACACAAGCATCAATATTCAAACTTTTTCTTTCTGGCAAGTATTTTTCAGATCACAACTTTTTCTTGTACTTTAAAATGTTCTATGACAAGCCAACATTGACTCCAATATTCATGGAATGAAATTTTCTAGTCACTCATCCTATTCTTGGTTCGGACAGCAATTTTCCCAATGTCAAGTTTTGCTATCTCTAGAATTTTCTCCATATAGACCTGCCACTTTCTCCATCTCTAATTTCCTCCTCTCACAACATGTTTTCAGGTAATGCAGAGGGCATATAAGATCAGTAGAAAGATTCAACAGAAAAAGAATATAGATGAAAAAGGCCATACCTCTAATGGCAGAACATGTGAAGATTATGTGAATTATTGCCCAAAAGAATAGGAAAAACAGGAAGCCGTCCAAAAGAAGCTCTGATGTACGAGAATCAGAATAACCTCCAGGACAAGCAAACAAGATAGAAACATTGATAAGTGAGGAAGATATGTAGAGGTGGGACACTAAAGGTACATGCAGCTTAAGCGAATGAATTTGGGAAATGTTCCGACAGAACTTGAGATGGTTGTTTACTCCGAAAGAATTCTGAGGATATATCCTGTTAAGCTATAATTAAAAAACTCTCAAAATCTAAAAGTACTACGGTCGCAACTAGAAGTCTTTTCTTACACCAATCTTAGCAAATAAAGTTTATCGTTTTTTCACCATATTATAAGTTTAAGAACAATCAAAAAGTATTTTGGTTTTACCATACTAACATTTCTATCATTTAAAAATGAAAAAAGCAGTACCCTTTACCTATACTAATTCCATAACAATCTCACACAAGAGGAGAGAGAGGAATCCCTTAAATCAAATATTAAGGTTCTACAAAAAGTAGGGGCAAAATTTACAAGCATAAAATATTGAAATTATCAGTCATTACCTATGAAGATTGCATAACAATTCGACAAAAGCAAAACAACAAAAAAAAAGATCAAGTGATATACTTAGGAGTTGAAAATATGATTAATAAGAATGAAGACTCTTACGGCGAATGTGGTGGCAGTAGCTCCAATTAATCCAAAAATTAGGATTCCCCATAGCCTCATATCCTCTTCTTTCTCCTTTTGATAACCTTTGTTTGGCTGTGGCCATGAATTATCCTTATCCTTGTTCCGTTTATCAGACTCCTCTTTGCTCATCCTTTTTTCTTTCCGGCTCCTCGAAAAATTCAATTGAGGAATTCTGGTTGGTTGATGATAGTAACTCCGACTGAGTGAATGGACAATATTGAGATCATGCTTCTCTTGAGCCCAATTTTTTTTTTCTTTTTTTCTTTTTTTCTTTTTCCTCGCCGACTTTAGCTGAATTCAATTGAATTGAATTTAACTGGTGATTTCTGATAATTTACTTTCTCTCTCGCCCTTTTCTTTTTCCTGTGGTATACAACTTTGACAGGGTCTCTAAGAAGAGAAAATCACATTTTACCCCCCAACCTTTGCAAATTTTCGCAGTTTCCCCCTAACCTTTACAGTTTCGCACTTTACCACCTCACCTATTTAAAAAATCTCAGGCAACCCCCCTATCCTTTGTACAGTAATCAATATGACTTATTTCTCCTTTTATATAACATCTTCTACTCAAATTAACATACTTCCCAGTATGATGCCTTCGGATAGTGAAATATTCAGTGTTTGACACTGTGGACATTTAATTTTTTTGCATTAAACAAAGTTATACACACAAACCATAATTTGCCCAACATTTAAGCAGAAAACACTGTTATAAAAAAAAAAAAAGTAGACATCACAAAAAAATCACATATATTATATTATATTTCATAGAATAACCCCACACAAGATAGTTTATTTCAGAAAATAACATACACACACTAAAAAAACTAAGTAATTTATTCCACACTACATTCTGAACAAACACACAAATTACACAATATAACATACCATTTATGACAATCTAACTATTAAAGTACTAGAAGAAAGACACAAATATGTGAAAAAATCACATGATATGAACTAGAGAACATTAACTAATATGCACTGAGGGCCACAAATCAATGACTACATTAATATCTTTTGAACAAAGAAATCAAAAGTGCTATAATGCAGACATCTCAAAAGCCAAAAAGAAAAAAAAAAGGTTTCCTTGCATACTAACCATAATCTAGAGTGACTCTTCCAAAAGGTACATCTTTATTTGATATGCGTAACTTTCAACCCATTATTTCTGTTTTGTTTCGATTTCAAAATGTGTTCTTCAATTGAGGTGAAACATTGGAAAATTTTGAAGGGAATTTCTCTTGGAGGAACTCTGAAATTGTATATTTTGGAGGTAAAAAGTCTGAAATTTGGGAGAGTGTTTTACCGTACCACACATTACCTAATAGCATTGAGTTTTTTAAAGTCACGTCACTTAAAGCATAATGGAATATTCCGCCAGATTCCATGACCTTGCTCGATGAGGTGGTTGCCTGATACTTTTTAAATAGGTGAGGTGGTAAAGTGTGAAACTGTAAAGGTTAGGGGGGAGACTGCAAAAAACTTGCAAAGGTTGGGGGGTAAAATGTGATTTTCCCCTCTAAGAATGGGATTAGGTAGGCCGACGTATGTTAATGTAGACCGCCAGTGATTGGTTACTGATCTAATTTCGGTTCAGCATTTTCAGTTTTGTTCAATGTAGAAATATGTTCCAATATTAATTTTTGTATATTTGATTTTCTCTTATAGTTGTCATGGGCAGGATCAAATTTCTGAGAAGTCTTCATGGAAAGCATGTCTATCGGAAAAAATAAATAAATATACAAGTACTTTTTATTTCAATGTATTTCATTAATTTATAGCATTATTTAACTGGTTCGGAATTCTTTCATATGTAAAAGATAGAAACATGTAAAAAAAATTATTTTAGTTCACTTGTAATTAAATTTTGATTTAACATGTTTATTTCTATTCCTATATCCTTGTCAACATGTATTTAAATTTGAAAATAATATGGAAAAGTAGTAGGTATGTTTGTTTGCATTTTCCCGAAATTATTATGTGTTTTGAAAAAACGAAACAAACATGTATTATATTTTTTGAAACAAATTTTTATCTCTCAATTTTCTTAAACTATTATCTCAAAAGCCAAACAAATAAAATTTTATTGCTCTAAAAAAATTATATATACACTCTACTTTGATTTTGATATAAAGTAACTATTTCTTACATAACTTATCTCACATAATAAACATGAGTTGACATAAAGTCTTACATAGAGGTGTAATCGAGTCGAGTAGTGTCGAACGACATATTGTTCAAGCTTGATTTGAAATTTATCGAGCTTGAAATTTTGTGTTTGAGCTTGGTTTGATTGTTAAATGACCCGAGCTCAAACGGACTTATATCGAACGAGCTAGAGCCGAATATCGAGTAGCTTGATATTAGACATGTATCTTATCAATTTTTAGCTTATTGAGTCGAGCTCGAGCCAAGCTTTGAAGTTATCACATGAAAAATGACGTTCAAACTTGTTTGATTTGTGCGACGAACCGAGCTCAAATGAGTTTTCATCGAACAAGCTCGAAGTAGATTGATTTGCTTTTCAGCCCTAGTCTTACACATCTGACATTTACAACATAATTTTTCAAAAAACCTACACCTACTTTATTTCTCAAACCGCTATCTCAAAATTCAAACAAACAACATTACGCAACTCGAGATTATTTCAAAACCTTCATTACTTTTGTAAACTACTCTCCCGAACACCAAACAAACAAGCCCAAACCATTTAACATGAGGCAACCCACCTGTGTCCAAGTGGTTTAGTTATTTAAATAGTTAACGATATGAAAAGTTATGACATTTTGAAAATTGTTTGGTTCCGTTTAAGCACATTCATGTAGAGCTAAATTCCATTTGGGAACAAGTTTGGGCATGTCTCGTGTCAAGCCTCATGATTCAGCCTAGATCAAAACATATTCAATTCTACTTGAAGTTTATAAATTTATTGATTTACCGCATTTCATTTATATTTATTTCTAAACTCAATCTAAATTATATCTCAAATTATCGAATACCCTAGCTATTTATTTTATTAATATATCAATATTTCAGTATTCTATTTATTAAATTCATTGTCCAAATCTAGTTTGAAAATTTCCACCAAAATCATCCAATCAATTTTTGAGATCTAACATAAACAAACACAATAAAACTTTTCCGTAATAGCCCTTCAAGTTCGAATTGGGTGATGGATTTAATATTTGAAGATAGACCTGATTGGATCGGGTTGGGAGTGTTGCCTAAACCGCTGGTATTGACCCAACCCAACGCGCTAATTACCCATGATTTCCTTTATTACACTCCCAAAATCTAATTATTAAACAATAGAATGAATACACGGATTTCAAAACTATATTTTCTTTCCTTTGTTAAGATAAGTATATCAAGAATCATATGTCCTCTCGATCATCATCACAAAATCCCATTTCCCTCTCACTTTGTTTTCCTCAGTCATTCCCTTCTTCAGTAAATCAGGATCCAATATCAGTATCCGCGATTAATAAAAAGAAGAGCTGTAAATCATCAGCATTTATACAGCAATGTCAAGAAGGCCAATAAATCCTTCTCGACGCATATCAGAAAGTGGGGCAGCTCCATTTCCATCTTCCCTTCATTCAAGATCTCGGTCTCCCTCTTACTTATCCATCGCACTAGTTATTCTGGTACGGTACCTAAATTCGTTTCTTTTTTTTTGTTTCCTGTCAATCTGAAACTGTAAAATTGTTGTAATGATAAAAATGAAGAAATTCCATTTGTGGACAATAAATCTTGGTGAATAACGTATACATTCTGATCATGGATTTTGATTTGCTAATTTTTCAGGGTGTGTTCCTTGTTGTAGGGTATCTGTATCGCGGCCAAGGTTCGTGTTTCCCTTTTTCATGTCAAGGATATTTGTAGTGTTGTTAATTTGTTGATGAGCAATTAGTAATGGATACTAATTGATTTTCGGTGTCAAGATTTAATTTTCTGGATTTATTGAATGTAACAGAGGCAAGATGATTAAAGCTCAACACTGAAGCATTAATGTAAATTCTGAATGTCAATCATCATTGTATTTACCAAAATTTTAGCAGTCTTCGTAAAGTGTTTATCACTACACTTGGAACCACAATCTCCACACTTTTTGTGGTTTCGGTATTGAATAATTTAGAATTTTAGGATTTCAAAAGCCATACGTGTAATGATATATTTGTTTTAACTTATGAAGATGTTTCTTCTAATAGGTACATCTGGAAGTAATAAAGCTGTCAGCCGGGTGGAAGGTAATGACATTTCCTTGTTTTCGATGTGTGTGTATGTGTATTCTGATGTATTTGTATTAGGAGTAAGCCTGCATGATCTTTAGTTCTCTTGGTTACATCGTGTTGCAGTAAACATGTCAATGCTCCCTCTTAATCAGTACAAAATTAATAATTGTTTCTCTTCCGAAAGTTCTATATGCACTAAGAATTCCCATGAAAATATTACAGACTTCAAGGCTGAAATCATTGAATCTGATTGAGCAAGCTCTTAGTCTTCTATGAGATAGTACCATTAATTCTTTGGCTGAACATACATACCTTTAGAGCCCTGGGGAAAGGTTCCTCCAGAACAGATGACTTAGTGGCTGTTGTTTAGTAAGCAAACTGAATGCTAGCTTCAGCCTTCTCCTATCTTTGTTTCCTCCCATGAATAGATTAAATAGGCTTCCTTTTCTTATTGGCTTGCATGGGAATATTTCCTAAAGAAATTTATTTCCAAACAACCACATTCGTGGCTTCTATTTCGAGGTAATAAGATAAATAGTTAGATTGAGTAATCTTTTCTTAACACTCACCCAAAATTCCCTGCCTAATTTAACATGGATGTTTAAGGGGTATGATTATATTTCAGAAGGAAAGTAGTGTACTTAGTGGATTAGCCATATTGCTTCAGTTCTTTTATTTATTGTAATTTCTCTTGGTTTCTTTTCACTACTTTTAAAGGTTATGTTTGCATCCGTTGACATAAAATGTGAGGGTATTTTGGTTGGTAATTTTCCATATAGTGTATCATTTAGGCACAACATTTTTTTATTAAACTTACCGAATAGTTAGTATCACGTATTGGAATATCATTTAGGCACAACATTTTTTTATTAAACTTTGTATAGAAGAATATAAACTGAATAACTAGTATCACGTACTGGAATATCAGGGTAAATTTTTAGTTTGGGATTAGTTTGGATTATTGATTTGCCTTCCTTGTCATGTCAAGTTTGATATTCCTCTTCTCGCGCAGAGGCATTTGAATCGGTTTATCGTTTATTTTCTCTCCATCTGGTGTTCGTTAGAACTTCTTATCTTATTCACTATTCTTAGTTAACTGTCATTTTTCAAGCCCAAATGCTCTATTTAACATGTATTGTTAACCATCATCTTTGGCTAGCTAGACTTGTTTTTGTTTTGTACTAACCAACTGCCAAGCATAGATACACGGTTTGACATAGCCCATTAACCAGCCACTATGTCTAGGACAACTTGGCTCTCTAGATGATGACTGTAGGAATTGACTAACTACACCAACTTATAATGAATCTTATGATGATTATATATTACAAACGTTCCCCTTAAGATACCTACAAAAAGTAGTTACCAGGGGCAGTCTGTCCACAAATATATGATATTATTTGGGCGCATTTTATTTTATTGACATGCAATAAGAAAAAGAAAATAAAGGTATTGATGGTTGTGCTGACATCAGATTAAAATTTCTCCGATTATGATACCTTGTGCAGGTGACTTTTCATGTACTTTAGAAGTTGAACGTGCGATTCCAGTTCTAAAGAAAGCATATGGTGATAGCATGCACAGGGTGTTGCATGTGGGTCCAGACACTTGTTCTGTGGTTTCCAAGTTGTTAAGAGAGGAGGACACTGAAGCTTGGGGAATCGAACCATATGATATAGAGGATGCTGATCGCAAGTGCAAGAGTTTAGTTCATAGAGGCATTGTTCGTGTGGCTGATATTAAATTCCCTCTTCCTTATAGGCCAAAGTCTTTCTCTCTTGTAATTGTCTCAGATGCACTTGAATACTTATCTCCAAAGTTTCTCAATAGGACTCTTCCTGAATTAGCAAGGGTATCAGCTGATGGCCTTATCATTTTCACCGGTATGACACAAATTATCACTTTTCTCTCAAACCATCTAGCTTATAGAACTTCTATATTTTCATGCTTAATGCTATTCAACAAATGTTTTTTTTTTCAGTCACTTTATGATTATTTGTAAATGCTTGTTTCTTTACATTTTTATGTACATTTGTAGGATATCCACGTCATCAGAAAGCTAAAGCTGCTGATAAAGCCAAATATGGACGTTTGGTAAGTTATATGTCTAACATAATATTTTCTTTATTGTCTTGTTGGAAAACAATTGCTCGATATTATGCTGCTAAAGGTAACTACGAAGAAACAAGATTTTATGGCCAACGAGTACCCATTACCTTTATAAAAGCTCTGGATGCTCTATTTTTTTAGTACTTTCCTATTCATCTATATTGTCTATGTTATTACATAACTTCCCTTTGAAGGAGCCGTGTTTAGTAAGTAGTTTTATCAAGTGCATCGAACATGAATCTCTTATAGTATGAGATTGCTTTCAATACAATCATTTATGTAAATTTGGAAGCTTTCTTTTTGTAATAGGCGAAGTTGAGGAGCTCAACTTGGTGGATTAGATACTTTGTTCAAATGAGCTTAGAAGAAAATGAAAGTGTCATAAAAAAGTTTGAGCAAGCTGCAGAAAAGAAATCATATAGATCAAGTTGCCAAATTTTTCATCTCAAGTCATACCATTGATATATGTCCAAGCACATTTTACTTACAATGGATTTAGGACTGCAAAATTACGGCAGATACATGCGAAGTATCCATTTGGGGACATCCTTAGCAAAGTTCATGAAATAAAAACTATCAGAATACGTTGTTTGTCCTGTAATTTGTTCATATTCTTTTCTTGAAATTTCAAGTATGAGGGAAAGTGGAATATTGAACAATATTTTCTCTTCTCTCTGTTTTTGTGTGAAATAGATTAGACTTTAACAGCTTACCTGTAGAATGTATTAGGCACTTAAATCTATTAGAATATCTTAATCACTGAATTTGATTGCACCTTCTCTTACAATTTTGGTTTGTTCCTTAGTGTGCCTATAAAGATTCTGTAAATAATTATTTTATACCTAATGATTAATAATAATGTGATTCTTTATTGAACTTTAATGCCTACCACTCCTCTTCCACCAAACTAACTTCTTTCATAATGTAATTTTTTGTCATCTTCAAGGTACTGAACCTGATTTTCCACATAATTGGTGCTGGTTGGATTCTTTAACAAGAAACAAAATATCCTGCATACGCTTATATGACATTGAACTCTCCCACTTCAATAACTAATTTTTGGTGTTGGGCTCTCCCAATGCTAATATAATTGATAATTTGGTTCCAAAGCAAACCAAACCACCACACTCTTAGCCACGCGTACGCAAAAGAAGCGATCTAAGAAAGGGCTACCGAAAAGACGAGTAAAGTCGCTTATTAGAGTGGAATATACTAGAGTCTTAGGATATTTTCAGAAATTTACAAATAAAAAGATAAAGAAAACATAAAAGGTACAATTAGAACTTTTAGACGTACTAGTAAAAAAGAAAAGAAGAATTTGTAGATGTGGGGATCAGTTTCCCAAAATAAAAGTACACTGCCAAACGTGCCCTACTACTATGCGGCGTAGAGAAGCGAGAGTGACTAGTGAGGTCGGTTTTTCCATTATTTTCGCCCCTCATAATTGACTTCCACGTGGCGTGTCGGTACGCTACCCTCAAATAATTATTAAATTCAAATAAAAACCTGTATCTTAAGAAGAAAAACCGACGTATATTTTCTGACTCCTATATCGACATCCCGCCGGTTTTTTCATCCCCTTCCCTATCTCTCTCTCTTTCAGTTTCCCTAAATCTCTTTTTTCTCGTAATTCATCTTTTTCCGGTACTCTTTTCTCTTCGAGTCCAAGCAACTTCCATTCCCCAAATTTTGATTTCATTTCTGAATTTTGAGAATAGGTAAGTTTTTATGTGAATATAACTCTGATTTTTAAACTTTTGATCAATGAACTTGGCTCTTTGGCGTTTATTGCTGATATATATCGATTCGATTATTTAATATTTTATAGTTTTGTGGAAGCAAATTCTGTGTATAACCAGAGCAATTTCTGTATAAGTTATGCATTCATTTGATATATGGTTAGGATTGTGTAGATCAACTCTGAATAGTCTTTGGTTGGATTATAAGTGATATAAGTCTACGTATGTTTTATTTTTCAAAATACCTTTTGGTTTTCACTATGTGGTAGATAATTCTAGCCCAAATTTGCCTTATCCAACCACCAACCACAAGGCATGTGTATTTGCGATTCTCTTGTTTCTATTCTCAATGCTTCTGTAGTCTTTGTAAAGCAAAGGAAATTGAGAATTTTACTTTTGCTATTGCAGCTTGTGGAAGAGCATTCTATTATTGCAGTATCACTTTATTTGGTGTATCATATGAAGATCATTGGCCTTGTGCATAATGGCATGGTATAGATTGGCAGTGAAGTGGGATAAGGATGGACATATCTGCCCTCTTAACTTCTGCTGGCATTAATACCACCACTTGTATAGTGCTTTTTTCATTGTACTCCGTTTTAAGAAAACAACCAAGCCTGGTGAATGTGTACTTTGGGCAAAAGCTTGCTCAAGTTCGCTCAAAACACCACGACAACTTTCGCTTTGATAGACTTGTTCCTTCTGCTAGTTGGATAGTGAAGGCATGGGAAGCATCCGAGGACGAATTATGTGCCGTTGGAGGTTTGGACGCTGTGGTCTTTCTCCGTGCAGTTGTCTTCAGGTGATAAATATATTTGCTAAATACACACTCTTCTGATATGATGTTGTATTAAACATCTTATTCATAGCTATATTGGTTCCCATATTCCTTGAGTTAATATTCAATGCTTTATTTTGGTTAATGTTGGTTAACAATGTAGTACCTTCTATTGGTGCTTTTGTCCATTTGCATATGAAAATTCTAACTAGAAATATTTAAGAGAAGAAGAAATCTTTTGTAATATAAAGGTAAATCACGATTCTTCTTTTATAATATAAAGGTAAATTTACGTTTAGGCTCATTACAAAGAGGAAAATTTAGAAATATATTGAGTTTTCTTAAAAAAAAAAATTATCTGGGGATTTTAGGGGCAAATACACTTCTTTAATTATTTTAACCGAAGAAATGAAAAGAATGGTACTTGTAGAGGGACACTGCCTCTCGTTAATTGCAATTTTGGAGAAGCAAGCTTTAGGTGCGTGTTGAATTGAATAGCACCACGGAGTATAATTTCTGCTAGATTTTGTAAAGAGGATTGTGATCTTCACTTCTTTAACTCAGATAAAGTCGACCCAAAAGTTGAAATCAACTGGAAATAATTGCATTATTTGCTAATATAATTGCTTTATATCCTTGGTTGATTTGTTACATCTCATTTATAAATAATTTCTCTCCTCGTCGCTGAAGATTCTTAATTACTATATGCACGGTTCTCTTGATTTATCTAGTCAGTAAAGACGAGCATGCATGGTTTTTTCTTGATCCTCTCTGTAGATAGCTGAACATATTTTTGGCTTTATGGATATGCTGACGTTTGCCTATAGATGTTTTCTAATATCACCTGCTGCTTTTATGTGTGCAGTATCAGGGTATTAACTGTTGCTTCTATCATATGCTTGTTTCTTGTTCTTCCACTTAATTATTTTGGGAAAGAAATGGAGCACAAAGAAATTCCAAAGGAGCCATTGAATGTGTTTACCATTGGGAATGTCGAGGAAGGATCAAAATGGTATGTGATATGTATTTATGGACAAACATTGTTTGGATTAAACCAATAGTCTATTGTACAAGTATGAGTCTACTATTCAGCTAAGTTTATTTTGCCGCAAATGTTATTATTGAGATTTATGCCCAGTATTATCTTGAGTATCCAGGTAGTGTGCACTTGATTCATATAAGCATGTAATATTTAGTGTACCGACAGTACCGTGAGTGTACCGAGTGCACGTGTCAAACAAAACTTGGCATTAAGGATCGCATAAGGAGGGCTTGCAAATATCCAGAGAAAAAAAGTTATTTTATGTGCACTTGTTGGAAGTGAAAGTGCCGGTCAACATATTCCTTACTGTAGTTAATAAAAAATGCAGGAAACATTTGCTTATCTGCTTCTGGGTCAAACCTTTGAGCTTGACTTTTGTTCTTCTGGTATTATCTTTAACTTTTTCAGGCTTTGGGCCCACTGTCTTGCATTATACGTCATATCTTTTTGCGCTTGTCTACTTCTCTACTTTGTAAGGATTCTTAACTAGTGTACCCTATTTCGCTTTTCGTTTAATTCGGATATACAAGACTTATACTGAGGCCATTTTTGTTTCCATGATTTTTGCTGCTTCTGTCTAGGAATACAAGCACATCACGAAAATGAGAGTGGCGCATATCAGTGAATCTCTAGCCTACCCAAGTCACTTCACAGTAATTGTTCGTGCAATTCCATGGGTAGAGGAAGATTCATACAGTGACACGGTGACAAAATTCTTCACGAGTTTCTATGCACCAAGCTATTTATCGCACCAAATGGTTTATCGTTCTGGCACAGTTCAGAAATTGATGGTGAGAATCTAAACAAAATTTCTATTATGGTAATGTGTCAATGTATATTTTGTTGTTATGCTTTGATATTATCTGAATTTGTTGTGAGAATCATAGCATTACTTGTCGGTCCTTCTCATATAACAGTATAATACATCTTTTACCGTGTTAATGTTTTCTTTTGAGTTTAAGAATACAGTTGATACACGCACGATAAAATTGGTTTACTTGAGATCAATGTTTCCTTAATCTAGGTTTCTATTAATCATGTCATGATTAATATTTTCTCAGACAAACTTGATTTGAATTCGACCATATTTTCATTCCGTGCTTGCATAATAATATTTGAACCCCAAAATTTCAATGTATTTATCTGTAGTATGTACTGTCAATTAAAAATAATGATTGATATTCGTAAAGAAATAGTTATGGTATTTATTTGGAGCAAGTTATAGAATGTACCAGCATAAGTGGATCATTTACTTTGAGCATATGTGCTGAGATCCAGCACTGCAATTAAATTGTTTATGCACCTCCGTATTGATAGTAAACACTAATTTTATGACCTCCAATAGTATTTCTGTCACGCGTACTTTCAACTGCAGAAGTGAAGATTCAAAAATCTAAATATTCATCCTTAGTGCAATCTAGTGGTTGTTTAGCGAATTTTCGGGTCTTCATGTTACCTTTGTCTTGCATCAAATTTTTAATGTCTTTGGAGCACAAAACTCGTCCAATTTTTTTTACATGGTACAAACAATCACTAGGTTGACATGCTGAAGGTTTTATTTAGTTACAATAAGACAGATGTGCATACAAAATTTGAACCAAGACCCGAAAATTCGCTAAACAACCACTAGATTGCACTAAGGATGAATATTTAGATTTTTGAATCTTCACTTCTGCAATTGAAAGTACGCGTGACAGAAATACTATTGGAGGTCATAAAATTAGTGTTTACTATCAATACGGAGGTGCATAAACAATTTAATAGCAGTGCTGGATCTCAGCACAAAACTCGTCCAATTTTTGTTACATGGTACAAACAATCACAAGGTTGACATGCTGAAGGTTTTATTTAGTTACAATAAGACAGATGTGCATACGAAATTTGAACCAAGGTGACTTCATGCTTGGTATTAATTATCTTCTCCATGTCTATTTTGCAATGCTACTTTTGTTCTGAGTCCTTCTGTTGCATGCAGACTGATGCTCAGAAGATGTACAGAATGGTTAAGACCACTCGCATGGATCAACACTGTGCATCAACTTTAATGAGATGTGGCTTTTGTGGAGGACCTGCAAATTCATTTAAGATTCTCTCAGATGAGCCTGAAAGCTCTAGGGGAAGAATCTGCTTTGATGGTTCCGATTTGAGGAAAAAGGTTTTATAAATGAAAAATTACAGCTTAACTTATCTGCTTATACAGGCAGATTATTTATGTCTTTTCGTATATAAATCCCTATAAGATTTTCTATCTTGGTCTTCCTTCTGTTAAAGATTGCAGATTAACTTTCTCCTCTTTGTTTCTATATGACTGCAATGTCTAGTAGAATGCGAGTTACTTGAATTAATCTTTGCTTAGGATTAACCAGGGTATTAATTGTACTTAGTCAGGACTAGATTCTGGGCACTTTTGTTCCATTCTTGACAAAATTGCACGTTTGATCCTCATCTTTTAGAATGTTTTGCTGGTCTTATCGCACCCTTCAGTGTAAAATTTGGACAATCTTTTGAGACCAAAAGTGTAAACCAGACTATGGGATTTAAATTGCTACAATTTGATCAAAAAGGTCTCGATAAAAAGTGCAAAATATTTTAATAAATAGGGCCAAGAGTACAATTTTGTAAAGCTTGTGATAAAAATTGTTGATTTCCAATCTGTGGGACTTGGACTGTCAATGGAGCGAATTTAATCTGAATCTGGTTTTCATCCCGCCTGATTTATAAGGATCTTTATCTGATTAGAGATCAGATGGATCTACTTCGATTAAGACGATCAATAATCCGAAACATATGGAGCAAATATGGATCTAGGTCGACCCGATCCGTGAAAGAACTGAATCCAAGAATAAATTTAATAAATTATATACACATAATGTTTTATTTCTAAAAGTTTGGTAATAATGTTTTACCTTCAGTTTAACAAGACAGAGTTACTATTTCATTCATGATCTCATTTTTAAGGTTACTATTTCATTCATGATCTCATTTCTAAGCATAAATATTTTTACCTAGCAACATAACTTAATTTTGATACATAGTATGAACCTTCTTGGTGTTTAATTAACTGTTTGATGGTGGAGAATGGTTTGAATTTATAATAATATTGATCTTTCCTGCAGGAGTGCGGAGCTGCTTTAGTTTTCTTCAGGACTCGCTATGCTGCTTTGGTTGCTTCTGAGGCCCTTCAATCACCAAATCCCATGCATTGGGTGACAGACCTTGCTCCAGAACCACATGATATCTTTTGGTCAAACTTGAGCGTACCATATCGACTGCTTTGGATCCGCAGGATTGCTGTTATCGTGGCCTCTATTCTTTTTGTGATTTTCTTCCTTCTCCCTGTGGTGTTTACGCAAAGTCTTGTTCATCTTGATAAGCTAAAGAAGATATTTCCATTCTTGAAGCATATTGCACAGAGGTAATAAACCCATACGTCATATTTTTGGTTTCAAACTCGGAAGTAGTAGTTTGTTAATGAATAAAAGATGAATAGCTAAAACTATCAAGTAGTAGCGTAAACTTAGATTCACAAGTTAGTGTAGCCAAATTCACTAGCAGCATATGCTTTTGAAAACTACGCAAGTATAATCATATAAGGGATTCACACTTAAGAGTCTTTGAGGTATTTTAAGGAAAATACTACCATGGAGTCCTATACAAATTATAAAAGCTTCCCTTGTTAACTTTTCTTAATACTAACTAGAATGATGAGGAATTACAATTTTCACTTCTGCTTCTTTCTAGCAGGAAGTTTGTGGAACAGCTGATCACCGGATATCTACCTAGTGTGATATTCATGTTGTTTCTGTACATTGTCCCCCCAATTATGATGGTGTTCTCGACATTGGAGGGAGCTATTTCTCGTAGTGGCAGGAAATTAAGTACATGCGTCAAAGTTACATACTTTATCATCTGGAATTTATTCTTTGCTATTATACTAACAGAGGCTGCTCTTGACCATTATCAAATTTCAATTCTGAATTTGGGAGATCCGAGAAACATACCAAATTTGCTTGCAAAAGCAATACCAACAACGGTGATGTTCAGCTCTTATGGAATTTCCATTGCTCATGTTATTGCGTATTTTCTTCATATTTCAAATAAAAATGTAGATTCGTACTTTTCTCATTATAAGATGTTATATTTTGCAGGCCACTTTCTTTATAACTTATGTCCTAACGTCAGGCTGGGCGAGCTTATCCTGTGAACTTATTCAGCCATTTGCTCTCATCTGCAACTTGTTTTATAGATTCATTCTAAGGAACAAGGATTATTCAACTTACGGCACATATACCTTCCCTTACCACACTGAAGTTCCACGAGTCCTCCTGTTTGGACTCCTGGGCTTCACTTGTTCCGTATTGGCACCTCTAATATTGCCCTTCTTGTTGGTTTACTTTTTTCTTGCGTATTTAGTGTATCGCAATCAGGTTAGGTCTCCTGATGATAATGTACTTTTTTGAAGTAGAGTACCAAACATCACTTTCTCATAATTTCTTATACATGTGTTTCAGATACTGAATGTATATGTGACAGAATATGGAAGTGGGGGACTATACTGGCCTTTGGTGCACAACACTACAATATTTTCGTTGGTATTGATGCAAATAATAGCTTTGGGAGTTTTTGGATTAAAAAAATCGCCAGTGGCATCTGGATTCACTGTTCCAATGATCATTTGTACACTTCTCTTTCATGAGTATTGCAGGAAAAGATTTCACCCAGTTTTCAAGAAGAAACCTGCAAAGGTAAATAAATAACACAACCACTTGAATTTAGACACTTTTTTTATGATATGACTATAAACGAAGCTCTTCTGTTTTCTTTCCCGGTTGCAGATTATAATTGAAATGGATCGAGAAGATGAGCATTGTGGGAGAACCGAAGAGATTCATTTGAAGTTGCAGTCTGCTTATTGTCAGGTCAACACATCAAAAGCTCTCAATGTGCAGAAGACTGTGGAACATATTGACTCTGAATCCGAATCAGATTGCACTGAGAACCGGAATGTTGGAAGTCTAGAAGATGTCGAGAACATAACACCAGGTTTGTTTAATTTGCCCCATTATAACCTCAGCGAACTTGAATCTTGTTCTTCATCACTGATTTGTTGTTATTTCAGGAAAGAGAGCCATTCAACTACCCGTGTCATGGGTTGGGCACAGTCATTTCGAAGAACTACATGTCAAATAGATTGGTGTGGACATTCGTATTATTCATTCTACAAATTGTGTATAAAAGATGGACCTCGAGAAGCAGCTGTAAAATCTCACTCTATTGTTCTTAAAAAAGAAAAAAAAATTAATTAAAGCTTTGAAAGTCCTTACAGAAAATGAACAATTGGAGTTTGAAATTATATCTTATTAATAATTTGGCGTTTATGCCTCAGTTCTCGATCGGCTGACAACATGAACTAATTAAGTTTGTTGTATGGATCATATCGTTGTTCTCCAACGAGATCTAAAACATACATTGAAATGGGGAGCCATTTTTTTCGTGTTGAAGGCTTCAAGTTCAGTTGACAATGAAATAAGTTTGAATTCACGAACTAATTAAGCTACTGTTAAAATTTATGATACTCAACTGAATCTGGAATTTTTGTGAACTTTTATCCGAAAACGAAATTGTATTTAGAATTGGAGTAAAATGATAATTTAATGCAAAAGTATCGCTGTGCTTTTCTCAATTGGCAGAAAATTCTATGTTTTACTTTATTTAGCAAACTCTTCCTTAACAAGTAGTCAAATGTTTTTACCCTATCCCATGCATGCTCAATTGATGTAAATGCTAGTATTTTTCATGATTTGAAAGGAAAGTGGCATTCATTACACATAAATGTTATTTTTTATTTGGAATAAAAACGCCATCGTTCAATTAAAAAAAAACTGATGATTACCCTCGATTAACTTAAAGATATTGCATACTCTCATATTCTCTAAAAAATGTAGCAACAAATACTTGCAGTCAACTCTAAATTTTCATTATAAAAAAAAAAAAAAAAAACTTACTTTTCAAACGGGTGCAGTGATCTAATAAAACACTCCACAGGAGTATTTGCTAATAAAATGTTTAACACATGGGACTTTTTGCTATTAAAAATAATGCAGGGGGTTTTCTGCTAATTTGAAAAAGCATAAGGGTTATTATTGTATTTTACTCTTAAAAATTGTCCTGAATTAATATTTATAAACATATAATATAATATGTAGATTCTATATGATTCTGTGAGTAGAACATTAGATCACGGATATTATATAAACTAATTACAGATCTTAGTATCCTAGTTCAGACAACTGAATGAAGCCCAATTGAGGCCTATTTCTTCTCTTTGGAAACAGAATAAAAACTTTTAGTTCAATAATAGTAATCACACACTTTTTTTTTTAATTAAATGCACATTGCAGTACTGATGTGCAACTTTTATATTGAGACAAATTTCAAGAAATTCTTCATGCTAGTGAGTGTCCTAATCATATGTTAAGCACGACAACTTCATTATTATGATATATACAAATGTACAGTAATTAATATTAATTAATCCAAAGTTTGTAGGATCCTTCGTCGGTTGGCTGTTGTCATTATGGCTTTCTTATTGATGTGTATATATATATATATATATTTAATTTCATGAGTAAAGAAGTTTGGTTGTTTGCCTCGGACATTTTCTGATGTGCTGCTTCTTGTTGGAGGATATTCCTATTCACTTTACAGAAACTAAGGAATTAATTATTACTAATTTTATTGCTACTTAGAACTGATATATATTGATTAATAATATTGTAATTTACCCATAATTTTATGTTGAATAACAAACGAAGATTAATGTTAGAGGAGGATTTATTTTGTGCAGCGCACAGTTAGTTTCATGCATATGATATTGGTTATTGTTTTGAAAAAAAATTGGTTATTGTTTTGAAAAAAAAAACAATACACGATATAAATGAAGGAAAAAACCCTCTCCTCCCCTTCTATCCAAACACCAACATTACAAGAAATTATATTTTTGTAAAAAGGGAATTGCATTTTTCATATCAAATTTTTATTTATTTTAGACATTTGGTATCAAACCTTAATAAAAGATATCAAAATTGAAGGACTTTTTCACATTTGCTTGAGCTTTAATGGTGATTTTTGGCATGATTATGTGCCCTATATGGCTATATCATATCTGAAAATTATTTTGACATAATTTCTTGTAGATTATGAGATATGATTTAGTTTTGAATAATATTACGAAACTTTGTTAATTTTCTGCATATATTGCGTTTCATGAACTGAAACTTATACCATTAGAAAGCTCTCGTCAAGAGCTTTCCAGCCATATAAAGAACATAAAATTTGGCCCCCAAAAATTAACGGAGAAAGGAAATGCGAAAAAAATCCTTCTGACTTTTTCGAAAGTTTGATACAAAATGTCTAAAGTAATAAAAGTTTAATATGAAAATGTAATTCCCTCATTTTGCAACTATGCATTTACAGTAGCTACAAAAATCATTGTGCAAGGCATTATATAAAGTATTCACCACGACTCTAAGCTATTTGAAATATTTTTTCTATTATATCTGGTTACACGCTAATTGTAAAAGTTGTGGTTGAAAACATGAACACGAATGATTCATCAAACATTTACATGACTTACCACAATATAATTAATTAAGACACACTCAAACTCATATCATAAGTCGTTCTGGTTGGACTTAGGCAACAAAACTAATATTATTTCAATTACTGTTTCATACCATCATTGTGCTCGAATTTCTTGCAATTCTATAACCTGTCGTATTTTTCTTTTAAAAACTGTGGGAACTCAAAAAATAACAAACAAAATATATAGAAAATATACATCTATCTATATATAACTATAATTGACAAGCTTAAGTGATAATTAGGAACTCAATCAGCAATACTAACAAGGGAACAAATTACATTTATATACATACAAGATACAATATAATATCTACAAGACAAGAAACGTGGAATTAATTATTAAGTTAATACTAGTTTTTTTTTTTTTTTTTTTTTTTTCCTGAGAAAATTAAGTTAAGACTACTTAAATATTCTAGATAGTCTTAATACGTACTGATAGGGCAAGTCAATCAGCTTAGGTCATTATTGTATATCTAACAACGTTGTCAATATGTACCATCTTTTGAGGTTTTAGCAATATTAAAGTAACAACTTTTGGCTGATAACCTATTATTGTTGGAGGTTATAGTTAATTTCATATATATAATTAAATAAAGTAGACATTTTTATTTATTTAATTACCTAGGGGTAGCTACTGTGAAAGTACACTAACTAATATAGCAAACATGCTTAAACACATTAAGGACAAGCAAAAGTAAATTAATTTTTTTCTTGTTTGGTAGAAAAAGTAAATTAACCATAACTTTCTAAATAATTCACTCTTCTTCCCACATCCATTCCAATAATGTGGGAGCGGGTGCTACAAATTGACTTTCACTTAATCTTAATCTCAATCCACAACCACTGAATTGAAAAACCTTTTTTGGTAAAAAGTTGGTAGTGGCAATTTGATAATAGTCAATGTTTTTATATTACTAAGTCGCAATATACTGATTTTTAACAATCATATTCTTTTTTAATAATTATTTTTAACAATGATATTGATGGCAAAGGTTGTTGTTATCAACAAATAAATACATAAATAGAATGAGTTTATTTTGAAGTAGCTAGGGAACCTTTGTCATACGCAATATTTTATCATCACAATACATAAATGTCTTGCATCGATGTTATTAATTGTAAGAGGGAAAACACTTTTGATACCAAACTTTAGTCTAAAAAATATATTTGGTACCAAGTTTTTTCAAAAAACACATTACATACCATGATTCACACAATCTTGACACATTTAGTTTTGCCGTCAATTTCGGACAATTTAGCACGTGTCGTTCATGTGAGGGTCTTTAAAACCCGTGCATATTCTCCATCCCATTGTCAATTTAACGGGCACATGAATGGCACGTGCTGAATTTCGTCCGAAAATTGACGACAAAACTAAATGTGTCAAGATTTTGTGAATCATGGTATGAAATATGTTTTTTGAAAAAGCTTGGTACCAAATGTGTTTTTTGAAATAAAGTTTGGTATCAAAAGTGTTTTCCCTCTTAATTGTAATTGTAATGAGGAATAAACAACGAACAATTTCAAAATTAAGTCTAATGGCTTACAACAAACCTTGACCTTCGGTCACCTAACACGATTTAATCAGGAGCAAAAAGTCGGGCTAAAGTACGTACGTAGTACCTGGTCTAATTTTTTTAATTGAAACATTTTTTTTCTTAATTTCTTTCTTGTTTGATCGGGACTGCCATTAATGCATGTCCAAGATCTATCAATTAATTAATACTATATATTTGCTTAAAGATTGGCAACCCAATTCCATGAGCTCTAATATCCAAAAGAGAGATTAACTTAGCAGATATGCTAACTAGAACTGATACCTAAAACTTATGATATATATCCTTCAAAAGATCAATTAAGCTGGGTTTTGTTGAAGTTTAATTATTTTATGCAATAAGTAGTTCAAGAAACAGAAAAATTAATATATTCTTAGTGTTTGATTTGTCAACTTATATTTTTTATTCTTCGAACTTCAAATAAACAGAAATTAGCAGATAATTAATAATAAGCAGGTGCGGGTAAAAAAATGAAAATCTTAGACTGCCATTTTAGTGATTTATAAATTGCAAACACAACAAGTCGATAAGAAGAAAAAAACTGCAAACACAACCTGCTTATAAGTTATAATAATAATAAAAAAAAAAAAAAAAAAAACTTATTTTCACTTTTTACTCTCTAAGTTAATTAAGCATAATTAAATTAAAAGAACAAGCTCCAACAAACACTACTTAGAAATTGTACATAATTAAACAGTTTCCCAATGATACGTTTGGATCTTGATTATCAAATTCATCATATTTGTTTGTTTAAAGAATAGTACATAACATTTCTTTGAGAATTTAAAATTCATACAAAATCAAATAAAGTAATTCATATATGAGACAAATATATATTATTCATGTTGGTAATACGAATTAATCCCTTAGTACTCGTGATGAATGTAACAAAATAAACAAGATTTGGAAACAAACATTCTACTCACAGATATAGCATTTATATATAATTAGGGTTTCTGGTAATATTATATATGAAAACCCATAATTCTATATATAATGTCTCTCCAATAGCTAGCTAGGCACAAACTAATTAATTTACACAGGTAAATATTGATCGAGATGATCATATATTATTATTAATTAATTTCTCATCGATCAGGAAATTAATTAATATATATAACCAGTAGTCATCTTATCATGATCAATAGCAACCTCCTCTACCCCTTCGGAATTATTATAATTTGAAGGAAAACCCAATGAATTCATCTCATGTCCCCAATCTATGCAATTATTATTATAAGTCCCATTACTTGTAGTGCAGTTGAGAATATGATCATCTTCGTATAAGAACTCAAGCCCTTGCAATTTCAGTGGATTTTCATAATTCCCATTTTGCCCTTGTAAGGTGCTAGTAGTTATGTCTACCCCATTCATGAAATGGGGTTCATTTGGCAAATGGAGTGGATAGAAATTAGGACACACCAAGTCAATATTGGATTGGGTGTAAAACATTTGTTGATGAATATCCGAATTACTAATTTCCTTTATTGGATCTTCCTCCTCCTCCTCATGAATTAGAGGTTTGGTCACATCATTTTGCAGGTTAGAAAACTTACCACCAAGCTTGATCAAAAGTTTCCTTATGGAAGAATGGTCGTTGAATCGCGGTTCTTGGTTTGAGTAAGGTATCGGTGGAAGAACCATTTGTGGCAATGGGTTTTGGGTAATGAGAATATTATTATAATTTTTATTGTTTGCTGAGGCCGATGAGTTACGCCGCTCTTGTTTTTCTCTACGCTGTTTGCCGAGGAGTTTCTTCTTGAGTCTCGTGTTCCAGTAATTCTTGACATCATTATCGGTTCTTCCAGGCAACTGGGCTGCAATTATAGACCATCTGTACGTGTATATATATATATATGCAATTTCAGCAGGTGCAATCATTAACCTTACATGAAGTAGTAGCTAGGCAGGAGCAGGACGTACTGATATTTAAAAAGAAAAAGAAAAAAGGAAATATATATATATATATACCTGCTACCAATGCTTATGTAGAGGCTGCAAATAATGTTGTCTTCTTCTTCAGAGAAACCTCCATGTTTGATGTTTGGGCGGAGATAATTCAGCCATCTCAACCGGCAGCTCTTTCCACATCTCTTCAACCCTAATTCAAATTTTAATTAATTTCTAGACATGAGTTTAAGGGTTTCCTTTTACTATTATTAATTAAAAAAAGTAGATCGAGTTGAATTGAAGATTAATTAGCTAGTTAAAAGTAGTGATGATCATCAGTTGTTTAATTCGAAGTTTGCAAATTAATTAATTAACAAGAGTTATGGAAAGAAATTAATGAAAATACCAATTTTTTGGGGCAAAGTAATCCAGTTGCCTCCGGTGCCGTTTTGATGGATGTAGGACTTGAGAGAGGCATCTTCTTCGGGTGACCATGGCCCTTTCTTCACCTTAGCTTTGTCACAACATGGAGCTCTCCCCATTAATTTTCTGATAATTTATTTTATTATATATATATATATATATCTTTTAATTTGCTATACATTCAACATACATATATATATATAGAGAGAGAGAGATCTGCAGATAGAAGAAATTAATTATTAGAATATATATATACATATAGCTGGAAATTAAAAGGATATATAGAGACATGTT
The DNA here is from genome assembly GCA_034814905.1 of Penstemon davidsonii. NCBI lineage: Eukaryota > Viridiplantae > Streptophyta > Magnoliopsida > Lamiales > Plantaginaceae > Penstemon > Penstemon davidsonii. The sequence goes on from JAYDYQ010002685.1 coordinate 19,866,499, forward strand.
TTCAGGAGCATACCACATACAATACATATGATGATTGATATTCAAAAAGCAGGGAGGAGCATGGGGAAAAGAAGAAGCAGCAGCATATATATTATATATATTTATTAATTTATTATTCATCAGATTATAATTATTCTCTACTACATTATGTACAGAAGAGAATTTCAGAGTTTTCCTTCTTGTCTTTCTCTGTCTAGAATCAACCCTTTTTTTTTTTTTTTTTTGTGTGTGTGTGTGTGGACATTAATCATTTATAAAACCTAGCTAGTAAGTAAGTACTATAAATAATTGCATAGAAAAATTCTAGTCTAAATCGGATTTGGCAAAACCAATCAAATGACATACAATTACAATAAGTATATTTGTTTTGTAATTAATTTAACATTATCCAATTTTGAAATTATTTTTTCTTCTATTTTAGAATGTCTCATTTTGATTTTAGTCATGAAAACTTTAGGGCATGTTTGTCTGGCGTTTCCCAAAATTATTTCGTGTTTGGGAAATGCCAAACAAACATGTTTTCTACTTTTCGAAATAAATTTTTCATATCTCAATTTTCTCAAACTACTCTCTCAAATGTCAAACAAACAACAATTTTCTTATTTCTAAACAAAACATATATAAACGATTTACCAACAGGTGATTGGTCTAGTGGAAGGGACTAGTCACTACAAAGTAGCGGACTCATGAATGTTCGAATCTCTGTTGGGAGAGGTACCAACTTAATGTGTCCAACCCGCATCGAAAGGGATTAAACCCTTGGGAAAAAAAATATACAAACGATTTGACATAAAGTAACCTATATTTTATACAATTTATCCCACATAACAAATATGATTTGACATAAAATCTTACACATCTTACACCTACAACCTAACTCTTCCAAAAAAAACCTACACCAACTTTATTTACCAAATCACTCCCTCAAAACCCAAACAAATAACATTACGCAAATCGAGATTATTAAACCGCCCTATATTTGAATGGTTAATAAGAAGATGAATCTTAATTAGTAAGGAATATATCAAATTCATCATTAGCTAGGGGTAGCAAATGGGTGGGTCAGGCCGGGTCCGGTCGGGATGTTAACGGGTCGGGTTGTTAACATGTCATTTTATGCGGGTTATAAACGAGTCTGGTTGTTAGTGGTTCGGGTCATTAACGGGTCGGGTCCAGATCGGCCCGTCTAGGTGTAACAATAGTGTGTATTTTACTAAATTAAAATTAAATAAGTACATCTAGTTATAAGTAAATTTTAATCCAATATTCAATTATAACTAAATAAGATTAAATTAATATGATATTATTTAAATACTTTTTTCTATTTTTTTAAAGCTACGTAATATTTTTGTATTTATTTGAAACTTAAATATATTTAAAATTTTAATATTGTAAATAAAATTTTCATGAATCTAGAGAGAACAATAAAACAATATTATTGAGTCAAAATTAAGTCATTAAATATTAATTAATTTAGCTAAATGTGTGTTTTTTCACTAGACTCATTAAAGTCTCGTTTATGAACCCATTAAAACCCATATACAAGTTTACAAAATTCAACTCAACCCAACCCATTAACAATAGAAAATATATGGATTGGGCCGGGTCGAGTCGGGTTGGTAAAGGGCCATCCAATGGGTCTTGCCCCTCTTTGCCACCCCTAGCTACAAGTATGGTTGTCAATGGGATCGGATCACGCATGCGCAACCAAGATCTCCCTTTATGTCAGATTGGATTCGAATATTTGATAAGATTCAGATCTAAAAAAAAATTGATTCAATAATTTTGTTCGAATTCGATCGGATATAAGATTTGTTTCTGATCCAATAAAATTATTATTTTCAAATTTATATCAATATTTCTTTTCAAAACAAGTTTGCTAAAGGTGCAATTTCATTTTAGTTTAACACGTATTCAAACTTTTTTTAACTAGAACTAAAATTCATGTTTCAGATCAAATATGTATATAAATGAAATATTAATTTAAACTGGTAATAAAATTTGATTAATTTTTATCTTAATAAAACATTATGTATATATACATATATAAAAAAATTGTATTTATTGTCTGATACAGATTTTTAACAGATTGGATTGACCTAGACTCATATTCGTTCCACGTATTTCGGTTTACATGATCAGTTTAGATCTATCAATTCTCAAATCAGACAAAATCTCAATTAATAGAATAGGATTCGGATCGAATGGAGATAGATGTCTGCTCTATTGACAGCCCTAGCTACAAGTGAAGATGCCTCCAAGCCTAGATGGACTATATGGCCCATTAAAATTGCCTTGCGTAAGCCCAGTAAGTAGTAAAAGGACCAGGAGTTAAGTTGGGCATTTTCCTGTACTAAAGTCACTGGACTGGATTCTCTCACAGTATTCTGAACTCAACTTACATTCCATACCCCTTTAATGGGCCGGGCTGTCTCACAACACAACTTAGGCAATAATCATTACAAGAGAACCATAAATAGTGTGGAGTTATTTTAGTATTTTCGATCTATAAGATCAATTTGATTTTGCAACCTGCCACTTCAAATGAGATTTCAAAACATAACCATGCACAAATGTATTAATTAATAATAATTGCATATTTACAGTTCCAATTGAATTCAATCAACTTGGACAATCCATCCCCTCTTGTCCTCTATGGTTCCTTTTTGGATCTCCACAAGTCTTGAATAAAGTTTTAGGCATGCAAGTTCAGTGCTCATTTTATATTCAGTCCTGCCAAAATAAAATAAAATAAAAAATTGCAAATTAATAAGAAGATTGATTTGCTATATAACATAATTAGAAGGTGTTTAAATAAATGATTACCTTTTACCCTTGTAAGAAATACTTCCTACTGGAGCAACACCAACTGCAGTTCCTGTGCAGAATACTTCATCTGCATCTATCAATTCTTCAATCGGAATACATCGCTCCTCAACCTGATTGATCAAACATTTATAGAGTACCATATATATAGTATTTGAATTTTACACGATTAAGTGGCACATAAAGTACGCGATTGATTACCTTGTAACTGAAATCACATGCAATATCCATGATGCTTTTGCGCGTGATTCCTTCAAGAATATTTCCATTGGTTACCGGAGTGGAAAGAACATTACCCTACAGAGATATAAACATACATATATGTTTCCGATCAATTAGCTATAAGAAATATTGGCACAAAAGTTAGGTAAGGAGTTAATGATTAATTACCTTCAAGATGAAGACATTAGAACAAGAGACCTCTTCAACATTTCTTTTATTTTCTGAATCAAGGTATAAAACATCAGAGAACCCTCTATCCTTTGCTTTACACATTGCTTTCAAAACCTACACATACACACAAAATTAATCATGAATAAATGAAACCACAAAAAAGAAAAATTCAAACTTAATTTTACCGGAGCATAGTTAGTAATGCTTTTAACACCTCCAGCTCCACCACGCATCGTTCGATGATATTCATCTTCAACATACAAATTTAGGGATGCTGTTCCTTCCTGCATCCACGCAACCAAAAAATATATAACCAAATATTCAAACAAAACATTCTTGATTAAGTTTCTTTGTGATCATATATATGAAGTAAGATAAAAACAAACTAAGCAACCTTATAATAGTTTCCAACAGGAGACGCATAAACTAGGAATGTGTATTCAGAAGCCGGTGCCAAACCGAGTATAGATCCACTACCCATAAGCAAAGGCCTAATATAAAGTGACCCTTTTCCCGATGGAGGGATCTGCGCTAATCCCACGAAATATATAAGAGCAATCAACAAATTAATACTTAATTTGAAAAAAAAAAAAAAAAAAAACACGAGGAAATAATTGATTACCCAACGCTTATTAGCAAGAGCTATTTGTTTAACGGCATCAACAAATTGCTCGATAGATGGAGAAGGCATGCACATTCTCTCGGCACCGATCTGCATTCTAATCGCATTTTGCTGAGGACGAAATAAAAATAGCCCACCATCTTCTCTTCTATAGGCCTTTGTACCTTCAAATAGTCCCTGTCGAAATATATAATGACATCCTTAATTATAAGAAACATTTGTAATTTAGAATTTGGTAAATTAATTTAATGTCACAAACCTGGCCGTAATTTAAGACACCAGCAGAAGGGCTGAGTTCAATGTTACCATATCGAGTAAGTTGGCCTTGCTTGAATTGCTCGTCTTTGCCACATTTCATCGTGTACATATAATCGGTTTGCATTAAACCGAAACCAAGATTATTCCAGTCAATATTATTATTACTTTCATCATCTTCAGATGATTCATAAGGCTCTTGTAAAGAAGATGCAGATCTAATCGCAACATAGCCAGATCCATTCTATAAAAAAAATGGAGTAATTAAGATCACATTCAACCTCTGAGTATTCATCTTAATAATTGCAATTAATTGAGAATGCCATTGAAAATTGTTTGCATTCTATTGTAAATAACCAGAAGTGTAGACTAATTTCAAGTACCGAAATGATAAACCATTGAATATTCATATCGATCCATGATCTTGCAGCTGTTACAGAGTACTCTGTTTTTTCCTCTGTTTTAACTAGTAATTACACGGTGAGGTAATTTAAAGTGAAATAAGCAAATCGGCATAAATAATTTAAAAAAATTAGCAAGATTTATATACCAGGAAATTTGAGGATGACTAACCTTTGATGAACAAGAAGTTATGAGTGGACCTCGAGCAAGTATTCGGAGAAGCAAACTTGTCTTAATCATGTTCTTTTTCTTCTGAGTGTAGCCAATTTTTGATTTAAAAGTTGAGAAATGCAAAGGGAGAGAATAGAATAGAATAAATATCTTTCAAGCGAATTTAACTGTAACACAGAACCCTAATTCACAGGTCTCATCTCATGCTTCTCTCACCTTATCAAAATCTAAGCCTTATATTTGCAAATTGCAACCGTTTAAAATGTAAGCATATCATATTCAAATGTGAGTAATATTTTATGAAATGAGTTTTTATTTAATTAATAGAACTATAAAAGTAACATGTGGGAGAATAATTATTATATATAGGTAAAAATAAATAAACCACCATATTTTACTAGACCAAACAAGATAAGGCCAAGGGGAAGGAGAGAAAAACTGAACACGGAACCATAATTGTAGGTAGGTGAAAGTTGAAGATTATGGAATTGAATTGGAAAAAGACAGATATGAATTTATTATTTTTAAGTAACACTTTTCTATTAAAGGGATAGGCGTGACTGAGTTGCTTTGCTGGCGGGCGGGGCGGTACACATCCTTGGCTAGCTAACATTTCCACATCAGCAAATCACTGGAGTATTTGTCTGGAATTTGGAAATTAGGTATCTTGGGAAAGATCCAAGACTGTTTGGTGTTTATTATTTCATTTTTTTTTTAGACAGAAATTCCAGAATCATGCTTTTCCTCAAGCCTTTGACTAGGGAATCTGAATTAAAGTTGCAGCATCTCGTTACTATAAACATTTATTTTATTTTTTTGGTAAATAAAAATTAATCATAAAACGGATTAAAGTCGATAGTTATAGCTGTTTTCGGGCTATCGGAATCACAAAATACAATGGGGGAATGAGGGAAAGTGGTACACAACCATTTCAATTACAAGATTTTTCCCATTTTGCTAAGTTATGAGCAGCCTTGTTTCCAACTCTTGAGACTTTCTTGATTTTCTATTTGGGCCAAAAACCAAGGACTTGACGAGCAAAGAGGGCGTCAGTTTTGCTTGACCATTTGAAGACAGGACTAGGAGTGGTAATCATGATTGAGTCGCTCTCGAAAATAGAAAACATGCAACGAACTTGATTGATGATGAGCATAGCTTCTTTGATTGCACAAGTTTCGACAGCATAGCATTGGAGAAGGTGTCTTGTTTTATTGATGCAAAATCAATTGATCCACCAGTTTCATGGAACGCGGCATCAACATTGATTTTATACCAATCAGGAGGGGGAGGAGACTAATCAGAGCTAATATAAGGCCCTTTTGCAATAATATGTTTTCTATGTTGAGCAGTAGCATGCTCAAGGGAGGAGTTGCAACACCTTTTCGTAACTAAAATAAGATCGGGGGCAGTGGAGTTGTGTAGTAGATTATTCATTGCTTTTCAAACTGAGTCAATTGCAACCATGCAAAAGTTAAGAAATTCCAATGAGAGATCCGCAACCGGAAAGAAGGAGGCGTCTTGCTTTAACACGGCATAAATCCATTCCTTAATACTCCAAGAACCAAATGGATGAAGTCTAAATTTCCATTTTGACGTGAGAAAAATAACTTCATCAAAAGGGCACCTGATAAATAAGTGAGCAACAAATTCAAGAGAGAGGTTACACAACAAAACAAGATTTATCTTCTACTTAAAAAGTGGTGGAGAGACGTTCCCGTTGGGAGCATATTGTTGAGGATTTTGCCACACCAAAAATTTCAAACGGTCATGAATGCAGACTTTCCAAAGTAGATTCCAAATTGTTTGAACCTGAAGAAGTGACAGTAAAACGAGCTTTTTGATTGGTTAGATATGCATTTTTAACTGAGAAATCACCCTTTTTGAAGTGAACCCTGAAAAGCTTCTTTGGTTCCAAAGTAGAGGGAACTTTAATCTTGAGATGATGGTATCGGGAGATAACATGGAGAGTAGGAAGAGGTTCCAATTAGAGGAGTTGGGATAGAAGAGTTAGTCGACATAGTTTGGAGTTTGGTGAGAGGTAGGTAAGTGGCTACGGCAAGGCTGGAAATCGGGAAGAGAGGGAATCCAAGGGTCATCCCAAAAATTAATGATCAAAGTGGAGGTGGTAGTGGTTTGGAAGCAGGCACATTTCTGGATGATAGAAGTACATTCGAAAATGCCTTTCCAAATACATGAGGCGTTACTCTGGGTTCGGGTCCATCTTAATTGTAATTACGAATATTAACAACTATCAAGACATAACATCTTTACTCTGGGTTCGGGACTATCTTAATTGTAATTACAAATATTAACATCTATCAAGACATAGCATCGTTACTCTGGGTTCGGGACTATCTTAATTGTAATTACGAATATTAACAGCTATCAAGACATAGCATCGTTACTCTGGGTTCGGGACTATCACAATTGTAATTACGAATATTAACAACTATCAAGTCATAGCATCGTAAGTTTTAGGTACAAATTGGTTCCACCTTACAATTTTTTGTCGTTTTTTCGATCAACAGAGTTATATGGAAATGTCAACTTTTTTCTTCTTTTTCTTATTCTGGTACTTATGATCAGGATAAAAATCAAGGTTTATATGTAACTTGATTTAATGAGTTTGAGCAAAACTACAAATTTCATAAACTAATTTATATGAAATTTACAAAAAAAAACCCAAAATCACACTTTTCGAATTTTTGGTACAAAAAAACCCAAAATCACACTTTTCAATTTTTTGGTACCAAACTTAACCGAATTGTTTGTTTTGGCATTCAATACAAATTAAGTAATTAGCGTACCAATCTAGATACCAAAAGTTGATATAGTTCGATTGTATTGAAGAGACCCCTTTATAACATAATAGCGAGAGCATAAATATTCTATATTTATGTTTTATCTATTTATTAATTTTGACAAGTAAAGTTAACTCTATTAACGTATATTAGTTATATAATTATATTCATCATACTTATAATACTTGCTTTTAATTTAAAGAAAGGTTTTATATTAAATGTTATGAACAAATATTACCATTGGTTTTTAAACAAAAAAGTTATTTTGATATGTCATTTTTATCTATTCGAAAAAACATGTAAATATTTAATAAATAATTTTACAATTTTATGAACAAATAGTAATTCGTAACAGTTATATGTTCTGGTGACCATAGAAGATCCAAATAATCCAATATAGACCGCTTGTCATGAGCAAAAGTGAAACAAGGAAACTGTCGATTGTAATGATTTAATTTTCGAGATAGAAAGAACGCCATGCTTTTCAACAACAATGTAGTATGATCATTTTGTATACTAACAAAGTTAAAACTCAGTTTGCCAGGTCAAAACGAATACTCAAGGAAAGAAATTGTTTTACAATATTCTAACATTCAGTCAATGTACTATTATCTATGCAATCCATGTAGGTTTCACATCTTTGTTGAAGCTTTATATCTTACAGCTGAAACATTGGAATGTAAACTTTCATGTTTATCATAGTGATGTTATCAACCCTTCAGCTTATGATTTTGGTTTCATGATAAAACACCACTGATTTCCAACAACAATGCAGTATGATACTACAAGCAACCGAAGCCCTCTTCCATATCATTTTGCAGCTAACATGTTAAAACGCAATTTGCCAAGTCACATGAACACTGTAAAATAGAGCAGGTGCTGCGATAACAAACTTGAACTTTGTGAACCAAACGTTTTTAATCAAGTTTTTTTCTTTCTTTTTGGACAATAAGATACGCTTGTTGGTGAAGAAGCACCCAAAGGAGGGATAGCTTTCAAAATACAACAATATAGTCTTGAAGATAAAATCTCTAACATTTACCCTAAATCTACCCAAAAATGTTAGGATAAATTTGCAGCCTATGGAAGCTGACTATGGCAAATGCTTTCTTAAGATTTGAAGCTTCAACGAAGAACTGAAACTTAAACAAAAACATTGAAAGGTAAAGTTTTAATTTTTAACCAAAATGATAAATGCCAAATCACACTTGTACTGTGATCAAACCTTAAGCATGTTATTACCCGTGTAGTCAAACCCCTGCAGTCACAGGGAGCACAAAACTATTCAACAAAACCTTCTAATTTTCAACTAGACAATATTTCTTTTTCACTTCAATAAAATTCATTTAGGCAATTAAAGTAACAAATTTATCATAAACTATCAATTAAAATGCAGTAAATAAGCCAGTAAATTGACATAAAAAAAGTCCCCATGAATATTGCTAGCTAGTATTCAATCAACTAATTTAACATTAATAGCACCAAAAAAGGAACTTACGAATCGAAAGCTTCAAACTTTCTTCCTCTTCTATTACTCTTCCTCTTTGTTAATAGAATCAACCTCATTACTCTTCTTTCTCCTCTTCTTTTTCTTCTTCTCCTCACCATTCAAAACTTCTGCCTCATCTTCCTTAAGTTTTTTCTTTTTACTTCTAGATTTTTCCACAATTTCTTCAACCGTGTTTCTCTGGTTTGGTATAGTTTCAAGATTGTCGCTGGTTTCTTTGAATCGGTGATTTTCGTGGAAATGAACCAAGTTATTGAAGGCTTCGGCGGTGCGTTGTAAGTAGATGGAGACGGTGGGGGAGGAGCCGTTATCCACGGCGGCGAAGCGGGACATGAGCTTCGATGCACGAGAGAGTGAAACCGGCTTTGTCGACACCACTTCCCCCGATATTTTCCTCATTACTACTGCACGACAGAAATTCTACCCTAATAGGAAATTTCTTTAAACTTCTACCACAATATCTCTCTTTTCCGTTCAATCCACCGCCCTCCACCGCCGCCAATTAGGGTTTTTGCTTTAAAAAACGATAGCTCAGAGAGAATTCATGAAAACGGGGCAAATAATAGAATATATAATTTCTCTCCAAAAAAAATTAACATATAATTTGAGAGGCACTCGAATATATAATCCACCATTTATTGGGCTTTCGGTTGGGCTTATAGTCAATGACCCAATCAATCTCAGTCCAATTCTCCAATCTACGAAATTCATTTTTTCTTTTTCATAATCTAACATTTATGAAGTGACAGTAACATTCAGATATAATATAACATTCGAATCCCGATTGGGAGAGGTACCCACTTAATGTGTCCAACCCGTCTTGAAAGAGATTAAACCCTTAGGAAAAATATAATATAATATAACATTCGAACAAGCGGGATCTCTAAGGAATATTGTAATATCAACATAACAAGTATATTCGAGGTAGTTGGGTCAAGTGGTAGTAACTTGTGACTCCAGAAGTAAAATTCAAGTTCGAATCCTTTTGGAGACACCACACTGGAGATGACTTATACCATTTGCACTCTTTGGTTCGAGCTGTAAATACATGGTCTATTAGTTCAAAAAAAAAAAACGAGTATTTTCTACTCCCTCCGACCTCTTTTTAATTTATTCTTCTTATTTTTTACACGAAATCTTAGATAATAGTTGCAAAAATAAATAATTTGAATAACTTTACATTTATACCCTCCAAAATAATTGTTGAGAATTGATTGTGTCGAATCATTAAATACTTAATGTAAGGGATAGTTTTAACTTTAAATAAAAATAATTTTATTTTAAAACATAAAATCTTATTATGGAATATTCGGAAAAAAAGGAGTAAAAACTTGAGGAGAGGAGTATTACTTTTTGTCAACTCACACCTTCTCGTCATTCACCATGCTCCTCAGAGATTACTTGTTTAAAATTAAAGAAGTTAAAACTATTATCAACTGCAATTATAAGATCAATCTATATTACCCTAATTCTAGCCTTTAGATTCTAGTGTTATGAATATCAACTTTCAAGTGTTTTACTAAAACATTAAATTAACAACTTGTATAGGCAGATATTTAGGCGGGAAATGAGAGAATATGTAACCTATTTGTAGCCTGCCCATACGAACAGAACCACCAGGGAACAAAAATGTATACAAAATCTAAGAGACAACATAGTTATGATTTAATTGGAAGCTAAATTGTAATAGTATATCCCTTGTACAAAAAATTATATTGTATTAAATTGATTTATTTGGTCTCACTCTCAAGATCAGTTCAAGACACAATCTAAAAGATAAAGCTATCTACTTTGATATGGTTAAAAGCTTGAATATCTCCCGTATGCAAGTTCATCTACTTTATCACAAAGCACAATGTGGTATGTGCCACATTTAGGGCGTTATATAACATCCATTACCCTATAGAGCATTTCATTTCATACATGGAGAAAGCAACATTCTTTAAGGCCATCTTTTATTCTTGATTTCAGTGAGTAAAATGCTCAGCAAAATGTTGTTCTTGCATAATATGACAGAACATTGAGCTACATTTGTTTGTTCATCTGCATTTTTCTTATCTTATACTCATTGAAAATCTGAAATTCAGGAACAAACATATCCTATAAAGAAAGAAAGAATAATGATATTTGCCAAAGAAGAAGATGACTAAATTTCTTAGCTAGAAAACCATATGTACAATCTAGAAGCATTAATACTTGGGAAACAACATTTCAAACGTTATCCGGCCAAAATTCCCTGAACCAAGTCCGATCAAATTCTGTCTCTTGCAGCTGCTTTTCCAACTCTTGCATTTTCTTCATCTTTTTTGAGATGCCTTTGGCTTTCTTTTTAGGCAACTGAAATCAATAATATAAAATTATTGATGTGAGCAATAAAATTACTAAAATGTGTAATCTCTGACCTTTATTTCTATATCATCATAGCAACTGCTCTGGATTGGAAAAAAAAAAAAAAACTGCTATTTAACACAAAATATTGCTGAAAAGAGACTACCATATACATATAATGCTGTAATTTTCTCAGAGCACAGCACAGCACATATTGTTAACTCAGATAAAGTAGAACTTGCCACATACGTGTGCATGAGAAACGACTAGTATTTGAAAACATTAGCTCATAAAATCTCCCGACAAACAGTTCCAGTGTCATTCACATATGACCTGATACTAAATTCAAGCTATGATGGAATAGGTTGTAATGAAAAAATACCAAAAAAGAAAAAATAAATTTCAGAAGGAATATATAGGCTTACTTTTTGATGATCCTCATCTTGATTTTTTGAGTATTTGGCTACCTTCTTTGGTATCTCTGCTCCCAATCCTCGCTTATTTTTCTTAATAAAAGCCTGTACAGGCTCCAGCCTGCCCTGTGTGTAAGTAGGAAACAAGTCAGATAAGTACAAGTAGTTTGCACTGTAGAAAATTCAGATAAACTAGGCATATCTAATGTAAACATAAATGAATAAAATAGATATTATGTGGTCATTAATACTGGCAATGTTTGTTTCGTCATCGGTGATAAGTAGTTAGAATCTTAACCAATTTTACTACACAAAACTTAATGAGTTAAAGTAATTTTTCCTCCCTAAAGACAGAAGGTTCCGACAAAAGCAGTGGAGCTATACTGAAGTGTAAGTAGTGAAAAGGACTCCATGCATAAGTATGATAATTAAGATAATATAAAATCAGACCATCCTACTTGTGACTCTAAAATGAGCAGCAAAACACTAAAGGACTCATCTGAGCGTATTCGTTCTTTCTAGAATTCCATATGGAGCTGTTGAAAAGTTAATCCGATTATGGTCGTGATTTTCAAAACAAAGTGAATAAGGTGAGCCATAGTCTTGTAGAGAGGATGTAAACTAGATAATCCTTCTAGTTCTTTCAGCATATCAACCGAAGCCCATTTATGTCGGATAGAGTATGAAGAGGGTCAGCATTCAAAACGCCGATATATATGACACAGGAATTCGGTCAATAGTTCCTTGACTTTGGCTTATATTGATAATAGTCATGTAACTCAGATAAATGCTATGTTTGCACATGTGAGACATAACAAAATAGTGAAAACATATGTTGTCCCAAAAAATATATGCTAGAAAGATAAGGGTGGAGATAACTTTACTTCATTCTTTCTTACATGCAGTTGGCATTTAGCATTACAAAACTCAGAATTGTATCATATATCAAAAAGATGGTATCGAAGTATATGGTTATGGTAAGTGGAACTGTGGAAGGTTGACGACATGTTGTTTGAGGCAGAGCCATGACATTGTAACGATGAAATAAAAGAAACCAAATCATATTTCTTGGCCATGTCCAGCTTGCAAAGTTTGTGAGCACAATCATATATGTGGAAAAACACGTGCATATAAATGACCTAGTACACATCCTCATCTTCATTCTTATTATGTTTCTTTTCCTTAAGTTTTTGTCTTGAATTAATATAATGGTGAAGGGGCCAAGAGTCGATACATCATAGGTAGAATTAATAGTGTCCAAAAAAGAATATCCAAAGGAAGTGGTTCAAAAGAGCCGTGGGTATTATGACAGAAATTACAATTATAATGAGAAAACATGATAACATGAAGTACGAAAACATGGAAAATTAGAAATACAGCTATCGGAATATATAGATATAAACGAACCTGTTCGGAGATGCCAAGGCCAGTTCCTTCTTTCCAACCGTGCTTCTTCAACAGCTACATACCAAAACAAAAGTATAAGAAAATTAGGTTATATCATGCTACAAAATCAAACAATGCATCTAACTATAAGGTGCAGTTGAATTGATTTTATTTTTGGAAAAATATGATAATTTTTACTTAATACACATACTATTGTTAAAAAATTCAAATCACCTTTACAGTTAATTCCAAAAATTATATTTGCCCAGAAATTCAGTACAATTAATGAATTAAAAGATCAAACAGTTTAACTTCGCATACACGTGATATAAACGCAAGCAAGAAAGTAGAGAGGGGAGTCAAAAGAATGGAACCTGAAACCCTATATTAGATGAATCGATAGGGGTCGAAGATGAAGAACCGGTATTTGAACCCGAATTGAAACCGAAACCCGAAGACGAACCCTCATCAACTCCTCTCAATTCCATTGCCTATCTACAATTTGGTGGTATATGTAATGTCCCAACTAGTTAATTAGGGATTCTTGTAGAAGGGACAAAAGGCCAAACCTTTAAGACTTGGCAAATGGCAAATTTTGTTTGTTTAGTAAAGGTCAAAGAACGTAAGAGAAGAACAACTGGGGAGAGAAGAATAACCAAAAAAAAACAAGTGGGGGAGTAGAACGAAGAGAGAGGAAGATCAGAGAAAAATAATTTGAAAAATCAAAACTTATCAAAAACATTTTTCTAAAAAAAACATTTTATGTTTTAAATTTATAAAAATACAGTAGTCCAGTTAAAAATCAACGTGTTCATAGGTCGTCCGGAGTTATTGGGTTCAACTTCAAATGAACTTTTTATTTAGTTTTATATTAGTGTTAAGTGATTGATTTTTTTTTATAATTTAACTGCAATTAAGTATATTTCTAATTCAGTGATATAAATGTAAGGATATTAATGTAATGGTGGTTTCCCTAAAAAGAAAAAACAGTCCAATGAAAATTAATATATGAAAGTAGTTTGGATGAGTTTGAGCTCACTTAAACCAGGCCAAATGGTAAATAGTTTTCAACTTAAATCTTAAGTTTCAACTCAAATCGAAACTTAGAAAAAACTATTGAAACCTTGTATGAAAGTAGTTTGGATGGGTTTGTACCCACTTAAACCAGACCAAACTCTATTAGGTAAATAGTTTTGAGCCTAGGGGTGGGATCGGGACGGAATTTCGGGATTTCCAGTAATTCGGGACGGGATTTTTGGGATTCGGGTTTTAATTTTTACTACCCGAATTCCATTTGAATTGACTTGGTCCCAGTATCTCGGTTTCCCGATAAATATCGGGTTTTCGGGATCGAGATTCGGGTTTCCCGAAAATAATAATTTTAAACTCCTATATGGTAGAAATATCACACTTTTCTTTATTTTGCTCCTTCATAGCATTATATTTTTCTTTATGGTCATGAATTGTTAATTTCATGACCATGGGGTAAGTGATGGGGCTTAAAGTTTGGGAGTAAGAGATTGATTGAAAGGGGTAATTTATTTTGTATGATAACAAATTCGGGATTCGGGTTTTCCAATTGGGTGTGAAATATTTCCCGAATACCGTCCCGATTTAGTTTGTCGGGTTTTCGGGTTTCCCGAAACCCGAAAATCAATCATACTTCCCGTCCCAAACTACAAAATCCCGACCGGGACGGGACGGGTTCCCGAAACCCGATACCGAATGCCCACCCCTATTTGAGCCCAAAGTCCAAGTTTCAACTCAAAACAAAACTTAGAAAAATCCCTTGAGACCTTGCATGAAGTAGTTTGGATGGGTTTGAACCCACTTAAACCGGACCAAAGTCCATTAGGTAAATAGTTTTCAGCCCAAATTCTAAGTTTCAATTCAAATCGAAATTTAGAAAAAAAACACTTGAGACCTATAAAGTAATTTATTTGACATATGTTATTTATATTTTCACGCATATATAACACCTACTTTCTTCTCCAAACACTAACAAACAAATCTCAAGTCAAATCATATCTCAAATTTTCAAAACTCGTTAGCCATCATTTCATAATATTTTACCATCTCAATTTTATGTTGAAAAATATCAAAATTAAGTTTTAATTTTTTTTTCGAAAATTCTCAAACCACTTTCAAAGATCAAACCGATGCAGGACTAATCAAACTACTTCCATAATAAGCCTAAAATTTATTAGATGGTGTCTAGATTCCTTTTTGTTTCTTAAAAGACTTATATACAGTTTTTTGTCAATTCTTAAAACAAGCCTTTATAAAGAATGTATATCTTATTTCTCAAAAAACCTAAATAAATTATAATTCAATTAAATTTCAAATAACATAAACTAAGAGGAAAATATCTCATCCAAAATTTTAAAACATTTGTTTTAGAGCTAAAGACAAATACACCCCATGTGCTTTGTCTAACTCTCAAAAAAACCCTCTGTGTTATTTTAACTCCCAAAAAAACCAAGTGTTTGATTTTAGTTACCACACTTAACCCAAATAGAATTTTACTTTTGACTTTTGGCGGAATGACAAATTACCCCTATGTGTTGTTTTTTTTAAATTTATGTATTCTTTTTGAAAACATAAGGATATACTACTTGGGTCCAGTGGGGTATTTAAAACCAAACACAGGGGATTTTTTGGGATTTAAAATAACACAGGGGTTTTTTTTGGGAGTTAGGCAAAGCATAGGGGGTGTTTTTGTCTTTCGATGTCAGGGGTAAAATTGTCATATCAAAAGCAAAATGTGAACAAATACTTGCAAATTTTAGCGTTTGAATCACACTCTCTTTTTCAGGGGTGTATTTGGCATTTACTTGAGATCATAGGGGGGTTTTTGGGAGTTAAAATAACACAGGGATTTTTTTGAGAGTTAGGCAAAGTATAGAGGGTATTTTTGTCTTTCGCTCTTTGTTTTATAATGATTTTCTTTGTAAGTTAATGGTAATTGAATAATTCTTCTGATATTAATAAAAAATCTAGAAACATTTCCAAACTCAAATAAATTGGCCCATCAAATCTAGCGGATCTTATACATAATTTGTCTCACATAACAAACATGATTTGACATAAAATCTTACTCATACAATTTAAAGTCTTAAAAAAACACTTACACCTATCTTATTTCTCAAACTACTCTCCTAAAACTCAAACAAACAATATTACGCAAATCGAGATTATTTCACAAATATCCACGACTTTCCCAAACTACTCTCCCATATGCCAAACAAACAAGCCCAATTTATTTTCTTTGTTTCTCTTCCGTTGATTCAACCTAGTTTTTTTTCTCTTCTTCCCGCCAAATGGATCAAGGGTTTGGGCTTTTATAAGTGGAATGGAATGTGGTTAATGAGTAGAGTTAGAAGTCGTTTATAATTAGGTTAGGTTTCTTTTCTTATTTATAGCTGAAATTTGTAATGGATTCATTAATCAAAATTATTACTTTCTCCGCATCTAATATCTCTCTATCAATTTCTCTGTTCTGTTTTTTTACCATTCAAGAACCTTATTGCACAATTAAACCAAAAACTCCATTGTTAAGACAAGTTTTGTCCTTAGTTAATCCAAAATTTACCCTAAAATCCTAGGGACATAAATGGACCGGAGCTAAGAATTATTCTCATATGTGTTGATAATCACAAACAATTAATCGTAATTGGGTTTTTTGCGCTTTTGTTTTTTTTCTTTCTTTCTTTCTTTTGTTGTCTTCCTTCATTCAGTCATTGAACTGCTATATATAGTAGCAATTTTCTTGTACAAGCATATTGCATATATGATATGATATGAGCTTAATTTTTCAGCAGTCCAAGAATGGAATGGTAGCTTGCCAAAACTCGAAGTAGCCAGTTTTTTATACCTGAAGAAATCATACTCATCATTCCTTCATTCTCCTTAATTAAAGTACTAAATGGGTCAGCTTTATGACATTGATTTTCAAGGTCTGAAATTCCCTATGCTTAAGATCATTCCTTATTCATCCAATTGGATTGGTTAAAGCCTATGGAGCTCATAGTTTTCTCTATACAGTCTCGAAATAAGATTTTCATCGTGTTCGACATTACCACGGGCCAAATCCATTCACCATTTGAACTGGATCCCCAAAATTCTCATGTCACATCCAGCTTTGTAGCTTGGTTTCAGTGAAACCTTAGCTGCTTGTTGGATTTTTATTATTTAACCTTGCATGGCTGCCTAGCTAGGGGTATTTTTGAAGAAAAATCCCCAGGCTTGGTTGGCAACAAGGCACTCCATAACCTTATCGAATGGGCAAGTTTTCGAAAATATTCTTCTCTAGTTTACAAAATCAAATTTAATATTTTTCTCGTAATATATATATATTAGAGAAAGGAAGGCTCACATTTTCTAAAAAGAAAGGAGAAAAAAGTATTATATGTAAGTACAAAGAGATAACACAGGACAGGTGATAAACTTTACAGCACAATTTTCAACTATCCAAGAAGACAAGAATTGATAAAGTTTTCACTTTCATATTTGCTTGCTTGTTATATTATCCTTGTGCTGTTCTTCTTTCCCCACCATTTCTTTCTCACTTTGTCTTCTTCATTTCCAAGCTTGCTGAGTATCACCTTTGTTTCCCTCAGTCTTGTTCCGTAGTCTTTTTTCCAACCTTCAAACATTTGTTTCAACCTCCGAAGCTCGTTGTCTGGGTCCAAACTCGTAGCATCAACCTGGCCTGATTTCACTTCTACCAAGAACTTAGCATCATCTCCAAATACTCGACTCCTTTGTTCAAACTCTTCAGCCATTCGACCAATAACACTTAAACCAGTTGATGATCTTCCACCTCCATTGCTTTCCCAACTAGACTCTGTCTCGTCATTTCCATTTACCGAGGCATCTGAATTTCTCTTTGAGTCATCATCAAAAGCAAGGCTCTTCTTCGCAATTGAAAGGCTAGATTGTAGTGACCTCATTTGTTTTTGCCATACCTCTTCCATGGATTTCATTTTTAGTTCATATTCAGACCATCGACTCTCGTATTGCTGCAGTCTTTGGTGAAGGATATCATTTTCTTCTTCTTTTTCTCTAAGTGTAGCTTCAGCTCTAATTACACGACGTTGCAGTTCAGCAAGGAATGATGACTTCACTAGAGTCTCTTCTGCCTCGTTACCCTGATCATAAAGCAACATGCATAATAGAATCAATGACCCAAAATGCCAATATTATATCATCTCTCTCAAATGGTGTAATAAAGCCAAAACAGTGTAACTCCTATCTACCTTTTTCCCTCCAAATTGCTGCAATCCTATGTCTCCCGAGCATCTTCTGACCAACCAACCACGGATAACTAGAAACCATAAAATAAGAGGGGCCAAGATTAAATTATCAGTACCTCCTCTGTCTGAGGGTCATCTCTGTCGGACTAATATAGATGACGGTTACCTGATTGTATTACAGTTGAAGCCTCGTCTAGTCTTTTGAACTTTTTTCTGCATCTCCTGGCTTTTATATATTTTTGGATAGATATAGCTGCTAAGTGCTTTAGCAATAAGATTGCATATTCTTTTCTCGCCTTTTCACCACGGACAACTGCATTTAAAGGTTTCATGTCTCAGACAAATTTTTGTTAAAAGAATGTTAAGATAAGTAGAGACATACTTGACTGAAGTGTGGCAATCCCTTTTTTTAACTCCTTCAGATGGCAGCGAGCTTGATGACCTCTAAAGCAGCTTTGCACACGCAAAATACCGTGGAGTGTACGGTTTCTAGTATCTTCAAGTACCCCAATCTGAAAGATTTTGCAGTGTAATACAAAGTTGATTAATCATTAAACATAATAGTAATGTATGAAAATACGTTCTTTATTTTTTTTTTTTTTTTTTTAGAACAATAAACAATATGTATTAATGATGTATAAACTTCTAACCTGTCCAGTTCGGAAAAACAATTTTGTGTATCCCACTTGATACATCTCAGGTAGAATGTTAAACTGGTGAAGAATAGATACGGAAACACTGAGTGGATCCTGAGATGCAACATGATCTAATAGAAGGAAACCATACCTGATGGAGAGAAGCAACTCAATTAGTCAAACACTAAAAATAGGAGATATTAAGAAAAAATGTTTTTCTTTTTCCTACCTCCTAGCAAACTTTTGGTGTGACATTCTTGTAGGAAAACCAGATCTTGAGATTCTAACAACTTCCAAGACTCCACAACACCGCAGCTGTTGCAGTACGAGTCCTTGACTGTAGCTACCAGGGGATTGGAAATTGTTGGGCTTTATACAACGTATGAAATGTGGTGTAGTGTTCTCTAGACGTTGCATCAATTGGAATAGTTGCCCCTGGAAAGAAAAATTATATTTAAAATAAGAAACAACATCCAGGAAAAGAAAAAAAAAACTTGTAAAAATAAAAGTTTACCCTGAATTTGGTAGTAACACTTAGTTTCTGTGAATCTGCTCCACCAGATTTATGCAGAGCACCTACAATAGGCTTCTCCGAGTGAGTAAGCATACTGGATGCAAAAGCCTGGGGAAGATGGCACGTGCAAGAAGACAGAAGTTGGATGGAATCCAAATGAAGTAAATCCCGATTCTTCTCAAGAAACCCGGTGGTGTCATAGGTAACCTGAGATGAGCAATAAAGTTACGAATCTTCCATAAACAAAAGATGAAAACAACTGCTAATGAAATCAAAATGACATAAATCTTGATCTAATTTAAATTGATCAGAGATTATTTTTAGCAATTTGGTTGTTAGCGCTGAGCAATCAAAGATCGTATAAGCCCGTAAAGATTTTCTGATTCACAAATGTTATGTTATCCAACATAACGAAATATTATAGGGAAAGTACACCATAGTAACTACTAGAAGTGAATACCTCTCCTGCATAATGGCTGACAGTAAACGCTTTCCCTCTTTCTCCTCTAAAACAAGGATTAGAATCCAGATGTTGCTTGAGCTTATTGGCAAAGCTCAAATCTGTGCCATTTGGAAAAGTTGATTCCTCATCCAGCAAGGACTGTAAACCTAATGGTTTCTGCACAAATGTAAAAAGAGCAAGTTATTGACATGAGGTTCATTTCAACCAAAAACGAAATAACAATTAATATTAGCAGAGCCAAGTTGAAGAACTTATTACCGAAAAAATGAAATATCAAGCAGTAGAATGCTAAAGATTCAACAGCTTACTCATCATTCAGAGAATTAGTTGCAGAAAAAGTCGAAAAAAGATAAGTGTCCAACCTTCTCAAAGAGATTAAGACAATCTTGATTGTCTTCAAAATCAACTTTTGCCCAGTCAATCCCATCTTGGATGTATTCCTTCAAAAGAATTTAAAACTTCAAAGATCGGAAAAAGAATTAATCCATATTAGATGTCATCACTGCTCCTGAATTCAATTCAGAGAACCAACATTTGACCTTATTTAACAAAAAAACATATCTAAAAGGTTTTAACACCAAAATTCGAAAGTATATAATGCACATTATTCCACATTTGGTCAGATCAGTAGTATGAACATAAAGATTAGAAAATTCAAATTTCAATATAAAAAGGATGATAAAAGCGTACAAGCTTGTTGAAATTGTTCAGTATAATTATTTGTCTGTTCAATGGATAAATATGTTTAGTGTTTAGATATCTACTTAGGTATAGTATCTCTACCACCATCCTTTTTACTGAAAGAAGTTAGAATCTATTTCGCTAGTTCTGAAACAGAAAATAAAACATAATTCAAACAGAGTATATTATATGGTTACCTCTTGCTCCAATTTGAACAAGTGACGGTTGAAGTGTTGTTGTAGTCTTTCGTTGGCATAATTGATACAGAACTGCTCAAAACTATTCCTCTAAAAAAAAAGAAATAGAATGATAAGCACAATCATGGAAGCAACTGATTTTCTGATTAAGAAACAATTATAGAGAAAGGCACACACCTCAAATGATTCAAAACCATAAATATCAAGAATACTGATGGACCTTCCGGTGCGTCTTTTCCCTACTGCTAGTGATTTATTGATTTGTTCAACTAACCAGTCAAACAAGCAAGAATAAATTGATTTTGCCAACGCATCTCTTGTATCAATGGCCTGAAAGATAGTGGAATGATGTAAAAAGAAAAAGGAAAGATATGTCAACATCTAAATATAGTTGTTCCCTATGAACTAACCTGGGCTAAGGTAAGCTTTTGAACAATGGTGTCGTTTCTTTTTCCTACTCTCATATTCCGAGTTGATAATGCTAGCTTTAGTTCCTCAATGTTGCACCCAATCAAAGTAGCAACATTGGTTAGATCTGGAAATTGGACATACAACACGGAGAAAATTTATGCACCTTGAACAGGAGTAATGAGACATTTAATGTGTCAATACATCATGCAAACTTATAAAACTCGAGAGAAATAAAATGAAAATTGAGCAAATAATTGAAAATTTTAGCAAGGCACAAATTGTTTGTTGCCAAAAGAATTTGAAGAATTTTATTTTATAATATATGATGTCCTTATAATCTGAACCACTTTACACAATGTATCAACTCTCAATGAAAAAGTAAAATTTCCACATAATTTTAAATTAGCAAAATTTTGACAATCTACCAATACTTGTTATTTACAATCTCATACAAAAAATGGAAATTAATGTTTTTAATGAAATTAAATTTTGCATAACAGGAGTGAAGATGGCCAACAATACTACCACTCATTTTATATGTAAATTTTAGTTTAAAAGATGCATTATCCTTTTTGCACAATCAAACTGGATATGCTCACCTTCATCTATCACTGGTTCAACATGATTTTCACTATCAACCTCTGTAAAGGTGACATTCCCCAGCCACAGTACTGCAGCTAGCATTGCAAATACACTATCTTGATCTTGTTTATTAACATGAACTATTTCCAAAGCTTCCTGGGTTTATAAGAAGATTAAAAGCAGTGTGTTTATTTGAGTCCACAATTTGAGAACATGAAAAGGTTACAGATGGAGAATGGTGAGATAAATCTACAAGGACTAATACCATTACTACACGAAACTGTTCGGCATCATCGACCCCAGAAATTGTATAGCAATTACTTTGGCTCAAATATTTGAACTCTTCTGCACTCTTTAAGTTCAGTTTTTCTGTACGAAAGAACATAGAATGCAAAATTTCAAATGGACAGCCTAAAGGAGCAGAGAGAAAGAGAGAGAGAGAGAGAGATTGTTGATCGGTAGTAGCATATGGATGAGAAAAATGATGTACCTCTAAGGACTTGTGGAGCTCCAGCACACAGCTGATAAAAGATATGATATGACCTTTCTCCCTCCGAACATTGAACAACTCTGGACTGTTCATGAAAACAGCCAGCTTGAGTCTTTTGTGTTGCAAAGCAAATCTTAACCAAACCACTAAAAGTAGATTGAAAAATACCTTCTCAAGTAAAACTAGAAGGAAGAAATGGGCCCAATGGGATGACAAAACACAAAATAATACTAGTCAGTCTTTGCAGTTCCACAATCTGTATAGATTAATATGAATTCGAGATCCTTATACTAAATAAATCTTACAAGTTTGAATCTTGGCACCCGATATTTTTCCAGTTTCACTGAAGTGAATTTCAATCAGCTTTCCCTACAGAGAGTTCATTAAACAAGTTGAACTAACTTCTCATGCAACTCAACCAAGAATTAACAGAAGCTATGGAAAAAGAAACTTACGAAACGACTTGAGTTGTCATTTCTTAATGTTTTAGCATTACCAAAGGCTTCCAAAATTGGATTTGTTTTCAGTATCTCGTACTCTATCCCACTACCACCTCCCAATGCAGCCAAGTATTGCATCGCTATCTTTGCTGTCTCAGTTTTTCCAGCTCCACTTTCTCCACTGGATAAGGTAAGACAAACCACACTTTATCAAATTTATTCATAATATTAGAACATCAATTCAGTTAAAACAAAAATTGTCACGGAAAAAAAATGCAAAAGTTCAAGTAGTGGTTAACACCAACCTTATAATGATAGATTGATTTACTTCATCTGCACTTGGAGAAAACCAAATTAACTCAGTGTCAAGTTAAATCCTTTAGTTGTTATTGGAGTTCTACATGGTCATACAATTTAAATTACCTCGGATCATTTCACGCATAGCTGTATCAGTGATGGCATATACATGTGGGCTCTCATCAGATTTGCGCTTATAAGCTTCAATATAATCATTACCGTATAGCGATACTTTCTTAAAGGGATTAATGGCAATGAGAACTGGGCCCGCTTTGGTCTGAAATGAACAGAAATGAGAAATTGAGTAGCAGAAAAACTCATTAAATCAAGAACTTTGACAGAAGTCTCAACTCGAAGATGTATACTTACGTATATCATATCCCGATTATATCTATACTGGAGATTGTACAATACTGATGGTTCATTTAAGTAACTTAGTTGCATTAGATCATCTACACCATCAAGTATATCAGGATTTGCTGGCACAAGAGTTTCTGAATTTATATTCAAAACCTAAAATGGAAAATATGGTTAGAGAAGAATGCAAAATTAGCTGCAATTAAAAAAATAAATTAAGAGAATAGCAAATTTTGCTCACTTTTCCCTCGGACATTGATATCAATGACTCATTTCCAGAAGTCCGAAGAATTGTCCCCAGTTCCCAATTACCATCAGGAAGTTGAAACCATGACTGAAGCTTCTGAAATAACAAATTTTAACAATTAGGTCACAAGATCAATGGGAACTAGATCAATGATCCAACTAAGAGTGTCAACATCTGAGGTTTTCTATAATGACACATAATATAAGATGGGTTTCAATTTTCAATGTGTCGCCTCGCCTTTAGTAAAATTTGAGTCAATAGAGTATACGACCCTTTGCAGATCAAACTATAGAGTTTATAGCTCATTTATTCACTGCCAATACGCGAGCTACACCAAAAACAGGATTCTTTTACTTTTAACAATCTAATTTCTACAACAATGGGATTGTAAAACCGAAAGACAATGGCTGGAGAATCTAGTAAACTCAGTCACATATTCAGCTCTCAGCATCATATTAAAAGATAATCTCTATACCAAACTAAATGATGGACAGTGAAGTTCTAAGTGGTAAACGAGTGAAATTAAGAGTCACAGTGGTTTGTTAGTGAAAAATGATCACTTGCTGGTATGAGAAAGCACTAATGGAAATGCTGGTGAGAGTCCATGCACAGTTACAACAATATATAAAAGGCTAAATTATAACAATAATAATCCTCATGAGACTTTGCTGCTTCATAAATTATAACAATGTTCATGGAGTACTTACTTAAGTCCGCCAACCCTATAACTTAACAAAAAAAAATTACAAGGCAATAAAATTAATTTGTATATCGTAAGCTTAGCAATTTCTGGAATGAAGATACACTAAGTGCACAGATGTGGCAAAGAGAGAACAAAATGAACTTTTGAAACTGCAGCTACTCTCTATAAACTCAAGCCACTCCAACTCTTTTTATCTGTCTAACTATACTTAATTCCAGAGGTTATTCTTACAACCTCGCATAGCGGGACAAGTAATCAACGATTTTTATGTTTCTTACTGCAGAATGGATAACAGAATAAACCTAGTGCATTCTAGTAGATATAACAAAAAAGTGCACACAATTAGACAATAATTTGAAATAGAATCCAACCCTGAATCTGACATAAGAAAAAAGAATAAACAAAAGCAATTTCGAAAAAGCATACGTCTTCCATGATGCAAGAATTTTAAAGTGCATAACGGAACCAATAAATATTAAACTAAAGAAAAGAAAAAAGTGAACTTTATAAACACCTTCTTTGATGCATATGGGGTGGTGTCACTCCACTTAGAATCAACATGCAGTTGTTTAGATGTCTGTTTAGGAGTTTCCACAGCCTTAACATCATCATCTTCATCACCCAATGAAGTCTCATTTTTGGCTGACATAACCAAACTACCATAGGGTGATTCATCATTATCCGAACCAAGTTTGCTCCTTCCATTAGTAGTCTCTTGTGCAGCATCACTCAAGAACTCAACATTTTCAGATATAGTATTAGACAACATGATCCTATCACTTGTGGAATAACCAGCTATCCTAAAGTCCACAGGCAATGATTTGATCGATTGAAGAGAAGGTGAACCCTTAACTTTCTTCTGTGACATTTTCCTTGATGAGGGCACCTTTTTTTCCTTGATTTGCTTCAATTCAGTGAATCACACTCACAGAACTATAATTGCATAAAAAAGGAAGTTCTTTTCCATCTTTTTGTTCTACAAAAGTGAATCAAACTTTTACTCCAGAGCCCCACAACTTAGCTGCCAAACTTAATGGAGGGACCATACAATTGCCCAACAATAGCAAGTGACTCTTCACTAACAATTCACCATCTCAACAGCAACAACAAATCTAAAATCTCACTTTCCACTTTTCCTCAACTCAAACCCTTAATTACTTGAAAATTAGACCAGAAAGTATGACCAAAAAAGATCAAATCTTTCAGAGCAGAAAACAAATTTGATTTACTCAAGGCTCTTAGTCACCTCAAATGCACTCCAAAAATTTGGGGCAAAAATATCAAAACTTTTTGAGCAGAAACAAACTTAAGTTCCTGAAATAAATACTAAAATGCGTTACTAAAATTTGAATTCAAAATGCTACAGATCTTTAGCCTCATAAAAGAGGGGGGAAATGAAAAGAAACAGGGAGAAATCACTTTCTTCTCACGAGAAATTGAAATAAGAAATACTTAAACAGACGCAGCAAGCTTCAAATGAAATTCTTGGTAGGACTAGACATAATGGGAAAGAACTGAGAAAAGAGAAAACGTGTTACAGTATTTAGTGCTAGTATGATTTAAATTTTAAGATGATATTTGTGAAAATAAAGTGAAAAGAAGAAATCGAACGTAGAGCTGAGCAGAGAAAAGCTTTTGCATTGGGTTATGGGGCAATTCCTCTTTTTCTCTTTTAGAGAGGGTTAAAGTGTTTGGTTCTCTGTTGATGGACGGTTTCAATCAATATTTACATTTTTAGTAGCTACAGCCACAGCTTATAGCCTCCATTTGTATTTTTCAAATTTTGGGCACCAAACAATTTTGAAATCCATTTTCTTTTCCTTTTTTATGGGGGAAAAAAAACAGAGGTTATAATATTATCTTGATAATGCTTGTGACCAATTCTACTACACACTTTCAAATTAGTTAGACTGTTTCGCCCTTTTCTTCTTCCATTTGTCCTTGGAAATTTTATTTGCATTTATTTTGTTTCTCATATACTTTCCATATTTACTATACTAATAATTATGACATCTATTCTGAGAGTTCTTTTTAGCCGAGAAGGCCATCTCGTCTTGAATTCAAATTTCTTCATAAGTGTGAGTTATTTTTTAATTTAATTATTGGTCTTCTTAATAGATATTTCATATTAGCTGATTGGACATTTTTAAAATTTTTCTAGTAATCGAGCATATTAAATCATATAATAATATTCATCGTTTTACTTAAAAATAACATATATCTTTTAAAATATGAATATCTGTATCGAATACATATTTTTCTATACACATAATTGTGTATATTCAATACACAAAATTTGAATCACACCATTTATGAATTATGATACACAAATACACCCATGCATATTTTATAATGGGATGCGACATATAATCTGTAGGGTTGCCATTATTGATTTTATTGGTTTAGACAATTTCCTATCACTTGTTTAATTGATTTAATGTTAAAATGAATGATATGATAAACATATACGTACAACTTTTATATAAATAAATAAATATTATGTTCGTAACAATTTACACATTGCATAAAATCTTAGATGGATTTATTCAATCCTTCTTAATGGGCTTTCTTAGGGTGGATCCTGACCAGATCCATGAATACCAACCCTTCTCACGGGCCTTTAGATTGGATATTTGGATGGATCAAATGTCTATCTATTAGTGTAAAAGTTGATAAGCTCGTGAACATGAATTACTTGTTTAACTTTGACAATGGAGGAATAATAGTATTTCATTAAATTCTTCTCAAAGACTTATACTCATGAAGAAGAAGTGAAAATAAGAAAGACAAAAAAACAAAAAACAAAAAAGAAACAAGCACAGCCATACAAATGAGTGAGAGCCTAATCCATCTAATCTATCATCAACTCAAAAATCTCATCCACTCCACTCTCTTTCTCCATTACTCCACAATCACATACCTCATATCCCATTTCAGCTTACTTCTAAAACCAAAATCAGCAGCCATAAATATTACTATATAGCTTCTACTTAACTACTTGGTATTGCTTCTGCTGTCAACATGGCGGCTTCTGCTGCTCTTTCATCTCTGCAGGTCCACACCCAATTATCTTTACTTGATATATAGTATATCTCAACACTATATTATACAATGCAATTTACATATACACATATCATGTACAGGTTGGGTGCAGCAAAGGATTCTCCGAGTTTGCGGGGCTACGCAGCTCATCGGCATCTATTCCGTTCTCTAGGAGGTCCAACGAAGATTTTCTTTCTGTTATTTCCTTCCAAACCTCTGTTGTAAGTGCATTTTAAACTTAACTCTTACTACATTTTCTAGTAATGTT
The DNA here is from genome assembly GCA_034814905.1 of Penstemon davidsonii. Taxonomy (NCBI): domain Eukaryota; kingdom Viridiplantae; phylum Streptophyta; class Magnoliopsida; order Lamiales; family Plantaginaceae; genus Penstemon; species Penstemon davidsonii. The sequence goes on from JAYDYQ010002685.1 coordinate 19,894,185, forward strand.
ATATATATACATATATATAGCTTATAAATTGGTTAATGAATAGATTGGTGGAGACAAGAACAAGAGAGGAGTGGTAGAGGCCAAGCTAAAAGTGGCAATCAATGGATTTGGTAGGATTGGAAGGAACTTCTTGAGATGCTGGCATGGAAGAAAAGACTCACCACTCGATGTTATCGCGATTAACGACACCGGTGGTGTGAAACAAGCTTCCCACCTCCTCAAATACGACTCCACCCTCGGCATTTTCGATGCTGATGTCGAACCGGTCGGTACTGACGGTATATCTGTTGATGGCAAGGTCATCAAAGTCGTCTCCGACCGCAACCCTTCCAATCTCCCCTGGGGGTAATCTTCATTCATAAATCTTCATACATATAGATACAACTACATACATAACTTTGTATGTATTCATGTGGGTGTAGGGAACTTGGGATTGATCTGGTGATTGAAGGGACAGGGGTGTTTGTTGACAGAGATGGCGCAGGGAAGCACATTCAAGCAGGGGCAAAGAAGGTTCTTATTACTGCTCCAGGAAAGGGTGACATTCCTACATACGTTGTCGGTGTCAATGCTCACGACTACACCCACGAAGACACCATCATTAGCAATGCTTCTTGCACCACAAATTGCCTTGCACCTTTTGTCAAAGTTCTTGACCAGAAATTTGGTACTTCAAACTCTTACAATCATTTTGATCATTCTTGTTGTGTTGAATATTGCTAACAAAAGCTTTTATTGTAGGGATCATAAAGGGAACTATGACTACTACTCACTCATACACGGGAGACCAGAGGCTACTCGATGCAAGTCATCGGGACTTGAGGCGTGCTAGAGCTGCAGCACTGAACATAGTGCCTACATCAACTGGTGCAGCTAAGGCAGTGGCACTCGTGCTTCCACAGCTAAAGGGCAAGCTAAATGGCATTGCTCTCCGTGTTCCCACACCTAATGTGTCGGTTGTAGATCTTGTGGTTCAAGTAGAGAAGAAAACATTTGCAGAGGAAGTAAATGCTGCTTTCAGAGAAGCTGCGGATAAGGAGCTGAGTGGTATTCTTTCTGTGTGCGATGAGCCACTTGTATCGGTGGATTTCCGATGCAGTGACGTGTCATCGACTGTGGATTCTTCGCTGACTATGGTTATGGGAGATGACATGGTTAAGGTTATAGCTTGGTATGATAATGAGTGGGGTTACTCACAGAGGGTGGTTGATCTTGCTGACATTGTTGCAAACAACTGGAAATAAATTGATGGGTTTTTTTTTTTTGACCATTTTTGTTTGTTGTGCATCTACTATTTGTAGATTCTTATTTTCTTTCGAAATTGTAATGAGGAAACTGATTAAGAAGATTAATAAGGTATTTCACTTAATTATGCATGTATCCATCAAGCAAGCAAGTATGAAGAATTAAATAGAGTGCAGATGGAGTGATGATATAAATATTAGACTGAAACCCACCTATGATCTTAACAACGATTGAAACTAAATTCAAGGCACAGACGTACACACAACAATCAACATAGAAAATGAGAAAGAGGTCGAGAATACGATAAAGAAGATGTAGACCATAATATTAAGACACGGTTCAGTGAAACAAACACAAACAAATCTGGAAAATACCACAACAATTCAACAAATAAAAATGAAATGCTCTCCATTGCATACCAAATAAGTTTAGCTTTAACATCAAGATCTTGCAACATAATCTAAGTATTAGCTAGTTAAATTTATGCTCTCCATTGCATGCCAAATCAATGATACAAAATTGCAGCAAGAAACATCACGATTTCGAGAGCATTAACTATATCTATTACAAAGGATTATGTATACACCAGATACAGGTAAATAGAACCTTAGAAAGTTTAGTTTTCATCTCAACAGCTCATACTACTGGTGACAATGTTGCAAACTTGTACAAGCTGAAACAACTTCACTACCTTCAGTTCCGTCCCTGCAGTAAGGAAAGAGAATCAAAGCATGTACAAGTAAAAAATTGAAAGGAGATCCTTCAAATAAAATTTCAGAAATAAAAGATAACTTCAACGCCATTATAAAAAACATATTACGTAAATCATACTAAGCAAGCTAGCCAGATTTTCCCACAAATTCCAAACTAGGGGTCCAGTCTTTGTGAACCCAAACTCAAACCAAAATGATTGTAGCAGAACAAGTTGAACTGTTGATAAACAGGAATCTTCAATGACAGATAAGAAACGGGAACGATTGGATACTTTTAATAGCAATCACCCTTTCAAAAGCCAAGAAGACAGGTTCAGGGAAAGGAGGTTGATGACACTGATCTTGGGATGTAGTTAAGATACTATTGCAATCTGTTAATAAGATTATTGGTTGTTCTGACTAATGAAGTAAGTAAATCTACCAGAAACTATGACAAAAGAAGTGATTGTGATTTGAACTTTACTGTCTGCATCTTGCAAGTTTACACTAACCTGGTTAGTTAACACTCTCCTCGCATTGCACCAGGAAAGAAAACAATCATCATATCATTCAGTTAAAACCAAAGAAGTTTTGATAGGGTATTATAATAAAAAGGAAGAAGGATAACTCCTTCCCTTCAAGTAGCAGAGTAGTAATAGTAACATCTTAATCCCTTCGCACTTTATTCGTTCATTAATGATTATACATTTCCAGTTCTTCATTCGTATATCTTGTTGGTATCCAGGAAGAAAGCAACAATAAAGTTATAGCTTTTGATCATAGAAAACATATGAATATAAAAATGCTCTAAACAATATACATATATATATAAACTACTTCACCATTCAAGTAATGAATCAAGTGGCAAAGGACGCTGAAAGCTCTTTCAAATAAATAACTTCAACCAGAGGTGGCAGCACAAAAAGAGGTCAACAACTAAAATACAACATTCGGAAACAAATGACTAACCATTTAAACAACAGAAACATGAGAAAGGTGGATTTTCAATAATGGCAGAAATCAGAAATTTTCATAAAGCTGAATTCTTTATTTGTCCATAACTCCTTTTAAACCTCATAAATGTACTTCTGCCTCTAGAACATCCTGCCAGAATCATGGTTGTGGGTTTTCTAATTTCAAAATTTTGATACATGAGCTGAAACTACAATAAATGCATAACAGAACTAGAATGAGTATGTGCAGAATTCTCATTATCTTTCAAGCAAGCTCCTTAGGGTATCACCTCAGTGGATTATTCAGCTGAGTCTTAAGCTTAGATTTACTTGATTACTTTCATCTACATTACACACAACATAAATAAATAAATTTACCATGACTAATAGATATATATCTTTCAGAGATCCTGGAAAACGTCATAGGTTGAACTTTTGAGCTGGTTTGCTTACAAGAGGCCGATACCTAGGAGCCTAGGAGGCATGAGATCTACTGCAGAATATAAAAAAGCAGTTCAAACTCTTAAATTAATTGTGAATAGAGATCACACCCCAGGGGTTATTTGAGATTTTGAAAGTTTCTTAAGATTGTGTGTGTCCTCATTATGCCAAGACTGTTAGAAGTTCCACGATATCTTGATTAGATTCAATCAGAATTGTGTTAACTTTCATCATTGGTGGAGGTGGTGGAACAGGGTGTAGAGCCAGTAACATATAGAAAAGAGGCCATGAAGGGCCTGTAATATGTTCAATAAGAAGGGTTCGTTTCAGCAAGCACTTCAAAAAAAATCTACAGTAAGATCTTATTACATCCTCAACTTAAACTAATGTTGACCATATGGTTCGTGCATCTAATACTGGAATATGATATTGCAACAGTTATATAAAAGAAATAAGCATACACATTGACATACAAGTACGAATTTGAATAATGTAGTTGCAAATGACAGGAGTCACTGATCAGCTTGTAAACTCATCAAAGTATAAGAGGAATTTAAGTGAAGATAAGAAAGGTTACATACCATTTGATAATTGAGCCAAAGAGAAAGTGCTGCATGATAGGAACTTTCCCAAGAACTTCTACTTTATACATCTTAAGCAGTCCACTGTTTACCTTATTCCAAGAAGGAACACCACTAATGTCGTCCAACATGGGTGAATGCTCGGCAAACAAACCCTTCTTCACCTTCTTCACGAATATAATGCAGGAAAGATACAAATACTCTTTTGAGAAATTTTCCAAAATATCCTCATTATGGATCGACTTTGGCTTCATATACTTGTGGTCAATCAGCTGTGACGATCCAAATATAAATGGCAAGAAATGATAGTCATCAAGTCCCCACACACCATGGGATCCTGCAGGCTCTAAGGAATAGGTAAGTTGCAATTTTCTCATTAAATCCAAGTACTTGACAAACACTCTCGACACCAATGCTGGGTAATCCTCTTCTCTCAAAATACCCAATCTCGCCAAGCAATACAACCACGCCGCAAAATTTGTCTCATGACCAGTGCCTATTCCATAAAACAAATCAAATTAAAAGATCATCCATAACATCCCCACCTTAAACATTCATCATTAACTAAATCCTTGTACAGAGCATACCAACATTCATAAACCAATACTGATATAAAAAGCATGTAATCTATTTAAACTAATTCAGTGAAGATACCGTAATCAATGCGGCTAGAATTGCCGAAGCTATCAGTGAAATAAGGCACTAGTTCCACAGAAGCATCACGAAAATCTGGCGGCAAAAGTTTCAACATGAACGACTCTGCTTCAGAGCTCATCCGCTCGTGCCACGCGCGGTAGGAAATGTTTCCGTAACGCGCGGACTGCGGTGCGGGAGGAATTTCGTCCACGTAATCAGATAGGGAGCGGAGAATTGAGCTTAGGGTTTCGACGGCGGGGGACTCGTGGCAGGGATCGGAGAGCTTGCGCGATCTGATTGATTCCGAAAGGGAGACTACAAAGCCGAGGAAGTTGTGGAAGGAAGGTGAGGAGTTGAAGCGTGCGACGTCGTTTTCGGAGTGGATTCGCTTGGAAGGAGTGGTGAAGGTATGGGGAGGAGTGATGGGTTCCACTTTTTGGGATTGTGGGACCGGAGTACGCATGATGGTTTCTTTGATGTTGGTGGGTGGGGTGGGGAGGTTCACGGCGGGGAAGCGGATAGGGATGTAGGATGGGGTGGAGGATGGAGGAGGTGGGGTGGGTAAACAGGTGGGGCCGCCGCACTTGGTGCAGACGGTGGACGGCGGAGGAGTTTGGGTCTCTTGTGGGGGTTCCATTTTGTGGACTGACTGCAAAGGAGTTGGGACACTGGAGGTGATAAATTCATAAATGGTGAATTTTCTAAGGGCTCGTTTGGTATGATATTTTTCCTTTTTGAAGGTTTGATTATCATTGGAGTTATCACTAATGTATACTTTACTTGCAAAAAATACTAATGTATACTTGGGACAGTCTATTTTGACTCTCACACATTCAAGAGTCATGAGAAATTGTGCATAAATGTTTGTACCTTAAGCTTAATAAACTGTATAATGGTGTATGGGTGATTGAACCAACCAATTGATGATGGACACCCCTAATTGACATTTATGCCCTTTAAAAAAATTAACTACAATCTTGCCCCTCCCAAACCCTAACCCACCCACCGGTCGCCACCACTCCGTCGTCCCTCCCTTGCCGTTGGTCGCAACCAGAACGGCTTACGGGCTTCACCGGTGAAGCTTCGATGAAGAAGACTTTTTTTTTTACTTAAATTCTCCACCCCGCCGTCAAACTCCTCCCCAGGCCGTCACCAGACTAAACCAGAAGCAAAATCAGTAAATTGAATGAAGCACACTTGCCTTCAGAGGAAAAGATTAAGAATCGAGCTGAAAAACAAGCTTAAACCCGAATAAATCAATAGCCCGAAAATGTTCTTCGTGGCCCGAATCTTCAAATCCACTAATTCCGAGCTGGAAACACAAAATTGAAGCCGGCCAATGCGTTTAAACAGCTCCATAAACAGAAACTCGGAAGGAAACGCAGCGAAACGTGAAGAAATCAGAAACTAAGCTTTTTTATGGTTAAGAACCGAGCTGAAAAACAAGCTTAAACCCGAAGAAATCAACAGCCCGAAAATGTTCTTCGTGGCCCGAATCTTCAAATCCACTAATTCTGAGCTGGAAACACAAAATTGAAGCTGGCCAATGCGTTTAAACAGCTCCAGAAACAGAACCCTGGAAGGAAACGCAGCGAAACGTGAAGAAATAAAAAACTAAGCTTTTTTTTGGTTTTTTATAGATCTGAAAATTAACAACGAAAAACAAAGAGAAACGAAAAATTGAAACCACCAACGTAATCCTGATGAAGAGACGAAGAGAATGAGACTAATCTTGCAAAAATCCATTGAGAAACGAAAGAAATTAGTTGTAAGGTGAATGGAATAGTAAAAAGATTAGTTTTTTTTTAAATAGAAGGGGCATTTTTGGTAATTCGCGCATGAGAAGTATCGTACACCCACCGTGACTCTGAATGAGAGTGAGTCATTTTAGAGTATCCCTGTATACTTTAGTTTATGGACTTCTACATTATTTGCAATTAGCCAGTTTTTTTTTTTTTTTTTTTTTTTTTTTGATTTTTCAGTGGTTTAATCCCTTTTGAGACGGATTAGGCACATATATTGGTACCTCTCCCAACATGTATACAATTATTTTGAAATTAGCCAATTTGGTAGTCTATTATGTTGCTAATCTATAACATGTCCTGTTATCACACACAAAAAAAAAAAATTCACTAGTTCAGTATCAAAAGGCTCCATTTAGATGTACTTTTGTATAATTTTAAGAAATGTATTGAATCAATGAAAACGTGTTTTATTTTTATTAATCAGCGTTCTTAAACAAAAATACAAAAATAACATAAATATTATGTTTTGTATTGTTAAAGAAGGAAAATTCTTGCATAGACCTGGTCTATGAGCTTTTCATAGACCTTGTGGTTGTAAATGCACCACATCATAGATTGTGAGAGCATAACATCATCAAAATGTATTATGTGGTGCATTTACAACCACAATGTTTACCACTAAGCTCTTAGACCTGGTCTATGTAAGAATTTTCCGTTAAAGAATAGCATTACTACACCGCATGACCGTCATCCATCTCCTTACCCCGACCCCATTAAGTCATTCACAGTACACCAACTCCTTTCTTGATTCCCATAGGACCATTCTCGTGGTTGGCCTCTACATTAACGTCGGCGTCTTGTATAAATATCATCCATGTGTCAACTTCTCGAACAGAGGTTGGCGTTGGTTAAAGGAAGTTGATAACATTGATCTTCTATGAGACTGGCGGCCAACCTGAAGATTCATTCAGTTGGCATCCTAAATTGAGGTTGATTTCGGGTGAGTTTGGCTCAGCGGTGAGAGCACTTTTGGATCTTTATTGTAATTTTTAAAGTATTTTGCCCAAATTATAAAATTTATTTGTGGTCAATCGTGATTTTCATTGTGTTTGACCCCCAATGTCATAATCACCTGGGTCTCTAGAAGCTAAAAATTAATTTATTTTAGAAGCTCTTAAAATGTTATTTTTGCCAAAGTTATTATACAAAAACAATTATTCTATAATTAATTTTTATTATAATCAATTATTGTCATATTTTAGAAAAATTAATTTTCCTATAATTATTTTTTGAACCTCTAAGCCAAACTCACCCTTAATATTTGACTTTACTTTGAAGGTCAAGTTGAATCATTGAATGTGATAGGTTAAAAAAAAAGGACAAAAATGAATTTACAAAATTACACGTTTAAGTCTAGAAGTTCATTATACAATGTATGAGACTGACTTTAATTTTTCATCTAAAAAGGAAAAAAATAATCATTACAATTACAAAATATATGAAACTTTCAAATATCCAATGTCATTATGTAGTTTATCACGTAGATCACATATATAAGACATTAACTTCTAATAAGTTATATTCTTAGTTTTTCGAGCACATATGGAAGATTCACAATTGGCAACGCAACCCTCCACTTTTGTTGTATCTGCAAAATCAAAGTTATAGTAACTTTAAAAAATGAATAAAAATCAGGGAAAAAATATATGTACAAAAAAGGGAGGTATACCGTTGCCAAACTTAGTGCATTGATCAGTTGCACAACCAAGATTGCAGTAGTAAATTTGTTTCGATTCTTTAGAGCCGGAAGAAGAGCTATTCTTAACGTAACAATTGAGCATACATTGTAAAGCACATGGAAGTTTTGCTCCAAATGCTAAGCAAAAAAACATTTTTTTAGCATAGCACTTTGCAAAAATGGCTAATGACCCACTGCCTTTTGCATTTTGTACCGATGCATTATTGCTTACAACTAATAACATGAAAAACATGACCATCACAATTGTTCGAGCATTGTTGAACATTTTTCTTTTTCCTTGTCTTTTACAGATATGCATGATTAATTGTATATAGCATTGAACGTTTTATATACATGTTCACGCAAATTTAAAATATATAATGAAGGTTTCCACTGTTACAAGTGAGTAAATTACTTAGATACGAAGAGCCATTAGTCTTGAATAAGGTGGAAAATCATTTGAATGATAATTTTCCATGCACTTGTGTGGGTAGGCATTTTTTATTTCATATCATTATATAGATTTTGCACTTGTCAATTATCAAAAAGAAAAAAGAAAAAATTACTTGACTTTTATTTTAGGTGTCTATTTTATATTAGAGATTAGTAGTAAAAAAGAAATATAGTCTTGTGTACTACTTACAATTCTTTTCTTCATTAGCGTAATCCTTGATGCGTATTTTTTATGAGAGCGAGTTAGAGACGAATGAAACCAAAATACTTATGAGTGATCATTAAGTTCGACTTTATTTGAGCCCGGCCTAATTCACGCCCGTCTTTGACAATCCTCGACAAGTATGACTATGACAGTGATGACATTTACAGTAAATTATAGAAATTAGATTAAGAGTTTTAACTTTAACTAAACTTTTTACTCCTACGGGAGTGACCCATCCAGGAAAACTTATATACAATGCGCTCTCCGATCGAACTATAAATATACAGTTTAGTAGATTAAAAAAATAAAATTCTTTACTAACCACACTTAGTTTTCAAATTAACAAAACGTATGACACTCCAACACAAAAACTTAAAAGACAACAAAAATTCTAGCAATTGGTAAGTGTGGACGTTGGGTAAATAGCACTTTTATATCAACTAGGAAGTTGTTGAGCGTGTTCAATTAATTACTAATAATTTTTTTTATACAATACGATGCAGAAAAATATTATAAATATAGGTATTTACAGAAAAATCGAATCGTATCACAAAATTGTATAAATAGAATTTTTTTTATTATAACTATTAAGTATAATACATATCTTTATTTTCTATATATTTCATTTTAAACTTTATCAGAAACTATAAAAGCTTAATATTTTTGTATAAATTACAAATATATTTAGAATTCTATCTTCTAATTTTATGACAATAGGTTTAAATATTTAATAAAGTGAATTTAAGATCCAAATATGTCAAATTATGTAATCTCTTGTGTCATTCGTCTTAGGATCTTGCCACGTAACCTTGCTAAATTTACAATTAATATCTTGTTTGTTTGAATTTTTAATTATAATTAAAATTTTATTATGTTAAGTCTCTTAACTTATTATGCCTCATAATCTAGTTATACTTGTGATTCCTAATCTAGCTATACTTTTTAATTTTGTTTTGCCTATTAAAACATTTTAGTTAGAATTGTATTATGTTAAGTATTGTAACTTCTAACGTCTACTAATCTAACTATACTTCTTGAGTTTCTTTTGCTTTTTAAAATCACACAGGGGTATTTTAGTCCGCACAAAAAAGTTAAGAAATATTTATACTTTTATAATATAGTAGAGAAGAGATAGAGATAGATATTATAATTAGAACATAGATTTTCATTAGTTCAAAATGTTACCAAGTTCTATCTGTTTAATATAGTAAAAGAGATAAAAAAAAAAAGTACATGTTTTCATGAAGACAAGAATACAGCCAAGGCCAAGATAAGACCATAATGCAGAATGAATGATCAAGCTTCACTTGGGAGAACATTCAAGAAATGATATACCTCCTCTTCATCAATTACTCCTACATCTGTTGAACAAACTGAACAACACACACGTTTAATTGGCCCTTCTTCTGTCTGAGAACCTCTTTTGTTCCTTTTTCGTTTACTTCCTGGTTCGGACATTTCCTTCTCTTTAATTTTACAGTTAACAACAAAAATTGCTCTGTATTGGGTCACGTACTTTTCGTGCCTGCAGAGTCAAAAATGGAAATGGATCATTAGGTAAAATGGCCAATGTACCAGGTTAACATTCGGTAACAATCCTTCTAATAAAACATTTGTAAGAACCTGATGCCAACTCTACAAAAAAAGAATCAAAACCTGACAAGAATGCATACCCAGCAAGTTCAAGTTCATAAATATATATATCAATTAAATAAGGGTCAATTTATGATAATGTAATTTAACACTGCGATCACACAGAAATGCATATTAAGTCACTTTACATACACAAGCAAATCTAGTTGATGATCGATGTCATTGGAGGCAGATCACAACGATTCCAGAAAACGAGGACATAATCAACTTAGAATATGTCCACGTCAGAATTTTTCAATTCACGTAGGCCAAGTGTAGTCCTCAATTTATTTTTTTATAAAAATCAAAGAAACATTTTGTATGTCATGGAATTGAGAATAGACATATAAGGTGGTGCATTAGGAAGAAAATATTGCAAAACAGACAGACAATGGTTATTGCAGGTGACAATTTCTGTCGAATTGCTGCCCCCAACCCGCAAAGACACAAGCCCTCAAAATAGAGTAAATAATGTTTATGCCTTGTCATATCAGAAACTAAAAGAATTCCCATCTATTGAAACACCGAGCCTAGCTAAGGTGTAATATATTGAATAATTTGCATAGTAAGTACTACTTGCTAGCTGAAACATTCTAAACTCCGAAGCATGCTCGAACTGGGCTCGTTTGAACTAACCTAGCTAATCTTAAACGACCTTTTTGATAAACAATATGATCCAAGCTGAAACTGGTTCACCTCCTTAACAGTTAAGATAATCGTTCCCAAGTCCAACTGGTGTCTAAATAGATAGCAAGCTCTTTTAGTCTATTGAAGATATTTTTCCATGGATACTTAAAACCTGAGCGGAGCATCCCATCCCATCCATATCTTGGATCTCATGTGTGATTTAATTAAGTTAAACATATGGCTTTCAAGAAATGGCAAAATTTTATGTAAAATTGCAATAAATACAACTAGCTCCGGTAGCTTTTCACTTCTGCGATTGTCTTAAAGACTTAAACAGAACATCCATATTCCTTATATGAAGAAACGCAACATTGCTCACCAGACACCGCACAAATGATACTCAAATTAAACAAGCACTGAATCTTTACTACCAATACATAAAAAACCAAGTTAAAATCTACTGCATAGAGCTGAGCAAACTTTAACCTACCGAGTTCTTCAACTGTGCTCAATGAGATGGCATCATTGATACGGACATTACTTCCAACTCGTGAATAAATTCACAAGCTAAATGTACTTGTGAAAGTCAGTTCAATTATTACAGTCAATCATATGTCACTATACAACAAATACCCTAATATAATAGTATAATTCAGACCAAGTATAATGAAGAACTCTCAAAACAACATATTTATTCACATTGTTGGGTACCTGTGGCAACTAAATTACATGGAAATGGAACAATTGATTAAGAACCTAAATAAACTAAGAATAAGAACAAGGCAGGGGGGAGAAACAAAATCCAAACAACAGATTAAGAATGGAAAATTACCAGAACAGACGAACAGATCAAAAAAGAAAAGGAGAGCAACCTTTGGCAATCAAGGCAAAGTGTAGTAAAGCAAGCTGGGCAACTGAGGACGGCATCAGACGTATGACCTCTTCTTTGTTTTTGGGCCCATAATTCCTCTTTCTCATCAATTTTCGGATCGTAGAATTCGGGTTTGGTGGAGTAGTCTATCTCATCATCATCAGAAACTATTACAGAAAAGTTGGATACTTTTAGTATACTGTAACATAATACTTCATAATAGTAGTAAGAGAAAAATTGACCTATTTGCTGAGAGCTTGGAGTAGGGGAATCCTCTTCTTGAGTTCTTTCGCTCATTTTTTCTTCTGGAGGCTGCTGATACGAGAATACAATCGTTTTTTTTTTTTTTTTCCAGCTAAACTTCACTTTGTCCTTTATAGTCGGTTATTTATTCGAATTCGATGAATTCCCAATAAATTTTATAATGTGCACCCAAAAATCGAACAAGGGTTTGCTTTTGAGGTTTCCTAAAAAATTATTATTCCCTTTGTCCTAAATTATTTTTCGTTTTATATGTTTTCACACATATTAAAGTATCTACTAAATAGTCTCAATTTTAGGAAAAAAATAAATTATATACCTAAAATACCTTTATTCTTTATTTATCTCACCATTAGCTATTTACACGTTATTCAAGTTTTACACTCTGTCTCTTACTTTTTCTCTTACATAACTAAAATATGTAATTAATAGTGTATTGAAATTCTAAAGTGACAAATAATTTGGGACAAATTTTTTTTCTTCTCTAAAACGACAAATAATTTGGGACAAAGGGAGTAGTATTTTACTTTTGCAAAAAAAAAAAAAGTCACACATTTGTAAAACCTAACACCATATTTTAGAGTATGAAAATAACATAAATATCAAGAAAGAAAAAATATTTCTTTAGGTATTTATATTTTCGAATCCAATAAACTGGGCCTGAAATTTTGTTTATCTACTAGTATTTGACTAGCTGGCCAACTACGGGTTGACTTAAAGAACCTATGCGAAATGCATTCTAGTTTTCTCAATAATCACGGAAAATCAGAGGCCGACAGCCCATGAAATGGCTTAAATTTGGCTTAAAAACTAACTTAAAGAATCTGTAGAGAAGTTGTTCATGTTCGATTCAAGAGCTTGAAGTGCTACAACAATGAAAGCATACCAATTCCCGAAATTGAATTCTAATCTACTGACTTAAGCACCATTACATATTAATACAATTATTGGTGCTATTATAGTAATGACAATTAATACTATTATATTGATAATGGCTTCAGTGAAAACCAAAATTGTTTTCAGGCCTTCACCATTTTCTATCGAGTAGTTATGATTTATCAATGGCGTGAATCAAACTTAGGGTGCATTTCGCCATAGTTATATTGAATCGAGAAAGATATAATGTATTGAGGGTGTTTTGTTCTTTTATAATCTGAGGGCACATTTAGCCAAAACAATCACTGTTCAACCATATTTTGACATTTGCCATTTGGTGTATAATACAGCATTCCTCGACTGCAAGAGTGAACCAAGTGTGCAAAACACAGTTCAACCCGATTAGGCATATGGTGTTTTGGATTGTTTTGTTTCTTAAAGGCAAGAGTTCATAGTCCGCCTTTCAACTTGGACAGATGCAATTTCCAGATTGGGTAATTTTTTGAAGTTCATGGCGTGAAAGCCGTAAATGAAGACCAACTTGAAGTAGAATCAGATGATAACAAGACAGGTACCATCTCGTCTGGAGTATATTATATATAGTATCATGCAAGGAAAAAAAACTTGTACATCACATCACGCCTACTGAATAAATGAAAGTGACAATTAACTGTAAACTCTAGCACTAAAATGTGGAAGCTAAGAAATAAACCTACATTGCTATGCATGAAACATGAATAACAAAAGTAGGAACAAGCCCCATCACAGAGCTTGAATGGAATGTGTTGCGGAATGAACTGTAACAAACCAGTAACATAAAAAATAAATAATTACCAACTCAAAATCAATACTTTAGACACAATTCCAGCCAAATCCACTTTACAAAAATAAAAAGTATACCAATTTTCCAGAGTCACAAAATGCAACTACAAGTTTATAGCTTAAAAAAAAGGAGTATAAATGCTCTTGGCCCAAACCTCATAAGAGTACAGTCATGACTTCAGATCCATGTAACTTCTGCTACATGGTAAAAGCTGGAAAAAAAAAAAAAACAGTTTAATACACAATACCCATGGCAGCCTGAGAAATTAATTAACGGCCAACATATAGTAAAATGAATCCATCCTCAAAACACAGACATGGTACAACCATAGACGACAATACTTTTCAAAGTGACACCTCATACAACATAAGAATACAAAAGTACCGCTTTTCCTAGGACATTGCTGCCCCTACATAATCACAATGATCTACAAGAAGACAAGTACCTTATTATAACAATATAAAAGGTACTTGAAAAATAAGATAAATGATATCTTGAGATGATTTAGACCCTACATCAGAAACTTGACTTGTTTAATGTATCAAGTACATGCTCTAGTCATCTGTGAAGCATGTGTAGGCATTATTACTTGAAAAAAATAGCTTTTTCACACGCATTTAGAATAACATTCTGAAGATCATATGCAACAATGAGAAAAGGTTATCATTACACCCTAACTCCCAACTGCATCTCCTGACATATAAATTTCTAATATGACATGAGTTCAACTTCTGAAACTAGTCCTACTAGGATGACAGTAAATTAGTTATCATGCTATTTCAATATTTTTGAAGAAATGTTCTGCCTCCCTAAAAATCCTCAAGACCTCCTTCCCTTGAGCTATTACACTTTACTCTTTCCTATATCCATTATACAATTTCTTATCGCCAACACGACATTAAATCAGGTTCTAGCTTCTGCATGTGTGAAACCCATTGACCATTGATGACTTCCCATGCCAGGACCAACGCCAGAGGGTAGAAACAACAATGATTCTGCAGAAATTTTTCAACAGCTATACAAAACTCATCAACTGCAGAAACGCGCACTGCCGATACAGAACATTCCAAAGGCCAACAGAAATTTTTGGTATAACAGACATAGCCTTCAGCACGAAGCAGACTACAGACACAACACTGAGATAGTCTAATTAACCAAGAATGAATAGCAGGACCTCATGAATCAGTTTGTGAATGATGAGGACTAATATTTTGTCATTCTAAACCAGATTCTAGGGATTGTATGACAACTTCTGCTGCTAAGGAGCATTCACTACAAAGTCTACAAACTCTCTTAAGATGAGAATTTTTTGGAATCTGTATTGTAATCATGATAAAGAAAAAGTCCTATGAGAAAGAAGTCAAAGAACGAAGTGAATAATTGTAAGGATTAGTAAGTATGGTGATAAACCCACCCCACATGCAATGCTGATACCTATTCATTCCATAAAATGCAACATGAGTCATGAAGGAAGAAGGTTACCACCTCATCAGCTAGCAAGCAATTACTAAATGACACATTATTATGGGGTAGTCCCTTCCACTAAACCCAAACCCTGTTGGATCTTCTTCTTCTATCTACAAGGCATCCATGTTACAATTTTAATGTCATTTAGTGAGAGATCTACATGAGAATCTAATTGGTTTCAATGCAGAATTTATGTTACCGCTTACATGATATATTATTTTACATACAAACAAATCAATAGAGCATGGCCTATTTCTCCACATCAAAAAAATCTGAAAACTCAATCATGGGAAAACAAAATTTAACCAGTCAACTTTTACGTAAAATGTAGACCTATAACACATTTTTGCAGAGAGATATACATTCAGAGACTATGGATGTGCCAATCCTAGTCCTAGTCCTATATATATATATATGTGTGTGTGTGTGTGTGTGTGTACCATTACGTTTACCGTAACGGTTTCTGGTTTAAGGACATTAAGCAAGTTCTTATGCTTCCTTTAATGACGTAAATCTAGAGATTGACAATTTAACAGTCATGTCAATATAAAAAAATTGTCCATCTTCCCAAATTTAAACAAGCAAGCATAAGAATCAGGGTAATTACGTAGAATAATAGGCAGAAAATGAAAACGCCAACCAATCTAACAATCAGGAAAGGGGTGAATGTTTGATCCTACTCACTTATCAATAAAGTAACTTCAAAGATGTGAAAATATTCGTTCGTTTATTTCATATAACACAGAACACACTTGAACTCATATTTAACAATAATGCAGATCAATCTCAACAAGGGAAAATAAAAGACAACGTATGGGCCTTTGTTACCAAATATGTAAATGCAAAAGAAAATGTGTACCTAACCAAAATTCAATGCCACTACTGCGAACCCCCACCACTCGAACCAGACCCTGATCCCGAATCAAACCCTCCAAATAGCCATGGTAATTGTATGGTAAACCTCCTTTCCACAACTCTTTGGCCCTCCGAACCCCCACCAGAACCATCACCCTCGCTATTACTATTACTATTAGTAGTGGAGTTCCCTTGAGAAACTCCAGTCCTGCCCGAACTATCCCTATCCCTGTTCTCATAATCAGGATCATCAGTAGGAAGCTCATGGCGACAAACAGGGCACGAGTTATGCAGCTCAAGCCACGGAAGAATGCACTCGTCGTGATAAACATGCTTGCAGGGCATCTGCTTCACCACAGTTCCCATTTCAAAGTCATCCTTACACACCGCACACTGAGCCAGTTCCGATTTCATCAAATCCTCATCAACTTTAATTCTGGGCAACGCCTCCACAGCGGACTTTGCTGCTGGTGGGGTGCCGTATCTATTAGGATCATTCTCAGCCAACTGCTGAATCAATTGCTCGAATCCAGGGCCGACAAAATAGTCACCAATATTGGCCGGAAGCGAAATTCCAGGACTCGAAGAACCACCGTCAATGAAGAACTGATAGTCGATGCCGCTGGCGCGGCGATTGGATAGGAGGTTCATGAGGTAGGAAACCGGGTCGAAATCTTCGGGTCGGAGTGTGGGTTCACGGGTGGGGTTGGGGTTGGGGCGGGGGACGGAGATAGGGTTGGAGGTGTTATGGGAAGGGAGGAGGAACTGGGAGAGTAAGAGGGAAAGTGGGTCGGGGAAGAAGGGTTCGGGTATGGTAGGGTTAGGGTTTTGGAATTCTTCGACGAAGCCGGAGTTGCAGGTAGGGCAGAGGAGATCGCCAACAGGGGAGGGGGAGATAGTGACGGTGTGCTCGCATTGGTGACAGAAGTACATCTGCGGACCGCCGTCCGCTACCATGACGCCGCCGGATGACATGCCTTGCAGTTGCAGAAAGTTCCAGAAGAGATTGTGGAGTAAATATTAAGGTTATATCAGAAACGTAACAGTAGTAAGTAGTATAAAAATAATAATGAGTTTATATATATATATTCATAGAGGCAAAATAGCAAAACAAGTTCTATAATTATGCTTACGCATAACTTCAGCCCATATTCGGCCGAGCTGACATATTTAATTAATCTGTAATTTTATTCTTTTGGTAGTCTCAATTAAAATTGGACCCAATTTGAAAAATTGAATAAAACAGAGCCTCATTTTCTCCAATTTTAGAATTTTTCTTTTCTAACAAGATTACAAAAAAATTGTCATAATTGATTAGAATAACACTCGTGAACCTCTACTTAATGCGTCGCTTGCTCACAAAGGACCAACGATTGTAAATCATCAACCTAATCACTATGGACTGTATGATATGCATGCCTTGCTGGCATAGATCAAAGATGGGGATGAAGATGAGATCGAGTTGAGTGGCTTTTTTTTTGTCATGTTTTTTTTTTTTTTTTTTTTTTTTACAAAGGAGTATTAATTTTTAACCATTGAAAAGGGAATCATTTGATCGAATTATAATTAAATTGACTGTTTTAAAAGATATCGTTAGCATTCACATTTATATCATGGATTAAAGTTTTATTTTTTATGCATGTTTCGGTAGGTTAAAAACAAAATCGAGAACTTTTCAAAAGTTTTCGGAAATTTTCGAGAAATATATGGAAAAATTATAAATGTAATCAAAGATAAATTCGGAAGAACTACTCTATTTTTCTCGTTTAGTTTAACTCAAAAACAGAAATTTTTCGTTGTTTTCGATGGAAACTAATCGAAATTTTCATCCATGATTTAGATAATTTGATTTTATTGCTTTACTTCAAAAAAATAGAACACACCATAAATACTTAAAATAGTCCACCATAATTTTACACATTGTGTTAAACGAGAGGGTGTGTCTGATAATTGATGATACTTAAAGGATGATCCTGTAATTTCAAAATTTCAAGAGTGTTCGGGTAATCCTAAATTTGTAGAAATTGGAAAAATAACAATTACATTTACTGAGTGGCCAATAAATGAGTGCCACTCAATCAAGCATCACAACCTCACTCTGTTCTGGAAATCCATTCGACACCTCCTTTATCTCATCAATGGAGATGATAATGCCAATCGCATCTACCTCCACTCCGAAGGTTCTCTACTGTTCGAAGTTCCCTCCGGTTCGTGCAGTGACCTTCTCCGCCGCCCGAAGTTGTTCCGCTCGTCCTCCTGTAGCTTTCAATCGAGTTTGGCTCAAAACGACGCCGTTGCGGCGTTCGAGGAAGTCTTCGCCGTTGACCGTGATCAAGTGTGGCGCGGTACGGGAGATCAATGAGAGCGAGTTCGCCGACGTTGTTTTGAAGTCGGAACGTCCAGTGCTCGTTGAGTTCGTCGCCACGTGGTGCGGTCCCTGCCGTTTGATCGCTCCCGCCGTTCAGTCACTTGCTCAGGTACCGTAAATTCCTTACCTATCTTATTCATATGTTTTTTTATCAAATCCATTCTATGCTTGCTTATATATGCATTATATAACGATGATTGTTGTTGAGATAGTCTTCTGATCTTTTGAATGAAGATGAGTTATCTCTATGTAAAATACTAAAATGAATGGGTTATATTGTGTTTTATCAATTTTGTATTCATTTTATTTTATTTTATTTCGAATTAGATTAGAGTTTTGGCTCCACACGGACCACACCTAATTCGGGTGAATCGAACTAAATGATTGTATACCATGCCATGTGATTGGTGTATATAGTTAAATGCAAGTGATCAATCACAATGCAATTGTAATGAACACTTGTTGGTGTCAACCTGGTCTTCAGCTTCATGTTAAATCTACAAATTCGGGAGTTCATAAGAAGATTCTGAGTTTATTGCTGGTATACTCATGGTTGGACCCTATTCAAGCTTAAGATCAAACACTCAGCACTTTCTTTTAGTTTGAATATATAAAGGCCTTGACGTCAAGAAATAATAATCACCCATCATCTACACATATTCAATGAGGATGTAGCTTCTACCAGCTTATTTGCTAAACCTCAATTTGACAGTTTAGGAATGCTTAATCTGTCTCTTATTTCGATGTTTTATTACTCCTATCATTACTTATATTTTTATTTGTAAGAAGCTGTATGTGCCTCGGTTGTGTGTGTGGGTGGGGGTGTCAAGGTTCTGCATTGACGCGTCCTCCTATTGAATCTCTGAGTAGCATAAGAAGAGTAATGATGAAAGCATAGGCAAGTTGCCTCACTTACATTAAGAGTTGATTTTGGAAGTTAAAAACTGGTAACTGCAGCCTGACCATCTTCACTAGCCCATGGAGCGACCCTTTGATATCAAGAGTAGATATTGCTTCCTTATTTTCCATATGAAAAGCTAGGATGGCAAGCAAATTTGCAGCTATATACTCTGCCTCTAAATCTGTGAATTTTCTCTTTAGGTCATTCATGAGAGTCTTCATTTCTCTCGGAACATAGAGGGTCTAAACCGCTTTACCTGAAGTAATCTAGGAGAGAACTTTTTGGAAACGGTCCATGGTTTTATGTCATATATTCTGTGAATACCATGTATATATTCATTTTATGACTTTCATCATCTATTTATTAAATTTGGAAAAAGGAGTTCAATTGAAGTGACCAAGATCCAAAGAGCTAACTGAGACTAGACATTTCTGAAGTGCCAAAATTTACCCCATATACGCTTTTATAACCAATTCTATAATTAGCTGTTTCTCAAATACATGGTCTTCAGACAAAACTTTATGGCTATTGTCTTTTGTCTTATACTCGATTTGGCGTGCAAGATAGGCCCTTGAGGTCGTAGTTTGAGCTTCATCTGCCTAAAACAATTCTTTCAATGATGAGAAGGTGAGGCAACCGCTGTATTTAAGTATGTTATAATTGCAAGTGTTACAAACTGGAGAATGGATGGGGAGTGTAGTATGTGGTTTAGAAACTTCCAAGGTTTTCCCTTTACGAGAGGGACGGTTTTTCTGGATATAGTTGTGTGGAAAATTGAGCGTTTCACTCGATTTTGATAAAGGGTATTATTTGGCTCGTACACAGATTGAAAATAATATACCTGATAATCTATTGTATATATTCATATTGATGAGTAGTTTGTGCATTGTTCTACTGTTATTGAATATTAGTTTGTACTACCCTCATCAGGAGTATGAAGAGAAACTGACGGTTGTGAAAGTTGATCACGATTCGAACCCACAGCTGATTGAGGAATACAAGGTGTATGGATTGCCAGCATTGATTTTCTTCAGAAATGGCAAGGAAGTTCCAGAGAGCAGGAGGGAGGGTGCAATCACAAAAGCTAAACTTAAAGAGTATGTAGATAAACTTCTCGAGTCAGTATCTACTGTTTAACTAGTCCTCTCAGTTCATATAAATATGTAAGATACATTTATTAACTGAGAAAATTAAACATCAACAGTCAATTTTGATAAATATTTTGTAACTCAGTTTTATGTATAATAAATTCTTGTATTTTATTGAAACTGTTATTTTTACCATATCTTAAGGAGTATGTAGATAAACTTTTCATTGAATTGATAGTTAATAAAACCAAAGAACATATAATAGTTTTTATTTAGGTACAGTACAATGCAGGTACATCTTTCTAATTTCAATATAAACATGTAAATAGGTAATTGCTACAATCTCATATTACTATATCACATCATTTTCCAAATCATGCTACTAGAGATCAACCGATAATGTTTTGAATAACAAATTTAACTTTCAAGAAGTAAATTAAAAACTTACTCTTTACCCGCCTCTATGGTATCTTTGGTTACAAGGAATCTGAGATATAACCCAGCTAGATGATCATCCTTTTCCTTGGGTCGAAATTTGATCAATATTAAGGCATACTGATGGATTGATTGTCCGGTCACTGCTAAACTTGAAAGAACCAGCCGTATTTAGGATTGACATTTTGGTCCAATTCTGCAGTAATATCAATTTCAATGTAAGATTTACATAGTGAAAACACAGGCATACAAATTGTTCATGTCTTCTTTTAGAGTAAATAATCAGCTCTCCCATAGAAGCCCATCAGCTCATCATAATTGTAAGGTCCAAATACACCACTTGTAATAAATGCTTTTACTTCCTCAAATCTGGGATCTGGTACAAACTGCACATGGAGCACAACTTCACATAACTTTATTTATATTCTCGAGATAGTGAAAAGCATCAATATTAGAAGTGCGAAGGCCAGCAATTTCATGAGACTTCCTTCCCTGATTTCAACGTTTGCACCATCTAAGGTTCCAATTAATAAGGATGCAACCATTCATTGCAAATTTCATATTGCTGGTTCCACTAGCCTCCATTCCAGCACTGCTATTCAATGTGCATGCATGTGTGTGCGCGAGAAAGAGGGAGATGGCAAAAAATGAAATCATGCATTTAGATACATGTGAAGTCGGTAGGATAAAAGAAAGGCTACATTTTAAGTCTGTAGAAATACATCATTTGGTACCAAAATACATACATTCTAAAATTGACGAAAATTGATGTATTTTGGATTTAAGAGGGACGATTGTGTTACGCTACATTGATAAGAGAGACGATTGTGTTACGCTATATTGATAAGAGAGACGATTGTGTTACGCTACATTGATAAGAGGGACGCATCTGCTACGAAAAATTTAAGAGAGACGAATGTGTTACACTTTATTGATAAGAGAGACGAATCTGCTACGGAAAATTTAAGAGGGACAAATGTACAAAAAATTGCCCATAAGAGGATCAAAAGTGCTATTTACTCTTTTATTTATTAATCTATCTTGTATAAAAATTACTAAGTAAAGAAAAATATTTGAATAGAAATCTGATGGAAAATAAAAAAAAAAAAAAAAAAGGTTAGAAGATGATTGAATATCATATTTAAAGATGTAGTTATAATTAAACACACTCTTTTAATATTTGTTTGAGGCATGAAAGTAGAACCAAATAGTCATAAGTTAATCTAAAAAAAAATCTCAAAAACAAAAAATCAAAAAAAGAATTGGTTACGTAGAGGTAAGTTAATTTATTAACTTCATAAAATCGTATGAAGTCTCTTATTGTGTCTAGGTTATTGATTTTACCTATTTGTTCGAAGTTTCTCAGAAAAAAACTTCGGTATAGATACTACTTAATTGTAATATACAAATACAAATACACCCTCGGTCAAGAAGGCTTATGTAGAGTGCTATATATTTCACTGCATTTAGGCCAGGTTCAATGATCCTCCACAAAAACAATCTAAATACAAATTTACAAACAAGAAAGGTTCTTGCAATTCTCAAAAAATCATGCATCATCACTCTTCACCGGAGTCCATTTTGTCCCCAGAGCACCATCCTTTCTCGAACATGAAACAAAACCCAAAACATACCCAAGAAAAGCACCAAGTACAAGTAAACTGGCAACTTTAACATACCATGTAAACGTCGAGTTTGAGTTTGAGTTTGAGTTTAACTCCCCACTTTCCGAAGTAACATGACCACCATTAAAGACTTGACCGGAAGCCAATATCTCCACCACATCATGCACCTCACCATCATGGTTTCCCACATAGGATACCGTAAGTTTCTCCTTATTGCCAAAAAGTCGTATATATCCAAACACACCACCCCGAAATAATGACCTAACAGGTTGCGGGAATATAGGATCAGTTAAATGGTCTGGCCTCGGTTGCCAGATGGGTTGCCAATCTTGTCCAGCCATTCCAATCACCATATGCACAGGGAATGACTCATTTGCCCCCGAGCTTCCACAAGTGAAGTTATTCAATGGACAAAAACGCTCGTATCTATGTACATGACCCCAAAAAGCAAGTGTCACTTTATTCTTCACGAAAAGAGGTTCCAAGTGCACGAGTAATCTTTCCCTCAAAGGGGTATCTCTTGTTTCGTAACTGGTTGTATACATTGGTCTGTGCCCTTGTACAACTATAAAAGGAGTCCTGTTTCTATCCACCGATTCCAAGTCGTTTTTCAAGAACTCGTATTGTTTACTACCAGAAAGGAAATTGGTTTCTGTTGAAAAGTAAACAAAATGGACTACTCCCATATTGAAAGAGTAGTAAAGATTTCTCGTGGCAGGGGCTCTTGTGCCTGTAGGCTCCAAGGAATTTCCAGGCATGTGGAATCTAAGACTATAAGGTACCCCACATTCGCCACCCCCATCTTTACCGTAAACTGAGTAAGACCAGTCTGGCTTCCAAGGTTGCGATAGCCAATCATATTCGTGATTTCCAATGCATACATGGTACGGTACTTTGGATGCAACTGGTTCTATTTGATTAAAAAAGTTGTCCCACAACCAAGAGTAGCCTCTGGCATAGCTGATGTCTCCTATATGTGATATCATGGCAGGCTTGTTACCAAGAGCTTCAATATCTCGGTTTATCCACTTGATAGTTGATATGCTTTCGTCCTGTGTGCGTACGAAAGTTGAATAGGGTGTTGCAGTACCCATGTCTCCGAATAAGAAGGCGTAAGTTTCGCTTGAGTCACCAGTTTGTGACACAAAGCTGTAGATTGTGCTCCAACCCCCTGAACCACTACCAACCTGTTATCGTATTAGTAAAGCTCTCATTAAAGTCTGATGTAAATGGAGTCAAGATAGCACATGAAT
The DNA here is from genome assembly GCA_034814905.1 of Penstemon davidsonii. Lineage (NCBI taxonomy): Eukaryota > Viridiplantae > Streptophyta > Magnoliopsida > Lamiales > Plantaginaceae > Penstemon > Penstemon davidsonii. The sequence goes on from JAYDYQ010002685.1 coordinate 19,917,956, forward strand.
CACAAGAAAACCAAATGCATAGGACAGCAAGGAATTGGATCGCAAATATACATCGTCTAAGAAATTCTCTATATAACTCGGATCTAATTTCAAGTCAAAGTTCAATTGCATTTCTTGCAACAAAACTCTCAAGCAACTATACCCTCCCCCAAACTCCCAATAAAATTATGGTATGTTTGGTTATTAATTTTAGTGAATAAAACGCTAAAAAAATGTTATCTCGCATCAAACAATAGAACATTAAGCTTCAATTTTTATTCATTGTCATTTTCATCATCATTTTCATTGCTGAAATTCAAGAATCAAACATAGCCTTTGCTAAGTAACCAACCCATGAATAGAGTATGCATATCTATCTCTAACATCATAACACAAGTATATTAACTAAAAAAAAAAATAGAGTAATTAATGAACTAAAAAAACTACTTAAATTACCTGGTAATAATACCTTTTCCCTTCCTCTAAACCAATCATAACTCCATCATGAATATATCCAGGGTCCCTCCACCCTATACTCTGATTAGCTGGAGAATCACACATATCCTCCCTCTCGTACCTTGCAACCTGGGTACCCACGACCCGATCCATCTCATTCCGGGTCGACCCATACTTCACAGAACTTTCACTCCCATCATGGGTCACGAACATAACCCTCATCTCCCCAGCCATACCCGTGAGAGCCAAGTGCACCTGTTCTGGGCCCCGACCCGGTTCAAACCGGACGGTTTCGGACTGCGCCAACAGGTGCCGGGTCCCAGGCAAGGGATTATGATCATGGTCTTGCTTTTTCGGGTTGATCTCCGAATCGACCCAGTGGAAGACCCGGAACTGGTAATCGGACCTTAGATTGATTAACGGGAGCGTGATTGAGCCCGACCCGGATTCCCATTCGGGTGTAGATGAAAGGAAGAAATAACCTATGAAGTTTTGGTGGGAAGAATTAGCAGGGGAATAAATCCCAAGCCAATCAAGTTTAGATGGGGAGTCAATGCCGGACCATTGGATCGTGATCGGGTCGCCGGATTTGGGTATGGATTTCGGGGTGACGGAGATTGAGACTTGTGATGACGAGGAGAATTGAATGAGGAAAAGAGAGAGAAAGGAGAGAAATGGAATCAGATTTGATGGGAATATCATTTTTTGGATCAAGAATTAAACATCTGATCGAGATCAGAGCTAAGATTTAATACTAATAAAAGTAATTGTAAATGGTTGCGTGTGGCGGGCGCCGGGGGGGGGGGGGGGGGGTTCAATGGCCAATCTTAAGAATTACTTTAATACACTAATTCATTTTATCACAAAAAAAATTATGTCAATAATTGATTGGTATAAGAATCTGGGGATATTTTTCTTGGATATACTATTTGCATTTATTATGTTCAAGCGTGTAAAGAGTAATTGCTTGATTTTATCAAAAGGGTGAAATACAGTTTCCCTTAAAGTATTGGGGTGGTACCAGTTACCTCCTAAAATACCCCCGTCTTTTTCATAAATAATAAATTTCTTTATTAATTATGAAATCATTCATCCACCAAACAACATTATGTTTCAATTTTTTCATTTCTTTGTTTCCTTCCTTTTTTCGATATCAAATTTTTTCTTTATTTTCATCTCATTTTTTCTAACCTAAGGAAACTAAAGAAATGAAGAAATTGAAACATAATATTATTTGGTGGATGGATGGATGAATTCATAATTAATAAAGATTTTTTTTTTGATAAATTAATAAAGAAACAATTTATTTGTTTGTTATAAAGAAGTGAGGGTAAATTTGGAATAAAATATTCAATACTATAACAGAGGGGGTAAGTGTTACAATTGATATTTTAGGGGTAATTGATACCATCCCTATACTTTAAGGGGGAAAACTGTATTTTACCCTTCTCAAAATGTAAATTGGTTGATCCTCCTTCAATTTTTTTTAATTTGTCGTATTGGCAAAAGATATTTGTTTACTTTTATTTGTAGTTGTAGGAGTTTAATGTAAAATTATTTTTTTCTATCAATTTTACCCTTCTTGTTAATACTTGTAATTAATGCTAATTAATGATATGATTATTTGATTAAAATGGTAGAGTACTTTGGAGTTTTTGCTTAAAAAAAGTGTCTATTAATTACATATTTTAATATGTGTGCAATCCTCTAAAAATGACAAATAAAAAAATCGGAGGGAGCTTGTTTTTTTTTTTGGAAAGGGGAGGGCCAATTATTATTTCCTATAGAATTGTAGGCTAAAATATATGCTTAAATTGAGATTAAGCCTCATTTTAACAGAACGTTAAGTATTGGCAAATCAAGATATTAAATGGCATATCATATCATATGGTTCTCAAAAAAAAAAAAAATGGCATATCATATATATTCCCAAAAAAAAAATGGTATTATCATATATGGAACTTGAAATCCACTTTTCAAGTGAAAAAAATATAATGGATTTTATTTTTATGACATAGGAAAATTTGAGTGTTATATAAATTCTTTTTTCAGCACAAGTAAGGATCATGAGTTTCAACAGCAGATTGAATACGAAGAAATACGTTGCGTCTCATTTGAAACCTCCTACATAATATCTTCTTAGATTACGCTGAAGCAAAATAATCTCTTCGAATTTGCTCGTGCCCAAGAACTCTGTTGCGGAGATGAACTTGATGACCAGGAGTAGACACACCCTGACGTGATTGTGCTCGTTATGTAGCATTTTGTAAAAATGGCTAAAGGGATTAGCCATTAAGAGTGTTGAAATAAAAATGAATTTCAGGGAAAGTGAAATTGAAAGGTGTTAAAATGAGAGAGCTAACGTGCACAATGTTTTTGGAGAATAACAGTGTAGCTGTTTTAATATATTCGTCGGAATTCAAATTTAAATTCAAACTTGAAAGTTTGAATATAATCGTTAGAATATAAAAAGTCAAAAGTCAAAATTTAATATAAAAACTTTTCTTATAGAGAAAAATAATATAACAATTGGAGTTCAAATTCAAGTCAAACTCAAATTAAATAATATTCTATATTGAATTGAAATTCAAAAATTGCATGAATCTCTAAATTCAGAATACGAGTACTGATTCTAGTACTTTCCCAAAATAATATTTTTCTAAAGTTAATTTTATTATTATAAATGAATATATATAAATATATAAAATTATAATAATTAAAAGCATAAAATACAAATTATATGTTGGAGTGATGGGATATATATGGTTATTTAAAAATAATTACTTAAAATATAAACTAGTGATTGGACAGCAGGATAACATATATAATTACTATATAACCCATTCACCTCGTAAAAGCAAAAACCAAAATTTAAGAACGTCATGGCACATGCCTAACGTAATTGTGTCATTCAGTGCTTGTGGATAAGCACGTGTCCCCTACATCTCCATTCCGATCCGATGCAGTTCAAACTCATAAATCACACTACAATCCATAATTAGAGATCCATTGAGTACACTTGTACCAATTTCCAGTTTCTGGTAACTACGTACCGCTTATTTTTCACGACCTCAAATACTCAATTTTTAACAATACTGTCAATTAAAGTAAGTTCACTCACTACAATCACTGCCATGATCTCTCTAACTCTGTTCATCATTCTTCTATGTTTCTTATTTTATTCGGGTCACGGTCTAGTTTCAATCTCTGTTACTCCAATTATCGTATCCAAATCGGGTGACCCGGTAACAATCCATTGGACCGGAATCGACTCGCCTTCCCAACTCGATTGGCTTGGCATTTATTCCCCTTCCAACTCCTCCCACCACAACTTCATAGGCTACATTTTTCTATCCACTTCGGCCGGATGGGAATCCGGCTCTGGATCCGTTTCACTTCCCATTGTCAATATCCGGTCCAAATACCAGTTCCGGATCTTCCACTGGACCGAGTCAGAAGTTGACCCGACCCGGATGGACAGCGACCACAATCCCTTGCCAGGGACGAAACACTTGCTTGTAGAGTCCAAAGAAATCGGATTTTCACCGGGTCGGGGGCCCGAGCAGGTGCATTTGGCATTAACGGGTCGGGAGGGAGAAATGCGGGTCATGTTCGTGACCCATGATGGTAAAGAGAATTCTGTGAGGTTCGGGTTGAACCGGAATAAAATGGGTCAGATTGTGGGTACCCGGGTCTCGAGATATGAAAGGGAGGATATGTGTGATTCTCCTGCAAATGAGAGCATTGGATGGAGAGACCCTGGATATATTCATGATGGTGTTATGATCAATTTGAAGAAAGCAAAGACATACTATTATCAGGTAAATAAATATAGGCGTAACCTAGTCGAGTAATGTCTAATGATACATTGTTTTAAGTTTGATTTGATTATTAATTAAAAACGAGCTTTTACCAAATATACTTTGATATTATTACATTTATTATGTCCATTTCTAGATTATCGAGTTGAGCACAACTTAAATTGATCTTCAAAAGTTATAAATATTATTCTAACTTGTTTGATATGTATAACGGTTTAAAAGAGTTCTTATGAATGAACTCAAGTTGAATATAATAGTTTGATTTGATTTTCTGAAGCATTAATTATTAGTTCCAATCTTGATCAGGTTGGAAGTGATTCTGGAGGGTGGAGTGATATATTCAGCTACATATCCCCAAATCTTGATTCAGATGAAACAATAGCTTTCATGTTGGGGGATATGGGAACAGCAACACCATACAAAACCTTTGCTCGAACACAAGACGAAAGCACATCTACAATCAAGTGGATCAAACGCGATATTGAATCAATCGGCAATAAGCCAACGTTGATTTCACATGTAGGAGATATAAGCTATGCAAGAGGGTATTCTTGGTTATGGGACAATTTTTTCACTCAAATCGAACCCATAGCCTCTCGGGTACCTTACCATGTTTGCATAGGCAATCACGAATACGACTGGCCTATGCAGCCATGGAAACCCGACTGGTCTAGCTTAAGTTACAAAAAAGATGGTGGTGGTGAATGTGGAGTGCCCTATAGTGTACGGTTTAACATGCCCGGTAACTCATCAGAACCAACCGGAACACGTGCCCCCGCAACCCGAAATTTGTACTATTCGTTTGATATGGGGGTAGTGCATTTTGTTTACCTATCTACGGAAACGATATTTTTACCGGGTAGCAAGCAGTACGAGTTCTTGAAGCATGATTTGGAGTCGGTAGATAGGAAAAAGACCCCTTTTGTGGTGGTACAAGGGCATAGACCAATGTATACTACAGGGTGTAGGAATAGGGATGTGGAGTTGAGGGAGAGATTGGTTGAGCATTTGGAACCACTTTTGGTGAAGAACAAAGTGAGTCTTGTGCTATGGGGTCATTATCATAAGTATGAAAGGTTTTGTGGTATTAGTAATTTTACATGTGGGGAGGAGTTTCCGGTGCACGTTGTGATTGGAATGGCAGGGCAGGACTCACAGCCAGCGTGGGATACGAGGGTCGATCACCCGGATGACCAAGTTTTTCCTCAACCGGAGCAATCTTTGTATCGTAGTGCAGAGTTTGGGTACACTAGACTTGTAGCAAGTAGAGAGAAACTTAGGCTTTTTTATGTGGGAAACCATGATGGGGAGGTGCATGACGCGGTGGAGATTAGAGCACCGGTTGTAAGTGGTGTAAGGATGATCAGAGGATCAGGTGGAATTCTCAATCATCTCAGTCCAAGTTAATCCTCCTATTTATGTTTAATGAAATATTCAACGGATGTATTCAATTCACTTATTTTCAATAGGAATTCAATTGTCTTGGACCAACTAATTTGCAAGTTGCATGATCTAGGGATGTCCTATTGATTATGGTTTTTAAGTAGTTATTAAAGATGCAATCCGATAGAATACATTTTTTTTGTAATTAAAAAGTATAGTGGGGCAAATATATATATAGCTAGATTTGATTCCACTATTAGCAATACTAATGGATTTTCTAAGTAGACCTCCAAAAACACCCAATTAAGCCACAACATATACCATTAATCATAAATCGAAAGAAATTAATACAGTAAATGTCAACTCAACACACCTATATTGGGATCGGAGTGTTACTCATTAAGCATTTTGATGATCAAGATTCTGAGTCGGTGCATTTAATTAAGTTGTACACTAGCTACTCATCAGTCATCATATATATGTATATGTATGTTTCTCTTGAAATCAATTAATTTAGATTATTCACACACATTAATTCACCAGATCATAATATATAATTATCATATATATATATATATATAGATATAAATCCTTAAGCACCACCACCAAGCAAGAACCCTCCTCCTCCTCTTTCTCTATCTCTTTCTATTTCTCTCAAACGTACGTAATATTGAAAATGATGAAGAGGTCTGATCTCTCTTCCACCATTATTCTCCAAAAAATTATTTTATTAATCCTTGTCATTCTAATTCTACTCTTCACACCATCCCATCAGTACAAGTTGTTCCATTCTTGCCACCCATCAGTACAACCAACCATATGTTTCCAGCTTCAAAGAATCCGCCACTGCCCACCATTTCCACCACCACCACCACCACCTTCTTCAGATCATGATGATGATGTTGAGATTGATCCAAGATATGGTGTTGACAAAAGATTAGTTCCCTCTGGCCCCAATCCTCTTCACAACTGAAATCAGTTATTTGCACTAAGTACTTCTCTTTAATCAGATATTGAAATTTATACACTTATGTTTCAATCTTAATTGATTTTTCTTGAACGTCGTAACATTTACTGAAAGCCAGTAGCTAGCTAGGCATAATTCAACACACGTACTCTTCTTCTTTGTTTGTTTCTGTTAATTGTTTTGTTTGTTTTTGCAGCAGAAATTTAAAAAAAAAAAAAGAGAGAGAGAGAGAGAGGCTATTTCCAATGTTGTTTTTGAATTTGCATTAATCTTCAACAAGAAATTCCAAGAACCCACTCTCGATCAGCTGGAAAAATGGTGGGTAGGCAGCGAAAACAACCCTGGAAATAGCTAGTCTGACCTTTACTAGAGATTTTTTTTTTCTTTCTTTCAATTTTTGGAAGGAGAGGTTGGAATTCAAAAAAATCCCATGAATCTCATTAATTGTTAATTTGGATGATGCCAAATTGAATATTGTTGTGTACTGTACCTTTTCATTTACTACTTACTTTTGTTTTTGTGTAGAATAAATGCGATCATGATGTATATATGATCACACACTACTACTATTATTAATTAAAACATGACTTTGTTTTATTATTAGTATATATATATAGTTATATCTCCTATTCCTATAGTATCTTTCTTGAATTCTTGGGTTGGATATTCATGCATATATTTTTTATGATATATATGTGTACATTCTTTTTTTTTTTTAATCATTGTTTGTTTCGTTTGTATTGAATTTTGCAAGTACAAAAGTCAATGAAGTATGGATTTAGTGAATGACCATGGATGGGATCCCATGACGATCCTTAATTAATTTGTTGCATTAAAAGTCAATATCTGCTTCCTACTACCTCTACAATTCCTTGTTTTTAATTTATCAATTTCCAATCATCCACAAGATTTTTTGGACTAATATACATACATACACCTGTGTAATACTATTTTTTATAATATTAAATAAAATACTAGTAAAGTAGTTGGTCAATTAATAACACGAGACTTTATTTAATCACCTATTAGTACAAATTAACATATAATGTATTTTTTGCAAAATTTCAATATCCAATTGCACACATTCTCAATTTAAAGTTTAAACACCAAAAATATAATATTTCGTCCCGATTGTCAAGAATTAGTCTTTCATTTTTGTATAATAGCACTCATTTATGGAAATCCAGATTGTCTTTTAGACTGTTATTCATTTCCAAGTAATCACAAATAAATCTATTAACTAGCTAGTATTACAGCCGTGTTTAATTTATTAGCTCAAAATTTTCGAACTTTAATTTTAAACTTCTATCTCTCAGCAGGAGAAAGAAAATAGAACCTCTTATGTTTCTCTAAATTTATACATTCTTTCTTTATTAATCTAAACCAACTCTTAATATTTTTCAACACTCCAAAAACCCTACATTCGTGTTTAAATTATTATAATTAAATATATTTACTCTATTGAAATATACCCCCACCTCCGCCCAAAAAATAAAAAATAAAAACTATTCAATATTTGTGAAACCAAATATTAGAGTGACATACAATTGCTCTATATGCAAACAAATTCTAGTGATCAAAGCTCACTCACAAGAATACGAATTTGAGCACGTCCAATAAATTAGAGGAACATAACATAACATCACATATGTTAATGTTAATTGTTACATTACTTCTTTTTCTTTATTTAATTTCTCCCTAAATTCCTAGACCTTTTTCTTTAAAGTGAAATAAAAAATACAAACAGTTGAGGCTTATTGGATTAATCAAAAGTGAGATATCCACCGACGAGATCAACCAATTTCACGCGTCGTTAGATCCTCTCTTTCTCTCACACATACCACACATACTGGAATACTACTGCATGTTGTAATCCCGATCTCTGGAGGAAGCAAAGTTAATCGAAAAATGTTGACTCATTTGCGCTATCTCTATTCAGCTTTTCATCTGTTCCTTATAGTTCTTCTTATACTAAACGACGTCGCTTTCTGCAAGACTCTTAAGCGAGACGGTGAGTGTCCTGATCCATTATCTCTTATTCAAAACGGCGTTTCATTATGTTACCTTTAGCATTTAGAAGATGTGTTTTTTGGTTATTGTTACATCAGATTTAGTTTGAAACTTAAATATGCTCATGATTAGGTATTTTCAGTGAATTAAATGTGATTGATTAGTTTGAATTAATTTGAGTAGCTACATATTTGGTGCGTTAAAATTCTTATAACTATTAATTCATTCCTTGAATTTAAGATTATCAGCTATTCAGCTTTAGTTCAGTGGAGGTTTAGTTAAAGGCACTATCATTAGGTTCAAATCTAGTAGCATAGGTTACAACACAGGGTTTTGGCAGATTAGATTTGTATCTATTTGCCTTCTGTCTTATTATAGGGGGCAAATTTAATTGTTGTTGAAGTATGTGGTATCTCGCCAGATTCCTACATTCCAAAATATCTGTATCATGTGTTTTACCTTACTGTGAAAGGAAATAACAAGGAACTTGTGTTGTGATCTGTGAGTAGTATGTAGATTTCCTAATGTGTTCATTATGCTTTGAGGATCTGAAATCTTGTGAACTTGTATGTTAACCACAGTGAAGGCTTTAACTGAAATAAAGGCATCACTCGGGTGGAGGGTTGTGTATGCGTGGGTTGGCGATGATCCTTGTGGAGATGGTGATTTGCCTCCATGGTCTGGTGTCACATGTTCTACCGTGAGTGGGAGTGACTACAGAGTGGTTACTGAATTGTGAGTTTCAGTTTCTTTTTGAGAAACTTTTCTCACTTGTGAATATTGCTATTATTGTTGTATTATTATAGAATCCTCAAATTATTTTCTCCTCAGGTTTTGTTATCTTCTCATTTCTTTTCCATTCTCTTGCAGGGAAGTTTATGCAGTTTCTATTGTTGGTCCCTTTCCATTGGCAGTTACCAATCTGGTGGATCTTACTAGGCTGTATGATCCTCCTTCCTTTTCTTCTGGTGTAGTACTAGTGACTTGAAGCTGAGATTATTATTTAACTTTTATTTGGCTTTGTTATTTTTTACATGTTATATAATTGAAAAACAATGCAATGAACTTCTTGTAAAGTGCTCTGCTCTCATACTACACCGTTATCAATCATTTGCACAAACCCTGAGTTGCATGTCTTGTGGAGTCTTTTGTAATTTTTCCCTTTTGTATTTTCTGAAATCTCTGATGTTATTTCTTATGGCAGGGATCTACATAACAACAAACTGACTGGGCCAATTCCATCGCAAATTGGACGGCTGAAGCATCTCAAGATACTGTACGGTTTTATTCTTTCTCAAAGTACTCTATTTGTTGTTGATGCATGTGGCATATGATTATTGCATCTTCCCAATTTCAATAACTAAGGGTTGTTGGATGTATATAACACGTTACTGGCTAATTGGTGGACGAGATTTAAAAGATATGTATGGAAGTTGATTTGTCCTCAATCTTCACCAACTTAACAAAAAGTATATCAAAACTTAGCAAAAATTCGTTCCTAATATGTGATTTTGTCCTAGAAGTTGAGATGTATGTGGTATGTTAACACACAAGGGATATACTTGTCAGAACTTTGTCACCAACTGGCGAGAGATTCTTCAATTTGCAGTCTTGAGTTGTGGATGTTTAATACGGGTTTGTTTGTTTAACAACATTTCATATTATTTGAATTCCAAACCTATCTATTGAGTTCCTCTAAGATTTGAAATTTGTACATCTCACTTTTACTTCTAAGATTGATATCATTCTATTTTCACTTTCAGTTGTGAATTAGCCAGTCAAGTTAAAGTGCTCGAGGCATAGTGAAGGATCAATTAGTGTACTACATTTATGCTTCTGTTTTTTACCTGAAATAGCAAGACACCTCATGTGGGTTATTACAGTCCCCTTACGAGTATTTATGGTAAAGATAATGCTTCTTCATGAAAAACTTGTTCCTGAAACATACCAACATACGGATGTTAGGGTGCTGAATTGCTCTAATGATTGTTAGTTAGCACATATAATTCTAAATGTAGGAATATGTAGGTAAATTTTGTAGAAATCCTGATTACGTATGACAAACTCAGGCTGAGATCTGGTACACAAGAGTTTAGTTGATCAGTCATAATTCACTATTTTCCAGTACTATCCTCGATTTTGGCTTCATTCACGAGTTTTTGATATAATTGCCTGTTTCTTTCTTGGAAATTTCTAAGCCGATGCTCAGCTCCAGAAGTATATACTGAGATTGTTATGTTGTTTCTTCTCCTTTAACCCTTACTGTATAACTTCTGTCAGTATCTTAATTTTTTTTTAACCTTTTGTGTTTGTGAACTTTTTATCAGTAATTTGAGGTGGAATAAACTGCAAGATGCCATTCCTCCCGAAATTGGCGAACTAAAGCAGCTGACGCATCTGTGGGTGATCTTAATGTTTCAGAATTCAGACTATTCAGTTCTCTCAAAATTATTTTTGTCTCAAAACCTTTTTTTTCATAATTTTCTGACTATTGTGTGAATACTCTGCAGCTATCTGAGTTTTAATAGTTTTAAGGGTGAAATTCCAAAAGAGCTTGCAAATCTTCCTGAACTACGCTCTGTCCAACTACATGAAAATCGTTTGACTGGGAGAATTCCACCTGAATTGGGAACTTTGTCCAATCTGCGGCACTTGTAAGATTCTCTATCAACCTTTTATGTGCTATATTTCTCCTTTTCTTTGCAGCTAACTGGGTTTCATATGTTTTATAGGGATGTTGGTAATAATCATTTGGTCGGGACCATAAGGGAACTCATTCGTATTGAAGGATGCTTCCCAGCTCTTCGTAATCTGTATGCTTTGTTGAACGGATGATTTATTTATTGCCTATTTGTTTGTTTTTGTTAATTTCATTAATAGAGAGCTATCTTCGGGGATCTCAGGATAGTTTAATATTACAGGTATCTTAATAACAATTACCTTTCTGGAGGCGTTCCATCACAGCTTGCAAATTTAACGAACTTGGAAATTTTGTAAGTCAATGCACTATCTACTTCTGTCTCTCTTCTATACTTAACTAATTTTTTAATTAATTGATTGTGTCGGTTCCAGGTATTTGTCCTATAACAAAATGTCTGGAGTTATACCATTTGGGCTTTCTCATATTCCACGATTGACTTACTTGTAAGTATGCTTAATTGATACCGTTATTATGTTAGTAAAGTACTATACCTAGATACCATTTCATGTTAAGCTGTTTCTCTGATTCAGGTACTTAGATCATAATCAATTTTCTGGGAGGATTCCTGATACCTTCTACAAGCACCCATTTTTAAAGGAAATGTGAGTTCCCACTCCGGCAATTTCTTTAAAACTTTATTATCTTGAAAGTTCTCTCAAATTACCTAATTAAATTGTGTTTGCAGGTACGTAGAAGGAAATTCATTCCGACCAGGTGTGAAGGCTATCGGTGACCACAAAGTCCTCGAACTTTCTGATTCAGAGTTCCTGTTTTAGGCATATTAATCTTGAGCTTATATTTATATAATTTTGTCAATCAAATATAGCAGCCACTATTTGAGAAAATTGATACACAGATTCGTTTGTGTCCCCCGATGAAAACTTCATCGAGGATTTAGGCTTCTAAGTTATCTGAACTGTATATAGCGGAGAGAACATCATTTTCCAGTAATGTATGATAATAATCTCTAGTTTCATATTGTCACAAAATCACTACAAGCATGAAGCAGCAATGATTTATGTATCTCAAATTAGAATTCTGGGCGGACTATTACTCCATTACCATTCTGAGCAATCCTAGATGTTATATAGAACTCCAGCATATGACATCCTTTGGCGCATTATATCTAACACATATTCAGCCATATCGATGTCATTCAATGAGAGAAGTGCTTATTTTAACACTTCACTATGCAATTTGTACTTTTCAACATATATATATATATACCTGAATCTATACCATTTATTAGTCTTGATCCAGTTTCAGATCCAATGTTTGGGTCTGGGTCTCGTGAAATCTACGTTTCAGTAATCTAGTCAAGCCTAATAAAATCATAGTTACATATAAATATAAAAGATATTGATTTGATGCATGTTACTTATTTTTTTCTCTATAAAATTCTTTGATTTAATCTATATCACCTATTTTTTTCTCTATATCTGAACACTAAGCCTATGTTTGGTTTATGGATTTCAGTTAGTAAAATGATAAGTAAATGCAAATGAACAAGATACAAGAGAGAGTATTTTTTCTTAGCGTTTTACTCACTGAAATCCAAGAGAATCTAAAACTCAATCAAAATGATGTTTCAAAGAATTCTTAAAACCACTCGAATCAATTTTTCAAAATTAACACCGAGCTAACACTGATCCATAGATATTTAAGCTTTTCCAACGGCGTCAGCCTACATAAATTTCAATAAATCAATTGGCAAACCAGATTCCTCTATCCTTAACGGGCTTCATCAAAATATCAATCTTGCTAAATAAATATATCTTCTTTTAAGCATACCCAGTTAAAAAAAAAAAAAAAAAACCGCCCTGATCAATGTGTTCCACATGCAAACTATGTTTAAAATTGTGTACACATAAAAAAGAGGCTGCTATGCCTATGAATGAAACCAATGCATGAGCTTGCTTGCTTCACATTTTTCAACAGCTGAACGCCTCTATTGTATTGGTCACTTGTTTCAACCACCGACTTGGAAAACCAAAGAAAAAGATGCACAAAGTCCCAAAAACTGTTAGAAAACAGAGACGCTCACATCATCTTATTGCAACAATAAATAGACAAAACACGTGTGTTTGCGTAACTGCTTTTACGATTAGGCGTTCAAAAGCTTTAAGACCATTAATTACTTATCTTTCACTTCAATAAATAACACCACATAAAATTAATACTCTTTTACGATTAGGAGTATCAATAATACTTTTTCCTTTTTCAGTTTTATACTGTCTCACATGTTCGGTGGGTTTGTTTGTTCCTTTTGGAGCTAAAGAGTGGTTGGACAACCCCAGCTTCTCCACCACTAACATTTGCTTTTCCTATTTAATAAAAACTGTTATTTCCAAATTTTACTTTTCAAGAGGGATCTCTACTTTTTACTGGGTTCCTGTACATACTTTTAAAGCAAAGCCTAAAATAGATATATTGAGTTTGAAGGGTTGTGCAAATTGCATTATTTGTTGCTATCAGGCTCCTTAAAGTAGTAGTACAGATGGGTCAAACTTTACACTATAAAAGCATGTGTGGATAACTTAATTTACTCTAACAATCTAATTTATCTTCAAAGATCCGTCCAAAGATCAGACCTTTATTGAGATGGAGTCAAGATTTTTAATTTCCTATATTCTTCTGTCTTTATTTTTTCTGTCTTCTGCAGAACAAGTAAAGTTGACAGTGAAGGGATTGAAATCCATAGCAAATACAGATGATAACTTCATATGTGCTACATTAGATTGGTGGCCTGAAACTAAATGCAACTACAATCAGTGCCCATGGGGAAAATCAGGCATTCTCAATCTGGTATATACATATAGCCTCTTTTTTACCATTTAAAAAGGGTAAATTACTTTAGAAAAACTCTAAATCTGTAAACTTTTTTTTTGGGTATCTTGCAGGATTTGGAAAACAAGATTCTTGTAAATGCCATCAAAGGTTAGTTTTTTATGACATAAATTCTTGCAAAATTGTTATGTACTTGATTTATTTTTGGAAAATTCTTTGATTTAATGTCTGTAAAGTAATTCTGCTATGCAATGAGTTTATAATATCCTAATTCGGATCAGCGTTCGACCCTCTTCGGATCAGAGTTGGAGGTTCACTACAAGATCAAGTTCTGTACAAAGTTGGAACATCAGTCAAGAAATGTCCACATTTCAAAAGAAGAGATGATGGCTTGTTTGGATTTTCAGAAGGTTGTCTTCCCATGGAAAGATGGGATCTCTTGAACAAATTGTTCAACCAAACAGGGGCTAAGATAACATTTGGCTTGAATGCTCTCATTGGCAGAAAGAAGTCCAAAGATGATGAGTACCTTATGGTAGGCAATTGGAACTCGAGAAATGCTCACGATTTCATCAACTACACGGCGTCTAAAGGATACAAGATTGATTCATACGAACTTGGTAAGTTAAACAATGACAGATCCCTTATTTACTTACTTCAGTTTGTGTTTAGTTTTAACTTTTAACTATTCAATTTTTTTTTCTTAAGGGAATGAGCTATGTGGAAGTGGAGTGGCTAAAAGAATTGAGGCAGAACAATATGGAAAAGACATGATTGAACTTAAAAGACTAGTTCAAGAAGCGTACCCTGACCCGACTACACAACCGAAGGTCTTAGGCCCGGCCGGCTTTTACGATGAGAAATGGTTCAATACCTTCCTTCAAACCTCAGGTCCGAACGTTGTTGATGGTTTAACTCACCACATATACAACCTTGGGCCAGGTGATGATCCAAATCTTATAAACAAGATTCAAGATCCTTTTTTCCTCGATCAAATATCTCAGACCTATAAAGACGTTTCTACGAGCATTAAGTTACACGGGCCATGGACCGGAGCATGGGTCGGGGAATCCGGTGGTGCATACAATAGTGGTGGCAAAGAAGTATCACATACTTTTCTTGACGGATTTTGGTACTTGGATCAATTGGGAATGACATCAACATTTAACCATAAGGTCTTTTGTAGACAAGCTTTAGTTGGAGGAAATTATGCTCTACTTAATACAACTACATTTGTACCTAATCCGGATTACTATGGTGCACTGTTATGGCATCGTTTGATGGGCAATAACGTACTTTCAACCTCTCATAATGGCTCCCGTTATCTACGAGCGTATTCTCATTGCTCGAAGAAAACAAAAGGGGTTTCGGTTCTTCTAATCAACATGTCTAATTCTACAACCTTAGAAGTATCATTAGTGGATGATATGAACTCGTACCCTCGAGGGAATGGAGATAGAAATGGAAGGGAAGAGTACCATTTGACTCCTAAAGATGGAAATATTCAAAGTGATGTTTTGTTGTTGAATGGAACGCCGTTGAAGCTTACGGAAACATTTGAAATTCCTGCTATGAATCCACGGCTTGTTGATGATACATTGCCAGTTAGAGTGGCTCCTGATTCAATAGTTTTTGTTACACTCAAAGGCTTTAAAGCTCCAGCTTGTGCTTAGAAGTTTTGTGTACTCTTTTAATGCTCGAGTGAGAAGGAGAAGTGTTCTTCTCATTCTATGACAACATTTGAATACCTAAAAGGAAGTAATGATCAGTAAAACTGTTGCAGTGGCTTTAATTGAAGTTCTTGCTTCTTAAAATCTTTCTTGCTCTCAACAAACTTCAAGTTATTAGAAATCTTCCATGGGCTTAGGCTCAAGTTAGGGCGGAAAGTGGGCTCAAAGTGAATTAGTTTGATTTGTTCGATTAATATAGGCTCAATTTATTCCCAAATAAAAGAAAAGAAAAACTAGATCATACCATATTCCCATTGTTGCAGGTCGGGTTCAAAGTTTCAACTTTAATATGGCCTCAAAATAATTACTATAATGTTTTTAAAGTAAAATATTACTATGATGTATCCTAACTAAAAGAATGTATTAATTATCTATTGGAGATTCTATCTAAAGCTAATGAAATAATTTCTAGCACAGTGAAAAATGGACAACAATGAAGCAATAGGATAATGAGCGACAAATAAAGACGTTCCTATATCATATGTCCTACAAGCCTTGAAGTAGATTAAGGGTGAGTTTGGCCCAGCGGTGGGAGCTCTTAAAAGCACTTCTAGACCTTCATTGTGATTTTTGAAGTGTTTGGCCCCAATTATAGAAATTGCTTCTAGTCAATCGTGATTTTAATGGTGTTTGGCCCCTAATATCATAATCACTTTTGGGATCTCCAGAAGCTAAAAATCAACTTATTTCAGAGGCTACTAAAGTGTTACTTTTGCAAAAGCTATTATCCAAAAGTAATTATTTTATAATTGAATTTTATCATAATCAATTATTGCCAAAATCCATTTTAGTAAAATTAATTCTCCTATAATTGATTTTCGAATCGCTCGGCCAAACTCACCAATCTAAAACTCGAATTCCCTTTCAGGAAACAAAAAAAAAAAGGGACAAATAAAGTTGTAAAATAAAAGCAAGGCATGATACCTTAGAATGATCTCCTACAAGCAAGGAGCTCTGGTCCCACATATTAATGTTGATATTCATTTATGTATTTTGATAAATAAGTTTATATGTAGATTCATAAAGGAAAATACTTTTTTAAATGCATAGCCATACAAAATGTAACACCAATATAGAATAGATTATCAATTCCGTGTTTTTATTTTATAATATTTAGCACCAGTTATTAATAGAAAGAAATTCTTACAAGCATAAAAAGATTACCCAGTTTTTCATAAAGATGAAGAAAAGTATGATTCCCTTTAGAGATGCAAAAACAGTCCTTGCATGCAAAGTTAGCTTACCCCCAAACCCCTACTAAAAGAAAACCTTAAATCAACCCAACAAGTTTTCCCTTCTTATACTTATAGTACTGCTTCTCCATCAAACAACCACCATAATATTCATGTCTCCTCTGTGAACAAAATGCAGAGCTTGATCAAGCAAACAAGGTAAATAGACTCTTCAACTCTTTCTCGTCTCCATTGCTTAAATCAATTGCCTATAACCCGAAATAACACGTCCTTCTTTTTTAACCTTTTCTGTACATGACGACTGAACTTTTTCCAGATCAAGATTCGCAGGTACACGACAGGAAAACAAAGAAGAGAGCAGCAACACTAGGGACAGGAAGATACCACCTCAAAAGACACAACCTTTCAGAGGTATGCTAAAATTCTTCCTGTTTCTACGCAACTTAAATTAAATGGTGTAGCTAACCGCGGGAGAAAATATTTCTATTAAACAGTACGTATTAATGCTTTTTGCAGAGAAAACAAGAAGCCAGAGCTGGATAGGAAGACAGTTATCGAGAATTATGAGCTGGGATTATAATTTTGATGGTGCTGATTATCCAACTGCAGTTGCAGCTGCTGCTTATGCTGTTCATTCAGTTGAACAGCAATCGAAAACTAGGGATGATTACAGAGATAGATCCTTCAACACTAAAATAAAGAGCAAATCTGAAGACACCAAATTTCTACCTGAACCACGTAAAAGTGCAGTCAAGATCCCAGGTAAGAGACAAAAATCTTGTCTATTTATGCTGTTCTAAATTTTTAAGACTCGTGTTTATACATATCAGATGAAACTTCAAAGAGAAGTTATAAGGATACCGATATTAAGGTGCCAATAAACACTTCGACAAGGCCTGAAAAGCCGAGAGTTACCCCTGCACCATCATCATCCACTAAGAAGAAAATAAGTTTTGATGAAACTAGTAGTGCAAAACCTGAAAAGCTAGCACTCCCTGAACGGTCTGTGTATAGCCCTTCAACTGTTGCAGATAAGCATTTGAATATCACTGACGGAAAAGAGCCTGATCAGACCACAGTGCCTAAGCCTGTCAATCCTGTTCGTCCACCGACCAAATTGCCCATGCCTCAATCAGTTGAGACAAGAACAAAACCTGGACCTAGAGATTCTATGGCAAATGCTTGGGAAAAAGAAGAGATGGCAAGCATTAAAGAACGGTAACAACTAAGACATTCATGCTAAAATTGATGGTGTAAATCTCTACAATAAAAAGATGGAAATTTTCCAGGTACGAGAAGCTGAAGGACACAATTGAAAACTGGGAGACTAAAAAGAAGAGAAAGGCCAAACGCAAATTAGAGAAGATGGAGGTTTGTTCATTCACCATTTTGTCTAAATACAACTCCAGAAAATTAAGATTATTTACAAGTTGACAATAATTTTCAGGGTAAACCGGACAAGAAAAGAGTAAAAGCCATACGGAATTATCACGATGAGATTGCAAGAATCGAAGTTATTGCAGGTGGAGCGAAGGCACAAGCAGAGGAGAATCGCAGAAACGAGGAGTTCAAAGTGAAACAGAAAGCAAATAAGATCAGATCTACTGGAAAACTTCCACCAACATGCCTGTGCTTTTGAATCACAGTATAATACAAGACAAAAATGCAGAACTCTGACTAGATTTGGCAGTGAAAATACTTCAAGTTTGCTTAAATGGACACACTTTAACAGTAAATCTTGTATTTTGTTTTAATTTTAGTGTGTATAAAAATCTCCAAAATGCAATGGCACCAGAAATTGTGCAACAAAGGAAGTTCCAAAGCATTCATAATACATACATCTATAGTCTTAAAACTGTCCAACATAATATCTAACAGCATCCTCAACATTCATATCCTAATTGGAGGAAATCTAGATAGAAACTTCAAATAATAGATAAATTTTCCTCGCTTACAAAATGTCTCGTCCTACAACCAAACAACAATTAACGAAAGACCTCACCAAGATCATAAGTTACCAATTGAAGAAGATTCAAGTTCTGATCTCTCGTCCCAGCCAATCCAAAGCAGGATATGCAAAATAGAGCACCAAGAAAGCTGGGAGTGCAAAAATAATTGTGATTACCAAGTACAGCAT
The DNA here is from genome assembly GCA_034814905.1 of Penstemon davidsonii. NCBI lineage: Eukaryota > Viridiplantae > Streptophyta > Magnoliopsida > Lamiales > Plantaginaceae > Penstemon > Penstemon davidsonii. The sequence continues at coordinate 19,937,120 of JAYDYQ010002685.1, forward strand.
CAAGATTGCAGCACTAGTAGGCAGTGCAAATACGATGATAAGAAGTAGGATAACCAATGGAAACTTGGCTGTCATGCGAATGAAAAGATCAAGGGATTTGTGTAAGGACATCTGAGTCCTCTCAGTACCGATGTTATCATTGTTCCAGTTACGACTATTGCTAGACATTGTACGACCAAGACGATGAATCCTCCTATGAGTGGTAGGATTCACGGAGAAATTCCCAACAACAGATGTGCACCTTGGTGACCATACTTGTTGATCTCTGCAGATTGAGGGAGGAGACTTAACTCTGTCACCGTTCCTGCTCTCGACCATCCACAAAAGGAAGAAATTCTTGCTAGGAAATCTAAGATTACCCTTGTAAACCAATCGAAATGTCAACAAATTGCACCACGGACAGGAAACAAAAAAAGGGATGTGGATCTGTTGATTTGAAAACTTCAGAGCAGCCCACCGAAGGCCTAAGACACAATTCTTGCATATTGTGTGGCCACACCATAAGACATAGGGAACATTCTCAACAATGTTAAATGATTCCCAGCATATTGGGCATTCCAGTCCTTCATCTGTGCTAGCATTGGAAGAGGTCTCATCATCTGAAGAATCATGGCAATGTCTACCTACCTCAGTGTTGTTTTTCTTTGGCCCAAAGCCTGCAATGGAATGTGATATAGATCTCCACATCACGACAGAGATCAGCGTAAACGGCTATCACAAAGTTATAGAGCAAGCACCATAATCAGGAACCTCAGAGATACACTTGCGCAATCCATGCTTCAATCATTAGAGGCCTTTCACCAGAATCTATACCTAAATCAAAAAGGCAGGGGGCAAGAAAGTTGGTTAACCAACCATATCATTTAGAAAATTAGTATACCTACTGAAAAATAACAACGTATTCAAATGTTCAATTCATCTAACAAGAAAGTTTCTACGCATGACTTCAAATATACAATCCATAACTATCTTCAATCTGAAATATTGGCTACCTCCATAAGATCATGAAACAACATGAATTAACAGTTTCTAAAGATATTGCAAAACTTATCTCCCACAGATTTTCCACTCTGCCATATGATGTATGTGTCTAAAGACAACACGAGGTGAAAATGTAAATGAGGGCAGAGTGCAAGAGAATATCATAAGTGGCATTATATACACATGATCAAAGAAAAGTCTTCTGCCAAACCACAGTACTATCATTGAAAAAACAGCACAATGAAAAATATCTGCTACTCTCTCCTTTCAGTTTCCCTCGTTCTATGGAGATTAAAAGTTATCGGGCTCGCTTCTACATTTCGCACTTTCTATATATGACATTATTTCAGAGTCCATGTTTGAATGGCAAGACATCGAATACACTAATTTCTTCACTCCAAAGTAAACAAAGGGACATCATTGACTACAGATTCCAACTTTTTAGTTATTTATCACAACCAAATCAATGAACAAAAGGAAATGAAGTATCAAAAGGCCCTTTTGCCTCGTTTGGATCTATTATGACCTGGTATTTGCTGCCAAACGCTTTAAACCGAATCAAATGAGCCCAACATTTGAGACCGCATAGAATTATGTTTTGACCAATATCTATCCCTACCCCCAATATATAATACTATATCATAAACTTTGAACAAACATGATTAACACCTATTCACCTACTTTTCAGCACAATACCCCAGCATCAAACTACATCTCTCATTTTCAAACCGCACAAACTTTTCTTAACATTATTTTACAATTTGAAAATTTCAAACCAAATACATCCAAGACTTGTTAAAAATGTTTGGCACAAAACTATTGAGGGGAATCTTGAGAGTACCAAATCAAATCACGAAACATTGAAACCAGACCAAAATACATCTAAACAGATCCTTTCTTTCCGGGAAAACACAAATGTGAATTTCCAACTAGGAATTTTCCTAAACATAAATATTGTAATCTATCATATCTTTAACATCGATTTAGAAACATATTGACACGATTAAGCCCTCACGGTCTTTTTATAACTAGTTTTCCAAATAGAAAGCCGACAACCACTCATAGTTTAAAAAAAAACAGCAATCCGGTAATAATAGCAGCCAAACATTTTCCAGAATTAAACAGATCATATCGCAATTAGCTTGTTCGTCCTAAATACCGAATATCTCACCCTAATCATAATAGCATCCAGCCATACGAAGATCATATGTGACCGACAAAAAAATTGATATTGCAGTATCACAATGCATGATCACGAGCCAAAAAGAAATTGCACAAATTCCTTAATTACATTATCAGAATGCATGATCATTGCATAAAATGCTAAAAAATCAATTATTTATGAAAATCCGAATTCAGAGTGCATTTACAATTAACAATGCTATAACAAATTATTTCCTACATTATAACATGTAACACAATATTCTACCTCTAATCGGCTTGCATGAAAATGTTTAGATGGTTGAGAAACTTACTGGATTGTGAAATAAATAGAGTAATTCGTATTTTCTGGGAGAATCAAATTGGGAAAAAGAGATCAGAAGAAAGAGAAATGAGTTTCTTTTCTCCTCTCTCTTTTTCTCCCTGTCCTTCGTTATTTTTGAGAGATATTTCTGAAGAATAGCAATAGTATAGCAATTAATGAGAAGAAACGCTGTCGTCCTGTTTGTTAAGATTTTAACGGCTGGGAATTATTGCTTGGGCCATAAAAGCCCTAAGAGGGTCAATTAATACAGGTCCCTTCTAAGCTAAAGTTGGACCCTGCAGCCCAAAATGTTTACCTTTCTTAGGTTTTTTTTAAGAGATGTCAATATCTGTCAACGAATTGGATTCAAGTCGAATTAGATCTTAACTAAATTTGACTTTATTAATATTAGATCAAATTTGCTTGGATCTAGTTGGTTCATATTATTTTTTTACCGGATCCTATAAAATCTTTAGTTTAAAAATTCTCTTCAATATTTTTTATAGGAGCACATGTTTAATTTTTAACGTTATAATTTTAGTCAATATAGCTCAAGCGTTCATACATTCTTTATAATTTACTAAGCACGAACATTGAAAAGATTAGCTCTACACATATATATCCTTTTAATTTAAATGATTTAGCATGCATAAAAATGAGATTATAAATAAAATATTAATATATTCATGCCTTATTAGAGTGACGGTAAATATGTTTTAATGTTACTTATCATTTAATGACCAACTCATCCAAAAGCTTAAGCTATTAGAAAAATTAATCGTTTAATATATATCAATTAACACGCCCTCTCACGTGTAGGCGGTATTCATTTTCTCAAGCCTAACACGTGGAATTTAAAAATGGATGACGGAGGGATTCGAACACAAGACAATATATCAATTAACACGCCCTCTCACGTGTAGGCGGTATTCATTTTCTCAAGCCTAACACGTGGAATTTAGAAATGGATGACGGAGGGATTCGAACACAAGACATCTTTGGGTCTAAGACCTAGAACCATATTGAATGACCAACTCATCTAAAAACTTAAGTTGTTAGAAAGATCGAATAATTTAATATATATCACTCAACACTTATAAAATCGTCCCACTAAGGGCATCTCCAGTGATGCCCTCAGTCCAAGTCCAGCTTTCCCTCACTCAGTCCAGCTTCCCCTCAGATTCCAAGTCCAGCTTCACCTTTCCTTTTCATAAGTCATCTCAAATGATTCAATCTATCAATTCCATTTAATTTCAATTCTCATTTTCCTCACTCTCACTTAATAATAATAATAATAGCAATAATAATAAAAATTAAACAATAATAAATAAATAAAATAATAATAAATAACAATAAGATACAATAAATATCGTTTTTAATTTAACGAATCATATGTAAGCTTCATTAAGTTCTTTTAAGGTTTCGTTTTTATTAATTAAATTAAATTTGAGTTTCTAATAATTAACTTTTTAAAAGGATTATAAAATTGGTACACAATAATACAACAATTAAATACTTGATTGACATGATTTGGGAATAATAAAAATAATTTAATATTGACATTAACTTTTTCAAAATAATACACAAATTTAAGGATTTTTTTTTAAATTAAAACAAAATAAATTAAATTTGAGTTTATTAAATAAGAGTTACATTTTTATACTAAAATTAACTTTTTAAAAATAGTACACAAATTAAATAAAACTAAGATTAAATAAGAGTTAAATTTTATTTAATAAGGTATTTTAGAGAATTTTTTTTTAAATTAAAAGGGTTTTTATTAAATAAAATAAATAAAAACAAAAATTAAAAAAAAAAAAAGAAAATCTGCTGCTGGGCTGGCGAGTGCAACGCACTCGCCTGCCCAGCGAGTGATCCACCGAGAGCTGTGAGGCAAGGCATTGTTGCCTTGCCTCACCGCTCAAGCGGTGGGTGAATAAGATTGAGGGGATTTTGCATTTTTGAACCCTTGAATCAAAAAAGTTCATTTTTTCACCCCCCTAAGTCCAAGTCCAACCTCCCCTCTAAACATAGGAGATGCCCTAACAGCCAACATGTGGGATCAATCATGTTAGAATCTTGCTTTGTTTGAAATAGGTCGAATTAAAATCCGAATTTAGTCGCCTCTTCTCCAATTCAGCAATTCTATGACGACGTATGGATTTGGATCCCATGAAGAGGACAATATTTAGATGATGTAGGGTAGGGCATCAAGCTAAGGCCTAAGGGTGTGGGGTATAAAATTTGGAGTATTTTTCTTGTAAATAAATAAATATATAAATAAATTGTATTGCTGAATTTTTGACAATTGAAATAGAAATCTAGATTCATTTATTTTAAGAGCGTGCAATTAATATATTTTTTGATCTATTAGACTTTGTATTTAAAGCTCGGACCGAAGAGTGCAAAGGGTATAGGTCCTCCCCAGTGTGATGTCTCCAGTAGGATTCAAACTTGAGTCTCTCCTCTGGGGGTCGCAAGTCACTACCACTTGGCCCAACCACTTTGGGTTCGTGCAATTAATATATGCAAATAAATTTTTTTAATAAATTAAACAAAAGAATAGTTGATATAAATCAAATCGTACCACACGACTAAGCGCATCCAAATTAATGGCAAGAAAAAAATGACAATTACAAACACTAGCCAAATAATTCTTGATCTAGCTATAGAGAAAAATCATATCAGAATTAGTTGATTTATTTCTTCAAGAAATCTCCAGCCATTTTCATGTAATTCCCTACCCCACCGCTTTCACCGTCAGATTTTTTTCCATGTTCCCCCGATGTTTGATCATGTGGTGCTGTGGATGATGTAGTGTGTCCGTACTGGCGGAGATAGTCCTCAGCCTTGTCCACGTACTTTCCGATTCCTTGGTTGTCATCTAGTTTACCATACTCGGAGGCAGCATTGAGGAGATCCGCGGTGGCTCCAGCGAGTTTGTTTTTGTCGTACTTTTCTGGTTCATTGCGGAAGTGGGCTTGGGCCGCGTCCGCGACAACCTTGGCGCTGTTGAGTAGTTCGGAGTTGGAAGGTTTGTGTTCGGCGGGGGGTAATTTGTTTGGCTGATCAATGGGCTTAGTTTCATCATCATCACTCTTTTTTAAATTGGATAAGAAATCCATTGCATGTGCAAATTAGCTACTGACTGGGAATTGAACTATTGGAAGGAAGAAATTATAATATAAATATGGAAGGGGTGATGGAGTTTTCGTGATGGAGCTGGTTTTGTGAGGAGAAATTTGAGGAGTGCCCATGATTAAATAATTAGTAGACTTGTTTTTCTTTTTTCCTAATAATAATTATTACACTTTGGTTTAAGTTTTTTTTTTAAAAATATTTTGCACTTTTGGTTTTTTTGCCCTCATTTTCATTCAACTTTTGAGAAATCAAAAGTAAAACTACAATTTTGTCATTCTTCATTATATGCAATATATTCACTAAGAAGAGGGTTGATAATAATTTCAGATTAACGATGAGCCAAGCTATGAGCCCTTAATTAGATGTAGTGTTGTCGTGTCCATTTCATTTCATTGAATGTGATAATGCTTTTAAAAAATTGTCATACTTTTAACCAGGTCTTTATGTTTCCTTTTAACTATCCATAAAAGAGTTCATACGAGTATTATATATATCCATTCTATATAATGTTTTTGGTCGTTTAAATTATATCCAATAAAAAAATGTTGACTATAATCTAATTAAGCATATATGTAGACTCTTTCTGAAATATCTTATGAGTTCCAAAAATGAATGTCATGATGTCAATAGAATGACAACATTATTATGACCCAGTCTCAGACTTTTGACCACCATAAATTGGAATACGGATTGCATAATTCACACACACACACACACATGAACTTTCAAAAGAGAAAGAAAAGAGTGTGAAATGACAAGGTCACCCCCAAAGGAGTGCATCATGAGAACACAGGTGGATTCAAAGGTTGGCAATGGCAGCAACAAATAATTACTAATAAATTGATGCACTTGTGTTCTCAGGTCACCCCTTTGGAGCTCCCCTTGTTTGCTTTTTGGTCCATTTAATTTACTCTTTTATACTATATATAATAATAATATTCATTCATGCTTTTTGGTACCATACAATTACTCTCATATTTTTCAATTTTCTGTAAATTATATACTTGAACTATATATATATGTATGCTTATCTATGCTATGTATGTGCACATCGAAATATTCTCCCTCTCCACAAATCATGCTTGGTCAATTGGCAACCACACCCCACAAGTTATAAATTTGGCAACTTTGACCATTTTTCTGCCAAAAAGACTTGGATACCTTTATTTTTCTAATCATAATAATATTACAAGGTTTTCTTGTACTGAACTAAAATTTAAATGTCTAAACTAATTTTCGTTGGATTAAGCTCTTTCACCATTTTCTTTTTTGGGATTAAGCAAAATTGGAATTTTCGTGGCTACCCTGTGAGGTAGCCACCACCCGCCATGTTAGGGGGGGTATAGGGACACTTTTTATACAAAAGTGTCCCTATACACCCCCTATAATGGCAGATGGTGGCTACCCAGAGGGTAGCCACGAAAAAACCAGCAAAATTAATTAAAATAGAAGTAAAAGAAAAATTAAAAAGAGGTCCGGACACGTGGTCAAGACAAGACTGTAACCACATGGTCCAGGAGTACGTCTTGGACCTGGCCTAGTCGAGTCTACCTTGCCTGAAAAGAAAACCCCTGTTAATTATAGTTGTTTAAACCCACCAAAACAACACAGTGCAGTAGGCAATTGCAATGGAAATGGAAATGGAAATGGAAAACAACGGCGTTGCGGTAGCAATCGAAATGAAAGAGAAGGACTTATTCAAAGCTGCGGAATCTGGGGATTCTTCGCTCTTCAAATCGCTCTCTGAAGAACAACTTCTCAAAGCCCTCTCTCTCCGGAATGAAGACGGCCGCTCCCTCCTGCACGTCGCCGTTTCGTCTTCCCAAACCGAGGTCCATCCATTTCTTCATTTAATTTAATTATAATTATTAAGTTATGTAATTCTTTTTTTGTTCCGTTGCTTCTAAAGTACTAGCTTTAAAGCTCATGGTACAACATTTTCGGTATCATTATTCTTCATTGAAACTTGTATTATGTATCTGGTGTGATTAATTTATATATATTAGTTTAGAGTGTATTTGGATTGAGGGATACAAAATAACAATTCAGTAAAATTTGTTTGGTTAAATATGAATCCGTACATAGCATTAGACACCTAATCGTGGCTACTTAATCGGTTTAGCAAGCAGTGTTGTTTATCAAGTAGCAAAAGGTCCAACAGATGGTGGCAATCGGTAAAAAACTCATGGAGTGTCTTTGCTTAATTTGGATATCGAGATTGAAAATGATTCCACTTTGAATCTTTCTTAAAGTAGGGTTTTAAAGCAACAATTGATGTACTTTTTTCTGAGGTGATTGTGTGATCTTTCTTTACAATCAATGTCTTGGATTTATTTAGGTGGTGGAAATACTATCAAATGCAAACCCATCAGTTATTAACAGTTCCGATGAAGAAGGTTGGGCACCACTACATTCTGCAGTGAGCAGCGGCAATCTTAAAATTGTAGAGATTTTACTCAACAAAGGTTAGTGCTTGTTTATTACATAAATACATATGTTAAATGTTGACTTGAAGGGGGCATGCATGGCTAAGGATAATTAAGCATGCAACTTTTAGCTCTTTATAGATAAAATTCAGAGACTATGATGTCATGGATGACACTGTTTCATATCATTCTCTAATGTTCTCTAGACGTGAAGAAGCTTGCATCATTGCATGGCTAAATCCTTGGCCCTGCATGGGTACCATTGTAGCCCAACTGCAATCTATCTGTGCATGAATGCCTCGTGTTGGCTAAATTGAAGTCAACATTTAACAACATGATTTTGTGCCTTTTGTTCAGAATATGCTTAAGCATTTGTATTTGAGTTCTATCAGAGCAGAGTGTAAAATCCATAGACGTCTATTTAGAATATATGAAGACAAATAGGATGTGTTAATCAGGAGAAAAGTGGCTAGAATGGAAAAGAAGTTCTACGCATCTAATATGACAATGACTTCTGAAATTACTATAGGATAAAAAAATTGTTTTACATTGTACTGTTGATATCATGAGTCTGACTCCACTTAGTTCTGGAAGATCATAAATTTTTGCCCTCAGATGATTTGCTTTTAATAATTTATAATTAAACTATTTGCCAGACTTACAAGCCAGCAAACTTGAATGATTTTGAAGAACTATGGAATCTACTCATTATTTTTCACTTATATATCAATTTTGAATTATATGGTTTAAAATGTTTCCTTGTCATCTTCTATAGATTACGTTGGAAGGTGTCCTATAACACAAGAGCCTTCTTATAATGTTAATATCACTTCTCTGAACAAGGGAGTTTCTAAATTTTTTGTGTATTTCATAAGTTTTAGGGTATTTGTTCTCAACTTTGAAATGAAATGCCGATGCACAGGTGGAGACGTTAATTTGAAAAATGATGGTGGCCGCACGGCACTTCACTATGCTGCTAGCAAGGGTCGCTTGAGAATAGCTGAGGTTCTGGTTTCACATGGTGCAAAGCTCAATGCGAAGGACAAGATTGGATACACCCCACTGCATCGTGCAGCAAGCACGGGTAATGCAGAGTTGTGTAATTTCTTGATTGAGGAAGGAGCAGAAGTTGATGATGTGGATAAAGCAGGAAAAACTCCACTTATGACTGCTGTAGAAGGTCACAACAAAGATGTAGCTCTTCTTCTTATAAGACATGGAGCTGATGTGGATGCAACTGACAAAGAAGGATACAACGTCCTTGGTCGAGCCTCACATGATCTACGACCAATTTTAATTGATGCTGCTAAGGCTATGCTGGAGGACTAAAACATGAATTGTGAACGGTTGTACTCTTATGTTTTGAGGTTACTTATATATAGTTTTGGGACTCCTCTTTACTTTCTGAATGTCTCACAGAAATTGTTCAGATAAACAATTGGATAAAATCTCATAAAATCAGAAGAGAGATTCACAGTATCCGAACAAAAAATTGAGACCGGTCTATTTTATTTACAGTAAGTAGTAACTTCTTTTTAGTCCTAGTTCAGTAACAAATAAATGGAACCAGTTTACCATATAGGTATTTTCATGGTAGCTTAAAAAGCTCATGAAATGACCTATGAACTATAGTTAGGCATGGTGCAAAAATCGTTTGGTATTTAACGTGTACAAGCATATTCCAAAATTTTGTTTGGAAATGCAGAAGAATATTCGGCTAAATATGCTCTTACGAACATAAACTTTGTAAAAGTAATCCTAATGACACTTTTGATCAAGTGTTGCCACATCATAATTAAATATACTTATATATAGGGCCCTTGTGCATTTTTTTTTGGTAAATATAAATAGGCCCTTGTACGTGCAATGGTAACTGAATTATTGAATGGCTAGTGATGGATACATTAAGCTCAAAGCACTAATTAAAGAGCATACATTAGTAATGATAATTTGATAAATAAGAACTTCGAAAGAAGACTCATTCTTAAGTAAATTATAATTTGTTTGCTACGAGGGATCAAAGTATTTGCAAGTTGTGAGCATATAAAAATATTATTTTAGTTCAAAGTATGAAACCAACCTTTTTCTTTCTGCATGAGTGTTTGATTAACATGGACTTCAAATAGAACAATATCAACTTGTTTATTTTGTTTCAATCTGAAATTAAATCAAACTAAATCAAACGGAACATAAGTTATTCTCAAAATTTATTCACAATAAAATGCACACGGTATATTATTATATAACTGACAACCAAGGTGGTTGGACCTAGTAGTAGCGGCTTGGGACCTCAGGGACGAAACTCAAGTTTGAATTCTACTGTAGACACCACACTAGGAAATATTCATACATTATTTTTCGGTCCGAACTGTAAATATACAGTTTAGTATATATTATAAAAAAAATGTATATATTTATATAAAATTGAAATAACTCCAATAAAATCACAGTAAAGGATTATTCGTTATAAGCGCCACCCATGCTGAAAATTGGTAAGTTTGTATTAAATTGTCAGATACTTAAAAAGACGCAAGAAATTAGGAAGAAGAATAAAACTAAGTTGGAATTTTCCCAAAAATAAGAAGGAGGAATTTGGATTGGTTTAAAATTCTATAAGGGGTGAAAGTGAAATACATTAAAATGTGGAGGGGCAATTTCGACAGTACATGTGAAGGGAAGCAGAAACAGACAACAATCCATCAAATAATGAACAAATAAAAAATTCGAAATTCCACCCCAGACCCGTCGTTAATCTTCTGGCCTACCTTCAACTTATCTCCCTCTCTCTTATTGAAATTCTGTTTCTCTCTCCATAATTAATCCCTAAATATCATCCCCAGGTATTAAGCATTATATTTGTTAATTTATAGATGTATATATGCGGGGTAATATTGAAAGAACTGTGCGTATTGATTCATTGGTGATCTTAACTTTATTTCTCATGTTTTTTGCACATTAGGGTTTTTGATTTATTTATTTATGTATAATATATTCTTCTATTTGGTTTGTTTTATTAATTGGGCAATTTTTTTGGATTTTGATGAATTGGGTGTATGATGTACATCAGCTTGACAGCTTCTAAAGCTAACGGTTTGTGATCAACTGAGGCTAATTGAGCTTAATTTTAGTAGAATTTATCAAGTTAGACGTTTGATTGTAATGTTAATGTTTTTGTCTATTGAAAAAGTTGATAGATTATATCATTTTGTTAATTAAGACTTATACTTTGTTTTTTACCAGGGATTTTAAGTTATTCGTAGAGCTTTGTGTTGGATTTTTGAAGATTGAGACTTCACCATATTCCTTTGAAAATTGGTACTAGCTACTGTGAGGAGGTGCATTTAATGTTGGTTGGAGAATAAGAGGGAGAAAGTTTGATCTTTGGTCATAAAATATGTATAGGGCTGGAGCTGCAACCACTAACCGAGGTGGGTTGCCAACAGATAGTGGAGATTCCGTGGTGACACTAGATCAAGTTCCACGTTGGAGTGAGTCTGAGATTAGATACTCATATGAGAATGAAGATCCTTCTTTTTCGAACTCGTACTTTCCAGACCCTTTGACATCGGCCTCTGAGGGTGAGAGTAGTGGAAATGGGATGGTATCTAGGTTCCCTGTCGATCACGAAATTAACTCAGAGATATACCTATGGAGGGGGAACCCTTGGAATCTTGAGGTGGATGCAGTAGTTAATTCAACAAATGAGGTGAGCAGCTTTCTTCATGCAACGGCAATGAGCTTTAATTATCTGTAGGAAATACATATCACTTCCTCCGTCCCACCAATCTTACTCTCATTTCCTTTTTGGGATGTCTCAATTCAACACTCCCTTTCTTAAAATAGAATTGTTTATCCCAAAACTACCCTCTCACATAAAGTAATGATTTGACATCACTAATCTCAACCACTACTTTTAAGGGCATAAATGTAAAAATACCAAAAACTTCAACTTTTTCAACTCTTGCATAAATCTTTGTGCCAAAAGTAAAGGGAGTAAAAATAATGGGACGGAGGGAGTATGATGGTTTTTCTGACACTTCTGCATCTCTACGCCATGCATGCTTGTTCTTGTAGTAACTTTGGAATAATAATCCTTCATAAGTAAATATGTTTCCTCTTTGCATTCCATCAGATACATAAGAAGACTTGTCGTGATGTTTGTTGGGGTTGTAGGATAACTAGTGATGAATGTTTTTATTGCATGGCCCCTTATTCTTATCATGATAACCTCTGCATTTTCTGGCATATCATCTTAATGTAGTTCTCCCGTTTAATCAGAAGGTATAGAATTATGGCTTTGGGGATACAAGGTTGGGTTGTCTTCATAATTGATTTGATTACTATGCATCAGATTTGTTCTTGAATGCGTCCCATATGTATCTAGGTTACAATTGGTTGTGATTCAAACTGATGTCCCTTTCCATTTTGTTTCAAGCAAACGCCTATAATTTTGTGGAATTTCCCATACTATCGTGCTTCTTATATCTATGAAATAATTAAGTTGGGAATTCTGGTGTGAACCATAAATGAACTTATTGAGCACATATTCTTAAGTTGATTCATAAACGATATTCTGTAAGTAGGTGTTTGCATTCTTAAGTTCCAATTTGCTTGCTTCAGAGATGGATTTTTCTTCTGATACATGTTTTCTGACGATTGACAGAATTTAGATGAAGCGCACAGCAGTCCTGGTTTGCATGCTGCAGCTGGACCTGGTCTTGCAGAAGAATGTGCTACACTGGTGTGCTTAATGACATATTTTATAAATTTGAAAGAAAAATATATTAAATACCCAAATGTGGAGTCTGGTTTGGAAAGTCATGCAACTATATGTTTTATCAGATTTTGAGGATTATGGCATCTTTGAGAATCTGTAGCTCTGTACTACAATGTTACTGATTAAGTAGACTTACATTGTTTGTACTCTAGTACGGTTTGACATGAGCATGAATCTAAGTGCTGGGCATGCAAAATTTATGTCAAGTTCTAGCGTTGTTTGGACCTTGGTCAATTTATTTTTTACCACGTGTATAGGGGCAAGTCACTTGAGCAACACTAGGATGCTTCAAAACTGATTAGATTAACTTAAGATTAAACATTAATATATCTTATAAACTAGAAACGCATATTGCTTTCCTTGTAGGTTTGATATTGGTTTACTGTTAGGGTATTTTGTGAAATGAGAGTCGCTGTCGAGACTAATATCCCACATGGATTGGAAATCAATAATATCTTCACCTTATATGGTCTTGGGCAATCCTCAACTCTTAAGCTAGCTTTTGAGGTGAGTTAGGCCCAAGCCATTTAATGCGGAATTAGCCCAATCCATGAGAAGAAATCTAATAGTCGTGACAGTTTCCTAGTACTCGACGTCATGTTGAGTCTATTTTGTGTCAAATCTGTATACGAGAGCAAAATTCCAGTTGCAGAGTAATGTAGGATTGGCAAATAATGTAGAATTGGAATATGTACAAATTCATGCTGATTCAGTGATTTATCTTCAACTTTGCAGGGTGGGTGCCGAACAGGGATGGCAAAAGTTACTAATGCATATGACCTTCCAGCAAGGTGATTATGTCATTATTTTTTTTGTCAAAAAGCTTATACCATTATTTGGAGAATATGAGGTTGTCCTTGATTTATTTCATGACTCTTTGAAATTCTTGTATATCCGGCATTTTCACTGGTTTATTAATTGAGGCGATGAATCACCTGAATAAACGTGGAAAAATGTTCCAAGAACATTAGTATTTAAGATGGAAGTAAGAAATTGAAGTAATTGTTATAGCATCTCTGGTTTACCAATTGAGGCGCTGAAGTACAGATTAACTTCGAAAAAGGTTCCAAGCGTATTAGTATTTATGATGGAAGTAAGAATATTAAGTAATTGTTATTGCATCTCTATCCAGGTGCACAATATGGAATCAACATTTTTAACTAAACATTGTATGGAGACTTAAATAGGACATTGTTGAGAACTAACCAGTAGGTTGTGGCATGAAGAAATTGAATGTTTAATTGCAGCCGGTTTGTGTCTCTTTTGTATAGAGATTAGAGAGTCACTAACTCATGACTAATTTTAAGTTGGGCACTGCAAACTGGCATTCTTCTTGTTTTATCTCCAGTTGATCATCAGCTTTGTCGTGGTCACACGAGCATACTCATGAAGCCTAATTTCTGAACTTCTTACTCATAGCTGAAGTTTCTTTGTAAGTTGCAGGAGGGTTATTCATACTGTTGGTCCTAAGTATGCTGTTAAATATCATACCGCTGCAGAGAATGCTTTGAGCCATTGCTACCGGTCTTGCCTTGAACTTCTCATTGAAAATGGGCTTCAGAGGTGGTTAAATAGCCAGACATGGCATCTAGTTATTTATTCTTCCTTATGTCATGGATTTATGTGTAAATTTTTGGATTAAGCCCTTTTTAAAATGTGAATGTAGCATTGCTGTGGGCTGCATATATACAGAAGCCAAAAATTATCCACGAGAACCAGCTGCGCATGTGGCAATACGTGAGAAATTCTTACTTTCAGCTGTGCAATTGTGTTTCCTTGATTTGTGGCTGTCTGTAACTTTCTGAAGTCACAATATGATACGCCTTAGTGAAAACTTGGTCTATTAGCACCTTCTTCTTTTTTCGTTTCTCATAAATGACAAGTTTGCCTGTGCATGTCTTTAAGTCTAACTCATGTTTGTGATGCTTGCACCGTTCTTTTTACTTATTTTGTTCCTTGCCTTGAAATCCAACTTTGTTTTATTTGGTTAGGAACTGTAAGACGATTTCTGGAGAAACAAAAGGATAAAATACATGCAGTTGTATTTTGTACTACAACTGCACCTGATACAGAGATATATAAAAGGTTTGTTTGCTATGTTTAGATCTAAAAACGCATATGCATGTGTAATTACCCGAACATTTTGTATTATTAAGATCGGAGTTTGACGCCAGTATATTGTTTCTCTTTCTCATTATAGATTGCTTCCACTTTACTTTCCACGGGATAAACATGAGGAAGAGGTAGCTATTTTGAAGCTTCCTGCTGATGTTGGGGATGAAAATGGTGAAACTGTGATAGATGATCGCAAGATTAGAATAAAGCCGTTACCCAACTTGAAGAAGACTGCTCCAAGAACTCCCCAAATCTCTACTGATCTTCCAGTCAGTGATATAGGACTGGCTAGAAGGTTAGTCACTCACAATACTATTCCAACCTCTTTGGTCTGTATTTTTACGTCTCCGAGCCCTCTATGGTTAGCATAGTGTGTATGTTCAGTTGACGGAGTATTTTATGGGAACTTTTTTTTTTTTTACTGTGGTTGCTTATGAGCACATCTTCATCTTTTGTGTCTAGTAAAATACTATCACTTGGTTTGTTTCTCTGCTAAATAAATTTTTCACAGTCATGACATGAAGACTGCAAGATTGTATTACGATCTTACTGAATGTAGAGAAGCTGCTTATGATTCTTTTGATGCTTTTAGTCTTGTAGAGCAATGCTTTCATTGTTGTCCTATATGAGAATGGGGATATAATGTCTTTCGGAAGAAACAAAACTATATTGACATGCTACAGATTGCATCTAGCTTTTAGATGTCTCTCAGTTGTGATATCTTCCAAATCGTATTCCTGGGCTTCACATGAACTTGTGTCAATATAACTCCGAAATTTCCTTGATTTTAGGGCCCTCCATTTAGTATATTCTACTATAGCAGTCTATTTGTATATTTCAATGGTTTAGATGCATACCTCTTGCTAATTTAATTCCACATGGTCAAGAACTAGTTATATGCTCTACTTGCTTCTAATCCATATGCTTTGCACTTACAGGAACTCATCGTACTTAGATTCATATTTGGATCCTGCTTTTATGTCCTTGATTAAAGATCCAGATCAGAGACGCAGAGAACAGTGGGAAAAAGCGGCTCAGGCACGTAGTGGTTTTAATTGTGCTAAGATGCTTGGATATGGTGATATTGGGGGTCCTCCTTTATCTGCTGCTGAAGAATATTCTCTTCATTCTAGATATCTAGCTAAAGCAAATTCACTTAATCTTTCTGAAATTGCTGAAATGAAGATAGTGTAAGCAATTATGAACTATAGATATGCACATGAATGATGATAATATATCGGCTTTCAATCTTGACTCTTTAGTTATAATGCCAATTTCAGTTACCGGGGTGGGGTTGATAGTGAAGGTCGGCCAGTGATGGTGGTTGTTGGAGCACATTTTCTTCTGAGATGTCTTGATCTAGAGCGATTTGTGTTGTATGTAGTAAAGGTGAACACTGTTACAGCTTTTTACAATCAGTCGATTTACTAATGTTATCTAAAATTTCATGGTTTCCTTGAACCTATGCTTATTTCTTGCAGTCGATAATTATATTTTGTATTGCATTTTCAGGAGTTTGAGCCATTGATACAGAAGCCTTATACGATTGTTTATTTCCATTCCGCTGCATCCTTACAGATGTGTGTATTTTCTCCTTTACAGCCTTTGGTCTTGCCTTCATTTTTTCTTATTGCCCAAATTGAGTTATTGCTTAGTTAATCTGGAAATCACTGTTTTGCTTCAACTCCATTTGTGCAATTAATGGTGTAACTGCTAGTTAAGGTATAACGGAAAAATTGGATTTGGCAGGCAACCAGATTTGGGATGGATGAAAAGATTAGAGCAAATACTTGGTCGGAAACACCAGCGTAACCTTCATGTATGCGAGTGGGATTCTTTTTTTTCTAACAAAGATTTTGTATGACTTATTATTAACTTATTATATCTGCTGTTATGTATGGTGTAGGCAATATATGTTCTCCATCCAACCTTTGGGCTGAAAGCTTCAATATTTGCAATGCAACTATTTGTAGATAATGTGGTATGTTGTTCTAAACCTTTACTTTCCATAAACATGTAGTTCCTTATCTGAAGCTCGTAAATTTGCAAATTGATGTTCAGGTGTGGAATAAGGTTGTCTACGTTGACCGTCTTCTTCAGCTATTCAAATATGTTCCACGCGAGCAATTAACCATTCCAGATTTTGTATTTCAGTGAGTTTTCTTGTATGTCGTCTTTGAGTAATCATTTCCTCAGATGATTTCATTTAGTGACTATTTTAATGAAATGCAGGCATGATTTAGAAGTGAATGGAGGGAAGGGCGTTATCGTGGATCCAAGAACTAAATATGTGTACCAGCGACCGTAAACATATACCGTATTGTTTTGCCTCCAACATATTGTGATTCTTTGTCTTTTACATTCAATTTATGGGTCTCAGGTTGTAATGAGTTATGTTGTGTATTAGTCTCTTAATTTTTTTTTTAATTTTTTTTTAGCAATTAACTTTTGTGTTGTGTATTATATGAAAGATCAGACACTTTCAAATAAAGGTAATAAGGTATCATTCTTTTCTTCAATATTCTGTGCCGCAATTTATATAACCTGCAGTCTCTGCATGAACATGAACAGCGTTGCGATCCACAGGATATATGAGAAAGATGAGTTCATAGTTTATGCTTCTATCTTCTCATCACCTTTAATACAAGATCTGATGTTTTATCATATTTTGGTGTTGCAGTTGATTATTTTAACTAAATTATAAACATAATCAATCATTGAACTATAAAAAATTGCAAACTTTTGCCAATTATCCTAATTATATCAATGGACTAAATTTATATTTTCTTAGAATGTTTAGGCTAATCAAATATATTAAAACTTTTTAAGAGTGTTTAGAAAAATAAGTAGAAAATTCGATTTTTTTAAATTACATAAAACAGAAGTTGCTCTGTATTTTTGTTTCAATTAAATAAAAACGAAAATTTCTCAGATATTTAAGTTAAAACATATTCAATATTTAATCTTTGATTACATCACTTTCCACGTGTGAAACAAAATATTAAAGGACTCACCTTTTGTTTTGGTGGGATTATGACGTAAGCAATTTTACTCCATTTTTCTTTAATCCGACGACTTCACGGTATTGTCAGTGCCAAGTTATCTTTTCCGTTGAAATTAATGGATGAGACAATTTCTTTTAATTTTAGGACTAGATTTGTTCTTTCGTAACAAGCGATATCAAAGTCAGATGGTGAAAAATACAATTTTTACTTTCAGAGTAGCTAGCTAAATTAAAAGAAAAAAAATTACAGGCTTACAGGAGCATGATTTAAGTGAAAGGCCAGCACAATTTTACAATTGCGGAGGCAGTCATTCACTAATTCACCTCAGCGGAAACACAAATTCATGTAATGATGCCACCAAATCTCTCCTCTGGGCTACTCAAAAAAAGATTCTACATACTATATAAGCTGCAATAAAATGGCTTATTAAGTTGTATCAAAATCAAAGCTACAATGAGGCTTTACATGCCACTTTTCAAAGCTTGTACAACCATAAGAGCACTCACCTTACTCCACGCACGTCTCACTGTATGGGGCCTCCAAAAGGACCCACTTGCATCAACGAAGCTCATTGAGTCATATTCACAAATGGGTTGCCTTCAATCTGCAAGACTAATTTTTGACACCTTTCCAAACCCAGATTCCTTCATGTGGGGTGTGCTGATTAAGTGTTACGTGTGGAATGGTAGGTTTCAAGAAGCCATTTTTATGTACCAAGCGTTGTTGCAGGGCTTAGCTGAGTTGAACAGGTTTATCTTCCCTTCGGTTTTAAGGGCTTGTTCTGCAATTAATGATCTTGGAACTGGGAAAAAGGTTCATTCCAGGATTGTTAAATCTGGGTTTGAGTCTGATCCAATAGTTGAGACCTCTTTGTTGAGTATGTATGGTGAAATGAGGTGTTTGTATAATGCTCGAACGATATTCAATGAAATGTCGATTAGGGACGTGGTTTCGTGGAGTTCGGTGATATCTACTTATGTTCAAAATGAGCAGGCAAGTGAAGGATTGGAAATTTTTAGGGAAATGGTGAAGGAAGGTGTGGAAATTGATTCTGTTACTATGCTTAGTATTGCTGAGGCATGTGGTGAGTTGGGATTAGGTAGAGTTGGAAAATCAGCTCATGGTTATGCAGTGAGAAGGAATATGGGAAGTGATCATGAAGCATTAGGGAGTTCTCTTGTTGCAATGTATGGAAAATTTGGTGATTTGTGTATTGCCGAAAGGCTAGTCTATAACAGTGTAAATCAGAGTGTTAATTTGTGGACAGCTATGATTTCGTGCTGTAATCAAAATGGACATTATTTAGAAGCATTAAAGACATTTGTTAAAATGCTAGAGCGTAAAGTAGAAACTAACAGTGTTACTTTGATGAATGTTATATGTTCTTGTGCTAGATTGGGATTGTTAAGAGAAGGGCAATCTATTCATGGATATGTTATTAGGAATAATGTTGACCTTGATGGAGATTTTTTAAGGTCGTCTTTGATTGATTTGTACGCTAATTGTTGGAAGTTAAGATATAGCCGCGCGGTCTTTGATACTACTAAAGAAAAGCATATCGTATCTTGGAATATTCTCATATCAGGTTATACTCGGGAACAAATGGCGGATGAGGCTCTATCACTCTTCGTACAAATGCTGGTTCTAGGAATATTCCCAGATTCCTTCGCCTTGTCCAGTGCTCTATCAGCCTGTGGAATGATTTGGCTTTCGGAACTGGGATGTCAAATACATGGCCTTATTATTAAAACATATATCCCGAACGAGTTTGTGCAAAATGCCTTAATCGATATGTATTCCAAATGTGGATTTATAAATTCAGCGTCCAGTATATTCCATGGCATCCAAGAAAAAAGTGTTGTGACATGGAATTCTATGATTTGTGGATTATCTCAAAACGGTTATTCAAAAGAAGCTATTCGTCTTTTTGATGAAATGTACAGAAATGATCTTGAAATGGATGAAGTAACCTTTTTGAGTGTAATTCAAGCTTGCTCAAATCAAGGTCTTATAGATAAAGGGAAATGGATTCACCATAAGTTGATTGCTTTTGGTGCAAGTAAAGACTTGTATATAGATACGGCTCTGACAAATATGTATGCAAGATGTGGAGACCTTGACATGGCTCGTAGAGTTTTTGATAGCATGAAAGAACGGAGTATTGTAACATGGAGTGCAATTATAGGAGGTTATGCAATGCATGGTCGTGTTGATGAATCGCTCTCTCTTTTTAATAAAATGGTTAAGTTAGGTATAAAACCAAATGATATTTGTTTTATGAATATCTTATCAGCTTGTAGTCATGCTGGATATGTCGAAAAAGGGAAGTTCTATTTTAATTCGATGGTAAGAGATTTTGGAATTATCCCGAATTCTGAGCATTATGCGTGTTTGGTTGATCTGCTGAGTCGAGCTGGGGAACTAAATGAAGCTTATGAGGTTATAAATTCAATGCCGTTTTCTGCAGATGCAAGTATTTGGAGTGCTTTGGTGAATGGATGTAGAATACATCAGAGAATGGACTTTTTGAAAAGCATTGAAAGAGATCTTGTTAATATGAATGCAGATGATTCTGGATATTATACACTGTTGGGTAATTTATATGCAGAAGGAGGGAAATGGGAAGAGGTTAGGATGGTGAAATCAAAGATGAAAAGTATAGGTATGAAGAAGGTACATGGGTATAGTATGATTGAGATTGACTAGAATTTGTAGACTTGGAGAATGTACATTTTATCTGCAAACATCAACATGTTGCTCAATTTGAGTCAAGATTATGTTGTTCCTCATTTCAAGCCAAAATTTTATATAAATTATTAGGGATAAAAGAACCCTTTGCCAAAGTTTACAAAAAACAAATATCAATAGTTTACAGTATCTAAATGAAAACTACTTGATATTCAAAATCTACAAGAAAGATAAAATGATATACACCTTGAGATATTCTTTTTTGTAGCCCAGGACTTCATAGATTGTCTTCTTCGTTGATTCCCACCATATTAATCGGTATCTTGAGCTTCAAAATTACCAAATAATGATCCCACAGTCGAGCTGTTTAATCTAAGTTACTCCCATTCCCATAGACGAGCTCAGACAATATACCCCGATGAACGTTGTTATTAGGCAATTACATAGAATCACCTTTTACGGGTAATGGTTATTTCAAATGGATACAGAACGCGATTAACCAAATGATGGAACCCTTTCAGAATACATCTCGTTGATATATAAATTCACCTGACTACATCCTTTAGATTTCCTCAAACGCCTTTTCTCTATAAAACCTCTCAATTCACTGGCATGGCTCAATTTTCCATTACAAACATTTAAGTTAGACATAAGCAAATAATGCCCTGCATCATTTGGGTGAAGTTGAATCATCTTTCTTACAGCCACATCCCCCAGATCAAATCTTGAATGCATATTGCATCCATGAAGAAAAGCTCCAAAAACACTACAATTTGGTTCAACTGGCATTTTCTCAATAAACTCCCAAGCTTCCTCCAACTGTCCAAAACGAGCCAATAAATCAACCATACATACATAGTGTCTCATAGAAGGAACAAAATTGTATGACCGACACATCATATCAAAATGTCTCCACCCCTCTTCTATCCTCCCAGTATGGCTACAAGCAGATAGTATTACCGTAAAAACAATGTCACTTGGCTCCATGTTTTTCTCCTTTAGCATGTCGTTAAAAAGTTCAAAGCACTTACTTGAGTCCCCTTGCTTTCCATAACCTCCAATCATCGCATTCCATGTAACTTTGTTCTTCTCTGCCATCCCATCAAAAACATTGTGAGCAGATTCTGCATCACCACATTTGGCGTATAAATTCAAAAGTGCAGTACCAATATAGACATTATTCGACCCCAAAAAGCCTTCTCTGATAGAGTAAGCATGAAGAGAAGAGCCCAAGTTTATATCTCCAAGTGAAGCACAAGCAGAGAGGACAGCCACTACAGTCACTGGATCAGGTTGAAAACAGTTCAATCTCATGCAATTGAACAATCTCAGAGCTTTGTAAGCAAATCCATTTTGAGAATAACCGCTAATTATTGAGTTCCAAGAAACGACATCCTTTTCTTTCATAAACTCAAATATATAACTTGCTTCTTCTATTCTATGACACTTTGCGTACATGTCAACTAAAGCATTCATCACATTAGCATCATCTTGTCCTCCTTTTATTCCTAGACTATGAACTGATGAACCCAAGTTAAAGTTGCCTGACTGTGCACAGGCTGAAAGTACACTGGCCAATGTCACTGAATTGGGAAAAATGTTCCCGAATTTTTTATCTATGAACAGCAATAAAGCTTCTTCAGCCAAACCACTCTGGGCATACCCTACAATCATTGTTGTCCATGAAAAAAGATGGATAATAGAATACTCATCAAAAATCAATCGTGCATCATGAATGGGACCACATTTGATATACATATCTAGAAAAGTAGTAAACAAGTAAGAATTTACCACAATCCCATTCTTGATCACATTTCCGTGTACCCACTTGCCCTGGTGCAAAGCCCC
This sequence comes from Penstemon davidsonii, assembly GCA_034814905.1. NCBI lineage: Eukaryota > Viridiplantae > Streptophyta > Magnoliopsida > Lamiales > Plantaginaceae > Penstemon > Penstemon davidsonii. Next base: position 19,959,566 of record JAYDYQ010002685.1, read on the forward strand.
GAGTTTTGCACATGCTGTCACTATACTCCCTAAAGTGTAAGTATTTCCTTCAACCAAACAATCCCTCATACGGTTAAACAATAACAATCCTTCTTTAGGACAGTTATTCTGAACATAGCCAACAATCATCGAAGTCCAACAGACCACGTTCCTATCCCAAATCCTTTCAAAAACCTTACGAGCAGTGTCAATTTCTCCGCACTTAGCATACATATCAACAAGTCCAGTCAATACAAAGCTATCAGGGTTACCCATTTGTACTATATAACCGTGCAACTTTCTCCCTTCACCAAAATCCCTTAACTCAGTACACGCCTTCAACACAATTGAAAAGACGACATTGTCTAAAACCAAAAATCTCCTCCGCATAAGTTTATAAAACCCAAGAACCTCGTCGTACAAATCATTCATAAAGTACCATCTGATCATCACTTTACATGAATCGAAATCTGGGTTAGGAATTTCATCAAACAGCTGTCGGGCATTCTTAATGTGCCCGAATAAACCATACAAACCGATTAATTTTGATTTTAATAATGGGTCCTCTGTTTCTCCGTTGATAAATAAAAGTGCGTGAATTTTCTGGAGAGATGATAAGGTTCTGCAGAGATTTAACAGACTAAAGTAGGGGTTCGTTGAAATTGATTGGATCGAATCAATTTCAAGAATTGGCGGTGATAGAGAAGTAAAGGTACTGAACTGAAGCTGAGATTTTGAAAGAAGGAAACGAGGGATTTTCCTCTGTAGCAGTGACAATATTTTCATGATATTTCAGTGTCATCTCTGTTTATGAATATTTATTTTGTTGGTTTTCGTTTAATACGAGTAACGAGGTTTACGACTCCCGCCATCTTGCCCCATTTTGGTCATAAAGTGACCGTTATGGAAGTTTCTCTGCGAGGATAAAATTGGAATTTTAATTTTTTTTTATAAGGATAAAAAAAAAAAAAAAACTATCATTCATTCATTTAATGTATCCAAACCAAAAATCTATCTTTCATGAGTTCATCCATTTAATATATCAAGATCCCGAAGAAGCATTGCATTGATGGGTTTGCTGGTGATTATGCATGAAGTGAAAATTAATATGGTTGTTACAACTTACAACACTATTTTGAACCTAATAAGTAATAAGTGGGTTCTTAAGTACTGTTTGGATATAAATGACATTGTCACAAGAAAATTATTATTTTTTTTTTTCAAAAGTTTTGTAGATAAAATATTTTATTTACGGATTCTGAAAATTTGGGAGCATCTGAATAAATATATATCCAATAAAAACAAATGAATGCATATATAAGTATCTTTCGATTTACAAACCTAATATTGAATTTATACAATCAAACTTCTCGTGAATCTGAATTCAAGCAAATCCTGCTTATGCTTAAGTAGGCCAGATTAGAGTCCAGGTCCATAAGAACTATATTTGAATTTCAAGTATAAATATTAATCACATTTGAGGTTGAGCCACGGTCAAATTAGAAGGCCCAATAGGAAGTCTTTGATAAGTGCATTTCCTTTTATTAATAATTATAATTTTTTTCGTAAATTAAATAATGAAGATTCAAAGACGATACCTAATGTTTCTAAATCCGATGAATTTAGGCTTAATTTCAAGAGATCTAAATGTTATCGACAATTTTAAAAATTGTGTTAGTACTCTGTTTCAAACAGTGTCACTTAGGTGCTGTTTTCAAGGACTTAAAAAATTATTTTTCTTTTTTTTTTCATCAAAAGTGCTTATGGTGTGTTTTCAAACTTAACTTATCACTACTAGTTTTTCGACCTTTTTTTTCCCCTTAATTTGCAAAAACTATCCTAAAGCAGTTAATGCAAACATGACTTACTTTCTATTTTCAACTACTTTGAAGTGAATTTTTAAGATTCTTTGGCTTAAGTAAAAGTTAAGCATTTGAAAACACCACCTTAAAACTGACTCATTCTAAGTCGACACATATTTGAATAGTTTTTTAAGACACTATATTTGGCAGACAACTACTAGAATAATAAATCTTTCAATGAGATTTCGTACTTTGAAACCCCAAGAAGCATATATTTGAAAATATGCTACTCAATCCAAAAATCCAATCACATTCCTCAAAGGGTATATAAAGCTTCTATAATCATATCAGAACAATGCTGTGTATATATAGAGGTCAAATCAGGCAACATTATTTCTAAATAACAACATAAAATCACCACAACTCAAATTATGAGCTACAACGACATTTACAAAGTCATTAAACAAGCTCCCTGGTATTCCAATTTCCTCTATAAACTCCAAATCAATAAAGGTGTACTATCTCTTTTCGTTATTAGTTCGACACAACAGTAGGAATATTACCTGCAGGGCATCTTTGTCTCCGGGGGCGTCTAGTTGTCTTACCCCACCCTGTTAAGCTTCTATCGGTTTCAATGTTATTACGTGTCTGCACAAGTACTGGTGGGCTCGGAATTGCAGTAGTGACGGTGGTTTCAACTTCAGTTCCTCGTCTTCTACCCCTACCACCTCCATTTCTGGTTCCGTTTCTTCTAGTCAACCCTGAATTCCATGAATGACCAGTGGCTCTCATAAGCCCACCAAATATCTGAAGATCCTCAGTCACCTCATGCCTTGACAACGAGGTCAAACCAGGAAGGATGTCCCTTTGAAAGTCTCTACGCTGCCTTCCTCTCCTTGCCTGACCCCTACGAGATCTAGCTGTTACGGTATTTGCTCCTGTGTCTTCTACAACCAAGGGAGGCATAGGCATGTAGTCTTCTTCTTTTGTTTCTTCTAGTTGCAATGTCATAACCTCAAAATCGTCTATCTCTTTGTTATTAGACGCACTCTCAAGTTCATTTACAGCATCGACAAAACAGAGGAACGATTCCACCAAGGAAGCTTCAGATGTTGGGCAGATGCTATCTTCCGCTTGGATTTGTGGACAGGAACATGATGATATGGCAAGTATTGTTTCAGCTGCATTTTTAAGAACTTCATCCTGTATGTGTTCGTTTTTATTTTCTAATGACTGCAAGGATACCTCTTCTTCTGGTGTATTTCCATCATCCTCACTTTCTAGGCAAATGGGAGCTTCTAAATCTATCTCCAGAGCTACCTTTGCACTGGAACTCTTGTTTTCAAAAGAGGGTACTGGAGGATCTTCGCAATCACTAGCAGAAAAGTTCAAATCAATGTGATCTCTCCTGTTTTCCTTCTCCACAGTCGGTTCTTCAGCAGCTATCAGCTCATCTGGCTCACACTCTATGTTTATATCTATTATTCTTTTCTTCCTCTCATTATGAGGATAATCAACACTGGATGATGGTTCATTTTTAGTTGCAAAAATGGGAAACCCGAGAATTTTTTTAACAGTTTGAGTTTCAGAAATCTCATTTCCCCTCACAATCTCACACTCACTTGAAGCCAATGCGACTTCTGGGGTGAAAAGTTGATTAAGATCTCTAACTGTTCCACTCTTGCAACACAGTTGCTTGTAAGAATCTTGGAGTTGGCTTACATTTTCCGAGAGTTCTGATCTCCTAGTATCGGCAGCCTCATTACCATGGGCTGGCTTAGGCATAGGCTTAGGTTTTAGCCAAGGCAAGGCTGACACATGATTTTCAGGCATACTTTTTCCATCTATCATATTGAGATCTTGCACAATCACTACATCATTAGATGAGCTACTCTTCGGAAGTACCTCATTCAAGTTAATATCTATTGCAGGCTTAAGAAATTTCCCAGGTCCATGATTAGTATTATCACCCCCACTGCAGTTAAGATAATCAAAGCCACTTGATGGTAAATGATTATGTAGTTCTCTAGATACCGAGGCAGATCCATGGTAAAATCCATTCTGCATTGTTAATTCACTTCCCAAAACTGGATTCAATCTGGAACTAGCATTGACTAACCACTTTCCTCCAAAAGGTTCCCGACTCTGTGCAGACGGCTGCAAACCTCGATCCATTGCTGCAGCTGATGATTCAAATGCAGTTATCTTTTCGGTAAAACTACTTGTTGGCTTCCAAGAGTGAGCCCATGGACTGGAAAAACCGGAGGAACTAAAGAATGGGTAGGACCCAGGGGCCTGGGTAGAAGCTACGACTGGTTCCAAGTTGCTACTTTTGGAGTGATCACGACATCTATCAGATGATTCTAAACTATAACCAGTAGGATAAATTCGTGTCTGAGGAACTGGGTTAAGCATGCCTTGCACTGGGTAGGAAGGTATAGGCAACTTATCTTGCTGAAGACCTCGAGATACAGCACTATGGTTACTTTTACTCGACCCTGAAAGATTTGGAAATTCATAGAATTTAAATATTAGGATAACTGCTCTAACAATAGATTAGCATAAGATTACTACAACAAAATAAAATTACCTGGTTCATAAATATGAGAGAGATGTTCCTTCTCAGGAAATTTTCTATCAATAGATGAATTAATCAATAAACCATCGCGGACTATACTGAAATGACCTGCATTTGATTTAATCTCTTTACTGATGGAAGTATGACCAAGGAAATCAACAGATGATGGAACCATTGCTTCTTCAATCTGAATGGGTTCATTTAGATCAGCCAATCCATTAAAGTTTCTCAACATATTACTTTCAGGGCCACTTTTTGGATTGCCAATAGGAGCATAACTTGATTTATCAGGTATATTCTGTTCCTTAAACTTTCCGTCTTCTTCAGTATCAACGTATTCATCAGCTGGAAGTTGAAGATCAAACAACCTCTTCCTTAACTTCAAGGGCCTTGAATCTAAAGCTTCAGAGTCCTTCAACTTACAACCATTCTGGAATGGAAACTGACCAGTGTGAGTATTGGTCCCTTTTGTACAACTCATGGGAGAATTAGATGGTCTACCATAACCAGAATTCGGCAAAGGAAATCTTGGCATATGCCATTTCCGAGCATCTTCTAATGGCACTTGAGATCCTTGAAGACTTGATGATGAGGATGGTTCCATTGATGCTCGCCTATGCAGTTCCTGCATTTTGACTTCTTCCATCATGTCCCTTTGAATTCTGTAAAGACGGTGGAGTTCATAAACCTGGATCCCAGAAAAAAATTCGAGGTGATTAGGTTTCTGATATATAAACTTTACCAAAATTACATCAAGAACTTTTCAAGAGTAATTATGTAATGACGATAAACCAGAGTACCTGATTCTTGAAAACTGCTTCATGCTCGAGCATTTTCTGCTTCAGTGCATCCTTGTCATACCCTGGATAACCATCCATCGTATTCCTCGGTATAAACCCATTGTAATACTGCCCATTTGGTATGCCCTTATCTCCTCCATAAAACACAGGCCAACTACTACTGCTAGAATCCTCATTAAGATCCCTCATTGAGTAATATCCTGGCAAGTAGATTTTGCAATGTACTGTTGTTCCCATTCCTGAAGTAGATAGCTAAATCAGTACCATACAGCAATATCACAACTCTCGACATTGCTATGAAAAATATTAATAAATGCAAGAATATCACATATCGAAGAAAAAAATCTCGAGACACAAATCACACAAGTGGTTATTATAAATGCATCATCCCTTTAACAAGTTGCATATCATTGAGTTCATGTTTTGTGCTTTTCATCAGTTAAACATTAATCACAAAAGATTCTATCCATGACAATGTAGCATGCTTTGGTAAAGGAATTTTCATATTGCATTTAGGTAAACTCTCCAATATTTGGAGCAATTTTATGTATATATACTGGAGCAGCAATGACTGAAGCAACCTTAGACCGAAACATAAATAATCTGGATATGTTAGCATAAAAAAAAATCCAGCAAAGATTATTAGAAACCAGCAACAAAATAGTTGTACGGTATAACAGAAATCAGATCATATAGATATCATCAATTAGATATCAACGAAACGAAGAGGTCAAATACAAGAGCAAATATTCTTAATAAGCAAATGACAAATTCAATTCTTCCGCCCAACCATACCAATCATTTCTAAAGCCATAGTCGGGCAATACTGGAAATAATTACTTATTATCTAATGAAATGATTAATCATAGTCAATATCAAAATTAAAACCAAATTAGGTCATAGTTAAAACAAAGTAAATCTTGTAATAAAATTGAATAAAAAGATGATTACCTCAGACCCACATCCTGAAAGCACCTCCTGAAGACTGAATCATCCAACAGTATCTCCAATTGAATAAGAATTCAGAATCATGTGAAAATTCTAAAGTCTTTCACTCTATAGTATAAACCAAACCCAACAAAAACAGAAAATAAAAGGAGGAAGAAAACAAATTAGAATAATCAAATGAAACAAAAGAGGGAATAAACTAAGTGGTTTGGTAACTCCATTGAAGAACCTCAGATCCTCATGAAAACTCAACTAAGGATTGGAGAGATTTCGATCTGCTGGGCCCTTTCTCTCTCTATGGAGAAAAAAGCTAGCAAACTTAGAGAGAGAGAGAGAGAGAATGAGAGCAAAAATATGTACTTCCCTTCTTCTACTACATAAAATAAAAAATAAAGAATTTAATAAAACTACTAGTATTAGTATTAAATATTTAGGAGTATTATATTCAGGATCAGGAGAGAGAGATCCTAGATAAGAAATCTTCACACAAACAACCGAACTTCTAAGAGCAGTGACATGAAGTTTGTCAACACCCGGTCTCTCTTTTTATTCTCTGTTTTTTCCATTCACTTTCTCTCTCTCTCTCTCTCTCTATGATTTAGTAGTACTTTTTTTTATTTAGTATAATAGTAGCATTGATGAATAATTTCTGGGTTTTTGAGGAAATAAAATGAAATGGGCATTTCTAGATTCTCCCACCTTCCTTTATTTTAGTACATGTATTAAATGAAAATTTAATTACGCAATATAAAACTGCCCTCCTATATTTATTACTATATACCTATGATGCACGGATACTTCAAAAAATTATAAAATGCCGAGTCGGATACTTCTCGAATACGATACTCCTCGGATACTCGTGGGATACGTATTCGACACTCCACATGGCGAGTCGGTAAATATAATTAAAAAAAAAATTGGACACTCGTATCGGATACTTATTTAGACGTATCCAACACATTTCATATTCTGAATTTTGCTAAAGTCACCACAATTGGTAAGAACAATATAAGACGTCAAACCACTCTTTGTATTATATACACTACAATACAAGATAAAATGCCAATAACGGGACATGTTTTATATAGCATAATAAAACAATGAACATGATGTACAATTAATAGTATTAAATTACTAAACATATGCAATTTAGTACTTATGAAACTTAACTTGATCTATTTCAATATGTATGAATATATAAATATATTATTTTACTTATTTCAATATGCATAAATATATAAATATATAAATATATATCTTTTAGATTCGTATCCATGTCGTATCGTATCCAGTAAATATTTAAAAATCTGTGTCGCCGTATCCGTATCATGTCATATACGTATCGCCGTATCCGTATCCGTGCAACATAGCTATATACCGTATCGGCATTATACCTAAAAATGTACGTCGTATAAATACACTTAACATGTACGTATGCAATACTCTTAACAACAAACCTTGCACTCTTTCTAAGCTCGTTGTTGTTTTATCTTAAATATCATTACTACTTTGGAAACCAAAAAAATATTAAGTAGTACGAGTACTTTAATTAGCAATTAATCAGGGATTAATTGCCATTTTAAGTAGTGTCTAATGTCATGCAATCGAACGAACAATCTGTGGGTCCCACTAATTAAAATGTGGGGATTCTTAATTATTTGAAGGGTGTTTTGTAAATAACCACTGTGTTGGGGTGTAATTACGAGAATGGGATGGATGCGCCTGGTATAATTTGATTGGCTGATGGTCTGTTCCCAACACAGAGAAAGTCTGTATTGTTTTTTTCTGAAGAATCAAGAATGAGGGTATAATTTCCACTTGGCGTCCGTAACAGAAAATCGGAGACCCAGTAGATCACATACGTTTCATGCTTACTGGTCAATTAATTTTGCATTTTCGTTGTAATTACTGATCAGCTTTATGCTATCGACGACTTTAAATAAATGAGAAGAAAGTATATAAAAAAGAAGTGCCTTTCTTACATTACACATAAAGATAAATCTCAAGCTATATTCAGTTGCTAACAAATAAGAATGAAGTGTTACCGATTAAAATACGAAAAAATTATTGATGAAGCGTGATTTCGTCCCGTTCAATTAGTCAATGTTAAGTACGTCACTTATCGTTAATCACGACTTCTCAGTGTTGAATTTAAATTTAACAGATTTAAATTAGATTCAACTTTTGAGGAACCTAACCCTGTGCTCCGAGAAAATTGACTGCGTTAAGCTGAGGTTTTAATTCACTTAGATCCTTTGTAATGCTAAAGCTTGGTTGGCCTTTGATTATAGCAAGTCGAGCAAATTAGTAATATTCTGTGTGTCCTTTATGAGCAATAAATGCGGACTATTTATAGATTTCAAATGCGGATCTTTCGGGTCGGATATTTTCGAATCGGATATCTTCGGGTCGAAGTTCACTTAATTCGACCTAAATCTTGAAAGTTTTGGTCGAAGGTCATGATTAATTTATGGTCGAAGGTCATGATTAATTTATTGTGGTCGAATGCTTATGGTAGAAATACAACCAATCTGTTGGTCGAAGGACATTGGTCGAAGAACTATGACTGATTTAATCTGTAGAGCTAAGAATAATAGATGCTTAGTTTGAATAATTGAGACTAATCATGGTCGAGGAACAAATTTGAACTATGATCGAATTATATATAATTTGAAGTCAATTATGAACATAATTTGCCGCATAATGATCCGCGTCAACGTACATACATATATCGTTATATCAATAGTCCCCCAAGTTCAAGTGTTTTAATTTAAATTTAAAGACTTGAATTTTGTGGATTATTATTAAGTTTAGAATTATTTAAACAAATTTACGAATAATTTAGAGTTGAGATCGTTTCGACGCAAAATTTTTAATGAGAAGTAATAAGCTTTTCTTCGACTAAAATTAGCATGAACTTAAAATTTATTTAGATCTCATCCCGAAAAGTAATATATTTCACTGCATTGGGTCTAATTTGTAATTTCACTAACATAATGGCAAGTTTGTTTTGTTCGAAAAACTGTGGCCGTGGTAAATAATTAACATATTAAGTCGAAGGGCCAAAAATGCAATTAACCTTTTATCTCCTATATATATGCGGCTCTAATTTACCTTCCAGCACTCAAAATTTTTACTTCTTCCTTGGTTTGGTCGAATGGTCTGTCGAAGAAGAGAAAAAAAGTAAAAAAAATCACACCTTGACTTGCTTTTGATCGAAGAAGAGAAAAAAGCAAAAATTTCACATCTTGTTGCTTTTGATCGATGGAGTAGAAAAAGCAAAAAATCACCTTGCTTTGGTCGAAAGGTTTGTCGAAGAAGAGGAGAAAAGCAAAAATTCACCTGTTGCTTTTGTTCGAAGAAGAGGAAAAAGCAAAAAATTCACCTTGCTTTGTTCGAAGGGTTTGCGAAGAAGAGGAAAAAAGCAAAAATTCACACCTTGTTGCTTTTGTTCGAAGAAGAGGAAAAAGCAAAAAAATTCACCTTGCTTTGTTCGAAGGGTTTGCGAAGAAGAGGAAAAAAGCAAAAATTCACACCTTGTTGCTTTTGTTCGAAGAAGAGGAAAAAGCAAAAAAATTCACCTTGCTTTGGTCGAAGGGTTTGCGAAGAAGAGGAAAAAAGCAAAAATTCACACCTTGTTGCTTTTGGTCGAAGGGAAGCAGATCCGAGAAGTGGTCGAATTAGTGAGACTTTGAAGAAGCGGTTTATTCGATTTGTCTCTAATTTCCGGGTAATTCTTCTCCGCTTTTTTCGATTGAACTTCCTTGAAAATATGTCATTAAATTCTATTAGTAGTACCGAGCTTGATTCGAATGATTCCCCTGTTAATTCTTCTTCGTCTGATTTAGTCGAATTGATTGATGGTGAAATTGATAGTTTTAGTGTTAGTCTTTGTTTGAAAATTTGGAATCTGAGACTGTTGATGAGGTCGAATTAAGGGGAGAAGATGGTAATTCTGTCGAAGAAGTGGGTCCTTCTAATCTATACAAAACGCATGAACTATATGATCAGATTCGCCCCGGTTTTTATAAGGATCCTGTAGAAACAGTACCAGAACATTATTGGTTTCCTACTGGTTGGTCAGTCGTAAAACCCGAGATAGATGACCGAATGAATGCCCCTCCTGAAAATTGTAGAGCTGTTAATATTCATCATCTTGACTTAGGCCTTCGGTTTCCTATAGCTGATGAAGTGGCTGAAATTTTACATCGATTGTCCCTTTCTCCTATCCAAATTGTTCCGAATGGGATGGCCTGTATTATAGCTTTTTGTCTGATAATGAAAGCTTTAGGACAAATCCCTTCGTTTGCCAATTTCTGTAATCTGTTTGTCGTGAATGAATCAGCTAAGTCGAATGTTGGTTTCTATTATGTTAAAGCCAAAACTAAGAGAGGCTTTTTAATTCTAAATCAAACCGGATACGGGAAGGAGTGGAAACATCGATTCGTGTTTGTTCGTCCTCCAAAGGATTATGTATGGAACATTAGAAGTGGATGGCGTATCGGACCTATTCGATTAGGATCAATCCCTAATCCCTCATGGGGACCTAACTTTTTAAACACACTGAGAGAAAATATGTATAATGTTAATAGAGTTATACAAGAGCAGGTCCTTCGAGTAGGAGGGATGTCGAAGTCAAAGCCTCGAAGAAGTGATCCTACCTTAGGTAGGATGTCTGTTTCCGTAAGTTTGAAACCCCTTTATTTTTTTTTTGTTTTTGAAATTAACTGACTTATATTGTATACTTTATTTTCAGAGGAAGCCATAATGTCGAGCAGGGCGAAAAAGATTATGGAGAACGCTCGAAGAGGTGGAGGAACTTCTGGTTCGGCACCTGCTCCACGTTCCCAACCGTCACAGAATCCGAGTGGTGGGTCGAATAACCCCCCTCGCGCCTTAACTTCGCCAACCGCTCCTGTTACTCGAAGCAATTCAACTCCTTCTAAGCGTGATCAAAACGCAAATCCAGCTCGACCTCAAAGGAACATTCGTTCGAGAGAGAGTGAAAATTCGAACCCTGAGGTTGGTCGAACAGCTAAGAGACCGAGAGAAGAGACTGAGTTGCTCATTCGACGTCCTGGGAAAGAGCCGGTTCTCGAAGTCCCGTCTGATGAAGACATCGAAAGTGTAATGAATTCTGATCATCCTCGAGCTGGAGGGCTTTCGATTGATACTTCCGTGCTCGACTGTGGAGATGAACCGAAAGCTTGGAAGGTTTTTAAGGCTACAATTTTCAAGAAAGATCAGGCTATGCTCGGAAGGAAACACTTGAAACATAACTTGAAAAATGGATCTCGCGATCTTATTTCTGTAAGTCAAGCTCATCCTTTCGGTTAGTTACATCATTCAATTCGTAATATATATGCTAATTTTGTTTGTTTTTACTTTTTAAGGTTGGTAATATTATGTATCAAGGCTATGTGATTGCCGAGCGTGCTTTCAAGGATCTTGATAAGTCTAAGAATAAATTGAACTCCTTAGCAAAGACTTTTGCAGCATCTAGCAAGGAAGCTGAAAAGAAAAATAAAGAGATCGAAGATAAACTTCGAAGGAAGGATGACCAACTAGTAGATGTCGTTGGACAACTGAGCTCTCGGAATCTTGAAGTTGATGTGTTAAAAAAGAAGATAGAAGAACTGAATGCTGGATTTGAGCGTCTGAAACTCGAATCAAGGGAAAATTATGAGAAGGGTCGTGCCGAAGGTCTTTCGTTGTCTTCCCGTCCAACGCGTGAGCAAAAACTTGCAATAGCTCGAGAATTCTTCCGATCCCCTGTTTATGATGCCCTGTCTGATATGAAGGCTGGAGTCGAATTATTCGGGGTTTTTGATAAAGGATGGAAACAATGTAGAAAACTTGGTTTTCTAAACGAACGTTTTGATGAGAACGCATTGGATCCACTGAAAAATGATGATTGTGAGCCTTTTCCTATTACTGAGAACGAAGAAACTGGCCCTGTCCTTGAAGAAGATGAATTTTATCCCCTCTATCTCGAAGCAATGGATTCGGGGACCTCTGATCAGGTGGTCGAACAAGTAGTGGTGACTGCAGAGCAGCCCCTTGTCGAACCAGCTGTGGAGCCTTCGGGACAGCATCAGGTTTTAACTCAGGAGCAGATTGATCATCTTTTCGATCATGGTGTTCCTGGAGGAGATGGTCCAAACGCAGAAGGATTCGATCATATTGATGTGACTAATCTAGTTGGAGATGGTACTCATAACCAGGAATGATGTCACGCTTTTTTGAGGGAATGGCTAGATGTCTTGAATTAGTGCCTCTAGACGGACGGTTCCCTGCATCGATCTTTGATAAATCGATGATAAAATTTTTGAATCGGCACCTTTTGGTTTCTTGCTTTTAATTCCTAGTGTTACTTTGCTCTAAGTTTTTATGTCGAACTTATGTTATGCTATGTTTTATTTTGTTTTCTTGTTATGTCTGAACAGGAATGATGTTCTCTTAATTTCCTTGATGTTCTCTTTATTTCTACTTTTTGATCGAATTAATTGACAAATTTTGATCGAAGATTTTTAGTAAACTTAATATGAGAAAATTCATTTTGATCGAAAAATTTACATGATCAAAATTTCAACTCAACTATTTGATCGAACTTGGGATAATTTATTTCATCGATCTTGAAGTAAGCTCTGATCGAAAAAGAACATTTATTTGGTCGAACATATGAGAAAATTCATTTAATAAAATTTACAACTAAGCACCTTGACTGAATTTGAACTAATTTTCTTGATCGAACGCGAGATAGCTCATTTGGTCGAACAGGAGAAAATTCATTTGATCAAATTTCAACTAAAACTTTAACTTAATTTGCACTAATTTATTTGATCGAACGTGAGACAGCTCATTTGGTCGAACATCTGAAAATTATTTGATCAAATTTCAACTAAAACCTTGACTGAATTTGAACTAATTTTCTTGATCGAACGCGAGACAGCTCATTTGGTCGAACATCTGAAAATTATTTGATCAAATTTCAAATAAAACCTTGACCGAATTTGAACTAACTTTCTTGATCGAACATGAGACAACTTATTTGGTCGAACATCTGAAAATTATTTGATCAAATTTCAACTAAAACCTTGACCGAATTTGAACTAACTTTCTTGATCGAACATGAGACAGCTTATTTGGTCGAACATCTGAAAATTATTTGATCAAATTTCAACTAAAACCTTGACCGAATTTGAACTAACTTTCTTGATCGAACATGAGACAGCTTATTTGGTCGAACATCTGAAAATTATTTGATCAAATTTCAACTAAAACCTTGACTGAATTTACACTAAAGTTTTGATCGATCTTCTTACGTGTTATTCAGATGAAAATATATGTTCGTTGCTTTGATTTCCTGATACGGCTGCTTGAATATGGAATTTAGAGCCTCGAACGATCATTTTATACTAATCTCCATGAAATTCGTATATATATATATATATATATATATATATATATTTTTTTTTTTTTTTTTTTTTTTGAAGCAATCGAAGAGGTTGAGGCTTTCGAAGCACTCAATTAATCAACTTAACACTTTGCTGTGTAAGGATTTTTTCGAGGCTCTGAAGCTATCGAAGAAGTTGACGCTTTTGAAGCAATCAATCGATCAACTTAACACTTTGCAGTGTAAGGATTTTTTCGAGGCTCTGAAGCTATCGAAGAAGTTGACGCTTTTGAAGCAATCAATCGATCAACTTAACACTTTGCAGTGTAAGGAATTTTTCGAGGCTCTGAAGCTATCGAAGAAGTTGACGCTTTTGAAGCAATCAATCGATCAACTTAACACTTTGCAGTGTAAGGAATTTTTCGAGGCTTAATAAAAATGCTTGTAATTAGCAGAAAAGATAATTCAGTTCCATTGATTTGTCCTTGTGAAGATACAAACTAATGAAATTTCGATCAGGGAGATGATCCAAAATACATAAGAACATAATTTTAAAGTTGCTGCTACCATGAAGTGTAAAACAGATCGTACATGATCATATCGAAAGTAAAACTCTAAGTATAGAACTTTCTTAAGTTTCTTCCATTCCATGTTCTCGGGATTTGCTTTCCATCCAGATATTCCAATTTATATGCTCCTTTTCTTCCGACTTCGATTACCTTGTAAGGTCCCTCCCATTTTGGATCTAATTTTCCTGTTTCTTTGGATGCCTCAATTTTCTTTAATACCAGATCTCCTACTTGAAATGTTTTCAGACGCACATTCTTGTTGTAAGCTTTGGCCATTGTAGTTTTATAAGCTTGGATTTTTGCTAAAGCTTTTTCTCTTCTTGCCTCGGCTTGGTCGACCTCGTATCTTCTTCTTTCTTCATTGGCTTTTTCTCCATATAACTCGATTCTTGTTGTTGGCACTTGTATTTCAGTAGGGACTACGGCATCAGAGCCATATACTAGACTAAACGGGGTTTCTCCTGTGGCCGTTTTTTCCTTTGTTCGATTTGCCCATAATACCCATGGTAATTCATCCAACCATGCTCCACTTGCTCTTTCAAGTCTTTTCTTTAGAAGCAAGACGATTTCTCTGTTAGTTACTTCTGTTTGCCCATTTGTTTGTGGGCATCCTACCGATGTAAACCGTTGGTGTATTCCATGCTTATCGCACCATGCTTTAACTTTAGCTCCAACAAATTGACCTCCATTATCTGATATAATAACTCTTGGCAAACCAAACCGAGTTACAATATTCTTCCAGTAAAAGTTGATGATTTGCGTCTGAGATATAGTAGCAAGGGCTTCGACCTCGATCCATTTACTGAAGTATTCAATCCCTACTAATAAATACTGGATCTGTCCTTTAGCCATTGGAAGCGGTCCCACCAGGTCTACTCCCCATTGGTCGAAGGGCCATGCGATCGATACTGGTTCCATATTTTGAGCCGGTTGGTGAGGAATATTAGCATGAATTTGACATTTTGCACATTTCTTAGCGTATTCGTTTGCCTCTTCGATCAATCTTGGCCAGTAATAACCTTGTCTTGATACTCTTAGAGCTAAAGACCGACCACCTGAATGATTTCCGCAAGATCCCTCATGTATTTCCTTTAATACTAACTTTGCTTGTGCAGGAGCAAGACATTTTACTAAAGGACCAGAGATTGATCTTCTGTATAAATCGCCGTTGATCAGCGTATAACGAGGAGCCCGATACTTCAATCGTCTTGATGCATTTACATTTTGAGGTAAAACACCGTCACTTAGATACTTGATGAATTCAGTCTTCCAACTCTCCTCTGTATCTTCAATATTCAGGATTTCCGCTGGGTCTTCTTCGATACGGTTATCAATTGAAGCTTTTGTTGATACCATCAAGGTAACTTTTCTTTGTTTGATATTTTCGATTAAGTTTCCAAATTTTGACAGAGCATCTGCTCGAGTGTTCTCTGATCTGGGAATATATTCGATCTGAAAACTTTCAAATTTAGCTGCCAACTCATGAGCTAAAGTTAGATACCGAATCATTGATTTTTCTTTGGCTTCAAATAAACCCTTGAATTGTCTTTCGACCAATTGTGAATCAGTGTAAACTATTAACTTCTGAATTCCAGTTTCGAATGCCATTTTCAATCCGGACACTAATGCTTCATATTCTGCTTCGTTATTGGTTATCAGAAAATCCAGTTTTATAGCAAACTCTAATTCAATGTCGTCCGGTCCTTGGAAGTAGATTCCAGCCCCTCCACCTGTTGATGTTGACGATCCATCTATATGGAGCATCCATGTTGCCTCTGATGCCAACGGGTCTGATGATGCATTTTCCAGTATAAAGTCCGCCAATATTTGAGCTTTTATTGCGGTTTTTGGTTGAAATTCGACATCATACTCTCCTAATTCAACTGCCCATTTGATCAATCTTCCAGAAGCGTTTGGTTTTGAAAGAACTTGTCTCAATGGTTGACTTGTCAACACGATTACTTTGTGGGACTGGAAGTATGGGCGCAGTTTTCGTGCCATAGTCATTAGAGCAAGTGTAAATTTTTCTATCTCCATGTAATTCTTTTCGGGCCCTTGTAACACTCTGCTTACGTAGTAGATTGGTTTATGCTCTTTTCCTTCTGCTCTTACTAACACCGAGCTAATTGCTTGATCTGATACTGCTATGTACAAATATAGAACTTCGTTTGCGATCGGTTTTGCTAAAAGTGGTGAAGAGGTTAAGTATATCTTCAGTTGATCGAATGCAATGTCGCATTCCTCGGTCCAGTTGAATTTTTTCACATTCTTGAGTATTTTGAAGAACGGTAGGCTTTTATCAGCTGCTCGTGATATAAATCGATTTAAAGCCGTTATTCTCCCAACAAGCATTTGTACTTCTTTGACAGTTCTTGGTGGTTTCATTTTCAGAACTGCTTGAATTTTTTCAGGATTAGCTTCAATTCCTCGTTCGTTTACTAAATAACCCAAGAATTTCCCAGCTCGAACGCCAAAAGTGCATTTTGATGGATTTAACTTCATTCCATACTTCCTCATTATGTCGAACGCTTGTTCGATGTGTGCCAGATGTTCAGATTCTTTCAAGGTTTTTATTAACATATCATCCACGTAAACCTCCATTGTTTTTCCAATTAAGGGTTCAAACATCTTGTTGACCAATCTTTGGTAAGTTGCTCCTGCATTTTTTAAACCAAATGGCATTACTTTGAAGCAGTAAACGCCCTTCTCGGTAACGAAAGCAGTCTTTTCTTGATCTTCAAGTGCCATAAATATCTGATAGAAACCCTGAAAGGCATCCATCATACTTAATATGGCACATCCAGCAGTAGAATCGACTAATGTATCGATTCTGGGTAGAGGATAGGGATCTTTTGGACAAAGTTTATTCAAGTCGGTGAAATCATTGCACATCCTCCACTTTCCTTCCTTTTTTGGAACCAAAACCACGTTGCACAACCAGTCAGTGAATTGTATTTCGACAACGTATCCAGCTTTTAAGAGTTTATCTACTTCTTCCTCTATTATCTTGTTTCTCTCTGGACCAAAATTTCGTTTTTTCTGTCTAGCAGGACGAGCAGCTGGATCTATATTTAATCTGTGGACTATCACGCTAGGGTCGATGCCTTGTAAGTCACTCGTCGACCATGCAAACACATCGACATTCTTTCGAAGAAACTGTATCAACAAAACTTCCAAGCCTTCACTTAATTGATTACCTATCCTGGTTGTTTTGCTTGATTCTCCGGGGATTAGTTCGATTTCTTTGAATCCTTCGACTGGTTCGACCCTAGGTGTCTCGAATTTTCGCTTTCTAGAAGCAATTTCTTCGACTGAAGTTGAATCTACATATTCTTTTTCCTCTTTCGATCTTTTTGTAAGTGGAAGGTCATTTGCTTCTTCGATGGATATAACTCGATGGAGCACTGATTTCTTTTTATCAACTGAAACTGTGTAACAGTCCCAAGCTTCTTTAGAATCTCCTATCACTTCTCCAATGCCTTGTTTTGTGGGGAACTTTATTTTTTGATGATACGTGGATAGAACTGCTCGAAACACATTCAAAGCTGGCCTTCCTAAGATCACATTATAGGCGCAAGGTGAATCGACGATCAGGTACTTGATCATTCTTGTTCTGCTATTATGATCATTCCCCAAAGTTGTTGAAAGGGATAACGTGCCTAGTGGTATCACCTCTGCTCCCCCGAAACCTGACAATGGTGTGCTGATTGGCTGTAACGAACTTACTCCCAATTCCATTTGTGTGAGCGCATCGAGGAACAGAATGTTGGCTGAGCTTCCTGAATCAACAAGGATTCTTTTAACAGTGCAATTACCAATCTCTGATGTTATGACCATAGGCCAGTCAGGCACGTCATGATCATTATACAATGTGCAGTCGTTCTGTAGATCGGAGTCGTCGAAGGTAATTTTACTGGTCCCTGATGCGACTGAATTGATCGTATACACCTTGTTTCTTTTTGTCGAAAGAGATTTTGCAATCTTTTTCCTCGAATTTTTACTATCTCCACCTGCTGGTCCACCTGATATCATATTTATTACTACCCTTGCAGGTTGAGCTTCGTTAGTTTGCCTTTGATCTCCATTCGAAATTTGATTTTTTCTATTTGGGGACCTTGATCTTTGACGATCATTTTTGAAATTTGGAACTCTCACTGTATTGGATTCAACACCATCTTTCCTGACATAATTGGATAAATGTCCTTCAGAGATTAGCCTTTCGATTTCATCTCTTAACTGAACGCAATCATTAGTTTCATGACCTCTTTGCTTGTGGAATCGACAATATTTATTCGAATGGGTTTGTTCTTTATGCGGACGCGGTTTTCTCAGTAAATTTTGATCTTGTATAGCCATCAGGATTTGTGTCTGGCTATTTCTCAATGGAGTAAATAAATTTGATCCATCTGTTATGTTCGACCGTTTATTGGGTGATCTTGCTCTTCGCTGGTTCCTTTGATCGAATTTTTTGTCATTCGTCCTAAAATTTCGATTAGAGTTTCTCTCGAAATTTTCTTCTGGTACGTGATGTTCGGTTGCTCTTTGAACACCAAAGAAATTTCCTCTCATGATGTTCATTTCTTCTTGTGTCATGTATTGACTAGCAATGTCCATCAATCTTTCGTATGTTTCCGGATTTTCCCTAACTATTGTGTTGGCAAAGTCCCTGTTCTTTGCGTTTTGGAATAAAACTGTTATGAGAAAATCGATTCTAGGCATTTCAACTTTTAGAAGCTCAGTATTGAATCTTTGCATGAATTTTCTGAAAGTTTCTCCTGTGATCTGAACAATTGAGTACAGATGGTTTGCTGGTGGCTTAATAGTTTTTCCACTTGCAAATTGATGAATGAACTTGTCATAGAGTTGATCAATTGAATTGATTGATCCTCCTTCCAGTCGACCAAACCATCTTTGAGCTACATCAGATAAAGTCGTGGTGAACAATTTAGCTGCCAAGTTATCCGAGAGGTCATGTAGCTGCACTATGTGTGTAAACTGGACAATGTGCTCTTCCGGGTCCCCGTTTCCATCGTATCTTGGCAATCCCGTGGGCATTCTCTGATTAGAAAGCAATCTTTCGAAGTAAATTTCATCGCAAAAAGGCGATCGTTTATTCGTTCGATTGGTTGGGCCATCATCTATTCGTCTTTCTTTGTCTTCCAACTTTTTTGTCAAACACTTCACTTGTGAGGTCAGTTTGTTTACTTCGACCGAAAATTCCACATGTTCTCCTAAATTTTTTCCTGTTGGTCGAAGAGGCCTCTCCTTTGGCCTGCTGTCTACTTCTTCAGAAATCGCTTGACTTTCCCTTGGTTTCTCATTGAGATGCTCTGGGTCTTTGTTCTTTTGTCCTTCGACTTCATGGAACTTCGATCTATTCATCCACTCTTTATGTGCACTGTCAATGAGCTCCTTCAGCTCTTTTCTGGTGAACTTGAAAACTTCTTCTGGTGGTTTAGATGGGCCTGCAATCGTTTCACGTTCATTTTGCATGCTGATCCGATCCTCACTAATGTTATCTCCTTGCCTCTCTCGCTCTTGTGCTGCGGTATTCGCCATTGCTGCCATTGCTGCTTTAGATCTTGTCGTCATTCCTCCTCGAGTACTGGTTAGTGGTTCCCACAGACGGCGCCAACTGATGAAGCGTGATTTCGTCCCGTTCAATTAGTCAATGTTAAGTACGTCACTTATCGTTAATCACGAATTCTCAGTGTTGAATTTAAATTTAACAGATTTAAATTAGATTCAACTTTTGAGGAACCTAACCCTGTGCTCCGAGAAAATTGACTGCGTTAAGCTGAGGTTTTAATTCACTTAGATCCTTTGTAATGCTAAAGCTTGGTTGGCCTTTGATTATAGCAAGTCGAGCAAATTAGTAATATTCTGTGTGTCCTTTATGAGCAATAAATGCGGACTATTTATAGATTTCAAATGCGGATCTTTCGGGTCGGATATTTTCGAATCGGATATCTTCGGGTCGAAGTTCACTTAATTCGACCTAAATCTTGAAAGTTTTGGTCGAAGGTCATGATTAATTTATGGTCGAAGGTCATGATTAATTTATTGTGGTCGAATGCTTATGGTAGAAATACAACCAATCTGTTGGTCGAAGGACATTGGTCGAAGAACTATGACTGATTTAATCTGTAGAGCTAAGAATAATAGATGCTTAGTTTGAATAATTGAGACTAATCATGGTCGAGGAACAAATTTGAACTATGATCGAATTATATATAATTTGAAGTCAATTATGAACATAATTTGCCGCATAATGATCCGCGTCAACGTACATACATATATCGTTATATCAATTATCTGGCAAAAAGAAGTGAAATACGTAGAAATTGAATAAGTATATCTTACTAATGTTGGTATTTGCTCCTATTAATGTGGGTATTTATTTTAATTTATTAATAGTATTTGATAGTTGTCTATGGTATGTAATTTTTTGCACTTAGCAGTTTTTGAAATTATTTCTAATGTTATGATTAATGATTAAAAAAAAATCAAACATAAACTCATAGACTCACATTTGCAATAGAAAATGTATTGACTCTTATAACTGTTTCTACTGAATAAACGTGTTTACGGATTTGCAATCTTTCTGATAACTCTAATAAGATCAATATGATGATGCATCAACTATTTTTTTTTAATACAAAATCATGTTTGATTATTTTGTTTGAATTCTCTAAAATTTGAAATGTATTCTCAATGTCATGAGTACCTGATTTTACTACGGCATTTTTGGAATTAATTCTACAAATTATAGCTAGATATAAGTGGGAAGTCATATTTATGAAATTATTAATTTATTAAACCATTCATGACAATACTGTATTTACTGAAGTCAAAATGGTGATGCATCAATTATTGAATACAAAATCATGTTTGAATTTTTTAAAATTAATATTTTATTTAACCAATCATGACAATGGTTTACTTTACTTTTAAAATCTATCTTCAGATGATTTTGTACATGACAAATGTATTACGACGACAAAAGTTACAAAAATATATCGTCGATGAACATGATCAAAAAAGTTACAAAACCATTGAGAAATCGTTCAAGATTTGTTTGACAAGGTTGTGAATGTTTTGGTTGTGTTGTTTTAATTTTATATTTGTCTTTCTTTGTGATTATGGGGCAAAATGCAAAATACTACCCTGTGAAATTTTTATTGCGCCAAATTTCTTTGTATTTTGAGAAAATCTTGCAAAAAACACCCAATTTGTAAAAAATATGTCATTTTGGATCGGCATATTTCAATAAATAATTTAAAAAATATCATATGAAGTTGTAGGGACCAACTTGAAGTATTTTGCAGGGTTTTTCAAAGTACAAAGAAGTTTGACGCAATAAGTGCAAATTTAGCATAGTACTGGGGAGTATTTGGCATTTACCCCGTGATTATGTCATGTGGTCAGATTGAAAGTAAAACAATGCTAAGGAAAAATGGAGTAGGATTGGGTGCAATAAAGAGATCCTTATTCTGAGGATTAAGAGCAACCAAGTAGTGTCCAACTTCGGAGGTGAACAAAAAGCAACAACACTATTTTTTTCTTGGAAGCAACACCGCTTACATCTTCTCCTGGAGAGTTTTCGAGTTAATATTTTATATATATGCTCGGAGATGCATGAATTGAAAAAAAAAAATGTCTATATATGTCTAATTGCATTCAATTCAATGTGGTGCTTAAAGTTTTGAGTACAAGCCTCCTACTTTTTGTTTTAGTAATGAGAAAAATTATACTAGTACCTATGAAAATTCTAGATGAGTTGTATACTTCTCAATCGAATGAAAGAGACCTTAAACTTTTGGAAAAATATTTGTCCTTCGAATTAATTGCATACTCTATTTTTCCATAAATTTTATGGTATGAACCGTTTGATATATATGAGATTATATATTATAATAATAATCCATGTTTCTCTCTCTCTCTCTCTCTCTCTCTATATATATATATATATATATATATATATATCTTGCATTGACCCACTTTCAATTTTTCAACCTGGCCATCTATTAATGTAATCACGAAAGAAAGACTAATATAATAAGCACAACAAAAACAAACATTTACGACCATGATTGATTATCAAACAAACCTTGAATGATTTTGTGAATAGTTTCATAACTTTTTATTCTCATCAACTGACTTTTGCTCATTTACTTTGGACTTCTTAACTTTATTGATATATTTTTCTTTTTTCTAAAGACATATTTTCTTGTCATTCTATCCAACTTTCGCTATTGTAGTACAACTGCCATACATAATTAATTTCAATATAAATTCCAAATATAGTTGTTGTAATATGTCATCCACAAAATAGTTTATTTTGCTGTAAATTTATTTTGGGTGGAAAATAATGCATTTATAGTTGGGAGATAGAGGAAATAATGATAGCTTATATTTGTGGAAAATAGGCGAAAATGCCCTTGAAACGTCGAGTGTTTTGGTCGAAAAAACAATGTCGAGAGTACAAAGTGAAGCAAGGAACAAGTTTTTAGGGTGCAATTTTTTTTCCTAGGGTTCAAAGTGTCAAATTACTCTATTTTTAGGGTGCAAAATAAATTCTTTTGTGGATCAGTGATATCCACGTGTGAACCCTTCCTACATATAGGTTCAGGGGCATAATTAGTCAATTTCTTTTAAAATGAAGAAAAATATATATGGGATACTTTTGTGAAATGAATAATTAGTAAAAAAAAATTGAAATGGCGATTACATTATCAAATTTATTACATTGATATCAAAGTAAACTAAATATAAATGTTAGTATTAAACTAGAAAAAAGAATGTTAATATTAAATTAGAGTAAATACCCACGCTAGTGAGAGTTAAATGAAGAAAAATATGGAATATGCTAATTTCATTTTTGGTATGGCACGTGAACTAAATTAAAAGTGAAAATGAAAAAGTAAATTGTTTATTGAGTTACAGAGAAATTTCCTTTTCCTTTTCCCCAACATTGGTTGGAATTGCCACTGCGCAAAGGTCGAAGTTGCCCTTTGCGCAAAATTTATCCTGAATCATTTATTGAGCTGTAAAGAATACATTATTGTTCTTTGGCAATTGCTCATTTGTAGTATTGCCCAACAGCTTTTCTTATTTTGAAAACCTAACTAATCTAATTGGTATTTTTTCAGCTTAAGCATTCAAAATTCTATATGGGAATCCAAGATTTTAAACAATACAGAGAGACAACAAAATTTTAAAATCGATTATTTTGACTTGCTAGAAATTGATATCTTTGGCTACCAAATATACATTAGCTTTGTGGGCTTTTCAATCTAAAAAGTGGACTGGTTCTCTTTGGCTGTAACCATTCTTTGCTACAGCAATGATCTTCCCCCCTCGTGTATAAATTTTTTATATTAAATATATGAAGTACATGTATTTTGTAAAATTGTAAGTAGTACAAAATTTGAAAAGAGGTCAAACAATTTATCAAATATTGGAATTGAATAGGCTAAGTTATTGAGATGACACCAAAAGATCCTTATTTTGAAAAGATGATATATATGAACTCTAATTTATCGGTTCGGTTGATCCTCCAATTACTAATTAGCTAGCAACAACGGTTCAGGATATGTAGGGTTACCTTATACCCAAAATCCAATAATTATTCATTCAATTTTCATTTTTCAACCAAGAAAATTATTTTAATGAAAAAAGTATGTATAAATCAAGATTTCCCAATTCAAAAGAATGTTGTCCATAAATAAATGCATGCCTGTGAACATGGGGGGTGTATGAGTATTTTGATTGACAAAAAAAGATGGAGCAGAACTTGTTTATGCTTTTTTAGTCCTTTGTGAACCTTCACAGCACTGAGAATCATATATATCGAGTTAGTTACTGTCCATAAAAAACAAATACATATCCTGACAATATCAAAACTGTCCTTTTAACCCTCACCTTTAAATCAAATGGCTAGAAATAGAATGAATATGATCTTCTTCCCTTTTTCCTTTTTCCTTTTTTCTTTTTCATATAGATATATGTGTACACACTTAGGCCAAACAAATGTTGCATCCAACGCGCAATGATTAACAAATATATTGTTAAGGATTCAATCTAAACAAACTATCAATGTAATTAAATAAATGTTTGAAATATTATACAATTTTTGTTTTTTTTTTTAAATGTTGCCCGGATATTTCATCATTGATGTAGTTTTACTTGTTCTAGTTGTGATTACAACAACTTGTTATATATCGTAGTGAATTCCAATACCAATTGAAATATGCTATATCAATGAGACGAATTAGAAGTGAATTAATGATTTTCAATTTTTTTTTAGACGGCGAATACATCGTTACATCATTCACTGTATCGAATCTATTTCATTGGTATCAAAATACAAAGATAAATTAATTACAAACTCTAGTATTTTAAATATTTTAACATTTTGGTATCATACTTTCATGTCACTTCATTGTATGCATAGACAAATGTATAATCTAAGTTCACACAAAACCAACATTTACAACTTTATGAATTGATGTATTCATATAATACAAAAATATAAGACTAAAAAGAAATAAAAATCAAATTAACTCTTAACGTAACTTATGAATTTCCTAATTAACCTATATGTATATAATGTAGAGAGGGGGTATAAAAGTAAACACTCCATAGATTATTATTAGTAGTTATAAATTTATAATCATATATATAGCCAGGTTGGACGTAAACCTTATGAAGAAATGGTGGGTCCAGTAAGCTGCATATATAATTAAACAAGGTTTTCATACCTCAAATATTCTAGACACGTTTAGGATATGAATAGAGATAAAAATTATCTGTCAATGTCGGAAAATATAACAAGGGGAAAGTCGCTAAAGATGTACACCAACTTCATTTTCCCGAGCGGCATTATTGGTATAAACATTAATGCCAACGTCAGTTAGCTAATAAAAAATCATTTACTTAACCATTAATTATAATTAGGCAGCTGTAACCAAACTTAAATATTGTTAGAGAATCAAAATTCTGCATGTTTCTTTAGTTTCTGATTTATAATCTAACTACATATGTTGGTGTTAATATGTTTGTAATATTATATTATTAATTAGATTGTGTATTTTATTTATTAAGTTGATGATCGATAAATTTTCTATCAAAGGATTACTTTGGAATATTAGTCTAATAAATCTATTCGACTAATTAATATTTATACTGGACTTTATAAATCAAGATTATAATAAAGTAAGTATAGTTTATTAATTTTTTTTAGTATGAAATACATTTCTTAGTATATATGTATAGATTGTATCATACAATTACAATGATAGAGTTTAGCACTAGAATTTAAGAGACGTGTCAGAGACTATAAAACTTAATATTTTAATTTTATTAAAATGCAATCATAAATAAAATATTTCCTCCGTCCTATTTATTTTGTTCCCTTGCTACATTATTCGGTCAAATTTTTCGATTTTTTAATTGACTTATTATTTTAAATTAATTATTTATATTTTTTTGTGTATTAAATCTTTTAATTATTAATATGTATATATGGTGTCATATGATATTATCAACTTATTAGTTAAATATATTAATTAAACTATTTATTCTAACTTTTATAAATTTAGTCAAGTTGACTGGTCAACTGTACCAAGAGAGCAAAATAATTGGGACGAAGGAAGTATAATTCTCTTTGACTGAACATGTGTACTTCTATTTCAGCAAATGACATCTTTTTAGTAATTTTTGAAATACTATTTTCATGTGGTGTTAATTATATTATAAGTTAGTTATGTAATACCATTAAAAGCCTAAATCAATTTTCGGCCTTCATAATGCAATTCTCCATGAAGGGGTCATGGGTTCAACTCATACTAGTGATTTTTTTAAAATATAAAACAAACACATCAATTGTATGTGCTGTAGTTATTTTTAATATCTTCAAAAAAAAAATCTATTTCTGACCAATACTATTTATTAGTTTAACATCCCCCCAAAAAAAAAAAAAAAAAGTTGTGGTTCTTTTGGAAATGATTTGACTAAGTTTGGACTTACCCAAACCAAGTCAAACTCACATTTAAAATGGATTTTGGGTAGGTCTTGACTCAAATAAAAATATATGGATTTTTAATAAAAATCCATTAATAATAGAGTGAGTCAAACTCCATTCAATAATAATGTAATAAATATAAAAATCTTATTTTAGAATTTTATCATGTTTTTGTGTTAAATATAATTAACAATTTTATAATTTATGAGATATTTCAATTAATTAATACCCAAGTTTTAAAAGTTTATACGATATTATAAATATTTTTTAGGGGCAAAATTGAAAATTTTCAGACGCAATTGACTAATTGTAAGACGATGTCAGAGCCGAGAGGAATTTTTATAATATCCAATACATGAAGGGGACTTTTATAATTTGACATTACCTCATGGGTATCCATAATTTATCCTAAAGTTATCAACTTAATTATTATCACCTATATTTGAAACAAAGTTGTTGGTTTGACATCCATAACCTATTTTTCTTCTTGAAACCTCAATATCAAACTTCAATCTAAATCATATCTTAATATTGTAAACTCACTAACTCGTATTTTTTAATATTTTATCATTTTAATATTTCTGTAAAATTATTGCATGTCCAAATTGATATTCATAATTTCTCGAAAGAATCCACTCCTCACTCCACGAATACGTGTACCATGTCAGTGATTACACATAATCACTTGATAATTATTTTAATTCAAGGCTTTGGGTATGTTTGTTTGGCGTTTGGAAAAGTAGTTTGGGAGAGTAGTGGAGGTTTGTGAAATAATCTCGATTTGCGTAATGTTGTTTATTTGGATTTTGAGAGAGGGGTTTGAGAAATAAAGTAGGTGTAGGTTTTTTGGAAGAGTTGGGTTGTAGGTGTAAGATGTGTAAGACTTTATGTCAAATCATGTTTGTTATGTGAGATAAATTATGTAAGAGATAGGTTACTTTATGTCAAATCAAAGTAGAGTTTATATATGTATTGTTTAGAGATAAGAAAATTGTTGTTTCTTTGACTTTTGAGAGAATACTTTGAGAAAATTAATAGATGAAAAATTTATTTCAAAAAATAGACCATTTTTCAAACAGGAAAAAGTTATGGAAACGCCAAACAAACAGACCTTTGTTGCTAAATTATTGGTTTTCTCCTTTTCATTCCTGGGATAAAGTCACCCGCGCGCGTCACTGTCAACTCAGAAATCACAAATCTCAAACGTTTGCAGATGGGATGGGTTTGTTAGTCAATTAAGATGAAGTAGATTTTTCTTTTCTCTTAATTAATTCTAATTAAATTCTCTTGTGAACTTGGACCTGCGGGTGGTCCCCACCATCTGTAGTCACATTCATAGAAACAAATGTGTGTGTGTGAAGCTTTCCAAGTATTCGAAGATTTTGCATATTTAATGTTAATAATTAGGGGCCCACACCCATATCTACATTCTACAATATAGTACTACAATATAGTACTGATAGGTTTGGACTATATGTTATGTTTTGATTATTTAATTTTGTAACCTATTCTTTGTCGACTTATACCAGAAAGACCAAATATCAAAGAGAATGAATTATGTATATTTCAGTTTACATTATACACTGAGAAATTATTATGATACGAAAAATTACAGAAGGGTTAATCATGTTTTAGATTTTGTTTTCCGTTTAGAATTTTAAGGATAGAAAGAAAAACAATTATTTATTGCAAAGATGTTTAGTGAAACTTTATGATCTAAAAGCCCAATTAACACATGAGGCCCAAAAACAATTTAACCCATTTACTATTTGCAGTTACGTTACGTGGACATATCCTTCAAGTTTCAGTCCAAGTTAGCCCACTCATTTACAGTTCAAATTAGCAAGTGTTTGGGTTGACCATGTATATTTTCGGATTTTTATCCTCCTGTGTGAAATGGAAACCTACTAGCTCATTTAGGTCAATTTTATCTGAGTGTTTGATTTGAATTGTTTTAGAATACTTAAACATGCATGTAAAATCACACACCCACCCACCTAATAAACGCCAAAGAAACTTGATTTTGATTTTGTTACATGCAAAATACTTATATAGCGAAAATATAGACAAACTTAAACTTCATATTATTTGCAAGAATATTAAATGACAATAATTTGAAAACTTTGTACAAACTGAATATCGATAAGTATTATTTTGATATTTTATATTGTCACTAAACACATGTTATAGTTGTGACAATTTAGATTAGTATAAACTAATAATACAAAGCTATTAGTTACAACATAATATTATTATTTTCCATTGTAAATGTCTAAGTCATTTTTGTAGACAAAATAAGGAAAGTGGCACTAAATAAGACACAATGAGTGTCAACTTTAGTTTATCACTAGCACTGTTCTTTCAGCTACTGTAGACTGTAGTCCCTCCTATTGCAATTTAATTATATATTGTTGAGATGAAAACAAAATGATAAAGCTGGATTCATGTTGCAAATTGGAATAAATTTAACCATTGAAAAGTCAACATGCCAAAGTATTGTTTGTATATTAATTAGTTCCAACTCCCAAGGCAACAATAATGTTAGGCATACATGATAGATTTTGGAATCTAGACTACACATGTGATAAACCCACATAATTAAATTAACTAGTACTAATTATTATCTCAAAAAAAACTAACTAAGACTATTGATCAAAGATACTTCGACAAAATTTATTGTGGTAAAAACTAACTATCCTTGGCAAAAATTTCATTTTTTGCCCTTTAAAGTGACTGCATTTTAAAGTTGGCCTATTGTGGTACCTCGACAATAATCATCATTTATTGTGTCATCATCATCAATTTTAGTCCTTGTTGTCGGGAATTTTTAATTATCATCGGAAATCATCAATTTATGTCTTAATTGATCGGAAAGTTAATTTTTTTTTGTCAAAAATCATCAATTTATGTCTAATCTAACAAAAAAAATTAATTTTAGCCAAAAATATAATTTGTCGAGTGACACTTAAAATTAAGAATTTCATATTTTGACTCCACAATTTGCAACACCAAGCCATGTAATAGGTCAAATATGACATAAAATTGATGTTTTTTTGGCGATAATTAAAAAAAATCGGTGATAAGAACTGAAATTGACGATGTTGACACAATAAATGACTTATATTATCGAGGTTCCACAATAAATGGCCAATTTTGAAATGCAGCCACTTTAGAGTTCCAAAAATGAAATTTTGCCAATCCTTTGACTAAGAGTTGGTACTTAATGACCGAAATGAGAAATGAGATTCTTGTCATTGAATTTCAAATGCTCAATGTTCGTTTTGAGAATTACACTAAAACTTTGAATCACTAAATGTATCATCACTTCAGGACACATAGGAAACAATAAGAAAAGTGGACAAGAGTTTCATTCAGTTAAAGAAGTACGCATTGAGCTCTTCAGGAGTTGCATCTGGGAACCGATCATTCATATTTCATATTTGACGTGATCTTGCGGTAACGTAGGTAATCACTGATACGGATTCTGAAGTTACGGAACGTCTCATACAGCTCTCGTATCATGTGAAGAGGCACACCATAGTTTCTGGAGGAGAGAAAAGCATAAACAATAATAACACACTGGAGCGTTTATGAAGTGGTGACATATGAAGAAAATAAATTATGTTCGTGAAATGGGAACATCATTACCTAATTTAGGTAATCTGATTGAAAACAGTGATATGATAACAATGCTTTGGACCATGAAATGACGTGTATAATCTCATGCGACTTAGCAGCAGAATCAACAACTTTACAATTGGCCCCATTAACTTGGGTAAATAAAGCTTGTGTTTAAATATTAAAACAACCTAATCATTCAAGAAATGCAGTGGATAAATCGGGTGTTTTGACATTTCGGGTTGGGTTTTGGGTATTGCATTTACACCCGAACGGGTATTGAAATTTTTTTTTTTTTTTTTGGCAATTAGTGTTGGGGGCATAGATCTTGAATTGACATGTTGAAGACTTGTATCTTGTGTTTTGTTTAGGAGTCAGTGATTGTAATATTGTTAAAGACTTGAGACGTTTGTGTTGTATTTGTTTTGAAATTATTGCGTACAATTTAATGTTTGAATTCATTTATTTTACAATTTTACATACATATTTGTTAAAAAATAAGATTTCTTGTACATTTGTACATATTAAAAAAAAAATCATGTGAAATTTCGGGTACCCGAAATACCCGAAAATTTTGGGTACCCGCCTGATCGGGTCGAGTTTCGGGTGTGAAAATTCAATACCCGACCCGAAAACCCAAAAACCCGACCCGTGCCCAGCCCTAGAAGAAACCTAGAAAAATTGATCTCAAACCTCAGGCATTAACCGCCCTTCACATTTCAGAGAGATTTCAGAATAAGAATTTGAAGAGTATTTACTTGCTGAAATCGAGCCATTCGATCGATCAGAATACATGAGTTATTTTATAGGAGAATACGTGTCACTGTATGATTGGAAGGCCGATGTAAAAATACGTGTGAAAAAACGAGTGTTACAATATTATAACCTATTTTATTTTATTTTATTTCTTTGGAAAATTATAACCTAGTTAGGCGTTCTCAAATAAATAATATTTTATGTTTTTCTTTGAGGTTTATGTCAACTTTTTTTTGTATAATTTGAGATTTATGTCATATTCACGAAAAAGTCTAAGCAAACAATTTTATTTCAAAATATGAAATTTGATAATATTTCAAAAATTGTTCCAAATATACGAGAACACCCTCAAAGAATTCGAAACACTTGTCCTTCAACAAACTCATCCAAATTATTCCTTCAAAGGCCGTTAAATGATTATCATCAGATTTTAGGTTTATATCCCAGAGAGGTACAACTTTTTTTACGTAACATCATTATATTGAAGTCAATACAATATATTTTTCATGTTTTTAAGTATACATAGTACTTATAAATTGAAGTGTTTCACTGAAACAATTATTCATTGTTTTGCAGGTCATTTCAATAATGGAGAATACGAATCCAATTTATTTGATCGTGGTTTAGCTTATTTGGATTCAAAACTCAATATGTCATAAAAATACACCTCAAGAGAGTAGAGGATAATGATGATGTTTCTTTAAAATAAAGGCAAAAAAAGCAAATGTTAGTGTTTTAATTTTTGCAGGGACGCGAAAAATGGAACAACAATTCTTTATTTTTTAATTTGTCAAAATTTTAGTTCTCTTCCCGCAATTTTAGTCACTAATTCTACAAAACTACAATCCGTGCCCATAAATTATCATGTAAGCAAACATGTTAAAGATTTGTCCCTTTGACTGCCATGTGATTGTAATTTACCACGTCACCTTGTTAAATCATCTTAAATTGTAGGAAATGTAATAGTAACACTTTATTTCCTTTAATTTCTTCCCCATCTACTGATTTTAGGGCAAAAAATGTATAACTCTTAATTCGCTTGCTTGTATGAGACAATTTATGGCACTTATTTTAATTCTAGCGAATTTATGATAAAAGTTGTGGGTAAGAGGAATAAAATTGCATAAATATAAAATATACATGAAGTAAATTGTTTGTTGAAACTACATGTATCTCGTCTTCGCATCATTACAAAATTTAAAGGACTAACATTGTATTTTTGCCTAAAATAAATGTGGTTAATTTTGTTCTAGTAGAGATCAATGGAGTGTGAAGATCGAAAATAATATTATGATATTTTTTTTAAAAGAAATACTCCTACTTCTTTAAGAAAAAATAAACTTTTCTAAAAGGTCCAAAGAAACAAGGCAATGCCTAATTGTTTAGGGAAAATTATTATTAATAAAAAATAATGGTATATAATTAATTAGCATCAGATACTTTTCCACCGAAATTCCACAATCTCTTTTATTGAGAATCGTGAGTAGGGCTGATGTCTTCTGCGGCTGCATTCCACAGCTACCACAGATTTTTTTGTCAGTGAATATAAACTTAAGCCCATTTCCATTTTCTTATAGGGGGCTGAAATAATTCTCCAAAAAAATACCAAATCCCAGATCTTAAAACAAGAAGAAGAATGGAGAAAGCATTGATAAAAGTGGGGAGCTTAAAAGCTGGAAGCTTTTGGCTATCCAAAAAAGCCAAGGAAGAGTTCAACAACATCACTCAAGATCTCACCGTATGTGTCATCTATTAACTTACAACAATATACATTTTCTCTAACAAAATATTACGATGATGTTTGTTCAATGATTTTGTTCTGTTTGTATACTTGTTTAATTGTTTATGAATTGGCAGTAATGAGGGGTAGCTGTATTTTAATAGATGTGGTTTGGGAAATTTTTGGTTTTCATGGATTTAATTTATGTTTAATCTCCTCTATTTGAAGAAAGTGATTAATGGGAAAATGTGTATTTATTTTCTCATAATTTTAGGGATGTTTTATAAAATGAGAGAAAATTAATAATGCTATTAGTATATACTAGCTAGTATTTACTGTTTGATATTTTGAAGCTTGGAATTCAAAGAGTGGCAAAAAAGTCCAAGCTGTAGAAATTTGGTTTAAAGATGCCTCAGAAACGTATGAAGGACATTAAAAACTTCATCATATTTAACTCTTAATTTAATAAATGGTGTGGAAAATATCATTTTATTTACATACATTGGGTTTGGGGGAGGCAAATATATTTGTAAGTATAGGGATGTTATACTCCTGCTTTTTTATAGTATATAAATAAATTATGGACTATTTATTATTGCAGACGGTTTCAAACGTTGTTGAAGGGAAAGCAAAATGGATATTTGAGAAGCTAAAAGGTGCAATTTTTCTTTTCTTTGGTATTTTGAATTTCTTGCATCTTCCTATGCAATTGTGATTCTGTAATTGATTTTGTGCCTTGACTCGATCTGTAGGAAATCCGGTGAGAAGCTTGCCTGATCTTCTACGAGAATACAATTTGCCACGGGGACTTTTCCCTCAGAATATCTCATGTTATGAATTTGATGAGTCAAAATCAAAATTAACCGTGCATTTGCCCTTTGCTTGTGAAGTGAGCTTCAAGGACTCGTCTGTAGTAAGATACGCCCCTCGGGTCAAATGCATTCTTCTTAGGGGTAAGATGATGGGCATAGAAGGAATGAAAACGAAGGTGGTGTTAGTATGGGTGAAAGTCACAAATGTGGCTGTTGAGGGCAACAAGTCAGAAAAAGTTTGTTTCACAGCTGGTGTAAAGAAATCGAGGCCTACGGCTGCGTATGTCGTTCCTCATGAAGCTGTTAGAGTGGATGAATTTTGAGATTAGAATGTCACAGTTTGTAATGTATTGGATATGATAATATTACCAGGACCATGTTTATGTAGTAAAGTGAAATTATCAAGTTACAGGTTCCCAGTTAACTAAGAACAAAAAGAAAAGAACAATTATTTGGTACATCCTCCTCTTCACCTGTGTCTTAAGTTCACTCCTTCTAGAAGTTCAACTAAAACGAATTTCGGAGAACAATTTTATAACAAAAAAAACACTACATTATTAATATTTCTAAGAAAATCTGATCTTTAACTGGAAAGTGCATTTTCATTAGAAAAATCTTTAACTGGAAATATTATGCATTTTCATTAAAAAATTGTTCAATGATTTGAAATTATTTTTTAATTATCAAATATAATATGTGTCCAATTATAATTGAAAACCAAAGCACTTTTTTTAAGCTAGTGCTTACTCAATAATTTAGCCGTTTGTGTAGAAACTTAAGACATACATTCACTCTCTCTTTTTTTTTTTTTAAATAAATTTCTATTAGGTCGTGAAAAATTATTTTTCTGAAATTTTGTAGTTCATTATTTTTATTTATTCAAATGAAAACTGAAACAGTTTTTCGTTTTTTGCACCGCTCCCAAATTTCTATCAATATTATAATTTTTGAAGCTGTAATTAAACAAGTCAAAAGCAATATCAATAGGTGATTGGTTTAGTGGAAGGGTCTAATTACTACAAAGTAGCGAACTCATGTTTAAATTTCTATTGGGAGAGGTTCACACTTAATGTGTCTGACGTACTTCGAAATGAATTAAACCATAAAAAAGAAAAAAAAAAAAAAAGAAGTCAAAAGCAGTTGCTATAATATCTCTTTACTATAATTAGTGTTGCCCAAGGATAATGTTGAGCTTTTAACAACCCGACGTTAAGTGCAAACGGGCAAGTTTGACCTACTAACGACGTCGTGTTCCGTCTTCGGTCTAGCACAAAGTTCCAGCATCTTACACAAGTATAGAGCAGTTTTCCACAGTGAAAGTATTTGATTTGGAAATGGCGATATCAGGAAATGCTAGGGTATCTGCAGCTCTGAATCCGTACAATTTCAATCCCATTCGTACAACTCATTTTATTCCCCCTTCTAAGGTTTGTTTCTGCCCTTCTACTCTTTTCCAAATTCTTCACAATCATAACGATTTTTCACTCAGAATGAACGAGCCTTTGAATTCTGATTCAACGAACCTTTGAATTATCAATTGTGCTCTTCCTTACTTTTTTTAGGCCACATGATTGTGATTTTGCTGTAATCTTTCAATTTATTTGTATTGCTGAACCCTGATTTGTGATATCGTGTGTGAAATTTAGCTAATTAGCTATTTTGAGGATTTCTGTTAGAAGTACTGCAAACCCAATGAAAATTTTGGTATAGCTATTTGTGGTAATTTTATAAATTAAAGCCTGGTATTGATGTTAATAATAATATGTGATTGCCATTATCATTTTAATTGTACAGTTAGATGTCAATGTTTTTTATTCCATCTTAAATATCCTCTATATATCTTAAGTGCATCATATTTTTTCTAGGCATGGGGGAGGTCCTAATCTACCGGAAATACTTAGTCCTCTGTCTGTAATAGTCGTGTGAATCTTGTTAGTCATGAACAATCATAATATCTCGAAATGTTGGTGTGGGGGTTAATAACTTAATCCAAGTTTAGCTTTCAAACAACTAATTTACCAGTTGTAATCTTTGACCGATTGGCATGATATGGTTTTATGTGAAAACACGGAACTTGTAGTTGTTGCTTCTTCTGTTTATATAGCTAATAAATCTATTGTAGTTGCTACCAGTTCCATTTCAAAAGAATACCCTTCAGGTTCTGAGGTCACATTATATTAACTTTAAGCTAAGGCTTCGTGATGACTCTCTTCTCATGTTGTCTATTTTACTAATAAATTACTTCCTTTGTACAAATAGTCGTTTTCAACTCTAAGTTGCAGCGTGTTGGCCTTTTTCAATCAATATTATGAATATGAAGAATGTAAAATAGCTATTGAGCAGTGTTGGATCATTACTTGTGAGTAAACATGCTTTTATTTTGCACTTTAGGTGGATTGTAATGTGTTCGTTAATGGCACATCGAGTGTTTCTCGATCAGTACTTGATGGCCATACAATTCGCTGTCACTCTAAAGGACCTCTTGGAAATTTTGGAGAATATAGGCTCTCCTCCAATTCTTTCAGCCAGGAAGTTGAGAGCTTCCTCCTCAATGCAATTAACATGAACTTCTTTGAACGCTTAAACTTAGCATGGAAGATAATATTTCCATCGCCTATATCAAGAAGAAACTCAAATGCAAATATAGCCAAGCAGCGTTTGAAGATGATTCTCTTTTCCGATCGATGTGCAGTTAGTGATGAGGCAAAACAGAAGATAGTAAGCAATGTGGTGAGTGTACTATCTGATTTTGTGGAAATAGAATCACAGGATAAAGTTCAACTCAGTGTATCGACTGACCCAGATGTTGGGACCATTTATTCTGTCACGGTACCTGTCCGGAGGGTGAGATCGCAATATCAACTTGATGATGAAACTGGGTCAATAACGAATATTGAATACAAAGACACTGGAGAAAGTTCTGGTGCTGTTGATGTGAAATTCGATTTCTATATTCCAGGTGACGAATACTAAGATTTTAATGTGTGAATTTTTAGTTGTTTGGAAACTGTAATGACTGAAAATAGACTTATTTTCTGTGATGCTTTTTATTGTTAAGTTGAGATGATGACTGCTGGAAAATTATGCAATTGTTGAAGGAGTACCATGCTACTACTCTACTGCCCATACACTGAAAATCATCAATTCCGTTTGCGAAATGTTTGCACTGAGCCTAGTCTTCATACATGAAAATCCAACTGGACACAAGTCGATCTGTACCAGATCTTAAAAAAAGCAAATAAATTGAATTTGAACGATTACATTAATAAGAGTCCATTTGGATGGATGAATTTGGGGTGGATTTGAAATCCGAATTTTTTTCCAATATGGTCTTTTAGATAAAAGTATTACCCAAAATGACTCAAACTGAAAAGTATTTCCCTAAATGTACCTCTTGCGAAAAATCGCAGTTGCCAATTGGCAATTGCGATTCTTCGTTTTTATCAAAAATCGCAGTTAGCAACTGCGATTTTTGATAAATTTTTTTTTTTTTTTTGGTTTTTTTTTTATAAAATGGCTTGAGTTTTCTAAGTATTTGATATTTATATTAGTAATAGTACTTTAAATGAAATGTTCATCAATACCACCCATCTACATAGTAAAAATATAACAGAATAAGCTAACCATTTACATTTGCATGGATCATTACAAACATAGTGCCAGAAAGCATCTCAAATATAACATTATTAACACGGAAAAAAATGGGTCACACTCTAGCAAGGTAAATATACTCCAATAGCAATACTTGAACAATACATGAATGCATTTGGCACAAATATATTTTACCTGATTATATATAAACATGCTTGATAAGAGGATAGTCAATGAGAATATCTGAGTGCTATATGTTCCCTGCAAGAATGCAGTAGACAATTGATTCATTGTTCATAAATATAAAAGATTACACAAGGTCATATATATCCTGAATTGGAAGACAAACATTTCATTTAAAGTTATTACTAATATAAAGATCAAATACTTAGAAAACTCAAGCCATTTTATCAAAACAAAACCAAAAAAAAAAAATATCAGAAATCGCAGTTGCTAACTGCGATTTTTGATAATTTTTTTTTAATTTTTTTTATTTTCCACAATTTCGTAAAAACGAAGAATCACAGTTGCCAATTGCGATTTTTTTGAAGAATCGCAGTTAGCAACTGCGATTTTTCACAAGAGGTACATTTAGGGAAATATTTTTCAGTTTCAGTCATATTGGGAAATACTTTTGTCTAAAATGCCATATTGGAAAAAAATTCTTTGAAATCCCTTGTCAAATCCATCATGCTATTTGGATACAAAATTTAAATCAATTCATTCGAAATCCTGGATTTTAGTCCAATGGATTTCAGCTCAAATTTAAGTGGATTTGAAATTCTTCCTAAAACCTAGTCATTTCAAATCCACTTAAAAAGAAAGTCCACATTGTATATTTCAGAAATTGCAATTTGATCCCAGATTTTCGAAAAACCTAGAATTGTAATTCAGTCCATAATTTTCAAAAAATTAAAATTTGCAATTCAACTCCTATTTTCAGAAATTCGAATTCCACTTTTGATCCCTCAATTTTCGGAAATTGCAATTTTGACCCTAGATTTTCGAGGAACCCAGAATTGCAATTCAGTCCAGAATTTTCATAAATTAAAATTTTCAATTCGGACCCTGATTTTCAGAAATCGAATTTGCAATTTTGGTCCCTCAATTTTTTGATATTGCAATTTTGACCCTAGATTTTCGAAGAATTCAGAATTGCAATTCAGTCCAGAATTTTCAGAAAATTAAAAATTTCAATTCGGCCCGTGATTTTCAGAAATTCGATTTTGCATGTTTGGTCCCTTAAATTTTGGAAATTACAATTTTACCCCAGATTTTTTAAAAACCCAGAATTGCGATGCAGTTCAGAATTCTCAGAAAATTAAAAATATTCAATTTGGCCCCAGATTTTCAGAATTCCGAATTTACAATTTAGGTCCCTCAATTTTCAGAAATTGCAAATTGACCCAAATTTTCGGAAACCCCAGAATTGCAATTCAGTCCATAATTTTTGGAAGATTAAAATTTTCAATTAGGCCCCTGATTTTCAGAAATCCAAATTTTCACTTTTGGTCCCTTAATTTCAGATATTGCTATTTGAGTTTGTCCCCAGATTTTCAAAAAATCCATAGTTGCAATTCAGTCCAGAATTTCCAGAAAATTAAGATTTTCAATTTGGCCCCAGATTTTCTGAAATTCGAATTTGCACTTTTGGTCAATCAATTTTAAAAAATTATAATTTTGCATCAAATCGATTTATGCGATTTTATCCATATATCAACAACAAATAACGAGCAAGAATTAACTCCTAGAACAAATTATAAGGTATGATTGGTAATTTCAAATACCGCAAATGATATATACCAAACAATTGATTTCAAATGAATGGATTTGAAATCCTTTGTTAAAAAAATTATCCAAACATGAGATTTCAAATGAATGGATTTGAAATCATTGGAATTTCAAATCCAATCCCTCTTCATTTCAAATCTCCCATCCAAATGGGCCCCAATATTTTTTTAGAGAAATAAATCAAAATTTATCTCTATATCTATCTATTATAAAAAAAGAAAAACTTGTTTAATAAAATTTCCAATTTTATTCTACAATCCCAGTTACTACAGACTTACCAAAAATATAATGAACACGAGTAGTTGGGACTAAAAATAATTTCCTTGATCCGGGTGTCATTTGTCCATGCTCCACGGCAATGGCCACCCAACATAAGTAACATTGCCTGTCTACTTGTTGGATAATATGGTTTAGTTTTGATACTTCCACATATCAAAATGCATTTTCTTCGTAAAAATAATTTTCTTTTCATCGTAACGCTTTGGCAACAAAGGTTATCGAGGTCTAGGTTAATTGATGAATTCAGTTAGGGAAAGACCATCAAATTCGATCAATATTAACAAAATATTGAATTTGCTAGAAAATAATTGTTTCTTGGGGTTCAATTGATTAGTACACCTATAGTGTTGGTAAGGTCGGGATCGTGGTTATCCGTCTCTGGTTTGCAGATCGATAAGATCTCTGAGATTGACATGACAAGCTAGTTGGATTTGTCTGGCTACGATGTTTTGAACGCAAGGAAAAAAGTTCAGTTTGTCCAATTTATCTCTACCGCGACAGTGAAATCCCGTGTTAATCAACAAGAATCACCTTGCAATACTAAATACAATATTCATGACATATTTTGCTAAGCAGACAATATGTTATTGAATTTTTTCTTAAACTATTCTAACTAATGTACAAATTATGAATTTGACATCAATTATGTAAATCTAAATATCGACTGGAACTCTTCGATAAAAATGATTGATGTATCCATTGCACGAATAATGTTGTGCAACAATCTAATCCCCAAATTTGAAAATAAGTTAACTTCATAATCACGTAACAACCTTATATTTGTATGCGAAAAAAATTAAATAAAAGTCAATTGTTTGTTGTATCATGTCATCCTGAAATGGCTACCAAATAACCTCTCCCATTTTGGTTGGTAGCAAAAACTGTGGTCCATGGTTATAACCGTACACGATCCCGCACCCAAACCCTTCTCAAATTTTAAAAGATAAACATCAAAAGAAACCCTTTTCAAACACAGCGTCGTTTTGACGCAGAACACAGAAAGAGAATCACACCGTCAACCTCTTTATCATACTAATCGTACGGCCCATAATGAATCGTAGCTTTTCTTTCAATAAAAGCCCTAAAATCTCCCTCTCCTCCATACACTCAAAACCCTATATATATATATCCAGTTCATTCGCCCTCAGCATCGGCCATCTGCTCACACTCACACAGTTAACTCTCTCGAATCTCTCTCGTTTATCTCTATCTAAAAGCTACCGAGGATGTCGGACGAAGAGCACCAGTTCGAGTCTAAGGCCGACGCCGGAGCTTCCAAAACTTACCCGCAGCAGGCGGGGACTATCCGTAAGAACGGTTACATTGTTATCAAAGGCCGCCCTTGCAAGGTGAGTGTTTTTTGCCTTTATTTTTTAATTTTTTGGATTTACGTAGGTGAAATTGTCTTTGTAGAGATTTGAATCTAATTTTTATGTGTATATATTAGGTTGGCCTTTTTTTTTAGATCCGGGTAAATTATGTAATTTAGATGTGCTTTTTCTGTCATGGTTTTGGTGTAATTTCGTTTGATTTCTGTTTATGGGAAAGTTTTATTTGCACTTCAGACTTATTTATGTGTTGTTTTAGTGTTTCATAACCTGTTATTTATTATAAACTAAGGAGCTCGTAGCAATTCATGTCCTTGTGATAGTTGAAGTAAGAAACTTATCCTCTTGTAGAAAGAGGGGACAAAGCCCCCCCACCCCCCCCTCCCCAAATGCTTTTGGACTGCCCCTTAAATGTAATTAAACATTTACTTATGCATAAAGTATGTATAAAACTACTGTAAGGGGATTTTGAAGGATTTATTTTTGTGACTTCACACAATGGACAGTAAAAAATGTGTGAGAAATGCATACTGTAAAAACT
Source organism: Penstemon davidsonii (assembly GCA_034814905.1). Taxonomy (NCBI): domain Eukaryota; kingdom Viridiplantae; phylum Streptophyta; class Magnoliopsida; order Lamiales; family Plantaginaceae; genus Penstemon; species Penstemon davidsonii. Next base: position 20,000,099 of record JAYDYQ010002685.1, read on the forward strand.
CCAAATTTTTAAAAAAAATAGGGGGGTATGTTGCCTTTTTATTTTAGAAACTAGGGGGTTATGTTACCTTTTTTTTCTCACATGGTGCGGAAATGTTGCAAAGCCTCGACTTGCACTAGGGGGATTGTATGATGGTTCGTCATTTTGATTATATAGATTAGAAGATTTTAATTTTGATTTTTTTTCCACATTATTGGGAAATTAAGGGATTTTTCTTTGGATATTTAATCCTTGGTTATTTTAAGTAGAACTTTTTCTTGTTGCAGACAAGAATCCATCTTTTTCATTAGTTGTTTTAGTAAAGATATTGGGGTCTACGGTCATCTTTCATTCATGATAACGTAGGATATTTATTATGGTTATGCTAAAAATGTTACAGGTTGTGGAAGTTTCAACTTCCAAAACTGGAAAGCACGGCCATGCAAAATGTCACTTTGTTGCAATTGACATCTTCACTTCCAAGAAACTCGAAGATATTGTCCCCTCTTCCCACAATTGTGATGTATGTGTATTCTTTTTCTTTTTGGCTTTACATATCTTTATGATTGTTCAAGTGCTTAATTTCATTGAATTTCAGGTACCACATGTTAACCGTACTGACTATCAGCTTATTGACATCTCTGAGGATGGATTTGTACGTGACCACTATAAGCAATTAACCTCAAATGTTTTATTGCTTACGCAGTTAATAATCCTTAGCAAAATTATTTTGTAGGTGAGCTTGCTGACTGATAATGGTAACACTAAGGATGACCTCAAGCTTCCAACTGATGACAATCTGCTCACCCAGGTTAGAAATATCAATCTATCCATTGGTATAATCTTATTTTGAATCTCTTCCTTTTTCCCTCAAATTTATGTTACATTTTTCTGTTTCCGGCCAAATTACAGATCAAGGAGGGATTTGCTGAGGGGAAGGACCTTGTTGTGAGTGTTATGTCTGCAATGGGAGAGGAGCAGATCAATGCCCTCAAGGATATCGGTCCCAAGTAATCTGGTTTGCTGGTTTTTAAGCTTGAATGAGATAGACTTCATATTACATCTTAGTGATTGATGTGGGGGATACTATGGGCCATCCTGTTCAGTTTTATATGCACTGAATTATTGATGGCTTATGTCCTCTACTATTCCTATTTACTGGGATCATGTGAGTTACACTTGTGTTCTGTTACTTTTTACATGTTTTCTTTAGTTATTTTTATTCGAAGATCTCTATTTGAATCTCTTGTCATGGTGTGGGGGTAAATTTGATTTGCCAGCTACCTTGTTAAATTGATTACATATATGATGTTTTGCCTTTCTTCCTCTTCAAATTTGATGAGTTGTGAATCCCATATACTCTGTTGGAAGTCTATCATTTTCGACCGCTCATAAATTTGAACCTCTAGTTTATTGGAAATAATTGTCGCCTTGTTGGTCTAATTTTGAAGAATTGATAGGTTTTTTCAGAGATTATTGAAGCATAAAAAAATGATCCAATCAAATATGCGAGTAAATTAAGATAAGAGAGATGTTATTTCATGTCAGATTAATAATGAGGGATTGTCTTAATACAATAAGAGAGTTATTATTTGGTTTCTTCTGAAATTCCTTGGAATTGGAAAACAAAACAAGCTCATGATTTTGTGTCTAAATAATTGTTAATCTTACACCTTGTCATTGTGTAATATGGTACATTGATTTCAAGGGGCTGATAGTAATTTCCTAATAATGGACTTCCATGTTCATCATTTTGGTTTAGTGTCGTAACCAGAAGCCTTGTGTTAAACAGCTACATTGTTTACGGTTCTTGCCTTTCCAAGTTAACCAATACTAGTAGGTATTCATTTAGAGAAAATGTTGACATATTAAATTAGGCCATTTTCATAAGTTTTTCTTTTAACCGGTCAATGGACGTTATCTTCATCTTGAAATTGAAAGGTTTCGTGGCCTGCACGTATTTCAACTAAGCCCAACTCAAGTTGATTATCATACATCAGTATTTTTTATTTTCACAATATTTGGAGGCTCCACTATCTTTAGCCAATCTTATTCATTTAGGGGGTAACCTTCACTGCCGCAATTAAAAATAATAAAAAATAAAAAACAAAAACAAAAATGAGTAACCTTCATTACATGTAGTCTGTAGTTGCCTTGCACCCAACTTAAGAAAATATCGTGGGCATTCTGGAGGGGGTGCCGGCTCATCTAATGATTTTATTTAAATCAATTGGAGAGATATTTGTATTCATGCGTCTCTTAGTATTCGGTATATACAGTTTTTCACATTTCTTTTCTATTAAAAAGACAAATGCTACGAAATAAAGATACAATGATCAAAAGCATTTCAAAATATTCAATCTTTGCAATTTTCACATTTTTCTATTAAAAAAAAAATAGCAAATGCTACAATTGTTGGCTCACTGCTATTTTTTCTCGTTAACAGAAGATCTGATCTGAACGACCAGGTGTACGCAATAAATGTAGGATGAGAATTCAAAATAAATATTTTCCTATTTCTTAGAAAATACTTTTATAATAATTTTTCTTTAGACTATTGGCTGAAAATTGTAGATATGGAATATGGTAGGGAAATATAAACGAAAAGGAATAAACAAAAATATAAACTGGGACAAAGAAGAAGAAAACTCAATAAAAGAAGACAAAAATTGAAGGATGAATAGTTAGGGTTTTGTTTTTCTTATTAAATAACATAAATTAATATGTTGTAGACCCAATTAGTTATCATGGCAGTCCAACATCTCTCATGCATTTTCTTTTTAAGAATATTTTTAATATAGTAAAAGATTTTATTGGAACAAGATAGTTTTATTACAATATATAAACAACGTATAGTAATATATATCGGATACGGATATGTAACGGATCGGATCAGCATAGATCCATATTGAATCCGTATAATTCGAATTACAGATCTAATCGAATCAGGTTCTTCGAATCATTAATCGAATAATTATCCTGATAAATCAAACCAAATTTGAATCGAATCCGTATTGAAATCCACATTCATAGCCCTATTCACCCACATGGATCAAATCAAATAAATGATGCAGTTGAGGAAATATCCTTAGCCGACGGCCGACCCCTACCGTACCTCCACAACTAGCAAACAATCCATCCATCAATTATGATACTATATAATATATTATATATATTATGACTTCACATCACACATCTTGCGTGCATCTTCCTCGCACTTGAGCAAGAAGACAATGACAAATAATAATAGTGACATAACGCTGACAATTAAAAACTCTTTAAACAAATTAACAATTTTATGATTAATTTGTATTTTTTTACCCTTCCATTTGCATCATAATTAATCGTGATTGTCTTCAGTACACTAACACGTATATAATCAATCCCAAATTAAATCAAAACAAGCAAGTCATCGTGCTCACTAGTAGCTAGCCCAACGCGACCAAAAGTGCAAATTGGATAATTTTTTTTTTTTTTTTTTTTTTTTTTGAGGAAGGATAATTTCTTTTTAACCACTAGTATTACTCGACCAAAAGTGCGGATTTCACTTTCCAGTATTTGGGTAAAATATTAACTAAGCCCTCAAAATATGACATTTAACTTTAATTTGTCGGCTGAATAATTCTAGTAAATTACATTATCCATTTATTTTAAAATACGAAACATAACACGTCATACAATAACAAATCAAATTACAGTACTGCAGCTCCTTTTGTACATCCATAAATGTTTAATCTGCTTCCATACGTAATCTATTTGATTAATATAAAGACTACTATATTAAACTGAATTTAATTCGAATTATGTCAAAGCTTACGTGCAGACAAATTATATTTTGAAAATATAAATTAAGTTGGTGAACATAACTATTTACATGTTGGTTATTTTTCAACATACAACACAAATATCTTGTACCAAAAAGAAAATAAAGTCCCACGTCTCTAATTTTTTCTTATTACAAACTTTTATTTCCCAAATCATATTCTACATAAAAATATTCGCCTCGAAAGAGAATAAGGCGAATACCCTTGAAAAAAAAATTAACTCAGAAAAATATTTGTTTACATCTAGTTTATGGTTATATTCACGTATATATTCTCTTTATGTATGGTTCAATAACACAAAAAATATATCTTATTTATTTTATAGATAATCTAGTCATTTACACATGACTAAAGGCATCTTCAATGCACAATCAAATAGCCATTTGATGGTTGCTACAATGTTTTGAGGCCTTCACAAAAGTTTGTATTCCAATGAACAACCATCAGAATTGAACATTAATTTAAAATAAATCAACTTGAAACTAAAATAAAACTAATCTCATTTAAAAGTGTAATCAATGTAAAACGAGACTGGATCATACCTAGTTTAAATGAGACACCAAAATTAAACTTCCTTCTTCTTTTTTAATTTTTTTGTGTTATTTTTTTATTTTAATCGATTTTTTGGTAATTATGAATTTTTTGTTAAATATATAAGTCCAATTTATACAAATCCATCAACTACTATTTTTTTTCAAAAAATTTGACCTAAAATTATCATTCCCATCAAAGTTTGATGTCAAGCTCCATTGTCCTTATATTTGATGGCAATGGGTTGTTGACATTAAAATAATGTCCTATTTGACGGCATCATTAAAACTCAATTTTTTTAGTTTCAGTCATTTTAATAGTAGTTATATCATTTGATTACCTATTGATGGCTCAATTGGATATGCCTTAATCAACTCTAATTAAATTGTTGATTTTTATGCCAATAAATTGAGAGAGGTTTAGATCTCAAAAAAAGAAAAAGAAGGATAGAGAGTGGCTTAGTTGTTAACTTGTTATCTTATAAACACTTAATTTTGTTCCGCACATGTTGCGTGGACTTTTGGGTTTTTACTGAAAAAAGAAAAAGGAAAAGAATCTTTGATTTTCCTTGCACCGAAAAATAGAAGCATACTGTATACATAAATAAACCCAAAATGAAAAAGACTTTTTATCAAATTCAAAAAAAGAAACACAACCAAACAAACAAAATCTCTTTTTCTTCTCTATGCAGCAGCAGCAGCAGCAGCTACAGCATCTCCGAAGCTTAAACGATCTCCCAAAAAAAAAACAGAAAATAAACAAAACAAATGGCTGAGAACAAACCACCGCCACCACCGCCGTCATCGGCTAGGCCTTTGGCGCCGACAATCACCTTACCGCCGAGGAGTACGATGGAGAGTATGTTTATGGGCGGGCCAGGTGCGAGCCCGGGCCCGATGAGTTTAGTATCGAGCTTCTTTGCCGAAAATGACCCTGACAATGACTGTCGCTCTTTCGCGCAGCTTCTCGCTGGCGCCATGTCTCCTCCCTCCACCGTACCGAATTTTAGGTATCAGCATAATAGGCCTGGTGGATTAGCGGTGTCGCAGCCGCAGGGGATGTTTACGATTCCGGCGGGTTTGAGTCCTGCTAGCTTGCTCGATTCGCCGGGATTTTTTTCATCTTCGCAGGTAGTAAATGGAGATTCTTATTTATTTTTTTTTTATTTGAGGTGTAGGTGTAGGTTAATAAAAGAAGTGAATCTTGTGCTGTTTAATTTGTTGCTTCTTCTTTATTGATGTTGTGTGATTTTGACGGATTATATTTGTTACCAAATAAGGAATAATCCTGGAAGTAGGAAGTATCTCACATTTGTGGGGATTTTAAGTTCTATAGTGTGGATTGTTATTCAATTTAGTTAATTAATGTTAAATGTCTCTTTTGCCTAACAATTTTAATTTTTAGATGAGTTTGACATTCAATAGGTTGAACTGATCCTTATTTCTTATGTAGTTGAAACATTGACAAATACGAAGTTATATAATCAGGTGATTAACTAAAGAGGACATGAACCCAATCAATGATTATTGTTAGTTTCAATAGTAAATTTTTGAAAATGAAGAACATGAAATGCTCGAGTAGTGTTTCTTGGCATATTCCGGAAAGTTTAAGTAAAAGGAATAGTGTTTCATTTGTTACCTGTTTGGGAGATAACATTTTAGCATAAAATAGCTGGATTGTACACTTCTTCACCGTGTCACGATTTATATTTTTTATGACTTTTTATCTTCTTAAGAGAATAGACCAATGAGAACAGAAGGTACATAAAGAAAAAGTACGCATATCCATATCCATATTTTCTTGGTACATCTGTTTACTCAGATTTATTGATCCATAAGTGACTCGGTGGAGCATTGCATACCAATTCAAATTATTCTTTCTTGTTCTTGAAACTCCGGGAGATTTGATAACATTAAATGAAACTCAGCTCTTTGTGCTAATTGTTCCTGTTTACTTGATATAGGGTCCATTTGGAATGTCACATCAACAAATGCTGGCCCAAGTTACTGCTCAAGCTCGGACGCACATCCAGTCGGAATACACATCAGCGGCTCCTATGCCGGAGGCTAACATCATGAAGGAGTCATCTGACTCTGATCAGAAAACTCAACCTCCTTACTTGGCTGTTGATAAACCTAGTGACGATGGATACAATTGGCGCAAGTATGGGCAGAAGCACGTAAAGGGAAGCGAATACCCTCGTAGCTATTATAAATGTACTCATCCCAATTGTCCGGTTAAAAAGAAGGTTGAACGATCTCTTGATGGTCAAATAACTGAAATCATATACAAAGGCCAACACAACCATTCCCCACCAAGTAAACGTACCAGAGATAATCTAAATGGGAATAATCATCCTCAGGGGAACCCTGAATTGGGCTATGAGGGTCAGACTGGAATTTCGAACAAAAGTAATGATCAAGAATCGAGCCAACTTACACCTGAACATGTATCTGGATCAAGTTACAGTGAGGAAGTTGGCGATGGAAGAGATGAAGATGAGCCTGAATCCAAAAGAAGGTACCTTATTCTTCAAATCAAGACAATTTAAAAATTTGACCATTCTTCATTTTCTGGTCAAGTATTACATGTGTATAAACATTGACAGGAATATCGAAGTTCACAGTTCAGAGCAAGCTTCATCACATCGCACTGTTACGGAACCAAGGATTATTGTTCAGACTACCAGTGAGGTTGACCTTTTAGATGATGGTTATAAGTGGCGTAAGTATGGCCAGAAAGTTGTTAAAGGGAACCCTTATCCAAGGTAAAACTTTTTCTCTTCATTCATTATTGAAACTGTCTTTTGTTATGAAGATATTTTGAATTTGTATATACATCGCTAGCTTTTCTAGAGGACAAGTACAAAAACTTACAATCCTGATATCTGTATCTTTATTGAAGAGATGATTTCCAAAGTCTTTTTTCTGAGTGAGATCTTGCTTATCTTTGCAGAAGCTATTACAAATGCACTTATTCAGGATGTACTGTCCGGAAGCATGTTGAAAGGGCTGCAAGTGACCCAAAAGCTGTCATAACAACATATGGGGGAAAGCATAACCATGATGTACCTGCAGCTAGGAACAGCACTGTGAATGCTGCTTCACAGATGAGACCAAACAACACAGTAATCGATAGACAATTTGGGAACAATGAGCAGCGCCCTGTGGCACTTCTCCAATTTAAGGAAGAAAGGATAACTTAGCTTTCTTACAAAGTTACTGGTTAAGGCAAGGGAAAAACTACGATGAGGTAATGGGGGAGAGTACTTATTGTGATTGAGCCGCGCGTATATTTGTAATGACTAGGTTATACAAAAATAGAAGCTAGGTTATACAAATGCTTTCACAACCTAAAACGGAACAATGAATTGAATAGGATTGTTTATATATTTCATCAATAGTTAATAGTGTTTGTAATGTTTTTTGTAAATTATATTGTAATGAAAAACTAAGTTGTATCTTTGAAAATGATGAAGATGGTTCCTTTGGATTTAAAGCCATTTGTTTTTTTTTTTAATTCTTCTCAGCTTCTAAGTCTATATTATGAGATGTTACAGGATTGGGTGGGAAAGATAGTAAAGATGGTACATATTTCATTTATCTAATTGGTTTGGTGGAGTTTGGACCCATATCTTTGATGCTTTAATTTATAATATAAATTAATGTAATCCTTCTCTTATTAACTATATATATTCATAAATGTAGTATAAATAGGTTTTCAATGGATCTACTGGCATATTGCCATAATTAACTGATGAAATTATTGATTTATTTCAATTTTCAAAAAATACACTTTATTTGACTCGGCCAATCAATGCATTTTTCATTTTCTGCCTTTTCTTGGTTAGTAATGAAATAATAATTCAAATCACAAATTCAGCTCTGCGTTGCAGCATCAATATCAATTATTGACTCTCGTACAAGAAGAAATGCAAAGAACCTTAAATCAAATAAATCACAAAAGCAGTACAAAACATCTGTTTCTATTGCCTTTTGAGATCCAAATTTTCTGTTGAAATCATCATCAATCTAACTTATTCATGAGAGAGTTGTTACAAGTGTTGGCATTTGACCAAGATTTACAAAATCTACTTTGTTCAGTCGAACACAACATAAAACTTTCTCAGGCAATTCTTCAGGGAATTGTGCCTGCATTCACGAAATTCAAAATGTCATAAACATGACCTTAAAAGAGTTAAAAAAGTGATCAAATCAATAATTACCTGAATTGTCAATCCGAGATCAAGTATCCCATGTTTCAAGCGTTCTCTAAACGCTTCAAGTCCTTTCCTAGATATATAGCTGAAACGATGCACATCAAGGTCGATTTCAAAGTACTTCTCTCCCTACAAACACAATAATTAAATCAACTCACAACTTCATTATAATTAGCTCAATCAGGATTTTTCCCATGGAAAATATACTTTACTTTACCATATAAAAAGTATGCTGAGGACGCGAAAGGACTGGCTTATCCTTATATGCATGCAACAACTTTCTTTCTGCTGAACTCAAACCAAGCTCTTCAAGATTTACAGGGCTCACCATTATCTTTAGTCTTTCTCGGTAAGAAACACCACATTCCCTCCCAAAGCCTTTCTCATTTTCCATAAATTTCTGACATAAGCAAGATTGCCATTTTCAGTTCACAAGAAAGGAGCAATTGTGATTCAGTTATAAACAACATAACATATAGTATATCGATTTGTTTGAGTACCTTTAAGGTGTCCAAATATTTCGGACAAGTCTCATTGTCAAAATTCTCAGATACTTTGAAATATATTACAAGGCTCATCCCTTCACCATCACCATCTCCACGAAACACTGAAGCAGGATAAGCCGGAAGCTGCAATAAAATCAACCATATATATACTCTCTAACTTCCGAATTGCATATTTTTTTTCTTTCTAATATATACTTATTTAAGAAACAGCGAAACGATATATAATCCAAAACAAGAAAACTCAAAGACAAATCATGTGGTACCTGTATATTAACAATCAATAAGGAAGGCACTTCACTATGTGATTTCACAAACGGAAGTTGAACGTGCTTCGCTATGTGATGTATCTTCTTTGGAGAAGCAAACATATCAATGCCAATTGGTACATATGGACTGTAATCTGGAGCAGGGTACTTCTTTTTATCTCTGCATCACAAAAATATAACTATTCAATGAGAAATTATATTAGTACAGATAATAATGAATAGTAAGTAACTAGAAATCATGCCTAAAGTAATTTTCTCCTCGTAGCTTAAAGGCAGAAGGTGCAACAGGGCACCAACATCCTTGACCCTGCTTCGCCTCAATCGAGACCCCTGCTCTAGGATTACATAAATATCTCTTATCTTCATGATTTTTTATTTCAACATTTTGTTCTTTATTTGAGTTCATATAATAGTCTTCTTCTTTATGATCATCACATTTCAAATCGTCGTATGTCTTATGGGAGTCGATTTCTTGTAGACCATCTGAACAAGAGTAAAAAAAAAACGGAAATAAGTAACTTGATTGGCGGAGGATTGAATCGAAAAAACAAAATATCCAAAATTACCTCCAGCGATGCTAATAAAGTCATCATCAGTATCAGAATCAAGATTACTTAAAGAGTCAAACCATTCTTCATCTTGCCATTTCTCTGCTGATAGAATAGCCTTATCGTTTGCACAAACTTGATTGTGGTGCGACTGCACAAATTTGATTGCAGTCTCGCCTTTTTGAATATCCAACAAAACAAAGTCTTGGTCTACAAGTTCAAGTGGAATCGAGGGGGCTATCTTTCTTCGTAATTTGCATGACTTGTACATGTACTTTGCCTTTGATTTCAACTTCTTATTTGGTTTTGAGACACAGCCTCCCATCACTGAATAAATTTCATGAATGAGCAAGATTTTTTTTCTTTCTTTTAAATAGAACGGGGTGTGAATTTGTCAAGAGCAAACCATATATATTTAATGTAAGTCAAGAAAAGGACTTCAAATGATTAGATTGCTGTTCACAAGTCACAACTAACTAATAAGTTGTTATTTAAAGAATTGTAGAGTGCAAGAGCATTAATTAAACAATAAAAATAGTAGTGGACCTTAACCTGAAAAAAACAAAGACCGAGAAAATGTTATACTTCTATTCAACAAAACCACCAAACAAGAACACACACAATCAAAAGAACATCTAAAACACCTTCATCTATCTAATATTCTTATTAGTTAAATCAACCACAAAGAGAAATTAATGGGGGAGGCATATTCTTATTAGTTATGACTTATGAACAATGATAACTTATTCACAACACATACCATTTTCAATGTTTATTTTTATTAAGAGGTATTAGGCCGTCAAGTAATTATCCACATCATCAGAATCAATTATTGCTAGCTGCTACAAGAATTGAAGATCTAAGTATTTAAAAGAAAAATTATTTTTTTTGGAAAAGGTTCCTTTATTCTAAATGGTTGTGCTTGTGATGTGACCCACAAAGCTGCACTTATGTTTGAACATTTTTAAGTAGTTGGGCAGCAAAGGGAAACCATATATTGTTTCTTCACTTGTACCTACCCATTGAAACAAAACAGAAAAATAAGATTGAAAATTTGGCTTCCTACCTAATTAATATCAGAAAAAATAGGGAATTAGGTAAAGAATAGTAGACTAATCAACATACATTGTTTTGATTTTGAGAAATTAAAAAAAAAGTTTGTGAATTCCCAACTTAGTCATTTACTCTCTTATTTTTGCAAGATAAGTGTGTTCTATTCTAAGTGTAAAAAAAATACATTTAGTCGTTCAATTCTAGCCTAAATCACTATCTCGATTATAAAGAGAAAGATAACAAATATTGATCTTAGTGAAAAGTTTATTATGGGATTAGTATATATGGAAGTTCTACTCATCATTGTGGCTAAAAGCATGAAGCGCTAATGGAAATATCAAATTTATAAGTAATATAAAAACAAAACACGCTTTTCTTTGGTAAGATGCATTAACATCATTGGTTGGTGTATGAACAATGTGGAAAAAGAATATATATCTCAACAAACCATTTGGTTTTGTCTTGCCACAAACTATATATTAAAAAAAGCAGTGTGCTAAATCATGCATGATTGCATGGTTTCCGCAAATTCAGACCAAATCCATTAAAATATACATATGTATATATAATGTTTCTTCTTCTTTTGGCGCAATTATGCTTTCTTTGTGGAGTTAGTGGAGGTTACCATACATCAATTTTTGCATTAAATATACCAAACTAAGATTAATTATTATTATTATATACACCAAACACAGAACATTGAATTTAATTTCTTTCCTAGAAAACTATAGAATATGTCAATACAATGGTTCTCTACCTTAACTGTTCTCTTTTAGTCACATACTAGAATAATTTGCCTATGGTGACTCTTAGCTAGACATTTAAGTTGGTGGAAATTAAAATTAACAAGTACTACGTACTAATTATGAGAATATAGAAGAACGTGTCCCTATCGAATAAAAAAAGGACATGCTCTTCGTTGATCTATAATGTTCCAAAATAATCGGTTTTCCCCTTTGATTCATTAGGATAACTATTAGCATATATTATACAGTTGATGAAGATCATTATAACAAAATATTCTAATTAATGCTTCATATATATCACTGCCTGATCTAAAATTATTATTTTAGCTTTACAAAACTTCATTACTGGTCTTTTTCAGTTGGTAAAATGTGTAGCTTTAACTTCATCGTCGTATTAATTTTAAAGAAATGAATACATTTAAATAAGAGTTTTTGAGATGATAACCTACTTGAATTGAACTGATTACTTACAAATGACATACATGATGTTGGTTACCAACTATAGCAAGGTTTGAAAAAATTGAAAAAAAAAATAAAAATAAAGTCTATGACCTAAATAAATACCAATAGAAAACAGAAAAAATTTAAATAAATCTTCTAGTTCTTTTTTTTTTTTAATTTCATTTTTTTGAATACGTGTAATTTTTTGTGTTGGGTAACCAGTAACCATTAAAAGCTTTTGAATTTAATGCATGATTTTTTTTTGAGAAAACCCATTAGTGCAACTCATGATTAATCCTAATTGGTTATATAATCCAATGGGACTTGAATTTACAGGTATAAGCTAGCCCAAACCCGATTCAAGGCTGGTCTGGCTTACCGGCCCAATTGCCCAAACCCTCTCACAGACACTCCAAAGTCCAAAGTTATATTTTAAAATTCGTCGGCTCTTTTCTAACTTCTAGTTGTCATGCCAATTTAAAGTTTGTTCCTTTATTTTCTAAAAGATTCTTTTTTTTTTAAAACTATTAGTTTTTTATTTCTTAGTTGGTTTTTTTAGGAGTTTGAGCATAAAATATTGCCAAAATATGGGACATTATTAACTAGATCAGGTCAAAAAAAAAATTTCGTAGACCTGGTAGATGAGAATGACCATATCATCATTGAGAGTACCACATCATCACAGTTAATAATGTGGTGTATTTTCAACCACAAGGTCTAGAAAATATCTCCTAGATCCTCAAAAAAAAAAAAAAATCTCCTAAACCTTGTCTAATCAAGATTATGATCCTGGAAACCGCATGATTTGAGTTATAATTCTTGAATTATTCCACTTTAATTATGAAATATGAAATATATATGTTTCTCTGTGTTAGTAGATGACTTTGGTCTGAAATCCTAGATGAACTTCTTTTAGTGAAAAAAAAATGTAAGTTAAGAAATGATACAAAAAAAATCCCCAATGACTAACATAAATGCATCTGATTCATAAAAAAAGAAATACCAAACATATATCAGGTTGTTATTGGTCAGTTCAGTTGGTGAATAGGACATTGATTCAGGAAGAAATTAAGCAATAAAGGGAAGGACTAACTACTAAGGAGTACATTGATGGACACCCAATAATATGTTTGCATGCGAAAAGTAATATTATCATTATATTTAAATCATTCACAGTAAATAAATTCAACAAAATATACTCAATGAATCTAAGCTACATCGAAATCATTCGGAAAAAAAAATTCTAGCTCATATTCAATTTGATTAAACCTAAATTATTTACAATGATGCATTACATTTACATATGGCCGGAGTCTAGACTCAAATTTCGGGTATATTAATGTGGAATAATCTCAAATAATCAAAATTTGAATTTCTGATTATATAGGACCAAACAAAAAAGGGTGTAATTATCACAAAAAATAATTAAAGGGTGAATTGAAAATAAGCAAATGCTTGTAATAAGAAAAGTTTGACTAGTGAAAAGCTGACATGTTCACGGGGGTTCTAATAATCACGTGACGCTAAGATGAAGGACAAACTTTTAATAGGGAGAAAACAAAAATGATAATATCTTGAGAAAATAATTTATGCTCTCTATTAAATAAATTGTTTGGAAGTTTTTAGTTAGGTCAACTGAATATATAACCTTGCTTAAAAAAAAAAACCGCCTAACACATAGAAATTTTCAATTTTCATGTACAAACGTAATCTTGTCCTTGTATCTGGATTCTTGTATAGAAACTAGAATCTCCATATAGAGTATATGACTATTAGACATTAATGGATGAAGGATTCGCTGAAAAAGGCATTCCAAACTACTTAGTAATTTGTGTTTACTTGAGAAATGTTCTGCCTCAATAATAAGAATGTTTTAAGAATAATTTAATGTAAATATTAGTATACTCCAATATATACTAAAAAACATTTTTGACTTCACGTCCTTATCTTTTTCTATTTTCCCAACTCATCAAGCACGATGCTGACAAGAAGGTGCCAAAATGCATCGGGAAAATCCCCATACATAGGGCTCATTGATCCGGTCGGATCAGATTAAATTCGGATCTCACTCTATTTTTTTTTTGGGTTGGATTTTAATTTTGTTGAACCTAGAATTTTTTAGTCTCCATGTCTTGTCCAAATTCGATGGATCTTCCTCAGATTCAATAAATTTCATCTTCAGAACTCTAATCAATACTTTTAGAACTCATAATTTTAATTATTTTTTCATAATCCATTGACCTCCAACATATGAGCTACTGACACATTTAACCAGTTGTTTCGAATGAATAAATATTTCACTTGAAAAGGAAAACAATGGTATTGATATGAATGTAACAAAATTAATTCATATTGGTAGATGAATATATGCATAAAAACAAGATCATGAATGCAACATTAATTTATGTTTGTTAACCTGGCTGTAATTAAGACCTATTTGATTGTATGACAAAGAATTAAATTGCAAAACAGTTCTTTGTTGGAGGCAAACAAACACACTTATTTTACTTTCAATTAAGACCTATATCAGAGTTGTCTGGTTTTGAAAATCCTAAACTCATCCCAATATATACATTACTCATTACTCAAATTTGCTATAAGCTTTTAACTTCTTTTGGTGGAGTCATTTTTACTGCTCATCACATCAGAAATGATGACTGAAATCCTTATTGTATTGGCAATGAATATTACTACATAAGCATGCCAATGCTTGGGCCATAAAAATCATTCATAAAATCAGAAGTGGTCACAATTTTTTTTTTTTTTAAAAAAAAAAAGTACCGACCATAAATTTCTTCACAATCACTCTTTCAAATTCACCAATTAATAAGTTGAAAAGGATAATAAAATGTTTGTGAAGAATCTTTATTTAAAATCTGGTCTTAAATTTATTCTATGCCTACTTATAGACCCAAACTGCTACCATTCAGGCACTAACCACTCCCCTTTGAGAATTGCAAGAACTGAAATTCAATAATGCTTCAACAATCCAAATGGTATATTCTTTCGATTTTATCAATTTCTGTAATGTAATTCTATTTTTACTAGCACAGTAACTAAAAAGAACCAAAAATAGGAGTTAAAAAAGCCCATAAATTACTGCTTAACAGTAATTAATGCATAACAGTACAAGAGTACAACTGGCTATAGCCCTGACCTGACTGATACACATGATATAAATTTTGCCCATGGAAAAAGGCAATGCAAGAAACAAGGGGAAAAAAGTGAGAGGTTGGTTTCCAATGTAATTATTATGCCAGTCCAGCACTGCCCCTGACCCCTCTCTCTCTCTCTCACACACACACACTCTCTCTCTCTCTCTCTCTCTACAAAAATCTTTGGTTGGCTCAAGCAAAAAAGGCTTTTGAAGAAATAAGAAAAGAAAAAAAAAACCATTTGTCCAAATGCCCATTTTAACCCCAAAGGTTGAACCTTTTCTTTTCTTTTCCTCTCTCTTCACCATTAATGCGTGACCTTGGTGTGGTGGGTTATGATTGAGTGAACAAGCAAAAGGTTCATACCCAATTATTCATTCCCCTTCTTTCATTTCTGGGTGGTTTTCCTTTTTGTCCATCTTTTCATTTCTGACTGCCTTTTTATATGCTATTGCTTATTTCTGGTGATAAGAATCAAAATAGAATGAGGGCATGCAAGACTTGTGAGTGACCCAAATCCTTCCCTGAAAATGGGGGAACTGGTCTAAAGAGCGGAAATAGAAAAGTGAAACAGAGTTCATTTTATTCTCATTGAAAGCTTTTTCACAATGAGAAAGCATGGATGGCAACTTCCTTACCATCCACTCCAGGTATCTTTCAATAGCCCCTCTATTTCATTTTTATTCATCTTCGATGTGCTTTTATTTACTTTGTATTCTAAATGGAGTTGTGTATGTATGTGTGCAGGTGGTAGCTGTAGCTGTGTTTCTGGCATTGGGATTTGCTTATTATGTTTTCTTTGCGCCTTTTGTGGGAAAACAATTGTTCCAATACATAGCCATGGGGATTTACACTCCTCTTGTAAGTACATTGTGCATCCATAATCTTTAGATTCTTTTCTTTGGCCTTTCAGTTTGCTTTTTCAGTGGGATGTGTAGAAACTGAGATCTATGCTTGTTGCTTTCAGATTCATCTTTACTTTACTCCTCTAAACTTTTCATTTTTTGTATATATTTCTTCTTGTTCCACCTAGATAAGAATGACTTTGGTAGTTTGTTGAAATGCATTTAAGTCTAATAAGGCTGTCGCTTTATTGCTTGTCCCTTAGCTTCTTGTGTCTTGTACAGGAGAGCCACAAGTTTCTTATTCAATAATTCCATTGTTGAGATTTTAGATAATGTATCTTGTCTCCAATTTTTTAAAGTCTTGGGGATCTTGATTTTGGTATATCCTGTAGTTTTCGCGATACTCAGGTCCCTGTATGATATTTTTCTTTTGGGATCTTCATGTTTAGCTTAAACTCGTCCTTAACGCGTATTAAGAGCTCATATCCTTTGATAGATTATTACTGAAGGTGAAAGATGCTAATGCACAAGAGTAACAACATCAGTCAGTTCACCCAAAGTAACGCTTCCCGTGATGTCATCTGTTCTTATGCATTGGATGAGACATACATTTTATATGATTCTTGAGATTATATTTTCTCTAAATTGATGGCTAGATGAGGAAACTGATACATGAATATTTTGTGTCCTTATATCTTATACCGTTACTTTATCATTTCTCAGATAATATGCGCCTTTGCACTATACATTTGGTGCGCTGCTGCTGACCCTGCAGATCCAGGAGTATTTAAATCAAAGAAATATCGTAGCATTCAAGATAACAAAAATCACGTCAAACAGAGTGGTTCTAAACATGGTGGCGAGTCAATTTCATCCATTCAAGATGCCAATACAGTGGCAATTGGAGAGGAATCTAATGATAAAAGGAAACATGATATCGAGTCAGCAGCTGATTGTAATACCGAACCTGAAAAGAACAATTCCTTGTTTCATCAGAGATCCTGCTCCATGGCCATGTTGGCATTACTACCTTGTGCTTATGTCTGCAACTCACAAAAAGAGTCTTCTGATCAGCATACCAGTGAAGATGGGATGTTCTATTGTAATTTGTGTGAAGTTGAGGTGTGGTTATGCATGTATTTCTTACCTATCTTCACTCAAATCCTCATCATGATACCATCCTCCTATATTTTCTTGTTTTCCGTTTCTAATTGTATTATGATTATCAATTGAGATTCTTATAAGTTATAAATGAAATTATACATTCTTGCAGGTTTTTAAATACAGCAAGCACTGTAGAGTTTGCGATAAGTGTGTCGATTGCTTTGACCATCATTGCAGGGTACATAACTATCTATAGTATGTAGAACTTTACTTTGTTATCAAAGAACATCTTCTAACTTCTTTCGTGCTCTGGTTTTATAGTGGCTAAACAATTGTGTAGGCAAGAGGAACTACCGGAAGTTTTTCACACTGATGGTGTCCGCCCTTCTCCTGGTATGCTCAATCATGCATTGTTCCTCTTTGTTATTCTCTTAACAAAGACATTCTCTTATTTCATTACATGGTTTACATTACTATTTCGGGATCAAACACTACATTTTCTCAGTTTTCTTCACTGCGTGGCTCATCTTTGTTAGAATACATAAGATTTGTAGTACAATAAGATAATACATTAAGATTACTTCCGAGTCTTAGTATACTCTGTAAATTGAACACTCTCAGGACAACTATGTTTTGTCTACTGAAAAAACTATTAGCTAGGTCCAAGAAAGGCACCTTCAAACTCAGTTATTTATTTTAGGTCAGTTTTTATTTAATTGGATATTGACAGGTTTATACATGGTTTTTGCACCTTGGACTTGAGATTGCAGCTTATAATACAGTGGTCGACCGGAATCCTTGTATTGGTGTTGTGTTTTCTCGAGAAGAAACGATTTGCTACGAACATCAGCTCCAAGTTAGGAAGCAGTTTCACGGTGGTTCCTTTCATAATTGTGGTGGTGAGTATCTCGTAGCTTATGTTAATTTCTTGTAGTTCCCTACATATTAAAAGACTCTAATCTTTACAACTACTACAGGTAGTGTGCACCATATTGGCCATGATTGCAACCCTGCCACTTGCTCAACTCTTCTTCTTTCACATTCTTCTGATCAAGAAGGTCGGCACTTAAATTTTTCTTCTGCTATTTAATGTAATATTTTTCAGCTGAAACTTGCTATGGTTAATTTATAGGGAATTAGCACATATGATTATATAATAGCTCTAAGGGAACAAGAACAACATGCTTCTGGAAGCCATCAAAGTCCACAGATGTCTCCTGTTAGTTCTGTTACTAGATTAAGCAGTGCAAGCTCCTTCAACACTTTCCATCGAGCTGCGTGGTGCACACCGCCAAGGCTCTTTGTCGAAGATCAGGTAAATATTCTTTAATAGGGTCATCAAATTTCATATTGAGTACTATGCACTGGTCAAACGATATTTTTCATTCGATAGCTTTCACTTTTAATCCATTAATGTGGTTGTATTGCAGTACGATGTAGTACCTCCAGACAACATATCAGTTAGTTCTTTAGGAAAAAAGAAAATGGGAGATGAACCAACAAAGAAAAAGAATCCGGCACCCGTAAAAATCAGCCCGTGGGCATTGGCACGTTTAAATGCAGAGGACGTATCTAAAGCTGCTGCAGAGGCAAGAAAAAAGTCCAAGATTCTGAGGCCTGTAGTAAGGCGTGACTCTACTTATGCACTCGAAACAGATAGCAGTGGTCGTAAAATGGCTCTGAGGCCTGACAATAATAGAAAGAGAGGGAGCAACCGGATTCGGCTACCGGCAGAGACACCCCTTGACCATCGTATGATCACTGAGACATCAAGCAGTTTGGCCCCACTTCAGCTTGAGGCACGAAGTGATTTCCGAGCAATGGCGGGTATTGTTGCTTCGTCTTCGCCTGAGAGTAGTAGTATTGATTCTCCTGATATTCATCCTTTATCGAGAGTTGAAGAGGGAAGGAGGAGACTTGTTAATGAAAAAGAAATAGCGCTGTCGAGATCAACTAGTGATGGAGGATACGATGCGTCTGGTGGGGAAGATAGTGATCGTGTTGTGCCCACGAGGATTCTGCATAGGTCGGATAACTGGAGTAGCCTCCTGTTTGGCACTAATGTTCCAGAACCTTCTTCATCTACATTGTCAAACCATAGGAAGCTATGAACAAGTTGACTTTGTTGTGCAGAAGATTATTGCAATTTTTTTATTTTTTGGCTGAGGCAGAAACGGCATGACTTGGGCTAATGCTTTCTTATGTTTCTCGGGGTTAGAATTGTGATGCAACTTTTGGCTCCAGATTATTGACAAGGGTTGCAGAAATGGTTATAAAGATGCAGTTTCATTCTGCAGCAGCACCCTATCAATATTATTATTTTGCACCCACAAATGGAAGTAATTATGCAGGGTTTTAAAGAAATTTTAGTGAAACAGTTATATTTTATGGAAAAAAAATCCTTAATTAGGTGATATGTGCTTGTGGCATAAACATCTTTCACTTTCACTTCCATATATAATTTCAATCTTGTCCTGTAAATTTATAATCTCAAAAAGTTTTAGGTCTGTGTTAGTAGATTTCGTCATAATTATTGATGAGAAGAGAACTTTTGTTTATTCAAGTTTACTTCAGGACCAGATTCATTACAGCATAGATCATGCCCTTTTTCTATGATTATGACTTAATTCTAAATCCAATTGCAGGTTCACCTCGAGTTTCTTCTGTACATGGTTGGTTCAGTTTTGGCATATATGTTAAATAACAGTAACTCCCACAACTTAATTCATTTGAAACATTCACTTAAACAAGTACACATCACTAATATAATTGCAGAATATAAGGGTTACCTTAATCAAACAGTAACAAATCCTTCACCGAGTAATAACTCAAATCATGCTAATTAGTTAGATTTTGTAGACTTTCTTCATAGGCTTCTGAGAACATATCCATGATTATCCCTTTCTAAATAGATACTAGTCCTAAAATAATTTACATATTTAGAATCGAACTTATGTTTAGACACAGGGCTACTCTCGATGACAGCAAAAGAAAGAAAGGGTGTGTGTATGCGTGTGTGTAGTTCACCGAGAGTTTCTGGACAAGTCGAGATGATTTTATGTAAAAATAAAGAATCCAATAGGCAAAACAAGGGATGCTTATAAGGTTTTTTTTGCCAATTAGTAAAACTTCAAAATGTTTTCACAGCTTCATGCAGATCACCAATATGACTCAGTTTCATACGTTCAGCTAGAGAATCCACGAAATAAAGGACAATAAAACTTCATGATCTGAGCCCTTACTTGAAGAGATAAGATGCTTCAACACAGAGGAAAAAGGTGCAATTTAAACCTGATGTAACATTTTGCTGAGGATTTTATCCCATCATAAAAATTCAAGTTTTACACCTTTTAAGCCATATTATGATATGATGATCCACGGAATTAAGTATACATTGAATTGCATCCAACCATCAACATAACAGTAAAAGTAAAATTCACAAGATCACCACAAAGCTATAGTAGTCGAGTGACTACAAATTTAGAACTTGTCGGTATTTATCAAGAAGCGTACACTCAAACGCAAAATTTAGCGAATAGACTGCACTGCTCAATTAAATTTTTTATTGAAGACAAGACAAATACATTAGTTTCATATAAGTACATCTTTCATACAACTTCACTTTCACGAACATAGTTTATTATCCTCCTATACATGTGTGTAATAAAACAGCAACAGAACAAGCCATAAGCAGCATATGTTAAGCTTCTAACCTCACAGCTAGACAACATAAACAACATGAGGAACCTTCCCATCATCAAAAGGCAGGCTAACATACTCCCTTGCAAACTCCTCCGCAATCTCGAACGCCAATTCCCCGTGCAAAGCTTTGCAATACATAAACAACACAGCATTTGCAGCCACACTGTAAAGCATCAATATTGTCATAAAACCAGCACACACAACCGTCTGAAAAACAAACGCCCAACTAACCCAACCCCCACTAACTTCATCCAAATTTGGCACCAAATTCGAACACACCATAGACAAAACCCCAAGCAAAATCCCGAAAAACAGCAACATCAAGAACACAACCCTCCTCATCCCTTTCACCAAATAGGAACTCCTTCTCACCGCAGTTAAACCCCATTGTGATTCCACGACAACAACCACATTCACCAAATACCACTCAACTTGAAAGTAAATCAGTACCGACAAAATTAAAGCTGAAATCAAGACGACAAGTATCGTAAAAAACAAGTTATCGTAATCGGTTCCAACCCCAAGCATCGCAATCCCATTATACAACAATACCGTAAAACCCCCAAAAGCAAAGACAATCAACCCTAAAATTAACTGGGTAATTATCAGGGTTGCGAGAAGAGGGAAAAAGGAGAACAAAATGGATTTGAGCGAGGAAACGAATTTGACGGGTCTACCGTAGAATCCATGGAAGGTGCTGTGGGTGATGGATGCGGTGGCGAAGAGGGAAAAGAGGATTAGAAAAAGGGCGTAAAGGATTGGGAAAAGGAGATGGGAAGTGTGAATATCGGGGTTGGGAGTGGAAAAGAAGAAAAGGGATTGGTGATAGTGATAAGGAATCGAAGTGGGTAGGGATAGAAAAGGGTAAACGATTATGGAAAAGGAAATAGGGAGGAGGAAGAGGACCGAAAGGGCCAAGAAATGGCGGGAGTGGGCGTTGATTATGCGCTTCGTTTCGGAGAGTACTCCGCAGAGGTTTAAGCTGCTGTGGGTAGTAGTATCTGACATCACGAAAGCTCTTTGTTTGTGAAACGGAAACGACGGGAAGAATGGCTCGAAGAGAGATAGGTTAAGAAGAAAGAACGAAGATGATGAATGGAATGGAAGAATCGAGAATAGTCCAAGTGGTGAGTATTAAGGTCATTTAGCAAAGTATTTGGGCCTTTTTGATAATTATTTAATGGTACAGTAATATTTTTGTCTTTATCCATGGAGGAGTCAGGGTCAGGGACAATATCTATCTTTTTTTTTTTTTTAACAAAAACATTGAATATATCAAATGATTAATGTATGATCAATATTTAGCAAAATATTTATTAACATGTTATTATTAAGTTAGGTATGGTACAAGTAATTAGTTTTCACAAAGTGACGAACCTATATTTTTTTTTTATCTACTAGACTGTGTATATACAGCTCGGACCGAAGAGTGCAAAGGGTATAGATCCTCCCCAGTGTGGTATCTCCAGTAGGATTCGAACTTGAGTCTCGCCTCTGGGGATCGCAAGTCACTACCACTTGGCCCAACGAACCTATATTTAAATCATTAATGGAAGAGGTTTTCATATTATATATCTGACTCGTCTCAAAAGAGTTTAATTAATTCAGATTAAACAAAAATAAAATAATAATAACAAAAACTTCTAGTATAATAATTTAAACCCAAAACTTCTAAAATCTAGGACTCTCAAATTCGTCCTCAGGCTGGATCTCATCGAGACAATTAAGGGCAATTGCTTCCATATATTTTGGTCTTGTAGTAAATATAGGAAACAAAATAGTAGTATTTGTTAATTTGGGTTTTGACTATGGATGAAAATTTTCATTTACTTTTGTCAAAAAAATAAATGTACGTATTTTTTCATCTATAGAAACGAAAAATAAAAATTATTTCATTTTATTCATAATTTTTCTAAA
The DNA here is from genome assembly GCA_034814905.1 of Penstemon davidsonii. NCBI lineage: Eukaryota > Viridiplantae > Streptophyta > Magnoliopsida > Lamiales > Plantaginaceae > Penstemon > Penstemon davidsonii. Next base: position 20,022,935 of record JAYDYQ010002685.1, read on the forward strand.
TTTTCAATATAACAAGCCAAAAAAACAAAAAAATAATTTTTTTGATTCATGGTCGTGATAACAACTTGTTGTAACCGCCGAGCTCCTAACTAAACTTATTTAAAGTTCATCTTCTCTTTTACCAGTTACCATCTTCTCTTTGTAATTGGCATGGTATAAATCAATCTTGGTGTAAAACAAAAAATAAACTAAGTATTATTGAAATATTTCAATGATCTGATCAAAGTGTAGATTACCATTACATATGTAATGTATAATATTAATGATTTATAGTTAGACGACCTCACCAACTGGTAGCTGGAGTATCTCTCTTATTCCTTCACAGACCTGCATACAACCATTCAATTCATTGTCACAATACATAGTAAATGAATAAGTCTCAGCTGAATCATCGATTTAATCAGGGCAGCAAACAGCACCAGTCAGTCAATATGATAAAATTAGTAACATTGTCAAAGTACAAGTAAAATTACCATCTTAATCTGAGCTTTAATTGATGCAATCAAGCGAGTATACTCCTCTATTTGCCTGCAGTAAGAGTGTACAACAGTAATATCAGCTTGCTTGTGTTCTAAACTGAAGACATATCAAGTAACTCATAAAAAAGTTGTTGGGAATATATATATTTATGCTCCAAGAAAATAGAGCATGGACTGATTAATGACAGGAAGTGCATTGGCAGTAGACTATCTTGCTAATAAAAGACTATTTTTTTGATGTTAAAAGATATCCAGTATTTTTTAACTTTTTCAACTCCCATTTAAAAATTGGTTTCAATTCCATTTGTTGGATAGATGGGGTATTTGTCGGGCAATATCAAAGTTCCCTTACATCATAGAGAAATTCAACATAGGCTTAACTTACTTCTATCTTTTTATTTCCACAACTTCTAAAGGAGACTCTATAGTCTATACCATATCAATACAGTTAGTTCTAAAGGAGACGATACCTGGATAACTTTTCTTCCCTTACAGCTATAAAGTTTAGAGCTTCAGACCAAGTAAACTCCACATGAAATCCAAGTCCAACATCTACAAATATATGCCGCGTATCTGGCCTGAAATATGCAAGTAACAACCGTATCAAAGCATGGCATTAAGGTACAATCAGGTCTAATAAATTGGTCTTGCATGAACATAACAAAATTAATTTCCATGAACCATAAACAAGATATTCTATCATAATTACTAGCCACTAGACTAGAATCTCAATATGCAAGTAATGGAATTATTAAAGTACCGTATGATCGTATCCTATAAAATGGAATGTAGTGCAAACATGTCCGTATAAGATTTTCTTCCAAACTATAAACACTGGTCCATCAATGTAGATCGATTTTAGCCAATACTGCTCGTATAATACACTTTTTTTTCACATTATCTCTCTTTTTTGCTTGAGCTCATAAACATAATTTATAACATGGAAAAAAAAAGACAGAGAGGAGAGATACGAAGCATACACATCAGCTTGCATGTAGACTTCAGAACCAAGGTTGACCATCGTCCTTAGACTGGTCACACTATGTTTCTCTAAATTCTCAATGTTTCTTCTCAGATCAGAGCTACAAGAACACAAGTTAAGGAAACAAAGGCGGTAAATGAAGCCAAATTTTGGCCAAATCTCAAACTTAGAGACTAAAATTTCCAATTTCGCTGGAACTGATGTATTCCAATATTCTAGAATTCTTTTGAAGCCTGGTACAAAACTATACAGTAAAAAAAATGAAATAAATCGAAGGAACTAAGAAGGATACAAAATCTTTTGTTGTTCAAAGACCTTGTCCCTGCAAAATAACTGGGAACAGTCAAACCATGATAAAACACTTGATTTCCATAACATGCATTGGTAAAAATAAGCATTCAAAAATAATTAAAGAGTTCCCAACATGGAAACCATCCAACTAGGGGGGGGGGGGGGGGGGGGGATTTACCTTTGAGCAATAGCATGTACAAGATCAGGCTTCAATCGTTGATCAACAAATTCCTCAAACTTTCTTACTTTCTCTTGCCGTAGGCTATCCATATTAGCCCTGTTACATAAAGAAATGAGTTTATTTAACTAAAACCAGCCATTAGACCCTACACATTACACCAATCCTACTATGGCACCTAGATAGCTCTTTGCATATTCTTTCTATAGACAGAAATTAGGTCTATGGACTACGAAATTCGTTCAATTATGTCCCACTTCCAAGAGTATTGCTCCAATTAAATAGATTGAAAATCTGATATGGTGGATGAAAATTGACTAGACAACTCTGCATCAATACCAAAATCTATTTGCACATATATAATTCAGTACACTTTTTTCAGTTCTTTGATCTAGTTATTGATGCTATAATAAAATTAAAGCAAGCGAAAAATGTATACTTTCATCCCTTTTCAACATTTAGATTTTTGGTAGAGTGTATATCAATCGTTTTCTTGAACTCCCCTTCGTAAACTCTGAATTTGAAAGCAATTATGTGACTACATTTCCCATGAACAATCAGAAATTTAAAAGTTCTGAACAGCATAAGAAAAAAGACAATTTTTCAACACTGAAAACACGACAAATTCTCTACAAAAATATTAGCTTACAAAACTAACAAGTCCAAAAGCTCTTACAAAAATTCAGAGGATGAGAACAAAAGCACCGAGCTTCTGCACTCCAACAAACAAATTGCATAAATTTCAAGGAAACTAATAATTGTTGTAGACCTCATTTAAGTTACTGGTATTGAAAAAAAAAAAGTATCTGATATGACCACATTCAAGTAACTGTAATAAAATAAATAAATAAATAATCAACAAAATAAAAAAAGGCAAGAGAAGCTTCAACACCACCTACCACCACCAAATTCGCTCAGACCAACTACATAAATGTACTCTTTCAACTTATCTGTGTTCTAAATAAGAATTATGCCACAATAATTTAGGTTTGGGAATTGGAGGGATTTTGGGAATTTTGGACAGAGGTGAATAGAGTTTGTTATGTACAAACTGGGTCGAAGTCTAAACAACTTCATCCCATAAGAGCATCCACAGCAGTCCCTTTTTTTGTTCTTCCAAGAGCTAAAAACTCAATTATACGTAACCAAATCAAAATTTTGTGTTCCAGCATGCATAAACTAAAATTGGACTTGTATAAACCAAGATCCCTGCCACAATCCCCAACGGCATCTCCCCACCAACTCCATAGAAGAGGGTAAATTAAATTTCTGAGTAGGGCAAAATTCAATAAATATCAGATTATTTTCACCTCAACAATACAAGTAAAAATAAATCTCAGAGATTAAAAGAAGAGAAAGATAAAAATAATAACCTTTGTTTTTTGTTTAGCGGCGACGAGAGGGTGGTGAGAGGGCGGCTATCTCTAGTGGATTTTCGCCGGAGGTGGGGGATTTTCGCCGGAGGTGAGAGGGCGGCTATTCAAATTTAAAGGTTTCAATTGGGATTGGACCACTCCAACTAAAGTAGAAGCCCAGCAAAGTTTTGGGGCCAAACAATTACAGGACTTTAAATTTGTCTTTCCAATTTCTTCTTATTTTGTGAAGGTCTTTTCCAAAATCATCTGATCCAAAATCGTGAAAGAGATTTTTCTTTGTATAGATAAATTTCATTTTATATTTAATAAAATGATAAAAATAAAATAAAAAAAGGAACCTCAATCATAACAAACATTAAGAGGAATTAAATAAAATTAAAAAATAGAATACAAGTTGATCAATACGATAAATTGGAGTTATAAGCTCAAATGACAAGGTTGTGGACGGCAAAATTTGAGTTTCGAGGCGAGAACTTGAACTTCCATTTAGGCCTACAACTCCAATATTTTCGTGTGTCAATAATGAGTCTCCGGACGAACTAATCCGGAACTTTCAAAGAATTGGAAATTTCATAAATAGCTTGGAGGCAATTATTTTTAATACACGCTTCATGAGTGTGCCACTTGATGAGGAGTGAACATGCAATGGGTCGAGAGGACCTCGATTGCTGAAGGATATAACATGGTTGCTTAGATAAAGTGACAAAGAGAATGGACCCCTTGAAATTGCAGACGAAGACGGCAAACAGAATGAGCTACAAAATTAATAGATAATATACCATATATAATAATCCTCAACAAAAAGCAAAACTGAGAAACCCAATCCTTTTGTTCCAAATTCTTTTTTAATCCCTTCTTACATAACTCAAATCCCATTTCATGCTAGACTTTTATCCATAACCTAATAATTTCTCCTTTCATATAAAGATTTTATTTGTTTCATTTAGTCTATTGTTTTTAAGGGCGCTAATTTTCTGGATTAAGTACCAATATATATCATTTTGTCCATTGCTTTCATTTGTGGGAATAATATTTTTAGTTTTAGACACGTCCCAAAATAATAATTTCTTTCTATATAGAATTGTGTCCCCAAAAGTTATCTTCTTCTATAAAGTAACATATCATATAAAGTATTAATTTAATACAACTTTTTTTTTTATTACTGTTAACTATGAAAAAATATTAAATTCCGAGTATGTTAGTATTTCTTACATTTAACACTGCACCAAATCAAAAGATATAGAAAACGTGGACAATGCAAATTAATTTTGTATATTTACATCACTAAATTAAATTAATTGTATCACACTTTACATACTAGTTTTAGAGTACTGTTATTCTAACAGCCTTCAACCGGCTGTACATGTGTACAGTCGGTTGTGGTTTTTTTTATTTTTTTCTTGTCATTTATATAGTTTAATGTATATGAAAAAAAATTAATTATATGACACATAAATAATTATCAAGAAAATATAAATCCTATTTATAAATATTAAACCCTAACCTTGAAATTCTAAACCCTGAACCTATTAAATAGTAGTAGATAATACAATTAATTTTTAAAACCTAAAATATAAACTGTACAAAATGCTGTAAAGTTTGGACTGTCGTATAATCATTTTCCCTAGTTTTATTGGAGAGCTTTAAATGAGTTTAAAAAGATATTTGGGCCGAAATATGAGCCCCGCAACAGCCCAACTCAGTGATTGGACTGCTAATAAAGAATCTGCTGCTTCGCAGTGTACGGACAGTGCCATGTCCATCAGCTCTGCACCTATGAAAGCTTTCTCACTCCATCTGGTGGGCCATGAATTCGATAACCGTTAAATTCAACGGGCTAAAGGCTTAAACCAAACCGTACGAACCAGATAAAGTCGACTGGGGAATGGAGATCGGACTGGGACTGTAACTGATGGGACGGATGAGAACAGTAAATGTGATGTAGGGGTTACGGCAAAAGGAACATCCCCCGTTTGATGGGCCGTTGCTGGTTGGATTGGATTGGATTCTTTCTTTTAACTTGAGGCCAATTCAGAATCCTACCCAACGGGTAGGCCCCACCGATTAATAGTAGAAGTGAAATACCGTTTGGATTAGGTTTAATGTTGAGTCTGGTTGTTTATAAAATGTTAGAAATAATTTAAAAAAAAAATAGAAATAGATAATGGATGTGAAATAAATATTTTTGTAGAGAAACATACTACAAATAAATACCCTTGTAATTGTATTATTTAGGGCAATAGGTGTGCAGAGGATGAATGATAGATAAGAATTGAAGGAAAGAAACAGTAACACACGCATGCGGTTGCAGTAGCAATTTAGAATAAAGACAGAAGAAATAAGGAAAGTGAAAATGAGAGTTGAAGAAACAAAATAGGAAGTCATAAATTCAGTCCTCACTGTCTTTTACTTCAAGTCCCATCTTTTTTTGGCTTTTCTTTTGTCTTCCTTTCTTTCTTTCTTTCTTAATTAATTCTGCTTTGCTTCCTGTTCCTGTTCCTGTCCTGCTGCATAAAAATAAAATAAAATAAATAAATAAAACTGAGCTACTAGCTACACACCCTCATGACCTTTTCAGGTACTAGCTATAGCTAGGTCCTACTTTACACTTTACAGATCAATTCAATTTCTCACCATTCATATTAATTATTGTACGCTACTCCTGTTTCTTTAACCTTTTTTTTTTTGATAAATCCTGTTTTTTAACATAATCAACACTACTAATATTCCAATTTACATTAATACTCACAATCCCACTTTTTAAACAAAATTATTATGGTTCGGTAATTTTATATTAGTAGATTTCATTTTTGTTGTAGCATTTCTAAAATTAATTTCAGAAAAGGCAGTAACTGGTCTGACTGAATCATGGATTAATAATTAATTAATACTAGTATTTTCAGGGAGTTTTTATAAGTCAGTCAGAAAGACTTAAGGTATTTTTGCATATCCGAAAATGCCCCTAGATTCTGGTCTATTCATGCTCTTCCAATGACACATTCTCAGAATTAATTCTGTTGTGACATTTCATTCTTCACTAAAGAAAGATGCCTATACTATAGTACTATATTATATTTCTTTCACTTCAGAAAATTTAGCTCCATTTTCATGATATTTAACCTCCATTAATGTCAACTCAATAAATGATAATGGTAGGTTTCACTTCCATCCCACCACCTAACAATTTTTTACAATAAAAGATGCATACATACAAAATTCTACTACAACTGGCTTTTACATATATGACAAAATTCTACTACAATTTTAACAAAAATACTGATATTCTTTAGGTGAACACTCTTGACCTGTTATGATACATAAATAAACAACTTTTTGTACATAAGTATTAAAGTTTTCCTGCAATGTCACTCTTGACCATATTGCTATTGATAAATTCTACAATATACTAATAATTTAATTGACTTGCAATATTGGGTAGCTAGTCAAATTAATTTGGAATCCCATGCATATTGTTGTCCAAACTTTTCACTTCTGAATTCCTGTTTAGGTTTTAATAGAGATTTTACCAAAACAAATCCATATATATATATATATATATAGAACAGATGTTGATATTTTCAGTGTAAATAGATATAGTTAGACCAAATTAAAGGAACTGAAATATTTAAATTTACATCTGAAATTGCTACCATATCAGCAGTAAAACATTAGATTCCTAATATTCTCACTAAGTTTAGGTAAAGGCATGGTCTTCGGTGGAGAAGCACGCGAAATAGTACAACTTTTTGCAAAACCACATGTAGTATCCGAACGGTCAAGGTACAACCTGCCTCTATACGCAGCAAGATGCGCATAATATGCCGGTGGCACCAAAGAAATAGGCTTAGTGCACCTCACAAATGTGTAACAAAGATTGTACACCAACTTCTGCACCTCATCAGAAGTAAATTTGCTATCATCCCACAAAATATGATAATGTATTGGCCTACTTGTACCTTTCACACCCCAATGACTACAAAGATAAAAGTCAAACTCTCTCGGATGAGTGATTATAGAATCCACAACTGTTCCCGGAGGTATATTCTCATCCGAGAATTGGTCAGTTTCGCAAGGAAACAATCTAGTGTGGTGCCTCTTCTGCACCACGGCAAACGTGATTGGAGGATCATAATCTTCGAACCTTGAACAAGCCTTTCGAATTGCTTGTAGTTCCTCTTGAAGCACTTTGTAGAACTGCGTTTCACTAACTCCATCGCGGAAGAAAATAATTCGTTTAGGAAGTCGAGACAGTTCCTCGAAAAATTCTTCCAATATTTCCCCTACCATTACACTAAGTTCTTGAATGATCTCTTGTCTATGTGTCTGTGATCTCATTCTCGATATATACTTATTTGCTGCAGGCCAATTTACGCTACCGACTACAGCAGCGACAGAAGGGCTAAAATCGTCTAGTGGATGAGGATGTGTGACATCAGCACCCATAAAGATAACGGGTTCATCTTGTTTGAAAAGCCTCGGCATTTGAGAAGGTAATGTGTTGTAAAGAGCAACCGTGCATCCACCGACTTTAGCATTGATTTTGAGAGCCAAATTTGCGAGAAATTGCGAACTTAACTTTCGGAGATTAGAGTACAAACAACACTGGCTTACTACACCAATACTCGTTTCCGCTATTCGTTTCAAGTCACCGTACCCTTTGTGTTTCTTCTCCATAACACAAATAAGCAGTTGGAGATTGTTAAAAGCGGCTTTTTGGATTTTCTTAAGTTTTGATTCTAGAAGTTTTGCGTTGTTGAGAACATGCATAGGCTCAAAGATTGGAGTGACAACCGTGTTTTTGTTGAGAAAAATGCCTAATTGTTCACATCTTTGAGAGAGTTGGTGTATGAACTTTGGTACGTTTGACTTTTGGTCAAAGGTACCACCGAAACTTATTATAGCCCATCTCTCTACTCGAGTACCTTCAACGACATGGCTATCTAGAAGGTTCCATTGACGATCATAACGAGTAGGAGTTAAGTTTCTCACGTGACCGCCATTTCCAAGCTTAAGCTTGGGAGGCTGAAGTATTCTCCCGGTCAATTTCGTCATTTCTCGTGAAACATGAAGCTTAAATTCTTTCCCTTGATTCCCGCTGTTATAAAGAAGAAGAAAAATTAAGTTTTTGGTAAAGTTAGATAAAAATCTACAAATATTTCGATTTAGTTATACCTTGTAGGCCCAACCGAACTTTCCATAACTCCATTGATAATTGCCTTACGTTCTCTAGGTCTTTGACATCCCAATTTGAGTATTTTTACAGTCTGATCATCCGAGAGCTTTCCAAGAAACTTTTGCCCTTCGCAAATTACACAAAGCTCCATCGGTAAATAACATGGCTTCCTCCTACTAATCTGCAAGCATGGCAAATTCCTATATTGTATATCATAATCATAATGCTCCTTGAAATAGTTAACAAGGTTTAAACTAGTTCCATCTCTATCAGGAAAACAGAGATTTTCAGTAATTTCTTCAGTTAAGCTATAAACTCGATATCTCTGAACAGTTTCTCTATGGCAAACAAACACCCTCATGTTCTTCAAAGCTCTCTCCACTTCTTTCCTCTCTTCAACACTCAAACTTCCAGTCTTCCTTTGAGAAAGATCGTGCATAAAGTAGAGACGCTTTTGCAAATAAGGGATCACCCCAATACTTTCATGGAAAGCCGTGACTGAGAAATCGACATTAAGAGCAAGGCCTTGTTGAGTTGGTCTTAGGCTTTGAAAGAAGCCTCTAATAGCAACAGCTCCTCCACCTATTTCCTTTACTCCTCCCATTGAAGTCGAGTAAAGCGATTTACCGGCGGAAAAACACTTTTCTGTCGGATTTTCGCGTAAAGCTACATCCAATGCATGAAAATACTCTTGAGGAAGTGGACTAGAATCATCTCCTTTATTCAAATAGTTAGAAAGGACTTTCCCATCAATTTTCGAGACAAGTTTAATGTTTACTCGGAAAAGCTTCTTTTTCTGTTCGTTACACGATATTGGGAGGCTAATGTAAAACTCGAGTTTATCGTCCAAGAACTCGACTGGGCTATATAGAGTCCTTCTACCATCATAAACAGGAAGAGCACCAGAGATTAGTGATGAATTCTCCTCTACAAGTTGTTTTTTTATCATTCTTGCTACTTCTTTCGATGGATTTGGAGATATTTCGACATCGTAATGGAAGATTTGTTGTGAGGGTTCAAATTGGACTAAGAAATGATTAGCAAGAAGAGTGATGACTTTCCCCTCTACACCACCAGAATCTGGTCTTCTTGCAACTACTAATGACTTAGGTTCAACATCCACAATCTTTCTTTCATATTTCTTATCAAAAGGTAAGCCAACTTTCCTTTGGATTTCCTGCCCAGCTGTTTAATTCATTTATGGCATTAAAAAAAAAAGAATAAACCAGCTATCTAAATTAAATTAAATACTCTTATTCTAAACAAAATTCCTACAGCTTCATCATGATGAATACATTACTATTACAACAAAAAAGATTGCATTTTTTTTTTCACTTAGCAAAAGAAACAACTAAAAGCATGCCATTAAGATCTCATCCATTTGACTAACCAAATCAACATGCAAACACACGCACTACAGACAAAAAAAAAAAACAAGAAAACAGAGGGTTTGGACATAAAGTGAAATACCTTGTGTAAAAGAGAAATCTTGAACTTGAGGTACAGAGGAAGTAGCAAACGGAGTATTATTCTGCTTCAATGAGCCTTTCTGGAAATGGGTTTTAGATCCAAGGTTGTGGTTTTGAGGTAAAGGTGGAGCCTTTGTAAATTGCAAAGGTATGTTTGGAGGTAGAGGAAGCAAAGAAGGGTAATTTTGGTATTGATTTTGATATCCAAAACCCAACCCCAAACCCAAACCAAAACCATAACCATAACCAAACCTGAAAGAGTTTTGCAACAACTGATGTTGATACTGATAGCTATAATAACCACTTTCAATCCTTGTTTTTGGATTGCATTTTCTGCTTGTGTTTGACTCTTCTTCTTCTTCCATGACTTGCTTTAGATATGAAACAGAAAAAGGAGTCAGCAAAAGGGCCTGTTTGCATGAAAGAGAAGGCCAGTTTATATAAACAAGAAACTAGAATTAATGTCCAAAGACAGAGAGAAAAAGAATATACAGTATAGTTTTTGTTTTTATTTATTTCTTCTGCACAGTTCTGATGCTGATGAGTACTAATGTTCAGTAGGTAAGAAGAGGTGGACCTGATTTTTATTTTATTTTTTGGATAATAAAAAATTGAAAAAAACTGGAGAACAATGTTCTGTTTGCAAAATTCAGAATCTGTGTGATATGCATTTGAATCACATACATATGACTATATGTTGGAAAAATGCAATAATTTTTCTATGTTCCCTTTTGACCTAAACATAGAAAAGATTATACAACCTATATGCTTTTGTCTTTAGTCTATGATTAATTAAATGTACTATCAAGTCAAAATGAGGAGGGAAAGGCTTTTGTTGTATGCTTTAGAGCATAGCTATTGTCTATTGATTAATTAATTACTACATAATAATAATCTTTATATTGATTGGACATTCTAATGATCCATTCATTCACCTAATTAAACTACCTAATCTAATCTACAACTAGTTGGTTCTTTTAGACATCATTGTATTCAATGAATGTTTTGAATTATCTTCGTCATCATCTACGTCATTTTCACATTGATTAGATAATATGTGGAGTAAATCATGGAGTAGTTCATTAAAGTAAACATTGATTCTAACATAGTGTATCAAGACTAGACATTATCTTTTAGGAAATTAATGTGCACAAAGAACAGGGAAATGCTTGAACGGTAGCATTCGGCCCAGTTTGTTTAGCACGCAGAAGAGGAATGCCTTGTTTTTTGGTTTTCTAATTTGCAGGATTTTCTAGAAGACCAAATAAACAGGCATCGACTTAAATTTTTAAATTAATATAAGGGATAAGAGCATCCATATCCCCTGAGGTTTGGTGAAATTACAAAATTCTCCCTGAAATTTTAGTAATTACAAACATCTTTCTTATTTTAAGTTTTACCTTATTACAAATAGACCCTCAGTAATTAAAATTCTATATAAAAAGACAAAATATTAATAAAGTATTAACTTGTCCTTAATTAATAGTAGCATTGAGTTATGATTAAGAAATTAATTTTTCAACATTTTCACCAGATACTGAAAAGCCACGACATACCAGTCCCACTAACCAAATTTACATTTTTTCTTTAATTTACTTATGACTAACATGAGAAAGAGTGGAAGAATTGCAATTGGTTCTTTAAAATACTTCTGATGAAAAGATACTAATCAAGATTGATACTCAAAATCCAAGGTTATTATAGTTATCCTTGTAATAAATAACACAAAACTATTGGGCCTGTTTGTTTGGCGTTTGGGAAAGTAGTTTGGGAGAGTAGTGGAGGTTTGTGAAATAATCTCGATTTGCGTAATGTTGTTTGTTTGGGTTTTGAGAGAGTGGTTTGAGAAATAAAGTAGGTGTAGGTTTTTTTGGAAGAGTTGGGTTGTAGGTGTAAGATGTGTAAGACTTTATGTCAAATCATGTTTGTTATGTGAGATAAATTGTGTAAGAGATAGGTTACTTTATGTCAAATCAAAGTAGAGTTTGTATAGGTTTTGTTTAGAGATAAGAAAATTGTTGTTTGTTTGGCTTTTGAGAGAGTAGTTTTAGAAAATTAATGGATGAAAAATTTATTTCGGAAAATAGAAAACATGTTTGTTTGGCATTTCCCAAACACGAAAAAATTCTGGAAAACGCCAAACAAACATGTTTCTTGTCCCTAATTTAATCATCACTTGTAGCTAATTATATCATGAAGAATTCAACTCTTCTTTTAGCCACCCTTTTGCCCCAACTTTCTTAAACATGTTAAGTGGTGGTGGGATAAGAAGAGGCATTTTATGCACTTAGAAAGGACCCCCCTTCCATTTTTCTAAGATAAAAAAATATGGTTGGAATTTGATGATGGGACATTATGATTACATTAAGGTCTTGGATTTTCAACTTATCAATATTGTAGTTGGACCACACCAAACCCCCCATTTTGGCCCTATCTCTTATTTTATGAAAATATTTAATTATTGCTAAGCATATTGACAAAAGAATTTGATTAGTCAAATTTTGAAAAAATGTCCTTCCGCCCTGTGAGTTTGAAGGAGGACAGTTGGGTTGGTCTGTGTGCTTTCTCTATATTTAGTTAAAGGCTTAATTTCACTTTACACCCTAAAAATAAGCTCATTTTTCACTTTACACCCTCAAAAGGAACTAATAGCAAACTGCACCCTATAAATCTTGTTTTCATTTTATTTAGCACCCAGGTAATTTTTCAGGCCATTTGACTCGCTGTTGGTCGGGTATTTCAGTCCATTCACGTTAAATATCACCCAACATTCTCTCCAAAAACAACATCACATGAGTGACACCTGCAACTAAGGATAAAATTGACAAATTATCTCAACAATAACCTTGAAAAATAATATGTAGTACTTCTTTTTGAAATCTCTCAAATATATAAGTTAAAGTTTATGATATATCATTTTGCACCCGACGAACTTCAAATCCAGAGCAAGATCGCCATCTTTTTTAGCTGAAAACGTGAGATTGAAGTTAGAAAATCCTTGAACGAAGTTTTTGAAGAAAACGGAGGGTAGAGAAGCAATGTAAGTGGGTTCTTCTTGATTTGGTGCGAAACTTTAGAGCGAAATTATCCATTTTACTATTGGGAGATAGAGGTAAGTAATAGAGGGTGATATTTAATAAGAATGAACAAGAATACCCTTCCACGAGCGAGTTAAATAGCATGAAAAATGATTAGAGTGCAAAGTGAAACGGAAACATGATTTTTAAGGTGCAATTTGCTATTATATTTTTTTAGGGTGCAAAATAAAAAGTAAACCTATTTTTAGGGTGCAAAGTGGAATTAAGGCTCTAGGTAAATGTACCTTTCAAGCCTAAATGGTATAGGAAATCATAAATATTAATTAATTTAGATGCAGACATTGATTTCCAGAAAATCGCTCTGCTCCAGGTATGTTTGTGCTGAACGATCAGTTATATTAATTTTAAAAATTACAATACATTAATAAACACTTTTAGTAATGTTAAAAGTCTACATGCATGTAAATTGTAAAGGAATAAAACAATTATACATCTGATTCAGGACAGATAAATGTCTAAATTGGCCCAATGGCCGTGGAGATGGAACAAATTTCCATTTTGAGCCTGATTTTATTTTTATGTGTTCCAGAATGATTTTGGTTACTTTGAATTGATTTTATTTTTCTTGATATTGCTTTGTTATTGACCCAATTAAAAATAAAAAACAAAGAACAAACTAAAGAAATGAAGACTGGCTTGTTAATAGGGCTAAACATTCATGGGCTTTTGTAGTGAGTCCAACATGCTATGGACCTATGGTCTTTTCTGTTTTCAGCACATTAATTAATTAATTAACTAACCAGATAAATCTCATATATGTTCCATGATGGAATAATGTGAGCAACTAAAAAATGCCAAAAATCCTTGTGACCTTGTACAGGGACTGACTGAGTTAAGAGTTTCTATAATTTTTCTATGTATTAAATTCTATACTCTCCTTTCATCTTTTCAAAAAATAGCATTCATTTCAATTTTCTAAATATCATTTATATCCACGCGAATCTCTTTTCTGCAAAACATGAATTATGACTTCGAACCACTTCTCAGTGCGTCTTGGCATACGATACGAAACGATACATTTGTTCATACTTGGACTGTAGATAGAAGAGGAGAGCTTTGGGTTTCATGATTATTGTGTTTTGGCAAAAGAGCAGGATTTTGATAAGCAGTAACCAATGTATTGAAAAACTCTGCCATTCTTGGATCCTCATTAATGTCACCTCTGTCCTTGTTTATCAAGCTCTGCAACAAGTTAATAAGACTCATCAAAAGAACCATGTACTTACCTGTGGCTGTGGGTAAATATGCCAATACATGTATATATACCTCAGCAGAATAGCCAGTAAAAATGGGCAGAAAGCGTTTCCGACAATATGAATTGAAGACAAGTGTAAAAACCGGAAGAGGCACTAGCAAGCTCGATGCTAGAGGAAGCTTCTTCAGCGTAAAAATTCCCACAGCAATAGCATGCATCATTAAAAGAGAGAAAATCACTGAGTTGTGCACAATCGGCCAATATCTCCCACCAGTCTCGTATTTTGGTGCATACACATTAATAAGCTGCAGCAAAAATCACGTAATTAAACTGCTCGTACGTATCACAACATGTCGAATTTAAAGAACAACGCATGATTGAGGAGTAACCTGATTTCTATAGATAATGTAGCCAAGACAGAAGTAAATAGATAAAAACGGCAAAATGAGAGGAGCCAGAAAGAAGTACGTTATTCCAAGTAGTCCAAAGAAAAGAACTCTTGGAATGTGGACATGGTATGAAAACGTTGGCGCTTTAAATTCGTCAGTACTTGAAGGTTTAACGAAAGGCTTTTTTATTAGGCTGATAATAAGAGGGATTAGGCGGAATAGTTCCGTTAAAGTACTTGTCCATCCTGATGTCACAACATATGCAATGAAAAACGAGGCCTGCAAAGTAAATACTTCATAAATATGTATACAAAATACAAATATATATGAAGAGAGATAAATGAGGCAAGAAATTCTAAGTTATCTCACCTGACCTGGAACTGCAACCGCAAGGCGTGCTGGGACATTTTTCGGCTCCAGGAATACAGCTAGTTGATTCAAAATCGAGCCCGAAAATACATTAGCTAAAAAAATGTTCCACACAGTAAACCAAAGTACTTTATTGCAAGCACTTCTCTTAATCTCACTCCGAGATATATATCCTTGAATCGAGGACAAAAACTTCATTATACGGGGCACAGCTTTGAGGAACAGCTGAAGAATCAAACTCGGAAGGTACCCCGTGAGTACTTGACTAATAAAAGCTCTGCAAGAATGCCCAATAGATATTAGCACTAAACATATAAACAATGAAAAGTATAAAAATTGGTGGTGCTTACATTTTGAGGATGCTCTTCAAGAAGGGGAACCGGGCTTCCAATTGGGACAAGTTAGTTAGACCTTGAACGATTAATACAGGGATGAGGAATAAAAACGTAAGAAGAAGACACACAAATACGACAACTAGCTTCGATATCCATCTTTGCATGAACGAAGAATAAAAGAAAGGCCAATAGACATCATGTGGGGCCGGGGCTTGTTCAGTCACCCACTCTATAGGGTTATCAGATTGTTGCATATGGAGAGCCATTGAAGCCGCATAACGTGATTTGAATGAGACAAAGGCAGCACGAACTTCCTTCGACATATACCCAACCAAATCTCAGTGTACATAACACATTAGCTTAAAGGTGAAAGATAGGGAAAAAAGAAGTTACATTGCGATTGATGAGTTTATTTGCTCTACCAACAGCCAAATGTGATAGATATGTAGAAGGATGGTATTCCGTGAAGAAATTCTCGACAATGTTGTTGATATTGGTCCTAGGTTGCAGGGGAATACTGTGGACCAAAATCGTAAAATGTTGTGGCAGAGGTATGGATGAACGCAGAAAAGCTATTCTTTTTGAAGATACATATGCGTATTCCTGAAAATACAATAGAAACAATTTAGAAGTTCCTTTAATTTGTAAACATCTTTCATACCATATCATAGTGAACTAACATAACTTACATAATAAAGAAGATAACAAACAAAAATGGTGATGATATAAATTGCCCAAAAATGTACCCATAGCCTGCAAGAATATATAAAGCATTTAAGACGTGAATATAAAACAGGAAGAGGATATTACTGTAAGTAAAAGAAGAAGACCTCTTTGAACCATTCTTTAAATTTGAGATAGTAAATAAATCCAAAGAATTGTTGGTCAAATTAGCGAAATTGATATCATGAAGCTGATCGCCTGAGAAATTAACCGGAAGAAGAACAAACACTCCAATAATCCCAGAAAGAGTAAACACCCTTAAGCTGCAAAGTTTAAGACAAATGAAATCATTAATAAGGTTAAGCCACATTGGTTATATTTTTGGGGAATCCAAGTTAATTAATTATGCACCTGAAGGTGATAATGTGCATGAATACCATAGCATCTAAGCCAGAAGAAGACAAGAATTCATCTTCGGAAAGCTCCCACGTTTGCCTCATCCAACCGGGGTTAGGTATGAGCCTTTCTATATTGAAAGAATTGCTCATTCGAAGTTCTCCGTCCACCAACAAACGTGGAGCGTATACATTGTAGTATACAGGTTGTTTCTTTAGTATTGAGTATAGATTGAAGAATAAAACACAAAGCCCCGAATTTATCCCCACTGAAGTTAGAAGTGCAGAGACAATCATCTCAAGTTGCTATTACCAAATCGATCTCCCCAAGAATTCAATGCAACTGATGATAGTATGAATTTGGAACTAGGATAAAGCACGATAGATTAATTCCGAAAGCTACAAAACTTTGTCCTGGGGCTGGGACAGAGCAGAAGCATAATAATGAAACTAGAAATATATCCAAATGAAATGGGAGACTCAGAACTCAACAACTCTAAAGGCTTTGGCTTTGTCATAATGAGCGACAAGGCCTCATAGTCATAGACATAAATGGCTCAAAAATTTAATTGCATGTTATGATCAAATAAAGTAGCTTACTTTTGAACCCAAATGGCTCAAAAATACTTGGGCTTTTTTATAAAACTACTAATGCATACATAATTATCACTAATCAAGACAGAGTTAAATCTTTGTGAGAAGATCACTCACCTTAAAAGCTAACATTTGGATATGCCCACTTCCAAATATTTAATCCAAATCCTATATAAAGCAAAATATAGCATAGACCCTACAGATTTCTCTGTTTGTGGGTGTGTGTTGGCGCCGGAAGAAACAACCGCCTGTCTTCTATGGCGTAGGTTGGTAGTTATGATTTGTCTTCTGTTGTTTTTATTTTTTCATTTTCTAAATTTGGTCTTTGTTGATTTATTAGGAGAAATGCATTCTCTCGTAATCTTGACGAAACAATCAAGCCCTTGGGCGTAATTTGCTGATTTTCGGTAAGAAAGATAATTTCATTTTTGGCCGTGGTTGCATTTCAAAATTGGCCCTATATTGTGGTACATCGACAATATACGTCCTTTATTGTACCAACATCATCAATTTAAGTCCTTATCACCGATTTTTTTTAATTATCGTCAAAAAAACATCAATATGTCATATTTGACCTATCACATGGCTTGGTCTTGCAAATTGTGGAGTCAAAATATGAAATTCTTAATTTTAAGTGTCACTCGACAAATTATATTTTTGGCTAAAATTAATTTTTATGGTCAGATTAGATATAAATTGATGATTTTTGACAAAAAAAATTTAACTTTCCGGTCAATTAAGACATAAATTGATGATTTCCGGCGATAAATAAAAAATTTCGATAATAAGGACTGAAATTGATGATGATGACACAATAAATAATGATGATTATTGTCGAGGTACCACAATAAATGGCCAATTTTGAAATACAGCCACTTTAAAGTGCCAAAAATGAAATTTTACCTAATTTCAGACAGCTTTTTAGTGCGACAAGTTATTAAATGTCGATATTTGAAAACACATTTACACCTTTTAAAAAGGAAACTCTTCTCATAGAAAGTAAAAGCGGGTTGTTGGCTTTTTAATCTGCTTGTATTCCAGCACCCTTCGTCCCCAACTTAAACGCCATTGACTCGGGTAATATGCTTCTTTAACGAAACCTTCTTATCCGA
Source organism: Penstemon davidsonii (assembly GCA_034814905.1). Classification (NCBI taxonomy): domain Eukaryota; kingdom Viridiplantae; phylum Streptophyta; class Magnoliopsida; order Lamiales; family Plantaginaceae; genus Penstemon; species Penstemon davidsonii. Next base: position 20,041,033 of record JAYDYQ010002685.1, read on the forward strand.
ATTCATCTTCCAAAAGAATATTTAATCTCGGGTCTTAATATGTTGAGATTCGTCTTAGATATCAGGAATACGCATAAATTATACGGAGTCATTTCTTACCTTGGATATTAGCTATTTTTTCATTAAATTAATTTTTCGATTTTGATTTGTAATCAATTGTGGTTGAGTTTCTTTTACTGTGATAATAGGTTTGAATCTCTCTCATATTTGTGTACCTCAACTTAGATACTCTTTAGTTTTAATTTTATCGCTTCTAATCTGGAATTATGTCTTAGAGAATAATAAAGTTTTTTTTTTGTTCGAGTATGTTGTAATTTGAGTACAGCTCTTTGTCTGAATTTGTAATCAACACATCTAGTTACTATTGTTGATATTTCATTTTGTTTTTCTACTAAATGAGATCCAGTGAATTCTTTGGTAATTTATTCTTGGCCTGGAAACTGCATGATTTTGAATCAAAGTACAAGATGTTCGATTTGCTGTTCAATTAATGAACTTTTCCGCGTAATTTCATCAAAACTAACTTGTGCTTAAAACACAGGATGGGTGAGGCTGATGATAGTTCAGAGTCAAAGAGGGTAGTTTTTGTGACTGTCGGGACAACTTCTTTCGATTCTTTGGTTAGAGCAGTTGACACTCGGGATGTAAGAGAGGCATTGTTCAGAAAGGGGTATACTCACCTCCTCATTCAAATGGGTCGTGGCTCCTACATTCCTCTCAAGGTATAATATGAAGTTCCAACATAAAATTTGGTGTTGATTCTCTACTTGTCTTGTCATTGGCACACATGTCATGTACGTACATAGTTACTGAATCTATATGATTTTTCCAATATCTGAGGATCAAGGTTAGCTTATCATATGAAGAAAGTTTTTCTTTCGATGTGTCATCTGGTACAAGATGTGATAACATCAGAATAGATATTACCATATGAAGATATGAGACTTGAATAGAGTCTATTGCATCTCTTTTACAATATATGTGATAATATCAGAATAATAATTGTTATTTTCAGCATGCTGGAGGAGATGAGTCCCTGTCTGTGGATTATTTCACGTTTTCGTCAAGCATAGCTGAGTTTTTGAAGTCCGCATCACTTGTTATTAGTCATGCAGGTAATTTTACATATTTATTTCCTCCAAATTATCTGTTTAATACTTTGGTTGTTTGTTAAGAAATAGTTTTCCTTGGGTGTTTGTTACAGGTTCAGGGAGCATATTTGAGAGTCTAAGACTGAGAAAACCTCTGATTGTTGTAGTTAACGAGGATTTAATGGACAATCATCAAAGTGAGCTGGCAGAAGAACTGGCTGAGAGAAAGCATCTGTTTTGTGCTCGCCCTCAGACGCTTTATGAAACCATTTCAACTATGGATTCAGATTCTCTGCTTGATTATCAACCTGGTGATGCGACTCCGGTTGCTAAATTTATTGATAGGTATTTAGGTTTCACTGATGAATGACAATTATAATGCAGCAGACAACTAGTCTGAGGCTGTAACATCCTTTTGTATCTCTTCTGATGTGGGTAGCCACTTAAGAATGACACTGCCCTTATCTTGAACCATTCTTGATTTGGACTCATTATTGTTCAGTTATCATAATTTTTGGTCCAGGAATTCCCATCACAAAAAAAAAAAAAAAAAAGTAGAAAGAATTATTTTTTCATTAGTGTTATATATCAAAGAATTGCCCCACCTATCAGCATCAGCTTCTTGACAAATCGCCCTGAAGATATTTCCAGCAAAAAAATATCCCAAAACAAGATCTTTTACAATGTTGTCTTGCATGTACCAATATAATCCACAAAATGTAGATAATGTGACCAAATTATAAGTAGTCTACAGCACCAGATAACCATTTAGCTTCCATGTTTATTGATAATATATATATATGTAGATATACTTTGTCTATGAAAACATGGAAAATTATGAGCATGTTTCTTCAGAAGAACTGAGTGAATGGGAGCAAATTCAGTCACCATTTTCCAGCAGCATTAAATCCTCGGTTTTTCCACCCGGAAATCACGAGGACTTGCCCATTCGTAGTACTGCAGAGGACAATAATAATCAACAATTGCAAGAACCAAAATTACCAATCAAGTCGGTGGTATCATCAACATCGGGGGGCAGTGATGATGGTGGTGTAAAGAGATGGAAACGGCATTTGGGAGTTTTGCTAAATCGAATTGCTTGTGGGGTTAAGGGCTATTATGCTGCTGCTGCTACTACTACTTGTAGCAAAGTCGGATTCTTGTCATTTGCATCAACCGGACTGTTACTCGTTTCCTTGATATGGTGGCAGAGGCGCAAGGAGAGTCTCATGCTTCTTCTCATCAAAGAAAAAGACATGGTTGGTTGGACTAAATAACTTTTCACATTTTTTTTACTGTATTTATATTTATATGTACCTTTTCTCGGTTTCATTTTAATTATTTGTTGTATTTCTGCAGAAAATCAACCAGCTTTTACTCCAAATAAAAGAAATCTTACTAGCACGTCGAAGGATTCAAGTGATTCGAGTAAAATGACTAATAAAACAACAGTACTTTACTTGTAAGCAACATTGTAGATCAATGCTAGCTATAGTTCTGAGATGCATATTTTTTGTAATAAGTTCTTTTACATGATAGGAAAAACAAAATCATCAATACTAAATGCTGCTATGCTATGCTATGTATTCCAGTTTCAAATACACAATTTAAATTCATAGCACTAGGCATCAAGGGCAAGTATGAGTTTAAGGCCCAGTAATTACATTTCTTATCCATCCTTTTAACACTAAATAAGACTGATGAGGAGGCCAACCATAAACAAAAATGTAAATGTATTATTGTGAACACATGTATAAAGTATTATTATAGAAGTTTCACATTGCCAAGACACACCGTGACATATATAAAGTAATAAAACATGTATCTAGAAGAAAACTCAATGACAAAAAAATAAAATAAAAAAACACACCGGTTCTCACTTATCCAATTATCATCCGTAAATTTGGTTGCATAAAGTTTCTTCCAATTCCACACTAAATAATTTTTGTTTCTTACTCTATATATCGAGATAAATATATTTAAACTAATCTTGAATATTACGTAGTTATTTAAGAAATGTTATTTAGTTACTTAAAAAGTGTAATGTATATACATTCGAATAATTTGATAAAATGATTTGAACTAGATCGAGTTTTCAAACGGCGTTGTTCGTGGTCGCACACACTTCTTCTTAGTTGTTTATGAAAATCGAAGTAGGAAACTCAACTCTAAAAAATAAAAACACAAGATCCAACTTTTTCAAGAAACATCTTTCATTTTTTTTTACTATAATTATTTCATTACACTAATAAATCAATTAAATTAGAAAGCCTCTCAATTTCTACAATAGCATACCGTGCCTTTTTCTTCTTCCCATATGTGTGAGCCTTCTCTCCATTGTGGAATTGTGCAGAGGCATTTGGTCGAGGACCTCTCTCCACCATCGACGGTGATTTTAGCAACGGGAACGTAGGAGAAAACTTTTCTCTAGCTGCTCTTAACAAGGTTGGTACAGAATCTAATATAGGGTTTATCCCTTTGAAAATTTAAACTTGATTTGGCGAATTTAGGGTTTATTTTATGTTGAAATATGTGGTATTGGAAAGTTTTTGTTAGATTTGAACTAGGTAGAACTCGATTTGGCGAGATCCATTAGTTAGAAGTTTCAAATATAATTTGGGCATTGGAGTTTCAATTTGTTTCGCATTTCTCCTGAATCTATGCATGAGCAAGTGAAGTCTCATATGCTTGCTTAAACCCTCAACTCCAGAGCTTTTAATAGCGTATTATGTTTGATAATTAATGTCAGTGTAGCTGTTTAGAAATTCTTTTATGCCTATATAGAATATATTAGATGCTTAGATATATTTGTGCTAAACCCAATTATTCCCTCGTAAAACGAAGAAAGTTGCTTTATAGACTGTGGAATCTGCACATCAGCGCATCCTTAATCCTAATTTGTATGATTATTTTCTGGGTCAGGCATTGCACACTCTGTATTGCTTCCGGACTGTGCCCTTAGAGAAGTTTTATTTACTCATTGGACATGCAAATTTTTGGCGCAAATTAGTCAGTGATGGGACGTTTAAGGCTACAATCTAGCATCAAGGCAATAGAAGAGGAGCCAGAAGACTGTGAGGTTACCTCTTCCAGTAAGGCTGCATTGGCATGTATGATTAATTCGGAGGTAAGCGCTGTATTGGCTGTCATGAGGAGGAATGTGAGATGGGGAGGTCGTTATGTGTCTGGCGATGATCACTTGGAGCACTCCCTCATCCAATCTCTTAAAACATTGAGAAGACAGATATTTTCATGGCAACATCAGTGGGAATCTGTTAATCCTTCCTTGTATCTCCAGCCATTTCTTGATGTAATTCGATCTGATGAAACAGGTGCACCAATTACTGGTGTTGCATTGTCATCTGTTTACAAGATTTTGACTCTTGATGTGCTGGATGTAAATACTATTAATGTTGAAGATGCTATGCACTTGATAGTTGATGCTGTTACTAGCTGCAGATTTGAGGTAACTGACCCTGCATCTGAAGAAGTTGTGCTAACAAAGATACTTCAGGTTCTCTTGGCTTGCATGAAAAGTAAAGCATCGGTGATGTTGAATAATCAGCATGTTTGTACTATTGTGAACACATGTTTCCGCGTAGTTCATCAAGCTGGAACCAAAGGTGAGCTGTTACAGCGTATAGCTCGCCACACAATGCATGAACTTGTTAGGTGCATTTTTTCACACCTTCCAGATGTTGACAACACAGAGGGGTCACTGGTCAAAGGAGGCAGTTCCATGAAAAATGAGGTGCGTAGCATCCATAATTGTTTTTCATTTAGCTTGTAATTTTCTGGAAGGTCTGCATTGTCATTATTCATTTAAGTTATATAGGAGAAAAAACTTAGTAATGGACCTTTGAGACCAGAGAGTACTCTCTTTACTTAAAGAACCTCACATTCTTTATACAGATTTATTTCTGTGCATGTTTGTGTCACTGTGTGTGTGCGGAACTGCTTGTAATAGCCATCAAGTGGTGCTTCTATATACATGCTGAACCATCATTCTTGATACACACGGGGACATTATGTGGATGGGCTATTTTGCTTTCTTCTTCACCTATTTACTTTTAGGAACTTTACATATTTTCCTTTACTGCAGAATGCTGGACTTGATACTGATTATAGTTTCAGTAGCAAACTGGAAAATGGCAGTGTAACTTCTGAATATGATAGCCAACTCTCATCTGGAGTTTTTAATTCTGCTTCATCTGGCCTCATCAGCGGTATGATGGATGAAAGTATTGTCAGGACTGATAATGGGAAGGATGCTGTTCCTTACGACTTGCATCTAATGACTGAACCATATGGTGTACCCTGCATGGTTGAGATATTCCACTTTCTCTGTTCATTGCTGAATGTTGTCGAGCAAACAGGGATGGGTCCCAGAGCAAATTCTATAACATTTGATGAAGATGTACCTCTGTTTGCCTTAGGATTGATTAATTCAGCTATTGAATTGGGTGGCCCTGCTATTCACCACCATCCTAGATTATTGAGTTTGGTACAGGACGAACTTTTCCATAATCTCATGCAGTTTGGGCTGTCAATGAGTCCCTTGATTCTCTCTATGGTCTGTAGCATAGTTCTCAACCTATATCAGCATTTGCGTACTGAGCTGAAGCTTCAGCTTGAATCTTTCTTTTCCTGTGTGATCTTGAGACTTGCACAAAGTCGGTTTGGAGCTTCATACCAGCAGCAGGAGGTTGCGATGGAGACTCTAGTTGATTTCTGTAGGCAGAAAACCTTCATGGTAGAAATGTATGCTAATTTAGATTGCGATATAACCTGTGGTAATGTGTTTGAAGATCTTGCCAACTTATTGTCGAAGAGTGCTTTTCCAGTGAACTGCCCTTTGTCCACAATGCACATTCTTGCCTTAGATGGTCTGATCGCTGTGATTCAGGGAATGGCTGAGAGAATAGCTAATGGGTCAGTTAGCGCTGAACGAGGTCCTGTAAAGCTTGAGGAGTATACTCCATTCTGGATGGTGAAATGTGAGAACTATGGTGATCCTGATCACTGGGTCCCTTTTGTGCGCAGAAGGAAGTACATCAAAAGAAGGTTGATGATTGGAGCTGATCACTTCAACCGGGATCCTAAGAAAGGGCTTGAGTTTCTTCAAGGAACACACCTATTGCCTGAGAAACTTGATCCTCAGAGTGTGGCTTGCTTTTTCCGCTATACTGCTGGACTAGATAAAAATCTCGTCGGGGATTTTCTTGGAAATCACGATGAGTTTTGTGTGCAGGTTCTGCATGAATTTGCTGGGACATTCGATTTCCAAGACATGAACCTTGATATTGCACTAAGGCTCTTTCTGGAGACTTTTCGACTGCCTGGAGAATCTCAGAAGATACAAAGAGTGCTTGAGGCATTCTCAGAGAGATATTATGAGCAATCTACACAGATTTTAGCGAACAAGGATGCTGCTCTATTACTTTCTTATTCCCTCATAATGCTGAATACGGATCAGCATAATGTACAGGTGAAAAAGAAAATGACTGAAGAGGATTTCATCCGGAATAACAGACATATTAATGGAGGTAATGATCTCCCTCGTGAGTTCCTCTCGGAACTATATTACTCAATCTGCAAGAATGAGATTCGCACCACACCTGAACAAGGAGCTGGTTTTTCTGAGATGAATCCCAGTCGATGGATTGATTTGATGCATAAGTCTAAAAAAACTTCTCCATACATCGTTTCAGATTCCAGAGCGTATCTTGACCATGACATGTTTGCTACTATGTCTGGTCCAACAATTGCTGCTATTTCTGTAGTTTTTGATCATGCTGAACACGAGGATGTTTACCAAACATGTATTGATGGATTCTTGGCTGTTGCAAAGATATCAGCATGTCATCATCTTGAAGACGTTTTGGATGATCTTGTAGTGTCTCTATGTAAGTTCACCACGTTGTTGAATCCTTCCTCTGTCGAGGAGCCTGTTCTAGCCTTTGGTGATGATGCAAAGGCTAGAATGGCAACTGTTACAGTTTTTACTATTGCAAATAGGTATGGAGATTTTATTCGTACTGGCTGGAGAAACATTCTGGATTGCATCTTAAGATTGCACAAGCTTGGCCTTCTACCTGCTCGTGTGGCCAGTGATGCAGCTGATGATTCAGAGATGTCATCTGAACCTGGACATGGGAAGCCTCTTACAAACTCACTGTCATCGGCTCATATCCAATCAATTGGTACCCCTAGACGATCTTCTGGCCTGATGGGTCGATTCAGTCAGCTCTTGTCTCTAGATACTGAAGAGCCAAGGTCTCAGCCTACTGAACAACAACTGGCTGCTCATCAGCGTACACTTCAGACTATACAGAAGTGCCATATTGACACCATCTTTACAGAAAGCAAGTTCCTACAAGCTGATTCTTTATTACAGCTTGCACGTGCGCTCATATGGGCTGCTGGACGACCACAGAAGGGTAATACTTCACCCGAGGATGAGGACACAGCAGTTTTCTGCTTGGAATTGCTAATTGCAATTACCTTGAACAACAGGGACAGAATTGGACTTCTGTGGCAGGGTGTTTATGAGCACATTGCTAATATTGTTCAATCAACAGTGGTGGCTTGTGCCTTAGTTGAGAAGGCAGTTTTTGGACTTCTTCGTATTTGCCAACGATTGCTTCCATATAAGGAGAACTTGGCTGATGAACTTTTGAGATCACTACAACTTGTTCTCAAGCTTGATGCAAGAGTCGCTGACCAATACTGTGAGCAGATCACACAGGAGGTCAATCGCCTGGTGAAAGCAAATGCGACTCATATTCGGTCTCCAATGGGCTGGCGGACAATTGCTTCTTTACTTTCTATCACGGCCAGACACCCAGATGCTTCTGAATCAGGATTTGAAGCCCTATCATTTATAATGACCAATGGGGCCCACTTGGCACCATCTAATTTCGTACTTTGTGTAGATGCAGCGAGACAATTTGCAGAATCTCGAGTAGGGCAGACTGATAGATCTGTCCATGCTGTGGATCTTCTGGCAGGCTCTGTTGCTTGTTTGGTAAGGTGGGGCCAGGATGCTAGGGAAGCCATGACAGAAGCAGAAGCTGCGAAATTATGTCAAGATATAGGAGAGATGTGGCTGAGACTTGTTCAGGGATTGAGGAAAGTTTGTTTAGACCAGAGGGAAGAAGTTAGAAACCATGCTCTACTATCATTGCAGACGTGCTTAACAGGAGTAGATGAGATTCGTCTTCCACTTAGCTTATGGCCTCAATGTTTTGAAATGGTTATATTTACAATGCTTGATGATTTGGCCGAAATTGCACAGGGGAATCCTCAAACTCAAAAGGAGTTTAGGAACATAGAAGGGACACTTGTTCTTGCACTGAAGCTGCTCACGAAAGTGTTTCTACATTTACTCAACGAATTATCACAATTGTCGAGTTTCTGCAAATTGTGGCGTAATGTAATTGGCCGGATGGAAAAGTATATGAAACTTAAGGTTAAGAGGAGTGAGAAGCTCCAGGAATTAATACCTGAACTTCTCAAGAACACACTACTAGTCATGAAGACAAATGGAGTGCTTGTACCGACTAGTACTCTTGGGGGAGACAATGTGTGGGAACAAACATGGTTGCATGTTAATAAGATATTTCCATCATTACAGTCGGAAATTTTCTCGAATCAAGATGCGGAGCCTTCACAATCTAATCAAAGTGATGCCACTTCTCCTCAAAATGAATAAAAGATATCCACAAGAGGAAGAGAGCTTATATATTCGACCTTGCGTGTTTTTTTTGTACGTTAACCTTCTTCGGTGTTTCTGGGTTAAAGTCGCCACAATGTATCATTGAGTGAGCTGTAGTTTCTTCTAATTTGTATCTCTTACAAGTGCTTTTCTAAGGTAAGATTTGGCTTGATTATTTGTCTTTTGAAAGACGAACACATAGGTTTGAATTCTGATGGAGTAAGTTGAGTATATTCTTCCAAGAGACCGTATCATTGTATAGAATGTGAAACTTCTAACTTGTTCATAGTACCATTTATAAGATGCTGATACTTTGCTTCAAGATAGCTGAAGCTTCACAACAGTTTTTGATGCAAAACTATTTTCTGAACGAATTTTGAACTAGTGTTTAACCCCCGTAAATTACCTGTCCACACACGGGATAAAGTTTTAGGACATGCTTGTCTCACTTTTCAAAGGTTATTCTGAATTTCAATGCTATCTCAAAAGTCGAACAATTTTTTTTCTTGTTCAAAATAAATTTATCTCTTTTCAATTTTTAGAAATTATCTCATATAAAAAAATAATATTTTTTCTAAAAAAACGTAGACAAACTCAATTTTGACTACAATCTTTTATATTGTTACATCAATACCTTAATTTTTACACACTACTTCTTTAAAATCCATAATCTCTACAATCAACCTACTTTTCAATATTTTAAGTCATATATCAAGTGAAAATTTTATATTTATGTTTATGACGTTTTAAAACTTTAAAATAAATATACGTGGTTTTATATGAAATTAGTATTAAAATTAATTAATTACACTATTTATTATATTTTTTGAAATTTAGCTAGATTGATTGGTCAAAAATAAGAAAGAAGAAAGAAATATAAACGAATGGGAGTAGTTCCTTTTAGGGTCAAAGTTATTGTAATTATATTAACGTGAAAGCAATTCTTTTTTTATAATTGTGTGTAAACATTAATTACAAAATGCGTAATATAATTCCGTTAAATATATTGAATTAATAGTTAAAACTTAAAACATATTAATCCATTTTGAATAAAAATAAAATTCTGAAATACATTTATCTCCACTCGGCTCTGCTTGCTTCAGTGCTTCCCAGCCCCCCTCTACAAAGAAATTCTCTCTGTAAACTAATATGGTAAGAATCTCAAATAAACCCTTGAATCAATATAATTGTTTGCATCTGTAATATTAATCTTTACTTGTTTACATTTTGTGTGCTTGATTTCTCCGCTTTTCTTCAGATATCCAAATACCCTTTTCATTCTAATTGGTTATCCTTATCTCATATTTGATTCTGTATTTTGAGTTTTTTTCTTTGTTTCTTCCTTTGCTGAAGAACAAGTAAGAACAAAATTGAAAATTTTATCAAGAAATGATGACCCTTTTTTGAAATTTGTTATTGGTTTGGTACTTCCTTCCGCAATGGTCTTTTTTGCCTCGAACTTGTGTTCTTCGGCCAATCCCATTTGTATACATGAACCTAAGCTCTTAACTCCCTATCACTATCATTTGTGTAAAAATTCAATCTTTACAAACCCCTTATCTTCTAAATTTCAAAAATCCCACCCTTATCCACTTTTAGTTTTGAACTCCACAAGTGAAGTTGAGAGTAGTGGGAATGTCATAGAAGAGACAGAAAGGCAAAAATTTAAGTGGGTCAAGAAAGGTGCCAACATTACTGAGGAACAGAAACAGGCAATGTCGCAACTTTCAACGAAGATGACTAATCGATGTAAGGCGTTAATGAAACAAATAATTTGCTATTCAACTGAAAATGGTAGTGTTTCACTCATGTTGGCTACTTGGGCAAAGAGTACTAACCCTCAAAGAGCTGATTGGCTTTCAGTTCTCAAAGAATTGGACAGGCTAAATCATCCACTTTATTACGAGGTATAAATGTTCATTCCATTGAGTCTCGGTTATTTCTTTTATTGATTTAATCTTATGCAAATTAGCTTGTATTTCAGATTGCTGAGCATGCCCTTACAGAAGAATCATTTGAAGCTAACATTCGTGATTACACAAAAATTATCCATGGTTATGCAAAACAAAACAAATTGAAAGAAGCTGAAAATACTCTTTTAGACATGAAGAACAAAGGTTTTGTTTTTGATCAAGTAACCCTCACTGCTTTAGTTCACATGTATAGCAAGGCTGGTAACCTCAATCTAGCCGAAGATTCCTTTGAGGAAATGAAGTTGCTTGGTGTAACGTTGGATAGAAGATCATATGGTTCAATGATCATGGCGTACATTAGGGCTGGAATGCTCAACCAGGCAGAAAATTTGTTGAAAGAAATGGAATCGCAAGAAATATACGCTGGAAGAGAAGTTTATAAAGCACTTCTAAGAGCGTACTCCATGATTGGTGATTCTAAAGGGGCTCAAAGAGTTTTTGATGCTACTCAATTGGCGGGTGTTGTTCCTGATGTTAAGGTTTGTGGGCTTCTTATAAATGCTTATTTAGTGTCGGGTCAAACGTGTGAGGCTCGTGTTGCTTTTGAAAACATGAGGAGAGCTGGTATTGAACCTAACGATAAATGTGTGGCCTTAATGGTAGATGGTTATGCAAAGGAAAACAAATTGAAGGAGGCTTTGGATTTCTTGATTGAATTGGAGAAGGATAGTATTGTACTTGGAAAAGAATCTTCAGAATTACTTGTAAAGTGGTTTAAGAAGCTTGGGGTTGTAGAAGAAGTGGAGGTTGCTTTGAGGGATTTTTGTTTGAGGATGCCTCAATCTACTACTCTATAGTTCATTATTCAAGCTCTTTTTTGTTCTTTGTGGAGAAACAAACAGTATCTACTTGCTTATTTATGTGTTTATTTTTTCTGTTTAGTATTTGTTTTTCCTTATTTATTCCTTGATTTGTGAAGTACAATTTGTCAAATATGTACTACAGTCAGTTATACTGCTAGGGAATGAATACATTGATAATCAGCCAAGCTTAAACTCATTCTAAATTCTAAAGATGCATCATAAGATATAATAAAGCAGAGAAACCACATTATAAAATAAAAACATCTCTTTATTCATGAAAAATTCAAATATAACCACCTAAAGTTGTCCAAAGAAAAAACAAGTCAGTCATTAACGAAGAGAAATTAAACTTCTATATCCAAACTAAAATTAAAACTAAAGGAAACTCCAAAGTTCGATTCATCAATTTGGTGGTGGGAAGAAGATCTCTTCAGCCTTCCTCTTGGAGCTAAACTTCTCCTCCACATCTGCAGGTACATTGAAAGCTGCCTGCAGGACTTCTGGAGACAATGCCTTCCAAACAGAAGTTCTTCCAGCCAAATGAGTGAAAATAGGACTGCAAATACAACATACACATACATTAATTGGGAAAATACAAATATGATTAGGCTATAAAGTTATCGAATAATTGAGATGGATACTTACTTTGGAGTTGTGATGATAGAGAACCAGTCCATACCCTCAGGATTAGCAATCTTAGACACCACACAGAACCTTGGTACAATGAAAAGATTACCAGCCTTAAGAGTTGTTTCCAGAAGACGTTTGCCATCAGCACCAACAACCTGAACACGGCCACTTCCCCTTGCAATGTAAGTGACTTGCAATGCAGAGTCACAAGAGAATCCTGGAGAGCACATTGCATTGCCATCCAGTCTAACAAGATCAGCACCGAGTCCAACCTCGCCAACCAAAGGCAAGTTTTTGGTATTCAGAACCACAACCTTTCCACCATTCTTGATGTCCACATCTAAAGGAGCTTCCTCACAGTTCAATGCCATGCCATTATAGTGCTCTTTGTTGGGCTCGGGCATCTTGAAGCTAGCATCAAGCTTTACGATGCCTTTTTCTGGTTGATTTCCAACAAGGGTCTTCACGTCACTCTCTTCCAAGTCCCATGCTCTGCTGACAAATTCGGTAGAGAATCCGGTGAAGATGCCATTGGAGCCAGTCAAGAAGAAATCGGTGAATGAACCGGATTTGTGGGCTGTTGAGGTATCACCGAGGAAGAGAATCACTAGCTCAGCGTCCTCTTTGTTGTACCACCAGGTGACAACACCAAATGGAAGAGCAATGGCGTCACCCTTCTTGATTGCAAGCACCTTTTCTTCTTTCTCAGGGAGGACAATACCAGCTACTCCACTACCTGTAAAAAATATCAAATTCAAAGAGTGGGGTTTAGCATTGGCGAAGTAAGATCTATGAAGTATAAAACTAGATTAAGAACCAAATAGAAAACGGGTAGGTAGGATATAAGTGAACAATGAGAAAAAAATCGCAGATGGCAAGCATTCTCATACATAGATATACAGTTTGGCCATATACCTTTTCAGATGATCTTATCAATGTTTTGGTAAAAGATAGATTGATTCCAAACATGTCCATATGAAAAAAATTATCGCATAAGCAAAATTTTGAATATATCTACTACTTGAGCTATGTTTGATCTTGAATTTTATTGCGCAAAGCACTAAAACATTTTTTCCTCGCATCAATTTTTATTTTGCTTAACCTTTTTTCCTCACTAAAATATTCCAATTCATTCAGATTCGATAAGTGGATCACATATCGGGGGGATGCAAAATCCAAAGGTGCAAAAATAGCCCAAACAAGACATCACGAAACAGGATTTCAAAGAAAGGACTTCTACAAGATACAAATATCATTGATTTGCAGAACAGTAACAAGTATAATTTCAGTGATACCAACATATGATTTGAAAGGTGGACAAAGCATAATTTGTTCCCTAGATCAATTATTCATATAGAAAATAACAAAAATTATCTCGTAAAGTGACCAATAATTCGCATCTAATCAACCAATGCAAAAACACCAAATAAACCTAATGATTATAAATTTATAGTACTACGTCATAGATGAATAAATACTGTAATAAGGCTGAAATAATGAAGTAATCCATCTCAAAAAAAAACAATGTGAAGTAATAACATATATACCTTGAAGAACGTAAGCAACTTTGGCGGAATCGGAGTAACGGGGCAAAGCAAAGCCGTTTTTCTGAAGACCGATTTTCGCAGCGCCGATGTTGCCCTGGCGGAGCATCGGCAACTCATCGGGGCACCAGGCGTAGTACGCGCCACCTTCTCCGCCGTAAACCTTCTTCGCCAACTTTGGTGACAAATCAAGCTCCATATCTCTTGATTATTGATTGATTGATACTAGTGAGAATTGAATTGAATAGAATATAAAACGTGACTGGAATGCAATGATTATTGTATTGGTAGTAACGAACTGTTAATCAGGGCCAAGGGGTCATATTTATAGTAGGGAAAACCCGATTGTAGACGAATAGGATTCCATTGTTTGTTGTGGATTATGATTAGTATTTTATTAGATTAATATGATTTATTTCTTTTTCTAATGAGATATGGTTTGTAGGCATTAAGTATAATTCTAGTTATTATTGGTTGACTTTGTTATCCAGGTAAGCTGGATGCTTACATCTCACCACGTTTTGATATAATATTAACTAAATATTTTACAAATGTGTTTTTAATTAGGAAAAACTATAGTAGTACTATTTATCACCAATCGTGATGTCAAGCTCTAATCTCCATCATAATAATACAATAATAAGGGTGTTGTGGGAAATTCTTATAGTCTTACTCAAATTCAGTTTGATCACACTCATTCAATCACCACTAGTTAAGCGTATTACATATATCTTATAATTAAAGAGTATTATCCAATCACAAATGTATTGCAGTTATTATATTAGGCCATGCTAATAATTAATGGTATAATCAAAATATAATTTCATTGGGATAACTCTAAAATGGGAGAGTACATTTTTTTGACGATAATATTATATTGAATTTAATCACAATAAAGATTACTCAACAAACAATTTAAGCACAAAGAAATTTAAACAACAGCACAATCTACACAAAAATTTGGGAATTAGAATAGGGTGGACTGCGTTGGGCTTGGGCGAATTGAAAATAGTTAATGTAATGGCTAACGATATTGCCAGAGCAAGGATTGTTGCTGTCAAAACAATATTTTGTAATCTCCTTAGTTGCCCTTTTAGTCAAAGCACATAAAACTTTTCTCAATCCCCATACCCACTATTTAATTGGTAGTTCAACCTTCTCTCTTATTAATACTCCCAACATTATTAACTTATTTCCCTTTTCTTATGAATCTTTAAATATGAAAATAATCTAATATTTGTAAATATGAATTATATAATACTCCCAGTAATATAAATATGAAATTATTTTTTAATAAAAGAACTCCAACACAACTTTACTTTTTCTTTTCTTCTTATATATGGTCAGATCTTTGAAAAAATTATAGCATAAATATGTTATTTGAAAATGAGCTACCAACTTTACATGATTAGGGGTGGAATAGAATTTAATAAATCAAAATTCGATTAAATTTCTTTTATTAAAAATTTGTTTGAGCTCAGTTCATTATATTTTTATTTTTCTTAGAATTATTATTCTTATTATTGACATTGTGACATATTAAATGTTATAAGTTTTTCCGTCGTCATAAAAAGATGATTTTCAACATATGATATATTTTTGGCATAAAAACATAAAAGAAATATTGAAGTAGCTTAGTCCACTTAATATTTTTATCGACTTTCACCATATTTCTACCACTGATTATATATTGAAGCTATGTATAAATTTTGAAATCATGTCTACAACTCAAAAATATTAATTAATTTTTACAGACAAAAATAGTAGCACTATCAACAAAAAATTTATAAACATCTTAAAGTGTCATATTGATATATAATTCAGGTAATTGAGAAGAAAAAAATCATCGGATCAAATATTTTCAGTTTATAAAGTGTCTTATCTCGTCTGCAATTTTCAAATGCTAATAGAACCATTTTTTAATATATATATATATATATATATATTAATTATTCTAAAAGAATATTTAAAATATTGTTCAGTTGTTGTGTCATGATGTGGGTATCTCAAATAACATTAAAAGAAATGATTTATTTCCTTAGTAAAATATGCCATAAAAAGGAAAAAGAAATTAACAATGTATTAATAAGAGAGAGAAGATAGGACTGCCAATTGAATAATAAGTTTTTAGGGGATTGAGAAATATAGTTTTTATGACATTTGACTATAAAGGGCAAATGAAAAAATTGCAAAAGATTGCTCTGGCAGCAACAATGTTTGCTCTGGCAGTATCATTAGCCTAATGTAATGGGTCATAAATGAAATGAATTGGATAGAGAAAATGTCATGTATATTAAGAAGGGCCATCTTTGAAGGGTTGGGTTTGATTTACTTATTGTATTTTGTTAACATAATTGTTATAGACATAGTCAAATACAGGTCAAGTCCAAAACACACTGATAAACTATCGAAAATAGAGTCCGATATGATTTTTTGTAGCCATTGCTACTGGCTATATTTTTTTAGTTTAGGAAAAGAAAAAGTATAAATCCATATTTCATATCCACAGCAGAATATCTGATATATAAAATATTAAATATCCATGTATACAATTATTTTATTTGTATTTTTTTTTTGGTGCAATAGAAGGTAAACTACAAAGCCTAAGCTAGGTCCTCTCCCAACAGAGGAAGTAAATCAGGGGGAGGGTTCTCCCAAATCTGGTGAGGCTCCTCTGCTTCATGCCCCATCCTTGCCAACAGGTCAGCGCATCTATTACCATTCCTTCTGACATGTATGATCTTGCTCTCCCATGGCATGCCTAAAAGGCGTCGACAATCCTCAATGATCCGGCCCAGAGGGTGGGTATCAACATTAGCTTCTCGAATCATCTTAACAATAACTTCCGAGTCAACCTCCAACTCAATTTTCGGTACCCTTCTGTCCCAAGCCAGAGTTAGACCTTCTCTTGCTGCCAAAAGCTCCGCAATCGTTATCGACACATCCCCCAAGTTTCGATGAAAGCCGACAACCCATTCCCCCTCGTCATTTCTGAGTAGACCTCCGGCAGATCCGTTTTTTCTATCCATAAAAACGCTTCCATCCGTATTGACCTTGTGCCATCCCAGTTCAGGTTTCCTCCATGTCACCGTCTCACCGGCTGTCTTCTTAGGACTATTTTCCCCCTGCGGTAGGTTTGTAATATCATTCGCCAAGCGTTTAGCAGCAAAAACCACTTGTCTTGTATGATCTCGAATGTTTTGGAAGACAAATTTGTTCCGTGCTTTCCAAATCGACCAAACTATCGATACAAACATAATAGGCCAAGGCATATCCGGAAGAATTATATTCGCAAAAGTCCACTTCGTACGGTTTCCCTTCATCCACTCATCCGCTGCACTTTGCATAAACTCGAGGAAACGTGTAGGAACAATAACAAATTCCCAGACTTTCTTGGCCCAACAACAGTCTCGTAAGGCATGTATGATAGTTTCAGGCTGTTCATTACAGCAGGGACAGAGGTTACATTGTGTCATTTTCCGGTGAAAACGTAGCGTGTTAGTTGCAAGACTGTTGTGCGTAGCCAACCAAATGAAGTACCTCATTCGTTCCGAACTTCTTATCCTCCATATCCACTCCCATTTTTTGTCTAACATAGGCTGTACCATCTCCCTCTGATTTATACTCCAAAATGCCGATTTACATGTGAATATACCATTGGCAGTTCCTCCCCAAATCCGTTTGTCTTCTTGGTCTAAATACTTCGGTAGTGGAAATGCAAGGATAGCCTCCTTAATCTCATTGGGAAGGGGTGTCTTGAGTCGTTCAAGTCGCCAACTGCCCTCCGCATCAATTAAATCGGCAACTTTCCATTTTTTTTTCTCTTCCACAACTTCATCAACAATCATCTTGGCAAGACTTTCGGACCCAGCCAATTATCATACCATAGAGATATCATCTTCCCATCCCCTATTCTCCACTTAATGCATTTATTGACCTCTTTCATGCTCCGAACAATGCCTTTCCATGTGTGTGAATCGCCTCCCTTAAGTTTGTACTCCGTAATATCCTGGTACTTAAGGTATTTTTTCTGGAAAGTACAACCCCATAAATCATTCTCACCTTTAAGAGTCTTCCATCCCACTTTGGCTAACAAAGCTTTATTTGCCATCCTTGTTTGTCGTATCCCAAGTCCCCCACACTTCTTGCTCCTTGTAACTTTATCCCACCCAACTAAGTGGATCTTACGTTGGGTATGATCCGACGACCACAAGAAATTTCTATTCAATTGGTCGAGTTTGTTACATATAGTACTCGGCAACCAAGTCGTTTGCATTAAATGGTTTGGTATGGCTGAAGTAACCGCTTGGATCAAAGTGGCTCGACCCGCAATCGATAGGAGCTTAGCCTTCCAAGCCGATAATCTGGTAGTCACACGATCAATTGCCTCCCGGAACAAACTCGGGGTTACACGCTCATGGACAAGGGGGACACCCAAGTAACGGCCCAAGTTAGATGTGTGTCCGATGCCCAATAAAGTGCAGATTTCTCTTTTACTCCTTGCCTCGCCTCTTTTTGCGAAGAAAACTTTGGATTTTCTGAAGCTTATTTTCAGCCCTGAAGCACGGCAAAACAGGTCCATGGTTTTACGAATCAGTCGAGCATTCTTTGAAGTCGCTTTTGCCATGAGGACCAAGTCATCGGCAAAGAAAATATGGGAAATTTTAGGGCCTCCTCTACATGGGCTAAGAGCCTGCCACTTACGTTTCTCAACAGCCTCACTAATCATATAGGATAACCGTTCCATACAAAGAACGAACAAATACGGCGATAGAGGGTCTCCTTGTCTAAGACCGCAATTTGGTTCGATCTCATTCAAAGGTTCTCCATTCCAAAGCACTCTTGGTCTTGAGCATTTTACACAAAAGAGGATGAGTTTTATCAAATTACCCGGAAATTCAAAGAAGTGGAGTGTTTGTTCCAAAAAGTCCCAACTCACTCGATCATATGCCTTTTCCAAATCGAGTTTGATAACCATGCTTCCCGTTTTATTTTTCTTTCTTTTCCGGAGGCTGTGTAGTAATTCTTGTATCATAAGAACGTTATCATGAGTGCCCCTTCCGGGTATGAAGCTGCTTTGTAACGGACTTACAAGCTTTGGCATAATAGGTTTCAACCGTTGGACGATTGTCTTCGTAACAATTTTATAAAGAACGTTGCACAGCGATATAGGCCTGAAGTTTGCAATCGACGCTGGGCTTGTTTCCTTAGGTATAAGGCAAACGAAGGTTTGCCCAAGTATCGTATGGAATTCACCAAAACAGAATGCATTATCCACAAACTCATAAACAGATTTACCAACCGTGTCCCAATAATGTTGATAAAAGAAGGCTTGTAGCCCATCCGGTCCAGGTGCTTTGTGGGGGCTAAGACTTTTAACCACTGAAGTAACTTCCTCCATCATCACAGGTCGTGCTAATCTACTTTTGTCTTATCCCGAAATTTGCTGTTGGAGGTGGCTAACGGGGAGCACCAAACAATTCTCACGATTTTCTTGTTTGAATAAAGCCGAATAAAAATCTAGAACATGGTTCCGAAGAGTGTCGTTGTCCGTCTCCCAAATGCCATTGATTTTAAGGGCACATATCTTATTCTTCCGACGCCTACAGATTGTCGTCATATGATAGAAACGGGTGTTGCGGTCTCCTTGGGCAAGCCATTTAACTCTAGATTTTTGGAACCATAAGAGTTCCTCTTGGGCAAGAACCGTGTTGTATTCTTGAATAAGTTCTGTTTCAAGATCACTCAAAAATTGACAATCCCTTAGACACAAACTTTTTTGGATACCATTGATACGAGCCCTGAGGATCCTTTTTTTTTTTTAAAATGTTTCCAAAATGTGTTTTGTTCTAGAGTTTAAGGGCATCAGGAAGACTGTCCACAACTTCGTATAAAGTATTAGCGGAGCTCCAGACTCCTCTTACAATATCTTTGCATTGTGGACTCAAGGTCCAAGCCAATTCAAAGCGGAAAGGCTTGTTCAGTTTTGGTTGATCAAATCCCTCACAAAGTGTAAGGATTGGATGATGATCCGAGTGGGTTCGGGGAAGGTGGAGCACAACACTCTCGGGGAATCGATCCTGCCAAGTCACATTAACCAAACAACGATCAATCCGTTCTCTAACACGTGCTATGCCGTGTCTTCCATTTGACCACGTGAACTTGGGCCCTCTAAACCCAAGGTCAAGGAGTCCGCAATTATCAATCATTTCTTTAAACCGTTGGCATCTACCCATTGCCGGAGCTCGACGCCCTCTTTTTTCATACGCCGTGAGGACCTCGTTAAAATCCCAGTGATAAGCCACGACACTCATTCATCACCCCAATCTTTGCTCAGTAGTTTATGAAAATGGAAAAGAATTTTACCCAATTAACTATTATTTTTATAAAAATTCAACATACTTTACTTATTTTGAATTTAACATTGAAACTTCATCCTGATCGTTCAATTTTATAATCTAAAAGTTTTTTTCTTACCTTTAAAATAAAATCCAAATCATATTTGATTTATTTTACACAAAAATTAAAATTTTAAAAGCTCTGCGGAACAATGTAATGGGTTTATGTACATATGAGATTATTTTTTATTCTCAAATAAATATAAGAGTTTGATCTCGACATTGTATCCGTTGTGTAATGTTATGCAGAAATTAAATGGGATAAATTTCATCCTAATATTACACAAAGCATATGTGCATTATATGAAAAAAATATCTCTCCAATACGGTAGTCTAAAAGTGACACGTAGATTTTGTATATTCATTGACCCAAAGATTGGTGCTCCGACTTTTGACCATGAATCGTGTAAGTCCTGATTTCTTATCAGATCCAGTTCACCTACCTGACCCGACCCTGACCCTGACCCTGACCCTGACCCTGACCCTGACCCTGACCCTAAGCCTAAAAAATCTGGCATAATTACGAAGAAGAGATTGATTCAGTTTCCAAAGAATCTCTACTTCCTCTCTCCCTTCTTCCATCAAGTCCTCCTGCAAATTCCCTCGAATATATACATACAACAAAACTGTACGCATTGAAAGAGAAAGCTAATACTGGATATCATCAACTCATGGATTCTCTCTCATCAGTCTCGCCGTCTATAGTCCTCCCTCTCCACCGCCACCACCGGCGGTGGCAGTCCCCTGTCCCTTATACACGCATCAAATTCTTAGATAGAAATCGAATTTATTCGCGAGAATTTTCCAGAATAAATCAGAAGAGGAAAGTTTACTGTGCGTTGAGCGGAGAAGATGATATGGAAAATGATCGGAAAGATGAGGAATTGGAGAGAGCGCTGCGGATGGACGGCACGATTCCGGGAACTTCCGACGCGTTTGTGAAACAAGTGTCTTCACGCGCTTACGACATACGTCGTCATCTCCACCAGACTTTTGATAGTAGTAGCTATGATGGTAATAAAAGACATCTCTCGAAATTATTTTTGATTTTATTGTACTCAAATTATGTATCGTAATCGACTCAAATTTTGCTCTTAAGAAGGGCTGGTAGTTGGTCTAAGCTTTTATTTGCATCAAATTAAGACTTCTAAGTTGCAACTGACATATCCATTCCATAGAGGTTCACTTCTTATTTCTATCATTTGTTTTGTTAATTTTGTCCTTTTATGTGGGTGAACATATAAGCTAATCTCTGTAGTTTACAAGAATTAGTATTTTGAGTTTATAGTAAACTAAGTTTAGACTTATTAATATACTAATAGTTATGACTCTTTGTAGCCAGCCATATTAAAACTTTTTACCACCGCTTGTGGAATTAATGGTGCTTGCTTTACCAATGCTGTGTCTCATGTCGTCGAATGATTTGATTTCGACTCTTCAGCTTGTGAAATTTACTCACAAAGGCTAATCCAGCTGTTTTTGTTACTTACTGCTCCTTAAATGTGGATCAGGAGGGGAAGAGAAAAGGGTGCCTCAATACACAATGCACATAGCCCCTCAAAAATTTTCTATCATGTCTACCCTTTCTCTCTTCTTGTTTTCATATACCGAAAGAAGATACCGCAACACGTGGGTCCTTTTCCATGGAATATTCATATTTTAATATCCTTCAATAGAAGATTAACAAGCACCTGGGTTGTAGTTTGGAAGATTGATAAACCAGTTTAATAATGAGCTTCAACAATTTGCTTTTAAGTCCTTGCCCCCGATTTGTTATTGGTGTTAATACTTATTTTTCAACTATTTATTTTATTTCTAACTTTGAAAACATTCAATAAAGCGTTAAACACAATTTATTTTTACTTTGCCTGCTGAAAATTGATATTTTTTTGCTTCAACTCTTGATTTAAAAGTTCTATTGAAGTATCTAATGTACATCAGCTTTCATTGAGGAGGAGTTCTTTTTGGCATAACCTCTTAACTCCTAAGATATGTGTACGAATTAATGTAGAAGGTGCGCGTGTATTTTTGCATTTTTAATTTTGAAGTTGAATATGTTGTAACTGCAGTTTTGGAGGCAAACCCTTGGAGAGATACTTCAAAATCTGTTTATGTGCTGACTCATCAGGAAAACCAGCTCTGTACAATGAAAACTCGGAGAAACCGCAGGTGATTTGAGTTTCTGTTCCGTTCAACTTTTCTCCGTGCATGTGTGGGTGTCAAACAATTGCTTCCATATGCTGAGGGTATATTCTTGTGCAGTGAAGTTGAGCGGGAGCTTGGACTTCTGTTTTCCAAAGGAGAAAAGTGGAGAAACAAGTCAAAGAAATCAGAAACCAGTACCAAATTTCAGATGCTTGTTGAGGATGTCCGAGAGGGTGTACTTGTAAGTTTCTACATGCTTACTTTAATAATGCCACACTGTAATTTTGAAACAACATATTTGAACTTAACATAGCACTTGGTCCCGAAGCATCGTTTGTGGTCATATCATGGGAGATTAATTTCAGTAAACTACTTGATAATTGTCTAACTGGTATTGTAAACACCAGCATCTTGGCATTCAAGTACATTGCAGTGTAAATCCCTGTTATTAGTTATCTATATATTCATATGTAAATGTCCTCTGTAGATAATTGTTAGCCGCTATTGTGTGAGTGAATGCAATCATCCAACTGTTTTTCGCAACCAGCAAAAGTGGAAATTTAGTTGACAGAATCACGAGTATTATAGCTCAATAAAATCAGGAAGCTCGAGGTTAAGATTATAGATGAATATATCGACTGTCATTTTGAATAAATCAAAAAAGAAAGTTAAAAATTTGACATTCCTTTTTGCTCTTTGTTGTTCTATATGAAAAACTTTTGCAAGTAAAACTGGAAGTTCAGTTAGACTTGTAATCTAAAATCAAGTCCTAATTTCCTATTAATAAAACACCCATTAGTGTAAGACAATCAATTAACATAAGAATCAGTCTTAGAAGGAAAATACAAGTAGGAATTAATGATAATAGCACTCTTTACTAATAGTTAATTTTCAAGTAGTAGAACTTGAGTAGTTAGTTATTGGCACTGCACTTTCTACATCTGATCACCGTGGGAATGCTTGCACTAAAATATGAGTTTCAATGACGCAACTGAATTACGAAGAGATTATTTTGATGATGAAAAAAGCAGAACAACAATTTAACAAAAAATCTGTACTCTTAGTTTTCAAATCATCAATTCTACAAGTTTTATTAAATTCAGGTATTTGAAGATCAAAGTGAAGCTGCGAGGTATTGTGATTTGCTACAAGGAGGTGGTCAAGGTTGTGAAGGGGTTGCAGAAATAGAAGCTTCATCGGTAAGCAGCATTGCTACATCTCAATCTGACTCCAATTCGTAGTCATTTACGGTAACTTTTTGACAGGTCTTTGATCTATGCCAAAAGAATCGGGCTCTTGCAGTTTTATTTCGTAGGGGAAGAACACCTCCTCTGCCTGAAAGCCTTAAGCTTAACTTGCGGGCACGTAAGCGCTCTCTTGAAGACCAAGAGGACTTTATGTGAATTTGGTGCATTCGACTACATTTGACCTCTCTCCAAATTGGATACTGTAATATAATTTCTGAAATATTCATGATTACTGTAATTATGTAAATAATGATACTCTGTATATATTGAAAATCACATCTATAGTACTATGAGAATTGTTCTATCATCTTTGCTGTTTCTTTAGTCAAAAGGGTTGGTTTCCTACTTTGTAGGAATTACTTTTTGTCAGAATCTGTTGTATTCACTCTTATAAATCATTCGGGCTCTGATAGACATTTGATGAAGGGTACCTATTCAAAAAAAACTGAGCGGAAGAAAGTTTCAGTCCCATGGCCTTAAATCAAGCCATTCACATGGCCAGAAAGCAGGATGTAACCATGGTCATTTGAAACTCGGTTCAAATTGGACGGCGTGATGTAATTGTCCCAACTAAAAGGGCCTAATTATCAGGACTTTATGATATATTATTAATTTAATGTAGTAAAATGTCGGATAACTTTAGTTTCAGGGAGTAAACTGAATATTATCCTTTGAAATTGAGGAGAATGGTAACTCTTTTGGATCATGACCAATAATCCTGTGATTGTCAATCTCATTAATTCAGTCTGTCCGGAAAAAGAAAAAGTCCATATTTGTATACTACTGGTAAAACCTATAAGATCATTTCCACTAAAAAGTAGCAAAAACCTATCCTATGTTGACCAAAAAGGAAAAAACTTATCCTGTCCAGCTCTTTGCGTTTCAAGTTTCATGTCCTTTTAGGTTGTCAAGGCATAATTATTTTATGTCATCGATTTACTCTTTGAATACGTAAAGCAACAAACATACATTATACAATTATCAAAAAAAAAAAACATACATTAGTATATAATTTATAAATTAAAGGAATAATGAACTCTAATGCCCTATTTGGAAGGTTTTTGATCCGGTTTCGCAGGTCTCGGTTTAAATAAAATAATTTGGGTGGTTTCGGTAAACCTTTGAAACCTCATTTGGTTATGTTTTGTGATTCTGAAAACGTTGAAACCCCACTTGAATTGACTTTGGATGATGGAGTGTGAGTAAAAAACTATATGGTAGATGTCAAATTAAATTTTTTTTAGAGAATTTGGGAAAAAAAAATATAGATGGTAGTTGTCCAATCAATTTTTTTTATAGGTTTCAAGAATTTGAGTGTAAATTTGTGAATAAGTTTGTTTTGAGTTTATGGGTCTACAAAAACTCATTTGAAAGGGTTTTGACCCGATCTCTTGAAACCCGTTATATTGGGCCAAAATCGATCCACATAAAGCCTAAGATTTTATCTTTAAAGTAGTATGAAATGCACAAAAAGAAAATTAAATTCTCCCGTGTAGTACACCATATAACATGTGCAGTGGACACATTTTTTATGGGTTTGATAGTTATTGTTCCTTTTTTGAATTTTTCAAACTGTGATATATCATGGAAATACAGATACTACATTACAAAATCAAAGTTATCCTAAAGTTACCTTAATGAATAAGATATTTTGCTTAAAAAAACGTTTAAAATGTCAATTGTCAACTATGCAAATCTTCATGACTTGAAATTGTCAAAAATAGTAACATTATAGTAGTATATGATTTACACAATTGGTCGATCTATTCAACCAACTTAAAAGGCATTCACAACATTACCATCCATGATAAGTAATGGCATTTATGCATGCTTCTTTTTGGTGACTGGCTTCTATATATATATGATAAAAATGTCCACAAGTTTGATATAATTTACCTTTTCTTTAAGAAGGATATAATTCATCTTCTTATTATTCACAAAATAAATTGATCCATCACTCTTTGTCTTTGTTGTTCTCCAAATTTCTCGCCTCAATTAGATCCTTTTTGACTTTCGCCAAGGAAAATAGTTATATTTCCGCGTCATCTCACGCGCAAGAGTGAGTAAATAAACTATACTAAAATCTACTAATAAGATTTACACACATCGTAATTCGGATCCGACACAAAAAAGATCCAAATCCATGAGCGGAAGCGAGAGCGGCTCAGGGCACTCCACCGGCGGAGAAGCACCAGCAGCAGCGCATTCGGCGGCGGACAAGGAGAAGAAGAAAGAGAAGGCGCGTGTGAGCCGTACTTCCCTAATTCTGTGGCACGCACACCAAAACGACGCCGCTGCAGTGAGGAAGCTCCTGGAGGAGGATCGGTCGCTGGTGCACGCTAGAGACTATGATAGTCGGACTCCACTACACGTGGCGGCGATTCACGGATGGATCGATGTCGCCAAGTGTCTTATCGTGTTCGAAGCTGATGTCAACGCTCAGGATCGCTGGAAAAACACCGTGAGCCTTTTTTTTTTCTTTCCTGATTTACATTCATAGATAGACTTATATGTGGTGATATTTTTTGTTTCCATGTGCTTATTCGTAATTCGGTTGTATCGAATGATTAAAGCTAAGGTAATTAGGAATTACTACTCTGTTTTTAGCGTGAATTTTGTCTTTTTGATTGAATTGCGTGTGATTTCATGCTTGCTGTCTTTAAGTTGATGATGTAGCCTGAGGGATTAAAATGTGATTAAAGATGCTTATGTTATTTTTATTTGGAATAAAAATATTCAGAAAAAGCTGTTTTTTTGCTTGTGTTATTAGTTGTTTGTATGATGTACCTCGATCATAATCCACATGCTATGTTTGGACGTCTGGCTGCGATCTTGTTATTGGTGTTCTCATTTGTTCGACCTTACAAAATGTGAGATCTTTGCCCAGCTTTAGCTTATCGACCTTCGTGATGATATGTATTTTGCTTTACTAATATTAGATATACATCAAAATCTACTCAAAATCATCTGGTAGCCAATAAAATACAATATTACATGGCACCTTATTATATGCTAATATTTCATTTACATAAACTGATTATTATAGCATCATATTATTATTACATCTGCGATCTTGAACTATCAGTATCTTTATTTCTCTTTATAGCGTCATTCTAAAACAGACTTCTTCATATATGTTGGTCTATCTCAGCTTTGTATGTCTGATAACAGCCTTTAGCTGATGCCGAAGGAGCAAAAAGATCTGCCATGATTGAATTATTAAAGTCATATGGTGGGCTCTCCTATGTAAGTCTCATTATTCTCTGATACATTCTTTGTCGTGTGCATCATAGACCATTTAGGTACTGGTATGCTTTCCATATTAATTATTTTATTCATTAGATACTGTTTGGGTATGGGTTCGCATCTCTCTCTCTCTATAGTTTGTTGATGAAGTAAAAAAATAATGCTTCCTTTCTGAAGAGTTGGGAGTAGTTGGTAGTTTTGTGTGACTTGTTTCCGAATGCATAAAGTTTTTTAGTAACTGTTTATTGATTTTCATTGATTTCAATAATCTTGTCTTTGCATTCTTTGAGACTGAAGTATTGTTACCATGAGTTGACTTCTATACCAGGCAGAGCACCCGTATTTAAGGGATATATATGATACACACTTTCTTTGGCTAGAATGATTTAATGTGAAACAGGCTAATTGACTATTTTTTTTAATGAAACATTGGATAATTACTTTATGTGCTGATTATTTATTAGAACTATTTTTTTTTTTTAATATTAAACTTCGTAAATACAGCAAACGAGACATACAAATGTTGATAGAGGAAATAATGAATTTTCAGTTATAGGTGTATAAAAAGATTGATTTTTTGTAACCCTCAGCAGGTGGTAAGGAGATTCATGTTGTAGTTTAGTTGGTTGAATGATAAACTATGGTGATCTCTTATCTTTCATGAAAATATTTTTGTGATACCTTAACTTACTTTAAATTTTGGTATGTATCATTGACGTATTGCAGGGCCAGAATGGAAGTCATTTTGAACCAAGACCTGTTCCACCTCCTCTACCAAACAAGTGTGACTGGGAGATTGACCCTACTGAGCTGGACTTCTCAAGCTCAGTCCTCATAGGGAAGGTCTGAGTTCATTTGAGTTACTCATAACAAATTCATTTCCTAACTTAAATAACAAATTATTTATTCGAGACGTTTTATTCTTGAAGAACTAATTAAATAATACAATTCTCTGTTGCAATCTGTTTAAATTGTGAATTAACTGTATTTTTCCAGTCACAATCTAAATAGTTAGATCTTTATTCAATTTTCAATTACAAAATTTGTAGGCATTAGCTTACTGTTGAAAGGCATAACAATCTGAAATGGAAATTCAGCTATTTTTTAAAATTATTTTCATGTCCATCAGAGGTCACTTCTTAGGATTTTTCTGCTCATATACAATGTTAATTGATATTTCGTTCTTGTAAACTTAAATGCCTCTTTTTTTTTCCCTATCTTATTATACCGTTAGCTTTAGTTCAGAGGGCTTTGTACTGCTTTTGTTGTTAAATTACCCCCATCCCCCCAATGTTCCTTATCTCCTTTATCTTCTGGAGGTGAAGTGACGTAAAGCAGTCGGTATAAAAAGTTAGTGGGTGTGAAGTAGAGGGAGTAAAATGATTTTGATGGCTGCCTCTCTTGTTCCATTTGCTGTTTGCTTATTGGAGTATTATATTTTCTGACATGCCTTTTCTTGTTATGATGCTTTAAAAGTTTTTGTTGTTTCCCTTGTCACTTCAGCTAGTGCAATATTTGAGATTTTATTTGCAAAGCTCTTTGTTGCTGATGGCATCTGATATTGGTAGGGGTCCTTTGGTGAGATAGTTAAAGCTGGTTGGCGGGGTACACCGGTAGCTGTCAAACGCATCCTTCCAAACCTTTCAGATGATAGATTAGTAATGTATGTAACTCAAATTTGTGCGAATTACCATGAAATTTTCACACACGTCTAACTTCAAATTTTCTTTTCAAATATGGGATATTAGATGTTTTTGCTTTCATTAGTGTGTATCCATGCCATTTGCTGATTTCTTTATGGGGCTTGCACCAAAGTTGAATAAGAGCTTTTAATCATAAAAAATGTCTTTTTCAGCGTGTCTTGAATCATCTTCTAAACCTGGTTTCTAGCTTGAGAAGTTACAGATTTTTTTTTTTTAATTATTTATTGCATCATGAGTAGCTACCGCATTATCTGTTGTAACTTTTTACTTCTGCCTTCTTTATTCCTCAATTATGGTAAATTACCATATCTCTTGCTTGCTATTTCAGTCAGGACTTCAGGCACGAGGTCAATTTGCTAGTGAAGCTTCGTCATCCAAATATTGTCCAATTTCTAGGAGCAGTTACTGACAAGAAGCCATTAATGTTAATTACTGAGTACTTGAGAGGGGTGAGTAAATGTAATTTATATCTTCCTTGGAAAGATTTAAATATTTTAATTGTCCCAACCTTGGCTTCACATTTTATATTCTTCTCTAGGGCGATCTACATCAACATCTGAAGGAAAAAGGGGCGCTCAATCCATCAACTGCAATCAATTTTGCACTAGATATTGCAAGGTACAGTTTGTATTTTGGAACTAGTTGCATGTTTCTATTAATTGGAGAACTACATAGTACATACATTTGTAGCATGTTAGTATTGATCACCTTTCTAATCACTCGCACTATTGCTTATGAGTAATGAAAGCTTAAGCCAGATGTCCATGCTTCATTTTTGTCGCATGAGAGCGTAAATATTTGTCTCAAATATTTATGCTTCATTAGATTGAGTTTAACTTTTGCCCTTTCTTTAATCATTTGTTTTGGGTGGTGTAGCCGGTTGGTGCTATTACTTATTTTATGCATCAAAACTCTGATGTTTATGGGTTATATTATATTTATATATGCAATATCGTAAATAGATCTCCAGATTGCTTATAGAATTAAAATCATCTTTATGCAGCATCATAGAATTTAGTTATGTGCTAATCTGATAGTTGTCATTTTGTATGGACAGAGGCATGGCTTATCTCCACAGTGAACCTAATGTTGTTATACACAGAGATCTAAAACCAAGGTTAGTTGCTTTTTTTCTTGTTAAATGGCATGTATGTTTTCTAAAAAGCATTATAGTTGCATTACCTGTCATTGTTCTCGGAAATACTACTTCCGCAGATCATTGCCTGCATCTCTGTTTGATGAACTTTTGGAGTATAGCTGCCAGGCTAAAATATATGGTATATTTCAGGAATGTTCTTCTTGTCAACTCAAGTGCAGACCATCTGAAAGTAGGAGACTTCGGGTTAAGCAAGCTCATCAGGGTTCAACATTCTCATGATGTCTACAAGATGACTGGCGAGACTGGGAGCTGTGAGTAACCATTTTATGAACTGTTTTATGTGCAAGTGGGAATATAATTGCTAATACTTTGCTTTTTCTATTTAATTCAAAAGACCGTTATATGGCACCTGAAGTATTCAAACACCGGAAATATGATAAGAAGGTTGATGTATTCTCTTTTGCGATGATATTATACGAGGTATGTTTTATTTTTATATTTGGTCATGACTTGGAATAACTTGAACTTAATTGAGATATAAATCAAAATGGCTGGATACTGTTACAGATGCTTGAAGGTGACCCACCAATGTCACATTACGAACCATATGAAGCAGCCAGATATGTGTCAGAAGGACACAGACCAATGTTTAGGGCCAAAGGTTTCCTTCCTGAATTGAGAGAGTAAGTAGCTATTGTAATCTTATTCCATGTGATTTAACAATGTATGGTAAAAGAAAATTGGCTCATGGAATAAATCTAAAATGACCTTGAAGCAATATCTATAATGGCAAAAGAAGTTTCTGATCTGTTCCTAATAACTTAATATCCATAATTCTTATAATGGAAGGGACGTTGATTGATCACTTGAAAAGTTTACTAAATGAGAATCCCAACATCAAAATTCTCCATTTTGAACGTTTCTTGTAGTACTGTGTTATTTACGTTTCTTTTGCTCTAATACTTTTCGATATTTGTTACCAGTAACTGCACAGACTTCAAGCTTCTGCCATTACATTCATTGAAATCCAAGCTGATAAAATAAGCATTTAATTTTTTTATATTTCAGGTTAACTGTGCAGTGCTGGGCGGCAGACATGAATCACAGACCGTCGTTTTTGGATATTTTGAAGAAACTTGAAAAAGTCAAAGAATCGTTACCATCTGATCATCATTGGAACATCTTTACATCATGATATGAAAGTTGTGGTGGAACAACATATTATCAAGATTGTCTGCTTTATATTATTCAACCTCTGCATTTGCTGCTAAACGTGTGAATGGAGATGGATTGTGAATAGATTCTACCAGTGGAGGTTTGCCCATACTGTAGTATGCTATGACCATTTTAGTTTTGACATTTACATTTAAATCTTGTATTTGCTTGTGTAAGTGTTCAATCTTCAAACCTTGATCTATTTGATTTTACCTTTGGTTGTAATCTGTGTTGTAGCTCGAAATTGAGTAACAACTTATATTAGTTTCCGAAAAGTTATTTTTGCTGCCTATTTGTAAACCTTATTTAGTATTCTTACGTTTGGATCTGTCGAGACTAACTGGGGCAGCAGAATTACATACATGTTATGGTAAATGAATTAAGAGGAAAACCCCCAACCAGATTCAACTAGAAAAATTTTACCCAACATTATATGATTTTTGTACGGTGATTTTTAAACGAGCAAACCTTAAACGAGTTTTAATTGAATTATAAAAATGACAAGTTCTCAACGAGCAAAGATGGGTTTTTATAGACTCGAAAATGTAGCTTGATCAAATAAGTTGATAATGTTATATGCAATTTATACTTTTGGCTTTATTAGATTGAGCTCAAACTGAACTCCAAATTATGTATGTAGTAAACAGAGTTTAAATAGCATTTTCATCAATTGAACTCAAATCGCTGTCAAATAATTTAATTTGATTTTTTACTCTGATCTTGTCCTGTGTATGTTTAAAAACCATAGAAATACTTTAATAAAAGGATAAATTTATAAATACTTGAGGGTATAAACATGTTAGCTGTTAAAACAAAAGAAAATAAAAGTATCCCTTTAAAACCACTATCTTAAGATTTATTACAATTTCATTCCCCAAATTAACCAAAAATGTCACTCGTCTCTTACCTATCTTTGATATAAAATTTTACAATAAGTTGACAAAACTATAAAATAGTTGAGAAAGTAGAGGTTAATTGGTTAAATAAGCTTCTTCTTCTCAAAGAAAGACTTCAAATGCCATAGCTGAAGTCCTGCCACAGAAAGGCATATACCAAGGGATAGAAAACTAAACCAGAACATTTTCGAGTTAGTAGATCTATTCAGTTCCTGCATCTCTTCTTCCCTGCAATGCAATAATCATCAACCATACGTGAAAAAACACTATAAAATTTTACATGACATCATCATTCCTGCAGCGTAAATATTTATTAGCTTACCTTTCGCGTAGATAGTACATCTCATCATGAATGGATTGGACTGTATCAAACATTTTCTTCAATTCCAATTCCATTAACTGGATACAAGGGAAAAGTGAAAAAGTTATTAATGACAAGAAAAAAACAAAAGGGATGATCTTCTGTTCATTTTGCTAAGCAATAGTTCCAGTCCAAAATTATCCAATTTATGGCTAATGGTAGTCGCCAAAAGTCTTGTAACCAAAAACGACTAAAGAAAAATGAATTTGCAAAGAGGTAAATTCACCCTTAGAATTTGTGTATATGAAAGGTATTAGAAATTGATAATCAACAATTTGTCTAGATTTGAGAACACTATTCCACAATGAAAGCAAGTGCTTCCGGTGATAAAAAGACCACTATGTACAAATTTGAGGAGGAAGTGAAAAGGCAAAGCAAAACATTGACTCTATATTGCACCATATTTTTCTTTATAAAATAAGAGTATGGATTAAAGATAAAAGAAAAAGAAGAGGAACTGAATACATATCTAAAGTAAAATATAAATCCATTAGATATGTTTGTACTGGTCACAAACGTGCTTCGCACATACTTATTTTAATCACAATTTAGTGCCATCATAATTTTTGATATTGAGATACGACCATATATTTTCAATAATTAGATTGAACAATAAATAAGTATTTTCTCCAATATCTAGATATTCACATTTCACTCAACTTATATGAAACTTTTTGAACTCGCTCATTCTTGTGAGTCACAATAGTACAAAGTTCAAGTAAGAATGACAAAAACTGAAAAGGGATATGGACAATTATTGATCTTATCTGTGAATTCAAATTTTCATATAGATGTTCAATATTCGTCAGCAAGCTAGATTTTTATCATACTAAATAACAATTAAATCATAGAATGCTCTGATAATAACAACAAATCATATATTAGCAATACCATTAAAACTACTAACAGCATCAATTACGTGCTAATATAGGAAAAACTTTGTAACTATGATTGCTTAAACAAATAACATTAGTAATTCATAGAGTCAATCCTCCATACTAGTTCCAAACATAATGTGATCCTGTTTGTTTTTTACATAAGACGTTGTTACTTTCTTCTCAAAGAAGAGAAATAGAG
The DNA here is from genome assembly GCA_034814905.1 of Penstemon davidsonii. NCBI lineage: Eukaryota > Viridiplantae > Streptophyta > Magnoliopsida > Lamiales > Plantaginaceae > Penstemon > Penstemon davidsonii. The sequence continues at coordinate 20,074,178 of JAYDYQ010002685.1, forward strand.
AATCTAGGGCAAAAAGAAATACTCCTACTTCAATTTCTCATAAAATACAAGTCAACATGCACCGTTTAACTTTTAATGTTCAACATAGACCATCCTTCTTAATTCTTTATAGGAAATGAAAGATAAATGGTCGAACGTTGACATTGCTTTTATAAGTAACATTTCTTTTATCCTTAATTTCTATTAGAAATTTTTCTTTCTTTTATATTTCACATGAGTTTCAAAGGTCTTTGAAACCAGTTGAATATTAGATGCTTACTCGTATGACATCACTATTTGGAAAATGGATGTACCCGATTGAAACGCTTAGTGATTTTTAACCAGACCACTATACTCGGTATGGTTCTTTAGTGGTTTAGGGGTGGTACCCATTGCGTTTTTCTTTTATTCCGTCCTTTTAATTGTTTATCTCTTCAACCTTAGGCTTCTTTCTCCTCTCACTATTCCTTTCTTCTATATTTTGTGCTTCTCTCATCCTCTCAAAACACTTGGCTTCTTTACGTTGTGTTTTAATTCTCCGGCACAAAACTCCATCTCCACCTATACCCAAACTCAGTCATCCAAGGGAAAGATAAGGATAGAGCACTTACTTCAACAGAATTTTTCTTGGCAACATTGGTCCAATCCTTGGCAGCTACACCAGACTTCCAGTCAAAGTCAATGGTGATAGTTGTCGAAGGTTTGTGATCCGCAGCAAAAAAGCAAGCCATGTAATCACCCGCCTCCGTTGCTTGAAATGCAAAATGTCCCTCATTTACATGGTCTGAATAGTGATAGCTATTCCCATTTGCAGATGTCACCTATCAGATTCAACCAACAAATCAATATCATCCAACATAGAAACAAAACTAGTATGCATGAAAATGGAACTAACACTCAAAAGCCACGATAATTAAATCCTTTCCCATAGCCCCCCCCCCCCCCCCACCCCCCACAAACAAGCATTCATATTTACTCAAAGAGAGTACCAAAATAAACGACCGCCTAATGCTGTCGAACATTGGAAAGAGAGAAAACTTGAAACCATAAAATTTAAATCACTTAAAAGAACCTCTGAAAAAGCTCATTATTGTTCAATCCGCTAAACAACAGAGACAGCACACTTTTTTCTACTAGTTTCCCCTATCACAAAGAAATTAATCCCAGACATCATAATATTTCTCCAACATATCAAAATTGACCCCAAAACTAAAGAACAGCACAAAATAGATACAGATCAATATTATTCATAAGGAAAGGGGCACATGCAAAGCTCACACAGATAGACCAACAAAAGCATAAAAACCAAATTTAAAGGTAAACATATAAATAAATCAATAAACATTATTTTTTACCCGAACAGTAATTTTGTGAGAATCGGGTAAAGGGAATCCCTCGTTAGGGTTAACAATGTGGTACTTTCCGACAGTCATTGAATTGCTCTTGATATCCTCCGCTATGCATTTGGTGTGACCCGATTCCAGATCGAATCGAATCGATTCAACCCGTGTCCATAATAAGAAAATTGAAAGTAATACGAGGAAAATACTGTGTCTTTGGATTTGGGTGTTCATATTAAGCACCAACGAGAACAATATATAATTCAAAGATGGGTCGATGAATTATATTCTTTTGTTTGTGTGTTGGTTTAGATGGTAAAAAAATATCCTTTGTCGGAAAACAGCCCTTATGTTTTTGGGTTTTATGATGGAGATGAAATCGGAAAAGACAGAGTCAAAAGGATATTGCACTTGCTCACATTACTACGTTTTTTCTTTTTTTCCTTAATTTTGTTATAATTGCGGTAAGAAAAAAAAAAAAGTGGTTTCGGCCAATGGTAACATTCCATGTAGGATTACAATCTATACGTTAGATTATGTTTTGGACTTCATAATTATGTTTTACCAAAACCATTTTGGACAGAATTCAGAGTAACTACATGGTAATTGTAATACATTTGCTTTGGGATTGTATGAAACTTTTAGAAGAGTGACCAATCACAAAACAAATGTAATACAATTATTTGAATTTGCCCAAGTCAGGTCTGGCCAATAATTTTTCTATAACCCCTTGTTTTTTGTTTCTTACTCCTATTATTTTCTTTTAAGACGTCCTGCAATTAACAAAAAAAAAAAAAAAAAAAATCAATTACTCCACCATAAAGTATAAATTATCAACAACTACATTTAAGGTCATAAATATAAATAAATTTAAGATCTCTGATGGAGGAGTTTTGGTCCAATGGATCCTACCGAGACGTGGGTCAAGCTCTCTACGGGTTTGGTTTGAGCAAGGTTAGCTGAACTCGAGTTTGATCGAACCTAAATTAACTACATAGCAAGTGCAATACAATTGCTTTGAAATTGGATAAAATTTCCTGAAAAATGACCATATGTGTAAAAGCAATGCACTTGTTATGTGGTTGGATGAGCTTGACATCAAAATGATTATACCGCTAAACTCACATAGCCACATAAATGTTTGGATTTATACTATCATTAACTGCAAAATATTCAACTTATTTCCGGAATGACTATTTTGTATTTCAAAATCTTAATACACATCGCCTGATTAATTGCAGGAAATTCTTGAAAGAAGTAAAACAGAAATACAAAAAAATTAGACATCCACTTAGTCAAGCTGCCGAATTTAAAAGATTTAAACTATATCATACATATCATGATTACTGCATGAAAAAAGCATAACTACAATTTGAATAAATAAAATATAGCGGCTCTTATTACTTATTTTAATTTTCCTATAGTTGATGACATTAAATGCAAAGCATATAAAAATTACAATTGATCAACAAAGACAACTCCAATGGATTACTAATGTATCTTTCAGCATGCATTGCCATTTACTTTTTTCAAGTATAATTTGATACTTGTATAATTGTACTGAATTATTATATATTGTACAAGAAATTCCCTCTGGAGATTAATGCAGATCCCACATCTTCGAAATTTTCTCACACGAAAAGTTATAGTCCGGAGAAATCCTTGGGAAGTCTTTCCGTACTTATTATGTACGATGACGCCCTCGTTCTCGAGAATCATCTGTTGTTCTATTTAGGCTCCCAGAAGATTATGTCACCTTGTTCCCCAACTAGACCAAGACCTTTAAGCCTCCTTTCCTGGTAATACTCTAATATATCCAACTCCGATTCTCGATCTTTAAATATATCATCAATTTGCTGCAACAACTTTTTCTCGCCACTTCTTATCCCAATTGCTATTTCAAGCCTTGGACTCATATTTCCTTCCTCCTTCAACTTTTCATCCTGCAAATCAATATCATGCAGTGTAATTTGAATAACAAAGTTAAAATAGAAATCAAGGACAAGGTTATGTGGTTACCTCTTCAATGGTGGTATGGTAGCCAGATAATGCAGATTTGCATGCATTTCGAACCACTTGACATATGAGCTCCTCGTTAGAACGGCTTATAGGGGATTCGAGAAATTCCCATACGGAGTTTCTGAAAATTGACTCAAGTAGAAAAGCATCAGTTCCTCCAAGTGCTAATAAACGAAGATATGGAATCATACTAGGTGGAAGAGATTGCCCGTTTTTAATGTCAAAGTAAGCACTTTCTCCAAGTCCATTTAACTCCGCTATATCCAACTTGTCAGCGTAAAATTCATCCGACTCTGATATTTCCAGTGTCAGCGTAAATGCATCACGCTCTGAACCCGACTCTATGAATCCGTAGTCCAGTGCCATATCAGCATTACTCTTGTTCAAATCATATTGGATAAAAACCTGTAATCCCAGATTTTTTAACTCAGTTCTCGATGCTATTTGAACTTTAGTACAATAATGAGAGCTAAATGCAAAAATACCCTTGTGTTATTTTTATTAGCAAAAACCACCCTGTGTTTTCTTTATTAGCAAAAAACTCATTTGAAATGCCTTCATAAGTCAATAGGGAGGTTATTGTTAATGTTTTTAGTGAACATGGGGGTTTTGTCAATTCTCAAAGTTAACAGGGGGATTATTGCTAATTTTAGGTTAATAGGGATTTTTTGCATTTTTTGATGAGGGTATAATTGTCATTTGTCATGATAAATATGTACTCCGAGTTGGGAGGGGGTCTTTTGCTAATAAAAATAGCACGGGGTATTTTTGCATTTCACTCAAAATAATGAAGTTCGTTTACCTGCTCACCGGCCTTGAGTGATAACGGACTCCTCAACGAGAAAAGGTAATCCCAAGAGAAAAGACCAGCAGGTCCTTGAACTTCCTGAGCATGATCTTCAGTGGTCACTCTTGCACTGTGGTTTATCTGATTCGAGCACAAAAATGTTTCGATTTACTGATGAATTGATAAATCAAGGTGGGATAAATGAGATTTTACCATATCAGCAAAGGGGATAATGACAAGATTCTGATTGCGAAGACGTGAAAATGCTCTTGATCTCAGCATACCAAATGCCCAGAAGAAATCATCTAGTGTTATAGTAAAAGGGAAAAGCCGCTTGTTTGGAAGTATGATTTCATTTTCCACTTTAAGAAACTCACTTTGGACATACTCTTTCACACCCAATGTGGTGCTCAAGAGTTGGGTTCCTGCACAACTTTAGAACAATTAGAATCCAATTCAAAGCAAGAATTATAAATCAGTTCCAAGATGTATCAAAAAGTGCTTGAAAGGACATGATATATTAGTATATACTGTACTATTTAGAAGACACTAAATAGAAACAATCTCAAACAAAATGAACAAATTTATCCCAATTTAGCACAGAGCTTAAATCATTATCAATCAAACAAGGGAAGCCAGATAAATAACTGACCTTGAATCTCAAGAAGCTCCTCTTCTGACCTGCACTGGAGAAGAACATAAAACTATACTTACAAACACAAATTTCAAAAAGAAGAAAACAAAAAGCAACAAACTTGAACAAAACCCACCAAAATATGGTAGAATCAGTGCTTTTCGGAAGAACATTTATATAATATTTCAACTTGGAATCATCCCCTTTAAATTTCTCCCGCAGACAATAGAGAGCAACAGAAATCCAAGGCTTTAAACCAGAGCAAACATTGCCTATCTCCGATGCAGCTACAGCATCTGGATTAATCCAAAATTTCTTGGAAACCTCCAAAACGACCTCGTTCTTAGCAATATCCCTTGTTGCAACTAATCCAAGGCCTTCAGGAACAAGACCTGGCTTTACCGGAGTCTTGGATGTGACTATTTTTTCATCTTTTAGCCATTGCCAAAAATTCTGGACTTCTTTTGAGATTTTGGGGTCAGTTTCTGTTGAGAGAACTGAGTTTATTTTAGAGAATGATCTTTTATTGAAATGGTGAAAAGTTGGTTTTGTGTTGAAGATATGGAAGTGGGGTTTTATTGGGTTTGTGAGAATGGAAGACGAAGATGAAGGATGTAGAGATAAAAGTGTTGTCATCTTCCTTTTCTTTTTCTGTGCTGTTTCAGAGGTCTCAGTTTGTATTTGAGAGCTCGCTTTTGTTTGGATATACCTTTTTTTTCTTTTCATTTAAATTTTGTAACTTCGTCAATTTTAAATTAGTAAAATGGAAAACTTTATTTGTTTTGTTATTGATACTTGCACTTGCTAATTTGAGTTTGGCCTAACCCAATCTTAATAAGGATTTTCTTAATAAAATTGTGAGTTGTTCTGTTCACAAAATAATTTATTTTATAAGGTGAATACATTTGTATTCATTTATGCATCAATCATCTTATATTAATGGTAGTTGAGCCCAACATTATATATATGAGTTGCTTAATTGTTAATACGTTAAGTTTGGCCCAGTTAAGTGGATGAAACCCAATATTAATTAAGTTGGGCTCATTGAAGCGGCGGCTGCAATTTATTTTTGTGTTTGGGCAGTCCAAATACTTTTCCTTTTCTTTTTGAGATGGGCAGTCCAAACAGATGAAATCCCAAAAGGCCTATTTAGTTGTATGTGTCATCAGAGGTGGTTTGGTCCACTTATAAATTTATATAATGTGCGTGCCGACTTTTATTATTGGAGCGGATTTCAATTTAAATCCAATTCGAATTCAGATCAACTTTTAATATGTTTTTTAGTCGATTATATATTCAATGGATTTGATACGTAGATCCGATCCATTAAAGATCTGTATCTGACAATAAATAAGAAAATTATATATACACATAATATTTTATTAAAATAAGTAACATTGATAATATTTTACCACATATTAAAAAGATAGTAGTTAATAATTCATTCACAATTTCACTTTTACGTATATTTCCATCTAAAATATGAATATTAAAGTTTCAGCACGTGAGTTAATTAAATAAAACCATAAAGTAAACGATAATTGTTTTAGGAAAAAGTAAATATGTATATTTTGAAAGTGGAGATTTTATTGGATAAAAAAAAAATCGATATCCGATTGAATCCAGCCAAGCTACGTTAACTCGGAAACCTAGATTCGAGTATGATCCAGACTCGATCCGATATAAATGAAGCCGAATATGTATTGAGCAAGATCCGACCAGAATTCACAGCCCATCCTCTCGAGTCTCTATAATATCATACACATCTACCATTACCATATATATCTTCAACCATAAAACTAAAAGATATTCTATTTCTATAAACTAATGATCATTTTAAGTTCGTGTATCATTATGGTTATTTATTTAAGATTGCTTTTTAATTTTTAATCTAAACAAAAAGAAAACCATTCTTTTCTTTTTGAGTTGAAAACCATTCTTGCTTTAGAGAATTAATTAAGAAGAGTGTGATATACACTCATTAGAAAGTGCAGGACGAATAAAGATATATTTACGCGCAAAGCAAAATAAACCAAGGGAATAATAATAATAATATATATATATATGCATAAAAAGTTATAATTTTTTTTTGTGATAACTTTATTGACACTGAGTGGTTTATACAATTCACCGATTTTTTTTCTCTTTTTTCTTTTCTGGAATTTTTTTCTTATTCTGTTTAATTTATGTAAGTGTTATTGAAGCATTACATGTCATCTTCAGTAGAGCAAATGGCCAAAAACCTTTATACCTGCAATTCAACTACCTTTTTAGCTAATATATATTTGTACTACTCAGAGATTGATGGGATTGGATAATTTACTTCATATTCCATTATTAGTTGCACCTACGTACTTAATTGAAAACTAAGTAGATATATATGCTGCGACGTGTCTTATAATTTGTTATATTTTTAATTTGTCATTTTTACTTTATAATAGTAGCTACATGTTCTAGAATTAATAGTCAATTTTACAAAATAGCTTCTAGAAGTGTATTAAAATTTATCTTCTAAATATATATTCTAAGTACGGTAAAATCAGATCTTCACTATTTTTTTTTATAAAGACAACGTTAGATATAATTCTTGTTATAGTCTACAATTACAATTGAAGATTCGTCTTCGATATCAAAATGGACTTTAAACCTTCACTAAAGCAGTTTTTCAAATACCTTTAGATATTTAAATCCAATTAGTAGTCATTAGTATTTCGTGCTTATATAATAGTTAGTGACTTACAGCAATGCAAAGTTTAATTATTGGAAAAAAATTGCAAGATACTACCCTGTGATTTTTTTTTTACATCAAACTCTCTTGTATTTTTAAAAATCCTGCATAAAACACCCAATTTCCGTTAGTTACTAATACCGTTAATTTTTAATTGAATTGCCTAAATTACCCCCTAGAAATGCTAAAAGTACAAGGGGGGTTTTGTGCACATTCAAAAGTATAAAAGAGTTTTGCGCAAATATTCAAAAGTACAAGGGAGTTTTGCATAAACGTTCAAAATTACAAATGAGGTTTTTGCTGAAAAATTATTCAAAAAAAAAAAAAAAAAATCGCATATTGTTCACGTGAAACAAACTCGAGTTAAAAAAATGGACGGAAGGAGACGGATTGGGTGTTTTATGCAGGATTTTTAAAAGTACAACGAAGTTTTGTGTAAAAAAGATTTCACAGGACAGTTTGGTACACGTTTGACATAACACATGGAAATATTGTGTATTTTCCCCTTAATTATTGCAACTTTTTTTATGTAGATAATGTTTTTCAAGGAGTTCTGATTTCTGTACATCAACATTTATTAAAGCATGTCATGGCCCAATTTTGTTATCATTATTCGCCAAATGATTGAATAATCATTCATAGAGAAAATAAAAAAATTTGTTGAATCGTCTTGTTGTGACAATAAACTACACTAGTACTAGTACTATTGTTTATTGAATGATAATATTGATCAGTTGGAATCTAACAGTAATACTTTGGAATTTGTTGTTTTGAAAGCATGTTACTTACGAGAAATTTTTATCTAGATCGGGTTTGACTGAATTCAAAGTAATTACATGGCAAGTGTAATACACTTGCTTTGGGATTGGATGTAACTCCCTGGAGAGTGACCAATCACAAAGCAAGTTCAATACATTTGTTTGGTGGTTGTATGGGTTTAGCCAAGCCAGACTTAGACAAGAATTTTCCGCTACTTAAAAGAGGCCAGTAAGCATAATGTACAACATAATAAATACTTCATCCGTCCATTTTTCTTTATCTTTTGGTACAACTGACTAGTCAACTTGACTAAATTTATAAAATTTATAATAAATAATTTAACTAATATATTTCACTAATAAGTTGATAATATCATATGAAACCATATATATTAATATTATACCACAAATTTGAATAATTTAACATGATAAGTCACTTAAAAGATTAAAATTAAAAAGTTTGACCGGATACTGTAGCTATTGGAGTAAGAATAATGGGACGGAGGAAGTACATTATTTCTCATATAAATACTAAACTTAATGAAAATAACCTGAACTTGTATTTGTGTTTTAAAGAAGGCAAAATTGCAAAAAATGTCCCAAACTAATTAGTAATTTTGGATTTTCATCCCAAGCTATACCACTTAGTCAAATTCATCCCGTAATTTAATATTCTTTTGGAATATTGTCCCACTTGCCACATGGTTGCTTACGTGTCATGACGTGGCAAATTTTAGCATAAACAATTATATAATATTGCATAATTCGTCCCAAACTAATTACAAATTTTGATTTTTCGTCCCAAACTATATCAACAAGCCGACTTTCGTCCTGTAATTGAAATGACATGGGAAAAAAGAATTCGTTCCAAACTAATTATGAATATTTATTATTTTTTAATACAAAAAAATGCACAAAAATTTCCTAATGAACTGAGATAGAATTTTTTTTCTCAAAAGTGCACGGGAATTTCGAAAATTCATACTATTTTTCTCTTTAAAAAAAGTTAATAGCAATTTATTTCCATGTGATATTCATAATGTCCAATTTACCTCCTTGTGTTTTGATAATATGACAGTTTACCCCCCTGTGTTGTGATAAATGTGGCAATTTACCTCATGTATTATAATAAATGTACCAATTTACCCCTTGTTATAAAATACTTTGCATGCCCACTCTCAATTTATGCAATTGAGTTACACTCTCCAGTTCAAGGGGATAAAATACTTTTTTAACAGATGGATAAATCGCTCTTTCTCAAATTACAGGGGGTAAATTGAACATTATTAATTACAGGGGGTAAATTGCCATTAGTCCCTTAAAAAAGTAAATATGAATCGTCATTTCCATTAAATTAGAAATTTAATAATTGACTAAATTCATGCAAAATGACAAATCGTGAGACGAAATTCGGCAAGTAATATAGTTTGGGACCAAAAACCAAAATTTCTAATTAGTTTGGGACGAATTCTGTAATCTTGTATAATAATTCATGCTAAAATTGCCACGTCGTGACACGTAAGCAGCCATGTGGCAAGTGGGACGATATTCCAAAAAAATATAAAATTACGAGACAAATTTGGCTAAGTGATATAGCTTGGGATGAAAATCCAAAATCACCGATTAGTTTGGGACGTTTTCTGCAATTTTGCCTTTAAAGAACTTATAAATAAAATGTTATGCAATTTGCAATGTAATGAAGTTGTAGTGCTCTGTAGAGCCAATAATATAATTTTTTATTTTCTTAATTAATTTATATTGCCCAGAGGATGATTTCAATTATTTTTAAATAACTTTGCACTTAATTTTGCATCTATAATTCTGTTTAATTGAATTAGAATAAAAATTAATTTAACCATGTCATCCACGTTTACACTTTTCTTGTAGTATATAAAATGAATTAAAAAAATTACCTAGCGTAAAATTTTGGATGAATACAATTCACCATTGTCAAGAGTGAAGACTATTCCTATATTTCCAAGATCTCACCAGTCTCATTAAAGTAAAAAAAAGTAGAAATTTTCAACCGTCACTTAATACTTAACAATGTGAACATACTTTTAGTTATTTTTCTATATTCAAATCTAAAATTTCCTAGTCAATTTATCGGCTAGTTTCATTATACTAGTCTAGGACCTATTCCGGGCATGTAAAAGTGTCAAAAAATTTCATTATTTAACACACGAACGAAAAAGAATTAACGAGTGTGTACACATATAGTATAAATCTTTTTGGCAAGTCATTAGTCAATATCGAATCAAAGAAAATTAACTTCCTTTCCAAGAAACTTGGTTTGATGAAACTTCTTTGTTGCTGCATCGCATGCATAAAATATTCTTTGATAATTGTTTTCACGTGTTGGGTTGCCAGAGATTTCTGTCAATTCCTTTGAAAAAGGTTTTACATGTGGACTGGTCATATTTGACATAATTTAGAACATTTTTTCTTCGTTAAATATTTCAAACGGTTTATAACTCAATTTTCAATCCATCGATCAAATATTCGTGGAACCTGAATAGTAAATACCTGCTCTCTGTTTTTAACAGCTGCCACATTGACAAGAAAAGTTGACCACTGATTTACAGGAAAATTCTCGAGAAACCAATTTGGACGAATTTAATTCTAATACTATTTTTATAGGATTGCTCAATTTTAGTTTTGACGTGAATTTTTTTATGAAAGTTGAAAAATAAATTTTTTAGACATATTTACATACATGCGTTTAAAAATAATGTAATATTGCTTCCTTGTACTTTGAATCCTGAACATATATATCGTCATGTGAAATATACTTATTTTGTTGTTGTTAGTAATATAAAATACACTTGCCTTTTTATTGAATTTATTCAGCAAAACAAGGAGCGGCGGCTTCATGGCCTAATTATGATTTGTACATATAAGAAAAAAAAAATATCTGGAAAGTACGGATGGCATGACGAGAGGAGACATAAAATAGAAGAAAAAGCAAAATTAAATACTGTCAAAGAGACAAAATAAAAACAAAGAAGCAAGGTAGAGAGAGAGACATTTTCTTTAGTCTCTGATAGATATAGGTCAAACTGTTACTGCTGTCCCTTTTTTATTTTTTTATTACATTTCCCCCTATTACTGTATATATTAAGGGGGGGCATTGGGAACATAAAAAACTAACACATCGGTTTGCAGTTTTCCATCTAGTAGTAGTCCTAGTCAGTACCCCTCCTCTCCTCCATAAACACATCAGTTCTAGTAATTTATTTGTTGAAGGCAACAAAACAAAAATGAAGTTTGGGAAAGAATTTGCATCACAAATGGTGCCGGAATGGCACGAAGCATATCTAGACTACAAATTCTTAAAAACTCTCCTAAAAGAATTACAACTCTTCAAGCATAAAAACAAGCCTGCAGTCCCAAAGCAACATCCACATGGCCTAATGCGAAACCTCTCCCTCTACAGATCTTTCAGCGGCCTCACGCATTTGAGGCGCTCTCCAAGTCACCACCACACAGAACCAGATGTCGAAAACCAGGTCATTCATGTCAACACCGTCCGCCGAGACGGGGGCGAAGGCTCCGAGACTACGTTCCTCATGACCGCAGACGAAGGGGGAGAATACGAGCTTGTTTATTTCAAAAGATTGGATGATGAGTTCAATAAAGTATTGAAATTTTACAGAAGTAAAGTTAACGAGATACTGGATGAGGCAGGGGTGTTGAATAAACAAATGGAGGCTTTAATTGCTTTTCGGGTAAAGGTTGAGAATCCTAAAGGATGGGTTCATAACTTGGAGGATACCACCAAGCTTGCTTCGGATTTGTCAAATTCCATAGCTGCATTATCAGCCACAACTCCTTCTGCGGCCAGAGCATCTAGTAGTAAGTCTTTTTAATTTACTATTTCCATGTATATATATATATCTGTATATTGGATAATTAATATTTGGTTTTTATTATACTTAGAAAGAGTTCATATGGATGTTATTGATGAAGACCAAAGTTTAAGAATTGGTAGGCGAACGAATGATGAGAATAGTGATATTGGAAAGGAAATGGAGATAATAAATTCAGATCAGATTAAAGAAGAACATATACATATGGATCAGTCTCAGAAAATTGAGAGAAGGGCGAAAAGGCCAGCATCTGTGGAGATACTTAACAATGTGAAATTACACACCAGTTTAGAAACGCCTCGATCCACAATTAAAGGAGTTCTCAATATTCCCAACCGAACAGACTTGAGTTTCAGCAAGGATAATTTGAAGAAAGCAGAAGAAAAACTTAAAACAGCTTTCGTTGTATTTTACCACAAGCTAAGGCTTCTCAAAAGCTACAGTTTCCTCAATATTTTGGCAGTATCAAAAATCATGAAGAAGTATGACAAGGTATATTATATTATTCATCTTAATTAAATCTTCTTATATATATGTTATGTTCCAATTATATGACATTTAATTTATTTCTATGATCCATGTGATTATTTACTAAAGTGTCTGATCACGAGCCTATGTTATTAATTCCAGATTGCTTCTAGAAGTGCTTCAAAATCTTACATGAAAATGGTTGACAACTCCTACCTCGGCAGCTCTGACGAGGTACTTAAAACCGGACTCGCAATGACTTCTTTCCATTATTTTATCAAATGTCTTATATACATAAGTTAATTAATAGGTAAGCAGATTGATGGAACGGGTAGAAGCAACTTTCATCAAGCATTTCTCCAATTCAAATCGCAGTAAAGGGATGAATATCTTAAGGCCAAAATCGAAAAGGGAAAAGCATAGGGTAACATTTTCCATGGGTAAGAACATTCTTTACTGAGTGATCAAATCATATCAAGTTCTATTATTTTTCCAAAAAAAAAAAAAATCTAATTTCACATTATCCTGCATACAGGATTTGTTGTTGGCTGCACGGTTTCTCTCATTTTGGCCCTAACTTTAGTTATTCGTGCAAGGCATATCCTAGATAATGAAGGCGGTGACCTTTATATGAGCACTATGTTTCCTCTTTACAGGTTAAATTTCATTCTTGATTCTATACTAAAATCTATGTACAAGGATATCTCTCATTTACTAGTCTAGTTAATTTTTGCTGCAGTTTGTTCGGCTTCATTGTTCTCCACATGTTGTTGTATGCTGGAAACATATACTTCTGGAGGCGATATCGAGTCAATTATTCATTCATATTCGGTTTCAAACAAGGAACAGAATTAGGCTACAGAGAGGTTCTATTTCTTGCTTTTTGTTTGAGTGTTCTTGCTCTTGCCTGTATTCTTGCCAATCTGGATATGGAAATGGATCCAGTGACTAAAGACTATCAAACCCTCACAGAACTTCTCCCTGCTGTATTAGTACTGGTACAGTTACTTCCATCGAATCCAATCACATTTTTTCAAACTTCTTTTTACGCGTATCTAACTTTTACATTACCTTTTTTTTTTTTTTTTTTTTGCAGCTTGTAGTTGCTATTACTCTCTGCCCTTTTAACATAGTATACCGTTCAAGTCGCTTCTTCTTACTGTCCTGCCTATTTCGTGCTATATTAGCTCCACTCTACACGGTTACACTACCGGACTTTTTCTTAGCAGACCAAATTTCGAGCCAGGTTCTTCTAAATAACTTCAAGTCATCTGTACTTAGATTTTCTTAATTTGCATATATTTATTAAAATAATCATGTAATCTTGATGCAGGTTCAAGCTCTCAGGAGTTTAGAGTTTTACATCTGCTACTACGGTTGGGGAGACTTCAGACATAGACTTAACAATTGCAGTTCAACTGATGTTTTCAGCACTTTCTCCTTCATCGTAGCTGCAGTACCATTCTGGTGGCGTTTAATGCAGGTACGTAAATTAAACCATTAATCTATCTATAAGTAATTTTTCGATAGAAATTAATACATACTAAATCATGCATGCATGTTCTTGAATCTGGATGGCTTAGTGTTTACGCCGCATGTTTGAAGAGAAAGACATTTGGCAAGGATTCAATGGGTTGAAATATTTCTTGTTCATGGTGGCGATTTGTATTAGAACAGCGTATACCCTCAATGGAGCAGTTGGATGGGAGTATACAGCTTGGATATTTTCCTTCATTGTGATTATCTTTTGCTCGTATTGGGACATTGTTATAGATTGGGGACTTCTGCAGAAAAACTCGAGGAATCGGTTTTTGAGAGACAAGCTACTTGTCCCATATAAAAGTGTTTACTTTGTAGCCATGGTAAGTTTAAAGAATGCAAATTTATCTAGTTCAGTGAAAACTTTTGAGTGTGACAGTAATTAATATTACTCACTATCGATCATTTGCAGGTAATGAATGTCGTATTGAGGGTAGCTTGGTTGCAGACTGTGATGAATTTCACTATATTTTCATTGCATAGACAGGCAATGATTGCTCTCGTGGCTTCCCTAGAGATCATTCGTCGTGGTGTATGGAATTTTTTCAGGTAATTACCATAAACAAACATGTACAGAATATAATTTCTCAATAAATCATATTAATTACTCCATGCTCATCTGATTATTATTTAATTTGCAGGTTGGAGAATGAACATCTGAACAATGTTGGCAAATTTCGTGCATTCAAATCGGTGCCAATGCCTTTCAATTACGATGAAGATGATGAGGACAAAGATGAATAGAAACACCGATAGATTGCTATTCAAATCGTGTATAGTGAATTGAATGAAACGAAAACAAAAGTTTGATCTAAATAGCACTACAAGAAAACAATTGCCATTCTTCCAATGATCCCATTCTTTGCATCTGATTCTCCACTGGATCTTAATTGTCAAATGTGAACAATCTATCATCTCCTAACATTTTTAAGGTTCTTTTGCGTAAATAAATAATTGATTCTACCTTATTACAGTCTTTACTACATAAGAAACTTGGAAATGTTGTAATGTTGAAACTGATATATTCGATATCAAAATAATATTTTCTTCTTGTTTTTGTGTGTGCCGTTTATTTAATGTTGTAACTCGTATTTTGAATCAATTTTAATTTTATTATTATCGACTCTCTTTAGTGTTAATATTTTAATATTATTATTATAGTTATTATTATGATTTCTATTATTATTAATATTAAAATTATAATTAAAATTAAAATTATAATGGTGAGAGTGGAGAATAAAGGAAATTGAAAGTAATTGGGGCTCGGAGCCCTGCCATCGGAGACGATCAGGCATGGCTAGGGACAGGGGCAGTCCAGGGCTCCGGAGCGCTGACCCTGCCCCTACATTGGAGATGCCCTTAGTCTTGGAGCCTCGACTTTCGCTAATAAGCTACGGCCTCAACCATATATATTACTTAAGAAGTTTGCATATGTACAACATGATAAATACATTCGTCTTATCATATAATTTAGACATATTAATGAAATCTCTCTCTATATATGCAAAATATAATGTAATCAAAAGCTATAGTACTCCGTTTAGAAACAAATTATGTTATGTAATTTTGATAATTATCAATGAAATCTTTCTCTCTCTCTCTATATATATATATGCAAGAAATTATATTATAATTAAGCTATAGTACTCTGTTTAGAACAAATTATGTTATGTAATTTTGATAATTGGTCACGAGTTTAGGAACGGTTTCACAATGATTAAGTTATTATAGTAGTTCATAAATATCAATTTATTTATTACAATTTAAGTTTTGCAGTAAAAAAGAGTCTTGCATATATACCCTCCATATAGAGAATTATTTTCTTGTGACAATTAGTTAGAAGTGTCATTTATTTTTTTCGGTTTTTCAAAGGTTTAATTCCTTCGAGGGATGTCGAACACATTAAGTGGGAACTTCTCCCAATAGGGATTCGAACTTGAGTTCGCTACTTTGTAGTGAATAGTTCCTTCCACTAGACCAATCACCTATTGGTTTAAAAAAAATGTCATTTTTTAGTCATTAATTTTATTCTTTTACGTGAATATAAGAATACCCCTATTTGAATTGTAACTTCTTAAAGAAATAATATATTTAAGCTCACAATCTTCTTAACAAAACTTAAAGTCATATATTGAACGAAAAAGCCAAGATTAATATTTTTCATACTATTTTTAGTTTATAATTTTGTATACAATCAGATGTATGCAAATTCTTTTTAAATAACTTTTCACTTGCAACTATATATTATCACTGGCAAAATATTTTCTATCACACTTTTGTGTTATATTTTGATGTCACATGATAGATTCACCCTACAAATGTATGTCACAAATTTTAGGTTCGAACAATTATAAATAGATCTATATTTGTGTCACAAAATGTATCATCAAAATGTAGAAAATATATTCCAATTATTCCTTTTAATTGAATAACATAAAATAATTTAACCATGACACCCACACACAATTAGTCTACATTTTTCCAGTATATAAAAATAGAACGTAAAGAACCCACCACATTTATTTATGTAGAAAAAGAAAAAGTAAGAAGGTGTAAAAACTATTTTTCAAAGAACACTTCATAAAATTTTCAGTGGATACACCAAATGCATGGCCATAATTAACTACTCCTATATTTCTAGATGGATCTGAAATTTCTCAGTCAATTATCCGCTAGTTTTCTTTGTTTTATCTAAAACTATGAACTAATCCATGCAAAAGTGTTGATGTTTTCATTATTTAACACAAAAACGTGTATGTTACATATACTCATGCATGAAAAATAAGTTCGAGTTGTCCTATAAGTGTGAACTACCTTTTTACAATAAAATATTCGAATCAAGAAAATTAACTTCGTTTCAATACCGTACCTTTTCTTTTCAAGAAACTTCATTGTTGCTGCCAAACATAATGAATTTATTCTAAATTGCTTTCACGTGTTGGTAGTTGGTTGACGAATATTTGTACGAAAGAGGTTTGTTACATGATCAATTTGACATAGTTTGCAATCCATCTTTTAAGTTGGTGGGATCTAAAATGAACAAAACTACCTAATAAAATATTTATTACATAAAATTCCCTTCTACTATTAAAAATTGAGCAAAAACTCCCATATATTCAAGATAGGTCGTTTCAGATTGAAATATTCAAATAAGCTATTTTTCACTTAAAGTTGTAGGGACCAACATGATCGAAGTATTTACAAACTAATTTCTTGAAATATGCGGATGAGAAACAATTTATTTGGCTCCAAGCTTTTTAATGGTACGTATGTGTATAGATAAAGATAACATATATAAGCGCTCAATCCTCAAGTAGAAACAATGTCTTCATAATTAAAATTAAGTTTCAGAAAAGGCATGACAAGTTAGAAAAGGCATGACCTTTTAATTTTATCAAATATATTTCAAACTTAACCTTACCATATAGTTGTATTTAATTGTTCGGCAAAACCAGGCGTGACCACTTCCCTAGTTTAAGACGTTTGTACATATAAAATTAATTAATTAATGAATTATATTACTCCCGTTGAAAAATCTTGAAAGTGCGGAGCTGAGACATAATATATAAAACTAAAGAAAAGCAAAAGCGATACCGAGTAGCATGCATAAACAAAAGATCAATAGACATTGGAATAATAAGATTTGAAAAATGACCATGCATATATTGTCTTTAGACGACTGTGATTAGTACTATAACAATATAATTAGGTCAAACTGTGACTGCTGTTTACATTCTTAATTTTGTTATCTATATATAGTAAGGTAATTGGGTGCATAAACTAAACTCACACATTGCTTTGCTATTATATATCCATTTCATTAACATTAATCTTCATATTGTTTACTATACCTCATTTGTTTGAAAGAATATAATGAAGTTTGGTAAAGAATTTAAATCACAAATGGTGCCAGAATGGCATGAAGCATACCTGGATTATAACTTCTTGAAAACTCTTCTAAGAGAATTACAACTTTTCCAGCAAAAAACCAGGCCAGCATCCAAGCCACTTGGCCTAATGCGAAGCCTCACTCTATACCGATCTTTTAGTGGCCTAACTCATATGAGACGTTCTCCAAGTCCACACCAAAAAGAACTAGATATTGAAAACCAACCCATTCTTGTTAATTCCGGGGCCCAAGGCTCCGAGACTACGTTCCTCATGACCGCAGAAGAAGGGGGTGAATACGAGCTTGTTTATTTCAAAAGATTGGATGATGAGTTCAATAAAGTATTGAAATTTTATAGATGTAAAGTTAATGAGATAATGGATGAAGCAGGGGTGTTGAATAAACAAATGGAAGCTTTCATTGCTTTTCGTGTTAAGGTTGATAATCCGGAAGGATGGGATAATAACATGGAGGAAACTACGCAGCTTGCTTCGGATTTGGCAAATTCTATAGCTGCATTATCAGCTACAACTCCATCTGCTGCCAGAGCAAGTAGTAGTAAGTCAATTAATGTTCTTTCTTTTCTTCTTTTAATTTGATTGTGTGTATATATATATATAGGTGTTTAATTAATTAATTATATATTTGTATTTCTTGATACAGGAAAAGTTCATATGGACGTCATTGATGAAGATCAGAGTATAACAATTGGTAAGCAATCAAATGAATCTGGTGACGAAAGTAGAGATGGAAAGGAAATGGAGATAACAGAGATTCAAGAACATGAGAAAATTGACAAAAGGGCCAAAAGGCCAGCACCATTGGAGATACTTAAGAATGTTAGGTTTAACACGACTTTAGAAACTCCTCGATCCACAATTAAAGGGGTTCTCAATATTCCTAATCAAAAAGATTTAAAGTTCAGTAAGGATAATTTGAAGAAAGCAGAAGAAAAACTTAAGACGGCTTTCGTCGAATTTTACTACAAGCTAAGGCTTTTGAAAAGCTACAGGTTGGTGGCTGAGTTAATAATATCTAAATATATTTTACTTTTCGGTCATGTATTGTATTTGCCTGATGTTCTCAAAATGCAACAGTTTCCTCAATATTTTGGCAGTATCAAAAATCATGAAGAAATATGATAAGGTACCTGCATCTTTACATATTATATATATTTGAATTGAATGATATTTCTGTGTTGTTATTTTACTAAAATTTCTGAGGCTATGTTATTCCAGATTGCTTCTAGAAGTGCTTCAAAATCTTACATGAAAATGGTTGACAACTCCTACCTCGGCAGCTCTGACGAGGTACTTCAAACTGAATTCGCAAAGAGTTCTTAGTATCTTTTCATTATTTTATCAGATGTCTTATATACACAAGTTAATTTGTGCAAATATAGGTAAGCAAATTGATGGAAAGGGTAGAAGCAACTTTCATCAAGCATTTTTCCAATTCAAATCGCAGTAAAGGGATGAATACCTTAAGGCCAAAGGCAAAAAAGGAAAAACATAGGATAACACTTGCAATGGGTAAGATCAGATCATGTTTACTGAATATACTACAATTAAATAAAGTTCATTCTTTACTAAGTGAAATCACATGAATTTCAATTATTACCCTTAAAATCTAAATTTCACATTTTTATGCAGGAATTCTCCTTGGCTGCACGATTTCTCTTATTTTGGCCCTAGTCTTAGTTATTCGTGCAAGGCATATTCTAGATCACCAAGGGAGCACACTTTACATGGACACTATGTTTCCTCTTTACAGGTTAGATTTCATTCTTGATTCCATATTCAATGGCTAAAATCTATGTACAAGGATATATATATATCATTTACTAGTCATGTTAATTTTTGCTGCAGTTTGTTCGGCTTCATTGTTCTCCACATGTTGATGTATGCTGGAAACATATACTTCTGGAGGCAATATCGAGTCAATTATTCGTTCATATTCGGTTTCAAACAAGGAACAGAATTAGGTTACAGAGAGGTTCTACTTGTTGGTTTTTGTTTGAGTGTTCTTGCTCTTGGCAGTGTTCTTGCCAATCTGGATATGGAAATGGATCCAATGACTCTAGACTATCGATCCTTCACGGAACTTCTCCCTGCTGGATTAGTACTGGTACAATTACTTCCATTGAATCCGATATCAGTTTCTCACACCTTTTTTTACGCCTTCTTAACTCTGAAGTTACCCTTTTTTGCAGCTTGTAATTGCTATTACTCTCTGCCCTTTTAACATAATATACCGTTCAAGTCGATTCTTCCTACTTACATGCCTATTTCATGGTGTATTAGCTCCCCTCTACAAGGTTACACTACCGGACTTTTTCTTAGCAGACCAACTTACGAGCCAGGTTCTAAATCACTTCAAATCATCTCTACTTAGAGTTCAATTTTCTTGATTTGCGTATTTTTTTTAAAATAATTATGTAATGCAGGTTCAAGCTATTAGGAGTTTAGAGTTTTACATTTGCTACTACGGTTGGGGAGACTTCAAACATAGAGTTAACAATTGCAGTTCAAATGATGTTTTCAACACTTTCTCCTTCATCGTAGCTGGAATACCATACTTGTGGCGTTTTATGCAGGTACGTAAATTAAACCATTAAATTCATCGATAGAAATTAGTACATACTGAATCTTGTTCTTGGATCTTTATTCCTTAGTGTCTACGCCGCATGTTTGAAGAGAGAGATATTATGCAAGGATACAATGGCTTGAAATATTTTTTGACGATTGTGGCAGTTTGTACTAGAACGGCTTATAACCTCAATGGATCAGTTAGTTGGCGGTGTACAGCTTGGACAACTTCAATAGTTGTGACGATTTTTTGCACATATTGGGACATTGTTATAGATTGGGGACTTTTCCAAAAAAACTCCAGGAATCGGTTTTTGAGAGACAAGCTACTCGTCCAAAATAAAAATGTTTACTATGTAGCCATGGTAAGTTTTAAGAATGAGAATTTTAAGTTAACAATCTAGTGCAATGACTTTTGATTTTGACAGTAATTAATATTACTCTCACTATCGATCATTTGCAGGTAATGAATGTCTTATTTAGGCTAGCTTGGATGCAGACTGTGATGAATTTCACTATATTTTCATTGCATAGACAGGCAATGATAACACTTGTGGCTTCCCTAGAGATCATTCGTCGTGGTATATGGAATTTTTTCAGGTAAATATACTCGAGAAATACACACAAAATCATTTATTGGTATTACATGTTTGTTATTTATGTGATGTATTCTTTGATGTGCAGGTTGGAGAATGAACATCTGAATAATGTTGGCAAACATCGTGCATTCAAATCGGTGCCACTGCCTTTCAATTATGATGAAGATGAGGACAAAGATGAATAGAAACATCCATAGATTGTTATTAGTGTATAAGTAGCAGTACGAGAAAATAATTGACATTCTTCCTATGATCCCGTCCTTTGCATCTTTACTGGATGACTGTAAAATGTAAACATAAACAATCCATCGCTTAACATTTTTGTAAGGTTCTTTGCGTAATTAAATGATAGTTTCTACCATATCACAATCTTTTACTTCACAAAATAGCACACAGAAATGTAATACTTGACCAACAACGAAGTGAAGATTATATTGAAGTGATAAAATTAGCAGAGTAGATAACTTAAAAGGTAATATATATAGTGCTAATCAAACAAGCTCCAAACCATGACAAAAATGCACCAGATATAACCTACATATAACAAGTAGGGACAATAATGAGTTACTTGAGGCCAAAATCTTGAAGCTTCAATTCATAGGATACACAACCTATCCCGAGTATGTATTATATTCTTCATTTATATCATTACACGGTTCATCTACTCTAAGCACCCAAATAAAGCCTCAAACAAGAATGCAATCAAACAGATTTAAAAACCAATAATCCAACCAGAACAGAAGTCCTAGCTATAAGCATCAACATCGACTCAATCACATTTGTTCTCTTCTACACTGAAAGAACTCATATCCAAAAGATCAAAATTAGGAATCATAATAGAAGAGGTTTAATAAATTCAGACATAATTTTGCCAAAGTATGTTGATATAAGCCACAATTAAGATCATCAATATGCATCGAAAGAATTCCATATAATATTCAATACAATTATTCAAAAATATTCTAAATATCTGTCAGAAACAATCCAGTTTTCTGTCAAATTACCTCAATAACTATCTCACTAATCATCAATCTTTTCATTAGTAAAAGAACTATATGATCCAAAACCTCAATCTTCAAAACCCTTCCTTTTTCTCAGAACCATCCAAAGCTTCTTCCTTTTCCTTCTTCCCCGACTCTTCACCGCCCCCTTCAGGACCACTAGACTTTGCTTTCTCTTCCTCCAATTGCTTCACAGCCTCTTCCTCTGCAGCCTTTTCAGCTTGTAAGAGGGGTGCATAGTAATCAGAATGTACCTCCATACACTTCTTCAGAGCAGAAGTTGCTTGAAAACACTTCTCAACAATATCTTCTTTGTTCTTCTCTCCTTCCTCAACACATTTTTCCCATTCTATAAAAGTATCTTTACATCCACCTCCTTTCATAAACAAACAAAACCCACATTCACCCTCCTCTTCCTCTTCTTCGTCATCAAAATCCCCTTCTCTTATTGAATTTTCCAAATCTTCTTCAGAAAGGATCACCTTTTCAGCTGAATTTTCTTGGGTTTCTGCAGATTTTGGTGGATCTGAAGATTCTCGATTAGGGGTTTTGGATTCGCCTGAATCTTTTTGCAAAAGGGTTTCCGTTTCTTGATTTAGTGAACCGTTGGTGTCTGTTGGTGGACTAGTGGATTCTTTGACAGGGCTTTCTTCACGGGGTCGCGGGGAATCTGAGGAAGACATGGTGGACGCCTTTTGGGTGGTGGGTGAAGAACTAGGGTTTGGTTGTGAAGGCGTAGATAAAATGTCGCCCATGGCTGCTGATCTTAAACCTCTTTTCTTCTTAAACCCTTCTTTTTCTCAGGGTAATATTTTAATGGTTTATAAATTCTTTATTTGCATTTTTGGGTTCGAAATAAGAGGGTCTGTTTGTTTGGCGTTTCTTAAATTTTTTTCGCGTTTGTAAAATGCCAAACAAACATGTTTTCAACTTTCTGAAATAAATTTTTCATCTACCAATTTTCTCAAACTCTCTCAAAAGCCAAACAAAAAACAAGTTTATTATCTCTAAACAAAACATATACAAACTCTACTCTGATTTGACATAAAGTAACTTATCTCTTACACATTTTATCTCACATAATAAGCATGATTTGCCATAAAGTCTTACACATGTTACACCTACAACCTAACTCTTCCAAAATAACCTACATCTACTTTATTTCTCAAACCACTCTCTCAAAACCCTAACAAACAATATTACGCAAATCGATATTATTTCATAAACCTTCACTACTCTCCCAAACTACTTTTCCAAACACCAAACAAATTTCCCGGCTTAAATTCTTTTTTTGAAATTAAAAAATTATATCTCTTTTTTCTTTTACATAGGACTTTTTAATTCATCTATTATTAATAAACTTAAGATAATTTTTTTTTATAATTCATCTATTATTAATAAACTTAAGATCAATTTTTTTTAGTTATTTTATAATAACAAAAAGTGCGACTCATTTTTCGAATATTTTATATTAAAAGGCACATACTTTCACCGATCAAGAAGTTTTGCTATATCAGGACTAACAATTTTTCAAACCAGAGTTGATCGCTTGAACAATTTTTTTATTCTTTTTGATAATTAACGTTTCATTATCACAAAACTAAAAGGTTTTACAAAGTTAAAAAGGAACCCATCACAAAACATTTAATGGAATTAAATAAAAAAAAAAAGGAATACAAATCGAAGATTGCGACCAATCGAAATCAAAGGTCCGTGCATGGCAAAGTTTGAGGGCCTGTTTGTTTGGCGTTTGGGAAAGTAGTTTGGGAGAGTAGTGGAAGTTTGTGAAATAATCTCGATTTGCGACTTTGCGTAATTGTTGTTTGTTTGGCTTTTAAGAGAGTAGTTTGAGAAAATTAATGGATGAAAATTTTATTTCTGAAAGTAGTAAACATGTTTGTTTGACATTTCCCAAACACGAAAAAAATCTGGAAAACGCCAAACAAACAGGCCCTGAAAGTTTCGATGCAAATTTGAATTTCTACTTTGGCCAAGAAACCCAAAATTTCTTGATTTTTTCTATTAAGCCACGAGCGAACCAATGTGACACCTTTCAATCGTTGGAGATTTTGAAAATGGCTTGTAGAAAGTTTTCAATGCACGCTTCATCAACTAGGTAACGTAATTCGCGCAGTCAACCTTCACGCGCTCAATGATTCGCGCTCTGAGTGCGTATTCACGAGTTCGCACTATATTTCGTGAACTACGGAAAATTCTTACCCACACCGGATTTGGCCGAACCCAAAGTAACTACAAGGCAAATGTAATACACTTGCTTTGAAATTTGATGTAACTCCCAAGAGAGTGACCAATCACAAAGCAAGTGCAATACACTTGTTTGGTGGTTGGATGGGTTTGGCCAAGTCAGGCTTGGACAATAATTTTCCACATGGAAAAGTGCGTGTCTTTCCTTTGACTTTTGTCTTCCTTCAATGATTTATTGCCACGTGGTTACAATTAATTAATTTAAAAGGCGTGTGTGGTGGTAAGACCAATTTCGTTTTTGGTCTGCTGAATAACTTGCATTGAATGAAGGCCCCACATGTTGCATTTATTGAATCTAACCCCAAATCAAGAATTTTATGGAGTACTGTATTATTTTTCACTTTTCTCTTTCTTCTTCATTCTTTATGCACATGTATTAGTAAATTACATACAATTATAGTAAAAAAAAGTTAAATTTATTATCTTGTGCAAATATAGTAATTAGTTATATATTGTATAATCACAATAAACTATAATGGGTGATTTTGGAATAATGAAACACTTATTTATTATTATAAAACTAAAATTAAATATTGTTTTTTTTTTTCACGCTCTAACAGCGCTCTTATTATTAAGTTTTTAAGAACATGACACTCTCGCGCCCACGCACCCGCTCTACGCTCGCGCTTCGCTCCGCGACTTAGGTACCTAGATGAGAACCAAGCAAGCTAGGTTTAAAGAGAGGACTTCCGCAACCCGCAAGCAATAGTTACAAACAAGGTTGCTTTAAAGCAGCTGCAAAAAGGATGGACCTGTTCGAATTACAGACGATGACAGCATACACAACTATATCGCTTGACCTTAGTTATTAGTTATAGGACCAAGCGTGTGACAATGTATTAAAAGGTGCACTATATAACGACAATGCAACCCGATCTTTAAACTACACATCAATTCAAGTTCAAATTAGGACATGAGATCCTCACATGTCAAGCCTCTCCATCAAAGGTAAATTGTTGTACCGAAGCCAGCAGTCAAATAATCACATTAGATTAGATGTTTGACTAGCAATCGGTCACTTGGTTTGCTTTGTGCATGTTTAACTTCTTTAGTTTCTCTTTTAATCGATTATCAATAATTGTCACTTGATGAAAATACAAAGAAATAAAATAGTAGAAAGTTAAATTTGGACATGGAAAGAGAGGAAATCAGCTAAAAGTTACCCTCGACTTAAAAAAATATTTCATATGTATTGCCGAAAAGATTGCCGTCAGTACTATAGCAATTGAATCTGCAGAAATAGCAGCATGACATTAATTGATCAAAATACTTAAAAAATGTTCAATCTTATCATACGACGTCCATTTTCTGCATTACTAATACCCAATTCTACTTTGATAATGAAAAGTTCCACAAACAAGGGAAACAAGAACAGGTTTAACCATTCTATTCAACGGGATTTGGCTTTATCCCACTGCAACAGAAGAAGTGTGGTAGCTTCACCCGACCGCAGACCCTGCCAAGTCACATGTAAATTGTAATGGATTCTCCATATATCTTAGTAATCTCTCAGAATGAAAATCGATAAGCCAGCAATATTTACATGAAAATAATTTCTACTGTATTATTCAATTTCAGTGTAAGTACCCCTACTGGTCAAATTACGGAATGGAACTTAAATGACTAACAAACTAATTGTTATCAGCAGGACATCATACAATGAGAAGTGATCAAAAGCTATCCTATTAGTTCAAAACTTTGTCGCTCTTATCTCTGTCACAAAACATTGTACTATAATTCAACCATTGCCCACAAGGACGACTCTTAAGTAGCAAACAGATTTAGAGAGGTGACTCCAGAAATTTTTATGGTTGCAGAATATCCCAAAGCTTTCTTTTCTAGTGACATTTCTTGTCGTTTATCAAAGAAAAGCCAGAGGTCAAAATCATGACTACTCACACCGAAGGGCAAGTTCTAGTTACTGTTACTACCAAGCTGTTTTGCCCAATATTTATCCCCATTCTGCTTCTTAGCACTAACATTCACAACAGTATCTCAGGAAATACTAAGACAAACAACCAAATTACTCCCAGGAAATAGTGATGTCCCCTGACACTTGGAACATGTTTGGTAAATTTTACATTATTATGAACTTACTAATTGCGATAAAGCACAAAAGATCTACTTAATAAAGAGATCAAGACATGATTGTAGGTCTTCTCATCAAACGACTTAAGAAATGTTTGCGAAAACTATCTTACAAAATATTCATGAATATCAAAAGCCAATAAGTCTAAAACCAACTATATCTTAGGGGAGCTAAACAGATTATCAGAGTTCTTATCATCATTAAATCATTTATGTTAACTTTTTGTATATCCCTTCTATATCTTTTCTAGAGTAACATCAAGTGAGCTTTGTTAACTACTCGAATTGTAAGACTGCACATGGTAAAACTATGAATGGATATCTATATTTCATAAGACATACCCCTATACTCATAGAGTACGAATTTAGGGCAACCATTTTCCCTTTTAAGGATTCTGCAGTCAGATAGTTGATTCAGGGCTGCCAAAAATTCTAAAATTTGGATGTAGTGTACTGAAACAGAATTACGCAGCATTGTGAAATGAAAAACCTTACTTGCAACGGATGATTACTGGAACAGGTTTCAAAGCCTTTGGCCCATTTCTTATACCTCTTTTGTGTGGAGTAGTCTGCAATAAGCATTTCACATTGAGTACCATTCCTATAATCACTCGTTAACTTGATTATTGATCAAAAATAGTCATGGGCTTTTGAGCCTAAGAAACATGATGCCTTTAGCACACACATGTCTGCTGAACAAATTTTAATAGTTAAAGAAAAGACACGAGAAAGCATCAATATCCATGAAGGTTGTTTGAAACCAGTTTGATAAGTAACAGAAAGAATAAGAAATGTTGCCATTTAGTGATGTTTACCTGCGCTAAATTAGGTATGTGTGTGGTCGGATTCTAATTCTAATTCACTGAAACTCAATCCATTCATTTTAAGGTATTTAATAGATCAAAAATTCGAGAGATCTCATCCAATCAGAAAGATCTGTAATACAAAATAGATGGGGAAGATGGAGAAATAGAGTGATTAGATGTATTCAAGACCTGAATCCAATAGTTTTTATTTTATAAATGAGAGCTAATATAGATATTATTCAGCCTCAGCCTACAGAAAAGTCGAGCAGTTTCTGTTCACAAAGTCTAGGTTCAGAACCCATTCCAAGTTTCCTAATCTGCAAGATCATCGAGCAGGAACATTACATAGAAAGAGAGAAGAATGATAGCTAGGCAAGAAATGTGTTCCATTGGATTCAGTTTGAAACTCAGCTATGTTTTGATCCAGAGAGAATCTCCTATATCTACAAGAACATGGCTCAAAACACTTGGAATCCGACCCCGTTCAAAAAGCTACTAGCTTATGGAAAGGCAAAGAGAATGTAAGAAAAAAGGGAGCTCAATTATAATTCTAGGGCGCTCAATTATAAATCTAGGGCGCTCAATTGTAAATCTAGGGCTTGAAGGTAGAAGAACAAATGTAGGTAGATACAATAGATAATTTTATCAAAAAGTCACTTCAGTTAAAGCCTCAAGAATTGGTGGTAAAACAAATACAAGTACATACAATGGAGAGTTTTATCGAGAATGTACTCCATTTAAAAGGGTCAAAATGTAATGGAATGATTTAAATTCTATTTCTTGAGTAATAGGTCATTTATCAAAAGATCTTCATTGCCCATAGAACATTAAAAGTGGGGAAAGATGAAAGGGAAGATAACTGACACAATGATATTTCATAAGACAGCAGGCAATTCGACTTCCCCGTTTTTCTTGAAAACTCCTAATCACTGCTATTCCAAAATCTTGACATTTCAATATCCCAGTTGTATAAAATGATTTTTATGTTGCTATCTCACATGATAAAGAGGAACAAAAGATATCCCAGTACTGTAGCCTCCCCCCAATCACTTGAGATAACCAAGAATCCGTCATGATCTAGTCCATCCTAAAAGCGCCAAATCCATCAATTGATCTCAAACTTCCAAAGTACTAAACTTACCAGCCTAAAACTAAAGTTTTTCTTTCAGCAGACAGACCATCAAAGCCATCAGATCATTCTAACACTTTCCACTATAAACCATGGATTAAGAATTCCATAAGTTTCCACTAAAAAACACGGACACATTTCTGTTTTTGGGACAATCGGAATGAAAATATAAAGACGTTCTAGTTCAACATGTTTCTTGTTGATTTACAAGATTTCCAAATGTTTATGACAATACTTCAAAAAGGTATCAGACAATTACTGATATTTGAGTGACTGAAATATAACCCAAAAACGAAATTTTAATCCATGCTATGAACACAATCTTCTAGTAAAGGATTAAGTCCGCCACAACATGAAGAACACAAATTAAACTCAAAATCCTAAAATCCATGACCGTAGTCGTCAAAACACTAGAGTACCAGCCACTAATTAGATCATGTGGGGAATAAAAGAAATAAAACCTCAGGATGCATTGCATTTTCATCTACAAATAAAATGGTAATCACACTTAGTAATCATACTATCCAAAACCCTAAACCCTAAATTGAGAAAACATAACCATATATACATGTACCTTCCTTTTTGGGACAGCCATGAGCTCCATGTACCCATCGAGGAAAGGTGTGTTCGGGAATTCAACTCCGATGCTGTCATTGTTCTCATTTTCCGGAAGAATCAACGGTGGAGATTTGGACTCGAAGGAGGTTTGTAGCGGCGGGGGTTGAGCAGCTGCGTGGGTCCACCTCCGGATGCCTCCAAAGGCGCACTCCCCTTTCCCCCTGGCGCTCTTTAGCATAACTACCCTCAAGGCCATGTCGTTTCCGCGCACGTTAGTCTGAGTATGAAATCTGTGGAGTGAGAGAAATTCAGACGGCGGCTGTTGAGAAAGACGAGTATTTTTTTTACGGCGGCGTTTAATTTCTTGATGTGTATACAAGGAGGGGAAATGCGATATTATTCTTTTTTTTTTTTTAATTTATTTAATACTTAGACGATATTATTATTGCTATTATCAATTTTGTTGTAGTTGCTAAGAAGAAGAAACATAAAGAGCAACACTTCTAAAAAAGAAGAAGAAGAACCAACACGTGATTGATCTAGTGGAAGGACTAGTCACTACAAAGTAGCGGACTCAGGAGAAACCAAAAAATAAAAAGAAGAAGACGAAGAAAGAGACATAAAGAATAAAACAAATTAATAGCAATTACATTTTCTCTTCATCGGTGAAAATAACATTTTAATGTTTTGTTTCGAGTTACGAATTTGGTTTGAATTAGATTTGATTAATATTTAACGAATTGAGCTTAAATACACCTCAACCGTGTTGAATATAATCAAACTTGAATAATATGATACTTTTACATAGTATTTGAACGTTTTCTAGCTTATTAAATCGAGTTTGAAAATTTGTCAAACAAAAATTATTATTCCAACTTCTTTGATACATATAATAAATCGAATTCAAATAAATTTTAGCAATTAAGCTTTAGTCGATTGTCAAATAGATTAATTTAATTTTTACACCAATCCAACATAAGGAAACTAGTAGTAGAACATTTCATATTATTTCATAAAGAAAAAGCAAAAGTAGAATTTACTTTGGATCATTTAACTTCAAATTTTGGGCCAAATTTGATCTCAATGGGCCGCCCAGGTATAAAACACCCGAGAGAAATGTTTGGACTGGGCAACTAGGGTATTGGATAATGAAGTCGAGCCAACACGATTCTACCAGTAGAAAGCTAGCCCAAAATTGATTCCATTTAACGTATAAATATATTTTTTAAAACCACTTAATGTATAAATTAATTTCATATATAATAACATCTCTTAAAGCAACAACTTGACAATGCAATCAAAATGGTAAATCAAGGGAAATTTTTAACCCAGATCGAGTTTGGTCGAATTCAAAATAATTATATATATTGCAAATACAATAATACACTTGTATTATGATTGAATAAAATTTTCATTAAAGTAACCATTCATAGAATAAGTACAATACACTCCCGTAAATTTAATTTAACCCACTTTCGTTCATTCAACACGATGTCTTCTTTAAAACGTCTCTCTAAGAATCCAACAACATATTTGGGAACTGGCATTTGATTTCCTTTTTTTTTTTTTTTGGTTACATTAATTTCGGTATTCAAGAAATAGCACTTCTCATTTGTTAGCCAAAATTGCTAGTAGACTAGATGTTGATGCCTCTGTTGATTTAGCAGAAGTAGGACACATTATACTTTGCTGATTTTGTTTGATCAACGAAGCAGTTAATTTCTTTAAAAAAAAAAGTTGCCCCATTAATAATTATAGGCAAAAGAACAAGCAAGTTAGAATATGTTTTTTCATTTAGTTATTAAATGACCGATGATAATGCCAGAGCTACATTTGTTCCTTCTAAAGCAAAAGTTTTTCATTGACTAAATTACCCAACTTGTAGAATATAAATTCCTACTGAGACATTTGAATTGATCAAACCCATCATCAACAACAATAAATATATTACACTTGTCATATAAATATTTTAACGTTGAACCCGGCCAAGCCTGGTTATACGAAATTTCCATCTCTGGAGAAAACATTCAACCGTTTCAATTTTATGTGTCAAATCATTTGAGCTAATATAGAGTTTCACATAAATAAGGTAATTTTGTTATGCAATGAAACTACGTAACTAAATTAATATAACTATTCCTCAAACTGACTGTCCATAGTTACACTTTATTACATTTGTCCTTTGTGAATCATGTCATGTCATATACATTTCATCTTGGATTTTATTGACACAAAAATTGAGGGGCCTGTTTATGGTGGAAACTATTCATCCAACTTGAGTTTCATATTCCATGTGCCCACCATATGCAACTCTGCACTTTCCATTTTCCCAAAAAAATTAGTAGATAGATGAACAAAGTCAATATATATATACATATATGGCTTAATTTGTACATATATGACTCCTAATTTTTTTTTTTTACAATCATTGCACTCATATATCTAGGATGAGTTAATGTTACTCCTGCGATTTATAATGTTCAATTTATCTCCATTTGATTTGAAGAAGAGCGATTTATAATGTGGCACTTTACCCCCGTTGTTATAATAATATGGCAGTTTACCTCTGTGTTATGATAAATGTGACGATTTACCCCCATGTGTTATGACAAATGTGATAATTTACCCCATATGGTAAAAAATATTTTTGATGCCCCACTCTCAATTTCGGCCAGTGAGTTACACTCTCTGGCTGAAGAAGGTAAATTACTTCTTTAAATTTTTCACAGAGGGATAAATTAGTCTCTTTCAAACCACATGGGGATAAACTGAACATTATGAATTTCACAGGGGGTAAAGTGACATTAGCACTTATCTAGGATACCAATTCCATGCCTAGCTAGTTATAATATAGAATGTAATAGACATACATCATCCCTATCTAATTAAACACTTATCTTAAACTTAGATTGGAAAGGCTAGCTTAATTTGTGACATGTAGACATCTAGTACATACAAATTAAAATGTCTAGAAAAAATCTTAAATAACTCGATCGATCAATATTGTTGATTGCACAGATATTTTTGGTCTACAAATAAATTAGGATATGGATCTCTCCTCGAACGCTTCATTGGGATGTTGTCGTGTGCAAATGAGTGTACAAAACAAGACACCAAATACAAGTCGGTCTTTAGTGCAAAGAATGTGTAGGGGCCTGGTCTAGAAGTTTCCCTACTTTGAATATTCCATTTTAGGTAGCCAAACTTATTATAAAATAATAGCATATGAATCATGAATCATTAATGTCTCTGGCAAGCTTGTAAAGAAATGGACACGAGTTTAGTACTTGAAATTTTGGGGCTATAGTTAAAAATACTCGATCAACTCGCCCGGTACTGTCGTACGTACGTACTGAAAATTACTAACTTCTCATAATTTAATTTATCGCGTTCAATATTTATGGCGTCTTGTCCTCGCCTTTTCATTTTTCTCAACAGACACTTTTCTTGGCAGTAATATCTATACATTGGAAATTTTGGAGGATGAAATAAGCAATGTATCTATAGGGAAATGTTAGAATTTAGAGTTTTACTGAGAGATAATTGTATTTTTGATACCGCGCTTTAGGTCAATTTTTACTTTTTGTACACCATTTTTTGCATCAAACACATTTGGTACACCGTTTTAACAAATTATGACACATTTGGTACCGCCGTTAAAATCACCGTTAAGTTGTGACGTGATAGTTAAGTTTTATTGCAAAGTTGATGTCATTACTTACATTGACTGACATTTTTACCCCATTATATTTCAGACTACCAAAATAGCCCCACTTCTTCAAATTTAGTGACGATTTTAGTCCATATAATTGCTAAATTTCAAAATTTACTCGAATAAGACCACATCAGGACCAATTTGGAGATTTTACTTATTATATTTAAAAACTAATTTGATTTATAAATAATATTTTAACATAAATCTCAAAAAAATTAAAAAAACATATTCTTTTCAAATCTAAGATTCATATAATAGTATTAATCTATTTAATATTTATTAAAATAATAAATTATGTAATTAAAAATTATTAATATTTATTAAAATAATAAACAATTATAATTTATAAAAAAACTAAAAACCCACCCGCCCCGTACCCCTAAAATTACCAGGTCAGCGACTGCCTAGGAATGGGGGAGGGAGGGGGGGGGTTAGTTTTTTTCAAAAATTATAATTATTTATTATTTTAATATATATTAAAATATATTTTAATTATAAAATTTATTATTTTAATAAAATATTAAATAGATTAATACTATTATATAAATATTAGATAGAAAAGATATTTTTTTTGTTAATACTATTATATAAATCTTGGATTCGAAAAGAATATTTTTTTTCGAGATGTATATTAATTTATAAATATTGTTTATAAAATTAAATTAATTATGTAAATATTATAAATAAAATCTCAAAATTGGTCCGGACGTGATCTTATTCGAGTCAATATTGAAATTTGGCAACTTTGTGGACTAAATCGCCACTAAATTTGGAGATGTTGGGCTATTTTAGTAGCCTGAAATGGGTAAAAATGTCGATCTATAAGTAATGTTATCAACATTGCTAAAAAACCAAACTGCCACGTCACAACTTAACGGTGATATTTAAAGGCAATACAAAATGTGTCACAATTTGTTAAAACGGTGTACCAAATGTCTAGACACAAAAAACGGTATATCAAAAATATAATTGACATAAAACGCGATACCAAAAATGCAAATATCTCGTTTTATTGATCATGAATAATGGAAAATACACGACACTATAATTCGAAATGTTTATTGCATTATACTAGTATCCATCCATACTACTAAAAAAATCACGAAATCCCCCATGCATACCAAATTAAATATGGCGTACAAATTTGTATGGATAGCTGGTTTCATACCGAATATTTATTATTTAAGAAGATTAATTTTATGTAATAAACATTAATTTGATAATGTTGTTTAGTGGAGGTTTTATATAAAACATGAGAATGTCTTGCGTTTATTTCAATGATCGGGTTGAATGTCAATTTACCATAGGTCCACTATCAATAACTCTGTTAGTATTTTCCTCAAAACAAGGAAAAACTAGATCGGGATCACTTATGTGAAGCTACTCAAATGCTCAAGTCAATTATTTGATTTTAAAAAAAATGGAGAATGTTGGGCTAGAAATGTTAAAAAAATCAATATACTTTGTTGAGAAAGTGACAATATATGTCAACTTTAACTCCTTAACCACTTTATCATTTTCATTAATTGATAAACTATCTTTGTATTTAAATAATTAACACCAATCCCTTGTTTACGTTTCAATTAGCAAACGCCTTAATTTTCATTTGGGTATGCCAAAACCACCTGAATATATGGACCTTTTTTCCTAAAAAAAATAACACGATGATTTGTTTGCGGCAAAATAACAATTTACGTCCCTTAACTTTCAGTGGTCCACATAATCATGACACTTAATTTTCCAGGAAGCATTTTACGTAGGGGTGTAAACGAGCCGAGTAGTATCGAACGACACGTTGTTCAAGCTTGGTTTGAATTTTATCGAGCTTGAAATTTTGTGTTTGAGTTTGGTTTGATTTCTTAACGAACCGAGCTCAAACGAGCTTTTATCGAACGAGCTCGAGCCGAGTATCGAGTAGCTTGGTATTTTACATGTGTTTTTTCAATTTTAAGCTTATCGAGTCGAGCTCGAGCCGAGCTTCAAAAGTTATCGAACGAGAAATCTTGTTCAAGCTTGTTTGATTTGTTTGACGAACCGAACTCAAACGAGCTTTTATCGAACAAGCTCGAGCCGAGCATCGAGTAGCTTGGTTTGATTTTCAGCCCTAATTTTACGTCCCTTAATTTTCATTGGTCCGCAGAATCAGGACACTTAATTTTCTAGCAAGCATTTTACGTCGCTTAACTTTCATTGGTCCGCAGAATCAAGACACGTTAGCTTTTTACGTCCCTTAACTTTCACTAGTCCGCAAAATCAGGACACTTAATTTTTCAGCAAGCATTTTACGTCCCTTAACTTTCACTGGTCCGCGAAATTAGGACACTTAATATTCCAACAAGCATTTTACATCCTTGAACTTTCATTGGTCCGTGAAATCTATAACTTTTCTATACCCGCAATTTTAATCCATTTGACCGCAATTTCAGTCCACAACTCGCCCAAAATTCCACAATTGCCAACTAGACAACTAATTTGGGGATTTGAATTAATATTGATGTTGTTAGATAGTTGTAGACAATTTGTTAAGTGATTGTCAAGTGGAATTTAATGTCCTATGGCCAAAATGTGTCAAATAGGACTTATTTTGCATAGTGCTCTATAAATAAGAACCTACCTAAGCCGACTAAAAGCAGAGGAGCATAATGAATGTAAAGTTATAGGACTTCCAAAAAATTTATAGGACTGAAATTGCGGTCAAGTGGACTAAAATTGCGGGTATAGAAAAGTTATAGGAAGTATTTTGCTTGCCGGAAAAATTAAGTGTCCTGATTCTGCGGACCAGTGAATGTTAAGGGACGTAAAATGCTTGCTAGAAAATTAAGTGTCCTGATTATGCGGACCAGTGAAAGTTAAGAGACGTAAAATGCTTGTTGAAAAATTAAGTGTCCATATTTCGCGGAATGGAAAATTAAGTATCCTGATTCTGCGGACCAGTAAAAGTTAAGGGACGTAAATTGCTATTTTGCCATTTTTTTGGCCAACAAGAGGAAGCACATGGCGGGTCCTCTACTTTTCCATTTTAAAAGAAAATAAGGGAAAAAAAGAAATTATACAATAAACAATGTTTTGGTTTACGTAAATAATTATGCCCTCTCTAATATTCCAGCTTTAAATTTGAATTAAATTTTTATTTGAACTTTTATGCCAGTTCAAAAGACAACAAAAAATTATATTAGAATAAATGGAATAGTATAGAGGCAAAATTGCATAAAACGTCCCAAACTAATCAGTGATTTTGGATTTTCGTCCCAAGCTATATTACTTAGCCAAATTCATCCCGTAATTTTATATTTTTTTGAAATATCGTCCCACTTGCCACATGGCTGCTTACGTGTCATGACGTGGCAAATTTTAGCATAAATAATTATACAAGATTGCAGAATTCGTCCCAAACTAATTACAAATTTTGGTTTTTGTCCCAAACTATACTAATTCGCCGAATTCGTCTCACAATTTGTCATTTTGCATGAATTTAGTCCATTATTAAATTTCTAATTTAATGGAAATGACAATTCATCTTTTACTTTTTTAAGGGACTAATGACAATTTATCCCCTGTAATATTAATAATGTTCAATTAACCCCCTGTAATTTGAAAATGAGCAATTTACCCCCCCTGAGAAAATTTTAAAAAAGTATTTTATCCCCTTGCATAAGTTGAGAGTGGGCATGCAAAGCGTTTTATAACAAAGGGGTAAATTGCTACGTTTATTATAATACAGGAGGTGGATTGCCACATTTATCACAATATAGGGGGTAAACTGTCACATTATCATAACACATAGATGTAAATTGAAGATTATGAATATCACATGAAAGTAAATTGCCCTTAACTTTTTTTAAGAGAAAAATAGTATGAATTTTCGAAATTCCCGTGCGCTTTTGAGAAAAAAATCCTATCTCAATTCATTAGGAAAAATTTGTGCATTTTTTTTGTATTAATAAATAATAAATATTCATAGTTAGTTTGGAACGAATTCTTTTTCTCCATGTCATTTCAATTACGGGACGAAAGTCGACGTGTTGATATAGTTTGACGAAAAATCAAAAGTTGTAATTAACTTGGGACAAATTCTGCAATCTTATATAATTGTTTATGCTAAAATTTGTCATGTCATGACACGTAAGCAGCCATGTGCCAAGTTAGACGATATTCCAAAAGAATATAAAATTATGGGACGAATTTGACTAAATAATACAATTTGGGACGAAAATCCAAAATCACTAATTAATTTGATACTTTTTTGCACTTTTGCCACTAGGCATGCGCGCAGTTAATTTTCGACTAGGCATGCGCGCAGTATATCCATAAATAACGGACATGCGCGCAGTTAATTTTCGACACATGCATGTTCGGTTAGCAATAAATAATCAATATTTAATTACAGTAATTATTTCACCAGTTGGGAACGTACGTAGGGAAATGTATATATGCTTGATGCTTCACGAGAAAACTGAAAAGGGCATAATTGAATCCATATATATTTAGGTATTTTATCTTATACTATCTTATATCTTATCTTATTTTATCTTATATATATATATGAGAATGATCTTTTAACCAAAATCTTGCAAAGTAATTTTTTGTAATTTTAATTTATTTTATTTTCTTAAAATGTTTTGATTGGTCAACACAAATTAATTCTTTTCAGTTTTAAGAGAATTTTATTAATTGTCATATCATACAACAAAAGGAAGTTTCCTTCCATTTCGAAAAATCAATTAATTACTATAATTTTAATTTAAGTTGAATTTTGGTCAAAAGTTGTCATTAATGGTCATAAAATATGCTCATTACTCGAAATTCCGGTAATCCTTCGTGAATAGTAAAACTAATTATGATTGTTATTTTTTTGTTAAGATCATTAAGTTATGTTAGGATATAGCTAATTAGGAAATTTTAAGTTGGCAACTATTCAAATTATTTAGGGTTTTTTGCACTTTGCACCCCCGAAACATGGGAAATAGGCACTTTGCACCCCCGAAACTTAGATTTAGCACTTTGCACCCTCAAAATATGAAAAATGCAGCACTTTGCACCCTCTTTTATTTTTAGGCAAAAACTCAAGGGCAAAATAGGTAATTCAATTATAAATCTTTGGCACTTTGCACCCCCGAAATAAAATTAACAATTAACACCTTCGAATTAAAAATAAATCAGCAACTTGCACCCCCGAAACACAATAAATGGGCATTTTGCACCGCGAAACACAAAATTAACACTTAACACCCTCAAATTAAAAAAAAAAACTCAAACCCCTCGTTTTTTCCGACAAAGTTGACCATCAGGGTGAAAAAAATCTTAGGCAAAATAGGTAATTCATTTTTTTTCCTTAAATTTTGCAAAATACATGTCACAATAATTGCTATTATTGAAACGATCAAATATATCACGTTATTATGATTTCAATTCTTTCAATTATAATCACATTATATTTTAAACAACAAACAATTATACTATTCGAATTTCAAACCTCATATTTTAATTATGTAATTTGTTCTTTTGTCCTCACGATTTTATACTTCAAGAGATTAAAATCTTTTAAATAAGTTATTTCGATACTGAAAGAAATTAAATGAAGAAAAGTCAACATTTTTTTCTTAATTTATAGAGAAAAGTCTTTCACCCAATTTCTATGACAGTGATTATGAATTTTCCATCAATTTTTGTTTTTTTTTTTGTTTTCTTCACATATCTTAATCTTCTAATTAATTTCTCAAATCTCGTCGGATTCTGAGACCCTATTACCAAATCCATGGATGTGTTTTTCAGTTAGACGACAAAGTTCCATCCAACAATCACTTTGCTAATTTTTTTTTTTTTGAAAAAAAAAACATTCAATTTGCTAGGTTGTTCAGATTTTTTTCACCCTGATGGTCAACTTTGTCGGAAAAAACGAGGGGTTTGAGTTTTTTTTTTAATTTGAGGGTGTTAAGTGTTAATTTTGTGTTTCGGGGTGCAAAATGCCCATTTATTGTGTTTCGGGGGTGCAAGTTGCTGATTTATTTTTAATTCGAGGGTGTTAATTGTTAATTTTATTTCGGGGGTGCAAAGTGCCAATTTCTCAAGGTTTGGGGGTGCAAAGTGCCAAAGATTTATAATTGAATTACCTATTTTGCCCTTGAGTTTTTGCCTGAAAATAAAAGAGGGTGCAAAGTGCTGTATTTTTCATATTTCGAGGGTGCAAAGTGCTAAATCTAAGTTTCGAGGGTGCAAAATGCCTATTTCCCATGTTTCGGGGGTGCAAAGTGCAAAAAACCCAATTATTTATTCAGGCCCAAACTTTAATTGTGGTTAAGGCTAATTAATTAATTGCAATAAATAAAAAAAAAAATCCAGCTATATATATACTTAAAAATATGACTTTAGCATAAACACATTGCTCCAAAGCTGTGCTCATTAACTCCACTCATTCGACAATTTTTTGTATCTATTTGGTAGTTTCGTTTCTATATTGTTATTTTTATTAATCTGATCATGCATTTTTTTTGGTTTAATTATAAATTCATGATGATATAGACATAATAAGAGAAGTATCAAGTGAAGGCTTCCTCTGATCTAAGACGACAAAAGTTTGTGATTGATTTTCTGTTTTATTTTATTCATATTTCACGATATTTTACTTTTATGTTTACATGAAATTTGATTTGTATGAAACTGATTATGAATTCTTAATTTTATTTATAGGTCCGGAAAAATATGAAAATTTTGTTGCAGGAAATCACAACACAAAGTAATATTTGTATGGTCTAGTGGAAGGGACTAGTCACTACAAAGTAGTGGACTCATTCGAATCCTAGTTGGGAGAGGTTCCCACTTTATGCGTCCGACGCGCCTCGAAAGAGATTAAACCCTTGGGAAACCAAAAAAATACATGCACATACACATTTATAAGAAGAAGAAAAAAAGGTGATAATTGTAATATCGAAAGGATTGCATTGCTAAAAAGTAATTATTTTGTCTTGAATACTTATGGCTCTTAGACTTTATATTTGCTAATTGTGTTTTACATATTAGAAATAAGCCGTAACATGAATTTATATTTTGTCTTGAAGTTTTCATTCCGAGATTTGAATCAAAATTTGGAATTCAGTTGCCCCATGACTAGAACTAAGAGATAAAATCCCGATTGCCATGAAAGATATTGGATCTCTTAGTGGTACATATATTAATTAGGGGTTTCAGGTTTTGGCTGAATTACATAAGTAAAGTGTTCTTGCTCGAGAACACGTCTTATTGACTCTAAATATGATATAGTTATTATATTTTGGTGTTCTTATACAATGAGATCATTCATATTCTTTTGTGACATTTTTTGTGAGAGTGAATAGACTTCAGGAGGGGGATATTACGTACAGTGATCGACTCAAATGTTGCATGTTGGTCCCAAAGTTGTCAGATGAGGTCGCGGGGGGGGGGGGGGGGGGGGGGGGAAATAGACCTCTAAATTTTTAAAAACTTTTCTCCAACTTTTATGTCAGCAGGGTAAGCTGATCTTACTCGTTAGACTACTATGCTGATTTAGCACTCAACAGATTCAGCAGAGTCGACCACTAGTCTGATTTCACTTATCTGTTTCAAATACATTCAGAGTTTTAAAACTTGTATGCATCGGATTTTAGCAAGTATGTTTTTCAAACAAGTTTCTCTTTAAAGTTTTACCCCAGTTTTATAAATTCCTCTTTTAAAAACTTTGTCTTTTAAACGTTTGTTTACTTATGAAAATATGCAAGTTAATCAAACACATGAATTTTTATAGTGGTTATACAGGAACAAATCCTCTTAGTCCACTCTTCTAAATCACGAAGATTTAAGTTCTACTAGAAACACAATGTAACTAGCACACCACTTGTGCTTTTACAACAAATGATAAAGCAACAAGCTCTCACTTAGCTCTCAGGTATATCACTCAGAAAAACCTATTCTAAAGCACTCAGCAAATAGAACACTTAAGCTTTACAACAAGTGATAAGCATTAAGTAAGAGTACTAAGCTCACAATATAGGAAATCACTCAGAAGACCTATACTACGAATTTATATCACTCACAAAGATGGATATAAACTTCTCTCAATTTACAGTTGAATGTCACTCAGACAGACAAAGGTTTGATCTTTTTCTTCAACAATTCGCTCTGTAAACAGATGACTTCGCTTATGATCAGACGACTCAACTGATGGATCTTGCTCTAAAGATGTGATCTTGAATTGTGCAAGTCTCTTTTGAATCTTCAGTTTATCATCTATTTATACTCTCGGATTTGAAATTCTGCCCGTTGAAGATAGGTGAAATTACACTTTAATCCTGAGCAACGGTTTTCATTTCTACGGAAGCTTTTGCAGACTGTTTTCTGTACACTCTGCTGTACGGATATTTACTTTATGTCAGTCGTATTTAATGCACTCAGCTTGTTACCGTTGATGAGCTTACTGACAGACTTTACTTCGTTGATGGGATTACTCTGCTGATGATCACCCTGCTGAATAATCACTCTGCTGATTCAAGACTGAACACATCTATCTTGACTCGGCTGATGATAAACAATCTGATCTTACTGATCTGATATCCTACTTAGCTGATTCGGTCACATAGCTTCAAGACCGTGAGAGAGGTTTCACTAAGCTTTTCAGTTCTTAGTTGATGACTTCCTTTTTAACCTTTTACTCTTTTTGTCATCTTCAAAACCTTCTACTCAATTTCATTAATTCTTTAACTCAACTGATAAGATCACTTAGCTGTTCTGAGTTAATCACTCTTTCCAACATTACAAGTATGTAATAAAAAATCATCCTTCTTTTCCATTATTTTACAAAATAAAACTGTCCTTTTGTAAAATGAATTTGTTCTATCTTATTCAAATTACTACACTTTTGTCGCATGAGGACTTAAAGTGTATATCATAGAGGACAAGAAAACACTCACACATGTACTCTTCACTAACTCTAATCAAACCAACTAAATATAAATGAACTTAAAAAAATTTGGATAGAATAACCCCTAGATTTCTATATTGATTAGGTGAACTATTTCTACATTTATCATTGCATCACTTTTGTTTTCATTAATTTAGTTACACTATTATTGTTCACATTAATTTCATCAATTTTAATTACACTATTAGTATTCATAATTTTAATCTATTCATTATAACCGAGTTTCATATAATTCATAAAATAATTTCATCATAAGAAAATTCTTTTAGATGTTTTAATGTAGTTTTGTGCATAGCACGGGAATAGGCTAGTATATATATGAGAAGATAACATGAACTTTGAGAAACGACAAATTGAATCGTATTGTCGTAATCTTTTTTGCAAGGTTCCCTATTTATCTTCCGTATTTGAGAAACGAAAAAAAATATATATTTGAGACATGAATAACGGGTTTGAAGTAATATTATAAATCTAATAAATTCAGTTACACCAATCAACATAATCAGAATATTAGAATTAATTTCAACAGGTGCATGCTAATTAGTATGCACCTGTCGAAATTAATATAACTATAAATAATAAATACTACTAGTATATTTTAAGAAGCCCGTCGAGAGTGTAAATATAGCCAACAACTGCGCTCCTACTTGAACCAATGTTATTAAAACCGGACCAGACCGGCCGGTCCGACCGGTTCGACCGCGAACCGGAGGTTGGTCCGGTCCGGTTTACCCCCTAAAACCGCCTGACTCAAAAACCAGTTTGAACCGGGTTGAACCGGTCCAAAACCGGTGAACCGGCGAACCGGTATGGACCGGTTCAACCCGATTTTGAATTTCCTTTTTTTTTTTTTTTTTTTTTTTTTTTTTTTTTTTTATTTTAAAAAAAAAATAAAATTTTTTGTACAAGGTGGGATTTGAACACCTAACCCCTTATATGAAGAATAACTTCCTTACCATTTAAGCTACATCATTTTTATTGAACTTTTAGTACAAAAATTTATAAATTATAGAAACTTGTAGCCAAATTTATTTATAAATTAGATAATTAACTCAAATTAACATTTTACACATTATCAATGAAAATTAATACTCAAATAATATTTTTTTATTATAATTTATTCTATTAAATATTTCTTTCCAATATTATTTTTAGGATAAAGAGTCAAAATCGATATATGATGCAAGTTTGATTTTGAATATTAGACTTTTATACATAACCATATTTTAAAATTTATGAATTTCTTAGTTTGTTGTATTTTTAACTTACACTTTTAAATTTTTATAAAAAAATATAATCATATTATATTTATATGAGCTTACAAATTAGTATCATATTACCGTTATGATATAAGTTAGATAAATATTATATGATTTAATTTAAATATATTATAAGATTTTGTATATTTTTAATCAATTGTAGGATAATGTTTAAATTTTATGCATATTGCATATACTTTAAAATTAAATATATTTATTACATTATTATGATGTCATCCGGTCCGACCAGCGGTCCAACCGGTTCGACCAGTAAAACCAGTGGCCAGTCGGCTCACCGGTTCACTGTCCGGTCCGGTTATGAAAACATTGCCCCCCACCCCCCCCCCCCCCCACCCCCCCCCCCCCCCACCCCCCCCCCCCCCCACCCCCCCCCCCCCCCACCCCCCCCCCCCCCCACCCCCCCCCCCCCCCACCCCCCCCCCCCCCCACCCCCCCCCCCCCCCACCCCCCCCCCCCCCCACCCCCCCCCCCCCCCACCCCCCCCCCCCCCCACCCCCCCCCCCCCCCACCCCCCCCCCCCCCCACCCCCCCCCCCCCCCACCCCCCCCCCCCCCCACCCCCCCCCCCCCCCACCCCCCCCCCCCCCCACCCCCCCCCCCCCCCACCCCCCCCCCCCCCCACCCCCCCCCCCCCCCACCCCCCCCCCCCCCCACCCCCCCCCCCCCCCACCCCCCCCCCCCCCCACCCCCCCCCCC
Source organism: Penstemon davidsonii (assembly GCA_034814905.1). Classification (NCBI taxonomy): domain Eukaryota; kingdom Viridiplantae; phylum Streptophyta; class Magnoliopsida; order Lamiales; family Plantaginaceae; genus Penstemon; species Penstemon davidsonii. The sequence goes on from JAYDYQ010002685.1 coordinate 20,117,844, forward strand.
CCCCACCCCCCCCCCCCCCCACCCCCCCCCCCCCCCACCCCCCCCCCCCCCCACCCCCCCCCCCCCCCACCCCCCCCCCCCCCCACCCCCCCCCCCCCCCACCCCCCCCCCCCCATATAATTCCAGTGCAAATGGCAAAGACCCAGCATTAACTATGTTACATATGGAGGTACCCAAACAAATCTAAATGTTAATTAAATTAGAACTCCTTCCGTTTTTTTTTATTTGTCACGGATTAAGAAATGTAATAAATAACTATTTTTTTGGAGCAAAAATCTCAAAATATCCTTTTAATAAAGTAATCAAAGTATTAATTAGCATTAATTACAAGTATTAATAAGAAGGGTAAAATTGGTAGAAAAAATTAATTTTACATTGAAATCCTAAAACGACAAATAAAAGTATTCCTTTTTTTTTTGCCAAAGTGACAAATAAAAAAAATCGGAGGGAGTAGTATAATTAATCATCTTACACTTAATCAACTTACATCAATATATAAACAACCACCTATATATATATAATAAAAAGCATTATCAAACACAAGTTATTGCTCCTCACTTTGCCTACATAAGCGGAATGAATTTTCTATCACATTTTAGTGTCTGGTATCAAAATATATATATGACATGCATGTGAGATAGAAAATTGGGTGATATGTAACATAACATAATATTTCTTAGAAAACAGGTGAACCCATTGGCGAAGTCACGAAATTAGTGGATACATTGTTCCAGTAGTAATTAGTCTTGTTATCTTCCAAAACTCCCCCACAGCCTCCAACAAGATTCTGATGATCAGAATTAACTACAAAGCCCTCCATGAAGCCTGGATAATTTATATTTATGGAATCATAATTAGTAGAATCGGCCGGAGGTACTTCGGTAATAGTATTATTGAACACCTCCACTGAATTGTCCAAAATACCCTCGACTGAATTGATGTTTGGTACGAATGAATTTTGGTGGACTAATCCAAAAGTAGGCACATTAATCATGTTATCTGAGAAGTTGAATATGGAATTTGGGGACTCGAGGCTTCCTCGCCACACTTTAAGTATGTCCAAACACGGTGGCCTAGGCGGTAGTGCTAGAACGGGTGGAGGTCTGAAGTAGTAATTAGTATTAGTAGTGTTGGATGACACGAATGATGATCTGGATCCAAGAACCTGCAGTCTGGATTCGGCTTCGACCCTAACGCTTTCCCACTGGGCTATGTGGCTAAGATTGGCTACATCTTTGGGTTGGCTACTGTCGAGAACATCGTGACTTTTTGGCCTATGGGTCACTGGGTCGATACCCATCTTGGTCAATCGCTTCTTCAGATGCGTGTTCCAGTAGTTCTTGATCTCATTGTCAGTTCTCTTTGGCAAGTGAGTTGCTATTGCCGACCATCTACAACACATGATTCAAATTAATTAATTAAGGACAAAATCAACTCAAGATTCCATTTTTCAAAGACAAGATACTAGCTAGTGGCAATTAATTACCTGTTTCCAAGAAGGGCATGAAGTTGAATGATGGTCTGTTCTTCTTGTAAGCTAAACTTTCCTCTCTTAATGTCAGGCCTCAAATAATTAGTCCACCTTAATCTGCAGCTTTTCCCACATCTTTCAAGCCCTACGTACGTACGTACGTACAATTAAAAGTATATATATTTTTGTATTTCTTAATTTATTAGTAAATTAAATAATTAACTGCATCTGCATCTGCATGCATATATAATAAAAAAAATAATAAGAGATACCAGCTTTAGGTGGGAGGGCACGCCAGCTACCATGGCCATGTTGTTGAATGTAAGTCAAAAGCTTTTGGTCTTCTTCAGGTGTCCATGGCCCTTTCTTCAGCCCAACCTTATAGCAGCAAGGAGACCTTCCCATTTCCACAAATTATATATATAATTATATATATAGTGTATTGATCAGGCCAGGGGAGGTGTTGTTATAACTTATAAGCTAGAGATCTAGTGATATATATATATATATATGCTTGCAATTGCAATTGCATGTATGTAAAAAAATAGTGTTGGTAGGAGAATATATATATACTATAAGGATGAATATATAATTAAATATTTAGTATACGTACGTACCTTTCTTTTCATAATTAAATAAATATTTAATTTAATTAAGAAATGTTGGGTTAGTTAGTTTCCACATGGGTACGTCTCAGCAAAATATGGGTACGTCTCAGCAAAATATGTAACCAAAAAAAAAAAGGTCTCAGCAAACTCAGTCAACCAAATTAATTAAATTTGGGATCCAAAACATGCATGGAATATCATGTACTATAATATATATTTGGTGGAATATATTTTTATATTTTATTTGTTGATTGATTGATTGTAAGAGATATTCTATCTTATTCTTGTGGAGAAATTCTTACCTACACCAGATTTGGCCAAACCTAAAGTAACTACAAGTCAAGTGCAATACACTTGCTTTGTGATTGGATGTAACTTCCAGGAGAGTGACCAATCACAAAGCAAGTGCAATACAATTGCTTGGTGGTTGGATGAGTTTAGTCAAGCCAGACTTGGACAAGAATTTTCCATTCTTGTGTCATATATACATCGATCAGTTGTTATGTCGAATTAAAATAATTAATCGTTGTAAATTGGACAAAAAATAAATAGTTCAGCAAAAAGTAATTTCCGTAAAATTAGGAGCTAGGGAAATTGTACATATACAGTTCATAAAAACTATTGTTTTAGCTAGTTAACTGAAATCAACATAGCGGATGAGGCATTAGCCAAGTAGTTAAGGATGAGGTTCAATTCCACTTGTGTCGGTATTTTCTCTAGTTTAATACTAGCATTTATAATTAGTTTACTTTGATACCAGTGTAATAGATTCAGTTCGATATAGTGTTTGATATAACGTTGTATTCATCATATAAAAAAACAAAAAAATTGATATGGACATAATATTGGGGGTACAATGCCACATATAAGAAGGATAGTTTTGTCAATTCATATTTTTTTAAGTTTAAAAATATTAGGAAGACTGTGTGCTTTTTTTTCAAATTATAGAAGGTACAGTTGATTTAATTACCATTTACTCCTTCACCGTATATCAATTTGCAGTGAGATTTTCAAGGTTATCCTGTCGAAACAAAAGCGAGAAAGAAAGTAATACTATATATAGACGATCATGATTTTGTGGAACCATAAGTTGTTTCATCTTGTTTTCTTTTAATAGGATTTTTATTTTGGGACCAGAGTTATTCCCCACTTCCTTCTAAAGTAGTTGCCAAAATAACCTTACAATTTACCTATTCTTTATAAGAAAGATAATTCAGAACTAAATGATGAAAACGACTTATTTCAAGAATGACAAACTTTTTTAAATTTAGAAGTATTTGTCTTTTCAACTGTTTTGTGATCATATCTAATCAATGCAATTCCTTAATAAAATTAGTTCCACTTGATTGCAGCTAAATTATGAAGTACGTATTATTTAAAAGAACAATGTGGATGTTTGAAATACGTAATACAACTATGAATTTTCAATAAACTATATCCTATGTTGCACGAATATAGTTATGGGAATATGAATACAATACGATACGGATTTTTAAAGTTTATTTCATATGATACGGCATTTATACGAATGTAAAAATATAATTTAATTTTTTTATAAGCAACTAGATCATTCAATTTAAGTCCTGAAAGCAAAAATAATCCACTATGATATAAACAAAAGTTATATAACTCCAAAAGTAAATATAATTCATTCTTAACATAGCGCATTAATGGAAGGAATTTATTTTTGAGATTTCATGACCTAAGAGATAGGCTTAAATAAAGAGATAGAGTAGTGATACTAGTCGTTTATGTTTAGCCCTAGAGACTTTATTATTTTTAATAATTTAAATATGAACCGAAATATTACATAAAAAACCTATCGGTGTATCATGATGCCCAATTAGTGTATCCGATGCGTATCTATTTTAATTTTTATTATCGATGCATCACGTTGCGTATCGAATACGTATTCCACGTATATCCTACGCATATTGGTATCCCCGTGTACCCGATACAATACTTTATCTTTTTTCGGAGTATCATGTATCGTGTATCGTAGACTATAACTAACAAAACTGATGCAACCCCAAATTAATATGCCCCATTTGAACAGCCCTAGGTGAAGCTGAAATTTGCTAGTACTTTGGTTAGGTGGTCTTTTCTTTATAAGGGCATGGCCCAAATAATAAAATTGTCAAATCCAAATACACTCGAGGTCTCATTAAGCTAGCTGTCTCAGTGGCCCAGTTCTCGAAACCCCAATTGAAAGCCCAAATTAAAGTTGTACTATTCTTTTTCTTTTTCACGTAAGAACAGAAAATACTAAATCAGGATTTTGTTAATCCAACTTCTAAACTTGTTATTTATTACACTAAAAAATTGTTTCCATGCTGCTTGGTAGATCAGAAAAGAATTGTTACACCTGAATTGGAGTTATATATTAGATGTCATATATTATTATATTATATCTGCTGTGAAACACATTTTTGGATTGTCGGATATATACGGGTTTTACTTAAATATTTTTGGATTGAAACACATTTACAGATTGTCGGATAGTACGCACTGAGGTTAATTATGTTTCAGATGAGTACTATTATATGAAGTGACATATTTCACATTAAAGCCAGATGAAAAGTATGATTTATATATCTTTTGTATTGTTGGTTGATAAAACATTTGAGTTGTGATATTTTCTCCGTTATATTAAATAATTTTTGTCTTCTTTTGTGTTCTTTGGTGTATATATATATAACCAATTTCACCCCAATTTAATTCCCTGTCGTAGCTATTGTTTTTCTAGCAATTAACTTAAATATTTTCCGTTTACATAATTCCTCCTATATTCATTCCCTTAATTATACAATTATAATATTAAAGTATATAGAATGAATTTAATAGTCACGTATACAGTTTGTAATAATAATTACCTTTCTTACTTTCAATACACGCCACAAATTAATTTATACCATTGTTTTAAAAGTGTACGTCAAAATTTAACAAAAATAAATGTAGATAATGGTTGGCAGGTGTGGAATGATTATTTTTCAGATTAAAATAGTGTTCACATTGAAAGCCTTATTTACTAGATTACGTTAATGGAAGTTTATTTGCCAGACCCATGGACAGATATATTGTCCTATCCTACATGTACTTCTACTCGGCTCGCATTTAAAACTACATTAAAGTAAATCAATACAAAATTCATAATTGAAATGAATTACTTAGACATTTAATGATTCAGTTCAACCTAGATTTAAATAAAATAAAATTATTTATTGAAGTATTAAGCTTAACTAATAAAATGTATTTTCTTTTTATAATTAATCGCATTTTTATTTCTATTATCATTGTGTTTAATTTAAAATTGAATCCCAAATACATAATGACTGTGTAATGCATTTAATTTTGGGTGCATAATGCAAATTACCCTATAAAAAGATGTGTAAGTTGAAGTAGAGGCCACACACAAGTAGCCAAATTCGAGCCTATTTTTTCGAATGGACTTAATTTAGACTAAAATTGTCGATAATTAGGTAGCTATGGGATAATTTTGCGGCCTATATATATATATAATATGTGGGTTTTAATTTCTCCTAATTTATTAGTGTTTGGTGATTGATTTTCTTTATAATTTGAGTACTTCAATAAAATTCTGATTACTGGAGTTCATGCATTTTCGCTAATAGTTGCATACCTTAGTGTTCTAGCTAGCTAGTCCTTGACAAAAAAACAAACATCTTTTCTTTTGATGCTTGTAAACCTTACAACTAACTGCAAGGACTTAATTAATTGTGTAATTACTACTATACAATGTATCAAGGGTTTGGTAATTGCACATCTGAGATTCTACAATTGACCTCACTTTGAATTGATGATGTTTCTGTTAATTGCCTCATTGAACACTTTATTAAGTAGAAGTACTTTTTTTAATCTTTAGTAAACAAAATAAAAATAAATATCCAATAACTTTTCGTTATTTTAAATATTGTTTGGAAGTTGGAACGGTCTTCACCCGGCTAAGCATACAATTAAATCATACATCATACAATATAATATCTATTACTCTGCTTAAAAAAATAATTTCTAACATCTATATATATAAACTAACTACATTTCCCCCCTAAAGCTCCGGCATTCAAACCCTCTCCCTCACATGGAGGCAAGGGCGGACGGACACAGGGACAAGGGGGGCTATAGCCCCCCCTATTTTTTTTTTTTTTTAATATAGTAGTGGTGTATTTTTTTTTTAAAAAAGAAAAAAGTTCAATAAATTAGCCTAATATGAAATTTTCAGCCCAAATATAATCTTCAATTTACATTTGATGACGTTGATATTAGGAATCACTAATAACTTGTCTCAAGCTTTACAAAGAAAAGATCAAGATATAGTGAATGTTATGAGGTTAGTCAAATTAGCTAAGGATCGTCTTCAAGAGACAAGAGATGATGGATGGAGACCTTTATTGGAGGAAGTTACTTCTTTTTGTTCTAAGCATGAAATTGAAATTCCTTCAATGAGTAATGTCTATGATCCATATGGGAGGTCAAGGCGTAGGATTGAACAAGTGACTATCGAGCATCATTACAAAGTTGAGAGATTCAATTCAGTGATAGATAGACAATTGCAAGAGTTGAATAATCGTTTCAATGAAGTAAACACATAGTTGCTTCTTTGTATTGCATGATTAAACCCATCCAATCACTTTGAGGCTTTTGACAAAGGAAAACTTGTTCGTCTTGCCAAACTTTATCCAAATGACTTCTCTTTTCTTGAGCTCTCGGCCCTTCCCAATCAACTTGAAAATTATATTAGGGATGTTGGATCAAGTGATGATTTTTCTAGATTGAAATGGATTGGTGATCTTGTTAAGAAGATGGTTGCAACTAAAAGACATGTCGCATTCTCAATGGTTTACAAACTTGTGACATTGGCGCTTATTCTACCCGTTGCAACTGCATCAGTGGAGAGAGCTTTTTCGGCTATGAAGATAGTCAAGAATCGACTTCGTAACCGAATGGGCAATCAATGGCTAAATGATAGTTTAGTTGTCTTTATAGAGAGATACATATTTAGTGGTATTTCAAACGATGCTATCAGACCGATTTCAAAAGATGAAAAATCGTCGTGGTTAATTATTAAAGTAAATATGAAGATATTTTGGGTTCTTTTGGGACTATAACGGGGTATCATATGTAATTAAAATATCTCGTGAGGTTTATTTTTGTCAAACTCCACCTCCCCATTTTTGTATTGCGTCATATATTTTCTCGTGAATAATATAAACTTTAAGTTTAACTGTTTGATAGATTTTTTTTTAATATAAGTTTAGCCCCCCCTGACCAAAAATCATGGTTCCGCCCCTGCATGGAGGGGTCTAGGGGGAGGGGGAAGAGGAGCTTCCCCAGCCCAAACCCTCTCCCTCACATGCTCTTTTTTTTTGTATTTTTTTGTTTAATTTGGTTCTTTTTTTTTTTTGAGTTTTTTTTAAAAAAATTTCTAAAATTTGTGTATTATTTTGAGATAATTATTTTCAATTGTAATAATACGACTTTCATTTAATTTAATTAACATTATTATTTTAATATTGATTTGTTTTAATAATTTTGGGGTTGTATTTATCACCCAAAAATAATTCTTTTCTAAAAAAAATTCTATAATTTGTGTATTATTTCAAAATAATTATCTTTGTCATGTATATAATTTATTTTGGTCAATCTATTCTTTTGTTTTTTATTTTTTATTTGTAAAAAATATATGATAATAATAATAATAATAATAATAATAATAATTAGTAGTAAGAGTGAGGAAAAATAAAGTTTATAATTAAATAAGTTTGATAGATTGAATCATTAGAAATGAATAAAAAACTAGGGGAAGGGAGGGGGAGGGGGAGGGAGGAAAGGAATCATTAGAGATGGCCTAAAACTCTTAAGACATAAAATAACTTAAAATTGAAAACTAATACATGAGATATGATTATCAATATGTAGGACCCAGTAAATGATATATATAATAGCCGATGAGGCCTTAGTCAAGTGGTTAAGGATGAGGTTCCATGACCAAGAGGTCATGGGTTCAACCCCCACGAATGTGGGTATTTCTCTAGTTTAATACTAGCATTTTCTCTAATTTAATACTAGCAGTTTAACAGTTATAATTAGTTTACTTTCGATTCGATATAGTGTTTGATGTAACGATGTATTCATCATCTCCAAAAAAAAAAAAAAAAAAAGTAAATGATATATAATATATTGTACATTTGTACTTGCGTAGATAATGGTGATATATTGTACTTAGTTCTAATACTACATGGGAACTTTTTACTAGAGATTGAAAAATGCCGCGTATTCCGTTGAGCTAACAGGCCCAGATAAATGAATAACTTTAATACAACCTGAACAAAATTAATTGTTTGCATTACATATTGCTCATAAATATTTCAACTTGAAAATTTACTGCATCTCCAGTAGTTCCGATCTCAACCACCATTATTAATTTTATACGTGGATCGAGTAGCTTGTATCTGTCATGTTATTGCTCAATAATAGGTAAATTACTTGAATAAGCCAAAAAAGAAATACTGCATATATAATACGCCTACTCATATGAACAGTTATTATATATGAGAACCTATATCCCAATTTGTTCTGCTTTTAATTTACAATTTTATAACTGGTTTTTCCATTTTCTGATATAAAAATATAATTTGATTTTTTTTCCTTTTTTTTAAAAATCAGATCCTTACATTGAGTCCACTAATAAAGTATAAAAATTAAGTTTTGACTAGATTTGAAATATCCATTCTCATTAATCTAACCAATTGTTACCTAGCTAGGCTTTGGAGTTTTCGAGGTTGCGTGGGCTCAACCCAAGTGTTGGCTATTTGGTTGTTGGCCCATCAGACAATAATTTTTTCATTTGTTGGCCCATATGAACTAGAAGAAATTGAAGAATGTTGTTCATTAGAAAGTTGTGATATGGAGAGTTCCTTGGTTGTATTAGCAGATATATCTCGATCGAGTGGAATTCATATTCATATTGTATGCACCAAAACAAACAAGGTTTACATTTTTTAATGAATTAAAAAAAAAAAAACACCTCGTACTAGGTACTTGCGTTAATAATAAATTAATAGCCGCACAATAAAATAAAGCTAGGTTAACAGTGGGAATTAGATCTTTAAAGCCCTCCATGAAGCCTGGATAATTTATATTTAATTATGGAATCATAATTAGTAGAATCCGGAGTACGTAGTAGTAACTGAGGTACTAGCTAGACATGAGTTTTGATTTTTGCACGAGCCTGACTTAGCGGAACGCTCTCCATTGCGTCACGTGTAATGGGTGGAACTCGAACCCTACTTTATTGGGTAGTTTGTGCTTCATGAGCAAAATGGGCTGGACCCATGTGTTAACGATTGGGAGTTGGCCCATCAGGACTATATTTCGTTTTCCACGGTTCACAGATTTCAAAGGTCTCACCTATAGCCAGCCCATTTCATGAAATAAGGAAGGAAGGATTACTTTTACTTCGTTTAGAATGTGTTCAAATTTTCAACACCTCTTAAGGTCAACATAAACATTTGCAACTTCTTATTAAAAAAAAATAATTCAAAAATTACTTTGTCGATACAATACTATATATAGAAACAAAATTACATTGATTGACACACTTTATACAATCATTCTTTTTTTGGGTAGACCTCGTATACAATCAATCGTACATAATATCATTATTCATTAGAATATCATGTTCAATAACAATTAAATTACAAACACTTATAACTAACTAGAAAAATACCCACAAGACCTCCTGGTTTTCGACCTCAGCTTTAACTCCATTCATTCTATTAAGTAAATTTATTCATAAAACAAAGGCGGCTCTCTAGATGAACTCACTAAATTTAGTAACTCGTTCTAATCGGAATTATGTTTAATAGACACAAAATCCATTGATCCCAACAAATTATAATCAAAATTGCCAACTTCTACACTAAAATTGCAGGGGGTTAAAGTGCTATTTTTCAAATCACAATGAGGTAAATTGAACATTATGAATATCAGTTTTAAGCGCACTTAAATAAATATTGAAATTTAATTGGACTATTTTTACAATTTAACGCCGCTACTATTAATGTGAAATACGCTTTCCCTTTTAATTTTCTTATGCTTTCTTGCAAGTATACTTCTACTACATTGAATTAGTAGTATAAATTAAATAGCTAGCTAGAATTAACACTATTTTAGCAAGAAACCTTAGTGCGGAAGTCATTAAAACAGTAAGTGGATTTTTAGATTTATAACACAACATGATCATACACGTTATACCAAAATTTGGAAAAATTAAACGTGCATGATTCAATTGTATACTCCATCCATATATAGAAAAAGAAAAGAATCACTACTACTGTTACAGAATCATACAAATAAGTAATGGTTCTATATAGTTTTAATTATTCAAATATGTAAAAGAGGTTGATTAAAAGATTTACCAAATTAATCAAGAAAGTGAGCGCGCAGTATTATAATATAATTGTTCTACTCAACCAGTAGTATGACATGGTTTTACGATAAGCTCAACTAGAATTCTCCAATCACGATTGATGCTTGATTAGTGATTATCTCTAGCTAACTCAGCCCAAGTCAATGAAAGTTTTCTTGTGCGTTTTTCGATTGTGTTTTATTTTTCATTTTTTGGGTAGGAGAAAAATTAGTTTAACCATAGTTGAATTGATCAATTTAATTTAATTTGACCAAGATGGGATAAGGTTTAATTATATTATCAGTTATCAAAATTAGAATATATGCATGAACTTAATTACAAGTCGCAATCCACGAGTACAATTTAAGGAGAGATATATGCAAGCATTAATTAAATAAAATACATTAGATTAAGAATGGAAGTATTTTTTTATAAAATTAATTAAAGATACATGTGAACTTTAGTTTGGAGATCTACGTACGTAATGCTCCAAAAATATATATTTGCAAACGTCAATACCCAATCTAAGTTCAACTGGAATCCTATATACGTAGTGATTGCATGCGTGGACTCTGATCCTATAATAATAATAATACTTATTAACAAAATCACGCGTCTTAATTAATTAATTAATTAATTTCATGTTATAAATTATTAGACCCATTATGATCATAGTAGCAGCCCTTGCATCATCTCCCTCCACTTTATTACCTCATTGTATTTTTCTAAAACCGACTTCAAAATTATACTATCTTACTTATATTACATTTAAATATTATCAGGATTTGTATTAATAGGCTATATGTACGTATCGTATTGCATTGCATTTTTAGAAAATAACCCATTACCAATATGTGTAATTGCATATACATTCTTTTAAATTGAATGAGTAAACAAACCAACGTCTCTAAAACTATGGGCCTGTTTGTTTGGCGTTTCCCAAAATTATTTCATGTTTGGGAAATGCCAAACAAACATGTTTTCTATTTTCTTAAATAAATTTTTCACCTCTCAATTTTCTCAAATTACTTTCTCAAAAGACAAACAAACAACAATTTTCTTATCTTTAAACAAAATATATACAATGAAATAAAAAACAAAACAAAACCTATACAAACTCTACTTTGATTTGACCTAAAGTAACCTATCTCTTACATAAATTATCTCACATAAAAAATATGATTTATTTCTCAAACCACTCTCTCAAAATCCAAACAAACAACATTACGCAAATCGAGATTATTTCACAAACCTCCATTACTCTCCCAAACTACTTTCCCAAACATGCAAAAGGAAATAACTGAAAGGAAAATTGCAGAAAACGTACCAAACTAATCAGTGATTTTGGATTTTCATCCCAAACTATATCACCTCACCTAATTTCGTCCCGTAATTTAATATTTTTTTGAAATATCGTCCCACCATTAATTATGAGACGGAAATTGCGCATGTGTCCGTTAAATTGCCACATGGCTGCTTATGTGTCATGATGTGTCCGTTAAATTTAGCATGAACAATTATACAATATTGCAGAATTCGTCTCAAACTAATTACAAGATTGAACCGTCATTTTCAAAATAAGAAATTTAATATTGGGACTAAATTCATGCAAAATGGTAAATTACGGGACGAATTCGGCGAATTGATATAGTTTGGGACGAAAAACCAAATTAGTAATTAGATTGGGACAATATTCTGAAATAATATTAAATTACGGGACGAAATTATGTGAGGTGATATAGTTCGGGACGAAAATCCAAAATCACTAATTAATTTGGGACGTTCTCTGCAATTTTGCCTTACTGAAATTGTTTTTGAAATATTAGTAGAATAAGTCATTTATTAATTATTTGACATAAAGAAATGATGAAGACCATTCCATATATAAAAGAAACCAATATTTTGTCCTCTATCATCTAAAATATCTTCATAGCTAGATTTTTAAATTTAGTTCCCTTCTAACTATATCTCCAACTTACATCATCATCATCATCACTTCCTATTTTCAAAACCTTGATGCTCATCAATGTCATTTTTTCTTTATTTAAAAAAAGTTGAAAACTCGCGTAAATTACCAAGTCTTTATTTAATTAAAAGTCTTCCTGGATGGGGGAAATGGAAAATCCAGAAAGTGGTCAATAAAGACAAACCCGCTAACTACCACGCATGGTAATAACTAATAACCTAAAATAATCAACAAAATCACATAGCAAAAATTCTTATCCAAGCCTGGCTTGGTCAAATCCATCCTACCATCAAGCAAGTGGCCATGACCAAAATTTCCAAAGACTCTTAGTTTCTTTTCTTATTTAATTTTGGAATGTGGATTTAATTAATACTAGGTTTAATGGTTTATTATTCGCAATTACTTTGTACTTGAACAATTATTAATTTATGATGTTATGATTGATGATGAATGTATTTAAAAAAAAAAAAAAAAACTAGTAGCTATATACCAAAGTAAAACCCTCTATATTATTATTTCTTTCTGTAAAACTATCATCTTATAGACTTATACTAAGATGTAATAAAATTATCCTTTTACGATAAAATATATAATCAAAATATGTACAAGTTCAATCATTTCAATTCTTACTATAACCTCATGTTAAATCCGAAGATAGAAAGGAAAAAAAAAGATGTTCGATTTTTTTTTTCACTAGATAGTTACAGTGTGAAGTCAATTTTTTAAGCGATTTATCAATTTGATATATATATATATATAATGTTATTAACCTTTTAGATATTAAAATATGTGATGTTATGCAATATTATTAGATCAATATCGAACTAATTGTAATATTTTTAGATATAGTTAAACTGACTGTAATAAATGATGAAAGAAATGAAATGGTGGGAATATGTAATACGGAGAATATATTCTTGATTTATCTTGAATAAAGCTTTAATTTTCCCGAGTCAGATCGATCAGCACAATTCAGCCACGCCAGTGTCGACAGCGTGATGTTAATCCAGTGGATCATACACTTGCCACGTGACATTAAACTATTTATTTATTACTTAAACATGATTAGTAGAAATAATTATTCTCCATTGTTCATATCAAGAAGCTGATCTGCTCCAATAAAAGCTGTACTCGTGAAGTGCTAGATAAGAACCGCAAGTTAACTCGCCCATTATTTTTATACTATCATTTTCCAACACTTATCTTTCTTTATCCATCCCTTTATGAATTTAAGGACACGTGTCCACCTGTAAAGTGGGTATTGATAGCTACTTTATTTATTTTTAGTATGATTAACCAAAGTTTAAAACATCTAATTTTTATTATTAAAAATGTTAATAAACAAGTTAGGTCATCTTCAATGATCAAGTTTTTTTCTTAAGGAAGGAATGAAAATGGCCATCTTCACTGATTCAAGAGAGGTTCTTTTAATCCAATCACCCATTGCTCCAAGGGGTGGAGCAAGTCAATGTTGACTTGCCTCATCCCTTGCGTCTTGAATCTAATGATTTTTTGCTTTTTGGTTTTTGTTTTTCTTATTTTTAGTTAATAAAATTCTTTCTTTTTTTTAAATAAAAAATTCATTTAATTTATGATTAATTTTAATATTCATTTCAATTTTAAAAATGTAACTTTTAGTTAAAAAACTTAAAGAAAATTTAATTTTTTAATTTAAGAAATTTAACATTAATAGTCTATAAATTTAATAACATTGTAAGAAACTTAAATACAATTTATTATTATTATTATTATTATTATTATATTATTATTGTTGAATTTAAACTGAAGAGTCACTGAAAATGATCTTACAATATGATCACAACTTGCTCCAGCCAGAAAAGGCAAGTTATCAATGACGTCATTTGAGCTGCATAGCTATAGTATTTGATAAACATGAAGCAGGTATCTAAAGCAACATTATTTTAAATATTAAATTAACTTAAATTTACAGTGAAAGCTACGTAAAAGACATGTACTATTTGTTTTTTATTTCAAGAAATGTTTTCATACTTTCTAAAAGTTCAAATAAGTATCTTTCGTTTCTCCAGAACGATGTCACTTCTCAATATTTATGTCACTCTAGTGTAAAATTGAAGCAAACAACTTTTTAAATATACAAAAACCGATTACACTTGCATCATTTGAATCTCTGAAACATTTCCAAATACCAAACAAATTGGTCCAAAGAATTGGCTACACACTCTATTTTGGAAGATATATATATAGTATATACACTCATCATGAAACCAAAATAAAAAAAAAAACTAATTACACTCATCATGTGTAGTTTTTTATCAGAAAAATGAATGAAGTATAATACTTATTTTACCTATAAAATATATATATATATATAACATTAAATGTGAGATTTTATTAAAATAAGTAGTATGCTAGATCCTGGAAGATATAATATAGAATATGTCCTTTTATCTTACATATTTGACGTTTTATAGAAGTACGTATTATATATATCAAACTAGTAATTTAAGTATATATTGTAACATTACACATTGTGAGAATCATGTACGAAAATGTACAATCCTTGTCGATTAAATGAAATCAATGATGTAATGTTGTTAACTGAGACTCGATGAAATTCAGTGTTCACATAATTCAGAATTAATTATCAACAAATCATGATTTTAGCTAGATTAATGTAAGGAATAATGGCAACTCTATTTTTGCATGATATATATATGTAATATGTTTGAACAAATATATATGAACTGGTGATTATTGATGCATTATCAATTAGTTGAAACTTCTTACTATATATATCCTGAGAAGTAACCAGAAAAAAGTAGGCCACATTAGCCAATACCGACGAAATGTTCAGTTCAAAGAAAAAACAAACACACGCGTTTTATAAGTGATTATACAGAAAAACCTTTACTATATGGCACTAAAAGTCAAAAAAACAAAATTCTATTTGCCATGTCATTTTTTGTTTTTTGTTTTTTGTTTATTTGACTGGACATGTGGAATGGAAGAGTATAGGAATCAAGTTTGTTAAAGTATATGTTCTCCAAAAAAAAAAAAAAAAAAAAAAAAAAAAAAAAGTTTGTTAAAGTATCACAAAAAAACAAGAAACTCTATCAAGAGAGGATATACCAAATGTTATCCACTAAAATGAAAATGAAAATAAAAAAATAAAAAGAAAGCATATATATATTTCACCTAATCAAAGTATGGCATGTGTGGAAAATGCAAGTCAAAAAAATCTACCAATCAAAATTAAGTATGATGCATAAGATGACAAAAAAACCTCAAATATAAAAGGACTATCCATATGCTTGCAAACATTTCAAACACTCTCATTAAATAATTCCTAGGTCACAAAATTCTCCCAATAGCCCACACATACAAACACACCAATTCGATCTTTGAACAAATTAAAATGGTAGGAATAAATAGCTCTAATCTTCCACCTGGTTTTAGATTTCATCCAACTGATGAAGAACTAATTATGTACTACCTTCGAAACCAAGCTACTTCAAGGCCTTGCCCTGTTTCAATTATCCCCGAAGTCGATATCTACAAATTTGATCCTTGGGAATTGCCTGGTTAGTACGTACATGATTCGTTTTTGTTTTTCTTGTTTTTCGTTTTCTTAAGGGATCGTTTTAATTAGGTTTTATACTTTTTGAAATGCAGAGAAATCAGATTTTGGAGAAAATGAATGGTACTTCTTTACCCCACGAGACAGGAAGTACCCAAACGGGGTACGACCCAATAGAGCAGCCGTGTCAGGATATTGGAAAGCCACAGGCACGGATAAAGCCATCTATAGTGGATCAAAATATGTAGGCGTGAAAAAGGCCCTCGTTTTCTACAAAGGTAAGCCACCAAAGGGCATCAAGACTGATTGGATCATGCATGAATATCGTCTAAGCGAATCAAGATCACAACCCACCAAGCAAAATGGATCCATGAGGGTACTTAAGCTAATTATTAATCTTATATATATATATATAGTTACATTAATTAATTAAATTCTAATAATCTTAAAATTTGTTTTCTTTTCTATTCAGTTGGATGATTGGGTTCTGTGTCGAATCTACAAGAAGAAGAACTTGGGAAGTAGAAACTTTGAACAAAAAGTCGAGGATTCGTTTAATGATGGTCAAATTGTGGCTGCCACTGATCCTACTCATGAACCGCAAGTACCATATAAATTCCCAAGGACTTGTTCCTTAACACATCTATGGGAGTTTGATTACATGAACTCGATTCAACTTCTAAATGATAATTTATCCAATGACCCTTTATTCAACAATCAAGACACCGCAGTAGTGAACAACAATATTGGGAGTTATTACACAGATGCAATGAAGTTCAATTCAGTACTGTATGAATTTCAGTCATGATCAGATTAATGATCTAAATATTAAAAATGGGATGAGAATCAGATTGATCAGAAAAGCAACTGTATAGGAGAATGGGCAAATTGGTAAATGTCAATATTGTAGAAAATATTTTACGTACAAGTCTTATAATGAGCTAGATTTGCTTGTATAGAAAAAAAAAGAAAAATCCATATATGCATCTAAGGCATGGGTTAGGATATGGATTAATTAAAGTTACAATTGTACTTATATATTTAAGCTCTTAATTAGTATGAAAAGATTCCATTCCATTTTGTGCCAAATCAATTTTAGAATAAACGTGCTATTTCATTACTTCAATCTATATCTGAACAAAGACTAATTAATTAAGCATAGAAGAAATTGATCAATTACCAACTTGTGCCGAAGTCTGCGCCGCAATTTGAAAAAGGAACCAGTTTTAATTTTTTTAGTATATATATTAGTGGAATAAATCGTTATCTGAAAATATTGATTAAGTATTATTACTATAGCAAAACTAACCAACCAATTAATAATACAATATAGAGTATAATTAACAAAACAGAAATCAACTAGCTAGCTATAGCTAGTATGAAAATTATATAAAGAAGTCATTAATTAATTGCATTGTTTTCCCCTATAGTACTTTCATCAATTAACAACCATATCACAAACATTAGTTTAACCCATTTTCCATGTACTAGATTGTCTGAGTTGCATAAAGTAGAAAGTTTTGGGTCTTTCTATTTCAGTGGGGTGGATATTATATTATATTATATTATATTATTATATATGTATTTTGATTGGAAAAATAGGGGCCAGCTTGTCTTTAATTGGCATTCAGATTTGTGAAAAATAGGCTGATGTGCATTGCCTAGCAAGCTTACTTTAATTTGAATTTTCTTAAAACATACATGATCATCATGTTTGAATTAATTTTTGGTGCATTCATGCAGTGTTATCCAAATGTCATTGTCATTTTAGAAGCTTCTTGGGATTAGTCATATTTTAAATTGGCATGTGAAAGTCTACCTTAGGCTTTTATGTTTGGAAGTGGTACGTGTTCAAGCTTATGCGTCTTCACAATCTATCTATCTAACTTTTTAAAAAAGGGAAAAATAAAGTAGAATTAATTAAGTAGCTGGAATTATTAAGCTAGCTACTTAGCAACAATCATAGAAAAGTGGTAAAGGATTGAAGATTGAGTATTAGTTTGCAAACACTCAATCTTTAATCCTTTTACCACTTTTCTACCATTTCCCAAACACTTTTAAGTCCACTTCTTCAATTATTAGTAAATTTATTTCAAAAACAAAAGCCTTTACAAAAACACCCTTACTTACATTGAATCAATTGTAACTTGATTTGGACGTCTTAAATGACTTTGGAAAACATCGATCTTTGCGTTTCTTGTTTTTAAGTCCACTTCTTTTTTCTTTTAATCAAGAATGAAAGTTCTTATTTTCTTTAAAAATGAAATTTGTGATGAGTTAAGCCAAGTTTAAGTAGATTTATTATACAATTGCTATATTTTTGTGGTGCTAAATTTACAAATACAGAGGAAAGCAAAGTGGAGATGTGTATGACAGTGATTTGGGAGGAAATGAATATCATTAGATTATAAGATAGATTAAATAATAAAAAATATTGATCAAATGATATGAACATACATTTCACATACCCATGATCGAGTTTTCGTATTTCAAATAAAGTAGGTAAACTATTTGATAGGGATGTATAATGTATTCTACAATCCTTAATTAACAAATCGTTTTTGGAGTTGCAAGTGCAATTTAGATCTTGTTCATCGGATTGAATTATACCCAAATTTGGTTCAAATTCGATCAATTCATGACTTAATTTTGCTATAGATTTGCATTAATAAGGGATACAATCAATTGAAAGAATTTAAAATTAATCAATTCCACGTTAATGACACACCAAACCCACTTCAAACCAAGTCTAAACCAATTAAATAAAAATGTCTTCTCCTTTTTACTTACTCATATGAAGTAGGAGTATTAAATTAGGTTGAAGACACAAAGAATATGAAGTGATTTTTTAAATGAAAAAACGCAAAGATTGTTGATTACTTGAAGAACCTATACCCGAACTACAATAATTATTAATTGCCATCCATATTAACTGAAAACCAATTAGCCTCTATAAAAATTAAAAGAAAACAAGCCCATATTCAAATAAATCACTCACTAAAATGGAAAAGCAGGGGAACTTGTCAACAACAACAACAATAATAGTGCTTTTTTGCATGTTATTTTCATGGCTTTTCCTTTACAGATTGAAACAGAGGAATACCAGAGGTCCCAAAACGTGGCCGTTTTTAGGAGCTGCAATGGAACAGCTTATGAATTACGATAGAATGCATGATTGGCTAGTCAAATACTTCTCCGAGTCAAGAACCGTAGTCGTGCCAATGCCGTTCACGACTTATACTTACATTGCAGATCCAGCCAACGTAGAGCATGTGCTAAAGACAAACTTCAACAATTATCCAAAGGTGATGATAATTTGACAAATTACGTCACTTTCCTCAAAAGTACAAAGCAACAAAAACAGTTTTAATTTTGACCAAATTGCCATAAATCATTGATCCTATTATGTGGGGGATGCCCATTGATCTTACATGTGGAAAGTTGTTGTACTGACTTTTGGCTGATTTTTCTTGAGCTTATCTTTATTGATAAATTAAATTTCCTTATTTTTTTTTTTTTTTTGAAGGGTGAAGTGTATCATTCATACATGGAGGTCTTGCTTGGAGAAGGTATTTTTAATGTTGATGGGGAGCTATGGAGGAAACAGAGGAAAACAGCTAGCTTTGAGTTTGCTTCCAAGAATTTGAGAGATTTTAGTACTGTCGTTTTCAGAGAATATAGCCTCAAACTATCTTCAATTCTAAGTCAACCATCTTACACTAATAAGGAAATAGATATGCAGGTAATTTGAAATCAAGTCCAAAACATAAACACTTGTTGGTTTTTGTTTCATACGATGAACCAGTACTAAATATTGCATTGTTTCGTCACACAAGACTGGACTTTCAACACTTTTGGTCACAATTTTTAAAATCAGTTAGCAGATCACCGCTATCTAATTTTGCACCATTGGTTCCAACTTGGAGTAGAAAGGGGGCAATAGAACAAAAAATAAAAAATATGGTAAACAAAAAATATTCAGGGTCCAATCATGTGGGACTAAAATTGCAATTTTAACGAAACAATTTTCTTCTAGTATGAAGGATGTCTATCAAGTTAATCAGGCAAAGAAATTGAAACATGTACAATCATGAAAAAATATCTGCTTAATTTGGCTTTGTATACCTGTTTATATGATCCCACATTCTCAATCGGAAGAAATTTTATCATGGCAGAAAGATATTTACAGTTCTTGATTTTTCCAGGAACTTTTGATGAGGATGACTCTTGATTCAATATGCAAGGTTGGTTTTGGAGTAGAAATAGGAACACTGGCTCCCGATCTACCAGATAATTGCTTTGCGCGGGCTTTTGATACTGCAAACATAATAGTAACTCTTAGGTTCATTGACCCTCTATGGAAAATAAAGAAATTCTTTAACATGGGATCAGAATCTGTGCTAGATCAAAGCATTAAAACTATAGATGATTTTACTTACTCAGTTATCAAGAAGAGGAAAGCAGAAATAAATGATGCTAAAGAAATAAATAAAGATGATAAGGTAACTTAACTTAAAACTTCTTACAACCCAATACAATTAGAAAGTTAGTTTTACTCGTTTACTTTACCATCTTCCTATCAGATAAAGCACGACATATTATCGAGATTTATTGAGCTAGGTAAAGATCCTGAGAATAACATGAATGATAAGAGCCTCAGAGATGTCGTTTTAAACTTTGTAATTGCTGGGCGCGATACAACTGCTACTACACTTACTTGGGCTATTTACATGGTAATGACTCATGAAGATGTAGCAGAAAAGCTTTACTCTGAACTTAAAAAACTGGAAGAAATTCATTCAGAAGGCGAGGGAGTTACGTTAAATAACTACCATGAAGAGGATCAAGAATCATTCAATCAAAGAGTCGAGAAATTCGCAGGACTCTTGAATTATGATTCATTAGGCAAGCTATCTTACTTGCATGCAGTGATAACAGAAACACTTCGGTTATACCCAGCAGTACCTCAGGTTAGTGATTTTCCTAATTAATATAATGCAAAGCAATACAAAAGAGTGCATTTAATAGATAATTTGAGTTTTATTTGTAGGATCCGAAAGGGATATTAGAAGATGATATCTTACCAGATGGAACCAAAGTGAAGGCTGGAGGCATGGTGACATATGTACCATACTCTATGGGAAGAATGGAGTACAATTGGGGTCCAGATGCAGCTTTGTTCAAACCAGAAAGATGGCTCCAAGACGGAATCTTCCAGAATTCGTCTCCATTTAAATTCACTGCATTTCAGGTAGGTAAATTAATGCTATGTTTGGTTGATTGAAATGATAAGGAAAATGAAGAAAGAAATAAATTCATCTTTGTGCAGGCAGGACCGAGGATATGCCTCGGGAAGGACTCCGCATATCTGCAGATGAAAATGGCACTTGCAATTTTGTGTAGATTCTATCAATTTAAATTGGTGCCAGGGCATCGAGTGAAGTACAGGATGATGACCATTCTGTCTATGGAACAAGGATTGAAGCTCACAGTTTTAAAAAGGATATAACTTTCTATAAAGTTTCATATACCGAAAGCTGGTGGAAAAAAAAAATCAATCTTTCATATATGGGGATTTGTCATTCTGTAAAAAAGAAACAACCAAAGCCACCAAGTGATGAGATTTTATGACGTGAAATAACAACATTTATGTCTTTGACTTTGTAGATTAGCAAACAAAATTTGTTAATATGTGATATGCTTATACACCAATTACCTCAGGTAACAAAGAATTTGACAATCAGAAAGACAAGAATCTCATGATAATTTATTGTCTAGTTTCTCTTTTCATTTTACATTACACAATTGAACTTCAACTTGTATGTAATCCTGGAGATTGAAACTTATTTCAACTTAAAAACAAAGCTATTCCATGAGAGCATCAGATTATTCATGATTAGAGGTCAAGTATTATCACCTAAGAAATACGCTATGTTCATAAGCTAAAAAGAAATCTGAATCATGGCTTGAAATAAACACAAATCATTTCTTGCCCCAGACAAAAAATCTATGTCCAAGTGTATGAACTATGTAGAACTAAATCCTTCATGCACTATCTTTCTACAAGTGCATAACAATATATGTGAAAAGGAGCATAAATAAAGGTGTACACCTCAGTTTTTGTTCTAAAAGGATCGATATAACTCTTTCTTTCTCGGAATACTGGTTATAGTGAACCACTAAAGATAGCTTAGCTACTGTAAAATGGATTTAAGACGTGAAGAAAATGATGCATTCCGTCCGAGTATCAAAATGTTAATTTTGGAGTTATGGGAAGCCGAAATTTGTCTACAGTTCCCTGCTTTTTCAGCTACACAACTCAAAATCTTCATTTCATAGTATATTTTAAAAATCACTCAAACACCAAAGACTTAATCAGTATACAATTCTAAAGTATAATCCATGAACAGACCTCCACAGCACATATAAAATCCAACTATATATATAGCTAATCACTCGAGCTTATTTGGAAATGCATAACTATTGATAGTTAAAATAAAGACGGAACAAAAATTGAAGTACGTCGATCAAAGCAGATGATTATGCATCAATCATCTCCGAATCAAAAATAATTGGGCATTTTTTATTTTACAGAACTCTGCTGCTAATACAAGTTCCATAGGGAAATTCGGAATTGAAATCTATAGGCTAAATATGGCGAATATAGTTATTGGATAGTGGTTTTCTCCAGAAAATAGAAGAGAAGACGGCGAGTAACTAGTTTTGGGGGATCAAATGAAATGAGATAGATATATTTGGGGCATTTTACAGAGAAATTAGGGATTTGAGTCCTCTGCCACAGCTTTTAAGGTTCAGAATATATGTGGTGGTCCTTCATAACTTTTAGAGAAGTGTATAGTGAAGTTAATTATAATGGTACTTTTTAAGATGGGATTATTGCATTTTTGGTACCACAACTATAGCTCATTAGTGTTTCTATCCCGTATTTTTTTAGACTGGCACATTTGATGTCACAACTTCAACATCGGTGGCAATTTTGGTGTCAATTGAGACCCAATTCCAAAATTGGCCCGAAATCCCCTATGTGCGGGCTAATTTTCATGTCATATGGCCTGCACGTGGGGGATTTTGGGACAATTTGGAATAGGGCTTTAATTGGCACCGAAATTGCTAGCGATGTTGAAGTTGTGGCACAAAATGTGCCAGCCCAAAAAGATACGGAGTAGAAATGCCAGCAAGCTATAGTTGTGGCACCAAAAATGCAATAATCCCTAAACTATATGATAAAAAAAAAAAAAAAAAAAAAGACTAGTTTATTTTTTCACATTATATTGGATAAAAATACAACATAGAAAATTTATTGAGTTTGTTATTAGAAAAAATATCGTCCCCCAAACCAAAACTATCTAGTTTCGTCCCTATCAACAATGGCGTTATCAATTTTAACAAATAATATCAATCACATTTCATACTTAAGCAGATAAAAAAAAAGTTACGCCAATAAGAAGTAGACAAAGAAAAAGAAAAAAATTAAAGGTTAGGTGCTAATTTGGTTCTAATTCACTAAATTAAACCAACTTCTTCCTGAAATTGAAAATTGAAATTTGTGTCTTCATACTTCAGTGATTAATAAGATATTTTATTTCATTTAAATGTTCTAAGTTTTTTTTCTTTCTTGCATATTATTAATATGATTATATTGATCAACATATACAATGATACACATTAATATGATCATATAGATTAATATGGAGATAATTGCATTTTTGGTGCCACAACTATAGTTCGTTGGCGTTTCTACCCCGTATATTTTCGCCCTGACACATTTGGTGTCACAACTTCAACACCGATGGCAATTTTAGTGCCAATTTAGGTCTAATTCCAAAATTGACCCGAAATCCCCCACGTGTAGACCACGGGACATGATTATAATTACAATGTGACACATAACACAAGCAAAAATAGCCAGACAAACATTAAAACTATGAATATAAATCATATGTATACTCAAAACATAGAAAAGTCTACTTTTAATAAAAAAACCTGAGTGAAAAGTGAAGAATCCTTAGACTTACAAGACTTTAAATAACCCAAATTAAAACTTAATTTTTTTTGGGTGATTTACACTCAGACCCCCTCAGGTTTGGGCATATTACAAGAAACTCCCTGTTGTTTCAAAAATTACAGGGACACCCCCTTAGGTTTGGGCATTTTACAAGAAATCCCTTACGGCGTTAAAAACAGACGGAATTTGATGACGTCAACAATTTTTTTTTATTTTTCAAATTTACCCCTGGCTAAATATACCCACAGGGGGTGTCTATGTAATAATATTATAGCATAGTGGGTGTATTTGAAAGATTACAATAACTTCGGGGAATAACTTATAGCCAACGGTCATATTTGAAAAAATGACCATGGATGTTAATGTTGGCCATATATTCTGACGTCATCAAATTCCGTCTGTTTTTAACGCCGTAAGGGGTTTCTTGTAATATGCCCAAACCTGAGGGGGCGTCCCTGTAATTTTTGAAACAACAGGGGGTTTCTTGTAATATGCCCAAACCCGAGGGGGTCTGAGTGTAAATCACCCTTTTTTTTTTTAAAAAAGCTCAAGAAAATCCTATGTAAAACTTAATATATAGAAAAGTAACAAAACGTACTAACTAGATATTATGAAAGTACAGGAAATTCTAAGCAATCTCCAACTCACGGAAGGTAAATGGGTATTTGAATCAAATATATATATAGTTTTTAAAAATGTTACAACAAGAGGAAACTAATGCCCGTTTGAGTAATTATGTATGACTAAAGAATTTGCCAGAGTGTATGTTTCGGTCAGTTAAATATTGAAAACTTATTGAGAATTTTTCGAAAACACTAGGAAAAGTTCTAAAAAAAGTTACTGAATTAAGAAAAATAACAGAGTTTAAGACAAAAAAATAGTTCCAGAATACACCTTATTTTCGTTTCCGTGGATTCAAAAATGAATTTTTTTCAATATTTTCGACGAAAAATATAAAAACTTTGATTCATGGCTATGAGTTCAAAACACGATATATACTATTGATGCGCCTGCAATGAGTACATCAAACATTATCTGTGGAAGGACTTAGTCTTAAGAGTAAAAGTGAATATATACAAGTTTATATATGAATGTAAGTGTTAATTGTTAAACTAGTGCATATAATGGATTAAATTGATTTTATAATTAGACTAATGCATTGGTGAAGTTGAATAAAATTCAAAATGTAAATAGATTAGAGATCTTGATAAATATGAGTGGAAAAAAATGTAAATTAGGAAATCCATCACTACAAAACATATGTACAACTCTCTTTTCTTTTGTTTTTTGGGGGTTCCATCGGCATAAAATCTTCAAATAGCAATAGTGAAATTCATCTAACTCGAGTCATCATCAGTTCTGACATATCTTTCAAACATTGGAATAGGTTTTACACATACAAAGCATGCATTCTTATCTCACGTGATATATTCTAAAATGCAGCGGTTATATATATATGTATTGATCATACAGTTGTCTTAATTCAATACCTCATATGAAATATGAATAAAGAACTCTAGCTATATATATATATAGTATATTAGTATAGAACTTCACATTTCATCAATGGCATTTGCTTCATATTCTCAAGCCATATTTATTCTGTACAAAAAAATTAGACTTCTACAGAAAATTACATTTTCCTAAGAAATATAGGGCCAAATATACCATTAATAATATCTCAGACTAATATGTAGATGAGTTAAAACATTTATTTGCACTTTTATATCAGCAACAAACATTTGATGACAACTCTAACTATAATTTTAAGCAAATATATATATATATATATAGATGACTAGCTAATATGTGGATGGTTTATGACATCAGGCCATAAGGCATATTAATTTCATTTTCTTTTGGTGAATTATTTTTATGCATCTTCAAGGAAAATGAGACGATATATATGATCTGCCTTTGTTTTACTATATATATGTTAGGTTCTTGAATTTTAACAAGGAAATGAAAATTAAACAAAAATTATAACCTAAAAATCTAGATGCAAAAAACAGTTATACTCATGTGGGCACTAGAATCTAAGAAACAAACATAGTTAGAGAATCTTAAATAAGAGAGAAATGGGTGCAAATTAAATTAAATACAAAGAGAAGGGTTAATTAAACTTACTTTAATTTCTTATGATCTTTTTGCCAAGGATATGTAGCACTAATAGCTAGCCTGAACTTTCATGTGTATATATACATATATGAAAGGGCATTGATATATCTCAATCATCGCAGATCTAGCATGTGAACACGAGGTTGAAATGTAGCCAAAAACGACTTGCCGACAGTACTCCCATTTTAAGCAAATCATCAATTTAACAATTAATTAATACTATATAAATCACAATTAATGTTTACAAAAGGGGTTTATTACCGGCAAGTCATCCTTGGCTGCATCACACATCCATCGTGCCCACATGCAAGACTTATGGTGATCACATTTTTCTTGTCAATTTAGAAGCAAATGTTTAAAATGAAAAAAAAAAAAAAAAAAAACATGAAGGAAGGAAGGGTTTCTTTCTTTCCTCACTTTTTATTTTCATTGGATGAATAATTAACTTGGATTTGATAAGATACTAATCATATATAATATGGAATGGTTGGAAATGGAGATATATATGATACATGTACATGGGGGAGGGGTCAGCATTTCTATGCTGTTGACAGTAACCAGCTGATTTTTGGGATTATCTTCTGTTACAAATGTGACATATCTTATCACCTCTCTTTTTTTTTTTTTTTTGAATAATTAAAATTATGGATAAGGGATTGAAAAGTGATCACTTCTAGGCATTTTGCTACACATTGCCCACCAATTGTAGCCCGCCCATCTCTTCTAGATCTCATATATATATATAGATGCCATTTGCTTCCTAACCAAGTAATATAACGTACACTTCTCACCTCCTTGGAACGAATTCCTTTTGACAAAGTAATCTTTACTTTTCATTGTCATCTTACAAATCAACGAGTTTGTGAATTTTCAGATTTTAAAAAATGATTCTCAAATAATTAAAAATAAAGATTTAATTTATCCAAAAAGCAATCCATAACAGATGAATGTATCATTAAAAAGTTAAATCAAATGAATTCACTTGATAATGATTAATTAATAGGGGATAAATACATTGTTCACTGAAATTGGCTCATTGCCCACTCCTTTTATAGATCCAAGTAAGGTACAAATGCCTCATCTCCAAAATGTAGTGCATTCTGAAAGGGGCATCTATTTTACCCACAAAGTAGCAGTTATGAATGTCAAGTGAAGTGACAACTTTTTCACAAAAATATTGGTAATAAACTAATAATAATTTTTTTTTTTTTTGGATAAAACGAAATAAAAACAAGACAACTTAGGACAAGTCCAAACTCATCAGCTTAGAAGTTTTAAATCCTTTTTTCATGACTGAATTGGCCCAAATAATTTATAAAAAAGAAAATAAAAAGGAATTGGCCCAAGGGCCTAATTAATTATCGAATTGTGGAACAACAGACATCTTAATTTGGGCGAATAAAAGAAACAAACCATTTGTGGGCCAATATTTTGTGCTCTTATAAAGGAAAAGCTCATGCTACATTTACTTTTGGTCCTTTTGGATCAATTTCTTCTTTTTTTTTTTTTTTTTTGATAACTTGGAATTTGGATCAGTTTTATTTAATGGTGTATGGTTGTTCGAATAGTTATACATGTATAAATTAAATTTATTCTATGAAAAATCATAGTATAGATCTACCAGACTTGACCACATCAAATCTAATAAATTTGTATATAAATGTGTTGATTCATACATTAGTATTGGTCGTATAGTGATTTGGTATAATGAATTGGCTGAAAAATTAAAAGAATCTTACAATTGTCTTGAATGAAGTCATTGATCAAATTTCATCGGTCTGTTTGTTTGGTGTTTGGAAAATTAGTTTGGGAGAGTAGTGGAGGTTTGTAAAATAATTTCGATTTGCGTAATGTTATTTGTTTGGATTTTGAGAAAATGGTTTGAGAAATAAAGTAGGTGTAGGTTTTTTTTTGAAGAGTTAGGATCTAGGTGTAAGATGTGTAAGACTTTATGTCAAATCATGTTTGTTATGTGAGATATGTTACTTTATGTCAAATCAGAGTAGAGTTTGTATAGATTTTGTTTAGAGATAAAAGAAATTATTGTTTGTTTGACTTTTGAGAGGGTAATTTGAGAAAATTGAAAGATGGAAAATTTATTTCAGAAAATAGAAAACATGTTTGTTTAGCATTTCCCAAACACGAATTTTTTTTGGGAAACGCCAAGCAAACTATGTTTCTCCGTCCAAAATATGAAATTGTCCTAATGAAATTTTTTTTTTAGTTTTATATTATTATTAGTTATTCTTTGCAATTTGGTTGATTATGATATATTGTTTGATATATTATGATATAATGATGATGTATTTACTATCTAAAAAATTCATTGCATCTCCCTTTCAATTTGGCCATCAAAGTCATGTGGTCAGAGTGCTTAATTTCTACGTGAAACATGACACGTATTGGATCTTTTCATGTGCCTAACTTTTTGCTTCATTTCATTTAAGACAATTAATGTTATATTATATTGTTTGATACGTCAGTATCCATATTCGGGCCCTCTTCATTTTCCGATAATTACAAAAAATTATCGCCCGTAGGATATATATGTCGTTTTACCCTAAATTAATTGGATAATAGGAATACAAAAAATGCATACGCGTGAAGACTTTTCTTTTCTTTTTTGTGTGCGTAGATGAAGCCGGCCTCAAATTATCTTAGAAAGATATTCTTGGCCAATCAATATTTGGTGTATACATAATTTTATTTTTCACTGTTACTTTTACCTAAAAAAAAAAGCCGAAGTTGGTCTTTTTTGGCGGCTTCAGATCCTCTGTAACACATTTGTGTTACATCTCCTGTTACAATATGCGGATGATTGACACGTGTCAAAGTGCATCAAACAAACCCAAACTATATCACACTCTAATATTTTATTAATTTAATTAAGTTAATTACCTTTATTTATTAAATCAATTAATAGTTTAAAAAACTAAAAGACAAAATCTACAAACCCAAATGCATTTTCTCCTCTCACCTCTGCTGCACATCGCCGCTACCGACCACCACCTTCATAATTTCCGATGCCCATGTCCACCACCACCTTCATCTTAGTCGATCACCTCCATTAATTTCCATAGCTCTATCTCCCACCAATATCCTCTTACTCCGCTTTCCCTACCTTTTCCCCGTGACCACCATCATGAAACTCCCTTTGCCGCTGCCACCAGGGCCGGTCCTAGACATTCGGGGGCCCTAGGCGAATTTCAAATTTGGGGCCCTTTCTTATAATCAATTTATTTTTTAAAGGCAAAAATATTAATTAAATATTGACATATTATTTTTTAATTTTTAAAAGATTCAACCATGAATTTTTTTGTATAACTTTTAATATTAAAAATATTATTTTAACCGAAGCAAATTTTACAAGTATATGTACATCATTAACTCTATTTCATTCTTTTACAAATATCATAATTGATTGCTTGACTTTATTTAATTTCGTGACATTCTTAACTCTATTAATTATATATTATCATATATAGGAAAAGTTATAAATCATATATAAAACTAAGAAAAATATACACATACATATAAAAATATGGATGGGGCTAGACCAATTTTATTGGAGGCGAAATTATTTTTTGCAATGTACTAAATGAGAAAGTAATAAGCAGAAAAATCCTATTATAAAAAAAAAACAGTATTCTTTTTATAATAATTAAGAAAGAATTTTTTTAAAGTACCTATTAAGTAAAAAAATGGACAAGAAATCATTAAGTAAGGAAAGGGATTAAAAAAATAATTACTACGAAAGGAAAATAAAAAAGATGAACAATTACTACAAAAGAATAAAAGTTAAATAATATAAAACAATCAAAATATAAGAAAAAAACTCAATATTGGGATTTGAACCATAGACCTCCCATTCATCAAGAGAAAGTCTTACCAAGTGAGCCAAGATACATGTTACGTACATAAAATTTATAAAATAAAAAGTATTTAATTTTTTAATTTTTCTAAAGGTCTATATATAAATTTTGGGGCCCTCCAAACCGGGGGCCCTAGGCGCCGGCCTAAGTTGCCTAGCACTTGGGCCGGCCCTGGCTGCCACCTTCCCCTTCCTCCACCTCCACCAATCCAACGATATTCACATCCCTACCACAAAACACACCTTAAACCTCACCCATGGTTTCAGATCTAGATCTACACATGGCCTCCTCTTATCAGTACAGTCACCACACAAATCCACACAAAGGGAGAGAGGATGAGATTGAGAGAAAGAAAAACGCCATCGGTGATGATCACCAGGCTGGATGCGGCCGCCGGCGGAACTTGCAGAAATTGGTTGTTAGGTTTACTAATGTACTCTCACAACTGAAGAGATGAATTTGTATTTTAATCCATAAATATCTGATTAAAAAAATTAAGTTTATTATAGTAGCTTTAATGGAGAGAATTCGTATTACAATTTGAATTGATTTTAATTTAAGCTAGATAACTTTTAAGATTTAAGAGTTACAAATAAAATAATATCCTACATTGCAGTGTTTGTAAAAATGTTACACTTTGACACGTGTCAATCATCCGCATATTGTAACAGGAGATGTAACACAAATGTGTTACAGAGGATCTGAAGCCTTTTTTGGCACAAGTTTTTTTTTTAATTAAATTTGGGACAAGCAGAATAAATAAATCAAATTAATATGTTGGAATGAGACTGTTAGGGCTGTGACCAGTAGAAAACAACGTTGGACCACATTAAGTATTTTTGGCTAAGATATATATAAACTAAGCCGACCACAAGAATTCTTAGTAACGATGGATGTCTTAATTTCTAAATTTGGTGTCTACAAATGCTTTCGTGTTCAACTTGTTTTGTTTATAATTTCTGAATATTTATAAATTAATTACTCCAGTTGTACCAAATCCGCAGTAGTTAGTAGATAAACTATCTGTATATCTTTACTTCTATTGGATGGTGCATGCATACCTTCACCAAAGAAGGAAGAAAGACAAAAAAAGGTAAATTTATTATGTATGTACATTGTACATAGAAAAGAAGCTACGCACTTATTAAAAAGTAAGATAATAAACTGATGCCTTTTCTTTTGTTTTTTCCGAAGAGCATTTGTGCATTAGGCATGATATAATATCAACGTATGTTCAAACTACATTATGAGGATTTATCTCTTTCACGAGATCAATTTAAAGCCCAAGCCACACAAACTCGGGGGATACATGATCCAACTTAATTAAATAGAACAAAATTTAGTCTTCTATGCCACACAATCTCGGGGATCCAGCTTAATTGAATAGAATAAAATTAAAATTTAGTGCATAATGAGATATATTTTTTTTTTTAATGGTGAATACATCGTTACATCAAATACTATATTGAATCGAATTCTATTACATTGGTATCAAAGTAAACTAATTACATAAACTAATTACAAATGCTAGTATTAAACTAGAGAAAATACTCACATTAATTAATGGGAGTTGAACTCACGAGCTCTTGATCATGGAGCCTCGCCCTTAACCGCTTTGGCTAAGGCCTCATCGGCGAACTCATAAGTTGATGCGTACATATTTGCAAAGCTGAAATATGAAATGTGAATATCTAGCAAATTAAGATAAACAACAATTTTGTGAAGAACATATTAGAGTTCGAAAATTATTCTTGTTATAATTATTAATTAATGTGTGCAATGCAGATCAGACTCACCTAGTCACTTGTGAAATTTGATTACGGACTAGCTTTTATTTCCTGATAAAGCAGGGACAAATGATGATATAAATTATTAAGAATATTGACAAAATTTTGAGCGGAAATATTATTAGTTTTACTTTTCGACTTTGATGTGGATAAGATAATCCAGTATAAGTCTGATCAAGCTATTGACGATTGCTCATTAATAGAATAATATTCCGAAAAAATTATAAAGTATAAACGCTTATTACGTTTTTGCTTTATGAAAATTCCTTTGTTTCTTAATAAGTATTGTAGGAAAAAACTATAGAACAGTAATAAAATAAAGTAAAAAGTGAAGAATTATAGTAACATATTAATTTTTATTTCCTAAAGTCCACTTTAACCACAAACTACCGTGCGAATTTTTCCTTGTCTGCCATAATTGTCTGAGCAATCGTTTTGTGGTATATAATATATATAGAAAGCATGCATATATATATAATAAGGTTGATTATAATACAAATTAAAGAGAGGACTATAAATCATTTGTGCAAAGAATTTTCACTGGATTTGCACGTAAATCCATCCATCCATGCTCACATGTAATTAATAATTAATAAATTAATGCGGGCCTTGCAGTTTGAGAAACATTATAACATAGCATGTGCAGCAAAAAAGTTTGACGTAGCATATCCGTGTTGTGTTGTGTTGTGTTTGTAAGCATCATCTATTAACAATCATGGTCATGAATTTGATATTAAGAACAGCAAAAGATAAATTAAATGATCAAAGACTGGAAGAGAGTTGGCAAAGATTGTATGCATAGTTTATTCAATCTTAAAATCTGATTTTTCTAGTTGAATGAAAGCTAGCTTCATGTTTCTCTCGAAAAATGTAACTAGAGTAGTTTTAATGTCATATTTTAGAGTAAAAAGCAAAAATAACCTCGGTAAACATCAAGTTTTATTATTATTAGCAAACGATCTTTTGTTTTAATAAGTGAAAGACATCTTCTTGACCGCGATTTGTTGCAATTGCTGCAAATACTAGTGTTTTTCATAATTTGCAAGAGAAGTAACAATTATACCCTTAGATGTTTTTTCTTATTTGGAAAAGATACACTACAAGAAAATTGAGCTTAAGTGACAAAAAATTAAGTGATAATGTGGAAGTTGTCACTCTTTGTATGCATTTAGTGATAAAAATATTAATTTTGTCATAATAATAATGGTGACAAGTGCAATAGTGACAATATATGTTTTTAAGTTGTCACTAATAGCTATTAATGACAAATATATGGTGACTTAAGTTGTCACTACTGACAATTAGCGACACCCTTTTAGTGATAACCTAGTAACAATAAATATTGTCACTATGGTTTAGTGACAACTTTTTGGTTGTCACTTTTGGGGTATCGCTAAATGTCAATAGTGACAACTTTTTTACAATTCTTGTCACTAGTATGTTTATGAAAACCATTTTAGTGACAATATTTGAGTTGTTGTCACTTAATATATATAAGAAGTGACAACTTTAACATTGTCACATAAAATTTTATCACTAAAGTTTAATTTTATTGTAGTGATAGTGAAAATACTATTCTTAGAAAGAAAAAAAATATCCAGAGTAACCTCTTATTAATTTATTGGTAGTAATGTCTTTATTCTCTTAAAAACATAGCAATAACCTCCCTGTGTCAACTTTTAATTTGAGTAAGAACTACCCGACAAATACATTCTTAAATCAATTTATTGGCGAGAAATGACCCTTTTAACTTTCACGTTCATTCCATATAATATTTCAATCAACTATTTTCAGAATGATACATCAACTAAATGTTGTCCTTTCCTTTTGCCTTTTCCGTGACCGAGAGTAAAGTTTCCATTAAAGGGCTAGGGGATAAATTGACAGTCATTCCATAAACTAGGATCGGGAGAAATGAAAAGGAATAAGAGGAAAGAAAATAGATGTATCATTTGTCAAAATTTAATTAAGATTAGCAATTTAATTAAATCCTCAGTACTCAGTAGTGATGGGTAACAAATGGCCTTAATTTATTTGCAGGGGCAAGCTAGTCTATATAAGTATATATTGTAGTATTAATTAAAGTGATATATACTAACTCGATGAAAATGATGAAATGTGAAGCCCGCAGGCCGCAGCCCAGCACATGGGGCTGAGTGGCCTAATATGGTATATGCATTCATGCACGGGTTCATTGTAATTCAAAACAAAATCGTGTGAATCACACTTTCGTCATAGATCGCCTTTTGTACATTAGTCTCTCTTAAGTTTTTTGTAGCAGATGCATCCCACTTATCAATTTAGGGTATCACTGGTTCATTTTTCGGCTATTATACGGCGGAGACGACCTCACGTGTAAAGCACGTGCATTACTTGGTGGGCATTTTCGTCCATTCATCTAGATTTAGACCTTCAAGTAATGCACGTGTTTTGCACAAAGAGGTCATCTCCGCCGTAAAATAACCGAAAAATATATCGATGATACATTACATTGGTAAGAGTGATGCATATGCTCCAAAAAAAATTAGGAGGGACGAATGTGCAAAAGTCGATCCATAAGGAGGACGAAAAATGCAATTCATGCAACAAAATATGTATGTATGGATCTGTTGGTTAAAATTTCTCTATCTAGTTCCATAATAAGAGGTAGTGTTCAAAATGGATGTCCAAAGTCTCTAGAAATCGACAGAATAATTTGACTTGTTTGGTTTCAGGTTAATTTTCATATTCAAATAAATGAATGGAGTCCAGTTGTAAACTTTAAATTTGAGAAGAAAGAAGCGCCTTCATGAGAGCGTGTTTTACCTCGACTTCACCAAGTGAAATTGAAATTGTTTACTGAGATGTATGTTGGAGTATGTATATGATGGGTAAAATTTTATTTTTGGACCTCTAAAGTGGTTTTATATTAAAATTGACCATTTATGTGGTACCTCGGCAATATAAGCTATTTATTATGTTATCAACATCAATTTCAATACTTATTGCCGGAAAATTTTAATTATCGTCGAAAATCATCAATTTATGTCTTATTTGACCGGAATTTTTATTTTTTTGCCGAAAATCATCGATTTATGTCCTATATGATCGAAAAATTTAATTTTCGTCAAAAATATTATGTGTTGAGTGACATTTAAAAAGTTGGGGATTTCATATTCTGACTGCAAAATTTGCAAGTCCAAGTCACGTGATGGGTTTATAACTTTATTTTTTTATGATAAACGGTTAAAGTGCCCCAAAAATCGAAGATATTTAAAAAAAAAAAAAAGTCAAATTCACAAAATAAATATTAGTTCTAAATACCATTACATGGTGGAATTTGAATTGGCAGTGTAGTATAATATATTTCGTAGAAGAGGGTGACATTATTTAATGTATAGAGAAAATGTGAGGCAAATGTGATGTGAATTTGACCTATTTATTTCTTTACAATTAAAAATAGATATCTTCGATTTCTTGGGGAACTTTAATCATTTTTCATCAAAATCGAAATTATACCCATCACGTGACTTGGACTTGCAAATTTTGAGGTCATAATATGAAATCTTTAATTTTTAAGTATCACTGGACACATGATATTTTTGGCGAAATTTTATTTTTCCTGTCAGATAGGACATAAATTGATGATTTTCCCAAAAAAAAAAAATTAGGTCAATAATTGATGATTTTCGGCGATGATTAAAAAAATTTGGTAAGAATGACTAAAATTGATGAAGGTGATATAATAAAGGACTTATATTGTCGATGTACCACAGTAAAATGGCGAATTTTGAAATACAATCACTTTAGAGGGCCAAAAATAAAATTTTACCTCGTATATATGCCTTTTGATATTATTAATGTTCTATAAATATCGAATGATTGATTTTTTCATGTCTTAAAATAACTTTATATGTTTTTAGCTAGATATACATATGATTTTTTCCTATATTGTAATTTGAATGTATAAAAGATTTCAACTCCAGCAAAAACTATGAAAGTATATATCATTTAATATATATCACTTAACACTAGGGCTGAGCAAATGGACCGGACCGAACCGGACCGAACCGAATTTCGGTATTCGACCGGTTCGGTAATTTTGAGACCCAGAACCGTTTGCCGAACCGAATATTTCGGTTCGGTTCGGTAAAAAACCGAAAAATTCGGTTCGGTTCCGATTCGGTCCAACAGAAATCGAAAATTGGGTTTGAGCATTTAAATTTTCTGAAAATTTATACACTAATACATCAACACAAAATGATAAACACATCTCCCAATTAATTTGCTCATAAAACCCAAATCAATATACATTTTCATAAATAGTCTATAATAATTCCACTATCTCCTCCATCCCCTTTTGACTACCCGCAAGGCCGCAACACACCCACCCCATTCCACCATTTTCTTCTTTCTCCAGTATTTCTCAAATCAATTTTATTTTTCATAAAATAATTTCCATTTCCATGAACTTCTAACAATCTATGTTAATTGGGGTTTTTTGCTTTCAAGGGTTGGGGCTTAGTTTTATCAAACAAACAAAAAACTCACAAAATACCTTGGGAGAAGGAGAGAGACGGCAGTGAAGTCGGAGGGTGCAGTGGTGCGGCGGTGGCTAGGGACGAGCTGGGCAGAAATTGGAGGAAGATGAAGTGGGGCTGGGCACAAATTGGAGGAAGAGGAGTGAGGTTAATTTTTTGTCTTGATTTGTTATTAAGCGGCTGTAGATTTAGGTTTGAGAATTTAGTATTTTTTTTAAAAAAAAAAATTCGGTATTACCGGTTTGGTTCGGTAAACCGACCGGTAATACCGAAAACCGAAGTCTCTTCAAGGTCGGTTCTGGGCCGTAAACCGAATACCGAACCGAAATTTCGGTTCGGTAAACGGTCCGGACCGAAATTTCGGTTCCGGTTCGGTTCGGTCGGTAAACCGGATCTTGCTCAG
This sequence comes from Penstemon davidsonii, assembly GCA_034814905.1. Lineage (NCBI taxonomy): Eukaryota > Viridiplantae > Streptophyta > Magnoliopsida > Lamiales > Plantaginaceae > Penstemon > Penstemon davidsonii. Next base: position 20,154,602 of record JAYDYQ010002685.1, read on the forward strand.
CCCTACTTAACACGCCCCCTCACGTGTAGGCGGTATTCATTTACTCAAGCCTAACACGTGGAATTTAGAATTGGGTGACGGAGGGATTCGAACACATGACCTCTTTGGACCTGAGCTCTGATACCATATTGAATGACCAACTCATCTAAAAGCTTAAGCTGTTAGAGAGAGGAATCATTTAATATATACCACTTAACATAATTCTTCAGCTTAATGATTCATTTCATTTCGCAATCAACAAATACAAAACATCCATCAAACTCGAGCTAGTGACAATATCGATCAGGACTCAATGGGTTGGCCCGGACCAAGTCGGCCCAAGCCAAAACAATCCTTACATTGTTTTTCATTGTTAGGGACGGCCTAATCAACCTGTAATCATTGCCATGCACCCATGTTTTGTATAGTTAATTGATCCCCAAGACTTAAAATCAGGTTCCATTTAGTTGGGAATAGAAGCTGAAGTTTGGCTCTTTCAAAGTGCACTCAGTATTCATGGCACACCTACTATACATACTGACAGATCCTGACTAGTCATTTGCTTTGTCTCTAATTGAAATTTTATGTGCTTTGTGTTGGTGGCGTTTAACAATCTGTGTAATAGAAATATACTCAACTATATTTCTTATAATTATAGTAATAAATAACTATAATTCAATTAAATAGCAAACAAAAAATTTATAATATAATTCTATATATCGAGAAACTTTAAATACTCAAAGTGGTGGAAATTTCTATTTTAGTAAGAACGTTTCAATTTAATAAAATTATTTTATATGAATTAAAAAAGTTTAAAAGAATAATAATAATACTAACTTAATTCAAGTGTAAGTAATGAAATTAATTTATTTGAATAAAATAATCAAAGTCCTTACACTTTCAATTATAAACAGAATCGGTTAATTATATTATATATATATACGTATGGAAAGATTGAAACTTAAGTACAAAAACTTTAACTTAGTTTTTGAGGAAATTGATTCAATTTTGTTCACTCGAGAAAAATTTTAAACTATAAAAGTTTATATTTTAAAACAAAATTAAGTAATTATTAAACTAAATTAACTCACTAAATTGATATCGAAAATGAGAAAATACGAAGTTAGACTGAGGTTGCGGATGCAATTTCCTTAAGACAATATTTCCGAGGCTGCCTACGGTGCAATCAGTACTCCTCGGTAGTCTCCCAAGATACAACAGTCTTGATCCTTGTTGTTTTGCACGAACAAAAGGCCACGGGCGAGTTGGAACAAACAGAACTTCGACTAGAAAATTATTTAATTTGGAAAGTAGAGAAGAAATAATTATTTATACTTTATTTGCTGAAAAATAGTGTGAAGAATTGGCCAGATTCTTCTCCTATTTATAGCAATTGAAAAAGTGTTGCTGGAGGGTCACAATGGTTCGGATTTAACTTAAACAATGGTTCGGTCCGAACGGGTGCCACCCATTCGGTTCAAAATCCGACCAAACACACCCTTTCATTTAAAATTGGGCGGGTAACACGGGTCATTCTCGGACCTTCTAGAAACGGCGGATCCTATTCGGATCACAAGCGGATCCTACTCGGATCACACGCGGATCCTATTCGGATCACCCACGGATCTTTTGTGTAAAATTTTGGACTTTTAAATAATTATTGGGCCCTGAAATAATTCTAGGCCCATTCATATTCCTACAAAGCCTTTTCCCTTTGGAAGCTTGGTACCCTCTTTATAGCAATTTTGTAGCTCAACTTTTTCCTTCTTTCCCATGTGGGATGAAGACACACACTCTTCTCTTCTCATTTCATTCATTATTAGGTGTAATTAACTTTGGCTAATTTGATTCAATTCAATTAGTTTGAACTTAATTACACCAACACTTTGTCTCTAATTGAAATTTTATGTTAACTAAGTTCCAAAAGGAAATAGGAGTGAGAAATATGGGACAGATGGGAGTATTATTTTTGTTATGTCGAACTATATTTGACAAGTACGTTATTGTCATATATTTAATTAACATGATATCCGTTCATAAATTTGTTGTTGAAAACTTGGAGTAGTCTTAACTAATTAGACGTCAATCGAGTTTATATTAGTTTTGGTTTAAGACGGTGTAAATTAAGAGTAGCTCTGGGTCTCCCTCAACATTAACACATACTAGCAAAAGTCTTGTGTGATATATATATATATATCAATTTTTTTACGTAATTAATTCTTGGATGGATCACCAAACCACGTTCTTGACCCTTAATACATATATGTCCATCGATCATTTTCTCATCTCATTTTCAAAATAGCCAAAACAGTGAGAAATATTATTCATACACGTGTTCGATGTATTTCAAGTTTTCGAATATTAAAATGTTGAAAATCACTAGAAACTGGTTTTCATAAATCAAAAGAATGGGAAGTATTTGAGTATCATTAGGCAATACAAGAAACTTGCTCATTATTGAAAATATATTAAGTGTTAATATGAAAATCGACATTTTTTTGCAAACATTTGGTGATAATTAGAAATCCCTTAAGATGTTAAGTATTCGGATTTGTTCTTAATGTTTGGGCCTTTGAAGAATATGTTTGTAGAATTATTGGTGGAGTCCTTATAGAATCCGAATACATGCAAAATGCGTTTTGATTGTTTTATAAAATTGGATAATATAGAAAATTGTAAATTGGGTATATTATTATGATTTAAACGTTTAAATATTATATAAACTCCATAAATCCAATACGTACTTTTTTAGGAACCTAAAATTTTAAGATGCATGAATCCAAATTTTAAAGTAAATATTATTTGAAAAAAAATAAAAGAATTGGCCTGGATCAGAAAATAAAAAAATAAAAAAATAAAAAAAATAGTAATGATTCACCTACCCCCTCCCAACATTTGTTGGACCGTGAAGGATTTTGCATGTATAAAACAAAAATTATTAGCTATTTGGTTCATTTTATGTAGTTGATTTCGACACGGTCGGTATTGCAATAACCACAAGGCTTCATTTAGATGGAGATTTAATTTAGACCTGAGTATTTTAAATTCAATAATGAACTAATAATATTATTTGTATAATTTTAATTTCAAATGGATATCACATCTGTAGGTTTTTATTTGGTACTATTTTTTAAACAAAATGTTTGAATTCAAACTTCATCAAATATTGGACTCATTTAAAATTAGTTCTGCAACTTTAGTTAGGAAATCTATTATGAGCTAGGCTTCTGAAATCATTTTCTAATGATATATGGAAAAGAAACGACTAGCTAATTAATGATCCAGAAATAATGACATTCACTTGCATGGTACATTAGCGTCATGTAATCAGAGTTAGTGGCCTTATTAATCATGATGGAAATCAAATGGTCCTTGGTTGAAAATTATTTGAACAAACTTGCTCACTTTAATCAGAGTTAGTGGCCTTATTAATCATGATGGAAATCAAATGGTCCTTGGTTGAAAATGATACTCCCTCCGTTTCATATTAATTGGCACATTTGTCAATTTTTTTTGTTTCAAATTAATTGGCATGTTTGGGTTTTCAAAGCATTTTTTTTTCAATTTTGCCCCTTTATCTCATTGGAGTTATGAAACTCAATGGTCACCACTCACTAATAAAATATTAAAAATTAATCATTATTATAAAGGGTATTTGAGACATTTTACCATAAAAAAGTATGTAATGATGATATTTTTTAATTTGTGTGAAAACAAGAAATGTACCAATTAATATGAAACGGAGGGAGTAATATTTGTTTCTGTAATTTGTTATGAGAAGAAAATATACACAGGAATAAATTTGCAGTTTAAATAATGGGAAGTGCTTGCACAAACCAAATTTGCTCATACTCATCCAATCATAAGTCAAGTCATGTATGATTGCATATGTCTTATAATTGAAGAGTATTATTCAGGTGGTGTTTTCAACAACTTAACAAAATCATTTTTCTGTTTTTTCAGCTTAAAAATTGTTGTAGAGTGTTATCAAAGTTAACTTATGGGTAAAGCTTTTATGAAGAAAAGATGAAAAGAATAGAAAAGTAGAAGCAGCACGGGAGGCTCCTTCTAGCTTTTGATGACATTTAGTTTTTTTTCCACTTAAATTGCAAACACCACCTGCTTCTAAAAGATTTTTCTCAACTACTTTTATGAAATTTAATTTCAAAAATCTCTAAATCTAGTACAAGTACAAGTTTAAGCATTTGAAACACTACCTCAATCTTAAAGCAAGTTGTTATGAGATTCAATCGGTGTGGTTAAGCCCGACTTGGAAAAAAAAAATATCAAACTACTCGTTAATAATTCACTTTTGTTTTTCTAATTACTGTGGAGGGTTAAGGGAAAATAGAGAATGTAAGGTAAATATGTACATCTCTTTTAAATGTAGCAAAATAAGTTTAGTCCGTAGTGAGTTAATTAAGTATGTTTGGTGGCTTGCAATTTAGCCATGTATCTTATTATTATTGACAATCATCACCAGCTAGCCAACATTGTTTAAATTACAGACCTAGCTAGTTTGTTACTTTCAGAAAATTATAAATTAATTCTTTCATAATATGTTGACCTCGACAATAAAAAAAAAAAAAAAGGGAACTGATTGAGATTTTGACTTTGCATTAAAACACACTAAAATAAATTACCAAATTCGAATAGTAGCTAGGTGGAAGTGCTTTATAGTAAGAGTGGTATGTGTATTTTTTGAAAGTGGAGACATCAAATGGTCATGTGGTAGTTAGGTTAGCTGCGATTTGGTAGTTAAAGACATAACAAATCCAAATATAAACTCCACTAATCGCGGGCAACGGAAATATATATGTGATTGTCAGTGTATAACGTGAAATCCCTATTTTAATGTCTCTGAATTGGATTGGAGTAAAACTCTTTTGTAAAGATATCAAAGCAATATCAAGTATATACGAGGTTTTTGAAGTCCCAATTTAATTCCTAGCATTTAGTTTCTTACAACTATTGACTATTGTGTTTAGGAATATTCCATACTCAACCAATAAAAATGATATGTTTTTGTGGGTTATTATTATGAAATGATAAATGACATCTATTTTTATGTATATATCTAAAACGCTCCTTGAGGTACTGGGTCAAGTATATTCAAAATTTGACCATCCAAACTTTTGGTAAGAGGATGGTTATTCAAATTAGATGTCATCAAATTTAGTTTATAATTCTTATATGCCAACTAGCTAGTGTGTGATCGAATACGGAATAATGCCATTTGGCATTGTTACTTTCTGATTGGATGCATAATGAACTAATGCCAGATTATGTCATTAGTCAACTTTAAGTGCAATCCATCTAAGAAGATGGTGCTGTTTTTGCTGTAAGTACATTCATATAACACAAAAAACAAAAAGACGAGTGTCTATTCCTTAACCAGATATTGAGTGTCATTTTACATGATCTTTAGTCTTAATATATAAATATACCAATTGAATTAACACTGTGAACATGTATTCATTTTTATGGCTTTTGCTTGTAATAATGGTTAGACTGTTTTGATCATGAGACATGACTAATATAGTTTGCTAATGAAAAGTTGTGATCCATACATGACTCAGACTATACATGCACAAGCCACAATGTAATTTTTCCTCATAAAATATAAGTATAATATACTTATCTAAGAAAATTAAAAAATACATTACTTGTATACATCTCATTCTGAAAAAATTAAAATGCCATCAATATGGATTAAATTTAAAATTATAAACAATGTATACTATTTACCATGATTATACTTAGAATTAAAAAAAATTTGTAATTGTTTCAATTCTATAGATTCTTGGACAGTTGAAAATCAACATAGGTTGCAAAACGTACCAAATTTTAAATTTTTAAGTTAATTATTTTTCTAATAGAAGAATATTTCGACTTTTTCAAAGTCAACTATGCTAGTTATTCGTTATTCACTTGGCATTTAGTTACCAGAGTATAATAAACAAAAGAAAATTTACAAGCAACCAGACAGAATTGCTGTGAAAAAGAAAGATACGAAACATAACAAAATCTAGGCTTACGGCCCAGATTTACCAAAAATTTCATCCATATTATGATCCCAGGAAAAAAGCAGTCAGTGAAAGAAATCTCTGCTTTTCTAAAAAAAAAAGGAAAGAAAGAAATCTCTGCCATTTGTACAATTAATTAATTAATGGGAAATTTATTTTTCATGGTACCACCAGATAGATCATATTGCAACTTTGATATTATTGGACAAGAAAATACAAATTTGATACCACAATTTAAGTTTTCATTGCAACTTTTATAGCAAGTCCAATTTTTCTCCGGAGCTAATAGCAATTTACCCCCTATAATATTCATAATATTCAATTTACCTCATTGTGATTTGAAATAGAGCAATTTACCCCATGTTATGTGTCACTTTACCCCACTGTATTATGATAATGTTTCAATTTATCCTCCCCCCTAGTTATGATAAATGTGACAATTTAACCCCTATGTTATGATATGTGTGGCAATTTACCCAATATGTTTCAAAACACTTTTCATGCCCACTCTCAATTTCGGCAAGTGAGTTACACTCTCCGGCTAAAAGGGGTAAATTGCTTCTTTATATTTTTACAGGGGGTAAATATTGCTCTTTTCCAAATCACATGGGGTAAATTGAACATTATGCATTTCATAGAGGGGTAAATTGCCATTAACTCCGGAGAAAAATTGGGCTTAGTATGAAAGTTGCAACGAAAACTTAAACAGTGGTATCGAATTTGCAATTTTGTGTACAATGGTGTCAAGGTTGCAAAATGGTATATCATGTGGTTAAAAAAAATCAAATTTCTCATTAATTAACAAACGATAAGTTAGTTATTCTCCGATGAAGGATTTAGATTGAAACTAGAAATTATTCCTTTCTTCTAAATTCTCCTAGAGATAAGTTAGTCATACATACTTTAATATCAAGTTTGAATATAATAGGGTTAAAAGCATTTATTTCCTTGTAGCTTTCGAAATAAGCAATTTGAATATAATAGGGTTAAAAGCATTTATTTCCTTGTAGCTTTCGAAATAAGAAATTTAAAAAAAAACTCGTATATATAATTAAAATTGCTAAAATTACAAATAAAATGTGTTATCTGTTTCTCTTTTTATTCCCTCCGAAATTAATTAAATCGAAAGTTGAGGACCACGATGTAATTAAAGACAAACGTAAGTGATCTTTTTTCATTTTCAAGAGAATCCAAATGGGCCCAATTGAAAGTGACCCAACATGGGGGTGTGGTCAAGAAAGCGAAAACTGTAATTTCCCTCTCCTTCCTCTACAAATTTAATTTAACACAGTCATCGATCCTATGGTAAAATCCTTAAAAGTCATAAAGTAAATTCAAAAGCAAACAAAATGAAAAAGCGAAATCTGTTTTGAATACGGTCGAACAATATTAAAGAACCAAACAGGGTGCATGTGCACACAGATTGTACACTGCATGTGCAGCTGCTCCTGCCTCATCTCCGCCGTTTAACCTCATTATAGTCGCTTTCAATTTTTTTGCAGCAATCGGGATGCTGTATGTATATCCTGAAAGAAAAAAAAGGCCCTCGTATTTGTTTTTAAATTCATTTATGTTATCTTTTGTAACAAACAAGACAAACAAAGTCGTAAGATATAATATATAGTAGAAGAATACTAGGCAAGCATGGTCTGATTTCATATTCTTATCTTTAGCTTCTCATTCAACTTGCATGCTATTAAGAGGAATCAAATTAAAGGGGAGAAAATTGAAAGAATTGATAATTAATTTAATTAGTTAGCCGTCTGAATTTTTTTATTTTTTTTTAAAATGGAGTATGAATTATGATATAAGTTCTGTATGATGCAATATCAGACACGCTGGAATTAATATGGGTACAAGTTGGACCCGGCTTAGTGTTGTGCATCAAATTGCACCGAATTAATTGATTATATTGAACTAATGTGAGGTTAACATCTATATTCGATTTTCTTAAGTTCGTGGTAATTTTATAGCCACAAGAACGTACATAAGCATGGTTAATTTAATGAATATAGGCTAAAATAATGAGATAGAGCAGTAGACCCTGATCAACTTGAAAAATATCATTTATAACACTTTATATCATAAATACAAAACTATAGCCACTAATTTTAATATTCGATGCCGAAAATCTCGGCCCTTTTATTTCGCTAAACATGTCATTAGTCACAGTCAATTTCCGTGCACACATCTTATCCTAATCAAATATTGTAAGCCGTTTTCTTGATACGATAATGAAAATGACAAAACATAATAATATGATAAATAATAATGTGTGTATTATAATACTCCAATAGTCCCTAAATAAATAAATAAACCATACTTATCACAATTACGCATATATATTGTACCTGCAAAAGCTCTAATTTACTACTGTGTATGATTAATGCATTTGAATGTGATTCAAATACTACTTGCATAGATTTGAAAAATAAAAAACCACATACAACATGAAATATAGGATAAAGAATCTAATATATGATCTTGCCCGGTTCTGTGTGGATGGGTTTTGGCCCAGTCCTACGGGTTTCGGGAGACCGATTCAAAACCCTTCCAAATGAATTTTCGTCAGACCCATGAAACTCAATACAAACATATTAAAAAATTTAGTCCCAAACTCTTGAAACCTAGACATTGATTTTACACCTACCACCTATATTTTTTCTCACACACCAACATCCAAAATCAATCTAAGTGGAGTTTTAACTTTTTCAGAACCACAAAACTGAACATTCAAAACTTAATCAAATGAGGTTTCAAAGATTTCTTCAAACCACCCTAAAGCTTTTTTTTTAAACCGAAACCAGCGAAACCGGACTAAAACTCTTCCAAATAAGGTTGTGTATTCGTACCTTCCACCTTGTCAATCTTCAAGTATATATAAATATAATTGCAAATCAATATTTGAAATTGAATATATATATATATATATATATCGGTTTAATTATATATGTAGTTCGGTTGGTATTTAATGAAATTAAATGCTTAATTAATTATATACGGCCTACACACAATATTCTCAACCCATGTGCACGGATAATACACTTTTCCACCGAACCAATTTTTTCAAAAAGGAAAGGACGAAAAGTTGGTTGCCTAGTTCAACTTGGGCACATATTCTTTTTATTTATCAAGGAAGGGTTAATGACAATTTATCTCGTTGTGATATTTATAATGTTCAACTTTTTTCTCTGTGATTTGAAAAAGAGTAATTTACTTTGTCTAAAAAATTTAAAGAAGCAATTTACCCCCCTTGAGCCAGAGAGAGTAATTCACTTGCCAAAATTGAAAGTATGCATGAAAAGTGTTTGCTAACATATATAGGGGATAAATTGACACATCTATCATAAAACAAAAGGGTAAATTGACATATTTATCATAACAAAGGGGGATACATTGCTACATTATCATAGCATAGGGAGGTAGTGTGAAACTTTTATAAAATTACGGGGAGTAAAGTTCTCTTTTTCAAATTACAAAGAAGTAAATCGAACATTATAAATATCACAGGGGGTAAATTGTCATTAACTCATCAAGGAATTATCTTTTCAGAATTCGAAGAAACAATACAAGGTAACCTCCATTTAATTCTCTAACCATAACTTTTTTTTTCATTTAATTCCCTCAACTAGAAATCCTTATGAACCGGCTGAAATCAGCTGTCAAAAGTACAAGTTGTACGCAGGATTTGTCCCATCTACATTGTGAACAAACTATAAATATTTGTAATAATAATTAAAGAGAAAAATTGGTGGAATTTCAAATCTTCAACGTAGCTTCAGTATAATGTAATTATCTCGGGTGAGTTTGGCCCAGCGGTGGGAGCTCTTAAAAGCACTTCTAAACCTTCACTGTGATTTTTAAAGTATTTGGCCCCAATTATAAAAATTGCTTTTAGTCAATCGTGATTTTAATGGTGTTTGGCCCCTAATATCATAATCACTTTTGGGATCTCTAGAAGCTAAAAATCAACTTATTTTAGAAGCTACTAAAGTGTTACTTTTTGCAAAAGCTATTATCCAAAAGCAATTATTTTATAATTGAATTTTATCATAATCAATTATTGCCAAAATCCATTTTAGTAAAATTAATTCTCCTATAATTGATTTTCGAATCGCTAGGCCAAACTCACCCTAAGGTATTTTACAGAAAGTGATTATTGATTTAAAAAAATAAAATTAAAGTGTTTGATGTAATTAATTTCTTCGTATTATTGATCAAATTCAAGCATTTGATATATTTTGTGAATGTGTGCACATAATCTGTCAATTTATGAAGCCGGGCAGAATAATGATTATTCTGCAGATGAGTTTTCATCATAAATCTATAAATCTGGAATGCATAAAAATGAACCCAAGATGGGTAAAAACCCGAGAGAGAAAATTCTCTTCTATTTTTTTATTATCAATAAACAACTGATTCAAAATTGTCCACAAGCCGGACATTTATAGCTAAAATAAAATAACCACTGAAAATAGATAAACTTCTAAAGGAAACAAGATAACTACTAAAACTTATATGGAAATGAAATAACTAAAAGAAAAATATATAATAGACTTCTAAGTAAACAAAATAAATTAATCTACAAGATTTGATCTCCAATATTCTCCTAATATACTCATGCATCATTCTCCCCCGTTTGGAAAGAACTCGCCCTGGAATTCGGATTGAGAGCGAACCAGAACAAGAGAAGATTCGACCGCGAATCTTGATCAACCTTTTAATCAATGGAAAGAGGAATTTTAACCATGTAATGCCAAAATCTTGATTTGGACTTGATAATCTTAATATAATCAACCCAATTAACACGATAATGTTCTAAAAATGTACCAATAACAAAATCGATTACATTTTCAGAATCTTTGTCATCTTCAATAGTCACTGAAGCCATGACTTTAATAGACTCGGTTTCCTCCTTCGATTCATCATAAATTTCTTCATCAAAAGAAGGAGCATCGTCTTCTTCATCTGACTCATCATAAACTGGAGGATTTTCAACAATAAGAGAAACATCTTCCGCATCTGATTCATCATAAACAGGAAGCCCTTCATCAACATAAGGAATGTCTTCAGTTTCAGATTCATCATAACTAGGAAGATTCATCTCCAGTTCACTTGACAACTCGGGAAGATCAACTGGAAACTCGAAGTCTCGATGTCGCTCCTCCCGGTCATGGACGTTTGTGATATTTTTCACGCGCCGCCAAACGCCGGGATAAATCTACAATCTTTCTCTGTAGATCCTCAATCATCTCCATCATAGCGAAACGCTTATGGTGTTGGACTTCCTCTTTCGAAACCTGCCCATGCCGACCATGAACCTTGCCACCAGGAAACAAACGCGGCTCTGATGCCAACTAAAGCCGGGCAGAATAATGATTATTCTGCAGACGAGTTTTCATCATAAATCTATAAATCTGGAATGCATAAAAATGAACCCAAGATGGGTAAAAACCCGAGAGAGAAAATTCTCTTCTATTTTTTTAATATCAATAAACAACTGATTCAAAATTGTCCACAAGTCGGACATTTATAGCTAGAATAAAATAACCACTGAAAATAGATAAACTTCTAAAGGAAACAAGATAACTATTAAAACTTATATGGAAATGAAATAACTAAAAGAAAAATATCTAATAGACTTCTAAGTAAACAAAATAAATTAATCTACAGGATTTTATCTTCAATATTCTCCTAATATACTCTACATCAACTTATTTGTCAAATGTGGTCTGATGTTTTATTTGGTGGAAATTACCAACAAAAAGAAAACATGAGAATATGATGATAAAATAACATTTCACGGGCCTTATTTTAATAGCAAATTGAGACTGCAAAACTTTATTGAGAATACTAGAGGAATTAAAATCACTTGAAATATAAAAAAACTGTATAAGTACAACATCTTTTTATTCAGAAATTAATGAACTGTTAACTTTTATCTTTAGAGGAATTAAAAACAATCCTCTTAAAGAGATTTTCGGGAAAAAAGGACATTCCACTTCGAGAAAAATTTAAAAATAAAATCATGCCACTAATTAGTCACAATGATTTTAAATCCATCCGACCATAGAATTTGTTATTGGTGCATAACGTTTATTCATTCAATCATAAAAATAAAACAAAAGCGTTTATTATTCATTCCGTGACATAAACCTTGAATTTTTGGATGACAATAATTAGAAGTTGGGCTAACTCTATGGGTCTATACGGAAATGTTTTTACTCGGTTTCGCGGGTTTTTGTTCTGAAAAAATAGATGCATGGTTTTGGTAAAATCTTTGAAGGATCATTTAAATTGATTTTGAATGTTGCGTTTTGTGGTTTAAAAAAAATTGAAACCCCATTTGTATAAGTTTTGGATGTGGAGGTTTGAGAAAAAAAAATAGCATATCAATGTTTCTTAATAGAGTTTGGAAGGGAAAAATTAAGTGGTAGCATGAAATGTGTCAAATCAATATTTTATAAAGTTTTAAAAGTTTGTTATAAGTTTGTAAATAAGTTTATGTAGAATTTAATGGGTTTTGTCAAACTTCATTTGAAAGAGTTCTAACTCAGTTTCACAAAACCCATTAAGCCGGGCCCAAACTCTTCCAATAAGCCTATGTATATGACTATATGAGATAGTCTTTTGTCTCTGAGGTTCTTTTGTTTTATTTCGTTTATGTATGTATATACTGTTCCTTCACAATTTACTCCAAAATAAGATACATCTTTTTATTTTATTTTTTCTAATTAAGTAACCATAAATACATCTACTCAAATCTAAAACTTGGACTACATAAAGAAGAAAAATACTCTATTAATTTTCTTTTTCTACATATTAACTAAATAAACGCTTTGAAAATTGCGTACCAGTTTTTCCATATTTTTCAGAGTACAAATTACATCTTATTATATTAATATCACCAAATCAGATATCTATTTAAGTATTGTATAACCAAATTACAAAGAAAAATAACTATTAAACAACTAGTATTAGAACTAGAAGAAAATCCGCTTAGTGGGAATTGATCAAGGACCTATTAATCCTGGGGGCTCAACCTTAGTGTTTTATCAACGGACTACAACCTCATTGACTAGTAGGGCTTAAAATCAAACCAAGCTACTCGATACTCGGCTCGAGCTCGTTCGATAAAAGCTCGTTTGAGTTCGGTTCGTCAAACAAATCAAACAAGCTTGAACAAGATTTCTTGTTCGATAACTTTTGAAGCTCGGCTCGAGCTCGACTCGATAAGCTTAAAATTGAAAAAACACACATGTAAAATATCAAGCTACTCGATACTCGGCTCGAGCTCGTTCGATAAAAGCTCGTTTGAGTTCGGTTCGTCAAACAAATCAAACAAGCTTGAACAAGATTTCTTGTTCGATAACTTTTGAAGCTCGGCTCGAGCTCGACTCGATAAGCTTAAAATTGAAAAAACACACATGTAAAATATCAAGCTACTCGATACTCGGCTCGAGCTCGTTCGATAAAAGCTCGTTTGAGCTCGGTTCGTTCAGAAATAAAACCAAACTCAAACACAAAATTTCAAGCTCGATAAAATTCAAACCAAACTTGAACAGCGTGTCGTTCGATACTACTCGGCTCGTTTATACCCCTATTGACTAGCTTATTTGGATTTGACTGCCTATTATTTAGTCAAACAATTAACTATTTCCCTATCTTCTATAGAGAGAAAATTGTGTCAAATTTCAAAAGAATTGACATTAAGCCCAAATCTCAAGTGTAAATGCAATGCACATATTTATAAGTCTAACAGTAACAGAGTACATATTTAAGAAAATAATTAATAGTCGAGAAGAAAAAACGACACGGTCAGTAAAGGTAAACATGATTCTTAAATTCTACTGTCCAGACTCCAGAAACAATGAAACAATAAGAAGTAAATACAAGCAAACAAGAACGGAAAAACAGAAGAAAAAAAATATACTCCATTAAGCGGGACAAAAAAATTAATTAATTATTATATACTAGAAAAAAAATGAAGTGAAAATTCCCACTTGGAATAAATTCTGCCCAAAACAACTCTCCATATTAAAATTTTACTCCTTTTTTTTTTTTTATTTGTCGTTTTAGAGGATTGCACACGGATTAAGAAATGCAATAAATAACCACTTTTTTAAAGTAAAGTAAAAATCCTAAAACACCCTTTTTAATCAAATAATAACAACATTAATTAGCTTTAATAAGAAGAGTAATGTTGATAGAAAAAAATTAATTTTATATTGAAATTCTCAAACGAAAAATAAAAGTATACAAATCATTTTTGACAAAAGCTACCAATAAAAAAAAAAAGGAGGGAATACCTTTTTAGGCACCACAGAACCTGTTTGGTGGTTTTGTATCCCAGCAGTTTCTGGTCCCCCACGGCCCCACTAGCAGCCTAAAAAAAAGTTAACAGTTGCTTCATTTTGTTGTGTGACTAATGACTGTACCAAACAAAGCCTAAGCTCTCTATTTATATCATCGCACTCCTCTAACATTCTGCTCATTCAAACTTCCTTCACATTATCTGCCTATCTACCATTTGCTTCTCCAGGCCTAAATCTAAAAAGTAAATAACTAACATTTCATTCTTCTACTTACATTCTTTCTCTTAAGTAAATACTCTTAAAAAATATTTCAACATTATGCTACACTGTTATAATTTTGTTAGCCAAATGCTAAAAAGGGTCAAATTTTTTTCTTGTTCTGCAGGTTAAAATGGTGTTTTTAGGACTTTTCTTTGTGGGTTTTCTTCAACTGGTTTCACATGTTCATGGCTATGGTGGAGGTTGGGTTAATGCTCATGCTACCTTTTATGGAGGGAGTGATGCCTCTGGAACAATGGGTATGCAATAAAAATTGAGTCTTTACCATTTTTATTTCATGAAATGTTCAAAACTAATTTACCCATATTATTTTTGAAAATTTCTTGAATAGGTGGGGCTTGTGGGTATGGTAATTTGTACAGCCAAGGGTATGGTACAAACACTGCAGCACTGAGTACAGCTCTGTTCAACAATGGGTTGAGCTGTGGTTCATGTTATGAAATAAGGTGTGTGAATGAAAGGCAATGGTGCTTACCAAATTCTATTGTGGTTACTGCTACAAATTTCTGCCCACCAAACAATGCCTTACCCAACAATGCAGGGGGGTGGTGCAACCCACCCCAACACCACTTTGACCTCTCTCAGCCTGTATTTCAACACATTGCTCAGTACAAAGCTGGAATTGTGCCTGTTGCTTACAGAAGGTAATTAATTCATTTTTTTTAATTAATTTAAGTTAATATACTGCAATACTACTATTTTTAGCCTTAATTGTGAAATTCCACCTTATTTTTGTCTTCATAGAAAAAGAAACTTATTTAATGGCTTGGTTGGTGTTTTCTTGACTCATCTTAACACATTAATTGTCTGTTAGTGTTCCATAGTGACTGAATGTTTTAGGACAATTATGCCCTTAATGTTTTCACCACTTCCCACTTTTACCCCTATTAACTTGTAAAATGACTTTCTACTTTCTCCACTCTATGACTCTTAGCTTCTCCATTTGTTTGAATATTGCACAAGGGGCTAGGGCAAAGTTAGAATTATTGAAATGGCTCTTTAAAGTTTCTCCTTTAAAGTTAGAACTATTTTGAAATGCTAATTTATTTCATGAAATTTCCCTATTGGTTCTTTATACATAAGGGCAGTTAGCTCAGTACATATTTTAATGACCCATGTGACTTGAAGTGCTTTTCACACCTTTCAAAATTCAAACAAAACAACATTTTCCGTTTTTTTGAGGACCCAAAACAACTGTAATGATATATGTCATACTCATGTAGAGATCTAAACAAACAAAATTTTCCTACACTCTCAGAAAATCCGAACAAATGGACCCTACTTGTTTAATTACACATGAAATTAACTTTTTCACCTTGTGTGACTTTAAATATATGTAGGGTAGCCTGCAGAAGAAGGGGAGGCATAAGGTTCACCATCAATGGTCATTCTTACTTCAACCTAGTACTCATAACCAACGTTGGTGGTGCTGGTGATGTTCATTCAGTTTCAATCAAAGGGTCCAGGACAGGGTGGCAACCAATGTCAAGAAACTGGGGTCAAAATTGGCAAAGCAATACCTATCTTAATGGTCAAAGCCTCTCATTTAAGGTCACCACAAGCGATGGTCGCACGGTCGTCTCCTACAATGCAGCCCCGGCTAGCTGGTCCTTCGGCCAGACTTTTGCCGGAGCTCAATTCCGTTGAAGGATAATTATTACTAGGGGTGACATTTAATATCCCCTAGTTAGGTGTGTTTGGGTTTTACTTTATTTTACTAATATATAAATATATGGTCACAAGTATTAGTAGTGTGACTTTATTATAGTAGTAGTAGCAAGTTGGTCTCTAGAGTCAATTTAGGGGGCTAATTTTAAATGGTCCTTTTTTAGTTTGATGTAGGAGGCACTCAATTTATGAGGGGCTTGTCCTTGTTCTTGAGCCTATTATTTTTGGGTTTTTTTTTTTTTTCTTCTTCTTCTTTCCTTTATGGAATTGTAAGGGAGAGGAGGGGTGCAGAGGTGGATTTATTACCACCCGCTTTCTAATTAAGGAGTGGTATTATTAATTATATTACTCTATCTAGAAAATGTTTTGTATTGGGTCCAGTTTATGTGCTGGAATGGATGTGTCCATTTGTTAGGGTTGGGATTTGTAAGGAAACAAGATGTATATTCAATTTAACTACTAGTAATGAAATTTGCTTGTTTATGTTTTGCATATTTATCAATAGTGCAATTTAAACTTTTAAATATAAATAGCAATAAGCGTTATATTTCGGCTGTTTAAGCGTAAATGTTGGAGGTTTACCTAGAGTTAAATTGTTATCATGCTTAAACAACAAATTATTTTATTAAACTTTCATGGGTTTTTCTAAAATAAGATTTTATGGAACATAGGTACACAAGAGATGACCCATCTTAACCAATAAAAAAAGTCAACAACAAATCTGAACCACAAGGTTTGGTCAAAATGTCCAATGATGACGTGGCATCGGACATTTAGAAAAAATAAACATACGTTAAATTACATACTAACCCTTTAATTAATATGTTTAAAAATTTCTCCTTTATCTCTAATTAATTTCATCTCTTTCCCAAAAAAAAAAATCTCAAGTAATAAAAATTTTATATGAAAAAAATCTCTCAAATAATCAAATTTTTATACGAATTGACAATTAAGACCATCAGTATAAGATCATTTAAAATATTTTTAGGGAAAAATGCACTTTACACCCCCCACTACAACAAATATGATTTATGGTGGCACCATGCTTGATGGCATTTTAAAGAAAATGTCACAAAATATTAATATAGTCATATTTTTGAAAAATGTCACAAACTATAAATGTTAATTGTATTGATTAGTGACATTTTTATACTATAGTGATATTTTATAATGTTATTTATAACTACAATTGTGACATTCATACATTTAGCCACACCGCTACAGGTGGCACTTTGCTAGTGACATTTTATATGTAACGACATTTTTCAAACTGCACTTGTAGCGGTGTGGCTAAAAGTTAAATGTCACTATCATAACAAGATGTAACATTATAAAATGCCATAATAATATAAAAATGTCACTAAACAGTATGATTAACATTTATAATTCCTGACATTTTTAAAAAATGTAACTGTATTCATTTTGGCTCACATTTTCTTCAAAATGCCATCAAGCTTGAACTTTACCACCCAAAAGTATAAATTAAATAAGCACGTATAAAATTAGTTGCACTTTTTCCCTCAAATAATTTTAAGCCAATTCCGTTCACCCAAAAACATAGATATGCGTCTCACTTGTGTATTTTAAGGGTAAATTAGTTCCAACATCGATTTTTTGACCAAATATTTCACTGACGCGCATTTTTCCCTCTCTCTTTACAAATAAAATTTTTCCTACTTAACTTTAGATTTTTGGTTCACAAGACATGAGTCAAGTATTTAGACAAGTAAGAAGTGATGTGACTAATTTACCCTTTGAAAATTCATGTGAGGGGCACATGTACATTTTCCGTCAAACAAAAATTGCATAAAATCATTTGAGGGGGTAAAGTGCAACTAATTTTATTTTTCAGGGGGTAAAGTGTTTATTTTGTACATATGGGTGGCAAAGTGCCAAAACATGTAACTGTTGGGGATAAGATTTTTGTCAACTTTTTTATATGAGATTCATAAATCATATGGAGAATTTTGTCAATTTTTTCAAAAAAAAATGGGGAGGAGGGGGTGTATTCTCAATTTTTAAAGTTACCAGGGGTTATTGTTAACTTTTTAGGTAATAGGGATGTTTTTGCATTGTTTGGTGGGGTAAAATTGTGTTTAGACAAAACACAAGGGGTCTTTTGAATTTACTCATTAAAAAGGATAAATTTGTATTTAAGAAAATAAATTATTTAAAATTAAATTCTAAGAGGACATGTGTCACCAAGATAAATGATATCTCATGTGCTCCCCATCCCTCAAAATCTCATTTTAGACAGACCCAACTTTCATTTTTACAAAAATGATCGTTATATATATTTACATCACTATTACTAAATTATATATATATCGAATTACCATCAAATTTACAAAGAATTCAATAACAAAACACTAGTATTACAATAAATGCTCAGCACTTGCACTGTTTTTTTTGTTGCACTAACACAAAGTTAGAAAGCGACAAACCTTGGATTAATGATGCGTAAATTATGAAGATGACCTTTTCATTAATGTGCAATATCGTACCAAACTAATTACTAATTTTGATTTTTCGTCCCAAGCTATATCAACTCGCCGAATTTCGTCCCGTAATTTACCATTTTGCATGAATTTAGTCCCAATATTATATTTTTAATTTAATGGAAATGACGGTTCAATCTTATAATTAGTTTGGGATGAATTCTGCAATATTGTATAATTTTTCATGCTACATTTGCTACATCATGACACGTAAGAAGCCATGTGACAATTTAACGGACACATGCGTAATTTTCCGTGTCATAATTAACGGTGGGACGATATTCCAAAAAAATATTAAATTACGGGACGAAATTCGGTGAGGTGATATATTTTGGGACGACATCCAAAATCACTGATTAGTTTGGGACGTTTTCTGCAATTTTGCCTTAATATAATTTCCAAACCCAACTTCTTGATAAAGGGTTAAAAGGTCAAACGATACAAATATTACATATTTATAATTTTACAAAAAATCCATATTTAATAATATTAATATTAAAAATTGCAAGTAGTGAATGTATTGAACAAAAAATAAAGATGCATGAGTTTAGAATCACTCCGTATATCTTATTTGTATTATAATTTTAATGAATTTTATACTCACCTCACAATGCTACAATAGTTGCTTCTCGAAACAAGAGATGTAAAATTAAGCTCTTGTATTTGGTGCAAAAGGTCTCTTTACATGTCATTATAGTTTAATTGAAAAAAATAGCAACGAGCTTGTAATTAAGGAGACATTTTTTTTGACAATTAACACGAGATCTAGAATGGGATTGGGAACCAACCATGATTCATATTATTCTAATGTGAGAATAGCGGTTTGCCCTCTCTATCATTCAAAAACAATAATAACAATATATTTCATGTGTTGTTTTGACAAGTCCTGACTGTTCTTCCTCAGATTCTTTCGGGTCCTTTTTAATGCATTATTAGTAGTAAGTAATATTCCCTAAAGTTAATGCTCTAGTAGTAATTGAAGAAATATATTTTAATTAGTATATATATATATCACTTGTTCAAATAAAACAATAGTACTATTAAGTAAAATCCCAATGGCTGTGAGGTGACAAATTGTCATTGAATTATCATATCATTATCAATAGTTAATATTGAATGTACTCAGAATGAAATGGGTCAAAGTACGTATATGATCTATTATTGAAGAGGTAAAATCGTACCAGAATTATAATTCTAATTAATTAAGAGGTTATAAACTAATTTTACAATATACAATGTGAATTAACTACAAATTTGTTTTGAAATGCGGTATCGTCGGCTTCTTGCGGAAATTAACCTCATGCATACAATGTTTTAAAAACCGGTAATCGGCTGGTAATTCGGTCCGGTTATTTCTTCAAAACCAGTATTGTTCCTGCCCAATTTGAACCGAAAAAAATCGGTAAATCAGTGGACCACTTGAACCACTGGTTCACTTTTAACCAAAAAAAAAAACAAAGAATTTTTCACTAATTCCTTATTCCCCAATTTCACGTATTTGCATGTTTTTCTATAAAATGATTTAGGTGACAAAATTCATCCAACATTTTCTCTTTTCTATATGTGATTACTAATAAAATTATTACTTTGATATGGTGTTTATCACAATTTGAATGATTGCTTTGATATTATATTATCATAGTTGTAATTTTGGATATTTGATATTTATCTTGATTTAGGTCTATGTTTTGGATATATGATTGTTCATTTTGGAGTTTGTTTTCTTCTTATTGAATATTGATGTGATAATTCTCATTTAAATATGTTATATTTGATTTAAAATTGCATAATTAATTGTGTTTGTTTTGATTTTAGTTTCATTGAAATGATTTGTTGTCTACTAGTTGACATTTATGAGATAATATTTGAAAATAACTTAAATTTTTTTGGATGGTAATTACGTATATTAAAACTTAAGTTAAATTATTATTTTGTAATTACGTCATATCGGTTGACAATCCAGGGCCGGCCCTGCGTTTTTAGTGGCCCTAAGCAAACTTTAAAATTGTGGCCCTTAAATTTTCATGTACAATTAATTATGTTAATAACTAATACATTTTTTCTAAATTAACATATTAAACTAAAAGCAAAACTATTAATTAGAAAAATAAGAAACAATAATGAATAATGAATCAAATATAATCTCGCTTTGTAAGAAACATTGGTAATACGAGACACAATTTTATTTAATAAGAAAATTATTGCATTCGTGAATGTAACATAAACACATAAACTCTTAGTAAAATATTACTTATATATTACTCTCCTAACATTTTTAAAGCAAAATCACTAGTTACACTTGCATAATCAACCTTCTTTACCATATATTTTTCAATCGACTATATAGCTAACTGATTCAATATCTCTTGTGACAATGGTTGATCAGAGGTAAGACTCAATCAACTTTAACTTCGAAAATGTTCTCTCTGCAGCTGCAACTGTAATGGCAAATAGTTAACAATATTCTATAAGTAATCCATCTATTTGAGAAATGCAATTCAAGTCTTTTAGTTCTTTTGGTAAAATACATCTCAAGACTCTCAACTCGGAAGATAAGTCCATCTCATCTATATTATAAGTGTCATTCTTCAAATACTATCCAAGTTTGATACAATAAATACAATAGATACTTAAAATTTCATTATCAATAGATTTTAACATCATCAAGTCGAACAAAATATTTTGATATATTCCTATCACCCAATGGATTCCTTGGTTATATGACTCACAACTCCAAATAAATTTGAAATCACAATATAAAGATTTTATTTTTTTTACTTTTTAATTTAGACAATATCTATCTTAATTTATGGGTCAAATAGTCTAGAAAATATGGGGTTCCGTTGAATTAATTGTGAATATATTGGGCCTAATTTCTTTAATAATGCCTTTGGATTATACTAAAATCTTAGCTCCACAAACACAAATAACAAAAAAAAAAAATTAAATAGTATATGGAGATGCAGAGAATTGAACCACTTACCTCACACTAACTACATGAGAGCTTTACCATCTGTGCCACATGCTCTGTTGACACAATTCACACACACATATATATATAAATATATATATGTATTATTTTTTTTCGGAGGCCCTCGTACATTGGTGGCCCTAAGCGGCCGCATGTGCGGCTTACACTCAGGGCCGGCCCTGTGACAATCAATAATCACTAACTACATGAGAGATTTACCATCTGTGCCACATGCTCTGTTGACAACATTCACACACACATATATATATAAATATATATATGTATTATTTTTTTTCGGAGGCCCTCGTACATTGATGGCCCTAAGCGGCCGCATGTGTGACTTACGCTCAGGGCCGGCCATGTGACAATCAATAATCAGTAAAACTACCAGTACGATGTGTGATCCGATTTTTGAAACATTGCCTACATATTTAGTTAAAAAAGGATTGAAAAGTTGGTGTGTGTGTTTGGGGGGGGGGGTGGGGGGGGGGTTGGATATGGGGCGTAGTCTTCAATATTCAATAGTGTTTTGAAGTTTGCGAGCTGACATACAGATACAGATAGATGGGTCAAACCTGGACTCTGTCTCGATTCTATTGGTCTCAGAAGTAACTACTTCCCGATTCTTGAGCCCCGTGATTTTCAAATACAGTCTTATACTTATAATACTGTATTGAATACTACAAACAAAGACCATTAATCTTGGTCCTTTCTTGAATTTATAACATTATTCTATTTTTATTTTTCGCATTCATTTTTGTATACATGTTGCTACTTCGAACGCCTACTCATCATGTTTTGAAATGCATGTGCCAAATCATTTCCATGGGACTCGACAAATTTCATCAAATTCAAAATTTATACTCTAGTAGTTGGTTTTTCTTTAAACGATTTGACTATGAACATACTATTAATTCGATTTTCGTCATTGATAATACAAAGCATTAATTAGTGTAATAATTAACAAATTGACTTCGTAGTCAAAGTTATATGGAGTTTAGTTTTGTTCCAATAAATTTCATCTAGACTAATGGATCAAAAAAATATATTAATGCACATACTTTTTTTTAGACAGTGAATACATCATTATATCAATCACTAAATCAAAAAATCTTTTTTGTTTGTTTCATTATCAAGACTACTTTGTAAAGATATCATATCATTGTGTTTAAAATAAATATCAGTATAAAATTAGAAATACACACACTAACGTGAGTTGAACTCATGACCCTGAGTGTAGGCCGCGTAGGTGGCCTCTTAGAGCCACCCATGGGCGAGGGCCTCCAGAATTTTTTTATATATATATATAAATTCTGAATTAGATGATGAGAAGCTGCTTTGCGAATAGAAGTTGTGGAAAAAAAATTCCGAAGTAAACATAGATAATTGGGTAGAAGGCAGATATGGTGGCATAATTGGGGAAGAAAAAGGCACATATCGACATTTTGGGGAAGAAGAAGACAACATAGTGTAATGGGCTCAAATTGTGGGCTACTTTTTCAGTGTGTGTTTTTGCACTATGTATCAGCCTAGTCAAGTTATTTACTCCAGCTCAATACTTGTAGTTGTAGCCCACAATTTAAGCTAATTACACTATGTTGTCTTCTTCTCAATTCCCCACTTAACGAGTGTTTGTAAATGATTTTGGAAATTCAAAATTGCTTAAACTAAAAGTAAAAATTTAGTACTTTTATTTAAAAGCAGGAGGTGTTTGCAAATATTTAAAAAAAGCAGCTTTAATTATTACAAAAATGCCACCTAGTAGAAGCACCTCCTTAGCTGCTTCTTGCCAACCTGCTTTTCAGTTGAAGAGGCAATAGCAAAACACCTACTTGCAAACACTATTAAAGTGCTTTAAGCACAAAAAAAAACAAAAAAATACTTTTTAAAAGCCCTTTCAAATACCCCTTTTATATGCCATGGTCTGAATTGTGCCCATTACAATTATAATTGGGTCTTAAACTGAGTAAATACCATCAACTTACCATACCAACTGGATAGCAAATTGAAATTAAAAAAAACAGAAGTTGTAAACCTATTACCTAACTACAACTTAAAACAGTAAAAGAAAAATACAATGGGGTCTAGGGATAAATCTAAACAAGCAAATTGCAAATCATAATTGCAAAAATTGATTGAACACAAGACCGGCACGAGAGAACTTTTTCGAAGCTAAACTTGATTTAAATCTTACCTTCGATCAACCATGTACAAGAAATGTTGAATGGGTTAGCCATGTTGTCGATCGAAAAAGATATGATATATGATAAAGAAGATTGATTATGCAAATGTAATTAGTGATTTTGCTTTAAAAAATGCTAGGAGAGTAATATTTTATTAAGAGTTTAGGTGTTTATGGTTCATTCACGAATGTAATCGTTTACCGATGTTTTTTACCAAAAAAATGTATATTTGATGCATTATTGTTTACTTGTATAAATAATACGTAAAAATTTAAAGGCCACGAATTTAAAGTTGGCTTAGGCCAGTCAAAATGTTTCTTTTTTTTTTAAATGGCCACTCAAAATGTTAGTCTAGAGCAACTAGAATGGTTGGATTAATAATTTCCTTTTTTTTTGGATAAATATTTGATTAATAAATTATTAATTAATGCATGTTTGTTTGATTTTCTGGAAGACCATGAAAAGGGCCTGAATTCTTATCCTACCATACCAAGCAAAAGGAGTACCAAAATTGTATTCCTCTTTTCCTGAAAGTCCAGAGAAGAGAGAAAGAACTGGTCCATAAAATTCAAATGAATATGACCAATGAAGGGGCCGTTTGGTTCTGCATACTGGATAAGCCCATATCTGATATTTGCCTCCACCACATAATTGGGCCCACAAAGTAATAGTTAAATGTTTCTTAAAAAAACCAGGGCCTAATGTCATCCTATGAACTTTGGTCACTAAAATTACAGTCCAATAAAAGGTTTTAACTTAACCAAGTTGTTACCCATAGTCGTGATCACAAAATGAACCTCAGCCTGCAAATCTCCATCCCACCCAAACCCCCAAACACCCTCCCCACCCCCACCCCCACCACCGATTCCGGCCTCAAATTCCGGCGAAAACTACTCTACATCCAATCCCTCAACGTAAATCCCAAAAAAGCCCTCCACATTAACCCAAATATCCGTTCTGCCCCACTCTCCACCCTCCATTCCATCACTCAATGCCTCTCCTCAATGGGCCTCCACCTCTCCTCCATAGGCCGCATTCTCGACATGTACCCTCACCTCCTCACCTCCGACCCATACTACCACATCTACCCAATTCTCGATTTCTTACTAAACACAGTCGAAATCCCATTTCCAGATATCAGCAAGTCCATAACCCGGTGCCCCCGGATCCTCGTATCCAACCCGGAAACCCAATTGAAGCCCACGTTCGAGTTCCTGACCCAGTTGGGATTCTCTGGGCCGAATAAATTGACATCTCAGACCACATTGTTATTGGTTTCGAGCGTCGAGCTTACTCTGGTACCAAAGATTGAGTTTTTAATGGGGTTGGGGTTTGAGTATGAGGAGGTGAGGGGTATGGTGTTGAGGTCGCCGGGTTTGTTGACGTTTAGCGTTGAGAATAATTATAAGCCTAAGGTGGAGTATTTCTTGGAGGAAATGAATGGGAATTTAGAGGAGTTGAAGAGGTTTCCGCAATTTTTTTCATTTAGTTTGGAGAGGAAAATTAAACCGAGGCATCGGGTTTTGATGGAACACGGGTTTGATATTTCATTGGCGGATATGTTGAAGGTCAGTGATGGAGAGTTCAATGCTCGGGTGATCGAGAAACGTTTGCGTATGGCGGAAGGGGGGCGGTTTTAGAATCATGTAAGTTGCCTTTATCTACATCTGTGTACTAATTGAAATCGTTATACATGGTGTTGTAAATTTTGTAACTTTATTGAAATGTAAATTGTTTGTTCGATAGCAAGAGTTTTACCTTTCTTCATTTGGAAATGCAAAGGTTTTTCTTTCACTGTGTTTACAATTACAACAATGGTGCGTAGTTCTGTTTAGATTGTTCATGAATCATAATATGATTTCGTGGGAGGTATAAAGTATAAACCAAGTAATTTGTGATTTATTTGGTTATCTCAATTATCGTTGAATTGCAGCAGCTTTTGCCTTCTTTGATTGCATATCATATGGAAAAAGCCTTTCTTAGGATTATGGGATAATTTAATATTTTGATTGGTAGTTTTTATAGGATACAATTTAATGGTTTTATTTTGCAGCTTGCTCGATTGAGCGAGTAATGAAGCATTTATGATATAAAATAAGTATATTAAAAATTCTTGCCAATGACAATCTAGGATTAACCTTTTGGATTGATTCTTAAATATGAGGGTCTAGAGACCTAAGCGAAAAATAGTCAGGCTAGAAGGTCCATTAAAGAGACTTGGTTTTCAGCTTGTATAAGTATTGAATTAATGAAAAGAATGTAATTGGTTTGCTAGAACTAAATGGTAGCTGAATAAA
Source organism: Penstemon davidsonii (assembly GCA_034814905.1). Lineage (NCBI taxonomy): Eukaryota > Viridiplantae > Streptophyta > Magnoliopsida > Lamiales > Plantaginaceae > Penstemon > Penstemon davidsonii. The sequence goes on from JAYDYQ010002685.1 coordinate 20,180,818, forward strand.
ATCAGCAAAAAAGGAAATACGATGAGCAGAGGAATGAAACGGAAGAGAAAACGCATAAGCCTCTCTAGTAATGAAGCAATTCACCCGACAGAATGTTAATTTTTAGATTGTTTATGACTCTATTTATAGAGGAGACTACAAAAGTATATGTAGAACTTAGCCATGTGAATAAGAATAATCCTAGAGAGAAGACTTGGACTAAATTAAACATAAATGACAAGACAATTTTTATATCGCAAGTCATATTTAAAGAGTTCATGTAAAAATCCTTGCTCTTACGAATAGTGAAATAAAGAAACATGGAGTAAAAGGCTAAAAATTTAGGAAATGCATGTTCCTCTTGTCCGAAAAGGCATGCTCCTTTTATCATGGAGCTCATAATCTTCGCCAATACTTGTTTTACTTGCATCAGGTAGATGCATTCGTTTCATAGTCTCTTTGTTGTTGGGTAGACTTCTTTTCTAGTGTTGAGAGCTCCTTCATGATAGTAGTATAAAAGATAGGAAAACATGCTTTGTATTTGTATTCCATTCCCAGCAGAAAATAATAGTACTCCCAATTTAGCTTTATGAAACATAACCAATCCACTTTACCCTCCTACTGCAGACTTCTTTATAAGATACACCTTAAGACTCTCATATAATTTAAATTCTTCTAATACAGTACAAGTTAAGATTTGATGATACCATTTCGATTATGCAACAAATAGCATTGGATTCATAATGGATTTGATCCAGTCATTTGGTACAAATTCTATCTCATGTATTTAGTTTTGCCTTCTTGTCCTCCAACCTACTCTCACTGTCACAGGATAGCCCTGCTGCATATTGTTGTTCATGTAAATAATGCATTGCATTTCTACATTATGATCAAAGATGAGTTAATCACACCAGCAGTAGCACACAGCGGTGTTTATACATTAGAAAAATCAGTCTTATAAAAGAACATTAGTCAGTATTAACTTTGTCAAATGAATTTGTAGAAGAACATTTGTGGATTTACCTTCCAATTAATTCCTCTTTTTCATTAAAAAAAAAAAAAAATCTAAGTTACTTACATTTCACCATTTCTTTGTCATATGACTCTACAAAAATTAAACTTGTTTTACAATAATACACGATACTTACTGCATGAATGTGTATTAATTTTGGAGTTATTTCAATCAAAGACTTTTTGACTATTACATGAGACAAAATTCCATTTGATGTGGGCCTTGTGAGTTGTGAGGCTAGCTAGCTTCTTTCTTTGGAAGGTGCTACATTACATATTCTGGATCACAAAATTTGTTACTATTAAATTTGATTTTTATGAGTTCAAATTGGATATGCCTGTGACATTGGGGAGATAACTGAGCGCAGAATAAGTTGTTTTTATGTCTCATTATGTGAAGCTCAGCATGCAATAACTTATTGTAGCAGACCATATATGAATCAGATGAACCACTAGGCTCTGTGCTTAACCACGTGCAAGTTTTTTACATGCTTCTAAAATTTGGCAATCTGTTTTGATTAGTTGAATTAATTTGTTCGAATGGTAATAGTATCATTATTTTTTTCATGCTGATCTTTAAAATTGTCCTTTACCAGAACTGTAAACAGAGCATTGCTTAAAAAAAAAATATTACTGACAAAAACCCAGAAAATTAAGAGTAATGACCTGACCTGATCTGATCTATTTATAATTTATTACCATCTGGGATCCATGAAAAAAGTGCAGTCAAAGGTGATTAAATTATTCAAAAGTCTCAGTGACTTATACTTTCAGGCATTGGCTATTATAATAGATTGATCAGAGCTATAATTGTATAGAGGTTCTGCCCAATTGCGTGGAGTTGTACGAATAATTCAAATCTGTCCCTCCAGTTGTGACAAAGGACAAACCCTAAATTCAGTTAGGGCTTAAGATCTTATATATGAATCCTGACTCTGTGTGATGCAATGCTTACACCCTTACTTAGAACAATCTGACACTGGCTATAGATTATTAAATGCTTCTTCTTATTAATTTCTTGCAAATCATCAACTCAAATATTAATACTAATAATTTCACTTTTTCCTCTTTTGCCTTGCTTTGTTTTGTGGTTTCAAGTTTACAACATAAATCTGAGTTTCTCGGTGCTTTCCATGGTTATATTCAGGGGGGTGTTTGCAATTGTTTGTGTTTTTCTTTATTTTGAGAAGTGAAAGAAACTAAAAAAATATATAATGAAAAGTATATATGCTTTTAGGCTTTATGTGGATGGGCCAAAACGTCCAATCTCACGGGTTTCGCGAGACTGAGTCAAAATCCTTCCAAATAAATTTTCGTCAAATCCATAAAACTCATTACAAACCTATTCACAAATCTATTTCCAAATTCTTGAAACCTATAAAACATTGATTTGATACCTACCATCTATTTTTTTTTTTCAAAACTCTCTAAAAAAACATTGATTTGACACCTATTACCTACTTTTTTCCCAAATTCCAACATCAAAAATCAATCCAAGTGGGATTTCAACTTTTTGAGAACCACAAAATTCAACATCCAAAACCTAACCAAATGAGGTTTCAAAGGTTTTACCAAAATCACCTAAACTAATTTTTTAAATTCGAGACCCGCGAAATCGAATCAGAACTCATCCAAATAGACCCATAGTATTTGCAAATTAAGCAAAAAGGGTGCGGAAAGGTATTTTGTAAACTATGCAGTACAAACTAAACAATAACCAAGCCTGCTTTCATTTCTTCTGGTGTATGTGGATGGGTTTTGGCCCGGTCTCGCGGGTTTCGCGAGACCGAGCCAAACCCGCGAGACCGAGTCAAAACTCTTTCAAATGAGTTTTCTCCAAACCCATAAAACCTATTCAGAAACTAACATTCAAACTCTTCAAACCTATAAAACATAGATTTGACACCTACCACCTAATTTTCCCCTCAAATTTCACTAAAAAAAATATTTATTTGACACCTACCACCTACCTTTTTCCCTAAAACCCCAACATCCAAACTCAATCCAAGTGGAGTTTCAAATTATTCAAACCACAAAATCCAACAGCCAAAACTCATCCAAATGAAGTCTCAAAGGTTTCATGAAACCACCGAAACCATATTTTTTAAATCGAGTCCCACGAAACCTAGCTAAAACCCATCCAAATAGACCCTTCATATCTAAGCCTGCTTTTGCTTTTGATACCTCTCTTCTTTCTATTTTTCTTTTTTTCTTCTTAAAACTTTTAATGAAAAAGTAAAATTAGAAGATGCACTTTCAAACACTCGAAAACTATTTTTTTCTCTTAGCAACTGTGAAGTACTTTTATAAGCATTGTCAAACACTCCTTTAACATCTAGGTTGTAATATTGTCTGCTTTAGTGTCTGAAATTTGTTTTTTCAGATTTTCTTGTTTCATTCTATAAATGCCTTCTGGTAGGAAAATATATATACACAAATACTATGTATGTATGACGACTAAAAAAAAAAAAAAAAAAAGTGACAGAGAGAAAGGGAAAAATAATTTTATTAGCTAAGAAATGAAAATCCATGCACCCAAACCCCACCATATATACAACCTGCTGCATCTTTACATCATTGTACCAAAAATGCATAAATTCCAAAGCTACCCCTACCTTATTGGCTTTAAGCTAACAGTGTACCAGAGTCCGTCTGGAATAGGGGAAGAGTTGTACTGTACATACACACACTGTTGACGTCAACTACATATATACTATTCCCTTCGGTTCATATTAGTTGGCACATTTGTCAAATTTTTATGTTTCATATTAATTGGCACATTTGGGTTTTCAATGCAATTTTTTCTAATTTTGCCCTTCTCTTACATCTAGGTTGGGAAGCTTAAGAGTCACTAGAAAGGATATTTTTGACATTTTATCATATAAAAGTGATTGATCATGAGATTTCTTAATCTGTATGAAAAGTAACAATGTGCCAATTAATATGAACAAGAGGGAGTATAACAGAAGAGAAATTATCAAAAAAAAGAAAAAAAAAGGAATCATTGATAAATATAGAAGAGAGCAGTGGGGTCACCAGTACAGTAGTCTTCTCACTTTATAGGAATAGGAACAGGAATAGGGTTCATTTACCATCAACTCACTTAATCACACACACACACACACACTTCCCTGCACTGACTTGTTAACATCTACAAAATCATAGGAAAGTGTGGAAAACCAACCTTTACTTGCCACTTTTAGTATATCATTTTATAGACCAAGAAATTATATTTTCACTTTAAGAAATGTGTGTGTATGTATATGTACATACTCCTACTCTTTTCTTTCTTTTTTTTTTTTTTTGGCTCGTTCTGCACCAATATGGTTACTACAGCTAGAACACTGACTGTTAAAATATTGTAGTGCTAGTTTAACTTCTTTACCTTTATTATCTATATTTGGAAATACATACCTGTGAAAAGAATACACGATTCATTCATGTCATCTATTTTTACTCTTTTACTATTAACTGTTGCTATTACATTGCATGAGCTGTCTACATAGACTAACTGTTAGATTGATTTATTGCTATTTTGTACTACCAAATTGACTGTTAAAATTTGAATATATAGAGAGAACCAAGGCCAAAATTTATTTGTATATTTAGCTGAGACCATTTTCATCATTTTTTTGCCACAGAAACGTACAAGCACTACTGCTGGATGCAGCTATGCAAATGTTGTAGAATAATTGTAAGTAACTTATTTAAACGTACACACATTTCTTAAAATATTTGATACACTGCACCCTCAAATTGTATCCAGTAGGGTGCACTTTGCTATATAATATGCAATTTCAAGGTTTAGTGTGCCAAATTTCATTGCAAGGTGCAAAGTGCAATTGAAGTTTGAGATTGATTAGTGAATGACATAGGAAAGGTTTGAAAACAAAAAAATTGCATTTTGCTCTTTGTTTGGAAGTAGGGAAAATTGCATCTTGTTCATTAGAACTGGATTCTCGACACTTTTGGTCACTTATGAAATTGTATTTTCATTGTTGGCCCGATCATCTCCTTTCGGACAAAAAGTGTTAAACCGAGACATTTATAGGAGACCAAAAGTGCTAAACAATTATGTGAGATCACTAGTGCAAAATAGATTTAAAAAGTTAGACCAAAAGTGTAATTTTCATAAGTATGAGACCAAATATTGCAGAAAATTTGTACGGGGATAAAAAATTGCAGTTTATAAAAGTGCTAAACTTTTTTTGATTGGCAAAAGTTTCGGTATTATTTTTATTAGCAAAAATCTCCTTTATTCATTTTTGTTAGATAAAACTCGATTTGAAATTTCTTCATAAGTCAATAAGGAGGTTATTGCTAATTTTTTAAGTAAACTTGAGTTTATTGTCAATTTCTAAAGTTAGAAAGAGAATTATTATCAATTTTTTAGATGAATAACAATGTTTTCGCATTTTACGTACATGAGTGGAGATATAATTATAATTTTTCCTGCAAAATATGTACTCCGACTTGAGAAGAATTTTTTTTGATAATGTAAAATAACACGGAGAGGATTTTTTAATAAAAATAACATGGATGGTTTTTTGCTGAGTTAAAGAAAGCATAGGGAATATATTTGCATTTTTTCAGTTTAATGCTGCTTTGATCTGGTATATGCCAGAGAGTAGGATTTTGATTGATGAGACTAGACTGGAAGCCAAAAAATTGAAAGAATTGGTTGGGAAATGGGGATGCAGCAGATGAATGAAGGAAAATGTCCTTTTGACGAGATTGAAGCAAATTACTATTTTGTTTTTAGGCTTTCATTGAGACACCAATAAAAGTTTTTATTTTTATTTTTTTGGGTGGGGGTCTTCTGTTTCTCCCTAACGAGTTTTGTCAGATTATTACTGTTTTTGACTTTTAATCTCTGTTTGTTTCCTTCTCTCTTCTCTCCTCTCTCTTTTGTGGATTTTTTATATAATAATAATACAATTACAACCTCCTCCCATCCGTCACCGATAGATAATACCCTTTTCAACTGTAGCAATAAAATACATTACTATCTTCTTTGGGTTGAAGGAGGATATATATATGTGGAATTCTTGTCCAACATTTATTACTTTCATCTAACTTGAGCCACATATTGGGCCTGTTTGTTTGGCATTTTTCAGATTTTTTTGTGTTTAGGAAATGCCAAACAAATATATTTTCTACTTTCAGAAATAAATTTTTCATCTATTAATTTTCTCAAACTACTCTCTTAAAAGCCAAACAAACAACAATTTTATTATCTTTAAACAAAACCTATACAAACTCTACTTTGATATGACATAAAGTAACATATCTCTTACACAATTTATCTCACTTAACAAACATAATTTGACATAAACTCTTACACATCTTACATCTACAACTCAACTCTTCCAAAAAACATACACTTACTTTATTTCTCAAACCACTCTCTCAAAACCCAAATAAACAACATTACACAAATCGAGATTATTTCACAAACCTCCACTACTCTCCCAAACTACTTTCCTAAACGCCAAACAAACAGGCCCATTACTTTTCCCAATCATCAACTAATTATTTTGAAAATCAAATCAACTTACTTGATATTTAACTGAGTTTGTATGATATGTTCAAAACTCATTTAATGTATGTTTGATATGCACATTAAACAAACTTGAATAATATTTTCCGTTTGATAGCTTTTAGAGTTCATTTCGAACTTGACTTGGTAATAATCTGCACATTTTGATTTTTAGACTGGGAAATAGTTTGCCCATTAAGCATATTTTGGCGAGATAATTAAATTTCTAAAATCCAATTTTTCAACAAGGTACCGTTGGACTTGTTTTAAAGCCAATGGAAGATTTGATGGTCACAAAATGAGAAGACGACCGAGTCCAATCGTGTAGATTTTGACCATCTATTTACCTATATATATGATCATTTATATATTTATTTAACTTGGAAATTTGCTTGGCCACCCAGTACTAGACATGCAAGAACACTTGGACCCTATGCCTTTTGGATAGATCTAGATATCTGACTTTCATTTCATGGTTTATTTTTTTTCTTTACATATTTGTACTAGAAAATTTATGATGTTTTCTTGTTCTACTCACTGTGTGAGTGTGTGGTGATTGCAATGCAATCCCATGTTACTGGTTATATTTTGTCTTGTTGTTGAGTGATCGATTGATGTCCAACCCCTAAAGCCAAAAGGTACCATCCATAATTCATAACATAATGTATTTATTTGCCTTTCCATGTTGTTCCAAGGGAACACACCCAACAGAATCTCATGGAAATAGTCCTACGTTTATTTGGTGGGTCATTTCTCTTTATCTCCATTCACGTCTTGCTTCAATGTAATACTACAACATTGATTAGCACATGGAAAAATTGGCACGCATACTTCTTACTAAGGGTCCCAAATTAAACAAACTAACTAACAAAAACCTTAGTATTTATTAACTTGTGTTATTAGCAAAATGGATGAATATAGAATTAAGTTCTTGGGTGATTTACACTCAGACCCCCTCAGGTTTGGGCATATTACAAGAAATTCCCCGCTGTTTAAAAAATTACAGGGACACACCCTCATGTTTGGGCATATTACAAGAAACCCCTTACGGCGTTAAAAACAGAAAGGATTTGATGATGTCAGCAAAAAAAATTTTGATTTTCCAAATTTATCCCTGGCTAAATATACCCACAGGGTGTGTGTATGTAATAATATTATACCACAGGGGGTGTCTATGTAATAATATTATACCACAGGGGATGTATTTGAAATATTACAATAACTTCAGGGAGTTACTTATAGCCAAACGGTCATATTTTAAAAAATGACCAATGGATGTTAATGTTGGCCATATATTTTGACTATAAATTTCATGGGGTACTTATAGCCAATGGTCATATTTTAAAAAATGACCAATGGATGTTACTGTTGGCCATATATTTTGACTATAAATCAAAATGTTCACGTGTAGGGATAATACAACTTTAAATCTCGGCGTGCATCTGCAACCATTATGGGTGCATTCTTCAAACACCCTACACATGAATATTTTGATTATCGATATTTTAAGCATCTCACACTACCTCTTGAATTTGAAGATGACATTATCAAATTTGTGGGATGAAATGCAAAAAAAAAAAAAAAAATTGGACTGCTATTTATAACCAAAATATGTGGCCAACAGTAACATCCAACGGTCATTTTTTGAAATATGGTCATTTTTTAAAATATGACAGTCGGCTACAAGTAACTACCTGAAGTTATTGTACTCTTTCAAATACACCCCCTGTGGTATAATATTATTACATAGACACTCCCTGTGGTATAATAATATTTCATAGACACCCCATGTGGGTATATTTAGCCAAGGGTAAATTTGAAAAAAAAAAAAAAAAAAATTGATGACCTCATCAAATTCTGTCTGTTTTTAACGCCGTAAGGGGTTTCTTGTAATATGCCCAAATCTGAGGGGGTGTTCCTGTAATGTTTTAAACAACGGGGGGTTTCTTGTAATATGCCCAACTCTGAGGGGGTCTGAGTGTAAATCACCCTAAATTCTTTGGACATGATCATATAAGTCCTTGCCGATTTATAATTTTCTATCTGGACATTTGTCACCGGACATTAAGTTGATCGATCAACTGTGAACTCGGGAAATTCTTACTCAGATTGGGTTTGGCCTAACCCAAAGTAACTACTTGGTAAGTGTAATATACTTGCTTTGAGATTAGATGAAATAAGTATAAGTATATGATGAAATATTGTTGCTAGCTGGAAACAAGTTCTAATCGACGGCCTCTTTGTAGGAAGTAACAAGTGATTTCGACTAGACTAAGAACATTCTTTCCTTGATTTTATAAAAAAAGAAATTCTCAAAAGCCTCAGTTATATTATTGTAATTAACATATAAAAATGTGTTCATATTTTATTCGTTTACATTCTTTTGGTTAACTAATCTGTTTCTAGCTCTTATTTGTTTTTGTGTAGGAAATTTACTTGTTATGGATTTTTTTTTTTTTGGGTGTTTGGATTAAAACTAAACCATAACTTGTTAATTTACACACCCTTTTTTAACTTTACCACATTATATCATTATTCTGCGTATCAAATAATATCATTTTAACTTTAAGGTTACTAATGTAGCATAAATAGGAGATGGAAAAATACATTGTTAGATTTTGTGTGCTGAATCTAGCATTTGGAAAGAATAGGTGGTGGAAAAATACATTGATACTCTTTTGTGCTGAATCTAGCATTTGGGAAGACAAGCCACGTTAGTACATAGGAATCTCTGGGGGTCACTCCCTCTTAAGCCATTAGTCGATCATTGATTAAAAATCTAACTATCATTTACTTTTTTGAGTAAAATACGAGCCCCTAATATATTAAATAAATTTTCTATTTTAACCTGTATATACTATATAGAGGTGTAAACGGGATGAGTAGTTTCGAACGACATATAGTTCAAGTTTGATTTGAATTATTTATTTAGTTTGAATGTTTGAGCTTGATTTGATTTTAAAAAGGGCAAATCTTGAACGAGTTTTTATTGAATGAGTCCAAGCCTAGTATCGAGTAGATTGATAATTATCCACGTGTTTTACCAAACAAGAAATATAGTTCAAGATTATTTGATTTTATATAATGAATCGAGCTCATCAAACGAGCACAAGTCGAATATCATGTAACTTAGTATGATTTTCGGTGCTATCCACATGATTTAATAAATAATTTCAATAAACAATTTTATGTAGGGATGTTCACGGTGTGATTTTTTAATTTATACTCCCTCCGGTTCATATTAAATGGCACATTGTTACTTTTCACACAAATTAAGAAACCTCATGATTAATCACTTTTACATGGTAAAATGTCAAAAATACATTTCCTAGTGACTCTTGAGCTTCCCAACTTAGATGTAAGAGAAGGGCAAAATTGAAAAAAATTGCATTGGAAACTCAAATGTGCCAATTAATATGAAACATAAAAATTTGACAAATGTGCCATCTAATATGAACAGGAGGGAGTAATAATAAAAGTTCTGCAAACAAGTGGTGGGCAAGATTTAATGTCGTGTGGCCAATTCGGTTAGTCATCAGCAGGTGCAGGAAAGCACCCACACGTGGGATTGAGAAGGGGGTGCAAGAAAGCTACGCACGGATTTCTTTGCATCCAAGTGTGAGAAAAATATTGTAATACATATAATGCATTATTATATTAATAAAAACAACCGTAGAATTAATACAATACACATTTCTCTGCACACTCTTTTGGCCTGTAATACACACACGCGCACACGCAGAGAGGCTATTACCCTCATAAAATTGGCGACAGAGAGAGTTGATTGTCCTTGTCTGAACACAAACACATTCTAATCATACATTCAATTACATACATACATAGGTTGTGTTGTATATTTGTATGACCCTTTGTGCTCCCAACAGCAAAACCTTGCCCTCACTCCTAACTAGAAATTCTAACTATTAATTATGTACTTAATTACTTCACACATATATAGTATAATAATAATAATTTCAATAATCTTTTCAAAATATAAATGGTAATTAATAGATTTGAACTTTATGTACTTAATTACTTCACACATATATAGTATAATAATAATTTCAATAATCTTTTCTTGCTTAAACAGATTCACAGTTAAGATTGTTTCGGAACAATATATCCTAATATTATGGAATTTTAGCATATGGTTAATATTACGATATATGGTTGCAGATAGCAAAATATGCATTCCAAGTAAAATTTCCTTTTTTTTTTTTTTGTACACATTCAGCAGTAAATCATCTATTACTAAAAGTATAATATAAGTTTTACCAAATCTTAATTAATGCATTAAGTTGTAAAAAAAGAAAAAATTCTTAATGCCATTGATTATATTAACTTACTAGGGTCTGTCTAAAATGAGATTTTGAGGGATGAGGAGTACATGAGATAGCATTTATCTTGGTGACACGTGTCCTCTTAAAATTTAAGTTAAAATAATTTATTTTCTTAAAGACAAATTTACCCTTTTTTAATGAGTGAAATTCAACAACACCCCTTGTGTTTAAAAAAAATATGTGTTATTTTTATTAGCAAAAAAACTCTGTACTTTCTTTTTATTAGCAAAAATATCCATCTCAAGTCGAAATGACAATTTTACCCTATCGAAGGATGAAAAAACATCCCCTTAACTTAAAAGATTACCAATAGCCCATGGTAACTTTAAAATTTGGCAATAACTCCCCTGTTCTTTTTTTAAAAAAATTGACAAAAACTTTCATATGAAGTCCACTTTAAAAAATTGACAAAAAGATTACACACCCCCCCCCCCCCCCCGCCCCCCCGAGAGTTACGTATTGTGGCGCTTTACCACCCATATGTACAAAAAAAGCGCTTTACCACCTCAAATAATTTTACTTATTTTTTGTTCGATGGAAAATATACATGTGCTCCTCAAATGAATTTTCAAAGTTAGTCACAATCTTCTTACAAGTCCAAATACTTCGCTCATGTAAAAGAACCAAAAATCCGAAGTGAAGTAGAAAAATATTTTATTTGTAAAGAGAGGGAAAAATGCACGTCATGTTTTGACTAATTTACCTTTAATACACATATGAGTCACATATATGAGTTTTCCAAGAATATGTATATTTTCCATAAAAATTGAGTGGCACATGTATATTTTCCAAGAATATACATATGCCCCTCAAAGTATAGACTTGGTAAAAGTTTGGTATGAAAAGTGCAATTTCCTCAATTTTTTTTGTTTTTTTTTTTTGGGAAAGAGATATGAAATTAATTAGAGATTAGAGAGATTTTTTTAAACATATTAATTAAAGGGTTAGTATGTAATTTAACATGTGTTTATTTTTTATAAATGTCCGATGCCACGTTATCATTGAACATTTTGACCAAAAATTATGGTTCAGATTTGTTGTTGACTTTTTTTAGTGGTTGAGATGGGGTATCTCATATACACTTATGTTCCATAAAATCTTATTTTAGAAAGACCCAACTTGCTATTAAACTATTTTGAAATATAATTAAGTTGCTAACGATAGATAGCACAAATGGAAGTAAAAACAACTTACACAACAAGTTCACAGAGAAATGGTACATCAGAAATATTATTAGTACTGTTTTGAAAGATTGTGTTTTCGTTATCTCTAGTAGTGGAGCTTTCTTTCCACTTTATATATGTCATATGTGCACAATATAAAATTAAAGTTGCATTAATAACAATATCTAATAAACAAAATATTGGGTTAGCCTGGACGGTCAAAAATAGTACATCATAATTTATATATAAATCACGATTTATTGGAATAAGATATTTAAACATAATGCTCTCCTACAAGATATTTTGCTTAAGCAGTCAAATCAGATATATATATACCGCACATTCGTACATTTTTGTTTACGGATATACAAGGAGACATATAGGATATATTTGGATGGGTTTTGGTTCGATTTCGTGAGTCACGGTTTAAAAAAAATGGTTTGGTTGGTTTCGATAAAACCTTTGAGACCTCATTTGGATGAGTTTTGGCTGTTGGATTTTGTGATTTGAATAAGTTAAAACTCCACTTGGATTGGATTTGGATGTTGGGATTTAGGTGAAAAAATAGGTGGTAGGTATCAAATAAATGTCTTTTTTAGTAAGATTTGAGGGAAAAAGTAGGTGGTAGGTGTCAAATCAATCTTTTATAGGTTTGAAGAGTTTGAGTGTGAGTTTATGAATATGTTTTTTATGGTTTTATGGATTTGGCGAAAACTCATTTGAAAGAGTTTTGGCTCTATCTCGCGAAACCCGCAAAATCAGGCCAAAACCATCAGCATACACCCATAATGAATGGGAGAATTGTTTTTTTATACTAAAGTTATATCGATTTTAACTTATGGTACAACAATAAAAAAAATAGGTCAATATATTTGGTACCATAATTTAATATATTGTTTCACATTTAGTACTGCCGTTCACCGTTAAGTGGATGACGTGGTAGTTAAGTCAATTTGAATTATTGAAAAATTAATGTAATTATTTATACTGACTGATAATTCTACCCCTTAATATTTCGAGCTGGCAAAATAACAAAATATCTTCATATTGCAACGATTTTAATCAACATCGTTGTAAAATTTGGAGTTGGCACTGTATTAAACCCTTCAAAAAATACATTCACATTATTAAGAAATTGCGTAACAATTGCGTGTGTAGATCATTATCTCAGAAGATCTCATTTACAAATTTACTAGTTCATTAAATTTTTTACAGTGAGAATATTTCCTATTAAAGGCAACTCGGGAGTCAGTGAATTGCAAAAAACTCTTACTAGACCCTATATGTAAATCTACAGTGGCCAGTATAAAACTGGAAAATGTGGTCAAATCAATTTATTGTTATCGTCATAACAGTTATTTTAAATTGTTGAGGAAAAAGCAGTAGGTATGTTTCAAGCATAAGGTTAAATTTCAAAAAATTGACCAAATGAATGAAAATCGTAGTATGTACATTCCTGGCCCTGCCCTGCCATGAATTAAATGAAAACGTCTGCAATTGGGTTTTGCGAAGTTCTAGTGGCGGGTGAAAAAATCTCATCTTTTTGCTTTTTTTTTTACCAATTGATTATTTCACTTTCAATTTACAGTTTCAATTTTCTTTTTTAATTATTTGCTATTAATGGACATTGATTTATATAGGAGTAAGTTATTGTTTATACAGCCATACAGGTATGTTTGTGAAATTTTTCAGAGAGCATTTTGCTTTTATCTAAAACACAAACAAATAATATTTTTTTCTTTAGGAATAAACTTATTCTATTTCAATTTCAAAATAATCTCATCATAAAAATATATAATTATCTCTAAAGAAAATCTAAATAAACTCTAATTTGTTTTTTTTTTTTTAAATTGTGAATATTTTCTCAAAAAGAGTTGTGAATACATTCATACGTCAGTCATCAATTATTACATCAAAATATTTTCAATAACTATCAAATTACAAAGATTAATATATAATAAACTAGAAAAATACTCATACATGTGAGAATCGAACTCAAAACCTCCTAGTTTAACATAAAGTAATCTATATTTACATTATTTATCTATCTCAATAAACATGATTTAACATCAAATATCTTATCTCTTAAATTATTTTTCGTTTTTCCATAATAAATCTCTACAAAATATTACTATTAATTTCTGAAACATATACCTATTTCTTTTCAAGAACCCAAACAATATGAAACCAATATAATATTTTAAAATCACTTTCACAAATGCGAGATGAACAAGCTCATTATTATTTAAAAGAAAAGTTTGTATTCGTACGTGATGTGAGGAAGCCGAATCCTAGGATGCGTGTCAAGTTTTTTGATTTTCCATTAAAAATAAAAATAAAAAAATTAAAATTAAAAGAACAACACTTAGGACGTAACAAATTAAGTACTACAAAATAGAACTTTTGGAGTGCAAAAATCAGTTACTAACCACCAGATACGCTTCGATAATGCCAACTAATCTTAATGATGATTAAATAGTTTAGTGATCGATGTTAAAGTTATTTAATTATAGTTACCAATGTTAAATCAACATTAATTCAATTTTGGATGAAAATAGTTATATTCACATCATCTCTGCAGTGCAAGAGTTGAAAAATATTAAAGTGATTGAGTGACCTCACATTCATTGAAACCTATGATATGTACATAGGTTGTGGAGTCATACCATCAGCCATAGTAGCTTTGTTATGACATTTCACCATGGTTTATGGGATGCCAAAAGTAAAAGGTAGTTATCACAAAATTAAATTGTGAGGTAGCTATATTTGGAAAATCTAATTTGATGAGTTCCCATATAGATTTGTTTTAATTTTTGTTCCATAAATTTTGCTTCCTTTAGGGGAGGGGTTTTAATAAGAGTTACCATTGAAATTTTATAATTACCTCAAAGTTCAATAATACTACAAAATAGTTGAAGTCAAATTATTAGTTTACGTGAGAGTCGGTAAAACAATTCATACCAAGGGGATTCTTGCAACCACTTTAGCGTTAGCTAGAGATTTGTCTTTGGCCTTTCCGGTAGGACAGCGAAAACCGACAGAAACAAGTGTAGATACTAAGTGGGGACTGCCGTTTAAGGGGTGGCACAAGATCAACTCAGACGGAAGTGTGGTAAGGGAAACTAAAAGTGCAACAGCGGGTGGCCTTCTTCGTGATGACCAAGGAAAATGGATTGAAGGTTTTAGCATGAAGTTGGGGCAGGTTACGATCACAGAAGCAGAACTCATGGCGGTAAGAGAGGGACTGAGGATGGCTTGGAATAGGCGAGTCGAGAAGCTAGCAGCGGAGTGTGACTCCAAAGTTGTGGTCCACTTGATCAAAGAGGCGGACACGAACATGCATCCTTTGGGAAGCATAATAGAGGATTGTCGGATACTTATGAGGAAGCCGTGGATTTGCAAACTCTATCACATCCGTAGAGGAGGAAATACATGCGCTGACGAATTGGCAAGAAGAGGCCATAATTTACAAGAGAGGAAAATACATTGGAATGCACCACCGGAAGGAATGATGGAGATGCTCTCCGAAGACGCCACTGCTTGAGTGGTTATTACTATCTTTTAGGACCAAAAAAAAAGGTAAAAATATATTTACTTAAAAAATAGAGCCTTATATTTAGATAATCCAGGAAAGAAAAACAAATAGACAAGAAAAAATAGTTGTTATAAAACATTATTTGGCTTATTTTATGACCTAAATTCTTTTATATTGTAATGTTCTCACAAAAATTATTGTGATAAAATTGCATAAGCAAATAACTTCAATTTGTGTGAAGAAAGTATGCTGTTCGAAGTTTTGCTCTTATGGGAAGGAGGAATTTCGTCCCCAAAATTTATTTTATTATATAATTAAATTTCATTGCCTCCTGATTAGTTAAAAAAATAAAAAGGTGTTACAATGTCAAAAAAGGGAATCTCCATCACAACAAAAATTAATAGTCGAAAATAGTACATATGGATTCTGAAGAAAAAATACAGTGAAAATAATAAATAAAAAAATAAGATATTTGTCCACTCAAAATAATAAAAATTAAATAAATGACTTTAAATAAACTAAAAATGTGCACGTAGTTTGTACGTGTCTAGTTAATTTCATAGATAAATTTTATAAATCAGAGTAAAAATAATTTTATAATGTCTTAAAATAGCACAAGTTTTCACCAATTTATTTTTACCAGTTTTACCCATTTTTTTCACCAATTTATTTTTACCAGTTTCACCTATATTTTCACAAACTTTATTAGTGTTCACTAATTTCACCGGATTTGTTTTTAATCATTTTCAAATGTTTTCACTGACTTTTATAGTTTCACCAACTTTCATCAATTTCATTCATTTTTTTCACCGGCTTCACCGATTTTTCATGAAATTCACCGAGACTATGTGTGTCTTGAATCTTGATATTCTTGAAATTCATCCGATGGTAGGAAATGAAGTTACAAATTTTCCTTCACTTTCACGTAGTGTAGAAACTAGAAAGTATTTTCCTACCAATTTGATGGTATAAGGGCATTTTTATCTTAAAAAAACTAAAAATTATTCACACTTTTATAATTACTAGAAAAGTGCACCTACGTTGTATGTGTCTAGTTAATTTCATGGGTAGTTTTTATAAATTAGAGTAAATTAATTTTATTATATCATAAAATAGAGCAAATTAACCCATTTTCACCTATTTAACTCGTCACTTTAATTAATCTTTTACGGGTTTAACCCATTTTTTAGTTGATTTTATTCATTTTTACTGGTTTAATATTTTATTTTTTACAGTTTTACCCGTATTTTTTTTATCAATTATAACCTATTTTCACTGCTTTTTACGATTTCGTCGTTTACTTTTGTTTTTTTCTTTTAAGCAATTTTTCTACCGGTTTCACTCTAATTTTGTCAATTAAGCTTTTTTTTATTGATTCCACTCATTTTTATCAGTTTAACTCGTTTTCACCTATTTCACATATTTTTTCATTAATTTCACATGTTCTTTTCACCAGTTTCACTTGAAGTTTCATTGATTTTACATATTTTCTTCAACTTGACCATTTTTCACTGGCTTTATTAATTTTTTATTGATCATTTGTTTCTCACTAAGGTCGCTGTTTCATCGGTTTCATTCTTTTTTCACGAATTTCACCCGAATTTTCATCGATTTCAAATGTATTTATCATTCAGGGGCACTTTTATTTTTATTTTTTATTGTTTCACCCTTTTTTCACCAACTTTACCAGTGTTCATCAATTTCACCTGAATTTTCATTTATTTCACCTCATCGATTTTTTTTATCGATTTCTCAAAATTTGATTGATTCACCATTTTTCTACCGATTTCACCATTTTTCCACCGATATCATTTGATTTTCACGAAAATAATTCCATGAAAATTCAAGATTATGCATGTCTGGATATTATTGAATATTCTTTATAATTTGTTACTCTAGCCAAGTAAAATTACTTACTTAGCTAAATCATATGTATTTTTTATTCATTCATTGGTATGCTACGATTCATTTTTAATTTTTTTATATAATATAATGATATTTAAGAAAATTTCATTTTAATTTTTTTTATTTAAAGTATTTATGATTTATGTTGTACTAAACTGTAAATTAATTTTTTTTTTACTTAAATACATATTGATGCTAAAATATAATAATTTATATTTAAGGAGCTATTTGAAATATTAATAGTGTTTTTTTTATGGTTCTTCAAGATTAAAATTATAAAAATTGATTTAAGAAATAATTTATAAATTTTAGGAGTTTATGTAGAAAATAAATATAATAAGACTTCATGTTTAATTATACCTCTTCGATTACTTTTACATGTTTGTCACTTAATTAAATATCACTTTATAACTTAAATAAGTGTATTTTAATTCGTACTAAAAAATTAAGAAATATTCATGAGTTTATAATAGTAGAGATAGAGACAGAGATCGAGATAGAGATTAATAATTTAGTATATATAGAGAGATAGTTATCATAAATTTCGATGGTTTGGTTTCGGTGAAAGTACTCTTAACAGTTTAAATGAAAGAATTTTAACTTTGATGAAAGTAAAACTATCTTGACAAGACGCAAAGTAAAGACGTGGATCAGTCATCACTTCACTCTCCACTGTAAAAAGTAAACGGTACTGAATTCCCATCGAAGCGAAAATAAGTCTCTTTGCTTTGCCTAATTGGTAATTTAAGTGAATTGCTATTCATATAATATTAAGCAAAAGAGTTAATGTTGGCCCTCCTAACATAGTGGGTGACAACAATTGTCAGGTGACACCTAAATTGAGTGTATGGATGAACGTTTGCGTGAATACACTATAAGAAAATTATACACATATTTCCTAACATCAATTGGTTTTGAGCAATTGGTAGTGTATGAAGTCTTAGAAATGGTATTAGTTACAAAGTCATGTGTTTGATTCTCGATGAGAACAATTGCTCTTCACAAACGTATTACAATATGGATAATTATGCTACATTTGGCTCAAGTTTTTTCTTTCTTTTCCTTTTAAGACATTGCAAAATAATTTAATTTTGAAAAGTAAAAATTCTACTATCACACACGAAATTAAGATACAACACAACCTATTTTCTAGGACAAAAATTAAACAAATCTAAAACTTTTAAATAGGAAAAATGTTTAAAGAAAAAAAAAATCAGTGGCTACCTATGTTCTAATGTTTTTATCCTATTTTCGTGTTTTAAAACCATTGATGATTTTCTTTTTCCATACTATGCTACTCTAACATAAAAAGATGATGTAACATAATTAGTTCTCTATTTTTAAAATAAAAATATACAATTATCTAAATTAGGTTCTTTTTATTCAAATAGAAAAATAATACTAGTACTTCATTAATTATTAATCATTAAGGATAAAAATATAAGAACATGTAAGCACATCTTCAAGGGAGCTCTTATAAGTTAAATTATAAGATTTTCACAAAAATTGTACTCCAAGGGACATGTTATAATTTAAGTACCATTTAAATTTTTAAGTTTGGATTATCAAATTTGAGAGTCCAAAGCCAAATGTATATTTTAATTTATGTAGCAAAGTACAACATTTTTTTTTATAGTTTTCTGCAAAAATATTTAATGTAAGTTCTAATTAAAAATTGCACGAATCTAGAAATATAGTTCAAATTTATTTAATCTAAATTCATATTATATTTTCGAAATATTTTTTTTTAAATTTATTTTTATTATTATATCAAATAAATAAATACTAAATATATATCATTATTATTTATATATAAATAATAATTAAAAGTAATTTGTTAAAATATAAACGAATTGTTGGAGTGAAGTGTTGTGGTTATTTAAACGTAAAATTTTAAAATATAAATGAGTTGTTGGAGTGCAGAGTAAAAAGTACAAATGTATAACACTGTTCATCCCTTAAATTGTAAGATAAAATATCTAAATTTAAGAATTTTGTTGGAGATGATCCAATACTTTATTTTTTGATATAATTAAAAACAGACCACAAATAAAATGACTTGATGATCAGGAGTATAATTTGTGGCGGGGATCAAATCTTTTGTGCACTGTAGGTATATTACTGCAAAATGAAAGCAGAGTAATAATAACTTATGACGCAATATATATATATATATATACATTGGGAAGTTAGATTTATTTTGAGATGATTAAATGATAGATTGATAGGGATAGATGGATTGGGGAAGTATAGATCGATATACGTACTGTAGTAATTAATTTAAGTAGTATTATTAAGTATTAGATTGAAAAGGTTGGTGTAGTGTGTGTTTATTAATTACTTCACTATACAATAAAGGAGGCAAAGCAAAGAGAGGCATGATGATGATCAGACATCAGGTACAAGCCTTTCTTGTCATTGTTGAGCGAGACAGCTTAAACTAATCCCCAACCCCAACCCCTCTAAAATAAAACCCTACTCTCTCTCTCTCACTCTGCCTTTTTGTACATTTAAAAAAAGAAAAAAAAAAAAAAACTTCTTTTCCTTAAAGAATTTGGGAAAATCGCATTACCCCCACTCTTTGACCTTTTAGCACTTTATACCCCTTTGTCAAAAAACTATCAGTACGTTGCCGATATTAACTCTTTATTACTTACAATTACTGTCGTATCATGAATCCTCAACGACTAGAAATTTCGCTCATATTTATGTCACGTGTTCGCCACATATGTATTTGAATGACCAATGCCCAGACTATAATTTCAGACCATTTAAAGAGAGAACAAACGTAGTCGGATCTAGAAAAGGGCAAGGGAGGGCTATAGACCCCTTCATATTTTCTGGACTATATATTACTACTGTTTAAGTTCCATAAAAATTGTAGGGCCTGTTTGTTTAGTGTTTGGGAAAGTAGTTTGGGAGAGTAATGTTGATTTGTGAAATAATCTCGATTTACGTAATATTTTTTGTTTGGATTTTGAGAGAGTAATTTGAGAAATAAAGTAGGTGTAGGTTTTTTTTGGAAGAGTTTGGTTGTAGGTGTAAGATGTGTAAGACTTTATATTAAATCATGTTTGTTATGTGAGATAAATTTTGTAAGCATGAGGTTACTTTATGTTAAATCAAAGTAGAGTTTGTATATGTTTTGTTTAGAGATAAGAAAATTATTGTTTGTTTGGCTTTTGAGAGAGTAGTTTGAGAAAATAAATGGATGAAAAAATTATTTCAAAAAATAGAAAATATGTTTGTTTGGCATTTCCCAAGCACGAAAAAATTCTGGGAAACGCCAAACAAACAGGCCCGTAATGTCTTGTTGAAAATAGTGTAAAAGAAATAACATAAAGTTTGAAGTTCAATCCCCATAATGAACCTTTTTTATGTTTTTTTCCAAAAATAATTCTTTAATAATATTTTCAATATTTTATGTAAAAAAAATCCTTCTCAATAATATTTCAATATTTTATGAGTTTTTAGTGACTTTTTTCTTCTTAATAATATTTCGATATTATGTGTTTTTTAGATTTTTTTCTTAATAATAATAAATATAAAAACAATATGAACTATCATTATTTTTGTAGTTCGATTTTATTTTTTCTTTATTCAATGTACTTGGTTGAATAACAAATACTCAATAATTTTAAAAAAATACAATATTTTATTTTCTTTATAATACGATTTTCGCGCATATGTAACAAAAATAACTTATAGGGGTAATTTTTTGTCAAACTTCACATTTTTTTTTGTATCTCTTCATATATTTTATCGTGAATAAATATAAATTTGATTGTTTGATTAGTCTGCCTAAAATTCATGGATTCGCCCATTGGCACAAATATAATTTCAGACCATTTAAAAATGTTGCCAATTTTTGTTGTTTCCCTAAGCATGAATCCCTTATCCCTAATCAAAAGAAATTGTCGAGAAGAAATGTTGCCAATTTTGTTATTTGTCGTTAGACGTTAATATACATAAGGCAGGCAAATCCCATACATGAGTAATAATAAATGTGAATATGTAACAACGTATGGTTTCGTAAATTTAAAGAAAGTATGCAATAGTAAGCATGAAAAAGATCTAAAGGGGTGACCACTTATTTTCTTTTTGAATCTTCCCAAATAAAAGTTCATTTTCAAAAGTACCCGTGTGGGGTAAAAAATATTAGGTCAGGCTAAAAATAGATAGGTTCCAGTAAGTCTTTGGATGGTGAAATATTTTTAACTGATTAGATAAAGAGCTCCCAATATATATATATATATATATATAATAATTAAATAAATAAATACTCTATATATGTAAAGCTTCTCCTGTTTTCTTGTGCACCCAATTTGAGTCCACCCCTTACCGGAAACTCTCTCTCTCTCTCTCTTTAGCTAGGCTAGAGTACCTCCTTCACTTCACAAAGTACCTCACTCTTGTTCCCAAAATCTATTCCTTTCCTCATATCTCTTCATCATCAGAATGACATCGTAACAGTAATATGGAACCAACATTTGTCAGAAATTAATAAGTAGTCTAAGAAAAAAACAAAAAGAATAAAGAAATTAATTAATTGAAAAAAAAAAACAAATGTCCGGCAACAAGAGTAGTGGTACTGGTACTGGTACTAGTATTATTTATGGGGCGCCAAACAACAACATAATTTGCAAACCCAATTACTTGTACAAATCTTCTTCTTCTAATTCTAATTCTAATTCATCTTCTTCAGTGGTGGGAATGATGTTTGCTGACCACTTAAGCTCCCTCTCCATAAACCCCAGCTTTGAATTTACCTCCTCCTCATCACTACCACAAGATTATAAGCAAAACTCTAGTGACGTGTTTGGAGATCAAAACATGATTGATCTCAACACAACCTTAAATGAAGAAGAAGATGAAGAAGAAGAAGAAGATCATGAATATTCCAACAACATTTATAACATGCATGCATTAACAAGCAAAGACTACTCCCAATCATCAAAGCTTTGTGCAAGAGGCCATTGGAGACCTGCAGAAGACTCAAAGCTCAAAGAACTTGTTGCCCTTTATGGCCCTCAAAATTGGAATCTCATTGCTGAAAAATTACAAGGAAGGTCAGGTAATTCAATATTTCAAAATCAATGAATATATATATATTCATATGTAGTGTTCTGACATGGATTAAAAATCGAGACTATTTAAGTGGACCTTGGCCATTAATCTATATCTATGTGAATCAGGTAAAAGTTGTAGGTTGAGGTGGTTTAACCAATTGGATCCAAGGATAAACAGAAGGGCTTTTACAGAGGAAGAAGAAGATAGACTAATGGCTGCTCATAGGCTGTATGGTAACAAATGGGCAATGATTGCAAGGCTTTTTCCAGGGAGGACAGATAACGCAGTTAAGAATCACTGGCATGTTATTATGGCTAGGAAATATAGAGAACAATCTAGTGCTTATAGGAGGAGAAAAATTGGCCAATTTGTTTTTAAGAGAAATGAAGATGATGATGATGATGACCCACCAAGACTTCCTACTACTTTTTGTGGTGGCGGCGGCGGCGGCGGTGGTAGTGGTGGTGGAGGAATTATTACTAACAATAATGGATTTTGGACTCCACAACCATCTATTGGTTTATTTCCAGGTATGTTCCGTCAGTTAAATATAAAAGTTTTCAAGAAATTTTTAACAATAGATACACGCCGCGCGTCTTTATTTGTTTAGTTTTGATCTTATATGATTCTTACTTTCCATAGAATTAGTATTTAGGTTTTGTTGGATTACATTTTGGAGTTTAAGATTTCATAATCTAAATGAAGTAGTATGTAGAAACTGGATTATAATAAGCCAATTTAATTTAATGAACTTAAAATAAAGAGAGAAAAAGTGATGATGCAAAAACCGGTGTTTCCTCAACTGTGGACTATCATTATTCTTAATTTACAAAATGTTTTGTTCATTGAAATATAAAAAAAGGAAGGAGAGGATCTTTTTTTACATATCATCAAATTTGGTTGTTTTGGTGTAATGTAACAGGGCCCAGTACGAGTGAGATGATGAGCATTTTCAACAACAATAATAAATCCTGGGATGAAACCAATTCATACCCTTTGATGACTGCAACATTACAACACTATCACTACCCTTCAGATTTCACAGCATCACCACAGCCCAATGAACCAACCGCAGAGGAAAGAATCTCCCCACCATTTATAGACTTTCTTGGGGTTGGAGCCTTGTGAAAGTTTTGAAGCTGAAATTGGTACGAGTCCTCTTTGAAAATCATATATTAATGAATAACTCCAAATGCACTAGCTACTATGTTTTCTTCCTAACTTTAATTCTTGTTATTTAACTTTATTGAGTGTAACTTTAACTTTCTTTTAATTTCATAGTGTAATTACTTCACTGTCATCAGATCAGTTGTATCTTTGTCGAATATATGTGTTAATTGTCATGATAGTATAAAGTTAATTTTTAGTTAAGAACTTAAGATGGGTATGATTTTAGATTAAATTGGAAAGTTAGTGATAATGAGCAAAAGAGGAAAGGGAGTGCATAAGTGTGAGGGAGCAAAAAAAGATGAAAATGATGAGGAATGGAAAAGAAGACAAAATAAAATAAAGGAGGGTAAAATGCAAAGAAAGACATCCATCCTTTTGTGATGGGCCTGCAAAAAACAGGCACAAATTCTGGTCCTGAACAAAAACACTCTAACTCACTCATTCACTTTCCATTGCATTGAAATTGGTAAGTGTTGAACAATATATCCTTGCCTCAGCAGAATCTTCTTCATGCTACCCACATGGGCGAGATCAACATGATGAGATCATAACATGGAAACTGTCAAACTCCTTCAACACACATATCAACACCCCACCCCACCCCATAAGCAAGCAAAGATAGGGAAAAATGCACCAAACCCACGTATGTTTAGGGAAACTTGCGCAAAACTACTTGTGTTATTTATTTTGCATAGAACCAACCCCTTTGTGTTTTATAAAAAGTTGCACAAAATTCATTTTTCGTCTTAAGTGACGGAGAGTGTATCTCACTTGTGGTTAATGAGACTGAAATTCAATTTTAATCAATTTAAATTTAAAGATTTTATAGGAAAAAATGCACCAAACTCATTTGTGTTTTGAAAAACCTATGCAAAACCAATCTGTGTTATTTTTGTTTTTCGCATAGATCTCCTTGTGTTTTACAAACACTTGCAAACAATCATCTTATGTATATACAAAATCTAATTCATATAATAAATAGGTATATATATTAAACATGGAGTGTAAAATAGTATTTAACCTATGCAAACTAAAGGTGTCAACTATTTAACCGTTAAAAGTAGAGTGTGCAACATTTGGTAAAACACAAGGGAGTTCTATGAAAAAAAATATAACATAGGGGATTTTTCGAAAGTTATCCAAAACACAGGGGGGTTTTGTTTGATGCATTTTTCCTGCAAAGATATTATTGATTTATGTTGTGCACGAGGGTAATAATTATTGTGAAATGAAGTCGCCCTATATTTTGTAAAGATTAAAATTTGAATACTATACATTTTCGAGAGAATTTCATTTTTGGTACCATAAGTAACCCTACGTTAAGGTTATGGTACCATAACTTTAAAATTAAAAACATACACATTTGGTACTACATGTTAACTGTCCTCAGACACATGTATTCCGTCAATTTTTTTGTTACAAAGTGAATTTCTCTCATACATTTCCATCACAAAATACCTAAATGTTTTATAAGTTTCGGTCAAAACATAGATTAGTTTCTCCTTTCAACATAAACTTTTTACAAATTTTCAAATATTCTCAAAATTTTCGAAAAGTTGATTGATTGAGAAATATACCACGAAAATAAAATTTTAATTCATAATTATAATTTAATTACATTTTGGTGGAAGTTATAAGACTATGTGGGTTTATTTATTTTTAGGGTATATATTGATATAACCATGCCGTCCTTATAGATTCTGTTAGATAAGTAGTTCAAATTTCTCTTTATTAAAAGATTATTCAAGTAGCAGTAGTAAAATCCAATTTAATGCATGCAGATTACTAAATTGGTTGTTTGCCCCCTATAGCATGTGAAAAACATTTTCCATGACTGAGAATTTAACTGTAAAGCTTAAAAGAAAAATATTATTTGCCCGTGGAGCAAATGATATATAAAAGCTGATTAATAATCTAGCAATGCAAGTAATTGAAATGAACCAAACTTATTCTTCTCCTCCGATCGAATTGCAAAGACATACGGACATTCTTCCCCAATTGAACTTGTCTACAAATTAAATGATTATTATATCCAATTATACTTAATCAGGTAGACCCTAGTTAATTACAATTAAAGTTTTGTTATATATATGTCCTAATTTGTAATTGAATAACCTGTCATTGGGCTATTTAGTTTGGAGTTGAAAGCGATCGATTACGGAATGGCCAGCAAACGCATCAATATAAGTTGGAGTTGTTTGGATTTTGGGAGTGACTCCATAATGTGAAATGACTAGAACCATGAATCAATTTTTTCATAGTTTTTTTGATAAAAAATATTAAAAATTTATGTTTTTTAATCATCATTATTAAAAGAATATTTTGATCCATGGTGTGAACATCATATCATATTATTGGGTGCACTGGGCCCACGACAGCCCTAGTTTTTATTTAATCTTCCAAGTGAGCCCAATAGTCGTCCCTAGGGCCAAATATCCAATCATTTAGAATTAGACCAATCCTTCTCAAATAAATTTGTTCCTCTAAATTCCGATTAGATTAGATTATTCAAATTCAACTTTTCCATCTCCCAAATCGTCCCCAAACCCTAGTTTACTCAATTCCAACTCAAATCTCTGAAATCCAAGCACAAAAGGCAAACTTTAGTTCGGTACCCCTTGGTTAAAGATTCAATCTTTTGAAGCTAATTCGTAACAGACCGATAAGATTTTCGATTTTTTGGTGCTTCACTTCCATTGCTCTCTCGCCTTCCAGTCAGTAAGTATCATTGCTTCTGGGTCTATTTATGTTGTTCAATTTTCCCGTTTTGAGTTTGCGTGCTTTCATTATTTTCCTGAAATTTCATATCTGCACTCTTTGTTATTTTCAAATATGTGCATTAATTGCGTGCAATGATTTAAGGGTGTATGCATTGGTGAGTTTATCTATCTATATCTATATCTATATTAGAAAAAAGGTTCACCCTCTCTCGTGGATCGGTTGGAAACCCTAGCCCATAGCGCCTTTTACAATAATAATAATAATTCAGGAATAAGAAGCAGAAAATCACACAGATTGGTCTAAGATATTCCAATTCGTTTTCATTTGCCAAGCCTTTTACCTGGATTAACACTTCACAAAATTGGTTTCAATTGGCCTTCTTCTGGTATGCCTCTGTTATAATCACAATCTAATTAAGCATCTCTTGAATTATATTGTATGTATGCTAAATATTTTTTATTTTTAAACATTAATTACTCTTATATTTTCTCTCTCTCTTCTCCTATTGAAATTTCAGGTATATTGGTGAAATCATGGTTACAAGTATTCAAGTTGGTAATAGTTTAACTAAGAATTCTTCAAAGATTGATTGTTGCATTGGTGAAGATAGTATAAGCAATTTACCAGAAGATTTTTTGAGTCATATATTGTCCCTCATGTCCACGAAGGATGCAGTCTGAACTAGTGTTTTGTCTAAAGATTGGAAAGATAAGTGGAAGACTTTAGGGTTGAAGAAGAGGTATTTCGGGAGCAGAGGAGGAACATATCACCTAGGGCTTCTATTTATTACTTCGTGCAAAAGATGATTTATCGTACAAAAAATGTTAAAGCTTTTCATCTTTCATGTTGCAAAAATCAAATATTTAGAGAAGGAAGATCAGGTATGTTTAATACATTGATGACAAGATGACAAGAAATCCTCTTGAGAGTTTCAAATTATTTTGTAGTTACAAAGACCTCATCTTATCCTGCGAAATTCTCAAGTGCACTTCATTGAGACATTTGGAACTGGTGTTGCCATGTACTCTGAAAGCGCCCATCAACAATTGTCTTCCCAACTTAAAAACCTTATGTCTTGAGGGTGTCGAGATTATGAAATGTTCTCGTAATACTCATTCAATCATAATTAATTTCCCAGTCCTTGAAACATTTGAAATCAGAAGATGTAAATGGTTGAATGTGAAGTGTGTGGAAATCTATGCTCCTGCGCTCACTACACTCAACTCCGAGACCCCACTCGAAGATGGATTGACGGCTATTCAATCAAGATTTATGCTGCTAGGCTTGTCAAGTTCAAATCATCTTGTGGTCTACCAGAAAATATTGTTTTGACTAAATCACAAGTAGTTTCTGCAGCTCTCAAAAATGAACTTTGGACAGGAAAAGAGGTCAGTTAATGAGATTGGATCACGGTTCCGCATGCTATTGAAGGGTCTCTCAAGCGTAAAGGATTTGCATGCATGGTCTCATCCCGCTAATGTTAGTTTCTTACTCAATTTTCCACGTACATGTTAACTAAATTGTTGGTATACCAGTTTTCCTTTCGCACGAGTAAAATGAAACTAAAATTTAGTAATCTTTCAAACTTAGAACCATATGAGTCTATTACAATGGATGAGACCACTCAATTCCTATAAGATAAGGATAGGGGTGTAATCGAGCCGAGTAGTGTCTAAAGAAACATTGTTCAAGCATGGTTTGATTTTTATTGAGGTTGAAATTTTGGCGTTTGAGCTTGGTTTGATTGTTAAATGAGCCGAGCTCAAACGAGCTTTTATCGACCGAGCTCGAGTAGCTTGATATTTTACATGTATCTTATCAATTTTTAGCTTATCGAGTCGAGCTCGAGCTCGAGCTCGAGCCAAGCCTTAAAAGTTATTGAACGAAAAATGATGTTCAAACTTGCTTGATTTGTGTGACTTTTATCGAACGAGCTCGAGTCGAGTATTGAGTAGCTTGGTTTGATTTTCAGGCCTAGATAATGAATAGTAGTACTACCCTTTTGCACATCAGTAAAGAATGCTAATGATCTATAAGAAACATTTGGAGGTGGCATTGCGGCTTTATATATACGTTTGAAATCTCAGGCTTTTGTAAATGCTGGAAATCACAATATTAATGTATACATCTTGTCTACCTTGAAAACACATATTAATATCTTTTGTACATGGTCTATGGCATGTGAGTTTGTGCTCTTCTTGTGATTGATCACTTGCTAGTATGTGATTGTTCAGTCATACCTTTGAAGGCTTTTAATTCATTGCTTTGATTGTATTGTTACTGTCTTTTGTCTTTTGTTTCATGTGTTTTATTGACTTTTGTTTCTCTTTTACTGAAAAAAGGCTATTTTCCACTCACAAGGAGAATGACTTGTTAATTTCACTGAACCTTGACCCCATTGACTGGATTTACACCAACTACAGATAAAACCTTCAAAACCTCATTATCCCCAACACATATTGGATCTTACTTTTTACAGCCACACTTTGGAACATTTGGAGAGCCATACATTTATTTTTTGAGAATAAAACAATTCATACCAAGGAAATTCTTGCAACCACTTAAGACAATCTCCAATCGAAGGGAGAGGTAGGCAACTACCCCCTCGTCGGCTAGAGATGGACATTTTTCCGAGGGCAAGGCTGGGGGAAGGGCAATGGGGGGGTCAATTAAGCAGGCAGGCAATGTTTGCCACTTGGCCTGGACACGCAATATGGGAGGCCACCCTTTATTTTCTTTTGTTTAGTTTTAATTTTAAAAATAAATTAAATGTGTGTAAAAAAATTTAAATTATATTAATTATACATATATGCGAGTAAAAACTTAATTGGTCACTTTTGTTTTTAAAATAAAACATATATATGTGTGTAAAAATCTTTAAAATTTTAGTAAAACTTGTATAAAAAAGATGGTCAATTTTATATAATTGGTCACTTTTTTAAATAAATTAAAATATATATTTGTGTGAGTAAAAAAAATTGGATTTATTTTGATAAACTACGATTTAGTTTAAAAAAAATATAGTATGAATATAAAAATATGATTTAATTAAATTTATTATTATTTCAAATTAATTTAAAAATACAATTTAAAGATTAATTAAACAACTTAACAAATACGATTATAAAGAAATACATAATTCGAAAATGGCCCGTGTGCTGCTCACAAGTGTTTGACTAAACCTCTTTTTAATTGCCTATTGACTTCTTTATTTTGAATGTTGCAATGACACTTCATATAGATTCCAAGTGGATGTCGCATCATATAAAAAATAAGACTGACTTAGACTTATTATTGTTATTATTATTGTTATTGCAGACAGGCAAGCAAGAAGGCAGACATGCAAGAGGGGGCAGTCGCCTGCTTTGGTTGGAGATGGCCTAAGCGTTAGCTAGAGATTTGTCTTTGGCCTTTCCCGTGGGACAACGAAACTGACAAAAACAAGTGTTGATACAAAGTAGGGACTGTTGATTAAGTGATGGCGCAAAATTCACTCAGACGAAAGTGTGGTAAGGGAAACTAAAAGAGCAATTTCTTCGAGATGACCAAGGAAAATGAATTGAAGGTTCTAGCATGAAGTTGAGGCAAGTTTTGATAACTGAAGCAGAACTCATGGCGCTAAGAGATGGACATATGATGGCTTGGAATAGGCGAGTAGTGTGACTCCAAAGTAATATACCCCTACTTAAAGATAAGTGAATGAATTAAAATAAGAAAAAATAGAATAGAAAAAAGAAGTCTACTTCAATATGGACACTTCAATATAAATAGAATTAAAATAAAAACTAAATGAAGAGGTATAATTAAACATGAAGTCTTTTTGTATTTACTTTCTACATAAACTCCTAAAATTTAGAAATTACCTTTAATATAAACTCCTAATATAAAATTTATATTTTAAATAGCTTCAAAATATATATGTAAAATTATTATAATTTAGCAAAGATTTAGAGATTAACAAATAGAATAAACACTAAATTGAAATCAATTAAAACTAACCTTCAAAAGGAATATAAATAACTTCAAGATCTCTACATTCTGAAGTTGAAAAGTAGAGCTTGAAACCGATTGGCAGACGTCACTTGTGTAAAATGATGGTAAGATGACCCTCAATTTAATATTTCGGCTTGAACCACATTTGATTAATTAAACAGAAAATTCTCCAAACAACCACCCGAAGTTTCGAACTTAGTAAGAACAGGGGATCTGATATTTATTGAGAAATTATCATCATTCTCAATAATCTTCCGAACATCAGGAGGAGTTACATATCTCATGTAACTCAGAACCGGAGCATCTATAAGTAGAGATGTCCTTTGCATCCAAATCTTTTTTTTTTCCAATTCTTTTAAAACGGGAAAAAAAAGTGTAAAATTGTTGGTGGTTTTCAAATTGAAGGTTATGTGAGTAAGAGCCAAAAACTCGATTCCATCATAGTTTCTAACAGAAGGATAAAGATCGAAGGTATTTGTCATGCTTAAACGCAATTCCTTCAAGAAATAACTTCCACTAAAGAATTGAGAGATATTAACATTTGTATCTAAGCATTTGATCCTAGGGAGGGAATTTGTCTTTCAATCAACACCTCTATGATCCGTTGGAATTTATCGGAACGATATAATTTTAGGCACTTCATTTCAAACTTTCTAATATCTGTTGCTTCAACTAAAATTTAATGGACAAATTCGACGATCCTCTACCCTCCGCACCGTATGTACCATATAACTCCGTATCATAAAAAATTAGATTATTAAGGATTTTTCATTTATCTCTCCACTCGTGGGAGAGCATGGGGTGATGTTAAATTTATTCCACATAATATCTGCATTTGTCGGTTGCACCACGTGCATTGAATAACGTGGTGCAACGATTATACTATATAATTTTTCCATTAATGCTTTCCTTTTCCAGCTTTCCTCGTAGCCTGTTTTCCTTGTAGCATTGAATTTTTTTGGTTTTATTCTCCTTCTAACTTTACAATAGCTTTTAACATTAGGTCTACAGTAAAACTGGGATGTTTGGCAACATGATGTATTATAGAAAGAATAGTCGGACAAAGTATTTTATATTCATTAAAGATATGTAAAAAAAAATGCGAATAACACTATTTAATTGTATTTCCTATTTACAAAAACTGGAAAAAAAATTGAATTTCGTCTAGAGTCCTCAATCCTTTTTGTTAAGGTTCGGGAATCATACATCCCTTATCTGTGAGTCGAGAAAGATTTCCATCGCTGGCGAACTTGAAGCAGAAAGCTAAATTCAAAGAGAGGGACAAGCCTTGATCAAACCCGTGTAGGAAATGGTCTAAGAGTTTCTATTTGTGAAACTCTCACTGACGGGGACATACCGAATGACTAATTTATATTAGTTGGCATCCCTAATGGATGGCCAAGATCCATCTTAATGAATGGCTAGGATTGAGCATCTAGAATGATCCTAGCTACTAGAACATTCTAAGAGTTTCTACAAGGTTCTAAGGTCTTCTCAAAAGCAGTATGATTTATTCAAAAGAGGGATTTTTAGTAATTAAACAAATCATATCAAGAGGTTTTTGCTAATTAGGCAAATCATAGGCCATATTTTTGCATGTCACTCATACATGTATGGGTATAACTTGCCATATTTATAACGATTAATTTAAGCATCGAAACAACAAACATCAAACGAAGTAAATTTGAAGCAGAACCATCATACGAAATATAAAGCTCCTGACAATATGGGAAGTTGAGGACCCTTTCCAATAGCCTAACATGCAAAACTTCAAAGATTTAGAGATTAACAAATAGAATAAACACTAAATTGAAATCAATTAAAACTAACCTTCAAAAGGAATATAAATATCTTCAAGATCTCTACATTCTGAAATTGAAAAGTAGAGCTTGAAACCGATTGGCAGACGTCACTTGTGTAAAATGATAGTGAGATGACCCCCAATTTAATATTTCGGCTTGAACTACATTTGATTCATTAAACAGAAAATTCTCCAAACAACCACCCGAAGTTTCGAACTTAGTAAGAACAGGGGACCTGATATTTATTGAGAAATTATCATCATTCTCAATAATCTTCCGAACATCAGGAGGAGTTACATATCTCATGTAACTCAGAACCGGAGCATCTATAAGTAGAGATGTCCCTTGCATCCAAATCCTTTTTTTTTTCTCCAAAGGCTTCCTAGACCAATAAAGGCTTTGATAATCTATAGCAAAGGCTTCGTGGACCAATAAAGTGGCTCGTTAATCGAATATGTGTAACCACAATTGACACACAAAAAACATCAATGAACCAAACCATTGAATTAGAAGAATATGAATATACAACTATATACTCATTCACATGAGAACACATACATGGAGGAACTGATTATTATAAAACCAATAATTTATTTTGAAAAAAATCCTTATTTTCTTCCTTAAGTTGCGTCATCACAAAAACACACAATCAAACAATTTCAGGGTAAATATTGACCAAAGAAACTCTAAAAATCAAGAAATTCTTATCTTCAAATCTATTTCAAGAAATCAGGAGCAAAAGACTGCTTTTTGTTATTGTTTTATTGATTCGGAGCATGGGTTTGCAATAATTTCTCATCTGTTTGAATTCCTAGTCCTTGAAGTTGGCGGGTTTGAAAATGAAATATTGTATTGAGAATGGAGAGATGAAAGTAATTTCAAATTAATTTCCACTAATTTAACCCCATAGAGCCCAAACTATTTATTCTTGGTGCTACAACTCTTTCCAGCTCAATCATCTTGTCTTTGGGCCCTTTATTTTTAATTATTAGTGGCTCATTTTTATTAATTTGTAATGCCCTCTTTCTTGGATTAAGTCCCATCACCGATTATTTCCCTTTGTCTCAATTTTTTTTTATCTACTTTATCCAAAACCATTAATGCGAGAATTTATTTAGTATAATCGTTGTATCACGTTATTAAATATGTGGTACAACCGACCAATGAAATTATTACACGTGGAGTGACATTCCACATTACCCATGTTCTGGGCAATGTAAACACAATTTTAAAATCATATTTTCTAAAAGAACATGAGGTGCTGTTGGATTTTACTCCACATATATTATCGACATTGGTCGGTTGCACCACGTTCATTGGATAACATGGTGCAACGGTTATACTATATAATTTTTCCATTAATACTTTCCTTTTCCACCTTTCCTCATAGCCAACTTTCCTTGTAGCATTGAAATTTTTTTGTTTTATTCTCCTTGTAGCTTTACAATAGCTTTTAACATTAGGTCTACAGTTAAACTAGGATGTTTGGCAACATGAACCCTTAAAGTTGGTCATCAGTTAGATTGCACCATTGAAATTATATCTTGGCAGAATGCACCCCCAAAATATATAAGTTTTAACAGAGTGCACCATCGAAATACATAATTTTGGCAGAATGCACCCTTTTAATCTTTAGAGATTGCCGAAAAATCGAAAATCATATTAATAGGGGCATATGTGTCCTTTTATTTAATTTTCTCCTAAATTTTAAGTTTTATGTCATTTTTTTTACAATCCATATTTACATCCCTCAACCATTTTTGTTCAGTTACTCACCATTTCTTTTTTATCTATATTCTGTTTTTGGCATCAGTGTTTCTACATATGAATTATAATTATATTTTTAAATTAAAAAATTAATATACATTTTATTTAACAAAAGATTTTTAAATAAAAAAAATTATTTTACAATGCATATAAGATAAAAATGGTAGTCAGGACACCATAAACAAATGTGAACACAATAAACTCACGGTCCACCTACAAAAATTAACAACAATATTCTTATTAATCTAGGCAAGTTCATATAGCTTGAAACTAAAAGCATGAAATTGTTGTAGATTAAGTGGAGCATATTTTTAAGTTATTTTTTTTTCTTTCTAAAATTTAAATTAATTTAATGTGTAAATTGACAAACTTACCCCCGAACTACACATTTATTTCATGTGACCTAAATTTTGGAAGGACTTTTTTTTTGGAAGGAAAATGAGTTAATAGGATAATTATGTTCCTATTAATATCAGGATTTTCACATTGATACATTTTTTGGTGGCACCATGCTTGATGACATTTTGAAGAAAATGTCACAAAATATTAATATAGTCCTACTTTTGAAAAATGTCACAAATGATAAATGTTAATTTTACTGATTAGTGACATTTTTATACGATAGTGATATTTTATAATGTTATTTTTAACTACAATTGTGACATTGATACATTTAGCCACACCGCTACTGGTGGCAATTTGCTAGTGATATTTTATGTATAACGATATTTTTCAAACTGCCACTTGTAGTTGTATGGCTAAAAGTTAAATGTCACTATCATAATAAGAGGTAACATTATAAAATGCCATAATAATATAAAAATGTCACTAAACAGTATGATTAACATTTATAATTCCTGACATTTTTTTTAAATGTAACTATATTCATTTTTTGTGGCATTTTCTTCAAAATGCCATCAAGCTTCATGCCACCAAAGATCAACTTCTTTTCTAATTCGAGGTAAATGCAAAATACTCCCATGTGTTATGCTAAACCTGCAAGAAACTACCTTGTGAAATTTTTATTGCGCCAAACTTCCTTGTGCTTTCAAAAATCCTGCAAATAACATCTAATTTCTAAAAAATAGGTCGTTTTGGATCAACATATTTCAAAAAATCATTTTTAAATTACTTCAAGTTGATCCCTACAACTTCGCGTGATATATTTTTAAAACTATTTCTTGAATATGTCGATCCAAAACGACCTATTTTTCACAAATTAGGTGTTTTTTGCAGTGTTTTGGAAAGCACAAGAAAGTTTGGCGCAATAAAAATTTCACAGGGTAGTTTTTTG
Source organism: Penstemon davidsonii (assembly GCA_034814905.1). NCBI lineage: Eukaryota > Viridiplantae > Streptophyta > Magnoliopsida > Lamiales > Plantaginaceae > Penstemon > Penstemon davidsonii. Next base: position 20,216,107 of record JAYDYQ010002685.1, read on the forward strand.
TAGGTTTAGCATAACATAGGGGAGTATCTTGCATTTTCCCCTTCTAATTTAGAACATACATTCTCCACCAACTATTACACTGAAGAAAGAGGGATGAAGCCCCTGCACCAACCGATGAACATCGTGGAAGGATTTCCTGTTTCACTATCATGGTGTACGTAGTTATAGAAGGAAGAATGAACTACAGGTAGAGAAGGCCCAATGGTTAGAGATGGTAGAGAAGCAGTTTCCTTTCATTATAAAAACTAGAAGGTATGATGTTTGATAAAATGCTTCAACAAACTTTTAACCTTTATTTCTGAGTTAAACAACAATGTAAATTTTCTTTCCTGTGTACTGCGAACACATATTGACTGCATAAATTCCTCATGTAGGCATACCATAAACTACTAACGTGTATTTTGATGGTGAAAAAACTTACTTTCACTTAAGTAGAAGTCTTAGTTGTTTAATTCGGTTTTTGGGCATGTTTGTTTTCACCTTTGCTTTTGGGTGTCTTTTATGCTCTTAACTATTGCCACTTCAATCCTAGGATATTCATATACTGCATTGAATTTGGTTTAAGCTTTCTCCCATGAATTATTTGGTATCACATGTTTATATGGCGCATAAGAGCATGCCACAAAGATTGATGCCATTGATTGAAAAAAAAAAACACTAATTACACTCTGCTTCTGATGTATTTGGGTGGAATTTTTTTATCATGGGTTTGCTCTCATAAAGTTAATTTTTCAAGTAGCATTCTCTCACTCCAGTGTACGGGATCTTTTTACTTTTTTTGTTTGTATGTTAAGTTTATGCATTTCATGAACTCGTCTGGAAAAATCTGTTTTATTTTATGAACTAAATCATGTGAATTCCCGTCAATGAAGAAAAGGTAAACTACATGCTCTGAACTTTATTTTCTATCAGTATTTAGAATTTCGATACAACGCCAAAATGTTTCCTATAAGTTGAATTTTAAGGGGTTGTCCAGTTTGCACTTTGTGTTTGTGAGCCGGCATAGGACAAGAATACATTTGAATTATGAAAATATCTCCTGAACAAAAGAGAATGATACCTCTTTCTTCTTCTGTTGTCATTAAAATGCATCGTATTATGGGTTTGGTATAAGCCAAGCTATCCACAAGTTCTAACATCCCTTAAATAACTATGTATTAACTTCTTTATCATTCGATTTTATATATATGTTTCTGTACTGGCCCATTCGAGAAACCAAAAATATTTTGAGCTTTGATTCGTCAATTATCTCTTCTAATCTTGAACATGTTCGATGTGAAATCGAAATGAAAATGGTGTTTATGACTTTGTCTAATAAATATTTGTACGAATGTATGCCATTGTTTGTAAAAGAATTATATGAAACTTCCTTAAGATTCAACATTTTCAATTTGTCAATATGCAGAAGAAAGCGTAGAATTAGATATAATGGTCGGGACTGAAAGATCAAGCTATATCAATTCCATCACCCAAAAGTTTTGTTTTCTTTAGCGGATAAGCTTTCCATGCTTCATATTCATGGTAAGTAATTAGTTGCTTTAAGATTTGATATCTCAAGTTTTATAATTCATGTTACTCATGAGCTAGTATGTTTTTGAATTGGTGCCGTTTAACCTTTTATTCATAATAATTTGCTATGTATAGAGTATATCGATCTGTTTTTTAGTTTGAGGTTTTAATTGAAATATAGTTCCCTTATTCTACTCATTTTTTAATTATAAGTAAAAGAAAACTTGAAACCCCATCACCAGTTGTCGATCAATGGAGAATATGAAAACCAAGACCCATCTTTCCTGTTGCATAGCTCACTCTTCCAATCCCTTCACGTTGATAACTACTTCAGTTCAGTGTACCATTGTATGCATGTACATCATGTAAGTATATATATTGCTTACTTACTAGGCATTCGGTTTTAATGTTTTCTTAAGGATATACATATGTGGTTGTTGGGATTCAGTAAGATAAACAGCCCTTCAGGCAGCGGAAAACAAAAATTTTAAGGACCTCTTACGGAATCTTGTCAGGATACTAAACTGGTTGTATATATATGAATAATAAAAACGACTGGAATAATTCGGATCTAAATTATACCTGTCTCCTTGCAAATCCAAACTGTCAGAAAAAGTCGTTGTGATTCTCCCTCGACTGACTCGATCCCAAGCTCCTAGTAGCGCCCCACGTGTTGCGCCTCTACGGGTTGATACACCACAATATCACGAAAATTAATATATCCTAATCGGCTAGAACATAAGATATATTAATATCTAAAACTAGAGAACAAATTGGAGCAAGAATCGAAAAACGAAAATCTCTTCCAAGTGGAAAAGAGGTTCGGCCGATTATGTGAGAGAGAGAGAGGGAGAGAGTTTTTCTTGACTTAGATTTTGGCTCTTGAGTTGTGTATGTGAGATATGACATCAAGTCTCCTATTTATAGGAATCTCATAATCCTAATCCTCCTAGGATTAGGACTCCTAAGTCTTCTAACTCTCCTACATGGGCCATGGCCCTTTCAATTGGAAGACCAAGTCTTCTAATTAATTCATGGCCCATACTTGATTTAATTAATTGGGTCTTTATTTAATTTCTCAATTAAATAGCCCAATTAATTTATTTCTTTCTCATTTAATTAAATTAGACTCTAAGTCTATTTAATTAAATATTCCCATAATTAATTAAATCCAATTTAATTAATTTAACTCACAAATTAAATTCCAATTTAATTTATAGTCTTGATCCAATTCCAATCGGATCATCTTCGCTCCAATTGGGTCGACCCAGTCAACTCAATCGACCCAGTCGATCCAGTCGACTCAATCGACCCAGTCGATCCAGTCGACTCAGTTGTTCTCCATTTCCTCGCTTTCGCTTCATGTGTATTGTGTATGCCCCCGTAGGTTCACCACATAATTGGCCGTGGGTTATAATTAAATATTTATTTAATTACTCGAGTATTAAATACTCTAAATCAATCGAACACTCTGTCGACTGATCATTCCAAAATTAGCACCCCTGCTAATTTGGGAATTCTCCCACACTCCACGGTCGATGTCTGGCCACAAGCCCATGGAGCCCAATCACTGGTGAATTAATTCAGTGAACCTTTTTAATCATTTACAATTTCCATATACGCTATAATCTCTCCATCGATCGATCTCCCAGTCAAGACTTAAGGGCATGGATTTTTCATCGGTTCCCTTTTAATTCGTTTTGACCTTATGCATTCTGATCTCGAAATAATTCTCTTTGACTTAATCTTTATGAGCTACTTTCATAAAGCCGTCAGATACCTTGGCCAAGGATTTTACCAGAATTAATTTCTCACAGAAATCCATAGGAGAATTTCCCAACCTATCAAGTCGGGTCAATGGATCCTTTGTTGATGATATGAACCTGCATACGAGTCCCTCTATACCCAACGTGAATCCACAGAGACTTTCTGGTAATCTCCAGTCGATCGGAACTCACATCTAAGTATAGACGTTCTCGCACCAGATAAACCCTATCACCTCAAGTATTTAGGGATCATTCCTCGTATACTGTTGTAAATTGGAATAACTTCAACTCCGATATGCGACTACCGCTTCCATGGTGAGTTATTTCCTAATTGGGGTATTCAGTGCACTTGCCATCCCAGCAAGTCACCCACTTATGTGTATCGACTATCCTAGTCACGCTCGTGGACCCCAGCGTTCTCCAGTTCATCGGAGTATACACATTAGTGAGAGTCTAACCGAATCCAACGATGTCCTATCTCGATTGGATTCTACGACTCTTGAATATGTTCTAGATCACGGCCTTAGAGATCAGTCCACGGGTTGTCCCATAGCCCTGTGATCTAAGGACTTCTATCCTTATGCGTAGATAATTATTACATAAGATGAAGGTGACCATATAAATAAATGCATTGAATGGTCCTTTTAATTTAAATGCAGCCAAAGCAGTTGGCTTGCAGGACACTATTCTATCAGTGGTAACTTGCAAGATTCTGACTCTCTCTCTTTTGAATAATTTCTAACTTATTTATTTTATGGGTGCTTATTAATTTTATACAAATTACAAGATCTGGTAGTTCCATGTCTGCTTTCTAAAAATGTTAAAAGTGTTTTTACTCTTGAATACTCCAGTTGTTTTTTACTTTTTTATTCTTTTCTAGTATTCTTAAGCGAGTGATTTTTGAAATCTGCGTAAAGTCCGTCCAATAAAATGTTCTATCCTTCTTTCAGCATCCATTTAATGGAAGGTCAAGGAGAGGAGAGGAGAGGAGGGGAGAGGAGAGGAGAGGAGAGGGGGGCTTATCAACCAACCAACTACTTATGTGATTTTCATTTTGTGGTGCAGGTAGGAAGAGAATACCAAAAGAGTTTTTAATGCAAATTAGTAAAATATATAACTATAACTGGAAAACGCAAGTCTGTCGTGTAACTTTTGTATGAACGTGATTCAGTTTATGCATATTTTCTTAAGGATATACATATATGGTAACTTGCAAGATTCTGACTCTCTCTCTTTTGAATAATTTCTAACTTAGTTATTTTATGGTTTGAAGAGGTGCTTATTAATTTTATACAAATTACAAGATCTGCTTTCTAAAAATGTTAAAAGTGTTTTTACTCTTGAATACTCCAGTTGTTTTTACTTTTTTATTCTTTTCTAGTATTCTTAATCGAGTGATTTTTGAAATCTGCGTAAAGTCCGTCCAATAAAATGTTCTATCCTTCTTTCAGCATCCATTTAATGGAAGGTCAAGGAGAGGAGAGGAGAGGAGAGGGGGGCTTATCAACCAACCAACTACTTATGTGATTTTCATTTTGTGGTGCAGGTATGAAAAGAATACCAAAAGAGTTTTTAATGCAAAATAGTAAAACATATAACTATAACTGGAAAGCGCAAGTCTGTCGTGTAACTTTTAAATTGTCGTATTTGTATGTATGTACGTGATTCAGTTTATGCATACTTTATGCCTTTTAAGTTAAAAACCTGGGATCTTTTACGATTGTTTGAAAAAACAGGGAGAAATAATTTAACTAAAAAAAGTGTATATGATAACTTTTTTGGCTGCTTATGTAATGAAGGATAAATCGGCCAAATGCCATTGGCAAAATGAAAATTAGAAAAATGCCATTGGCATTTATTTATTTTTTAAAATAAAAACTTAATTAATTGCAAAAAAGACCCCCTCTATTCCTTAATCCATAACAAAACTGCCCTACTCCAATAATTAAAAAAAAAAAAAAAAAAAAACCTATTTTCCACAGTTCCAACTTCACTCGAACTCCAAACTCTCTCAACTCTCCAACTCCAATTTTTTTCAAATTCTCACAAATTAGAGATGACACATCTTCACAACATTGCAATCGGAGATGGTGGGGAGAGGATGAATGAAGAAGAAACACCATGGTCATACACCGTAATTTTTTTATTTTTTAAATTTTCAGATCTAGGTTTTCCAGTTTTGGCGTTTGGACAACGCCAATGAAAATCTTTATAGTCATGAAGAACTCACCGCGGTGAGGTAGATACATAACTCTCTGTTTCAAACTGTAACGACCCGACTTCACGGGCCGTCGAATATGACTCAATCGAACAGTTAAAATATGAAAATGTTTAGGATGCTACATTTTTTTTTTACAGCAATTATAAAATTAAGTTCAATGGCAAAAGTTCAAAACGAAAATGATTGATTTGAATCATGACCAAAGACTTGATTAAAATAAGGCATGAGACAGATAAAAGCCAATAGTTTATTAAATTGATTGAGGTCCAACTGAAATAAATCAGTCAAGAACAATTGATATAAAAATGATGATTTAAAATACTTAAATTTTTATAAAACTCAAAATCAACTTCAACAAAAACCCATCAATTCATTTATAACTGCAAAAATGACCACTTTTAATCAAAATTTTATAAGTCACTTCAATTGTGCATAAGTTTTGAAACAATAATATAAACGAAGATCTGATAGTCACAAAATAATTTTAAACAAATGTACAACTATTCTGCAAATACTATGGTGGGACCGCAACCGGGACGACCTAACCGCAACCTGAACTATCGTTTCCCAAAAAATCTGAAGCTGAAAAGAATGAAACATGGAACGCGTAAGTTGAATAAATCAACTTAGTGAGGCCGGTGCATGTGTGCACATGATGCGTGAATCAGGCATATACAAATGATGCATATCAATTACAATACTCATGCAGTTAACGAAAATATTCACAAAATGAAACAGATAATCAGACAGTGCAGTTCACAGAACTCGTAACTACATGGGGCTAGTGGGATTCAAATGCCGGCCAATTACCCAACATATATGACAAAATTAAAAGAATTCCAATATACAGAAAGAAACAGAAAGCGTAACAGACAAACACATAATACATATACCAGATGTGGTTGATGCCGTCTTCTCTTACCCTCCATACATATCACCAAACACACCAATAAGGAGCGACCTTACTCAGACAGATACATCGACATGTCTTTGCCAGAAGCAGAAGTTTGAGATCACACTCCCCAAGCATACCTCCATACTTGGTTAGTGAGTCAGGTCAACGGTAAGGTCGAGGCAACTTTATAGCCATCTTCTATCAAAGTTGCCACGGACCCACCATCCACCGAAAATTGGGCGCCCTAAACAGACAGATATGAACAGAACAAGCAGAACATGACATAACAGATCAAACAGAACAATAACACCAATTAATAAATCGCCAATAATAACAATGACTTGATATAGTTCATAGATAAACAATAATCAAACCTTAATATCAAAATGTGAACATCTAATTAAATAAGCATAACTTGATACATAATATGCCACGTAAGCATGCTAACAACAACTCTCAAGCATATATTCATCTAAACCAAACATACAATCATATTTTAGTATTAAAAGGACTTCATGTGATCATACTCCCATGTCATTAATATATACGGTTATGAGTTCTAATGAAATTCAAGTAGCATGCTCATATGTAATGAAGTGCCCAACAAACTATGGCCATGTACTTCACCAAATTAATCAAGACAAAATAAATATAAGTCATTTTTTCATTTCATACAATCAAGTGCGATCAATTACAGCGAATATCGCAAACGCACAATTCCAAATGTTTTACTATAACATTCAAGCATACACATCGCAACATGTTCATACAATAATTAAACACATAATCACAAACAAGATACGGCTCTCACCTATTACGGATTGAAGAGATGTTTGTTTACCGCCTTCATCTGTCACGTAATTCGATTCAATTAGAATCTCTAACCAAAGAAACTAAACGCGTCAAAATCTAAATTCCAAAACCTTCCCTTCTACTTATCCCAAAAGTATACGAATGAATTCCAACTTGATTTGGACTAAGCGTAAGGTACTCAATAACACGAATATCAAATATCTACCTACATTGAGGACGATATTTCTATCAGTCTAAATAAGGCTACATTAAGTCAATCAAAACTCATATAAGAAGTCATATTCATCTTGATAAAACTTAGAGTCATGCATTTACTCATTTAATCTTCACAAATATCTTCGTTATGCTCTCTAAAGAACCGATTATATTCAATTCAAATGTAGGCTTAACCCATCTTGTTCTCTAAGTATAAAGCTCATGATGGTTCGATTCACCATTTAATTAACCAACCTCTAGCTAACATGGATATACATGCATAACATAATACAAACCCAAACTCGTGTTAAACTAAATCCTAAAGCCAATAAATTAACTATAATGTAAATAGTACACAACCACCTTTAGGCTCAGGGATCATTACCTAAACAAACTCAAATCGAGAAATGAAGACTGAATTTGGAAAATCCACGCCGAAATGAAGTCGTTGCCGGACTAAACAACGTTGACCGCGTCGGTTACCGGAGTTGACCACCGTTGACCGCTGCCGGAAAAGTTAGTATCCACCATCAATACGCTCTTCTCTTCGCCAACAACACCGTGGTGAAGCCCGATTGTCGAAGACATGACCGGAAAACGGACATGCAACGAAAACCACTTAAAACCGCCACTTCCACCTCCAATTTTCGCAGGAAAACACCTTATATTCCTTAAATAACCACCACCATTGTGTTCCTCTCGTCGATTAGATCAATTTGGACTACTTATTCGCTTGATTTGGTTAAGAAATGAGGTAGTTATTAACAAAATAAGGAAGGGGGGTTTTGTGTGTGAAAACACACGTTTCAGTGTATGTAAATGGTGGAAGAAGAAGAGAATGAGGTAATGGGCTGATTTTTCTTTATAATTAATAGGTATTTTGCAATTTACATCCTCAAGAAGTGGGTAGTCACATTTTATTTCTCAAAGTCTTGGGGCAATACATCAAGTCCCCTTTTTATTTTATTTTTGCATTTAAATCCTCAAAATAACACAAGAGTGAGTCCTTTATAATACAAAATTTGTAAACCAATAATAATTCAAATGGCTAATAATTTATTATATTAAAACTCTTTGAATTTAAAATTTTCTCACTCATTCAATTTTAACAACATAGATAAGAATATGAGTTTCAATTATTAAATCCATATAATTAAAAATTATCAATTTCAAGTAAATTAAAATTATAGTAAAGAAAATTCATAACTGAATTTTTGGGATTTTACACAAACTCACCACGGTGAAGGTGTATACTCACCACGGTGAGTTCTGTCGTTTGAAACCCAACTCACTAAGGCTTCATTGACGTGTAATAACCCAATTACCAAAGCATTTTTGTGAGAAGCATGAGAGCTCATTCAATTACAAAATACTTCTATTATTAAATATTATTCTTCACAGAAATTCTTATCAAAGTATTAACAAATTTTTAAGTAGAGTTGAGGAGAATAGTAATTAAAGACTTGAATAACTGTTTGAAATATTTCTTAGATTAATTTAATGCAAAATTAAAGAAATACTTGTCCCTATATATGACCACTCAAGTAATAAAATATTAGCCCCCGGTCTCAACAAAGACATTTTTCCATTAATTTCACAAACTCTTGAAAATCAATTAGGCCATCCCCATTACAATCAAAAGTTTTGATCATCCTTTTGCATTCCTCCAAATCACACTCTTCCTTCAACCCCAAGTTACAAATAACTCTCTGCAATTCAAAAGCATCTATAAAATTATCCTTATTTACATCAAACACCCCAAATGTTTCCTTTATTTCCTCCATACTTGGTTCTTCATCATCAAACAATACCGAAAAATCTTCTACATCAAAAGTTTTATTATTGTCCTCCAATGCACACACCATTCCCAGACTATTATTCATCACAATATTCATTTCTGCACTACATATCCTTTTTTCATCCCTATAATTAGTTTCATCATTGTTGCTTGATACTTGGTGAAGTGGCGCCCCACAAGAATAGGGTATTTGTTGTTTGCTCCAAAAATTCCATATTGCTGAAAAAAGCTTTGGAAAAGTTTGGAGGAAAAAATGCAGAGTTAGGAAAAGCTTCTCAATGTCATGGTTAAGAGATTTGAATAGAAGAAGTAGCAAATTTGAAATAGTGTTTGCTAGTGCCCGCAAATTTGAAATAGTGTTTGCTAGTGCCAACTCCATGTCAAAACAAGTAGAAGAATTAGACTATATATATATTCTCAATTGTTCTTTTTATGAATATGATCATCAAAACATGAGTTGCTCTATTTATAAAGAAGGATTTTGGCCGAATGATAACACAAAGGAAACTTCACACTTTATTCGGTGAATTAATTTTGGTGGACCTTAAGTGAATTAACAAATAAGACTTGCAGAAAATTATGTGTCTCTTCGTGTGAAAAACGGCAGCCTACAAAAAGATGTGATAGCATGACGGGATGTGGAAATTGTTGTGCTCTTTCCTGGAAATTATTTTTAAAGGATACAGAAAGTTTCCATGAAACTTCTATTGCTTTATGTCCAAAGATTTTCCATATCACGATCGAGGGGTGTTCGTGCATTTTTCCTCTTATATATATATATATATATAAAATAAAAAAAAACTCTAAAGTCAAGGAATTTTGTCAACTTTTAGATGGCACAATTAATTAATCACGTCTTTGTAACTTGTTAGTATAATATGCTTAGTATAATGCTAGGATTATTTTTCCTGGAAGATGGGGATAGTTGAAATTGACATTAACATCTGATTTAAGTCATTGGTTTTTCCATTATTTATTTTCATTTCTGGATTATGTGTCCATTTATTTATTCAGTACTCAACTTTTTCATGTTTTCACTTCTTTTTATTATTCCATAGACGTAATTTTCGTTTTTTAATAGTAAAACTGATGACATCAATCCTGTAGCATCACCACCTGACTTTTACTATTGTAAATATCGTTGCACTAGCCACTACTTCAACGGTACACACTTGGGATAATCGCAAAATTAATCCCATATATAGAATCAAATTCTCAGTAATATTTTATCGACTTTTGACCCCAACTTTCAAATATTCCTACTTTTTTAGTCCAATATATAGTCTCCTATGGAACCAATTAATAATGTAAAACCGGAACAATCATATTGGGAGTCAGAAGTTCAGATGATTTTGAAGAACTGGAATTACAAGAAATGCAACTTTATAAATTAAAATATGGGACCATATAAGCAAATTTGTAAAGTATGAGATCCAAAGGTTTGAGGATTCAATCCTAGCTATAAGACTAACAAAATCAAGAAAAAGTCCGCAGTAGTTTTTTTCTTTTCATGTCATTTGATACTCCTAGCAATTACATATAATTATGCACGTTAAATCTATTCATAATATACAGCACAAACAAAATATGGTCAAATTAATGCAACCAATATATTTTACTTATTTTATAAATAAATTCATTTTCGCCGAAGTGTCAAAATTTGTAAATAATTCCCTCATTTTAAATCCCAAAATTTAGTTAATACTTGCGTTTAGCTTGGATACATATGTGATATGGACATATAGAGACAGATGGCCCAAAGACCAGCCCAATTAAATGTGGGTGCAATTTAAGCCTTTTTTGAGCTCGAGTTTGGTGAATGGCCCTTTTAACATTACATTACATTCCGAAAGTTGGGAATAACAAGGTTAAAATATTTTATTAATCGGAAAGACATTTTCTTTTTTTACAGAAAAGGGAAACTAAATACATTAAAAAGAGTACATTAAGCTGAATAATTTTAGGTATATGTTGAATTTTAATGGGTGTTTGCAGCCAACTATCAGGTGGACTTTCAATATATTAACTTCTCAAGGCCCAATCCAAGAACTATTTTTATAGGGATTTTGGCGCAACCATGCTTATTTAGCGACTGATGTCTTCTAGATCCACTCTGAATGTTCGTTTTTCATCGAGTGATGGATTCACGAGGTGTGTATTGAAAATAAATGTCCCCAAACTATTTTTGAAATTTTCAATTTTTGGAAAGTGCCGGATTGGTCAACTCGGGGACTCATTATTGAAATCCGGAAATTTTCGACTTGTTTGCCTAAATGGAAGTTCAAGTTCTCACCACGAAACTCAAATTTTTCCGCCCACAATCTTGCCGTGTGGGCTTGTAACTCCGGTTGGTTGGATTGGTTAACTTGTATTCCGTTTTCTTTAATTCCTTTCAATGTTTGTTGTGATGGAGATGTAACCTCTTTTTGACTTTGTTGAACCGTTTTATTAAGTATGGAATGAAATTTATTTATATAAAAAAAATGTATTCCTCAATTTTCTATCGTACAATATAACAAGATCTAAAAAGACATTATGCCAATGTTTAAGATTCAAGGGGTGTAATTCTTTTTACATGCATGTTAGTTAACTAATTTTATTCTTGTGCAACAATAACAATTTATAAGAATTTCTTTATGATTTTTATTTCTGTATGCTCTAGTTCAATTTAATTTGGTTATAATTGAGCTTATTTGCTTTAAAATCTGAAAAGTACAAAAATAAATAAAAAATTATAATAGAAGTTGTGGCAGCATCACATGCCTGAGGTCCCATAGCGACTAATTTTGTGCTATAATTATATATATGTGGCCTTGTATTTCCGATAGCAACAACATTCAAAGTATCTCTTCTGTCTCAACCTGGTCTATCATTTTAGAGACACACAATGTTTACAATATCCAGCAAAAATACATTCCAAATTGAACCAACTTGTGTTTATTTGTCTGCAATTGAATATGAACACCATATAGCCAGTTGTTATTTGCTAGATATAGTTAGTTACACACATTCTTTCATCTTGTTAAAATTTCAAGATATGGGAAAAAAGTAAGTGAAAAGGGAAGAATATAAGAAGGCTTTATCCTTAAATTTGCAACTTTTGGCACCACTAGAATGGAACACTTTCCCCTGAAAAAGGCAGAAGATCAGTTAGGCCTTTGTCCATTTAATTCCATTTTATCCCTTTAATCCAAGGACCAAGTATTTAAATTTAATATGAAAATATCTCACTTGGCTTTTAGAATTTTATTACAACTAAAAAGCTTAATCTGTTGCTGCAAGTGTCATATCTAAAGTCCGAGGCAGAGTTTTAAACCCAATATGTACCAATCTCTATTTCTATTTAGTGTTTAGATTTACAGAAATAATATTCACTTGCAGAACCATATAAAGCTAGAATGTAATGCATCACATATAAGATAACCAAAAATAAATTTCTTTATTTTCAACATCCCATTTTTCTATCAAGTAAACATCAAAAAATGTACATCTGTTACTAGCTATCGACCATTCTGTGCTTCATTGTGCACTTTCACGGAAATTAAGCGACCGGGATAATGCTGCTGGATTAGCTTGCATTACCATTGTGGCATTATCCACATTGCTGCTATTCCTAACCCCTTTGGATACAAACGCCTTAAATAGACTTTTCTCGTTTTTTATTCCAAGCGGTGACCATATAGAGCTCTTTGCAGCTTCACTAGGATCATCAATCCTCAACGTCTTAGGAATCAACACACTTGAAAGATTCTCTTTTTCCGATTTTGATGACCTAATCGTGATTCCCTCCCTCGAATGTTTTCCCAGAGTAGAAGTAATAGGGCTCGTGCTCGGAGCTGTAGGACCGGCCCACAGCCCATTCCAGTAAGGTGTTGTTGAATAGAATGTGATAGGAAAGCCCAAATGCCCAAAAGAAGGTGGCTTCTTTGGAGAGTTCGAGTTTTCTGAATCGAACATAAGGAAGCCATTTGGATTTGAAGAGGAGTGAATCCCATTTATTGCATCCGAAACCATTATTTGATGATAGTTTGGAATAGATATAATGTCTTTGTTATTTTTGCGGCGACCTGATCCAACTGGAACGTTTCTCATAGTACCTCCAGCTGTCCAATATCTTTGACATTTTTTGCAAAAATGACGAGGTTGGTTGACATTGTAATTGTTGTAGTAACAAAACTTTGTGTCCATGCTATTACAACGAGGGCAAGGGAGTATTTTGTCGGGTTTCTTGAGTGTCTTTTCTTGAGAGACACTGCTTTGATCACTTGGTTCCTCTTTTTCGGATGATTCTGTTGCGCCTGTCAACGTTTCTTCAGTTGGGTTTATGGAGTTAGTTTCGTGTTTAGTCACTGATACATCCTGTTAAACAGAAAGGAAGTTTACATCAGAAATGAGATAGACCAAACGACACAATTAAGTACTACAGATTAGTGTTCACATAATAAGGAACTACAGATATGCATTGTACAGTATTTGTATTATTCTCTTCATCAATAAATACTACTGTAACATGTTATTGATTAACTATAATGGATCTAACATGGATTAATTCGGACGGTGTACAAATAAAGATCTAAAATAAGAAAGAACTTAATAAAAGAATACTATATAGTAACTCTTAGGTTCCATACTAAGTGATATACAAAAATCAATAAAATGTTTATAGAGAAACTTTGACCTTGAGAATATTTTGTTGTAAAATACTAGTATCTTGCTAAATGGTTGATGGATGAAAATTAGTCAGATAGACACACAATAAAGACCTTAAAAAAATTGCCACAAACTATAGTATTTTGGTTGCAAATTTGATGACTGAAACAAGAGCTTAACTTGGGGATCATTTGAATGGAGCTATGGATTTCAAATCCTAATTATTATAGATCTAGATTCATGACACTTGTATGGATCAATTTGTTTTTGGATGGAGTTCAAATCGTTAAGTAGTCAATTTATACTATGCTTTCGACCAAATCTCCTATTTAAAATCCACCTAGTATTGGAGTCGTTTGAAATTTTTCTCAAATCCAAAATCCCTCAATCCAATGAATCATAAAAGATTGAATTCATATGCTCATAGTTAAAGTTTCCGAAAAGAAGGATACGAACTCACAGTCAAAACCAACCAGGAAGAATTGTAGAAAATTAAATATGAGTTACAAGAAAAAATTGAAAGAACAGAGTTCTTCCAAACTGCAGAGTTACAATAGGGAGTATTTCTCTTTGCATTTGATATCAAGAAAGAAAATTACTACTACTTGAAACATTAAAGTCTATAAATCCACATCAAGAAAACCAAGTGCAAACTCCATGGCAAATCACAAAAATTGCAACAGTTATCCAAAAAGTGAAACCAACCCATGATCATTTTTCGACTCTATTAAAATGGGTTCCTCGTAGAATTGCAAATAAATCAATACATCAAATAATTCACAAGCACATACATACTAATTTGAAATAGTAGTATTTCACAAACCTTTCTATCTGTTGAAGAAATTGATGTTGCAGAATAACTCTGTCTCTGTTCAGACACCGTGACATCAGAAACAACCTTGATGTTGTCAGGTGGCAAAAATATGGTCATCCCAAAAAGCTTAATTGCAGAATCTTTAATAACTTCCGACATTCTTTCTGCAACTTCTGTTTCTATTCCTTTTATAATAATAACACTCTTTTCTTTCAGTTAGTCTTCGTCTGATTAATTAAATCTTCTTTTTCTTGATTTTGCACTGTGTGTCTATAAGGAAGGAAAAGGGCAGGGGAGAGAGATTTGTCCTGGGGTGCCACGTCAGCGTGGGGAATGGATTCAGAGCCACAAGTTTATTATGTGGCGATCTTTCTATTGGATTTGAAGAGAGTATGTTCGATGTCTTTTGATTCTGGCCAATTATTTATTTCATTGCGCATTGCATTGCAACTGTTGTTTGGGGAAAGAAGGTACAACGATTTTGTCCTCGTCAGCTTTCACTTTCCCAGTTCACGATGTTGTTTGTGTATGAATGCACTATAAAGTTAGAGTACGGGTTTTTTTAACTCCAATTATTTCCGGACAACTTGTAGCACATGAGATCCATCAATGTGATATTGTACGATCATTTTGAATATTAATGCAATCAACTTGAACATAGGTGTTGATGAAACATAATCTAATGGGTTCCAAAATTCTAGATGTCTTGAGTTCGAATTCGATTAGAAGTGTTGGTATTTTCCAATTTAATAGTATTAATTTTGTTAAATCGATTCTACGTATTTGTTAATCCGTTATTCTTTATACAATAAAATTATTGATGTACATGATGTAATTACCGCTAACATGCAATTTAACTAAATAGAAAAGTATTCATAGGCCATGACTTAAATCTTATGGTTATGGAGTATTAGTTTCTCCTCTTGACTTCATATTAAATTATTCAGCCACTTGAAAATAGTTTAGTTTATATTTGATTGAGTACTACCAAATCATTGATGAAATATCTATTCTAATAGTAATCTGTAACAATTTATTTATATTATTATAATATCTACTAGAATCATTTTAAATGTGGTACATAAGAGTTAAATTTCCCTGAAAATTTTGATGTTTCTAGATTTCTTTATAAAGGTCAGCATTGATTAACTTAAACCATTAACACAGTATTTATTACATAAGCGTTTAGTATTACTTTAATTAAGGAAAACTGGCAAGTGTTAATTTATTACTATGACAGTTAATTTAGCATTCAATGAAATCTTGTAAAAGTCTTAAAAGAAGAATTCAAGATGACCCAAAAAGAAAAAAAATCAAGATGCTGGATTATATATTTTTATGTTCAAGTTATTTGTATACTAACGGTAGAAAATTAAAAGAGAATAGTAAATTCATTTTAGGTCTTATTAAAAGACTTTAATTAAGTTTGATCAATAAGAATTTATTTGTCAACTTAATATCATGATAATGATGCAAAAGAATTCAAGACAATAAGAAAAACATATATTACTTCCTCCGTCCCATTATTCTTTATCCCTTGGTACGATTGACTAGTCAACTTGACTAAACTTCAAAAAATTATAATACATAATTTAATTAATATATCTCACTAATAATTTGATAAAATATGATGCTATATATCTTAATATTCAAAAGGTTTAATACACCACAAATGTGAATAATTTAACTTGATAAGCACTTAAAGTATTGAAAAGTTTGATTGGATATTGTTAGTTAATGGAGTAAAAATAATGGGACAGATGGAGTATTATTTTACATTAGTCCATTAGGTTTCTTTGTTTTAGTTCTATTGTTTTCTTATTTTTAGTTATTTAATTTATATAAGAGTGTAGGTGTTTTGTTTTCTTCCCTTCAAGAGTCTTATTTACTTTCGGCTACTTATAGATTGGGAGTCATCAATCTTTATTATTATTGGATAACTAGATATTATGATTTCTTGAATAGACGAGATATATTTATTGTATTTCTCTGATCAAAACTTACTTGCATAATAATCATTATTCTGTTCGACATCAACAAACCTATTTAAATATTTCAGTTGAAATTTTTTGGAAAAAGAAATTAAACTAAGAAATTTAAAATATTTGTTAAAAGTAAAGTTATTCAAACTTGATTTCGCTTATTAAACTGAACTCATTTGTTTATTTACATAAGTATTTAATTTGACATATATAAATAACATATTTCTTATACTTGTCTTCTTTCTATGTTTAAAAGCTTTTTTTTTTTAGACGTTCTTTTTATATTTAAAAGTTAAATATATTATTCATTTCATTTCTAAAAAGTCAAGCAAACATTTCGTTTTCTTTTTCTTCTGATACACGAAAAATAGAGAACATCCCTAAATTCTTGAAATCTCAAATGACCATAGAAATGGAGACATTCAAACTAGTAACAAAACAAAAGAACGAAGAGTAAGGGCATGTTTGTCTCACACTTTCTAAAATATTTTCGTTTTTGAAAAAAAAGGAGACAAACATGTTTTCAACTTTCTGAAATAAAGTTATCCTTTCTCAATTTTCCTAAATTATTCTCTCCAAAGCCAAACAAATAACATTTTTTTTGTCTATGATACATATACAAACTCTATTTTGATTTGACATAAAGTAACATATCATTTACAAAACTTATTTCACATAATAAATATGATTTGACATAAAATCTTTAAAATCTTTCCTACAATCTAAACTATTCCCAATAAAACATACACTTATCTTATTTTTCAAATCAATTTCACAAAATTCAAACAAACAACATTACGCAAATCAAAATAATTTTACAAACATTCACTATTTTTCCAAAGAACTCTCTCCAACACCAAACAAACGAACCCCAATTATCAAACTCTGACCAACAAATTGCACTTGATGAGTGGGCCACGTAGGCACAATATGGTGTTAACCAGGTCCCACGTTTAAAAGGTGGGTGAAAAGGCCAATTATCAAAAGTCATTATCCAGCTCACCAACGTGATGTATGCACTAAAGAATCTTCTTATATTTTGTGGCTGTGGTTTGGCGAGTCCCAATATTATATGAGGTGTCGTCTTATCTAGTTTTCCCTCCAGGTAGATAAGACCGGTTCCACACATTATATCAGTATGTATATATTTCTTTCTTATCTTCATTTCCAAATTTACTTTTCTTGAATTGATAATTATTGTAAAAGTTTCTTTAAAAAAAAAAGGGTTACAATATATTTTTTGAGTTCGGGTATAGAAAGGTCGTATGACAATTTCACATACTTATTTAGCTGTTATACGTCCGTATTCTTGGAATGGGCTTAGGCCCATTTAGCATGATGGTAACCTAAGCTCCATTTTTAGCCTAGGCCAACAAATTAAAGAAACATACCAAATTTATTCGGAAAATTCTTGCATAGACCTGGTCTATCAGCTTTTCATAGACCTTGTGATTGTAAATGCACCACATCATACATTGTGAGAACATGACATCATCAAAATGTATTATGTGGTGCATTTACAATCACAAGGTCTACCACTAAGCTCTTAGACCTGGTCTATGTAAGAATTTTCCAATTTATTCCTTATTTAGCTTCATTTCTTCACTCTTCCATTTTTTTCCCAATAGTTATGGGATCATTCAAATGTAAATAAAAAGGGGATAATTACATCTACCTCTCCTGATATTTAAGTTAATTATTGTTCAATCTCCTCACAATTTCATAATTACAGGGACCTCCTTCACATTTCAAAAATCTTACAAAATCCTAATGGTTCATTGATATGAGGAGATCGATGTAATTATCCCAATAAAATTATATCGACCTCCCTGTAAGATTTCATAATTACAGGGAGATCGATGTAATTATTCCAATAAAAAATGGTTGTTGATATAGTCAGAGCAATATCCATAACGCCAGAGCAATTGTTTTATTAATCTCAATTCTACCCTTACTAAAATTACTTATTAACAAGTACTTTTTTCTACAATTAATGCAAATCTTAAATATCTTTAGTTTCCTTTTAGAAAAAAGAACAACACAACAAAAGTCTTTTGTCAGATTCTATAATTGGAGAGTTTTTATACAAAGATATTAAGATAGCAATGTTGTTATGCATAACCAAGAATGATAAGTCTTTCCATTTTCAAAATAGTTGTTGATTAAGTAACAGAACAATAAACTGGAGAGACTAAAATAGAGACTCACAACATAATTGCTCTGGCTATATCAACAGCCATAAAAAAATATTTTAGAAGAAAATAGCACTGATCATTCTCGATTTATGTCAGTTGAACTGGTGAAGGATCATGAAGGGCCTGTTTGAATGTATTTTGGCTCATTTTCTTCATAGTTTCGGTAAGTTTGAGCGAGAATTATCATCAAGGCATGGTTTTGATGAAAAAAAAAATGAAAATATTATCTGGAAATTAGGTATGGTCTTGAAAATGTGTAAGTGAATTTAAAAAAATATATTTTCAATGTTGGGTTTTTGGGGAACACGTGAGATCACTGAAGCGTTTGATCAATAAAAAAATATGAATATGTTGAAATGTATTTAAAATGTTGTGTTATTATTAGATAAAAGTGATCATTATATTTTTGAGTTTTGAAAACTTAAAAATTTGAAACAATTGATGCGAAAAATATATTGAAACATCAAACGTAGATTTCTTTCAACTCCCAGGTTAGCATGACGTCATAAAAAAGACTTTCTCCTCCAGTGTTTGTCACTATTAATTTTCAGAAGAAAATAAGGAGAAGATCATATTAAGATTTGGGATATACTATCATTTATTTTCCTAGCTAGGAGTATAAGATGCCAGCCAACACGTACAATGTTATCGATACTTAAATAATACTCCGGTATTTATATATATGTTGATGATATATAGTGGCTGAGAATGGAAACTCGTGCTTGATATGGGATTTTCTGCTTCAAAGAATATTGAAGTCCTCATCATCACAATATGTCAAACCTCTATTACTCACTACATCATACAGCAGCTATATATATCTTTTTATTTTTGGCCGACCACAACGCACTAATTTTAAGCATTAACTTGCACAAAGTGCTGAATTGCATCAATAATGTTAAGCAAATCAATACCCTTGTTTATCTACTGTTAAATCTGTACGTGTCAATAGAGGTACAACTATGTACTTAATTATAAATAAAATCACTGTACAAGTTAATGCTTAAGCTGATGCAAATCTCCCATATGAAAATATCTTCTTCAAACTCTATAAAAGTCATTGATTTATAAATTGTTATCTACTTTTTTCACTCTCAATACTTTTCTCTTCCATACCTCAATTAATATTGTCAAAATCAAATCCAAATCACATCTCAAAAATTCAAAACCCAACATCGATCTAAACTCAATCCAAATCGTGTTTCGGTGATTTAGTTGAAACCATCTAAACCAATACTCTAAAACCAGATATCTGACAGTGGAAACAAGTTCCAAGACACTATATTTATACTCCAAGGAAAATGACAGTGAAAAACTACGGGGACAAATTATAGCTGATAATATATAGTATATTTTTCAGGTGGGATATATATCATGATCTCCTTATTTGCTTTTTAGCATTGACAGAATTAAGTGCTCCATTTGTTTACTCCTAGGACAAAAGTAGTTGTCTTTGTGCACTGAATTATAACCTAAACTATGCACATTTGGGATCCTCCTAATTATATAATTTCCACAAAAGTATAATAATAGACAACACAACACAAAATATACTAGTATATGATTAAGGAAGACAAGAGTGAATAAGCAGGTTAGGTAATCCTCCTCCATAACAAGATTCGTTTTCCACTTTTTGAGCTTCACTAGAATTAATAATAATGTACTAGTTAGTCAATAACTTGCACATTCTAAAATATTCATGTATAAATAGGGGACCTTAGCTTGGTTATTCAACAAGTGACATATTAATCATTTAATTGTCTAATTAAACATCACAAAATTAATTGGAATAGAATATGGCAGCAGACAACAATTATGCCCTTCATCTATCTGTAACTATGCTGGCTTTTAATTTACTTATTTCCATAAGTGATCTCTCGACTTCACGTACGCAAATAATCTTCTGATTTAGGATTGTCTTGTCATTAATTTGTTCATCTAATTAATGATATTCTTAGTTTTGCTTAAGATTTACTCTTTCTTTCTTTCTTTCTTTCTTTTGTAATCACAGGGGCTGAAATTCTGTTACATGAAAGTCAAGCTATTACTTCTCCGGAGGTTACGTTACAGTTACAGGTATGGTATATATCATTCAAAATCAAAATTGGTATTTGATAAGTACGTATTTAACCAGAATTGTTGATGGAAATGAATTAAACAGATGGATGGAGTAGAGAATAAGGGGGAAATTAATGATGAGGAGTTTAATAAAATTCATAGCAGAATGGATTTAGAGATCAACAGGGACTATCCTGGATCAGGACCAAATAACCGTCATACTCCAACGCCACAAGTTAAAGACTAATTAACTTCTCCGATCCTTATAAATTGTGTTGTATGTTGAGTGTAATATTATGTATAGTACATACTACGTACTTCCGATCCTCTCCTTAATTATTAGCTTCCATCGAATTTTAGTATTTCCTGTATTCTGTAATTATCAATAAAAACTCGTACCACATGTGTTGCTTGCTACCTATATATATATATATGTTAGCCTCGCTCATAAATACATTCTCTTGGTCATGTAGAGATTATAATATATATAGATGAATGTTAAACATGTAGTATATATATATAGCTCTTAATACATTATCTTGTACAATTTCATAATGGTATAGCCTATATAGGTAATAATTATTTCTTTAGTCTTAGATGTTTATTTGATGTCAAACTAAGTGATCACAATTAAGAGAATCGAGAAGCAGAAGTCATTTCTCCAAGCTGCAAATTATACATTACTTACAGATTTGTTGCAAGTGAAAAAAACGTACAGAGGATATTTCTTTCCACAAAAGTTAAACTAAGAAGATAAATAAGCTAAATTAATCCATATTGAATCAAATAATTATAAATTATCTCAAGTATACTCTACTTTTAAAGTAAAGAAACAAGGCATCTGATTATCAGATATTGTAATACAGTATATGTTAATAATATGAAGCATAAAAAGGAACAAGTTATGTGAATTTGCAGCTAAACTAGCTATAATGCTTAAATGGATCGGAGGAAGTACATACTAGTGGATGTGAGGTTTGAGCCACTTATATATTGTACAATTAATCACCATATATATATATTGGAATATTCGATCTTTTGACCTTGAACTGTCTTCTTTAAATGGGGATAATTAAGGGAGAGTTCTACAATATACTGATCGAGTTTGTTATATTGGTGTATAAATATGAAATCTTTTAGTGGATGTTCTAAAATTACAGGTATATACCTTACATAAATTACAGAAAGTTGAAAATTTTGCATATATGATCAGAGGTGAAATTAAGTTGAACATGATCATTGTCGTCCCAAACGCTGTTTATTTTCCGATTCCAGGAAATGTGTGATAGTTAATCACTGCCACAAAGAAATTAATCGTTTTATTGATTCAGGACATGTGTGGCTGTAGAATCTCTATCTCAAGCCAAGGATTACTTTAATTTTGTTGATTACAGAAAATGCATGTAGGATTGTGTCTCAAGGAAGATGTTTTGTCAATTTTAGGACAATAAATATTACTTCCTTTCCTGCTGCAAAGAATGATCGATCACGAGTCCTGTTGTTTCCTTTACCAAAATTTATAGAGTGTTTAGTCCATCTTTTTCAAGGGTAGAAAATTAAATGAGCAAAAGACAAAAACACCCCCTATGCTTTGTCTAACTCCTAAAAAAACCCCTGTGTTATTGAGTCATGAGTACTGTAAATTGTAATTGTTGCATTCCTCAAAATAAAAGAAACTCGATCGAGATAAAATCTTACCTATCGAGATTGGAAAGACTCAGAGAATATTCCTGCTATATATATATTGTCACATGAAAGAGAATGCTGAAAAAGAAAAAGAGAATGCTATTTGCTCTATCTAGTTCTGCATCACATGAAACACCACTCTGCATCATCAAATTCACGTACATGTTATGATGATCGTGATCGATTTCCAAATTATTTCCATATAGTTGCAGTTGTTTAATCACAACTACAGGACCAATCGTTTCTATAAACGGCATTATTATTGATGAAAATTAATGAAGCCAAGAGGTAAACAACACCTAAATCATAAAATCTTAATTAGTTGGAGAACTTAATTGGCTCAAGGATAGCTTCTTATATACATCTAATAAAAACCATCAAAATCCAGAATATTTATGTTGTTTAATTTGTCTCCCTAATTCAAGATGTACACTTAGACATGGATTTGCTTCAATTGAACATCAATATATAATTAATTAGCCCTGCAAAGAAAGTGAAACTGTGATCATTAATTCTCCAAATGAATTGATCACCTATATACCTTTCTTTTTAGCTATATAATTGTGTTTTATGCCTTTATTGACATAAACTCTAGAATTCTGTAATTACTAATGATGTATTAAGTGACATAATTCTCGCGTCACTTTAATTCAGAGGGGAATAATTATGAATATAATTTCCAAGGAAAAATATCAATACATGGAATTAATAGTATATTACTCCATTTGGTGAGATGGTGACAATCAATTAAGTTCCTTTTTGTGTTCACTTTTAGTGATTCCTGAGGCTATATATATATGTATACACTATACAGTGTACATATTCTTCTCATCTTTCCTTGCTTTTGGATTTGTTAGATCTCAATCAAACAAGGCCTCTAATTAATTAATGGGGGTCCTCATCCAGCAGAATAATAATAATAATAATTGATGAGAAGTAATTAAGGCAACTTTATTTTATTTCTTTAGGCGACTTTCGATTCAGTGGACCTTGTTTAGCTTCTGCTACTTATGACCTTAAAATTCCGATCAAGCATCATCCTAGAATCTACTTTACTTGTTTTGGAATATATTAAAGCAATAAAGTAGCTAGCTTCAAGTACACCAGCCAGCTGGTTAAAGGGAATTAAAGCCCTTTTCTTTTCTTTTCTTCTCTTCTTCATGCATTTCAAACTTTTGGGCCACATAGATTCATGCATTTCACTAATTATTAATATTCTTTTGTTTGTGTTTACTTAGAACCTAGCTAGCATGCATTATCTTGTCAATTACTATGAAATTACAATATAGTACCCGGACACGTACGATATACATGTACAAGTTGTGTATATATATGTCCCGACCTAGTTGCATTTGAATCCCACGTGATCCAACCAAAACCCAAGTTATATATGGTAAACTATCATATATGTTTTCATGATCATTCTATAAAATTGTAACAATCAACTCTAGGAATATCACATTAGTAAGAACCAACAATCACCCGGTGAAATCTTATGAAGTAATATATTGATCAGAATAGAACAGATTTAATATTAAAATATACAATTTTTATACTTTTAGCGTAGCTTCATAAACTCAATCCTACATAACTACTTACTAGGAGCTAGATATATGCATGCTAGCTAATTCTTGTGGCCATCTTTTTCTACTCTGCATCTAATGATCTTCTCTATAAAGATTAGATTAATTAATACTTGCCAATGGAGTAGACCAAGTGAGTGTATGGCACTAAGATGGCAATGCTTTGAAGATTAATCATTGGATTTTTATTCCCATTGATCAAACACTTTGCCCACAACCCAAGAAATCAAAAAGATTGATCTGATCTAAATGACTTTTAGGATTTGTTGTTTGCCATTGTCACTCTCTTTTGTTCTCCCTTTCTTCTTTTCTTCTTTACAATAAGCAAAAAATTAAACTTGATGATCTTTCCTATTCAAATTTGTTTCGATGTTGATTAGTGCACTAAGAAAAGCTATGCTGCAAATTAATTCATGGAGCTAGGTCGATCTTCTAGCAAATCATACAGTCTTTATTTGCCCCTTCTTTTGTGTAGGATTAAATAAGATTTCTATCACAATTTAAAAATTGTATGAAATTCAGTCATTTATTGATTTCAAGATTTCATTTAAGTAACATTCTTAACTTATCAAATCGCAATTAATTGTTTATACTATAGATTCATCAAAGTTGTGTTGTGATTTGGAGTCCGGAGAGAAACATATATACCCTTGTGGCCCTTTCGGGAATTTTGTAGGTGGATCGATATAGGTCTTTTTCTTTCTTCAATTATCTAAATAGATTCTTAACATTTTTGATTAAATGCTCTTCTTTTAATGGATTGCTTTTGTGTGGAAGGAAGTAAAGAGCTGCCTATTATTTGGGTCTTTTTTGTCATTTCCTTGTGGTTGTGATCGAGAGAAAAAAGATTCTGTCCCAACATAATAAAACTAACCCGTAAACCTTTTTTATTCAGTAAGCCACATTCTGAACTGATAGTCTCATTCTATCAATAACATATACCCATTTGAATGTATACGAATCCATAGAATTCTTGAACTTTAAGCAAAGAGGAAAAGCTGAGACTTCTTAATTTATCTCTTTTCTGAAGATGCAAATACAAATATTTACTTGCACACATAACATTTCACCATTTATTTAAATTATGAAACTTGAAGAGTCTGTGTCTGGCTCTGGCACCTGCAATATGAAACATAGGAGGAGAAGATTAAATAAACTCATTATATCAATTATTTTATAACGTCAACAAGTATATGCGCAGTATTATCAACACTTATCACCCTAGAAAAGTACTTGATAACATAAATATTTGTTGCTTGTCCAAAAATCTAATGCTAGATTCCTTGATTCCTTTATCCCTACAAAAACAAAAAGAAGAGGCCAATATAATATATCCACACCCCCTCAGAAAAGGAAACCTGATAAATAATATTTCAAAAAAGAAATACCCATTTGGTTATCCCTTTCAATCTCTAATTAAAAGAAACATTCATTAAAGCATCATCAACATCATTATTACTAATTTTTTTCATCAAAGCTTCTTAAGGGTTCATAAAAGTTGCACCCATTATCCATCATGGTGGGGACTGCTTAACTCACATGGGAATCACACCCCCCACCCCAAGAGAGAGAGAGAGAGAGAGAGATAAAAACAAACCATGCACTTTTGTTCTTCTCTTCTTTTGAGACTCAAATTGAAGTGTGTTGCTTTCTCTGTTTTTCTGCATAAGAGATTCTCTCTACCTTCAAGTCAAAGAAGAAAGAAAAAACCTGGAAAAAAGAAACAAAAAAAAAAAGTCTGATAAGAAATGGGAAAATGAGAAAAAGAAAAGTAGCATATATTCCCACAGCATAATCCCACTTATGTTTCCAGATATGGAGTGAGAACATAGGACATGTTAACAACTCCCCAATTATAAAAGACATTTATATGCTCACCCAAACTTAAAAGAAAGAAACACACACAAATTCCTCTCATATGATTTCAAGTCCAAAACATTAATGGCTCTTCATAGTAATAGTAAAGAACTGAACTTGGTTTTATCAAGTGATGCAAAACCAAGATTGAAATGGACTCCAGAACTTCATCGAAGATTTATCGATGCAATCAAACAGCTTGGAGGCGCAGAGAGTTGAGTATAACATTTCAAAATTTTCAACTACATTTTAATGTAAATTGAATTTTACATACCTTACAATAAATGTTGCATTTTGCAATGCAGAGGCTACACCGAAATCTTTGATGAGAGTCATGGGCATTCATGGACTCACTTTGTACCACCTCAAGAGCCATTTACAGGCAATCTTTTATATTACTTCACATGTAGATTTCTTGTTCACTATTATAACGGTTTTTGAATCAGTTAATTCATTTTCTGCAGAAATATAGGCTCGGAAAAAGTCAACAATCACAAACATACCATCAAAATAAAGAACAAGGTAATCAAAATTCTGTCAAACTATGATAAATGTGGTGAAAAAAATACAACTTAGATGGCAATTAACATTATTTTTCCTTCTCAATCTAGGCAGTGAAGAAAACCAGAGGAGTCACTTCACCAGCAAGATTAGTGATGGATCACCGGAGCATATTAACGAGTAATTATCATTAGATATAGTCTTCAATATTGAACAGCTTAAAATTAAAGTAGAAGGAAATTGATCATTTATATGTTGTTGTGAATTATCAGAAGTTCGCAGATAGCTCAGGCTTTACAAATGCAAATGGAGGTGCAGAGGAAACTCCATGAACAAATTGAGGTAAAAGGGTAGATTAATTACTTTACCAGTCAAAGGAGACTAATTAATCAGAAGCCTTTTTAACAGAAAAATATTTCAGGTGCAAAGACATTTGCAGTTAAGAATTGAAGCACAAGGAAAGTATTTACAATCAGTGTTGGAGAAAGCACAGGAGACTATTTCCGGATATAGTTCCTGCTCGATAGAAGTGGAACAAGCAAAAGCACAACTTTCTCAACTAAAGTCAATGGTCGACTCCGGCTGTCCAAGTTCGTCATTCTCAGTTTTGACCGAGAGTGAAGGCTCGATTTTAAAAGATGCAAAGAACAAACTATTGGGAAATAATGGATGTTCGTTAGAGAGTTCTTTAACTTCGTCTGAGAACTCAGAAAGGAATGAAGAGACTCCATCAGTCGAGAACTATACACTTGACAATAGCAATAAAGGAAAGAGGAAGTCAGTTGTGCTCTCTCTTATGGAAATGCAGAGTGGCGATAGGAAAAAGAGCAGAAGCACAATTGATGATGAGGTTAATCATTCAGAGCAATCAACAAGTAAAAAGGCTACTCGAAACATTGATTTGAATTGTGAATCTTTAAATGACTTTGATTCAGGTCCAGAAGTGATTGACTTAAACAGCAAGGGGATTGAGCACTTAAATGGGAACTTTTAAGTGAGTTTAAACAGTATCCATAGGTGCTTCCATATATATACAATATATATATAAAGAAACAAAAACTAATGTTTTATAGCAACTATGTATGATTGTTCTTTGTATGGACCACAATGTACTTTCTTAAGCATATTCATATTAAAAGGCATGCACACCATGTATTGTATTGTACAGAATCCTCATCACCAAATATTAAGCCAACATAACTATGTGCTGCTCACAATATAGTACGTCGTCTATTACTATAAATATATGGTAAGTTCTCCCCTGAAGTATAAATCATGAGCTACTTTTATGAGTAAAAGTAGCATTATTTATAGCTTTAGTGCTACCACAGCAGTTTGATACCCTACCGAACCTATGAGATGAAAAGGATACAGCATTGCTATATTTCACTAGAACAAAGAAAGGATAGCGTCCATACCTGTGCCAGTAGTCTGTCTCTGTATTTTCAAGTCTCGTTGAAGCCCAAATAAAGATGCGAACAACCTGTTCTTGTTACAGTATGGGAGCTCCTCACGATGTATGGAATCTAGACCAATTAATTTCGGCATCAAAATTCAGGGCACCTCTGTCGATGACAAGATATAAAATAATCCATATTACATCAAAACACTATTGTAAATTTTGTTTCAGTTGCTCGAAGCTTTGATGCAATGATGGGAGCACCAAAATTTCATTGGATCCCCACATTAAGGCTTCCTTTGAGACATTATAGCAATCATATCAAATATATGCGCCTGAACGGACTCCAATTATTATCCAGCAACTGCTTTCATTATATTCAAATACCAAGGACTCACGAGATAATCAAATTCAAATATTATGTTCACAATATTAAATTGATCAAACGAACTTTGAGAGCAACTGTAGATCTTTATCAACTCCAAGAAGTTCTAGACTTCAGTGCATACCTCAACTTTTGGTAGCTCAAAAGGCTTAAATTAAGACCATCATTACACAAACACTTCTCACATAAAGATTATAACATCACAAAATCAAAGGCTTAAATTAAGACCATCATTACACAAACACTTCTCACATTAAGATTATAACATCACAAAATCAAAGCGATCTACATAAATTGTTCCATCAGTAATATTGCCAGGAAGTTACTGCAAATTGTACTAATTTCTTCCAGTAAGAAACAAACCATTCAACATTAGACTTAATAAAATATTTTTTTTTAGACTGAGCTAGTTCCAAATGAAATTTGACATCCCAAATCATGTGCATAGCATCAAACATAAGAGACGAAATTTAAACAAAATATTTTCATTGAAAAGTTTCATACACATGTCCATTCCCACCAGAAGAAGAAAAAGCAAAAACACAAAACCAGAAATTCCTATCCCTGCATTAACCTACTAAGAATCACTATTAACAGTGTCATGATGATTCTCATCACTTCTCCTATCAATACTACCAAATGTAAATCCTACCCAAACCCCTCTCCTCCTTTCTCCACTACTTATCTTCCTCTGGTCCTCAGTTTCATCCGCAGGCATTTCATGTCTACAAACAGGACAAGACCCATGAATCTTCAACCATTTCTCAATACAATCCCCATGAAATCTATGCTTACAAGGCATTTCTTTAGCCTTTTCACCCCTTTCCCACTCCTCCAAACAAACAACACACTGTTCATTATCATCATCATCATCATTAACCTCAACTTCTACAGTCGGTAAGGCATCAATTGATGCTTTTGATGCAGGTGGTTGACCACTTTTGCTTGTGAATAAATCTTCGAGCAAAGATTCAATGTTTAATGATGAGCTGTTGTTGATACTGCTGCTTCTTTCTATAACAACCATGCCTTGGGTAAAGGGGTTTATGAGGATGATCCTATCACGTGATGGGGTGTCTTGATTTTGTGTTTCTTGAGGTAGGTCTGTAGACTCTTGAAGTGGGTTAGTAGTGTCTAAGCCTATCAAGAAAGGTAAGAACAACGAAATATCTCTGTTTCTTGAGTTTATTAGGGTTTCGATGAAGGATGATTGTTCGGGGGATCCTGTTTCTGAATCCATCTTTCAACTCTTCTTGATTTTCTTACTTTCTAGTGAAAATTCAAAGGAACGGAAAATTAATTTTTCTGGGAAAATAAAAATAATGATGGACACGAAGAGGTATTGGGATTTTTAAGCAGAAAGGTGGGCGCCAACGGGAAGCTTGTGGAAGCATCTGGAATCATCGAGTGTAGAGGTTTTGTTCAAAGAGGATTAGATTATCTAAAGTTTTATCTAAATGACTAGTAGGAGATATTTTCGTAAGGGTAGGCTTTAGTACACGCGGGTTCACTGTAATTCACGCGGGCATTACTTGGAAATTTCGTGGCTACTACTTGTTTGCTTCATTATGTTCAGCAAGAAAAAAGAGATCATTATGTCCTACGATTTGGAATGGAATTAAAAGTTGACAAAGGAATTATTGCTATATTTTTAAAAAAAATAAGGAAATTATCATTTTTTTAAAGTTCATAATAGGATTATTGTCAATTTTTGTAAATAAATAATTATAATTTTGTATTTTATTCAAAAAATTAACATTTAAATAATTGTTATTGCCCCAACAAATTATGAAGGGTGTATTTGTGCTAGAGATTCGAAAAATAATCATTGTAGTATTAATTTTAATAAAATGAATTTTGACAATAATTTCTTATTAATAAAATTAAATATAGAATACTTGCTTTTGTTGATTTTTTTCTTTTAGAGATTTCAAAAGTAATAATAACATCAAATGCTTTAAAATTTATAATAAAAATCTAGAAGAGTTTTTAAAAGATTATATAATGGGCCAAACTCAGCTACAATGTCCTTGACTTATGAGTTACGACCCACACAGTCTTTTCTTAATAAAAACAACATAGGACCGACTAATTGTCAATTAGATAAAATAAAGGGCCTTTATAGTTTAAGAAATGATTGGGCCAAATTGACGAAATTTATGTGGCCCATGTTTTGATAGATTAGACTAAGGTCCAGGATCCATCCATAAAAAGTATCTTTGGCGTTCACATTTCGTAACACAAAGCTCCTTTCAGTTCAAACTGGCAGGTCATATGTTTGATAAAATACCACAACGAACTTTTCAACCTTAAGCCCTATCATTTAGATTCTTAGAGGTTAATTAACCTTCTGGGATTAATATGGCAATGGGTTCTTGTTTTGCTGGACTGAAGTTCAAGGCTTGTAGTTTCTTTGGAACTAATCTTCACAATTCAAATATCCTTCCCCTGCAATCACCAAGTGAGCAATACAAGTAACTTGATTTGTGTTTTCATCCAACGTTCTTCTTTTATGTATTCTTTCATTTTGGGAAAGAGGAAGATTTGTGCGTGTGTGATTATTTTTACTTTCTGCTCTGTTTTGTGGACATAAAAACAATATTTTTATCTCTTGTCCAGATTTGATTTTGAAGCCATTAGTGATTGAAGCGAAAGCCAATACTCGAACCGAGAGTGCTAAAATTTTGAATAGAAGATTCAAAAAGAAGGTACTTACTTGATGCGTTAATTAGGAAGTTTCCCTCGACTTCGTAGTCATTTTCTTGTGCTTGACAATAATAGCTTATGCTTCATAAGTTCCATAATTAGTGTTTCCATTTGATTATTATTTCTATATCAGTTTAATGGGACAGCCGCAAAACCAAGGCTCTCGGTGTTCTGTTCGGATAAGCAGTTGTATGCTATGTTGGTAGATGATCAGAAGAAGAAGTGTTTGTTTTATGGAAGTACCCTGCAGAAATCTATGCGAAAGGATCCATCTTGCACTACTGCGGTAAGTATATAAAATGGTAGATGTTACAAAAGTGTTCTTTGGTAGTTTAGTAAAATTATTTCTTGCTCCAAATTGAATTTGTTCTCAAGTAGTGAATAGAATTACAATGTAATGACACATGGGAAATTCTTATTGTTAGGAGGCAGCTGAACGTGTTGGCGAAGAGCTGATTAAGACTTGCGTAGATCTCAACATAAACGAGATTTCTTGTTATGATCGCAATGGTTTGGCTCGAGGAGAAAGGATGCAGGCTTTTGAAATTGCCATTGGTCGCCATGGTTTCTTGTCAAGATAGATCCTCGTGTATGTTTTATCTTCATCATTGAGCTATCATACCAACTTTTAAAACTAGCTGCTAAGAACATTCAACTTATGTAACATATATAGTATTCAAAAAAAAAAGTTCATAAGAATTTTAGATGAAACGCATTAACCAAATCTGTGGAAGTGGAAATATCTTGATTTGTTAAAAGTGATGAATAAAATGTGGTACAAGTGAAAACTAGCTTGTCGAGTTTAAGATTAGATGGTTGGAGATTAAGTTACATACTTTTCGTTTTTTTATTTATATAATATTTACCTTATTTTTCATAATACACTGCACAGATGGTGTCTGTTACGACTCTTTCTTAGATTTAGGAAATAATGTATCCGCATTAGGATGATGTACAAAATAGATTTTTCTACCTCTCTAGTTTTTGTGGGTGAATAACTCGAATAGTTTCTTTAATGAGGCATTTGTTACACTTTTGTCCTTCGTATTTAATTTATTACACTGTTATTCCTCGTGACATTTATTTTAATCCAGTCATTTCTAGCAGCTATTCCAACAAGAACGATGGCCCCAAGCCCATCATGCGCTATCCTTTTAAGCCATTTAGGGAATAACACCCCTGTAAAAACATTGCGGGCATGAATTGAGCGGTAACAAATAAACATGAGGAACAAAAGTGTAACAATGACTTACTAAGAATCTTGTGCGTAGCAAATAAGTTACTTTTTTTTCCTACCCCGCGGAACCCAGTCCACCGATCTAGTTTTCGAAATGAGATCAGTAACCTAGGCCGCGATAGCCTGGATTGTTCGATCCTGGGTTGTGTGCAACTTAGGTTCCATCGGAGGAGGGGTAATGGGGTGGTGGGTACATAGAAAGATTTTTTTAATATTTTGTAAATTATTAATAAAATATATTATTTTAATTATATTAAAAAAGGTTAGGTTAAATATTATTATATAAAATCAAATTAGTTTAATACACATGTGAATAGATTTAAGTATAGAGGATAAAATAGTATTTAACTAAAAAACTCTACTGGGGTCAATAATTTATAACCCATAGAAAAAGAGTATGCAATATTTTGTATGTAAGAAACGAGACGATTCTATCGATAATAAAAATGCATGGAATTTTTATGTACGATTTTCAAAACACGGGATGACATCATGTTTTTAACCCCAAAATTATTGAGCAAATTTGAACGGGAAGGGAAAAAATTAATCAGCAGCACTGGAATAAAAATTAATAAGCAGCACTGGAATCTGGAGGAATGCGGTTGCAATTTCAAATTTTCCAGTTGGTAGTTACAAACCGCTCTAAAAATCAATCCAAAACAACTTCTTCAATAACTCAATCCATTAAACCCAAGCAGCATCTTAATTTCTTCAACAAAATATTCATTACTCCGTTTCCCAATCTTCTCATACATACAGACTCACACATTATCGCATCGTCTTGAGAAACTAACTCCCCAAAAATGGAAAGGCAATTATCAGAAGAAATGGGTATCAAGATCTACACTGCATCCCCACGAAACCCACCACCCATTTACATCTCCTCTCCACCACCATCCACTGCCCTCGACAACCCTCCACCACCCACAGCGGGTGGCCGTAAAAGACGAGCAATGGCAAGCGGCGTCCAAAAAACTCTTTCAAAAACATCATTGCTCGCAAACTTCCTCCCTACTGGTACCCTCCTCACCTTTGAAATGGTCCTTCCTTCGGTCTACGGCAACGGTCAATGCTCCCATGTTACGACCCTAATGATATACACTCTATTAGGCATATGCACTCTCTCTTGCTTCTTCTTTCACTTCACGGATTCTTTCCGGGGGCCAGATGGGAAAGTGTACTACGGGTTCGTGACTCCGAAAGGGTTGGCGGTTTTCAAGTCGGGTCTCGGGGTTGAGGTTCCGAAAGACGACAAGTTTAAGGTTGGAGTGAGTGATTTTGTGCACGCATTGATGTCTGTTCTTGTGTTTGTGGCCATTGCTTTATCGGATCATCGGGTCACGGGTTGTGTTTTCCCGGGTCATGCAGAGGAATTGGATGAAGTGATGCAGAGTTTTCCTTTGATGGTTGGGATTATTTGCAGTGGACTGTTTCTTGTTTTTCCTACTACTAGATATGGGATTGGGTGTGTGTCCGCCTGAGGTTTTAATTCGTTAGATGTTAGGAAATTTAGTTTATGGTTATTTTGTTAGATGTTGAAGTGGTGTATTTGGTTTGGTTGTAATAATATTATAACAATGTGTTTCTTTAGATTAATTAGATTGTATATATTACGTATATCATTGAATCTTACAGTTTATTGATGACTTTGTAAACATATATCTAGTCCAAATCTGCAACATACATTCTGATCATTTCTCTATTCTGCACAAAAATATAATAACAATAGGGTCAAGCAAATAAATTGTTTAATTCTAATTCTGCTACAGTTCACTTCTCTTTGCCTCTACATACATATGTACAAACCTCTCGTTGCTATTAAAAAATGAACAGCATAATGACTAGTATTTCCTAAGATCTACTATCTCCTACTTGGAAAACTATGTTAATTCTTCTACAGATAAATCTCAGAATCCAATCGATCCTCAACGAAATATTCTCCTGTTGACTCTTTACTTGCTTTGCTATTCTCGTTGATAATTGTTTGCATGCGGTATATACTATGAAAGATGTTATATTTAAAAGATATAACGAGTTAATCGCCACAGCACTCAGCAAAGTTTTTCTCTCGAATCTTTTGCCACAAACAGAGAAGTTCTCTGGGAGCTTGGTAATGTGCAATGACATAACCATCCTTGCAACCTCCAACAAAAATCCTTTCATCCTTCTCATATCGAACTTGTAATCCCTTCTTATTCATATCTGCAATCCATATTCCCATGGCAACATCTTCAAGCTTGAACACCTGTCGATAATCATGTAATGCTTGAGATAACTAAGATACAAATGGCAATGCGATCTAATGAAGAGACAATACCTTTAAGCGACCCTTTCTGTGTTTTTTGGAAACTGCTTTTGCTATATCACTTGACACTACATAACCAGGACCGTTTGCCCAAGGTGGGTATTTTTCGGCAGGCCATTCCTAGAAATAATTTAGATAAAAGTGAGTTAGATCCATTACATTTATACATTACGTACTATATTAATTACGATTAGTAAGATGAAAAGGCTTTAACACCAGAGACTAAGCACTTAAAATCTTTGTAAGAAGAGTTCTTACTCTTCCTTCTATATCCCCCAACCCACATTTCTTTAGATTAAAGATTGTGACAATTATAGGAAACTTATGAGATTCACTCTGTGGACAAAAGATTACATTCTCATCCTTTTCTGCTCACTTTTTAATATCGTACTAATAGGCTTTGCATAGGAATTGGTATGTCCAATTGGCAAGGATTCCTTAATACCCAGCGGAGAATTGGGAAGTTCAATGGGCAAGGATTACTAAATACCCAGCAAAATTATTTTATATTCAAATGATGCGATCACATATTGATGTTACTTCTATGCTAGTCTGATTGACCTCCAATCCCTTCTCTTTGATCGGAATATTCTATTTTTGAGTAGAAATCACCATCAACCAAACCTTTTGAAAATTTAGTCGTGAACTAATTGAAACAGTTGCTGTACCTCGGGACTAATATACCACTTGCTATCTGGATTCCGATCAGGCTGTGAATCGGTGTTGATTACACCATAGAGCAAACCACGGGTCACATTTGTCTTGTCTAAAGAGTTTAATATCTCATCGATACGTACAAATGCATCGTCATCCGTCTTCATGATAAACTTAGCCGAAACGACCTCAGTCTGTTGAAGAGATTAAAGCAATGAGATATAGAGGGAAATACTACACGAGCTAGGAAGGGGTAAAGACTCTACCCCAAATATGCAGATGGCTATGGTCTTCCATGTGATGAGATTATAGTAGTCTACAAAAGGCATAAGCTGGATGTCTTCATAAGTCCGTGCCTCATTCCAAAGCTCCTCATTCACTATCTGGTTCTTATGCTACAAGATACAGGCCATTATTCAATAACAATACTAATGAGTCATTAAATCTTGACATCCAACTAGTTTGAATGTAGTTTTCATGTTCAAATATTCTCAAACTAAATGGGCATGGCATTTTCTTGAGAGGGCACAATTGTTTATTAGTGGACACTGCTATCAGTTATTACATTGTAGTACAAAAAATTATTAACTGTTAATTTATGGTGTATTAACTAGTTAAGGTAACTCGCTGAGAATGGGTAGAACTTACCAGACCAACAAAGAAACGAACTGCAACCTTTCCTGACCTCACCGCAGGATACTGCATCCATGATCTTCTAACTGCCATTCTACGCTTGAAATTGTTGGCAGTAGAGAAAATACCAACAAATAGATCCAGCTGTCTTCGAGGAGGCAGAGGAACAGCTTTAAGAGCTTCCAAGTCAATTATATGTTCGGAGTCCTCTGATGTTGGTAAACCACTGGCGATAACAGAAATTAAATTTATATCTCCTGAAATCCTCACTTCGCCTACAAGCCATGGCTCCAAAGTCTGCATCACAGGCAATGTAGGCAAATCAACGTTAGTGAACTAGAATAAGATAATTTAACATATCCTAAGTTTTTTCTTTTTTGAATGGGTGAATAAGGGTTAGAGCAAGATTACTTCACGGAAAGCGAACGACGTAATGTGCTTTCCATCCACAGTCATCTGGATTCCTTCTGAACCAATTCTGAGCGTAGCAACAAATAAATCATTTTGCTTAAAAGGAAAATACTTTCTGGGTTTCCCATTATGGACCATAGAAATCTTTGCTGATACATTAGCTTTGAGAGTGTGATTGCTGTCTTTACCCAACAACTCATTGCACTTGTCCAGCTCATCCACTGATATAAGTGTAAGTTGCATCACCCAACATGTGCAACAAAAGACAACAATAGATGCAGAAAAAAATAAACATCAGTGAACTGGCAACCGCAATTCGGGAAAGAAAAAATAAGTCAGAATATATTTGTGCAGATTGTTTCAAACTAAACACCATTACCCTTATCTGGCACAAACAAATGGAAAAACATTCCAGAGGGTGACATGACAATTTTACTAAAAAATTACTTAATCCAACTAAGTGATAATTCTCTCAGTACATCTAAGAAGAAAGAAGGCATGCCAAAGCATTTTTCAAAATTTAATTTTAAGGAAAAGGAAAAAAGACATGTTAAAGATGCAGCAGAACTGAATCAAAATCATAATTTTATGGACAAATAAATCTATTATGCTGAGAGAACTCAGGCAGCTACTTAATTCGGGAAAAAGGAAAACCAAATCAGAGGCTAATCAATTCTTTCATCAGCAACTAATAATGTTCTATAGAGTTAGGTTCATTAACATTTCACATTGGTGATTTTTATATAAAAGACAAATAGAGAAGGAAAAAGGAAATTAAATAAGCTAAAGATGACATATCTCTAGATTACAACAGCACGTTAAAACAAGTTCCCAAAGACAAAGGAAATGACAACCAAACACAATAGAATGATGCTGCACATATAACATGTAGAACATGCTATTCAATTGGAAAATTCCCATCGGTAGGGAAAAGAGACTGGCACTCACCTTTCTTATTTTTTTCCTGGTTAGTTGATGGACAGCGCTCCTCTTCACCCCAGTCACGTGCAATGGTCCATGTATTTTGAACAATTACAGGATCTTCAGTTACCTTGTCGCCGTGGAGTCTGACATTATAGTGTAAAATAATAGGAGGATCTGGTTCCCCTGGAAGTGGTTCACCAGTCAAGTCAACTCGGAAATTACCAAGAAGACCATTGGGAATGCCAATAAATGTG
The DNA here is from genome assembly GCA_034814905.1 of Penstemon davidsonii. Taxonomy (NCBI): domain Eukaryota; kingdom Viridiplantae; phylum Streptophyta; class Magnoliopsida; order Lamiales; family Plantaginaceae; genus Penstemon; species Penstemon davidsonii. The sequence continues at coordinate 20,253,538 of JAYDYQ010002685.1, forward strand.
ATTGAAGAACCTTGGGTCAGGCCACAAGGAACCCGCAACTTAAAGCCATTATCATCAAGCTCTGAGGCATTCATTTTACTAAGAAAATGGGGACACTGTATCTCTTTCCCTCTCTTTGGTGAACTTCCATTATTTTGAAGTTTTTCATCTTCAACAGAGGTAATAAGATTTTTCCATGCAACACCAGCTTCCTTAACAGCCTCAATAGCATTAGGTAAGACTTGAGCATGTGTAATCAAGAATTTCAAACGGTTCCATGTGTACAGAGAACTATGTTCTTGATCGGATAGTTTCCTTTGAGTAAATAAATCAGCTGCTATAGCTTCAGCAGAGATCACTTGAGAAGTGTTCTCTGGGTTGGGAAGTGCAGGTGCAGCACCGGGATTTATCCACTCAAGAGGGTTCGTAGCGTTGAAGTGCGGAGGACTTGCTAGGTAATTTTCCTGAATGGGACTTTTGATTGCATAATATCCAAGAACAATTAACATCAAGAAGGAAGTGGTTAAAACACCACCATACCATTTCTTCATTTCTGCTCATCAATGACACGCATCAACATATATGGACCTGGATGTCATGATAGGTGAACAATAAGGAACCATGGCTAATCTCAACAAAACTGTTGGCAATATCACACAATTATCTAAGTGTATTTTGAACTCCGGAGATGGATTAAAAAGTAAAGTTCTGAAGCGAACAAGATCAATGATTAGATTGTAAAAAAAAATTATACGGAAAAAACTACGGAAACCCAATAGTTACCAAATAAAAATCTTAAGAGGGGAAACTGACAACACAAATAATGCCCGTGCACTTACTTCATTTGGTTTTCGTCAATTTCCATAAATTCGCCGACTTCATAACTTATCTCCGAAGTTCAAAAAACAAAACAAAACAAACAAATAAACGGTTGAGAATTTGGCAACGGAATGGCATTTCATACCACGACATTTAGCATCTTTATCCAACCCATGCATCTCATTAGACATCAATGGAACCTCATTCTACTCAATGCTCACTACAATAAAGTGTAAATCCACCACCTCGTATGTAGATCATAGCAACAATCTGTTCAACGAGTAGGTAGGGCACAAATTACGAGATTTATCGAAAACTCTTATAGACTGACTGCAGATCTCGACATCAACCTCAGATCACAAACTACAAAATCACAGAGAAATCGCTAGAACTCTCAACTCAAAGCGCAAAATTCCATTCTACGAAAGTATCACAAAGAAAACTGTTTAAACTCACTTAAACAAACTCAAACCATCACATAACTTTAATGTTTTACTGAACAACCACCAAATTAACTAAAACTCTACTGAAACAATAAAAATGAACACATAAGCTTTCACATACGGTTTTTTTAAACATCGAGCACAAATAAACAATGAAAATTCATAAAAATATAATAATGACAGCATTGATACAAACATTAATGGAAAATTAACCGTACCTTGCTGTACAATGCTCTGAAGCGCCGATTTACAGCAGAGAGAGAAGAAAAGAAAAGGAAAAATTTTGATGGTTTGAAGTTTCAACTGTATCGTTTTAGACTTTTAAATTCTACTTGAAGTCTACGCCAAAATTCTAGTGCTACTGTTCATAAATAGTAGGGTATTTGGTGAAGTAGATGACAATTAATTCGTTAATTGCAAGTGTTTAATCTTAGTTAATTAAATGAAAAATTAGGAAATTATTAAATACGTAAGAAAAGAAGGGGGTGGCTGTGTCTGCTTCTACTTTACTTTTGTTTTTTTGGTGACCGTGGCTGTGTCTTCGTTCGAAGCAAACAAATTGGTGAGACTTTTTTGGTTTGTGTCGTGTTTGTTACTATGATTAGACCCGTTCGAGTGTAGGAACACGCTTTTTCTTTTTTCTTTTACCTTTTACTTTTTCCTATTCGTATTTTGGCGAGAGTAATTTTTATGTATCATGATAGTCATTGCATATAAATTATAATTAATAGATTGTCTTCTACTTATTTGGACAAGTCTAAACCAGGGATATGTACATATTTATATTAAATAATTTTATTTAATAATTAAATTAAGTAATTTTATATAATAGTGTATCTGACAAATCAAAAGTATAATGACCTTATCAGGATTAAACAATTTTTATATGTAGATATATAATTATAATAAATGAATAACAACACCGACACCTCCTAAAGTTTAATGAATTAACGTACACAATTTTAATAATTTGTATCTTAAAATTTACCAACGAGACTTTCACATATGGAGTATTCAATTGAAAAATTGTAGTTAATTAGAGCAAAAGACAAAAACACCCCATATGCTTTATCTAACTCCCCAAAACTCTCCTGTATTATTTTAACTCTCAAAAATCTCCCTGTGTTTGGTTTTAAATATCACACTCGACCCAAGTAGTATATACTTATAATTTAATTTTTGACTTTTGGTGGAATGACAAGATTACCCCTATGTATTTGTTTTTTTTAAAATTTATTTATTCTTTCTGAATTAGTTTGTAAGGGATTCAATGCAGATTTTGAAGAATATTTTATATAATATAGACGGGATTGTCTATTTGAAATTTTCCGAAAAAAAGGGCTGCTTAAGGAAGAGGCCAAAAGGAAGGCTTCTTCACAAGCCAAAATTAAGTATATACTACTTGGGTCGAGTGTGGTATTTAAAATTAAACACATGGGGGTTTTGGGGATTGTAAATGACACATGGGGTTTTTTTTTGGGAGTTAGACAAAGTATAGGGGGTGGTCTTTCGATGTCAGGGGTAAAATTATCATATCAAAAGGAAAATGTGAACAAATATTTGCAATTTTGGCATTTGAAACACACCCTCTTTTTTGGGGGTGTATTTGACACTTATTTGAGATCACAGACAAAACACAGAGGGTGTTTTTGTTTTTGCTCATTTAATTACAAAATGAAAATTTGTGAGTACTTAGATATCAAAAGGTATAGAGTAGATTGACAGGAAGTATTTTGTGTAACTGGATCTAAGAGTTTGTGAAATAATAAAATGTTTCTTTAATTGAAAAAAAAAAGGTTTTAATTGTTACGCTTAAAAATCAATAAAACCTGTCAAATGTAAAGCCTCATATTCTTAACGGTAATAGATATTTTAATTGACAAAAAATTCTTGTGTTATGAGTATATTTTACCCAACAATTAATTGATAGTTAACATTACATTAAATTGACCAATTTATAATTGTATACATATTTATACTCAAAATTAAATTAACAAGGACAAAAATGTCATTTGCCTCTTAAATGGGATTTTACTTGCACGATCTACATGTGAATATCACAAAAGATTTTTTGGCTCTGAATTATACTAGATTTTGGTAATTATTTAAATAGTATTGTATAAATTTTCTCTCAAAATAAAAATAAAAATAGTACGTATAAAAAGATTAATAACAAGTACTAATAATACTAGATGAGTAACTGCCAAATATAAACTCAATGTTCTTGTGAGGTGCTTGGAATTTTGGAGGCTGAGAGGTGGTTAGCCTGTTACATTTATTAGGTCCGGTTGGTGCGCGCCATTTTAACTTCTTAAAATTCTCTTGTTATCCCTTTTCTATTTTTATTTTATTTTATATATTTGGGTTTATGATGGTATCAAGTGGGGCACATCAAATTATTTATTTTTTCCTTTGTGTTCAAATAATCTATTTGTATCTAACTCTTAACGAGGGCAGGCCGCAGCCGGTGAAGATGACATTTGCCAACTCTTTGACTGAATTTCATCAATTTTTTTTAATTATATCGACATTTAGCAATTAATAATCCCATGTCAATAATTTTAAATGGAAACTCAGGTGCAAATGGCGTGAAACTTTTCTATGATCATTTTCTTGATATCTTGCTTGTAAAAAAATTACTCGATAAATGTAACAATCTAAGTGTACATGTTTATTAATGCAATTTCAATAGTGATTGACTTGATATGGACTTGCATAGAAATTTAACTACATTTTTCATGATACATTAATTTGCTAGCTAGCAATAGAAAATGCCGTGTATTTTGGTACGTAGAAACAATAAACTTTGATAAAATAAGTTTAGAGATAGATCAATTTATATACAATAAGCTCAACTTTCAGAAAAAAGTTTTAATTCCATATTCATTCATTTCAGTTGCACTTCTTACCGATCTGTGAGCAAATTTGATGCTTTGATAGATTTTTTGTGAAGCTTAGCCAATATTATTAAACGGTCTTCACATTTTCTCAACGTCAGCAACTATATATTTGTGTCTCTTGCATTTAGAGCAATTGCTTCCTTTGGTTGGACAAATGTTGATTCAAAAGCAAATATATAGTCTAGTATTAAGAAAAATAAAGTGTTCTGAATAAAATAATAGAAGAAATAATTAGTGTTTAGTTATGATATACTCTCTCTTGTTTTAGCAATTTCATTAAAAAATGTTATTTGGAGAGTGAAGTGATCTATAAACTAAGTATCGCGTGTAAATAAATACATATATTCTACAGTTTGAAAGTTCAACTTGTTTGTGGAAAATTTTATAACAATAATTGACCCAGACCTTGTCTTCATCGAAGATATGTTTAGTTTAGCTGAAATTACAAAGTTTAATTAGACGTGAAGGAACCCAGGCCAAATTGAATGGGTTTTTACTAAAATTTAAATGATTCAGTCATGAAGTCGTAATTGCTTGCCGGCCACTTTTGACAAATTGGTTTAAGTTACTATAAATATTGATTTAGGTATTGACAAAGTCAGTTCATACTATTCAAGATTTATCTCTACATTTGTTTCCGGTTTTATCTCAGCTGACGTTTGATTCGTTTATTTCCAAGCTGGCCATTAAGAATGCTTAATGTCCAGCTTGCGGGGGCATATTAGATAATATAGGTTGTTAGTTTGGGCCCTTTTGTATTTTATCATTAGTTTAGGATTATATTTGCTATTTTCCTTCTTTTAGTTTTGTTTATTAGCCGCTTGTTTTCCCTATATATACATAGGGTTGTATCTTGCTTTGTTTGTAATTCAGTTTCATAATTTTCCATACAATTGTATTTTCAGATTCATTCAAAAAAAAAAAAGGTATTGACAGAGTCAGCGTGATTCTTTTACAAAAACACAGAGAGGTATTTTATTCTTTTATTTATTACAGGGAGTCAGGGAGGCAAACTGCCTTTTTAACGATAATGCAAGGATGTAATTTGCTATTCACTCTTACTACTCTATTTGCCGAAGTTGTCACAATCATTTGTCCTGAATTCGAAGCAGTTAATTTATTAATTAAGTGCCTGATGAAAAGAAACCAAGCTAAGAGGACAAACATAGAATAAAATAATTGTTCAAGCAATTAACGTAAATCCTCCGTCCATTCCAAGAGATTTGCTACTCATAGAATAACCTTTTTTTCAATTTTTTTTGGCTGATCTAATTCTGTGCAGTTTAATGTCGATGTACAAAATATAATTATATGCTAGATTAAAATTTTCTTGTTTCCATCATAAACATGGAAATTTTTTTATTTTTAAATCAATAAGAAAAAATAAATTAATGTGTATTTTCGGACATTATTTGTCTTGAGACAATGACACTCTCTTATTTTTTATAATTTAATAATTTTTTTCTAATATTTTTGAAACATTTTGAAAAACTTTATAAAATATTTAGTTGATCGAAACATACACTATAAATTTTTTTTTATCCATGATCTATATATGTGAGAAAAATTCAAATTTGCCCCTAATGACACACTAGAAGAATCAAAAGAGATTTTAGTAAATTTTTAAATATCACATTTATATCCTAATACAGTGCATTCATGACAAATGTACATTGATTTAGTACAATATTTTATTGAGACACTTCTCAACTCATAGTTGGTATAAGAAAAGTTACAAAACCGACGTAGCACGAATAGGTAATAAAAGCAAAGAAAAAAATAGAAACAGAATCATTCAAAAAGTAATTGTGATTTGTGAACTAATAAATTGTTCAGGACTTTACACCCTATAGGATGCTAACGTTTTTCCTTGGTAATAATTCAATCTGATTTATCTTATCTTTTACATTATAGTTTTGCTCTTTAAAAATTTTGTTGTCACTGTTTGTTACTGAACACAGATTGTATAATTTAAATTACGATTATATATTTGTCATTTGTAGCAAAAAATAAGTAACTTTTGTATTATTAGATCTGTTTAAATTATTGTGACAAAAAAAAAAAAAAAAAAATTTGTCAGTGAATACATATAAAAAATAAAGAGTGATCATTTTCATATTTTAAGTTAAAAAATAATCACTAATACATTTATCTAGTGACTATCACCTCGATGAAATTGTGATGCAATCAACCATATATGGCCTCAGAGTTTTATCACGTACATGTTAGTTACTGCAATTAGTTAACACAAACCATTATTGACCTAATTAAATGGACAATGTTTCTTCTAGTTAGGTTTAAATTTAATGCAATTTAATATTTTATTTGGCCGGGCTAATTATAGCCTACAAACAGAGTCTATTGTTCAAGAATCCAAACTAAATTGCAGTTTGCAGTTTAATTAATGGGTAGGTATACTTCGAATTTTTAAATTCTACAAACCGAATTAAGTTAATTAGAAACTTTCATAATGTTCGCAAGGTATTTTCAATTGAGTTTGAAGTTCAAATTTAAAATATATACACGCTAAAATTTTGGAAAGATAATATTTATGTTTTCATGAAAGTCAAATTATTTCCTAAGAATAGTTACTTATATAATTATTTTGGCCTGGGTTCCATCCTAGGGGGGAAGGGTTACGGGTTGGGTGGGTGAGGGGGCTAGGCTTTTTTTTTTTTTTTTTAGTTATAATAATGATATGTAAATTTATTAAATAGGATTAATAATATTTATATAATTAATTTTAAAAAGATTTTTTTTCTTCAGGATTTATATAAAATATTATTTAATTTATATATATTATATATAAAATTTAATTAGTTTAAGTGATTTAATAATAATAATATATAAAATTTATTAAATAGGATTAATAATTTAATTATTTTTACAATTGGGACTAAAATTCTTTAAACGTGTGAATTGTGGGCTAAATTTATTGATCATAATACATGTGGGATAATCTTTGACAACAATCTTTAATTATGGGACCAATTCTATAAATTTTTCATCTATTTTCCGTCCAAAATTGGAATTTAAGGGTGATTTCGTTAATTATTGGACGGAACTACCAAATGTGTAACTAACCGTTAAGTAATGGTATGAAATGTCTCGAATGAAAAACTTATGGTACCATACCCTTAAAATAGAATAACTTATAATATCAAAAGTGAGATTCTCTCTTAAGTGTGATAATGTCAAAGTTGTCTCTTATTACATAGTCACAAATTTCACAGTTTTGGCGATAATAATTTTGACATCAAATACAATTGTGAATACTTTTAGATTGTCACTAACAATTATTGATAATATATACTAGTAGTAGTAATTTAAGTTGTCATTTATTGATAATTAAGGACACATTTCACAATAATTTATTGACAATATTTTGATTATTACTTAAGATATCTCTACTGTTATAAAAGAATGAATATTTCTTAACTTTTTTGTACATACGGACTAAAATACCCTTATTTAAATTGTAAAGTAATATTTAATTCAATGATAAATATATAAAAATAATTGAAGAGGTATAATTAGACATGAAGTCTTATTATATTTATCTTCTACATAAACTCCTAAAATTATAAATTCTCTCAATTTTTATAATTTTAATATTCTTCTCTTATAATAGATAAAAACAAACCATAATAAAACACTATTAGCCCCTAAAATATATATAAAAATTATTACTTTAGCATCAATATTATTTAAGTAAGAAATGTTAATTTAAAGATTTAGTACAACATAAGTCATAAACACTCTAAATATAAAATTTAAAATGAAATTCTCTTAAATATCATTATGTTACAAAAGAAAAAATTAAAATTGAATCGCATCTTACTATGAAATATAGTGAATACAGAAATATAGTGAATATCATTATCATTACTTTGGCTAGAATACAGAAATATAGTGAATATTCAATAATATCAAGATATGCATAACATCGAATTTTCATGAAATCCTTTTCGTAAAAAAGGGTAAAATTGGTAGGAATTGGTGAAATTGATAAAAGAAATATCTATGAAATCATTGAAAATATGTGAAATCGATAAAAATTCGGGTAAAATTGGTGAACACTGGCAAGATTGGTGAAAATTTGGGTGAAACCAGTAAAAAAGAGCCCCTGAAATCGATAAATACATGAGAAATCGATGAAAATTTGGGTGAAATTCGTGAAAAATTGATGAAACTGGTGAAACGACGACATCAATGAAAAGCAGGTGAAATCGATGAAAAATGAATAAAGTCGGTGAAAACGTATCAAATCAATTAAAATTCAGGTAAATTGGTGACAATAACATGTGAAATTAGTGAACAAATGTGCGAAATTGGTGAAAACGGGTTAATATAACCGACAAAATAAGGTGAAACCGGTAAAAGATGGTTTGAAACGGGAAACACAAAAGGACAAAATTGTAAAAACACTGAAAATAAGTTATAACTGATAAATAAATGGATAAAACAGTATTAAACTGGTAAAAATGAATAAAATCAGGTAAAGAACATGTTAAATCCATGAAAAATGAATAAAATTAATTTTACTCTAATTTACAAACAATACCCATGAAATTAACTAGACACGTACAACGTACGTGCACTTTCCTAATATCACTAAATATATGTAATGACTACTTAATAGTAATTCTTGTAGCTAGCACGTATGTGATTAACAATATTGTGACAAAACATAACTTTTTGTTATTTAATATATGTAATTACAATACAAGGTCAACATTATCACCTAACATTGTCACCTAAAATTGAGCTGAATCATCTAAATTCAGTTTACTATAATTACATCTAAAATTATGAGTTACAATATGATTATATAGACAAACCAAGTTCTTATAAATATGTGTAACATACACAAACTTTATGTTACAATACTCTAGAAATATTTACTTATCATAACAATCTATGAAATAATATTTTGACTTCTGACATATGATTATAAAGTCAAGCAAATGTCTTATTAATATATGTAGCTAACACAAATTGTACATATATATATATATATATAACACTACCTCATAATGATATATATTAACATTTGAGATTCAACACATAAATGGCCTTAAGGTCTAATCTTATAACTATTCTTCTACTAGTGGTTTTTTTATGCATTCTTGATGCAATTGTTGCTTTACCAATGCAGATCTTTAATGTTATTAACTATGGTGCAGTTGCTGATGGAAAAACAGATAACACTCAAGTGAGTTAATTCGTTCGAATTTTTAAGTGATAACAATCGGTCAATTAAAGTTTTGATCTTGTAATTTAGTTTATCAATATTATGTTATAATAATATACATAAATAAATATCTAAAATTGCATGCACAGGCATTTGCAAACACATGGAATGATGCATGTGAATATCATGGAAGAAGTAGAGTTATGATTCCTTATGGAACATTCGTGTTGGGGTCAATAACCTTTGTGGGGTACTGCAATGGCTCAATGGCTTTTGTGATAAAAGGGATCCTTAAGGCTCCAACTGATCCGGTTGCGTTCGTGAACAACACTTGGATCGGCTTTCGGTATGTGTATAATCTAACACTGAAAGGCGGTGGGTATTTGGACGGCCAGGGAGCTGCAGCATGGCACTATAATGATTGCTCCAAGAATTCTCACTGCTCGGCTCTACCTGTTGTGAGTTTTCAATCAGATATTTTCCGGTTGATTCCTCAATCTATAAGTGAATTGAAATACCAAGATCACACAAGATTTTATGTCAAACTTAGCTTTTTGTGTCACGTATTTATATCCCTTTATTGATAATTATATATCTGGACGTACGGGACCCTCTTAAATGTTAAATAAGAACACAATTATCAATATATGTACTAGCTAATTTTTTATTTCATTTCTTAATAACATAGATTTCTTTCTTTGAAAAAAAAAGTATAAGACAGATTTGAAATCTTGTTTCGATCATCAATAATGCTAATTTTTAATCCTGATTAATTTTCAGACATTAAGATTCGACTTCGTCACAAATTCCAAGGTACATCACTTGCGATCAATCAACAGCAAGAACGCTCATGTGAACCTCTTTGCGTGCTACAACATGAGCATTAGCCAACTCAATTTATTGGCCCCGGGAGATAGCCCCAACACAGATGGCATCAACATCGGAAATTCAGCCCGTATCAACATTTCTCGATCCATTATCAAGACTGGTGATGACTGCATAGTCATGGTTTCAGGCAGTCGAGACATCGACATCTCCGACGTATGGTGTGGGCCCGGTCATGGGATTAGCATAGGCAGTCTTGGCAGAGGCCCTCAACGCGAGAACGTCAATCGAATAAGAGTAAGGAACTGCAGCTTTGTGGGTACGCAGAATGGCTTGAGAATCAAAACATGGGCACCTTCTCTCTACAGTTTGGCTTCAGATATGTCATTTGAAGACATTATCATGCTAGAAGTGCAAAATCCTATTTTTATCGATCAAAACTATTGTCCGTATCCTCCATGTGGCCATCAGGTTAAAAATTAAACTTAATTTTGCTTTCTTCGCGAGGTTACATGTTAAACAACATACAATATATGTGCGTGCATGCATTCTTCAAATGGCATGTGTCCACTTTAATTTATTAACTGCTATCAACAACAATTTTTTTAAAATTATAAAAGATGTGTACATATGCCATTTGGATAATGCACTCATGCATTGTAAACCGTGTAATACCTAAATTTTGTTTTAGAATAAGCTCGGTACACATTGTTTTTTCTTATTGCGTATAAGATCGATATAATTACTATATGATAACTAATGATTTTTTTGGGTACATTTAGGGTGAACTAAGAAGTTCTTCGGTTGAGATAAGAAATATAACATTGAACAACATAAGAGGGACGTCTAGTACGAAGGTTGCAATGAAGATCAATTGCAGCGGATCGGTTCCATGTAAGGATATTGTGCTTAGAGACATAGATTTGACTTATAATATGGGGCACAGAAAATTAGCCGCAACTTCTAACTGCTCCAATGCTTTTGGTTCTACTTATGGCATACAAAATCCTCCAACTTGCTTGTAATTATAGACTTAGCTTTGTTAGTTTATGTTTGGTTTGGCCTTAGGGAATTAAAGATAATGCTTCGTATATATTTTGTATGAGGTTCTACTATTATTATAGTTTGTAAGTTCTGTAGATATACTGTAAAAAGATGTTACAGTGTGGCCATATGATGGAGCTTTTGCTGGAATAAATGAATTAGATTCATTAATCTAGATAAGCCGATCATGAAATTAGTATCCGAATACTTATTATACAGTAATGTTTTATTCATGTATTAGGACGGACCAAATTCTCAGGCGAATATACCAAGTTTGCACACAAGCTCTTTGATTGCCTTTTTCGGCTGAAAATAAGAAGTAGAGCCAGTTGGCTCTTGGGTGAAATATAAAGTGGAGTTCGCGGACTCGTAAATCATACAATGAGTGATGTGAATTCATGACCATTAGGTTTAAGAATTTTTTCTAAATCTGGTCTAGGCAAAAAGTTTTCAATTTAATCTCCTGTGGGTGGGAAGCCTATAGGGCATGGAAGAAACATTTTCTTCTTGACGAGAACATCATTTGAAAGTTTAAATTAAAATATAAATAATATTATAATAATAAGAAAAAATTGGAAAATATAAAGATCCATTAGCAATTTAGAGATAAGGTATTTCAACTTTCTATCTTGAATTAACTACTTCATAGTCAAAAATAATTTAATTTATAATGAATCAGCGATAATATTTTGATATTTACTTAAGTTATATCTCTAAATATCAATACTGACAACTTAATAATAATATTTTTTTATTAATATGTTTGTGAAAAACAACTTTGTGACAAAAATTAAAATTTGGTCATTTAACACATATAATTAATGACAAGGTGTCAACATTATCACCTAATATGTTGTCATTAAAAATTATTCTTTTATTTTGTATGACTTTACGACTTAGTCAACTTATATGAAAGACTTTTACATCACTTACTTTTTCCGAGAAAATTGAATCTGAATCAGGTTTTTTGCACTTAACATCTCCGAAACATGAGAAATAGGCATTTTGCACTCTCAAAACATAGATTTAGCACTTTACACCTCCAAAATATGAACAATTCAACACTTTACACCTCTTTTATTTTCCTCAAAAAATATAGGGACAAAATAAGTAATTCATTTTTAGATATTTAGCACTTTGCACCCCCAAAACATGAGAAATGGGAGAACAACTCATCAACTTGCACCACCAAAACACGATAAATGAACACTTTGAACCCCTTAAACACAAAATTAACACTTAGCACCTCAAATTAAGAAAAACCCAACAACTAGCACCCCCTCGTTTTTTTTGGCAAAGTTGACCACCGGGGGCAAAAAATCTAGGGGGCAAAATAGGTAATTCATTTTCTTTTTTCCTTAAATTTGAAAATACGATTATGAATACTAGAATACTCATTTCTCTCTCCATCTTAAAATTTACTTTTGTGATATGATTCAGTCAATTTTATGTATTAACTTTCTAGAAACTTTTCGATTTCTTTTGGATATTTTGAGGACATTTGAAAAATAGGTAATTAAAAAAATATGTTAAAATAGATTTTGAAGATGAATATTCTTGTATTCATAAACGTATTTTGTAAATTTTAAGAAAAAAGAAAATGAAGTACGTATTTCGCCCGTAGGATTTTTTGACCCCGGTGGTCAACTTTGCCGAAAAAAATGAGGGGGTGCTAGTTGTTGAGTTTTTCTAATTTGAGGTGCTAAGTGCTAATTTTGTGTTTAGGGGGTTCAAAGTGTTCATTTTCTAGTGTTTCTGCGGTGCAAGTTGTTGAGTTGTTATTAGTTCGAGGGTGTTGAGTATTAATTCTATTTTGGGGTTTGGTCAACACTGTGAAAGCTTCTATCTTTGTAGTTATTAAGCTCAATATAGTGATATTAGTGTCATGATTGTGTTATATGTGATATGTGAAAATTACTAACAATCCAATTGTATCAAAGTTTGACAAATAGTATGTTGTAACATTAAGGGCACACAATTTGTGTTTACGTATTTCCTAAAACTTAAAAAATTTACATAAAGTCAATAGTATCCTTGTATTTTATCAATCAATGATTGTCTAAGAACAACAAACAAAATAAATATCTTTTACAAATTAATGTAAATCCAATCTTAGAAAAAATCAAAAGGAAGGGAACTCAATGTTGTGCCTACACTTCCCATGTGGAAATATGGGACAATCAGTGAAATTTGAACCTGAAGCGTCCAAACAAATGTAAACCTGATAAAGCTGGCTATTGCCTGATGTATCAGTATTACACTGTATCCATGCATCGTAACCAATTCCTCCTTTTATTGCATCTTTAACGGATTCTAAGCTATACAAATCTCCATTCGGTTGAATACCTGTCGATCACAAAGTAGACTTAAAATATAGTCACGAACAACCCTATAAAGGGTTAATTTTCAGCTATTTAAGTTTAATGTTCAACTTAACTCTCTATATGAGGACAAGCCGCTACACTACATTTGTAATAACATGGGGAGGACATGTTTAATTCTTTACAAAACTTGATAATTGAAGTGTTTACGAGAATATATTCATTTCTCTATATTTTTAAAGGTCTATAATAATAACACGACCAATTTCTAATAAAATAAACAAAGGGTTGATCTGTCTATTAATTTCTTAAAATCTTAGACGTGGATAAATTGAATTTTTGTATCCAGTTATAAGGTACAAAAATTTCTCACAATAATAATTACCTGAATCTCCAAGGATTTGCAAAAGGTTGACTCTTTCTTTAAGGTTTAGAGCCGTTGAGAAGTATTCGTTTTGGTTAAGGATGGATTCTGAACATGTACCATGTTTGCTCCATTCATGAGCCCAAAACTGAAGCCCATCACCGCTCGGGCACGCCAAAGTGGGCCAGTCTCTTTGCAACCTTTGGGTTAGGTTTGAAATCTGGATCCGACAAACTCAATAAATTAAAGTTGGTCAAATCCAAAACTTGGAGAAATTCTAATTCCAACAATATATTTCCAATATAAAAGTCAAAGACTATTGATTTTGTACTGGCCCATACCTTCGATGGGTCAAAATTGCTTCCCGGATCACAGTTGGATGGGTAAGATCCATCTTTATAATTGGGCCAAAGCCCATGAATACTAAAATCGGATGCGGGCTTGCCCGTGCTTGGGTAGCAGCAACTTTGCTTTGAGTCACAATAAGCTCCTGGCCACTGCGTCTAATCTCAATTATTAGATAACAAGAGTAACATGCATTAGCTAAAAACATACATCTTTTAATTCCTATTTAAATTATTTCCGGGGCTTTATACAACACGTATTAAAACATACTTCATCAAACAAAATAACTTTTAGGACACATGAAAGGGATAATGGGACCTACTCATTTGAAATGAATTTGGACCCTTTTTCAATAAAATTGTGAGAAAAGAAATGGCTTATATAGTATTAACAAAAACAATTATTAATAATAAAATTAAATAATCTACATCACAAGGCCAGCACTGCCCATTTATTTGTGGGTAGCAAGACAAATTTAATTTGCCTCTTTAATAAGAAAGCAATCTCCCTCTGAATTATACTGCTTTACAACGGAGCTCTTTTGATACGGAGACTTGTCTCTGTGAGATTGATAAAGTTGAGCCCAAGATCTAATGATATTGAGTTCGATTATTATTAATGTGAGTTTTTTTTTTTATTTAAATACTAGTGTTTAATAGTTTTCTTTTTCTATGTAATTGAATTGTAATTAATCCAAAAAACATTTGTATCTGCGAACAATTAATTCTGAGGGTTTAAATTTATGAAAATGAAAAAAATTAGCGGACTAAATAAAATTCAAAAGATATGTAATTCTATTTCAAATCCGTGTTAATTCAACTCGATTATTCACAATAAAACTTCAATACACTGTTATAAATTCCAAAATTTAGAAGAACTCCAAGCTGATTGAATGATTTTTTTTTACTAATAACATTTGAGTTAAAATTAAATGAGTGAAGCTATGTGATTTGGTTTTCGAGCAAAATCACAGATGAGAAAAATATTCAAGTAATTTTCCTAAACCATTTAAATAGATCATGTACATTTCAACTCAAGAATTCTCCTTAAAATCATAAAATGTTTAATATATAGAATCATATATAGGCGTATAATTTACTAACCTGCTGAACAAAATAGAAGAAATCAAAGTCCTGTGAAGTGCAAACAATTGCCAAACAATGTATCCACAAAAGCTTTACAACCATTGAGAGCTTCAACTCCATCATTTCAATTTTTTTTTTTTCTAATTTATTTGCTCCTTCGAATAAATCTTTAGAAATCGATTTAATTATGTGGTATTTATACTCAAATATGTGCATGTATTTGTGTGAAAAGACAAAAGGATATTAATGTGAACGTACAAGGAAAGACAACTGTATAATGTATGCTATTTAATTTGACAGATCTTTCCTTTTTATTTTCTGAATACATCCCCCTTTATTGATTGTGCAACGGAAATTTATTTCCTTTTTAGACTTTTGGGTTTTTGTCCCTCTTTATTAACAAAAATCTGAAATAATTTATAACCCACTAGCACGAAATGTGTCACACTATTTATGTCCATGCCTCTATGTTAGTATTGGATTTGCGAAATATAAAGAATAACAAATTTACAATATTTAAGAATTACTCAGATTAATTCAAAATAAAGGAAGGGGAAATGTAAATTCTCCTCTGTGATTTCCCCGAAAAGCATAAATCATGTGATGAAAGAAATCAAGAAAAAATAATTGGATTACGTCGCACTTTTAATTAATTCATTTTTGAAGTGTAAAAGGGTTGGATTAAGATTAGATATATCTAACTCCTTATTGAAGTTGAAATTGCATACTTTTCTACTTTTAAAATCCATAATCGATCATGGAGTGAATTATAATTTTCAGACAATTATTTAAGTATTTTGTTAAATTAAAGAAAATTAATATTTAATAGAAACTACATAAACTACCATGTAGTTGTATTTCGAATGACAAAAAAAAAATAGAAATTCAATATTTTTGTGTAGAAACGTATGAAAATTTTGAATTATTTCTATTGACATATCTAGTTTATTAGATAATTAGATGAATCGAAATTGAATAAAATATTTCCCCACTACAAAATCTTCACTACTATCACTGCCTATAGAACAATTCTGGTCCCATTAAACTAGACTCGCGATCTCAAATACTTTTTATTCGTACATTGAGCTTCTCCAACATAAATATTTTGACACATTGAACAACTTTTTCAAAATATAGCACATCTCATTATTTCTTATGCCAGAATTGATGATATGATTTCCTTAAGTTGACTTTTCATAGGTTTATAATCAATAATCATCTCCAGGTGGTGCATTACATAATTGGACAACATGTTTATTTGATAAGTAGATCTGGCAATATGAAAGTGCAAAAGAAAATGGAGTACAATTAATTTATTAAACTGAAGGAAGGTCAGTAGTATACAGAATACATTTACTCTGTTAATCAATAATCAACCATACAAGAACAAAATAAACAGAAAACTTTTTTAAATGTGTTCAATATAGCACAACAACAATTGAACATAATTCAGTCATATATGTACTAGAATTGCAGTCAGAATTCGTCATGCGATTCCGATACATTAGAAAATGAAGGGAATTCAATTCTTGAACCACATCTCCCATGTGGTAAAACAGGACATTTGATGAATTTGGATGAAGATGTATCCACACACAAGTAGACTTGAAAAAGTTGGTGATTCCCTGATGCATCAACATTGCAATCTATGAAAGGCTCATACCCTACGCCTTCTTCGATTGCTTTTTTTATACTCTCCACACTATAAAAGTTTCCTGGCCTAATCCCTGCAATACATTATTTTTTTTCCATTTAACTATATAATTAATTGAGAATTGTATTATGAATAATATATAATCGAACAATTAGTTAACTAGTACCTGCATTTCTAAGGACCTGAAGTAAATGGGAATTGTCTTTGAGTTGAAGTGCTGCTTGAAAGTAACTGTGCTGATCAAGAGAGCTACATGTTCCGTGTTTCCCCCATTCATGCCCCCAAAATTTCATTCCATCGGCACTTGGGCACGCTAGAGTTGGCCAATCTTTTTGCATTTTACTCATAAGATCTGATATCTATATTAATTTACAACATCAATTAAATGAGATTTACAACATGTATGTAAAAAGTTACTTATTTTAACAATTTTAGATGGAAATTATTAGATCAAGTACGTACCTCTGATTTGTGTAACGAAGTTTGGTCACAATTTGATGGCCATTTTCCATCGTTGTAATTTGGCCATAGTCCATGTATTGTAAAATCTTCATTGGGTTTCCCTGTGGTAGGGTAGCAACAGCTATGCCTCGAGTCGCAATAAGAAGGAGGCCACTGTATCAATATCAACAAATTAATTTGGTTACATTAATAGAGTTATTAATTGGCTAGATTATTAACCGTACGTACCTGTTGAACAAAGTAGAAGAAATCAAAATCTTGGAGGGAAGAGCCAAAAATTGATAGACATTGCAAAACGAAAAGATTGATTATTAGCATTGAACTCTTAACTCTCATCATTTCAAGATTGTTTAATGGGACTTTGTTTTTTGCTCTTTCGACTTGAAAAGAATATACATCGATCATGTTTATATACTGTTTTGGCAAATGTTAATTAATGTGCAAGTCAAGCGTACAGGTTGTATAGTGTATACTCTTGCTTATAAGCAAGAGTCTTAAGATGGAGAATGGATCGTCCAAAACAGTATGTGCTTAATTGCCTTGTAATTAATTTTTTACTTTATTAATAATTTATAAATGTACGATAATTAGTTTATTCATACAGGTTAGCTAGTATAATAGAGTTCTATCGAATGTCATTTTTTCCCCTTTTTTTGCCTTCTTTTTAATATTTTGGTAAAACCTTATGAGCATCTTCTCCTGTCATTAAGTTGTACGTAGGTAACATCTCGCATAATAATAATAATAGCTTATACATATATAGTAGATTTAAATTGAAGGAAAAATGGTGAAATTATTGATGTTTTATTTTTGGTGAAACGAAGTATTACATAATCACATCAGAATATCAATTAATTATATTAGCAAATTACATTGACAAAATAAATAACTAACAATGGTTGGGCCAAGTGGTAGTGACTTGCGACCTCCAGAGGCGAGACTCAAGTTCGAATCCTACTGGAGATACCACACTAGGGAGGACTCATACCATTTGCATTATTCGGTCCGAGCTGTATATACACAGTCTAGTAGATTAAAAAAAAAAAAAAACAAAGTGTCAAATTATCCCACAAGTATTTGAGTTCACAATTTTACCCCAAAGCTTACAAAGCTGAAGCAATTTCGGGACTCTTTAGGCCAAATCGCGAAAATGAACCTCACTTGGACTTGTTGAATATAAGTTGGGGCCCGTCCTTATTGAATATGTACTTGGATAATCGATATAAAAAAATCCTAAGATAGTCGACTTTTATATTATTAGATAGGAGTAGTATTTTTCTTACAATTATATATTCATATATTCTTCTTATAATTTTAAAATAATTTACAAGTTTCAAACATAGCTTCGTCGTGTCTTCAGACAAAAAAAAAAACCATGTCATGTCCTCTCCGATCCAAGTTCTCAACATTCGTAACTGTATGAACCAATATGGGTATGATAATGGGTAAAACAATGTCGTAGACGGATAGTATTCTGGTATAATTGCTTAGAAGTCAATGCTGTTCAATACTTGTTTAACTTGAAGTATATGCTCTTTGCACTATTTATTTTCCCGAAATTGCGGATCAACTCCTACATATATATTAATAAACAAAGACAAAACTAATCGAGTACATAATACAAAAATAAAAATCATCTAATAAACTCCCACACTGTCAACACGATTGAGAAAGATGGTTTCAGAAGTTACACGAAAAAGACGTCCAATAATGATACAACTTATAAGTCAAAGAAAGCAATGCCAATTTACCCCCCTTCCCCCACAAATGAATAATGTTCAATTTAATCCCCGTGATTTGAAAAAGAACACTTTACCTCTATTTGAAATCAATTGAACTCCTTTCAGCCAGATAGTGAACTCACTTGTCGAAACTCGAAATTGAGAGTGGACATGAAAATAGTGGTTGTAACATAGGGGGTGAATGTTATATTTATCTTAACAAAGGGGTAAATTATCATATTTATCATAAAATAATACATACGAATAAAAACTGTCACATGCATGGATAAAGTGACACATACAAAAATGCTAAGAATACATAGGGCAAAGTATGTTTTTTATCAAATCATATGGATGTTAATTGAATATTATGAATATTTTTGTTTTGAAATCGTATATCATATATGGTTAGTCTTATGAATTCACAATTATTTCAATTGCGCCGATGATTGCCAAAGTTTGTCCTAGCTTTTAGACAAAACTTCAACTACGTGCAAGTCATGTGAACGCCATTAGTTTAGCTTGTCTTTTGGCTACATATTTCTTATTTCTTAGGATTTATCATACTTTTATTGATTTCATTCTGAATTGATGGTTGTATATATATATATATGCGATAAGGAGCCCTAAATATTTATAATATTTCAGGCTTTGATCGATACATGAATATATGAAACTAACTTGTCATGTCACAATTTTTTAATCGTAAAATACAAGATACAGATTACGAAGAAGCCCATGTGTCGGTCTTTATAATGACAATTAAATTGACAATTAGCCAATATTTAATAAAAGCAAAAGCAATTATACGAAATGAGATTAGACAAACTATCCTTCCAAACTTTCTAAAATGATGGGAACTCAACGGTAGAAGCACATTTTCCATTTGGCAAAACAGGGCACTGAATCAGATTAGAACCTGAATTATCCACACAAATGTAAATCTGATACAGCTGATTGTTCCCTGATTCATCCACATTGCACTGTATCCCTGGAGTGAACCCAATTGCGTTTCTAATCGCTTTTTGTATGCTGCTTAAACTGTAAAACCCGTCATCTGGATTGATCCCTGATAGGGAAAAAAAAATTATACATGTAAATCTCGTCACTAATAATTTAAATGTGCATAATTAAGTTGTATTAATTCGAGGTTACCTGCACTTTGAAGAATTTGGAGGAGATCAATTTGAGATTTAAGGTTGAGAGCAGTTTTGAAGTAGCTATGTTGGTCCAGCACAGATTCAGAGCATGTCCCATGTTTGTCCCACTCGTGTGACCAAAAGTTCGACCCGCTATTGCTAGGGCAGGCAAGAGTAGCCCAATCTTTTTGCATTCTACTTATCAGATCAGATATCTAGCACATGAAAAATATATACATGCATTAAACTTAAATGTTACATATGTCACATTTAAATCTTTCATCGATTAAACTAACAAAAGAAAGACTATTTAATACTACTATAACTTAAGATGGTACCTTTGATTGATCATAGGAATTGCTGGAGTCGCAATTTGAAGGGTACGAGCCATCCTTGTAATTAGGCCAAAGTCCATGAATGCCAAAATCTGCCGGAGGCTTCCCTGTTGTGGGATAACAACAACTTTGTTTCGTGTCGCAGTATGATCCAGGCCACTGCAATGAGAAACCACGCAAAAATCCAATCTTTTGTTTTGACTTAGCGATTTAAAATAAATAAATTACGAAAATAAATTTTATTAAATACTTTAAATTTCTCTGTAAGATAAATTTTGTAGAACTAGTGATTTTGGGTTTGAGATCCCGAAAGAAATTATAAAATTGGGGTTCAATTCAAACGCCACAAAAATTAGATTGAAAGTAATTTTGATTTAGTGAGTCATGTATCATTGAAATTTTTCACAATAAATGTCTAAAATGCTTCCGAGAGCAGGTCAAACTCATACTAAAATATGGAGCTAAACTTGAACCAAACGATAAGAAAAATTACCTGTTGAACAAAGTAGAAGAAATCAAAATCTTGTGCAGCACAAATCACAGATAGACATTGCAAGAACAACAATTTTACCAAGATGGAAGAATCGAAATTCATCTCCATTTTCACAAATAGTTAAGTTGAGTTGAACTGATGGCAAATGAACTAATGCGACATTTATAGGAAGGAGTAGGAAATGTGAACAAATTTAAATTTTGCAATATGAACACAATCAATCCGCTACGCCTCCTTTAGTGTGAAATGGATGCGGACCAATTATTGATGATTTTCATATTCTGGGTTGTCTTGTATAATTTGTCTTTTGATTGAGACAATTAATCGTACAATGTGTGTGTGAATACAAAAGTATCCATACATTGGATATTTTTAAGGATATTCCTTGGAGTTTATGAAAAGTATTGATGAAATTTATTTCCTCTTCGGCTAATCTAAATAATCTATACCATAAATAGGTGAGTCACTTGATTTGTATGTGTGAAAGCTATAAAAACTAATCAAATTCTATATAATCTATATTTTTTAAATTCCCACAGTACCCTTATTGAATAATTGATTAACATTTTTAATTATAACAACTCAATCATTTTATTCTATTTTCCTTCCCGAGAATCATTAATCATAGAAACTAATAAATCATTTGTCTCTTGAGTTCTTTAGAATCTCCATTAACATCTATCAACTCCATCAAATATCCTTGAACTTCCATTTTTATCGATCAAATTAGTAACTAATCAGTTCCCAGTTTATAACTAACCAGAGTAGATCCTTGAACATTCATTTTTATTAGGATCAAATTCATTGTACAAGGATTATAATTTGGTGTATAACTTGTTTGATGGATGCATTGCTCCATTTCTCTGTTTTCTTTTTCCTTCGGTGTTGCCATTATATATTAACTGTAACTTGGGCCAGGAAATTCATTGCGAGCCAACTTGATTGGCTAGAACCACATTCTTTGATTAAAAAAATGTTCCAATTTTTCCTTTTCGTGTAATTTATAATATTTTATAAATGTTCAAACTTTGGTGATAATTATTATATCTTATAAATTATAAAAGAAATAATTTTATATTTATAAATTTTATTATTAGAATTTTATTTAATTTGTTATTATAGAAATTAAATTAATAATAATTATGTATTAAAAATTGCTATATTTATTGAAATTTAGGAGCAATTATAAATTATATCAATTATTTTGGTAGTAAATCTATGAAAATTATTTTTATAATTTATAAAATATAACAATTAGCACCCAAAATTTTTTTTAAGATATTATAGATATCACAAATAACCCCCAAGGGTAATTAGAACATATTAGGGGCAAGGGATTAATTGTAAGAAGGTGACAAATATGAGAGGGATTTTTGTAATACCCAAAATGTGAGGGGATTTTTGTAATTAGTCCTTACATCGGGGGGTATCCATAATTTACCCTATATAAAATGTGTTACACTGATCAATTTTCTGGCACATTTGAGACGAAAATGCAATCATATGACTTTCAGTAAGGGTATTTTCGGATTTTTAATATTTTGACATGAATTAGACGAAATATGTGTTGCAGTTTCCTTCCTCGTGTTAATAAAATGTATCACTTTTGTCCTTTGGTGGGACGAATAGTTAATTTTCCCTTCAAATTTTCGCCTTTGAAGTCCATTACAACCAAAGGTTTTTACTCAAAGTGTAGAAATGCACTTGAACCAAAATTTCTTCAACAATTCCAAAAAAAATATGTCAAATAAAGAAAAAGTTTGCTATGTTGTTAGCATTACACCAAAAATTGATAGGGTTTTAAAATTTTTCATAATGTATGTGCGTGGAGAAGAAGGAACACGGTCAAGTTTCGAAATTCAACTTTTTTACTTATTGCTGGGTAAAATGTAGGTAATAAAAAGAGTTTTGGATGGTAAAATAATTTTCCATTCCCACCGAAGGACCAAACTGAAACATTTTAATAACTTGAGGAACGAAACTGCAATACATATTTCGTACAATTCAAGTCAAAATATTAAAAATTTGAAAAAACCCTTACTAAAAGTCATGTGATTGCATATTCGCTGAAAATGTGCCGATAATCATATTCTGCAAATTTTAAGGAAGAAAAGAAAATGAATTATCTATTTTGCCCCTAAGTTTTTTAACCCGATGGTCAACTCTGCTGGAAAAAACGAGGGGTGTTAGTTGTTGAATTTTTCTTAATTTGATGGTGTTGAGTGCTAATGTTGTGTTTTGGGAGTGCAAAATGCCCATTTATCGTGTTTCAGTAGTGTAAGTTGTTGAGTTGTTCTTAATTTGAGGGCACTAAGTGCTAATTATATTTTTGGGGGTGCAAAGTGTCAAATTCTCGTATTTCAGGAATGAAAAATGACAAATATCAAAAAATGAATTACCTATTTTAGGAATTTTTTTTAATCCGGTTGTCAACTCTTCCTAAAAATAGGAGGGGGTTTAAGTGTTGAATTGTGTATGTTTTGGAGTGCAAAGTGTTAATTCTATATTTAGAGAGTGTAAAATATCTATTTTCTATATTTTGAAATGCAAAATGCAAAACTCTTATGATAGAGTTTCGAAAATACTCAATATTTTCGTTTCCATTAATTAAAATCGAAAACTTTTCTTTATTTTTGACGTTAAAATGAATTTTTTATCCAATTTTTTACCTTAGAGCATAACAGCAGACCACTGAATATATACCATAAAAATATATACACTTAGCTAGTTTCTTCACTTGCGATATAGCAGCTTGTAATTTTGCTAATTAATCATGGGTTACGAGGACCTTATGTAAGTTCTATTTCCTATCTAGTATCCTTAGATTTTTATAATTAGTCAATTCGCCTTTTGTATTTGTAAATTAGTTTAGTCATGTTTCTTGAATTATTGATCCGGATTGGGATGGTAAATCAGTAAATCGTTTGCCTACCTTTTCTGTACGTGTTTAGGGTTTTATATGGAAATGGGATACATGTTTCTTAATAAATCAATTGCTTATGTTCACTTGGTATAAATGTGTGTGGGTGTGTGTGTGTTTGAGCTTTTATTACATTGAATGGGTTTACTTTGGTGGTGAAATCAGTTTTCGAGATGAAGATGGTGAGCCATTGATGCACTTGGACAAGGATGTTCAGTCTGATCAAGATGAGTATCATCAAGATCAAGATGAATATCATCAAGACCTTCGTGATGATAATTGGGACAGCAGTTATCGCCACAAGAGATCCCTCAGCCATCACGCCCTCAACTAGCAAAGCAATTTCGGCAGAAGTTTTTTCAGTTTTCTTTTTTTCTTTCCCATCTTGTAGATGTCATTAATTTCAGCATCTTCTTCTCTCATCTCGAATGGAAAATGAGGGATCACGAGGCTGATCTAAGATGAAAGAGATGTGGGTTACTATTGCGGTTGCAACTATGAGGTTAGCCTCATTTGTTTTGAACTTCAATTTTTCATTTTCTTTTATTTTTCTAATTTGTGATGCTATCATAGTGCAATGTTCAATTGTTTATCTGTGTATTATTTGTTTTCTGAAATCAATTTAATGAACAATTTGTGGTACAAGTAGCCTAGTTTTAGAGTTTCTGTAGTTATTGATTATTTGATTGATGTCTGAATCTGAACCCTTTGTCGATAAAGATGATGAATTTTTGGAAATTTGGTGAACCTGTTGATTTTGGTTTTAAATTATATCTATAAGTTGTGTATGCGGTTGATTCTGTACTTTCTTTGTGTGATCACTTGTGTTTACATTAACTACTTTGGTGGTAAATTGTCTTTTTTATCTTTTTATTGGGAACATTTGTTTAGTTGGGGTGGGGGAGGGGGGTTAAATGTAGCTATGTGCTCACTTATTGTGAGTGCAATGGCAACCCTTTTCTAAGTTTTTGCAATTGAAGTGTTATGTTGTGCTATACAAGTTTTCATAGGTAATTGATGTTTGAAGTAGATAACTATTTTCGGTATCTGTGTTCTTTTTTTCTTTCCCCAAGTACTTAGAGTTAACCAACTATATTAATGAATGAGTTATCTTCTAGAGCTAGATATTCCATTTTATGTATTTTGATATTCTCATCGCAAATTATTGCCAACTTTTACTTGTTGTTTTAGATAGTTTAGGTATATATACAAGAATGCTTATTTTTTTAACCTCCAAGGGGAAAGGAAAAATACTCCCAAGTAATCCAATCGTGGACCTACCCAATGATACAGATAATTCAGTGAGGCAACTCGACAAAAATATCTATACTTTTAGGAAGTGCATGTATTGCTAGTTATAGTGTCAAATTTGAAAGATTCCAGACAATTCTTAATACTACTCCAACACCTTGCAGACAACTACGGGACTCAATCCTGCAACCGGGATAGTAAAGCTTTGCCCATAAGCTAGTTGTAAACAGAACCTTTGAATCAGATTGGTTGAAGGTACTCTAGCTCCACATCTAGAATGAACAAACCAACTTAATTCCAGATTATGGGTGGTCAAAAGAGAGAAATTCACGGTAAGAAGTTTTAAACGAATGAAACACATCCAACTTGGCTTATTAGTTGAGTCACAAAATAAAAAACAAAACCATACTTGAAATATTGTTTAATTACAAAATGAACATCATTGTGAATTGCACCAATGAATGATCATAATGAAAGCTATAATAGCAATGAAATAAATATCCCTCATTCCCTTACATATTTCTATACTTCAGTTAATAGTACTTATTGACATTAACCACGTCGTGTTGGTCATATTTTTGGGAACCATGCTTGTTAGGGATTTACTAAGCAAGTACTGTCAAACCTGAGAACCTTGACTGTGGACTCTAGCCATGTCTCTTTTCATGGTAACTTGAAATAATATCTGTAGACAGACAAATGAGAAAATAGTACATAATGAAACTATAAGAGATTCCAGAAAGCAATCATAATAACTTGTAAAGTCATGACCTGCTTTGAATTTTATGAAAGAGAGTCAATATGATGTTATCTTCTTCTACTATAAATCCACCTTGTTCAAAAAACATCTAAAGTGATGAGGCCATCTCAAACGACAGCTCTTGGCGCAATGCTTCAGCCTTAAAAAATTCTCCTATAATTAAAAAAAAGCTAATTTTTCTATAAATTTTCACTGATTCAACAAAATGCATGGATATATACAAAAAGAAAGAGAAGCTAACGCACCTAGCAGGGGCTCCTATATATTTTGAGATAAGTCCATTACATAATCAATATATTTTGAGATAAGTTCATTACATAACCCATATATCATGGCCTGTCAACACTTGACAAAGTCACCTCGCCAAAATGGAGAAGTTTTGATGGTGAAAATTCTGGCAATGGCAAAAGAACTGGATAATCATTTTCATCATAATGCTATTGTATATATCTTGTTGAGGATACTAGATACACTTGTACCCAATCTGTCTGATCCCTACTATTACACTCCCTCCTGCCCAATTTTTTTACTTTTATTTCCTTTTTGGGATGTCACAAAACAATACTCCCTTTCTTAAAATGGAAGTTTTTTTTTCTCAAAAATACCCTCTTCCATAAAGTAATAATGTAACATCAGTAATTCTCAACCACTACTTTTAGGGGTAAAAGTGTAAAGATATCCAAAAGATTTACTTTTTCAACTCTCACCTAAAACTCCGCGCAAAACCAAAAGGGAGGAAAATATTCGGGAAGGAGGGAGTATTACGTACACAATACATGTTCCATTTCCAAGAGATATTCACTTCTAAAAGGCTTTAAATCCAATAATACGTATTTTAGATGAGAGTTACCATGAAAGTTGCTTCATTTTTTTGTTTAGTGAACCAAGTGAACCAAAATCTCCTTTATAAACTCATGTTTTGCTCACTGATTGACTCGTTTGTGTTTGTTAATTGCATAAATAGGTCGATTTTGATACACACGTACTAGTAAATTAGTCATTTTTTCTTAATTTTAATTTCCAACTGTTGAGAAAATGGTAAAATAGCCATTAATAGTGAAATAAAGAAATAAAAACAAAATAAAGATTCTTCTCTTCCCCAAGTCCCGTCTCCTATATAACACCTTTACACCCTCAATACCCTTTCATATTGACCCCCTTGCACTAACTTATCTCCAACACCACCGAGTAAAAGAAAAAAAGTAGCCATGTTCATGAGATTGTGTTTATTTTATTTCCTGGATTTTCTCAGTCCATCTCAATATAAAGGAGTAATTTTGTAACTGTAAGTGACGTGGCTGCATTTACAATTACTTGCATTTTCAGCATTTATTAAATATCAATCCATCAGCCGAGTCTACCTAACTTTTCAAACTCTAGCCCCACTGATTTTTTTCCTTTTATTCCGTTCTCATCCATAGATTTTTCAGACCTCTTTACTTTCAATTCACACATCTCTCTCTACATACATATGTGTCTGAGTGAATGCACACATAGAAATATACTGTAAAGAACTAAATTAAACTCAAATCTTCAATTTTGTGATGAGTTCCCGGTTAAGAAAGGTTTTTGCTAATTTGTTAGCCTTTTGATTATTATAATTTATTATGTTTTGGCCACATTTCTTTAGTTTCTGCATATTTTCTTGAAGTTGGACATTTATTCTTTTACGTTTATGAATATACGGAGTTTAAGGAATTAATTTGTTTTCTTTCTTGTTGTATTACTCTGCAGGCTGAACAAGGAGAGGACAATGCTAAAATTAAGGATATTTTCAAGATTGGCAAGAAAAAGAAGAAAACTGAAAAAACTTCTACCGAGATTGCTTTGTTAGTTGAGAGGGTAATGTCTGAGCTCGAAGTTGTTGTTGAAGAAGATGCTGAGCTAAATCGACAGGGAAAACCCGCTATTAATAAATTAAAAAAGTTGTATATTCTTACAGACATTCTCTCAAAGTTAGTTGCTTGTCCTTCAATGTTTTTTCTGTGTTTGATGCTTTTGTAGCTTAATTTTACTAATTTGTTTGGATGAGGATTGCTTGTTATGCAGAAAGCAACTTCAGCCATTGTTTCTGGATCATGGAGTTTTAACTCTTTTGAAGAATTGGCTTGACCCATTACCAGATGGAAGCTTACCGAATAGAAACATACGTGAAGCAGTTTTAAAGATCTTGAATGATGTCCGGAAGGGCTCCCTTGATTTTTTCTGATATAACTATGAAATGAAAATTTTTTATGTGGGTTAATATTATGTTTTCTCCCTGTAGTTTCCAATCGATTTGGAGCAGCAATGTCGGAAAGAACAACTAAAGAATAGTGGCCTTGGAAAGGTTAGATTCTGTTTAATGTAGCAATATACATGCAGTCATTTCTTTTAATATTTTTCTTATTTATGGTAATAATAATTGGACTAATTTGGATGCCTGCGCAACATTTTTGTAGGTCATTATGTTTTTCTCAAAGCTTGATGAGGAGACTGCAGCCAACCGAAAACTTGCCAAAGAGTTGGTTGATAAATGGGTGAATACAATTTATCGTCTTTCTATCCCAGCTTTTGAAGGATATGCTGTGCTTCTTCCTTTTTTTAGTTGGGGGGTGGGGGGTGGGTTGGTCATCTTAAATGTTCGAAAACACAAAAATGAAAGAAAACCTTGATGTTATTTTTAAATCAAGTGATATTTGGTGGTCATCTTTATCAAAGAGCATATGATGGTTGTGTTATTCTCTTTAGAACTCTAAATCTTAAGATTTATATTAAACAGTTTCCCCCACTTATATTTGTATCCATCCAGAATTTGAAGCATCACATGATAATATTAATATTAATTTGCTATCATTGGATTCTTGATGACTTTAAAATTTCTGAATGTTATTCGTACAGAGTCGACCACTATTTAACAAGAGCATGAGGTTTGAGGACTTGAAGAACTTTGAAGTTGAAAGCATTTCCAGGAGGCCTTCTGTTAAATGGTATTGTCTTTTCAATGAATAGACAGCTTGTGTTAGCATTGAATAAATTAATCACCACACGGAGTGTCTATATATTTGTCAAACTTCACAGGGGTACAAGCAAAGGAGCAGGAATGTCATCCCAAGATCCTAACTTTGATTTAGCTGAATTTTCACAGTAAGATGCTGCATCCTGCTTGTTGATTTTCAATGGCAGGCCCAATTACTTACCTGGTTTTTAATGTATACCTCTTAAGTTTTAGTTCATCTGCCAATCTACAGGGGGGCAAGATCTGGCCAATCATCATCGTCTAGGCAGCATGCCTCAAGGCCTGAAGCAATGTCCATGGATTTTGTGGTTCGCCCTCAATCCAAGGTTGATCCAGATGAAGTTCATGCACGGGCTAAACGAGTGGTACAAGATCAGCGTCATGCTAAGGTTGGAAAAAAATATCAGATCAAACTTAGTTGCACAACAATTTGAACCTTGCTGTTGATAATTTAATTTACTTTGAACAGTAAATAATTTCAATATTTATTGCACTTCTATATGGCAAAAAATGTCAATAATCCTTGCTCACTTTTTTCTTTTTCTTTTTCTAAAACGTGAATGTTTTTATATTTCCCTCAAGCAAGTGTATTTCCTTAGATTTTGTAAGTAGCTACACATTTCAGAATATTTCTTGCACTGATATTTCGTGATATCTTTGATCGTACGTAATATTGAGGACCATATGCTCCGTTATTCATTAATTTTAATTATGAACATCTTTTTTTTGCTATATGTGGTGGGTTATAGTATGTGAGTTGTGTACATGAATCAATGATAAAGCTTACTTTTACCTCTAAACTAATGACCTCTTAGCATGATCATCAAACAATGAGTCTGCTCCAATGAAGCACCTGATGTTATAGGATGATTGAATTAGCATGAGTTTCTAAAAAGTAGGTAAGTTAATTATCTAATCTATTTGCTAACCTTGCAGTCAAGAATTTTGTGTGAAACAAGAGAACTGATGACGTGTTCGAAGTATGATTAGTACTTAATTTGATATTTCTTGGTTGCAATAGAACATTTTGTGGTCATTCAAAATATTTAAGTTTTATATAGAATTTGTTCTGTTCTGTGTGCCTGCAGATGAACAAGAAGCTGAAGCAACTGGCAGCACCCAAGCGTAAGCAGCTACAGGCCACAAAACTCAGTGTGGAGGGCCGTGGCATGGTGAAATATCTCTAGTCATTTATTTCGCCTTGCAAATGAACGAGGATGAGGAATATGTCGCGTTAATATCATAAAAGCCTAGTTAAATTTCACAGTGCTCAGTGACGGTGGTTCATGGATTTACTTGTTCTTATTTCAAGTTTTTGTTGTGTAGGGGTCAGTCTACCCTCGGATTGTTATGTCGTATAACATGTATTTGCTGTTCGACTTAAACCTTGTGATTATTAGCCTTTTGAACTAGTCTTGCTTCCGGATGAATCGTGTTGGTTTGAGACTTTCTTTATATTAGGCTGTTAAAATCATTTTGATGTGATGTATCTTTCATCCTGTATTACATTTTTTATTTTAAAAATATTTAAAGCAGGTATGAGAAATGTGTGTGTGTGTGTATGTGTGTGTTTGGCCTCCGCGTTCAACATATATAAAAGTTAGTAACAAATTTCCCTTCTCTCTTTTTATTTTTTCCTGCAAATTATCAAAAAATCATAAAAAACTTGAAATGAGTTATGGTTTATTTTGACTTTATTCTTTTCATGTATTGCTTTATTTATTGGTTGAAAACTCTTTCGATTTGAGTTGAAGTTTATTTTCTGTTTTATTTGATTTTAATTATTCCTATTCGTATTAGTATTATA
Source organism: Penstemon davidsonii (assembly GCA_034814905.1). Taxonomy (NCBI): domain Eukaryota; kingdom Viridiplantae; phylum Streptophyta; class Magnoliopsida; order Lamiales; family Plantaginaceae; genus Penstemon; species Penstemon davidsonii. The sequence continues at coordinate 20,284,397 of JAYDYQ010002685.1, forward strand.
GCATTAAATAAACTAACATAAATTAATCATGAGAATAGTGTATCAACTGACACTATACATATTTCCTTCACTGGAAAAAAGAGAGCAAGGTTTCTTGTTTTTCATTACAATTTTAGTATTCCACTTAAGTTCTCTAAATAATCTCATATTGATTTGAGCTTTAAAGAGTTTGAGTTGTGGACATCCTCGACTCTACTAAATGTTTGTTGTGTGTAAACCAGGTGATTCTGAAAAATCCGATGCGCCTTACCACATTGTTACGCCACATCACTTTATTTTTCATTTTTATTTTTCCCCCTTCTAATAAAAAGCTAGAAGAAAATTCGGTATTTTCGTGCCAAAAGGGTATTTTGGTAGGTGCCGCTTGTTAATGTATCTGTCCTTTCTTGACACGATAATAATGCAGGCATATGTAATTTAGTTGGTGCTTTTGGCTTTTTTTCCTCCTACTCTCACGTCCTCTTCTTCTTTATGTTCATCTACTCTACCTTACGTTACGTATAACTCCAACCTCTTCTGCATGTAAATTAATTTGTTCTCTTTCACCTAAATAGCAATTTACGTCCCTTAACTTTCACTAATCCGCATAATCAGGTCACTTAATTTTTTAACAAGCATTTTACGTCCCTTAACTTTCACTGGTCCGCAGAATTAAGTCACTTAATTTTCCAGCAAGCATTTTACGTCATTTAACTTTCACTGGTCCGTAGAATCAGAACACTTAATTTTTCAGCAAGCATTTTACATCCCTTAACTTTTCACTGGTCCGCGGAATCAGGACACTTAATTTTTCGGCAAGCAAAATACGTCCTATAACTTTTCTATACCCATAATTTTAGTCCACTTGACCGTATTTCAGTCCTATAAAATTTTCGGACGTCCTATAACCTTACATCCATTATGCTCCTTTGTTTTTAGTCGGCTTAGGTAGGTTTTTATTTATAGAGCACTATGCTTTGTTTTCAATAGTTGTACTACTTAATGATATATATGAATTGAAAAGCATCGTGTACATTCTAGTATTCTACTACTTCAATTCTCAATATTACTTTACAAAACTTATAACTTTTAAACTGCAAATTTTTAAGACCTATTTGACACATAAGTCCTATTTGACACATTTTGGCTACTGAACATTAAATTACACTTGACAAAACAAGCACCCACTTGACAATCACTTAACAAACTGTCTACAACTATTTAACAACATCAATATTAATTCAAATCCCCCTCCAGTTGGCAATTATGCAATTTTCGGCGAGTTGTGGACTGAAATTGCAGGTAAAGAAAAGTTATAGGACGTATTTTGCTTGCCGAAAAATTAAGTGTCCTGATTCCGTGGACCAGTTAAAGTTAAGGGATGTAAAATGCTTGCTGAAAAATTAAGTGTCCTGATTCCGCGGACCAGTGAAAGTTAATGGACGTAAAATGCTTGCTGGAAAATTAAGTCTCATGATTATGCGGACCAGTGAAAGTTAAGGGACGTAAAATGCTTGTTGAAAAATTAAGTATCATGATTCTGCGGACTAGTGAAAGTTAAGGGACGTAAAATACTTGTTGAAAAATTAAGTGTCATGATGCCGCGGACCAGTGAAAGTTAAACGTAAATTACTATTTTGCCAACTCCATCACTATGTATTGTCTGGAAGTTTGAAATTATATGTGTATGTGCATACCTCAACTGCAGGGAAAATGCATCGTATTCCCTTTTGCTATGCAAACCAGTACTTCTAAATTAAATCAATTTCATTCTTAACATTTTAAATCTTCTGATCACCAAGTAATCAGAATTTAGGAGCATTTATTTTTAAATTTTTAGCTAATTTCAGGTTAAATCTATTTGAAGTGATACCTACAATAGTGGTAAAATGAACCTCAATTGTGTGATTTAAAAATTAAATTTAACACCAAAAGAAATAAGTGATAATATAAAAATAACCCTTTTTCAAAATTTCAAGTATTTGCGAAAACAACCCTTTTCTCCGTCATCCCCCATCCCCCCCCAGTGGGAAATTCAATCTAAATCTAGTATTTAATATTTATAATGAATCAATAATAGTAGTGAAAGTTCTAAATTATCATAATTGTTTGCTCAAATCAATTTCAATACCTCAAAATAAAAAAATTCATCATCTGGTAGTGATATGTCAGTATAGGTCAGGCAAGTACCGCCGGCGATTTGGGGGTGGGGGTTGACATGGTGGGTAGAGTTTTTCCCCTTTTTTTTTCTTTTTCTTTGATTATTAAGTATATATAATACATGTGTTTTTCTGTCCAAAACTTAATTTTTTGTTAACCTGTAATCTAGGAAGCAAGTAAATTTGTATCCAAATGTCACAATTTTAAGGTAAAACTAATGCCAAGTATGACAAACGAGACCTAACCTATTTTGGATCTATATATGTTCAAATTTTTGAAGGATTTGTTTAATGGAGACTTTAAGAACTCTGAGTTTGTTAATGGAGATTTTAAGAACTCAGAGTCATTAATGGAGATTTTAAGAGAGTTCAATAGTGTGCTGACTAATTAATTTTTATATTTAATGATTACATAAAAGTGAAAGGGGGAAAGAGAAGGAAAGTATTAAGTTGTTATAATTAAAAAAGTTGACCAATTAAATAATAAGGGTACTATAAGGGTACTATGGGAATTTAAAAAATTTAGATTTTATGACCTTTAATTAGAATGTACAGAATAGAAAATTGCAAAAGTTTGCTCTGGCAGCAACAATCTTCGCTCTGACAATATCGCTAGACTAAAAACAAGCACACTCTAAAGAATAAATATTAAAAAGATTCAGCTCCCATGTTCTGGCAAGCATCTTTGTACAGATCTTCGTGACAATGAGTATTATATTACATTAATGCAACCTAGTACATTACATATTAATTATCCTTAGTGCAAGCTGTTAATTTTGTAACATTTCAATAGGCTAAGGACTAACTTTCTATGAAGTTAAAGTATGGATTGATCTAAAGTGCAAATTATAGGCTAGTTTGGGCATATTTTATTTTCACAATCTATATTATATACTATAGTAAAACGATCTTTAACCAAAATTTTAGAGTTTTGACTGAAGTTATATAGACTATTGGTAATTTTAAATAATTTCTATTTCATAAAATTTTCATTGGTCAACTTTTAATTAATGATGAAAAAACCCTTGTGTATTTTCAGTTATTAGCAAAAAAACCATAATGTATTAATATTTAATTAGTTCAGTGCACCCATTTGAAAAAAATTGACTGCGAGGGTTTATTGATATTTTTAATAGAACAAGGTGTTATGACCAATTATTGAAGTTAACAGGGAGTTATTGCTAATTTTTTAAGTCAATAATGGTGTTTTCACATCTTGTTCCAAACCAATAGACATTTGGGAGTAAAATTGTCACTATCCCAACAAATTATGAAGAATACATGCACTTACAATACTACAACTTGAGAGGGGTTTATCACTTATTTCACAGTGTATGGAGGAATGTAATGTCATTTAAATGTGTACATACGCTTAACTCTAACACCATTATCATTGTCTCTTGTGGATCAAATGAAACTACTTGAGATTAAATTTTAATTTAATTGATAGTTTGTTTGAAAAGGTTGAATAAATTATTTTGTGATATATTTTATATTTGATTGACCTCTATTCAATAAGAAAATAACATCACATTAATTAAATATCATATTTGTCTTGATATTACAATTTTAAAACTAATATGTGCACTATATCTCTCTCTGTCGTATTCGTCCTTTAAAATTAAACGATGAATTTTGTGAGAAGAATCAATTCTAACTCCACTTTGTAATGTCTTTTACATACGACATTCAAATAGTTTTAGATTAATATATATATACTACCCTTTTCAATTTAAAGACTTCCATTAATCTAACTTTGATCTTTTTATCTCACACTCTAAACACTTGTAGCGCAAATTTAATACTTTTATTAATAAATTATCCAAAAAATATTCATTTTGTATGAAGGTGCTTTACAATATCTCTAACAGAAATAAAGGTTCCCGTCACTGCAACAAAAAATCCCAAAATAATGATTACTAGAATGAATATCAACTCCGCACCCAAACTTCTAGATGCTTTGTTGATCTTAAGATAGCATAAACATGGAAACAAGATTGATGCACTAATACTCAAAAATGCTCCAATAAATGCCATTAGATACCCGAAGAAAGGAACACATAGTGCTACAATAACAGTACTGAGGACCAAAGTTGTTCTAATAATTAAACTTGTCGGTCTACTACAGCGCGGCATCAACTTTTCTTCAAGAGCTATCGATATTGGAGAGACGATTATGGCATACTTGGTGATAGGATTAATGAGCGTGGTGTAAATTGCCAATTTGGAACTTCCGTTCTTTATGGGAAGATTTAGAGTTACTTGAGACATCACATTTTCTCCATACATCAAATAGCCTATAACTCCCATTGATCCATAACTGATAGTGCTCAAAACAAAGCATACAAGTAAAACCTGCAACAAGAAAATAATTCTTTTAAAGAGAATCCATCCAACAAAACAAAGTTGGTCACCAAGCAATTCGAGTTTTTAAATACTATACTTTAATTAGGCTAGCTATATTTTAATTTGTACATACCTTAGGGAATTTGCTTTTGTCTTTCATTGAAGTACATAGAGTAGGGAAAACTGCATGACCACAATAACAAAATGTGTACAAGCTTATAGATGTTGGCAATCCGTTCCACCTCCAAAGAGTCCCGTTTCCACCAAATCCCACGCCTTCAAACGCGCCAATCCAAAAGACAGTGCAAACAAGGATGACAGAAGCTAGAACCCCACCAACAGAAATATAAGCTAATAGAGATAACGTTCTCAACCATGTCGTAGGCAACATCACAAGGGCAGTTAGCAAAATAAAGGCTTGTTTGCCTCCAACTCTTTTCCCAAATATATGAAAACAAACATTTGGAAAGAGTTTATGCAAATTATCGCCTTCCAATATGAGAAACTCAACCGCCAGCAAAAATAGCTCAAGGTACATGAAGATGGATATGATCGCTCTACCTTTGCTCCCAAATGCTTGTGCGCCTATATCAGGATAGGTTCTAATGAGAGGATTTACATCCATACACTTTTTCATAAGTAACCCTGTGTAGAAACATAGAAGAGCTATGACGAAAAGTGCTATTAAGGACATCCACCCTCCTTTGGAAAGCGCATAAGGGATCGATAAGATTCCAATGCCTACACATAAACGAAAATAAATCCCATCGATAATGAGAAGTGAATTTTTTTTGGAAAATTTTAAATTGCTATTGATGCACACCTCAAAAGAAAGTAACTTGGTAATTGGAAAATAAATCTATTATTATCAAATTATAAATGGACCTGACAAAGCATTAATGCCATTGAAGCATGTTTTGATGAATGTGGTAGTGCCTTTATCTTGTGGCTCTTGAAGTTGGCACTCCAGTTTTTCATTGCTGTGAATTAGGTCCATCTTTTGTATGCACTAGTTCCTACAAATGTGAGTGACACATATATATAAAGAAGAGAAATTATCATATAATGCTAGTCTTTTTCTTTCTCATTCTTCCACTTTCTTTATTTTTATTCTTATTTAATATAGTATTTATGCATATGGTTCACATAAAAAGAATGTGAGGATGAGTAGATTACCAAAAACTGACAATATATATACACTAACACATCCATTGGGATCATTTACCAATATATGCATGCATTGAATAATTCAAGACTGATTCAATATTCAATATTTTTTCTTTTATCTTAGTTTTTTAATGCTTTTGAATCTTTAATTAGTAGGTAGTACCGAAAGTTTTCCTTGAATGTAAATCACAATTTCTTAGGTTTCTTTGGAATTAAAAAATAAAATCCTCTAGGGCTATTAGTCAACTAGTGTAACACCCATTTGATTGGATTGATTAATTAAGATATACCTTAATTATAAAAAAATAAAATAAGATATACCTAGCTTGTACTCTCATAAATATTATATATTCAATAAACTATGTAAGCATGAGTTTAATTACAAACTAAAAGAAAGTATACCTTTATGTCAAATTAGGAATGCCACTACTGACTAGCTAGGAAAGTGGAAAATACCTTTAAAACTATCTAAACCAAAAGCAAGTTAATTATTTTGAAGAAAATTCCGGATTTTGGGGCTTTTGCTTTATTTGCATTTGAACGTGCAACTTTTTAATTCTCTCTCAAAAAAAAAAAAAAAAAAAAAAAAAAAAAGGTGCAACTTTTTAAAGCAAAATTAATGAATTTACAAAAGGGACGTTAGGTATAAAGTTTGCACAGAATATTCATTTCAGCCAACCTAGCTCGATCTCTCCAAGTAAGCCTATATTATTATTATTATTATTATATATGTATATATATAGCATATGATTTTTCTGAACTATCTATAAGACTATAACCTAGCATGTCCGAGAAATTAAACACAATATTAAGTTACTTTATAAACGGACGTGATTAACATAGAGAAAATTAGAATAAATTAATAAAATGTGGCAGAATCCCGATACATTAATTTTTAAACCTGAAAAACCATTAATTTACTTAATTAATGGCTTGAATGCATTGATCATGTATTTTCATGTAGATGCAAAAAAGATTGGGCAACATTTTGGTCACGCTAATGGCAGATTAAGTTCTAGAGGCTCCTTAATTTGAAGCAGCTCTGAACCTTAAATCTTCTTCAAATTAAAGGACAGCTAACATATATATATATATATATATATATATATATATATATATAAACCTTGAACGGTTTATGTCACGTTCACCAGATCGAGAAGCATTTATTAGTGATAAGTAATTAATGTTTCAGGTATCAATCCAGAAGATCGTCGATTTTATAGCCTTTTGAAATGCGATTAGATATGCAATTAATTGGGTATATATATATACTCCAAATATACAATGCAATGTGCAGTTTAATTGTGTGGACAGTTCAAATTCTGATGTGTTTTTACTATTTTGTTAGGGGTAAATACAAAATACTCCCCTGTGTTATGCTAAACCTGCAAGAAACTACCCTGTGAAATTTTTATTGCGCCAAACTTCCTTGTGTTTTCAAAAACCCTGCAAAAAACACCCAATTTGTAAAAAATAGGTCGTTTTGGATCGACATATTTCAAGAAATCATTTTTAAAATACTTCAAGTTGGTCCCTACAACTTCACGTGATATATTTTAAAAATGATTTCTTGAAATATGTCGATAAAAAATGACCTATTTTTTACAAATTGGGTGTTTTTTGCAGGGTTTTTGAAAACACAAGGAAGTTTGGCGCAATAAAAATTTCACAGGATAGTTTCTTGCAGATTTAGCATAACACAGGGGAGTATCTTACATTTTCCCCATTTTGTTAACCAGAAGACGACTTTATTCCCTAATCAATTAGGTGTACATCGATCAAATCAAAATATTAGGGATTCAATATCTTATTATACATAGTGGATGAAAACCATATTAAGAGGTAGGCCGAATTAAGAATGATGTATCAATAGTAAAGGAACATTTTATGAAAAATTGTACATCATCTTAATTTCAACAATGCATATGATTGAGACAAAATGGCGTATAAACATTGGTATAAATAAGATTGTGCCTTTCTTTGTTAGCATTTTTAGGTATCGATTGGTTTGCAAATTTGGATAACGCTGAACAGTTAAGTTATAAGAATTGGGTTGATATCTTTTTATCGAGAGAAGAGCTAGGGAGGTGGATTGGTTATGGTATTAGAATTTGTTATATGGATTTGACTAAGTTCATTTACAAGGTTTGAGCCTAACACATGAATAATGACACTCCGATCCTTTATTAACTGGATGAATAATGACACTTCAAGTCATGTGTAACAAGAGGAATAATGACAACACAAACATTTGTTATTTGGGCGAATTGAAGTGTGTAGGTAGAAAATGAAGTCCATCATGCTTAGAAGGAGGAGCCTATCACGGAAAGAGGTGGCCCAATTTAACATTGGACTCTGATACTATATTATAATTCACCATATGGATTGGGTTAAGTCCACTTACATGGTTAAGTCTAACACACCTCAAAAATTAATTTAGAGGTGAAGACCGCTCAAAACCTTATAATTAAGGTGAACTTTACTATTAATTTCAACCCACGAAGAACATTATCTCAATATAAGGCGAATAAGGGAGAAATGATAGTGTTGGGATAGCCCCACTACGAGGGAGGAAGAAGGGTAGTGTTGAGGTGACCTATTTTGGCCTGAGTCGCCTCATCAAAATATTCTGCAAATAAATTAGAAGATAAGATTTTCAATTTTTCAAACAAATCGAATATTTTTAAGTTTTCCGAAAGACAACATATATACACATTAATTTACTTTTAGGAGAGAAATATTATCATTATCTTATATATCCTATTTGTCAGACCTTTCATATACACATATTTTCTCAATCTCTAAAATCCTTCACTTCAGAGTTGCTACTACAGTTTCGAATAATAAAGGCCTAAAATTAGTTCGACTTGATTTGGTAATACCGTAACCCGTATAATCATTCCCAATAATGGACCTTTAAATCCGACTCGGATGAGAGAATTTAACTAAAGCAATTCCTTAACAGCATTAAACAAAAATCCAAGTAAATTCTTACGATCAAGAAAGTGGAAATTAGAAACGGAGAAAGAGAGGGCTGAAATATTTTCAAAGAAGCCCTCTCAATCTCAACCCAGAAAAGACAAAAGAAAAAATAAATCCCCACAAATTGTGAATCCATATGATTGATCCATCACTAGTGTCATATGGTTCACAAAGTTCCAATCTTTGATGCGCCGATCAAATGCTCGCACTGTAAACCCTAATTTTGAGAAAGACAAAGACATGGATCCGGTTAAGTTCCAATTTCGCTCGCCCCGACCCGGTTTTCGGTCCTCCAACAGCAAACACTCAAATCCCACAACAAAATTTTGGTTTTACACTTCAATCTCTATAGCTCTTATATTATTTTGCTACATTCTGTTCTTTGGGAACAATAATAAAGAAAATAAGAAATATGGGGTGGTGATTGATGGGGGCAGCACAGGAACTAGAATTCATGTGTTCAAGTATGAAATCAAGAATGGGAATTTAGTTCTCGATTTTTCGGTTAAAGGGTTGGTGTCAATGAGGGTGAATCCAGGGTTGTCTTCATATGTGGAAGAACCGGAGAGTGCTGGGGCTGCATTGGGTGAGCTTGTTGAGTTTGCAAAGAGGAATGTGCCTAAGGAAAAGTGGGGTGATACAGAGGTTCGGCTGATGGCCACTGCTGGGATGAGATTGTTGAAGAGTGAGGATCAAGAGAGGATATTAAATGCTTGTAGAAGGACTTTGGGAGATTCTGGATTTCGGTTTCATGATGATTGGGCTAAAGTTATTTCGGGTACCCTAAAGCCTTGTGATTATGTTGTCTGTTATTGGTTTTTGATGCTTTGGTATTGTTTTTTAGTAGTGATCAATCTGCCTTCAACTGTCTGTCATGATGTTATCCATTACTTCTCAAGAATCTGATTATTGAACTTAGAGTTTGTGCTCGAGTAAAATTTTCTGGCCTATCTGTTAATTGTTAAGTTTCCCTATTGCTTGGTTTACTGAAGAAACATGCTTTTAAGTATATGGTTGTTTTGTTATGTGATATGGGGTGATATTCTTGGGAACTTGTAGTAGTTTGTAAAGACTTATGGCATGTTTGACAATTTGAATCGAAGTGAAGTGTGATATTGATCCCTTTTCTCTTCATATATTTATTTTCAGTTGCTTAGTTTGCTAGAGAGCTTCTAGAAATAAGATAGGATTCAATTTTCCCTCCCTGCTGCAATATATATTTAGCAGTTTGAGCTAACATACCTCTTCTAAGTTTTATATGATAATCTTACGCTTTTCTAATGATGTATTACATACTCTTGTTTTAGGCTCTGATGAAGGCTTGTACGCTTGGGTTGTGGCTAACTATGCTCTTGGAAGTCTTGGAACTGAACCATCTCAAACTACTGGCATTATTGAACTTGGTGGTGCTTCAGCTCAGGTGCAAATTAGATTTCTACTGTTGTTAAGATGAGGATAATCTTTCTTCTTAAATTATATTATGCTTTTTTCTGCAATGAACCCATAAATTCAAGTCATTAGTGAGAGGCCTTTTATGTAGTACTTCATTTAATCTTATATTATTTATCAGATTTGTTTCTTAAATTCTGATTGGGTATCTTAATATTCTCAACTACAGGTTACATTTGTCTCAGATGAGCCCATGCCGCCTGAGTTCTCTCGTAAAGTTGAATTCGGAAATATTAGTTACAATCTATATAGTCACAGCTTGCTTCAGTTTGGTCAGGTAAAGTTTCCTTTGTGCAGATGCATGTTTGGAGTTTAAGTATATTGTTGTGGTTGGATATAATCATGCTTCTGTATTTTATACCTGAGCTACACTCTACTCTTGATTTCTTAGAAAATTATAATTAATCTTTTCCAGCCTGACTGTGAGTTTGTAATAAATTTAATGGTTTATTTGTATATAATTAGGTATTAATGGCATTTAACCAATAATTCTGATGTTTTTTCCCCCGCAAATTTTATGTAATATTATAAACATGAGCTTGTCATTAATTTGATTTATTTAAACTTTCACATGTGACTTTATTCGTATAGATGCATATGGATATTTTTTTGTATATGTATCTGATTGTGGAAAGGCTTAACAGTTGTTTAAAAAGCATTTATGATATTAATTGTCAGATCTAATACATTCTCTAGGTTTCTTTTAAGTTGTGTTACTTTTTTGCAGAGTGTTGCATTTGAGTTGTTGAGAGAATCACTTTTATCTGGAGGCCAAGAAATGGGTATGTCAAGTTCAAGTGTTCTTTTATTCTTTTCATGAAATCCCACCCCCCCTCCCCCCAAAAAAAAAAAATTTTATTTGGTGCATCCGCTGTATGGATGACGTGGTACAACACAAGGACTAGATTAAATCCAATTCCTAAATTTAAGGGAAAGTTGGCTCCATTAGCCACCATGTATTGGTATGCAAACACTAGTTTGACCAAATCTCAACCGTTTGTTGCACCACGTCACCCATGCAACTGTTGTACCAAATAATCTCTCCTCCCCAGTCCCCACCCCTACCCCCACCCAAAAACTTTCTTCTGTGTTGTGTTACTTTTAGCAAAGTGGCACTGGCATCATTACCTTAATTCATTCTGAAACTTCTTTGTTGTCAATTTCTCAAGTATGGATTAAAATTCCTATACGGCTCCACAAAAAATGCCGTAAAGTTTCTTTTCTTGAGTTAGTCGAAATGATATGTAGAGTATTCTACTTCAATATGTTTCTTTAATTTACAAATTTCCCAAATGTTCCCGAAGATTTCCGAAAAGTTTCTAATATTAAATTGACCAAAAAATACCAAGGAATTGAGGCAGTTGACAACATGTGTGCAGGCACATAGTTTTCTTATGATTCAGTAGTAAGTATATAGTGGAACACTGTACTATACTTTATTTGTGTTTGAATGTCACTGGATTTGATTTTTATTGCATTCTGCATCATCATTTTCGTTGCTTAAAGGAGGATACTTCTATTGTACCATTTCCAAGTACACATGCTTTAACCTGATGCATGTATTTGTTAATGCAGCTCCTGGATCTCTTAAAATGGAGAAACAAATGGATCCTTGTACTCCTAGAGGATATAACCATGACCAGGAGGCATTGAACCTCTCACCTACTTTGTTGATTGAAAAGAATAGATACTTATCCACTTTGCTACCTAATGGTAATTTCTCCGAGTGCAGATCTGCCTCTTTAAAGCTTTTAAAGAAAGGCCAAGGTAAATTTATTACTTTTATGTTCTAAATACATGAATTCCGTCATTTTATGTTCATTATACTTAATCAACAATTTGTGTGAAATGAAGATACATGCTCTTACCGGACTTGTAACATAGGGTCGACATTTATACCAAAGCTCACAGGGAAGTTTCTCGCAACCGAAAACTTCTTTCATACTTCTAAGGTGTCTGTCTACCTTTTAAACTATTTGAAATCCATTTTTGCATGGTTTTTAATTAATGAACAAAGTGTGTTGTTAGCTAGAATATTCATTTTGAACTTTTCTTTTTCTCTTCCATGAAATAGTTTTTCGGGCTGGGCCAAGAAGCATTTCTTTCTGATCTTACGATTGCTGGGGAACAATTTTGTGCTGAGGAATGGCCAAAGTTGAAGCAAAAGTACCACTCTTCTAAAGATGAGGAACTACATGGCTACTGCTTTTCTTCAGCATATATTGTGGCCCTTCTTCATGATAGTCTCGGAATTGCTTTGGACGACCAAAGGTATTAATATTAGTGCTTAATTAAAAGACGATTTTTTAATACTGTAGCGAGGCTGTGCTTATCAGGTCAAGAATTGTAAGCATTGAAAATCGTTTGGTCATTTCTATAAGCAGGATTGGATACGCTAATGAAGTTGGTAATATCCCTCTTGACTGGGCATTAGGAGCTTTCATTCTTCAGAGTTCAGCTGAGTCAAAGAAACAACATTCTAAATTTGTCGTTGGTACTGTATCAGAGGGTCATCAATATTCACCGCTGATAATTCTATGTGCCGTTTTCCTCGTTTGCGTATTTACATCATGGATTGTGTCAAAATGGAGAACGCCTCCACTTAAGACTATTTATGATCTTGAGAAGGGAAAGTATATAGTCACTCGGGTGGGTAGATACTTGTAGTTTACAAGATGCAGTCTGGTATAAGCTGATGATGAATTTTGGGATTCCGATTGGGAAAATGGCTCTTTATCAACTTGGAGATGAAGGGAATTATGGGACGCCCGCATGACCAGATTGTTTGTATTTTAATAGAAGCAGAAGCATATAGTGATACATCCGGTTATATTCTTATGTGTACATCCATACTGTAGAATTTGTTTTTAGAAGAAAATGAAGAGAGAGATCATAGAAGGCAAATAGTGTTAGGGGCCATTTTAAGTTATTACTACAACTTAATTCTCTTCAGAATTATTCTTGCTTACAAAATTTAAAGTTGAATATAATGTTCTTGTCAAACTGCCTAGCCTATTGAAAAATCATATATTTTTGCTTCATACTTTTCTAAAATGCAACTGTTTATTTGAAGTATAATAATATGATTATTTCTTACCCATTCAATCTTTGCGTAATATAATAATCTATCTCTACCTAAAGTAGATTTTAATTCTAAGTTCTGCAAAACCCTAGTAATGAAAGAAAGTTATTATTAAAAGGTAAGATATTCAACTTGGTAATGAATGTGGCAAAGCAAGTCTTCCAACTCTTTTTAAGTCTTCCATGTACTTGCCCGCATTTAATGATGTACAAGGGCTAAAAAAAGAAAAAGTAACAAATTTAAAACTTTTTGTCAACCATATCAAAAAATTTGGATTAAAATTTACTAGTACCTTCCAGAATAATTATAAAAATCCAACAATACAAGACGTGACCAGTCAATTGATGAATTTTCCTTTTAATCAATTTTTTGGTCCACATTAAAAGCCTTTTCCTTGGTCAACAATACTGTAAAATTAATAAACTTTTTTTTTATTATTATTTTGAGAAAATGCAAAATTTAAAAAAAAAAAAAAAAAGGCTAGATGGACTACAGAACTGATTCTAATTTTTGTCCGTAAAAGAACGTTTGTTTGCTACGTCATTTGACAATGGTTCTATGTATGTTAATTTACCATTACCCTTCACTACAAGGCCAAAAGTTATGAGAATAGACAAGTTTGTCCATTCTCATTAAATTCCACACCGTTCATAAAATAAAATAAAATAAAAAAGAAAAACGTCACCATTACCAAACATAAGTAAAAGACAACCAGCCACAACCAAACCCAATGCTCTTATTTACTCCTATTAAATAATATAACCTGCCCCAAAACACACACCATATTACCTATTCATGACGTTGTATTATTATATTTATAAAGAAAAAATATAGCCAAGTCCTCACCAAAAAGCCAAAACCAAAGCGCGTGAAAAACTCTTGCAATAATACATTGCGACATACCTATCGAGTTTATTTGGGCAACAATTTCGCGATTTTCCTTTTCCATATCTTTCTTCTTCATCCAGGTACTTTTCCTTTTCTCTTTTCTTCCTTCATATTTTTCTTATTCTTTTTGTCCATTTCGAATTCATTTGTTCTTAGATTAAATGTTTACTTGTTTTCTTGGCTTTATTAGCTAATCAAATTCTCTGATTAATCAGTGGATTTTCCTTCATATTTGACTTTGTTTAATAGAACCCAATTTTTCTTTAGGAATTGGAGTTTAGATTGTACATATTAGAAAATTAAAAAAAGGTTTGATTTAATTGGAATGAGAGGTTTAGGGAAACCATAGTTTTATGCCTTTCCTAAAATGGTTTTTTTCAATTTAGTGATTCCATGTAATGTACAGCTCAAAAGATGACAATTTTGTATATAAAGAACAAATTAGCATCCTAGATTGCAAATTCGAGCTCAAAAGATCATAACTTTGTGAGTAAATATATCAGATTTTTAGGGATTTACATTTGTGTTTTGTGTTTTGTGTTTAGGGATTCTGTGGTTATTGTTGTATATTGAGGTGGTGGTACAAAAAAAGGTGTGAATGGGTGAGCATTTGGTGGTGAATGTAGACCAGCTTCCAAAGCCTGAGGTACTACCGTTATCTCAGCCTAACGGAAAGAAGCCGGAAAATGTGGGGTCCTCATCGTCCTCGGAAGCTAAAGATGATAAGATGGTGGTGATGGATGTGGAGGGCGAGGAGGATGATGAGCTGGCACCACTGATAGGGATGGTGGAATGCCGTATTTGCCAGGAGGAGGATTCTATTAACAATTTGGAGAGTCCTTGTGCATGTAGTGGTAGTCTTAAGGTAAATGTTGTATATTGATGTTTCGTAATGTTGTTTGAGTTGGGTGATATTCATCTCTATCATCTATATTTTAGTGAGTCACATTGTCCATATACTGTTCTTATAAATGGGGTTGTTTGGGATGTCGAGGCATCAAAAGTTTGATTTTTGTTATGGTGAGTGTAAATGTAGCAAGTGCATTTGGGATATGGTATTACACAAAGATAGCAGTGTAGCATAGAAATAAAGTTCGTTCTTTCTTTTTGTAAATTTGTTTAATCCAGAACTGAATGTATAAGTTGCTAGAATTTGGGATCAAGGAGTAGTGCTATTAAAGCCTCTATAAGAAAAAAGTGATGTATGCAAAAAAAAACTTTGGAAAGAACTGTTTAGAGGAAAGTTGTATTTTCTGTCAAAGTTAGGGTTTGGCCACAAAACTTTGAATATTTAGTGTTCGATGAACTTTTCTTGATTTCATTGGCTGTCATTTTTCTATGAGTCAAACTTTCGTAAATTTGGATTATTGTTTGTGTTAAAGTTTTTTCCTTTCTTCCCCTTGCTCCATCTTGTATGATGGGATGTCGTAGTTTAGTTTAATCTGTGGTATGTATTACATTTGGTTAACTGTTTTACTAAGACCGTTACATTTTCAGTATGCTCACAGAAAATGTGTTCAGCACTGGTGCAATGAGAAGGGAGACATTACTTGTGAAATATGTCATCAGGTATGTGTTTGCTCCTTATACCTCTGTCGACATTCCAATCTTTTGTTGAACTCAGCAGGGGTCAAATAGGATAATTTTAGTGGCAGACTCTAGCCTCTTAATGCAATATCAGGTCTTTTTTTACTAAACCACTCCAGTGCAGTCAAGTATGAATTTACAAAACATGAAAACATGCAATAGAAATTTTATCAATCATGACACGTGCGTTCATAGCAATGTATATCAGATAATAATGTTTGTTGTATGGTATTAGTATCGTGTGTTCATATTTTGTTTATACTTGCGATATTATACTCTATCACTAAAGTGCCACATTCTTCATTTTGATGCAGCAATATCAGCCTGGTTATACTGCTCCTCCAAGACCTCCATCTGATGAGACTGCAATCGATATTGGGCAAGTTTTAGTCGTTACAGTTCAAAAATCATGTCTATTATATTTCATTTATAAACTCTTTTTGCTTCAGAATGGGAAAACATAATGTGCAGATAACAATTGTAAAGATCAATCCTTGTTCCTTTTACAACATGATTTTGGCATATCTGCCACCATCATGTGTATCTAATTGTAATTTGGTGGTTTAATCTGTCTTTGTTTTCCAGGGGAGTGTGGCAAATTTCTGGCACGCCACTAGATATGCAAGATCCTCGTCTTCTTGCTATTGCTGAAGCCGAGCGTCAATTTTTTGAAGCTGACTATGATGATTATAACGGTACTAACAGCAGCGGTGCTGCATTTTGCCGTTCAGCTGCTCTAATTGTAAGCCTGCCGTTACTATATGGATCATTATTTTCTTTCATAATTTGCTTTCACTCGAGTAAATTCAATTTAAAGTTTCAAAGAAGAAAAATGGTGTTAGAGTGTAAAGCTCTTCTTGGGTCGTATATGATAATGATACAACGACAAAAAATACTCTGTCCTTTGGTTTGGACATGGTACGTAGATATGAAATTGCTACCCATGATTAACAGTCTCTTAGTGAGAGAGAGTGTTTGCTTCTAGACTTTCCCTTTCGCAGGCCTCGTGATTTAATTAATTTTGAATCCAAATTTGGAATCGACTGGTGGTTGAGATAATGGAGCTTTTCTTCATGAATTATTCCTTGAATTTTGTAAAGTCCTCGAATGAACAAACTTGAAATTCCGTTGAATCTAAATAAACATATTGTGGTATTGTGGAATTAACAGTTAATGGCACTTTTGCTTCTGAGGCATGCCCTGTCCATAAGTGATGATGGAGATGGAGAAGGTGAAGATCAAGATGCATCAACTTTCTTCTCTGTAAGTAAAAATGGATGTCTGTATATTGTGCTTTTATGTTCATTATTACTCATCTATGAATCACGGCTAGTTTGATTTTTAATCATGCGACAAAATGCAGTTGTTCTTGCTTAGAGCTGTTGGCTTTCTTTTGCCTTGTTATATCATGATTTGGGCCATTAGTATCCTCCAACGCCGTAGACAGAGACAGGTAACAACTACTATTGCTCTATTAGCAAAATTTTCCTTCACTACATTTCATTTAGCTCTCGACCATCATATCGTGCTTTGATATGGAACAGGAAGCTGCAGCACTGGCAGCAGCACAATTTGCAATAGTGGTTCAATCAGCACAAAGTCGGGGTCTTCTTGTAGCCTCGACTTCAGCAGTCGCTCCATTGGTGACTCCACCGCAGGCTGCTCCTCATCAGGAACAACATGCTTGAGTAAAAATAATAATGTTGTTTTTATGTTGATCATGTACAATTTGTGGGAGTCGTCTTCTGCATTGTACTTAAAACTTGTCAAATGTGCACAAGACCATGAAGAACAAATTACTACTATTATAGCTTATCCTTTTCTCATCACTTTCTTTAGTTCTGGGATTTCGCTCTGTTACATGTGTATAAGAGTTGAATTCAGTTATGTTGATGAGTTTAGCTTGATGAACTGGTAATCCATAAAGAAGAAAAGAAACCATAAAATATGTTCTTGGTTGGTCTATGTTTACTCGTGCATGTTAGATATCTCAATATGACTCCATCATCCTGTCAGCATCTTGTGTTGAAAAAAAGAATCTTGTTTGGCACATCATATATCTATATATGTGGCTTAGTTACACTTAAGGGTAGCCACACCCGGCAAATGTACATGGGTTCTGGGTAATACCCAATAGATATATGTGGCCGTTGCGTCCTTGATGAAATAAATAGGAACAATTTAGCATATAGATAATTAACCAAAGCGTGAAATGTTACCTTGTTTCGGTTCTTGTTTTAGAGGCCTTATATCATGTACATAAAAAGAAGTCTTCAAATTGGAACCAATGCCAATTTAGACAGCACTAGTTTTATCCTTTGAGGACGGACAAAAATGTGTATGGTAGAGAATCTTGTTTGTATTAGAATATACACATGACATGGAAAATTAGTTAAGGGTGAAATCTTTATTTTTCATATTAAATATATAAATCATACTTAAAAGTTGCTGTTAAATTTTTCTGTTGATCCTGCCGACTACATGTACTAGGCAAATCGTTTGTATAAGTAAAGCCCATGTATAAAAGTTAGGTGGATCTGCTGATCTTATTCTTAAATTACCTTAAGGACAGATAATAAATTAAGGAGTATATTTTATCATTTTTTGGTCACACTTTGGCTTTCTTAATCAAAATGATGGAATGCTCTCAAAGTAAAGCAAAGCACATTAGACTCGGCTTATGGGTTACATTCCAATTGCCGTGTCCCGCTTCCCCTTTGAAATTAAACTTTACGACATAAAGATATGTTATGACATTATGTTAAGCTAACAATATGGATCAAAAGATATGTACTTCAAAACTTGACAAGTATCAATCTTCCCTTTCTTTTTGGTTCTTATGATCGATGTTTAATATTTGATCTAAAATATATATTGGTTTATGACACAACATTATTGCCGGATTTATCTTACTTAACGTAATTTTCTTGAAAAAAAAAAAAAGAATCTAGGTAAACTAAAAATTTATGTACATATAAAGAATAACTATTTGGTCTTATGAATACAACACAATGTATATAGTGACAAGTATAATCCAAAATGAATGGTCAATTACAGGTGAAATATAAAATCACAATTGATATATAAGATATTCATTAACAGGGCCAGAAGATCTTTTATCACACATTTACATACAAGCATCGATCCATCGACTAGTGTATATGTAACTCACATAGATTATAAATTTAGATACTTATTATTAGATCTATAGGCGTGGTACTCATTTTTCCCTTTATTATTCAACATAATCCATATGTTTTGAGCAAAAAGTTGAAACAAGTACATTGTCTATATTTAAGATTCTGTACACCTTCTCCAGAAATCTAATCTTGAAGAGCAATCTTCACTTTTTGTAAGATAATTTGATTTGCATTGCATTACTTTAAATGGAGAATGAGATTAAACCCTTTGATGTTCTAATCCTGGTAATTGAGGGATGCACGTAATAATGAGTACATCAATCCCAAGCTAGCAAAAGCAATGAAATGGTCCCAATTGCAATAAAATCGAGCATAGTATATAGCTTAATTGGGGTAGCTTTCTTCCTTTTTCTTATAATTAGAATCTTTGGGCTTTTTTTTTTTTTTTTTTTGATTTTAAAGAATTTTGGAATAGAATAAATATTAGTCCCATGGCTGGTGCGTGGCTGAAAATCAAATCAAGCGGTTCGATCTCGACTTAAGTTCGTTTGAGCTTATTCACCACACAAATCAAACAAACCTGCTCGATAAAATTCGAACAAAGCATGAATAGTATGTTTCGTTTGACACTATTCAGCTCGATTACACCCCTATGTGCCTTTTAATTTGTACAATCCATAAACCGTACATTGTTCTACTTGCCCTCTAATTGCCAATTTTGTTATTAGTAGTACTCAAAAAAAGAATTATACATATTTTCTTGAAAAAGTCTAACGATTAATAATTTTTGAAGTCTAGATATTTCATCTCTTAATTATTTTTTTAAGTCTAGCTCGACAACTATGACCAGATTAACTATGAACAACTAAATGGTTATAAAATTATTGAACTATCGAAGCTAAACCATCTTTAAGAATTTATTCAGATAAACTTGATTTATTTAACTGCATTAAGTTCAATTTCAATTCCAAGGTAATAAAATATAAATATTTTTATCAAATGTTTAATTTGACTAGATCAATTTTTTAACGGAATTATTGCATTTTTTATGCCACAACTATAGGCCATTAGCGTTTCTACCCCATAACTTTTCAAGCTAGTATATTTGGTGCTACAACTCAACAACAGTGGCAATTTTAGTTCAAATTGAGGCTCAATATCAAAATTGGGCCAAAATTCCCCCATGTGTCGGCCATGTGACATGAAAAATGGAAATTTTGACCATTCAACGTCTTTTTCATTAAAAAAAAATACCAAAATTCAAAATCCTAACTTTTCCTATAAAATTCACAAAACATTCCCTTAATTAAATTGTTACCCGCCTTCTTCTTCTTCCCCAAATAAAAACATCCAAGTAGCTTAGTTCTTGGTGGATGGAAATAATTTTTTTTCTTAATGAAAAAGGAGTTTAACGGTCAAAATCCCCAATTTTCATGTCACATTGCCCGCACATGGAGGAATTTAGGGCCAATTTTGAAATTGGGCCTCAATTGGCACCAAAATTGCCACTGTTGTTGAAGTCGTGGTGCCAGCCCGAAAAGTTACGGGACAGAAACCCCATCGGGCTATAGTTGTGGCACCAAAAATGCAATAATTCCATTTTTAACACGTAAAATAAATGATTAATTGGTGAAAGGATATGAAACTTGTTGCGAAGCAAGTTTCAGCAGGGTTATTCAAAGCCCACTTGTATACATTAGAAATTTTGAAATTAGAATCATACCATTACATTGATGGACCTCATGAATAAGAACAAGAATTTCAACAAAATGCTACTCACAAAAGTAGGGGTGGGCGTTTGGGTCGGGTATCGGGTGTTTCCCGCTTGGAAAAAAATGTTTTTTTTTAATTTCGGGTCGGATACCCGATCCCCGAAATATTATTTTGGGTTGAATGTTGGATTTTAGTTTTACATCCAAACACAAACAGGTATTCGGGACCCGATCGGGTATTGAAGACTTTTTTTTTTGGGTCAAAATTAAGAACCACATATATATTGATTTATGAGATAATCTAGGATATATATAAATATATAGTCTCCAATTACATAATACTTGAAGTTGAAGTAGTTTTTCAATTTTCATACATAATAATAATAATAATAATAATAATAATAATAAAATGTAAACTTTGGGTTACCCTGAACCCGAAATTGCGGGTAGCCCAAAACTTTGGGTACCCAAAACGTCGAGTATCCACCTAATAAAACGGGTTTTGAGTACGAAAAATCAATACCCGTCAAATCGGATATCCGACCCGATGCCCTACACAAAAGCAATAATGCAAGACTCAAATTCTCATAGTTCCCAACCTCGAATAAATGAAATGTTATAGTTTTGGAGTCCCAAAACAGTGTAAAGTTAATCACATGTTAAGTGCAAATGTACTTACTTTGGGATTGGACAACACTCACAACACAAGTGTATTACACTTATCTTATGGTTGAATGAATTTTATCAAACCCAATTTAGGTAGAATTTTTCCTATTCAATAGTATATTTCATGTGTAGCCCATTTTACATGCAGAAAAGTTTTATAGGAATCACAATCTTTCTGTACTGATATAAAAATAGATATGATTGCTGTGAATAATAACATGCAAGGCAGGTGTACATCCAGTTAGACAGGTTGTACTTTGAGGGGGTGGGGTGAAAACTAGTTGTAAAAAATCAAATCACTCTTTTTAAACTCAAATTGGTTGATCAAAAAGCAAAGAATCAGTCCATTTTACGAGCTTTCAACGTCAGGCTGTATTGTATGGACCAATTCCAATTTACAACTTAATACCATATATCGAATCTCTAAGACTGCAAATTTTGAAATAAAGCACGACAAACTATGCTTTTAGAATGTTCCAACTTGCATGTGAATTTGGAATTTGAATAATATAATATAAAGTGGACATAAAAGAAAAAGATATTGGTCTACCTGGTTAAACGGGAAAAACAAAAAATAATTTGATTAATTCTTATAAAGAGAAAGAGACACTTGATGGGCGAGACTGGCAAAAGAAACATAAAGAAACACCATTTAGCAAAGAAAACCAAGACTGGTATTTTATGTTGCATTGATAAGAGAGCTTGGAATTCTAAAGTGAGATCTCCTAAATGGCATAAAGCTAATGTTTGGTTTTTATTTTTTTAGGGAAGATGTTCTGTTCTATTCCCCCAATCATTTAATTTACTTAGCCGTTTTGCTTTATGACTGCTTATTAGATCTTGTGTTTTGGCTGCTCAACCTTTCTTTCTTTCTTTCTTAATGGCTAAGGAAGGCTGATATCAGCTAGAATTCACAGATCAAGATACTCCAAATGGATCCAAGATCTCACTTTGTTGCCGCACATTGCATCATTGACAAGTGTTCAATTTATAACTTATATGGATCCATATATACACTTGGCAGTCCATGGACGTGACACCAAAATGAAATATATGATCTTTTAACCTTTTCAGTTATCCAGACTCGTTAGCAAAGACGTATTTATGGATAAAACTGATCATAGAATAGTGACTATAATCATAAAATGTGTGTAAATATATTTTCCATCAATAACGGGCATTGGGTCTAGTAGAAGGGACTACTTCCCACAATATGACATACCCATGTTCAAATTCTTGTTGAAAGATGCGCTCGTGGAATGTGCCCAACAATACCTGGAAAGAAATATAATCAAGACCTGGATCACCTTGGAAGACAATATAAAAATAAAAATCGTATATACATTTGCCATCTGATTGAGTGGATATTTTTGATTGAATTGGGTCCGGATAAGATTAAACTATATGGTAACGGTTTCCCGTGCCCCGGTAGCAATAACGAGTGACGTGGCACGTTGGATAGGAGTCCAAGGTGACTGGATTGGTCTTTGTTCAAGAGAACAAAAGCAGGGTAATGATAGAAACGTAGGGAAACAAATGAAAAAGATGCTTAGCTTCTCGAGGGTTTTGTTCCAATTACCTTTATTCATCCTATTGAGATTCTTTTCTTTTTTTTTTTTTTTGTATCAGCCTTAATTTGTTTAGATATGGAGATTTGTGAATCTAAAACTCTTATATGGATTCTGGGCCCTCCTTGCTTTATGCTTTAAATTCCCCTCCAAAACTCTATAAGATTTATATCCATAGGAAATGGAACAAAGGAACAGAAGGAATACAATCCCACACCCCTATATACACCATACTCTCACTCATATTATTCTCACAAAGAAAAAACCATGGTTCTATGTGTCCACAAAGCATTCTTGTTATTCATGTTTGTAGGATTATTAACATTTCATCCATATGAAGTTTATGGCTCAAGAAGTGCAGACCTTGCTTTAAGACGAGGCATAAACGTAAAGAGTCATCGCGTGCTCAAGGCAGCTGAGTCAAACAGCCTCAATACAGACAGCAAACAAACACCTGAAAACAAAACAATTGATCCAAACCAATCAAGTAAAAGAAGAGTACGAAGAGGGTCAGATCCAATCCACAACCGAACTTGACATAATTAAACAGAGCAGGCATCTCTCAAGTGCAAGGCAATTGAAATTAAAAGGGAGACAAAAACTGTTCCTAAAAGACATTAAATGGCTTTCGACTTTTGTTTTGGAGGTTTTGATGTAGAGCTATTATGTATAGACTATAGAGTAGAATAGCTATAGAAGCTGGTCTTGGAAGGAAGCAATCACAGAGCCAAATCTTTTCACCGCACGTCAAATTAATAGAAATGCAGCCAGGCTTGTGAAAATCATAATTCATGTGGTTTTCACTTTGAAAATTTACTTGGTTTGAATTCATTATTTCTTGGTTTCTCGCAGATGTAACGGTACTTTGTTTTCTTTTTCGATATTTATACACATGATGAATTAAGTTGTGAGAAGATATTCTGAACTTGTGTTCGCCACTCAATTGATTATCAGTTCATTACCAAGAAAAATCATAACATAACACACACGTACACTAAAGGTCTCAAATCTACTCAATTCAACTTTTTTTTTATAACAAGTCCTTGTAATTCTCACTCCTAGTGCATCGTTCAGACACAACTATTGGTGTGAATTTTCAGTTCAAAGGCCAGCGAAATAAGTTTTCGGATACAGTTTATTGATATAATGAATAGTAAATACAATACGAGTTTAAAATTCCTTTTTATGTACAGTAGCAAAATCCTATATTCTCTTGAAGTGAGAAATGGCAGACATATGCTTTATTCTAAGCACTGATTGTTATCTGCAAGTAATTTATTTCAGGCTTCTAATATACGCAAATCGTCTTAGATATTGACACATTTGCTATATAACACAGTACAAATGATGACAAATCTACAACATTATTCCAACAGATCTTCCACAAGTATATACTCCCTTTTCACTATGAAAAGTGATCCTGTTCAAGAACTTGCATTCTATTATTACATTTAGAGTAGGCAATTTTCATACAGGCTTTCCTATATGAAGCAGCTAAACTTTAGTTTGAGTTCAAAATAGAACATGAAGAATGTCTTTCAATAAAACAAGAAACCAAGATAATCTAGACCAACAGAGGAATTGGACAAACATAGTTCAACATAAAGACAATGACTTTTACGATGTTGTATTATTATTAGTTTTCAGATCCCTATGCTATGAGTGCAAAATCAAAGAAAAACAATATCGGTATTTGTGACGAAAGGAAGAATGGTGAGTTAAAAAGCCCTATCTTGATGTTACACAAACTCTAAACATGGCAATATTCACAAGTTATTGGATATGAAAAACAGTATAGTTTACAAATGGAGCAATTGTGATTTACTAGAATTTTACAACCACCAACTTAACCTGAGTTTTCAATTATGCTTATCTTGGTTATTAAAATGTTCATAATAAGATAGCAAACAAATGATTGATTATTGTATTGGTTAAGAACTCAGAATTGTAAGTATTTGTTTTTTTTACTTCTAGTTCTATCAAATGGTTTGAGTTAGCTCCTCTTACTATGATGAATTTCTACAAATGTGCAAAGGCGAAAACAAATAAAGTCAAAGAAAAGGAAAAGGAAAACAGAGTTACTCAAACAAGTGTCAGAGTAGAATAGAAAATTTAACAAAACGGATGAAGATTAAAGATTGTTAATTTCACGAGAGCACCACCTTAATTTCAAAATCCAAACACACAGTATTTCTCTAGGTACAACTTTGCATATAAATATAAACAAGAGGAATTTAAGAACAAAGTACCCAGAAATGGGGGTTCCATTAATTGTATCCTCGCTTTTTGCTTAGATTCAGACTGATTATGCAATTCCATTTCATGATTTGTCATGACATTTGATTTTTGTGATTTAATAATTTTGGGGAAAATTCTATATTTCAGTCTAATCTTTTGGGCCTTGGTATCATTTATAAGTGTCGAAATTGGTCAAAGCCCACATACTTATTATCGTGATATAGTAAGAACGGATTGGATCTAATTTGGGCTTCTCATTTATTTGAATTTCGGGCTGTCAATGGGGCGGGTTTCAATCCGGATCCGTCAGAATCCGGTCCGATTTATTAGGATAATTGTCCGATTAGAGATTCGACGGACCTGATCCGATTATGAAGATCCGTAATCTGAAACACATGGAGCGGA
The DNA here is from genome assembly GCA_034814905.1 of Penstemon davidsonii. NCBI lineage: Eukaryota > Viridiplantae > Streptophyta > Magnoliopsida > Lamiales > Plantaginaceae > Penstemon > Penstemon davidsonii. Next base: position 20,309,765 of record JAYDYQ010002685.1, read on the forward strand.
TATGGATTTAGGTCTATCCGATCCATTAAAGATTCTTATCCGATAAAAAATAAAAAGAATGATATATATATATATTGTAAAAGTAAGTACCATTAATAATGTCAATTTAAGAAGATAGTAATTTATAACTCGTTTCTAAATTTATTTAAACCAATATTTTCATCTAAAAATATGAATATTAGTAAAGGATGTTTGAACATGTGGGCTAAAATTAAATAAAATTGTAAAGTTAATAAATTTGTTTTAGCAAAAAATATTAATGTAATTTTTTAAATGAAAATTTTATTGGATCCGAAAAAGATCTTATATCCGACCAAATCTGATCAAGATCCATTGAATTCAAAACATCTAGATTCGAGCACAATCTGAACAAAATCCGATTCGATATAAATGGAGTTAGATCTGGACGAGCATGATCCGACCTTTGAATTTCGGGCTGTCAATGGGGCGGGTTTCAATCCGGATCCGTCAGAATCCGGTCCGATTTATTAGGATAATTGTCCGATTAGAGATTCGACGGACCTGATCCGATTATGAAGATCCGTAATCTGAAACACATGGAGCGGATATGGATTTAGGTCTATCCGATCCATTAAAGATTCTTATCCGATAAAAAATAAAAAGAATGATATATATATATATATATATATATATATATATATATATATATATATTGTAAAAGTAAGTACCATTAATAATGTCAATTTAAGAAGATAGTAATTTATAACTCGTTTCTAAATTTATTTAAACCAATATTTTCATCTAAAAATATGAATATTAGTAAAGGATGTTTGAACATGTGGGCTAAAATTAAATAAAATTGTAAAGTTAATAAATTTGTTTTAGCAAAAAATATTAATGTAATTTTTTAAATGAAAATTTTATTGGATCCGAAAAAGATCTTATATCCGACCAAATCTGATCAAGATCCATTGAATTCAAAACATCTAGATTCGAGCACAATCTGAACAAAATCCGATTCGATATAAATGGAGTTAGATCTGGACGAGCATGATCCGACCAGAATCCGAACCATTGACAGCCCTAGGCTTGACTATTAAGTTGCCCATAACTTTATATCTTTTCATTAGTCTTCTCTTTTCCTTTTATTATACGAGTTTTTCCTCTAATTTTAAGATATGGCATTAGTCTGACTATTCGCAGTTCCAATCCATGTGACTCAAGTTGATAGACTGATGATCACTAGATTGAATTCCATCGGCTTTTATTGGTGGGATTTTCATTATTTATTTGTATTTACAGATAATTGTCGTTATCCCAAGATCAATTGCAAGAAAATTATAAAACCACAAGGATAAATACTGATCCTAACTAATTATTTAGAAGCAATTGTAATATAACAGTTTATGAATCATAATATTTATATGAACAACCAATTACAATTATATGTAAATATATTTGTTATGTAAAAAACGATATATAATTGCAGACAAATTGGATTTGATCTGAGAAATTATGTTTGAAAATATAAAATCTCATTCCATGTATTAACATTTGACAAGAGAGATTATTTGGTGCATCTGCTTGTATGCAACAAACAAGTTAGATTTATCCAAATTAATTTTTACATAATGGGGATGAAATCGTCTAATCAACTTCCCTTTTATATAACTTTAAAAATTAGATACAATTTTCACGTGTTTGCTCCACATTCACATCACCCGTGCAGCTTGTAAGAATTTCCCCTTTACTTTAACCCAGCCCTATCTTCTCATAAAGAAAAGGACATAATTCCTCCAATGGATGTAGCTAGGCCACGATTAATTATGAGACCATGTCATTCATAGTTTTCTCTCTCTCTATATATATATATATATAATACTTATCATGTTTAGATTTTGTTCACTCCCTTTTCATATACTTAAAATTAAGTTCTAACCCATAGGCCACGGAATCAGGTTCTCTTTCATATGGTTCCATTCTATATATACCTTTTTCCGGAAGAACATATCCAAAATGAGCCTTGTTACATATATACAGGGGCGGACCTAGACGACTTTTATTGGGGGGGCCAAAGATTTCTTTGGTAGCAAATTCAATATTTTTTGATGTTTTAATGATATGATAAAAACTAAAAATATCAAAGTTAAACGTTTGAAGTGTTTTGAAATGATCTATTATATATAATTATCATTGTGACTTGCGACCCCCAGAGGCGAGACTCAAGTTCGGATCCTACTGGAGACATCACACTGGGGATGACCTATACCCTTTGCACTCTTCGGTCCGAGCTGTAAATACACAGTCTAGTAGATAAATATATATATATAATATTATCATTATGAAATACATAATTAATCAAAATATATCATTAGTATTTAATTTATCATGCATTTAAAACATTATCTTATAGTTAAGTCTAACATAAAGGTTATGCTAGTATAATGTATATCATATTCATTATCAGATAACAAATACTTTATGTTAATAATAATTTCAAATTTGTCAATATTCATAAAATGAATGGTAATATATTTGCTTAAATTAAAGAGAATTAGTATCTTCTTGGATCCTACTGATAATTAGCTCACTTGAGTTATGCATTTGACTACATAACATCCAAAAGAAAATTGAATATCTATAAATAAAATAAAATAAAAGAAAGAAATATGACTATATAATGTCTAGAAGAATTTAAATTTCCACAAAAAATATGACTATATAATGTCCAAAAAAAAGAGTTGAATTTCATTAAATATGAGTATAATGTCCAAAGATTTCCAAAAAGGAGTGAAATTAAATTCCATAAATAAATATGTCTATATTGTAGTGTTCAAATAAATTTGAATTTCATCAAAATGTGAAAAGATAACAAATACTGTACCTTGTAACTATGGAGATTCGAACCTAGGACATTATCTAACCAGCACAAGACCTACCCACTACACCAATTGATTTTCTTTTCTTATGTCTACATATAAATATATATATACAGTTTTTTTTTTCTGGGGGGACCATGGCCCCCCCCCAGTCCCCAAGGCGGTATATATGGCCAATTTGAATCTTTAACTGGCCGGGTTGTTGTTACCCTTATTAATTATCTCCCTGTATAAACATTTTTAAAAATTATGTATTCACCATCTAACTTTTTATTCTTATTCCTGGCTTTCACTATACCAAAGATCATTTTTTGGCAAAGAATAAACAACTCATGATTTAAGCAAGCTAGGAAGAAAAAAAGATGCTAAAATTAAAGGAAGTTTTGAACAATTAAATTAAATGTTTATAATTGGCTGACTTAAAATCTCAAACTGCAATCCAATTTATTCATGGACGAATAATTTTAATTTCCAAAATTCATGTATCCCTAACTATATATATATAAATATATATATATGAGTAAGTTTTTATGCAATGTCTAGGCTATAGTTTTTTGGTCCGAATACGTACTATTGGTGTCGGATGATAAATTAATTGGACGCATTGGATGTTTTATTTGCTGCTTGAAATTAGTCTGGAGAGATAAGAGCACGAGTTACGTTGTAACTTAGTCGGGTTACTATATATAGATATATGGTGGTTTGCCTCAGATCCATTCCAACCTATTATTGATGAATTAAATCATATATATATATATAGCTAGGCTTTTAATTTGCGGCTTAAAACCTGAGTCTGATTTAACATGCAATATAATGATTACGAGAAAGAAAAAAGTAGTCAGCCCAAATTTCATTTTCCGGAATTCTTTTGTCCAAACATCAATATTCAAGACGAGAAAGGGATTGATGAAATTGGGGAATATATTTTTGTTTGGTAAAAACTTTAGTTGGGGAAACAAATCAGAATGAGTTTCAGAAAAAAGTTAAATAAATTATAAGTTGTCTCTTATGGAACATATTCTAGTAGAGAGTGACACCTTTGTGCAACGAGATTATGAATGACATTTTTACATGTCCACAATCAGATTTATTACGTGACAATAAAAGAAGTATTGAATGCATATATAATCATCGAGGAGATTAGTTTTTAGTTAAATGTCGGATCCATAGGAATTGAAAATTATGATTAAGTTGGTTTTTGTATTTTCATGGGCAATTTTACTTTTAGTACGAGTTTGGGTCTAAGTGAATATGAAACTATATATTAATTAGTGATAATACATATTTTATTTTATTTTAAGTAAGTTTTATTTGAGATAAAAGAAGAGGGAAAAGAAAATCACGAGTGCAAATTGCAAAGTTGATCGAGCGTGGTTTGAAAATGACAAGTCGGTGACATTGTTCTAATCCACTAATTTTAGCTATTGACTCCTAAGTCCTAACAATAATTAATAGCCAGCTTTATGGTGTTGGTGATTTGTCTTTATTTCTTATTTTCGTCTTCTTACAGCAAATTAAGCGGCTTTCTTTAAAATTTGCAAATCTTTGGATGTCATTTCTTACTTTATTACTATGAATTACTAGTGAAAAAGCATAAGGATCCACTTTGTAGTAGCTATGCTATTGGTATTGGAGAATCTTAACGTACAGTTCTAATCTATACGCTTTCTTATTAATAAGGATTTATACTTCATTATGCAAGTTTGAATGAAATTTTCCTAGATAATTAAAAAAAGTAATATTCATTAGTTTTGTGAGTTGTTGCTATTAATTTCTAGATGGGTACACCTACTTGCATCCCGAAAAATAATATAATTAAATTGAACTAAAAGCTAGTTATGTTGAAAGAGAAAGAAGTGAACTATACTATATATTAACCTCATAATTTTGTGATTACTTTAACTAGCTTTTATAATCAAAATATTATCCTTGTTCAAGCTTATTAGTATATTTGTATAGTAGTCATTGGCTACATTAATTATTTGGAGCTTCTTGGCCTTTTATGAACGTTTAATAGTATAGTACCCAAGATAAAATAAAATAATTTAATAGAAAATCAAGATTGGCTTTTGGATTGGTCAGAAATATATAATTAATAGATCCCATTAGTTGCTGGATTATGAAATTCTTCCTCTCTCTGTCGACACATAGCAATCCCACTTGATTAACTAAACTTAAAACAGCAAGTAAAATAATCGATCTTCATTAAGATTAATTAAACAAAAGATTAGATTACGGACATTAAATGTGCTACGTGTCAACAAAATATTATTGATTAAACAACACATTAAAGCGATTAATACCGCGTGTTGCCGCCCTCAATATCCTGCTTGGCAAGATTTTCCATTTCTTTACTCCTTATTTTCTAATCATTTTGAGATAAAGGAAAGGATTTGTATTATTTAATTAATATAGCAAATCTCTAATCTTTGGACTCTTTCCATAAACGGAAATGATTAGGTACGTATGGAGCATTTTCCCATCAGCTTTGGTTTTTTTATTGAAATTAAAAATCTTAAAATCAATTATGTTGCATTAAATCCATCAATTCACAAGATTCCTTATCCAAGCATTATTAAATTTTTTGAAAAAACGATAAATATATCAAGTACATTAGAAAATTTATTTTAATTACTTTTTAAAGTATAAAATATATCAATTGATAAATGCAAAGACAATTTAACTAAAAAGATTAAAACTAAACTAGAAACGTAATTAATCTTATTTTTAGTGGAATTCGAACTCACATGCAATCGATTTTTAGAAATCGAAGACCTCAATTTAGTTGTTTATTTGTGTGCAAAAATAATATTCACTACCACATAGCTATATAGGCTTAATTAGTTGTCTTTTGACTTCCATTTTCTAATTTATTCAACAAATTGTCATTTCTTCTATTTAATTTGTTATTCGTATATATCATATATTGATTGATAACAATTGCATCACATATATATGCGGTTGCATGATTTTTTTAATTAAAATATATGAATATGCGCAAAAACCAAAATTAAAGAAGAGACAAAGCTAGCTAGTGAGATAGACTAATAAATGTATTTAGGTCAAAAAAAATGTCTAACTAACCAATGGAAAGGTCATTAATTGGTCAATCTATAATACCAAATTTAATTATCAGTCTTAATTATACAGCACGAATGTCCCACCAAAACCATTAGACATCATGTAAGAAGCTAATTAGTTCTATAATTACATACTAACGGCCTAAATCAATTACAATTCCTTCATTAGTAGTAATAGAAGCAGCACATGCAATACCACTTTGGAATTAGTGGGGGCCAAGTGTTGTTCTGATGCTCTGCATCTGCCGCGTGTACATAACATGTCTTTAATTTTCCGCATTAATACTAATAAAATCTCTAGTTAATGATATAGTCGTGGTATCAGTGAAATATTTACTTCACCTCAACTAATCTTCTGTCCGGATTTTTTTTTCTTTTATTGATAATTTCTTCTGTCCGAATTCTGTGAATTGAAGCCATCATCATTTATTTAGCTTCCTTATCACAACAACAACAACCTAGGAGATTAATCCAAACTCAAAGGCTGTTTGTTTGATTTCCGAATCGCGTATAAATATTTATTGAGGCTAAGTGTTCCATGTTTGTTGAAAATAATAGTTAAGTCCACATTATAAGGACTTGAACAATTCTCATCTTACAAGTTATCCTTTGAGATTGAGTTAGACTTGGAGTAGACTTAGCCTAATAAAAAAAATCTCAATTTTATGAGAGAAATTAACGTGTATACACTCCTCTATTTAATTGCATAAATTAACATATCTTCTCATAATAATTCATTTTATCTTTGAAAATTCAAACAAAAATTCTTCTCGAAATCTCAAACGCACAGAAATCGTGAACATCTCAAAAACTCAATTTGAATTGAAATCTATAAAGTTTTACTTAGAAAAAAGAACTCAAACAAACGTGCCATTAATTTTCTATAAATAAGTGGTTGACATTATTGGGAAAGAACTTTTGTCTAGTTGTTAACCCCCATATCGATCCCCCAACCCAACACCACATAGAAAAAAAAATTGCATAAAATTCCTCAATTTCAAAATCCCTAATTAATCAGCCATAAATATCTACTTACACCAATTTCATTTCATTCCATTCCCCAAGAAGAAAATGAGAACTAAACCTCCAATCTTAACTCATTAACCTAAAGATCAATTTTTAGAATTTCCTCAATATCTATCCACCACCAAAATGGACCTAAAATTATCCCCCACCCCCACCCCCACCCCCACCAAAAGTGCAGATGACACTGAAATTGATACCCCACCACACACACACAATTATTCTCAACCCACGGCCTCAATCAAAACCCACCTCTCACCACCGCCAGCTGTGGTGGTGGTGACATACAAAGAATGCCTAAAGAACCATGCAGCCGCCCTCGGCGGCCACGCCGTTGACGGCTGCGGCGAATTCATGCCATCCCCCTCCACCACCGACCCCACCTCACTAAAATGCGCCGCTTGCGGCTGCCACCGGAATTTCCACCGCCGCGAACCCGACTCCCCTCCCACCCCCATCACCCCACCATTTCTTGATTTCCGCTACCCCTTCCAACCAAAAAGATCTTCTATTTCCCCCTCATCCCCACCTCCCCTGCTGCCAATTCGATACGCACCCAATACGCTTCTCGCCCTCAGCACAGCGGAGGAGCACCATCAGGCTCCGGTGACGCCGACCGGGGAGTACCCAGTTGGGAGAAAGAGGTTTAGGACGAAGTTCAGTCAAGAACAGAAGGAAAAAATGCAATCTTTTTCGGAGAAATTGGGTTGGAAATTGCAAAAACGAGATGAGGGTGAGGTTGAAGAGTTTTGTAGTGAAGTTGGGGTTTCGAAAGGGGTGCTCAGAGTATGGATGCATAATAACAAAAATACCCTTGGCAAGAAATTAGAGATTGGCAGCAACAATGGAGGCAGAGTAATAAGCTTTGAGAATAATAATAATAATAATAATAATGGCGGTGGCGTTCTTTTTCATGGTTCAAATAATGGATCTTCCTCTAATTCTTCACTTTGAGCTCGATCTGGTGGTAATTGATTGATCCCTTTTTATGTTGATTAGTATAGATTATTAATTAACTTTATGTCAATCTCTGTTATTGCAAGAGAAGCAGAGAACAGAGGAGCAATAAAAATGACGAAATTTAATTGTTTTCTTGACATTAGTTATTTTATTCAATTATCCTTTTCCAAAAGTTTCTCTTCCTTTTCGTGGCATGATAATATATATATGACTCTTTTCACCTATATAAACTTGAATGATGATGATGAGCTATATTTTTAGCTTGGACGAAATTATACTTCACTCTTAGATTTTTTTTTTGGTTATTTTTATTTTCTTCATTTGCAAATATGTATGGCTGGTGTTGAGACAAAAATGTTCCACATCAATATTAAATGAAGTATTGGGCAATCTATTTTAAGCTAGGTTTTTGGGTGAGTGAGGTCCAAGTCTTATGGGATTTAACCAATTCATTTGAAATCTAACTGCTAGCAATTCCTTTACCATTCCTTTTTAATGTTTATTGTTTGTTTCCTTTTACATATGATCTTTTCTTCATTGGGGAAAATTCTAACAGAAGTTCGATTTTATTATAAAATAACTCTTTTTAAATGTGAATATGAATATTTAAGGATAATATTTTAATTGGGATTGCTACATATCAAATGCTTATTCAATGGTGAAATATTTTGTACTTTGAAATTAGTTTTCGGATAGTGATGTGTACAAATTCATTTATATATAAAAAAAAAATTAAAAACGAAAATTCCTGTAATAAGTAAATTGCATATATATAATTTGAGAAATTAAATCTTATGGGCCAAATGCATGTAAGCTAGTTAAAAAATTCCATCCAAACTCATTTTCTAAATGAACTCTCACATACTTCTTATATATATATATATATATATGCATAACTAATAAATATATGATTGTTCTGAGTAATTAAGTAATTACCCAATTAAATATAATCTGCAATAGTATAAATAGATATATAAAAATAAACTACTTAGTTAATATCATATAATGATAACTATTAAATTTAAGATAAAATGAAGTCATGATAATATTGGAAATAGTGATAGGTTAAGACAAATTTAAAGCCTTCTCTTCACAAATAAAATTAACTTAATATATATATGCTTGAAATAAAGTAATATACTGGTAATACTCAACTTGTGATTGGAATTTATGCCGCAGGTAGCTAGGTTGTTGCATAATTTATTATTGTGTATTTGTTTTAGGGTACGTTTCACATTTGAAAGTCAGTTTTGGTTATGGATGCTTTATGATTTGCTGAGTATAACCCCATACCTGTTGGTTGTTCAAATCTGGATCGATCTCTACAATTAATTTGTAATTTTGTTGAACAAAATATTTTTAGTCTGCAATTTTGTCTTCTTTCTTTTTAAGTCATCTCTACTTCTAAGTTTGCCCACTTGTCTTTGTGCGTTTTAATGCACATATTATAGTTGATAGACCTCAAATTTTCAGAAATAAAAGAATTGCATCAAATTATCAAGACCTTAAGTAAACTTCCACATCTATATATTATATTATAAAGTTTTTAAGTGTTGAACTGGATTGATAAACTAAAATAACTTACGTATATAGTATTAGATTATTTTAGTATTTCGTGAAACAAATTATGAGCTAATTAGAAGGGAGGTAAATATTCTATTTCTTTATGAATATACTTATGTATATATATATATATATATATATATATATATATATATATATATAAAGATCATATCTTACTCTTTCAATATAAAAGACTTTAAAACGAAGTTAAGGTGAGTTTGACCCAGCAACGGAAGCACTTCTAAATCTCTATTATAATTTCTAAAGTGTTTGACCTCAATAATGTACGTAAAAATATTTTTGGTCAATTCTGATTTTCATGGTGTTTGGCCCCCAATGTTATAATCATTTTTGAGGTCTCCATAAGCTAAAAATCAACTTATTTTAGAAGCTCCTAAAGTGTTACTTTTGCAAAAACTATTATAAAAAAACAATTATTCTCTAATTAATTCTTATTATAATCAATTATTGTCAAAATTCATTTTAGTAAAATTAATTCTTCTATAATTGTTTTTCAAACATCTAGGCCAAACTCACCCTTAATCCTTAACTAAATGATACTATAACTCTCGTGGTAAAAATAGAAGGGGTTACGAGCAAATAAAAATTATCAGATGGAGGTTATATGAAAAAAATATACAATAATAAGTTTTATGCATATTTTTTAGTATAATACGAATATAGATATATATGCAGTATAGAGATTAAAATGTCCCACATGGGTTGAAAACAATAGTTAAGTCTACCTTATAAGGTCTTGGACAATTCTCACCATTAAGCTAGCTTTTGAGCCGGGGTGAGTTAGACTCAAACCATGTGAATTGACTTAGCCCAATCCATATGGTGAATTCTTAAATGGAGTTTATCTTGTCATATATATTTCACAATATGTCAGCTTGATGACAATTTTTTGCTATAAACAAGACATATATTTTGTAAAATTTATGTTTCTTTTTTCTTTTTGGTTGTACGATTATATATTTTGTACCATGATCATGATGTGATAAATTCCAAAAGAGTGATATTCAATCATAAGAATGAATATATTAGTATTTCTTTTAAATAATTAATGCAAGAGTTAAATTTCAAATATTTCTTCTGGCCAATCATTGCTTTACTAATTGAATACACCTCAAAGGTCTATCCAGATGCACCATATGAATATGATCCTACCGACATGCACAAAACAAAGACGGTTTTCTCCTTTATAATTCATGCATCTTCACGTAAAACGATATTATATATTATATTAAGAAATTCGAGAGATTATGCAGTAAATTAATATAATCTTTCTACTCCGTTCGATAAATTTTCTATGTTATCTTGTTGTTAGAATCTGAACTTTGAAGGCAAGCATGATTAAGAAAATAAGGCTAGAATTTTGGCCCCCTAACCTTACCATTTTGGTTGGTTGTTATGGCGGCAAGCATTGGGATTATGTTGTTGATTAATATGTAGATGTACCATGGATTTTTATTCAATTAATCCATAATAATAATTTATCGTTTTAATATGTTTGATATTTTATATTACATAGATATTATATCCTTAATGTATCTTTTCAAATCATTTCATATTTGTAATGCTTAAATATGTTATTTAGATTCTTTGATTGTATAATAATTATACCTCCATATTAACATTTATTTGCACTGATATTTAGCTAAAATTATGAGAAATATTGTTTAGATAATGTCTATACTAATTGATTTATTACTTGACTATATATTTCACTTTCTCAAAAGAAAATTCGAAACAATACCTGCATATATACTTGAGTAATAACAAGAAATAAAAACTATCACCTTTAGGCCCACAGGTTGGTGTATTATTCAAGGGCTAAAGATCGGTAGGAACACCTACAGCCCAATTTTGGGGCCAATTTTTGTATTTATTTGCGAGTCAACATGAAGATATTCAACAAAAAATACGAGTAAGATGATGTCATAGTACATATCATCAAATAGCCAATAAATAATTATAATTGATTATCTAAATCATTAAAAATGTAATCAAAATTCTTTTTGATAATTTAAATGTAGTCAACACTCATCTTAGGTGAAATGTTATGTTGAAATATCTAATGGACTGAAAATAGGTATTGGGCTAAATCCTAAAATTAGCCCAATGCATCTACACTATTTTCCCCAATTTCAGCCCTTACTTACAAACCAAATACCCGTAAAATCTAGGGCTGCAAAATCCACTTATATACTCATCTCTCTCAGGCTTTTCTTTCTTCTTCTCCGCCGCAGCCTCCAAATCAAGTTTCAGCTGAATACTTAGCGAAAATGGTGCAAAGGCTAACATACAGAAAGCGGCATAGCTATGCTACGAAATCGAATCAACACAGAGTCGTCAAAACTCCTGGTATTTACGAAACACCTTTTTTCTGTAATGTCATTTTTTTTGTTTATTGATGGCCGTGGTGGTTTTGTGTGTGAGAATAGGTGGGAAATTAGTGTACCAGACCACTAAGAAGAGGGCAAGTGGTCCCAAATGCCCTGTTACTGGCAAGAGAATTCAAGGGGTATGTATGCATTGCCTTATTTTTTTATTTTTAATCTGTTCGTTAAAAAATTGGGTTTTGGTAATGCTTATATCTGAGTTTGTGGAAACCGTGGATTCAATCATGTAAATTGGTAATTGTAGTAACTGTGAGCTGTTTATAGTCTTCACATTGTAGTAACTCTAGGGGTGGCACTTTTTTAAGTTCTCTGTATGATGGTTATAGCTGATGATACTTGTTTGTGAATGATCATTTTGAATTTTTTTTAATTACATTAGCAGCCTTTGGTTGTGTGATATGTTATGTTCATGGAGTTATATAAGGTTAGCTGATGTGATGGCTAAATTTTGAAATGCTGCTCTTTGAATTGGTTGATTATTAATCAAATAAATGGTGTTTGAGAATATGTTGTTTAAGTATGCTTTATTATTTGTTATTTGTTGGGAATTGAATTCTTATTTATTGTTAAGGTCTCTTTTGTGTACAATTCCCAATACCTAGTTTTTCATCCTACATTGATGTTTTAGCTTTCTAACAATTGACTCTATATTTATCCATGTTGCCAGATTCCTCATTTGAGGCCTACTGAGTACAAGAGGTCTAGATTATCCAGGAACCGCAGGACTGTCAACCGTCCATACGGTGGAGTGTTATCTGGTGGTGCTGTTAGAGAAAGGTTGGCATCTTATGCATTTTAGATAATTTTTAAAAATTTCCTGGATTGCTTTGTTAAGTTTGTAATATTATCCTCCTTTGATTTTGCAGGATCATTAGAGCTTTCTTGGTGGAAGAACAGAAGATTGTGAAGAAGGTTGTGAAGATACAGAAGGCAAAGGAGAAGCTTGCTGCCAAGAGTAAGTAGAAGCCAGGTGCTGAAATAGCTTTGATACAAATAGCCTCTGAATTATGGAATTGTATCATGAGATTTTGAAAGTTTGTTACGTGTGCTATCTTGGGATTATATTGTTTTCATCAGTTTGTCGAAAATTCTACTAGGTTTTTGTTCTCCACAGCCTTTTGATGGCAATTAAACTCGTTTTGGATTGTTGCTTTATTGTAATTTTAGTTTTTCCTTATCATGCGTATCATTTTCTACTTCTATTTATGGAACGAAGGAGTTGCTACTCTAGTTTTCAATTTAGCCTTTGATCAGTTTTCATTCAAACTATTCCTCAATGACCTGATTATTCGGGGACTTTATATTAGTTGTAATTTATCTTGTTTGCCATTATGTCTAGAAGCATTTTATTGAAAACAAATGACACGAACCATCCAAGTACCCAAGTCAGTTCAGAAATAGCATCATCATGAAACAAAAGAACTTGGGGTCTATTTGGATGGGTTTTGGCTCGGTTTCGTGGGTCTCGGTTTAAAAAAAATTGTTTGGGTGGTTTCGATGAAACCTTTGAGACCTCATTTGGATGGGTATTGGCTGTTGGGTTTTGTAGTTTGAATAAGTTGAAATCCCACTTGGATTGGATTTGGATGTTGGGGTTTAGGGGAAAAAGTAGGTGCTAGGTGTCAAATCAATGTTTTTTTTAGTGATATTTGGAGGAAAAAGTAGGTAGTAGATGTCAAATCAATGTTTTATAGGTTTTAAAAGTTTGAGTGTGAATTTCTGAATAGGTTTTATGAGTTTGGCGAAAACTCATTTGAAAGAGTTTTGGCTCGGTCTCGCGAAACCCGCGAGACCGGGCCAAAACCCATCCACATAGAGCCTTAGGAATTTAACATTCATTAAAGGGATAATTACATCAACCTCCCCTGAGGTTTGGGCTAATTATTGCCCAATTCCCTCGCAATTTCATAATTACATCCATTTCCCCTCACGTTTGAAAAATCTTACAAAATGATGTGAAATGACCATATTGTCCTCGTCAGATTTAATTAAAAAAAATCAGATTAACAAAATGTCCTATTTACCCTTGCAAGGGATAATTACATCGACCTCCCCTGAGGTTTGGGCTAATTATTGTCCAATCCCCTCGCAATTTCATAATTACACTCCACCTCCCCCCATATTTCAAAAATCTTACAAAATGATACACAAAATTACAATATTACCCTTTCAATGATACACAAAATTACAATACTACCCTTGCAAAAATTAATTTTATACATAAAAAAAAACTCTTAACTCTAACCCTAACCCCCCACCCCACCTCCACCTCCACCGTCCTAACCCCGCAAATATCCTCCCAGGCAGTGTTGCCAGCCTGGTTCGAACCCTAGGCCTTCCAGGCCGGCGATGCGGCCTGGGAGGAGATTTGCGGGGTTGGGGACGGTGGGTGAAGGGTTGGGAACCGGCGGGTGAGGGGTTGGGGGGGTTAGGGATGGTGAGGATTTTTTAAAAAAAAAAATAATTTATATTAAAATAATTATTAATAATAGTATTTTTATATAAATAAGATATGATTTTAACATCATTGTATTTAAGTAAGAAAAATTAAAAAAATATTTGTGATTTTATAATAACTTTGTTATTAAATCGAGTATTTTTAATTTTTGTAAAATAATTATTGATTTATAATAACTATTTTAGTTAAAAGTTTAGAAAATTTTTAGTAAACATGTGAGCATTTTTATAATGTTTAATAATATTGTTCAAGTTTTTTTTCTTCTCATTTAAACGTAATTCATTCATGTATATCCTTGTACTTTAATTATGAACAAAATTGAAATTATTAAAATTACTGGTTAAATGTTAAAGTTGAATGTATTTACATTTTTTATTTATGTTCTACAATATTTTTTCTTATAATTAACCATAATTTATTTACTTTTCCTTGTACTTTAATTGTAAAAGCATTATGAATTTATTTTTGGGAAAAACCATTGATGTGTTATTATATTTTTATTTTAAGAATACATATACACTACTATTAAAATTCATTATTCTTTTAAACCTAATTCATTCATTTATTGTTTTACTTTGATTAGGAAAACAATTGAAATTATTAAAATTATTGGTTAAATGTGAAGTTGAATGTGTTTACATTTTTATTTATGTTCTACAATGTTTTTTTCTTATAATTAGCCATAATTTATTTATTTTTCCTTGTTCTTTAATTGTAAAAGCATTATAAAAAAATTGAAAAAAAACGTTGATGTGTTATTATATTTTATTTTAAGAATACATATACACTAATAAACTAATTATAAGTTTCATGTAAATTTATAACATTTGAACCCATACTTATACATAAACATTGCAAAGACACCCCTCCTATGTACCAAACATAACAAGGGTATAATTGTCCAATAAAATAGTTACAGTAATCTCAAGGGTAAAATAGGAAGTTCAATAAAAATTCGGCGATGACGTCATCAAAATGTAAGGTTTTCGAAATGTCGGGGGAGGTGGATGTAATTATGAAATTGTGAGGGGATTGGGCAATAATTACCCCAAACCTCAGGGGAGGTCCCTGTAATTATCCCTTCTTTTTTAAATGCAAAATACAAGTAACAGTTTGAATTCCTTCAATCTGAAATCTTACAACACCATTGATCTCAGATCAGTCGAAGTTAGTAGACATTTTCTTATGTGGCCTTTAATCAGAGAACACTCCATCAGTCCATAAACCCAAGAGAAGAATTTGTGATTCTTTTCCACTGGAATCCACCCCAATATCCAGTTTTGGTCTATATTATATATATTATTAAAGAATAATGAGCGATTCTAGTAGTGGTTTGCCATTGTGCAGACACCTTCTGGTGGGCAGCATTGTATTTGAGGAGTTCTTCACTCTTATTTTTCAACTCTTGGGCTGTAGGAGCGGAACCATGCTGTAAACAATTTAATCTCACTTTTTGGCTCCATTTATTTTTCTGTTTCTTTCTCTCACTAGTCAGTACAATATAATGCTTGGAGATATATATATAGAAAAAATAATTTTAAAGTTTACAAATTTTGTTTCCTCCTATGGGTGGTTAATTCTTACATATGCTTTATTTAATTGGTGCAACGTCTTTTTCTCGTGTTGGCCTTATAACAGTATGAGTGTGACTGAAACACTAATTATTGTCTACTGACGAATCGATTTCATTTTGTAAAAGCTTAGATTAGTATTAATGCCTGGAAAGGAATTAAATTCTTGGGAAATAAAAAATAAAATAAGATAACGCATGCTTCATGTGTATTCTATATAGAATTTCTTCATTTTCAAATTGATTTTCTAAGATATTTATCTTTTTGGTGGGAAGAAGCATTTGAAATAACAGCTCAATTAATTAATATCGTGCTAAATTCCCCAAGACAATACTCTCTATTTATTTATTTGTTACTCGGTGTACATCCATTGTGGATTTTGGAGGTTGGATGCATTAGTTAGCAGGGGTAGGTTTTTCGTGTTAATTTTTTTTATTAATTTTCTCAAATAAATATTTGAAAAATTATATGCAAATGGGTTGACTTAATTATATAGGATTAACCTAGCAGTTTTTTTTTTTTTTTTTTTTGGCATTTAATATATTTAGTATTTTCAAGTTAACTTTAAATATTCTCTCAAAAAAAAAAAAAAAAAAAAGTTAACTTTACATATTATAAAACAAGTGGTAAACAAATTTCTACATAAATTTTTTACGAGATTTCTATAATACTATACTTTAAACATTAATGGTCTTAACTAATTTGATAGAGGACTAAATTAACATCACACGCAAAAATGCTGTAATTAGGTCCGAAACTTTTTACATCAGTACTATCATCTGATCTAACTAACCCAAATTAAAATACAAAGAAACCTGGAGTAATTAACATGAAGGAATAACAAAATTAAAAGAACATTTAACTAGAAATTAAACGTACAAAATTAAGCTGAATATAGAAGTAATTAATAATAATAAACTCATCAAGTAGTACTATAACATGACTTGTTAGTAGAATAACTAGTGGACAATTCACTAGGACATGGAGAAGAAGAATCCCACATGAACAAATTTGACTTCAATGCTTCAGGATAACTCAACGGAAAACTACTATTAGGGACAAATGACCTTATTGCCCCCCAGTCTTCGTCTAAACTCTGATCTTTTACTAAAACACCCTCTTCACCATTGCCAATCACATTTCCTTGCATATCCAAGCCATTAATATTTCCGAAATCTCCAAATATTGAAGTTGACATGTCTAGTAACAATGAGGAAGCATCATTAATTGCACCGCATTTTGAAGCTGTTTCATTGGATGATGATATTGTGTTTGTGTAGCTTGTGGTTAAGTTATTATTCTCCATTTGATTATTACAAGGAGGGAAATATATGGGAGAGAAAGTACTTGCAATGGATGATTGTTCGAGTACATTGTTGTAAAAACCGAACTGGAGGGGTACCGACGTATTTGTTTTGTTTGCCATTGTTATATAGCTTGAACTGAACTGGATATTGTTCATAGAATGAGGAATATTTATCATGTCAGATATTGTAGCAGCAGTAGTAGTAGTAGTAATGTTATCAAATATTGGTGATATCCATGAATGGGATAAAGCCCTTTGTGTATTCGAGTTAGCTTTCTTGAATATTCTGCATATTGCCCATGCTTCCTGCATGTTAAAAATAAATAAATAAATCAAAAGAATGTGATTATTTAAAATAAAGAATTAATGTGATGGAAGAGAAGATATATATGCTTACATTGGGAGGGATATTTTTGTCTAAATAGGATAGTGATGATCTTTTAATGGAAATGGATGAGTCTGAGAGTGAGGGGAGTCTAAACTCATGCATCATCCAGTCAGTTTTAATGCCTTTAGCAGCTCTGCCTTTGTAGAATACAAGTGATTTCTTCAAACCAATGCATTTTGAGGAACATTGATCTGAAGAAGAAGAAGAGTATATTGGCCTGTCTGTACCTGTTGCTTTCCAAAATCCAGCTCCAGTTACTCTATTAGGCCTTGCACTGTTTCTATACTTTCTGTCCCTTGGACAGTAAAAATACCATTCTTTTTCTCCAGTTGTTGCCAACTCTAAAACAAAAACAAAATATAATTAATATTTATTTTTCCTTAAAAAAACACGTACGTATGTTATAAAAATCGATCATTAATTACTTTTCTTACTTGGAAGATCCCATGGATCATATTTATAGATGTCAAGTTGCCTGATGAGTTCAATGGAGAGAGGTTTGTGTTGTATCTTCCTTCTTAAATAAAACCCTACAAGCTCTTCATCTGTTGGATGAAATCTGAAACCTGGTAACATAAACTCATCTATTTTATCACCATCCTCCATATATATATATATACCTTCTACTTTCTTTTCAAAACCCTAATAAATATATAAATCAAGAACAGAGCTTTTCCCTTATAAAATATAAACAAGAAATGACTCGGATCTTCTAGTAAAACCTAACTAATTACTAGAAAAATTTTCACAAGAAAGGGTTTGTGAATATTAACTATGGAGTGACCTAAAAGCATGCAGTGTATATATGAAGCTAAGTTTCAGCACTTAATATGAAGCCACTTAGATACAGCATGCATTAATTCCGAGGAGGGGGTTTGATTCCGAAGGATCAGCCGCCTTTTATGGCGACTTTAAGAAGCTGCTTAATTTGGTATATATATTGGTAAAAAAGCTTAATTACAGATATTCAATATAATTAAGAACGACTGTATATATATTAAGAAAAGTATATATAATAAAACCCCAAAGTCAAGAAAGTATATATATATATAGAAATCTAACAGCAATGACTCTTATTTATTAATTAATGGGTAATAGAGAAAGCCAACTGTCTTTAGTTTAAGTCCATACTGAGGGATCTCAAGAACCACCAAATCAGCACTCATGGGGATTAGAATTGAATATTACAGTATTAATTATATATTGTCATATATGCTTGTTAGGCGAAATTGCATTTTTTGTCCTATGATCCTCAGCACATTGTGTCCCGTATTTTACAGAATTGTACTTTTGGCCCAAATTTTTTGAATTTTTTTACACTTTTGGTCCTACGCTTTATATAATTGTACTGTCGGTTCCAATAGTTTAAAATATTTTGCACTTTGAGTTCGACGTGATATTGCATATTCAGCCATTTTGGTCTCATATGATGTTTATAATTTGCATTTTTGGGATACGACGACGGGACCAAAAGTATAACATATTTTTAGAGTTTTGGAATGAAAATGCAATTTTGTAACGTGCGGGACCCAAGGTGCCGAAAATCCAGTCTTGGGGATTAAAAATGCAATTTTTCTGACTTAATATTAAGCTAACTAAGATAAGTATCTAGTTAATTAAGAGTACTAATACATGTGAAGACAAAGCAAGCTTTGTTTGAAATTTTATTTGGAAATGTGGACCAAATACCAACTCCCAATGCAAAAGCTCGAAATTATATTCCAAAGCTAGGAGTAGTATTTTGAGTGGAGTCAGTATCTCAGGATCCAAAAAGGCCACAGCTTCTAATTCCATTCCTAAGCTTCTATTCCACTGACTTGTCAGTTTTGACTAAATTGCATGTTTAAAGATGCTCTCTAATTAGCTATGGGTTTTTACTTATTAAAGGATTTATATATATATATATATATATATATAGAATGGACCACTTATCTTAACTAATCTTAATTAAATGGATTTTTAAAAATCTAATACTCGACCATTTTTAGTAGTCAAGACAATATTAGAGTCCACAGGTACCTCTGTTTCAGGGATCAAACAAGTTGACTTCTTGGCATACTAATACATGCTAGATACTCTATGACATTTTTGCCCTTGTATTCTGGGTAGCTCAAGTTTGAAAAGTGGATTAATTAAAAAAAGGGTCAAACAATCTATAGTTTCTTCATACATATGCCCTTATTAAATGATATTTTGTACTTGAAATACTTTGTAAGATATTTTTGCTAATTAAAAACACTTAAACTTTTAATTTTTTTTTTTCATATGGCCGGGTTAAACACATAAACGTAAACTCTCTAATTGAAATATATCCAAGAGATGACTATGAGCCTCTATATATATACATTAAGAAAACAAATCATAAATATGTTATATATACAGAAATTGCTTCTAGTGGACATGCTACAGTGTGTCATTTTTCTTACAATAATTATTGCCCAACCACTTCATCTGCAAAAGTGATTAAATGCATATACTCTTAATTAAATTATAATAAAATCTACTCTTTAATTATATTTTTCACTAATAGAATCAAAATATATGTCACTAAAAAAATGACATATTTATCTGAACCTGGAAAGAATTTTCTTCCGCTAATATGATATTTATTATAACTTAGTTGAAGATAAGAATATTATATTATCTATGTAAGGACACACCCTTTTATAGGCAGATTCTAAAATGTTTATAGACACAACTCTTCAATATATTGTAATTCAAGCAATTATTCATAATAGTTAAAATTTAAATATTTCCTTAATAACCATATTTGTTTATATTTGTCACTTTTGAAGAATAAATTTCGGATTAGTAATAATTAATTATAATAGAAGTTACGTTATTGGATAATTGGTTTTAAGTGCAGATGTCAAAAAGCTTGTTAGCTATATTTTATATGTTTCGAAAAAAAATGTGTTTAGAGGTCCCAAAGATGAGCACAATAAATTAATTTTGTGAGTCAAACAACTTCATGATTTATCTAAAACTAATTTTAGGAGTCCACCCTTAGGCCAAGTGCAATTGTCCAATGTCAAGTTGTTGTTGTTATTATTATTGTTAATATTACTGTTATTTTTATTATTATTTAGAGAGAAATTATCATATTACATAAATATCACACACTAATATCACTAAATCAATATAATTATTAAATTACAATTAAATTGATCAGCAAAAAGTAGTATTACACTAGAAGAACATATCAATTGTTAATCCTTATAAGAACCGCACTTATTATTAGTTAAGGTGCAGTTTCTATTTTTTTTTTAATGATTAAATCGGGTCCATTTGGTCTTGAAATGTTTGGCTTCGGCCTCCTTATTGAAAATTATTTTTGATCATGTTTGTGGTGATTTGCATTTGCTTCCAATTAATTATGTAATAATAACTTCTGACACAATTAAAGAAAATCAGCACGGTAGCTTTTTGCAACTGTGATTTTACAAAATTAATTTTTTAATTTTTCTATATAAACCAATTTCCCTAGAATGATATATTTTAAACCGCCCAAAATCTCAAGTTAACTATCTAGCTTAAGTTCCCTTCCATTTGAAAATACTCCCTTACAACAATTTGCGACACCAAGAAATTCACATAGTGCTTAAGTTTCTCCGAGAAAAAGTTTTAAATGGTTCTTATTAATTGCAACTTCTTGGATGTGCATTGCTAGCATTAAATACTAAATAAATTTACTTTGGGTACCATCTTGAGTGAAAAGTACGAGCTGGCCCATGTGCAAATAGAAGACAATTTTATCTGTATTAATTTAATTTGAACGTACATAGTAATTGCTAGCATGCACCAACTATTTTATGTTTAAATATTTCTGTATTAGATTTTCTTAATTAGACCGACTTTTGAAATAATTAAGAAACTTGTGCCCAAATTAATCTCAAATTCAATGGAACAGATTTATTCTTAGTCCCATGTAAACTTGGCATTTAACACTTTTCATCTTCGGATTTAAGAAACTATCACTTTTTATCCCAGTTATTTTGCAGATTCCATCATTTCTCCCATTTTTATTCAATTTGAAACTAAAAGTGCATAGCAGGAATAGTCATATTCATATATGATTAAAAAAAAAAAAAAAAGAAAAGACAAGAGAGGTGCAAATAAAATTGAACGGAAACGGGCAAAAGGACGAAAATGTGCATGAAAATATTTCTTTGAAAGTAACTAATGATTCGTTGAATTTAAATATTTTCAGTTATTTGAGAGGCAGAAGTCAATTTAATTATCTTGGATTTCGTAGCCCTTTTGGAAATCCAGGGCATGATTTTCCTCAAATTATATGTCTTGCTTTTAGAAAAGCAATTATATATATGTGCAAAAACTTTCTCAAAGCTCACACAAGAGTTTGAATTTTCTCGTGACTCTTTCAAAGTAATTAACTAAGTTCAATTAATACGGATTTAAATAGTAATAATTTAGTTTGTCGTACCAAATGAGTAATTAAGTTTTCCCAACAATGTCTTCAATGTGGATGGCACCTCAATTAAATGGAAATGGGGGTTCACTGAGTCAAATGCCAAAAACTTTGGGACTTCAAATAATACCAAACTCCAAAAACCTAACCCTCGTTTGGAGCCTTTCTTGTCTGTTCTTTGACCTAGGTTTTGCTTCCCAAACGTGCAATCTGAAAATTTGTGTCCGAACAAACCAGAATTTGACTTAAACACGTACTTAAAATTACTAACGTATTTAAAGTTAATGACAAAATTACTTTAAAAACAATACCTCGAATATATATACCACATTAAATTAAAGACCTTGGTTATTCAACTGTTTGGTTAGGCCAAATTTAGTGGATTACATGCACCACGGGAAAATATTTAGTGATGTGCATTCTGTTTATTTCAAGGTCTTAATTTTTATTCATATATGTTTCTATTGCTTATACAATTGCATTCACATTAATTGAATTAATATCGATTAGTAATGCTATTTGAGATAATTAAGTTTGCATAATATATAATAGAGTTCATGATAATAAATTTAGTTTCAAAAAGTACTTTATTAATTGGTTCAGCTTTCATATCTATTTAATTTGAGTAACAAACTTGTCATGGACTTGATAATTATATATGTATAAGACTCCATGGAATAAGACAATATCTAGTCTTTTAAGAATTAGTGGAAATGCTAATTTATCAGAAGAGAATAAAGATTAACTTTCACTCTACCAACTATATATACTTTCAACAATTAAATTTAGAGTAAAATGAAAAAAAACATGGATACAGTAATAAGCTAACAAAATAATAAAACATAGAAACTTTTTGCTAATAAAATGTTAACACAAGGAATTCTTGCTAGTTAAATTAAAATAACAGAGCGTTCCTCTTTTTTTTTTCTTTTTTTTTTTTTTTTGCCAATTTTTAAAAACAAAGGGGTATTTTTGCATTTTATTAAGAAGAGAATACCTATCCTAAATAGAGTATTCACTACATAATATAACAGATAACAGAATATAAGCTTTGCAACAAATTCTGAGTCATATAAAATGGACACATTTAATGTGGTTATTGACGTCGTTGTAAGGCCATCTCCAACCGAGACATGCAAGAAGGCGTGAGGGGGAGACAGAGTCGCCGACGGCAAAGGGCAAGTGGGCGGGCAGGCATGGGGCTGGGCAAGCACGGGTCGATGGTCGACTGCCCGCTTGCCAGTAGGCATACGCGCTGGGAGGCTAGGTGACCGCCACCCATTGGATCCTTTTTTTTTAAATGGATCGAAAGAGCATAAGAGCAAGGGTAAGTGGGCAAGACGGGGTTTAAAGTGGCAAGAGAGCAAGAGGACAATGTCTTCAGTTGGATATGGCTTAATAATTGATAATACATACTTTATTTTGCTTTTTCCTCTCATCAAAGTAATAGTGCAACAATATGAGAATTGTTGATGCCCAGTGCAGAGCAAACAGTAAAACCTTCTAACTCTAAACATGTCACATTGAAGATCATTTATTTTATGTGAAGAGCTAACTTATTTTGATATTAAAAAAAAAAAAAACAGAAAATCAAAAAAAAAAAGTGAAGAGCTAACTTGGTTGGTAAAAGAACTAGCATATTCTACAACAATAGTTGTGCCACGGTTAAAACATTTACATCACTCAAATTATTGAAGATTATCACTGATGGCTCCCCTCCTTTTCTTGAATATACAGAATCCGAAAAAAGGACGAATAAATGCTAATTATCTAGATTCGGAAATAACGACCACCCATCCATCTGTATCAAGAAGCTAGCAACAATTCCTTTATATCATATCCTTGAAGCTACACACACAACCAGGATGAACAAATTTAAAAATTAAATGAAAATTGATTGAATACTATGAATAATTATCCAAATATAAATTTGTTAATAAGCTACCCGTAATTGGGCTCGAAATTACCTGAAGGAAAGTGAGAAACAAAATAACTCCAGAGTTCCAGACGGCATGAATCATGATCGGCGTTACAAGGTTGCGCGTTTGAGCATAAGAAAGTCCCAAAGCAGTCCCTAAACAATCATAATGTTCAAGGTGCAAAGACTTTTTAAATTAAACAAATCTTTAATCTGTTACATAGGCTACAGAGCAAGATTAATATCGCGATTTCTAAAATGCAATCTACTGAATTATTTGACTTCTAAATTTTTATTGCAAAATTTGAGAGAAGATGAGCCAAGAATTACTTCATACGGTGAATAGTCTACTAGTACATTAATTAACATTTTCATTAGATATACTACATTACCAAAATGCCACTTTTTCACATCAAATGAAGATGAAAGAGACGCCAAATTAACGTTTTAATTGGATTTTTTCCATGCTGAACTTGTTGCAACTAGTTAACAAATGTATAATTTGTAGTAGGCAAGAAGATTACCAAGAACAAAGAGCTGAGGAAACTCTCCGGGAGTGAGATGTGCCCCTGCAAATACGGCAGCACTGACAAGCACCGAAAGTGGTGTTGGCAACCTGCACGCAGTGAATATTGGACCAATCAGCAAATAAACCTCAAACATATAATTTTACGAGTTTTCCATCTACAAATATCAAAAACTATACCACTTGGTCAGAGACACCATAAAAAACCCTCTAAAGATAGTTTCCTCTAGAATGGGAGCAAGTACACCTGTGATGCCAACCAAGCAGGCAGTGCTACACTTAAAATAACAACAATAATTAGTTTCTTTTTCTCGTCAAATGAAGTGAAGATTTGAAAGCTTAGAAGTAGTACCTTATACTTGAAGATCCAATCAAGGGAAGCAAGCGAACCAGAGCATCAGTCTGAAACAAATTGAAGGAGACAATTTTTTTTTTGATATCTTTTAAGTAGATAAAACATCAGCAATAAAAGAAACTAAATACTAACATCTCTTTGTGGGGTCTCCGGGTTGAAAAAAGATAATGCAGCCCCTGTCACGGCAATAGCAGCTAGAGCTCCACCAAGGCCAATGCCAGCCCATAACAACCAACCTTTCTTAAGATTGAAAGGTTCCCTAAAATCTGAAAACCACAAATTGTTCGTAGGTTAAGATTTTTTTGATTGTATCTTTACAATAATATAATCAAGAACTATTTGTTCAGTTCATGTATCAGAGAACAATATACGAGCCCTAACCTCTAAACTTTTGGCAAATAGTAATACTGACACCGGAACGGCCTAGGAAACTTGATAAAAAACAATTCATTAATCTTAAATTAATTCATATGTTTTTATAAAGTGGTTATCGATAAAAATGCATGCATGTACAGTTACTTATACAATTAGAATCTCATTTTCGAAAGGTCACAAGCGTACAAACTACAGAGAGAGGGGTAACAGAGTATATGAGGCCTTCCAGAACAAGAAAAAACATAATAAACAAACCATATTAATTATTTTAATTACCGTATCTATATATGTCATCGGGAAGTGGAGAGAATGACTTTGTGAGACTATATAGGACTCCAAGCACCACTATAGTAGCAATGCTACAACAAAATAAAATAAATCAGCCATGTGCCAACTAAAATGGCAAAGTACTAATGGGAAAATAAAAGAAATAAAATGAAGCTAAAAATATGTTAACTTACGCTTGATCCGCAAGCAAAATTTCCGCCTTCTCATCCAAGCTTAAGTCTTCAATTTTAAGATCAGAATATTGTAATGCAGCTGCCTCAATTAGTCCTGTCAAAACAAAACTGTCTGAAAAACATAAGTTTATCCAGACTGCATTTGAATCTTAAGAACTAGTCTAAGAAATATAGAAAGTAATGCACCTTAATCCACATGCAAGTGAGGTCAAAGAGATTGTTTGCCAATTCCACGGCACATCCCATCGTTTTAATATCCGCAAATTTAACTCATTATCCTGTAAAAATATAAATTACATTGTAACAACAGAATAAGAAAACTGATTTTGAATTGCAATATCCTTTTTAATTTTTTTGCCCCTGTGACCTTATCTATGTCGCGTACTTTGATTAATAGCAAGTTCCTATAGGTCTCGGAAGGATTCTTAGCTACTAGAAACAATTTATTGAATAATTCTAGCAAGTGACAAATGCCATTTCCTATTTTATTTGATGAACATGATAGTTAATAGATTATCCTAGAAGTGTAATAGAACATAGGAGTCATCGCAACTAAACAGTTGATAACAATATTGAAAGGGGGAACAATGCAGTTAATTAGGAGAGGAAATGCTGATACAATGTGTTAGGAAATAATTAGTGGAATCAAACTATTGTTCAACAGGTGAGCAGCAAGAAGATATGGCCACCAGCTAAAGAATATAATGAATAGCCATGGATGATGAAGTGGACATGAAATAAGTTGAGGATCAAGTCATAGTATAAGGCATTTAATAATATTTCTTAATAATCCAATTTCAATTCTAATTCCCAAATTAACATACTCCAATGACCAATCGGTAATTAATTGAAAATAAAAAATAAAAAAAAACAAACTTATCAAAGAAATAACAATATTAGAGCTCTTTATATTAGATAGCAACCAATTAAAAAAAATACAAATATTTAACCTAACCCTTTCCTCTCAGCTTATCCAGGGTGCAAATTTAAACAGTAAAAAATAAAACCCTTTTCCTTATACAATCAGGTCAAATTGAATATGAATTAAATAAGAAAAACTCATCCAGTGTAAAATTAGTCGTAAAGCTTACTTTTTTGACAGATTCTTCCTCTGTGTTGTTCTTGTAACAGCATATAGTACATCGACCAGCGGTCCGAGCAATCCGAAGTTTCAGAGGCGAAAAAGGGAGGCCCTTGTATATTTGAAAATTGGTTTTAATGGGTGAAGAAAATTTTGGTGAAAGAGATAGAGTAGAGATTGAGGAATAAGCGGCTGATGTGTATAAAGTGAGTGCCATTTTTAATAAGTTAGAAAGAATTGGGTTTTTGAATATGGTGGCAAATTTTGTGTTGAACTGAAGATAAGGCCCAAAAGGAAAGATTTTGGCAATTTTTTCTGGTAGTTGAATGATGAAAATACAGCACAAAAAGTTTTTATCCAGGGCGATATTTGGTTTGAATAACTGAATATACTTTCTTTTGCTCTTCAGACTTGCTGATTTTACACTTGAAGCGTCTAGAAAAGAAACAAAAAAAAAAAAAAAAAGGATAAGGATAGTTGGTGCAAATATAATTAAATATAATAATTATTATCAAAAAATTATATAAAATAATTATATTCTACACGGTGTAAATAGTAATTTAAAGGTAAATTATATTTTGCAAGTTTAACAATTGTGGCCTCACGTATGTAGATCTCTTCAATTTTAATAATTAAAATATTAAAAAAAAGTGTTTCTATAAACTAGTGGAACATTGAAACTTTAACTCTTCAATATTTATTTACTTTATCATTTTTATTAAAAATCTAAGTTTCAAAAATAGCTTCTTTTTTTTTATAATTATTTTAAAAATAGCTTAAATGTGCTAAAAATTTAACTAAAATAATTGCGACACACAACAGAGAAATTTTAATACTATGCCTTAGCAGTTTAATGA
The DNA here is from genome assembly GCA_034814905.1 of Penstemon davidsonii. Taxonomy (NCBI): domain Eukaryota; kingdom Viridiplantae; phylum Streptophyta; class Magnoliopsida; order Lamiales; family Plantaginaceae; genus Penstemon; species Penstemon davidsonii. The sequence continues at coordinate 20,337,364 of JAYDYQ010002685.1, forward strand.
AATCCAAAATCTCAAAAAAAGAAAATATATTAGTTTCATAAATAAAAGAAAAGTAATCTCTGTTTTTTTATCAAATATAATTAAATATAATAATTATTATCAAAAAATTATATAAAATAATTATATCCTACACGGTGTTAATAGTAATTTAAAGGTAAATTATATTTTGCAAGTTTAACAATTGTGACCTCACGTCTCTAGATCTCTTCAATTTTAATAAGTAAAATATTAAAAAAAAAAGTGTTCCTATAAACTAGTGGAACATGGAACTTTAACTCTTCAATGTTAATAAGTAAATACTTTATCATTTTTATCAAAAATCTAAATTTCAAAAATAGCTTCTTCTTTTTTTTTATAATTATTTTAAAAATAGCTTAAATGTGCTAAAAAATTAACTAAAATAATTGCGACAACAGAGAAATTTTAATACTATGCCTTAGCAGTTTAATGAAATCGAAATTCCAAAAAGGAAAGTATAGTTTCATAAATAAAAGAAAGTAATATCGGTTTTTTTTTTTACTATCACTTTAATTATTTCACATTAATTCATTGCAGAAAAACAGGGCCAGAGAAAAGGTTCATTTGAATTAAAACAAAATTGCTCTCGTTGAGAGTCGAACTCAAGACCTCCCGCTTACTAAACGGGTGCTCTAACCAACTGAGCTACGAGAGCTGATATTGTCCATTGATCGTGTATTTATTAATAGAATGTTCATATTTTGAGTTTTTAGTGGGCGATAAATTAGTTTAGATGTAGTAATAAGTTGGAGACGAAAATTTTCTTCATACATTTTTCTTATTTCTTGTAATAATTTTTGAGCAAAAGACAAAAATACCCCCTATACTTTGTCTAACTCCCAAAAAACCCCCTGTATTATTTTAACTCCCAAAAACCCCCCATGTGATTTCAAATAAGTGTCAAATACACCCCCAAAAAAGAGAGTGTGTTTCAAACACCAAAATTGCAAGTATTTGTTCACATTTTGCTTTTGATATGACAATTTTACCCCTGACATTGAAAGACAAAAACACCCCATATGCTTTGTCTAACTCCCAAAAAACCCCTATGTGTCATTTAAAATCCCCAAAACCCCCATGTGTTTGATTTTAAATACCACACTCGACCCAAGTAGTATATACTTATAACAAGTTTTGTCAAATTTTCATATTTATCTGGCTATGAGTTTGATCAATTTTTCTTTGTTTGTTTAAGAGTATTCGTCGTTCAATAAAACATATTTCAAATAAAGTTTTGAAAATTCTAATTCAAAGCCCAATATATGTACCCCACATCAACTTAAACCAAATTTCTTGCAATCACCATTTTCTTTACTAAATCTAGTAAATTACTCGTCCAATAATCTTCGTGCAAGTACATGCAAGTCAAAAGATCTTTCTACGGTTCAACAAACTTTTCTATTCATTTATTACCACCAAATCAATTCAATTAAAATAAGTTTATCTTGTACACCTTCCTCGAGCTAGACCCATAGGATAAATAAACTCTCCATGATCCGAGCCATTGCTTCTGAGGACTTTTCCCGTGCTCCTATTAAATAGTTACCATTTAAAGAGAAATTTATTTAATAGCTATCGTTGAAGAGAAAAATCCTAAAATACCCTCGTTGGAGTATTAATTGTTTTTCTCTCTTTCTCTTTTAATTAGGAGTTTAAACAATTATTAATAAAAAAAAGATAAATTTAGAATAAGAATTTTTTGTCAAAATAACAAAGTAAATGAAACGAATGGGATCCTTCATTAGCAGCACTAGGATACGTAGGATCATGGAGACATGATGCGCACCCCCGTGCACTATAGCGGGACGCGGAAATATTCAAAAGCTTTATACCATCCCCACGGACCCCACCATGCCTCCGTGTAAATAGCAAGAACAGAAGGGGGCCAGGATCTAAAATTTAATGATTTAATTAATTAGAGTTGTCTCATGAATATATATTTTGTTGTCTGTCCCACTAGTTTGCTTAATATCATTCCGGCCTCCTTAAAGTGTTCTCTTTTCTTTTTATACATTTTATATATTGTTTGTTTTGATTTTTAAGAAACCAAAAATCAAACAAACAATATTTCATGCACTCACATAAAATTCAAAGATTTTTTTAAAATGTTTGAAAACTGATAACATCTCAAAAATTGCACAAATATTTAAAAAAACTATAAAAAAGTAAAATAAAATAAAAATTGGATCTATGCATTTCTATAGCTGAAAATGGAATAGAATAATTACAAAATATTTTATTATTTCGCAGTATATGCTTGGGTGTTTACTGTTGCTTACAATAATCCGAAAATAAGTATATTTATGTTGTGAGTTGATATAAACGCTCAATAAAAAATGTTTTGGCTTAGGGATTGGAAAAGCAATTATAGGAAAATTAATTTTACTAAAATGAATTTTGGTAATAATTAATTATAATAAAAATTAATTATAGTATAATTGCTTTTGTATAATAGCTTTTGTAAAAGTAATGTTTTAGCAGCTTCTAAAACAAGTTGATTTTTTTACTTTTGGAGATTCCAAAAGTAATTATGATCTTGGGGACCAAACGCCATGAAAATCACGATTGAGCAAAAATAATTTTCATAATCGGGGCCAAACACTTCAAAAATCACAATAGAGGTCTATAAGTGGTTTTAAGAGCTCCAACCGCTGTGCCAAATTCACCCTAAGTTTGATTGCACCCGGTAGAATTATTCATGCCTACATGTGTTGTAAGAATCAATTTGCACTAGATAATAATTTTATTGAACTACATAATTGCAATAGTAATATGAGTATGTCATTCACCAAAACCGAAAGGGTTAATTACAGAGACCTCCCCTGAGGTTAGGTGTAATTACCGCCCAATCCCCTCCGATTATCATAATTACAGGGACCTCCCCTGAGGTTTCAAAAGGATCACAAAACCCTAACGTTTACTAACGGACTTGGACGGAATGTGTGAATTGACCGTTATGCCCTCAAGTTTTTTAATTAAAAAAAAAGAAAAAGGTAAAAAATTGTAAAAAAATATCTACACCCGAATTGACGATTTTACCCCTGCTTCTTCAGACCGTTCCCGCTTCTTCAAAAACACACACACACTTACATAAAAACCCTTACCATCAATCAAACCATTCATCTTCCCCATCATCTTCAACCTCCATTCTTTCTCCATCTTCAAAAACTATCAAGCCCACATTTTAGCGTGTTCAAAACCCGTAGTAACGAGAAAGCACAAGATCATTCCCGTACGATTTCTGGGTAGCAAAGCTTCCAAAGAATCAAAGGTAAAGTAAAAAATTAATCTTTTATTTTAAGTCGATTTTGGTTTTTTTTTTTTGTGTGAAAATAACTTAGTTAAGTATTGCTCTTGTATATTCTCAAAAAATGAAGAATTTTCAGTCATCTAGGGTTTTTTCACAAAAAGTTTTGATCACTGCTTCGTTTTTTTTGATAAATTTTCTGAATATTTATGTGATAATATGATTATGTTGTGAATGTGATCAAGGTTTTAAAGATTTTGTAGATGAAGATAATGATGGGACTGACGAGGATGATGGTGAAAGTGAGGGTGATGAGGGTGAAAGTGAAGATGATGAATCTGGTGATGGTGAAATTAGGGTAATGAGGGTGAAATTGAAGGTGATGAATCTGGTGACGGTGAAAGTGAAGGACAGGAAACTGATAAGGTTGAGTTAGGAGATAGTGATGGAGGGGAGGAAAATGTAAGAGTTGAAAATACGCAGGGGGGTAAAAGAAATAAATGAAATCAACCAATGACTGAGGAAAATGCACTGAGTGATTATGAATTCGATGATCATTGTGAAGCTCATCATAGTTCAGATGAGGAATTTGAAGATGACCCGATGGCTGGGTATATAGGGAGGAATGAGTTTATAATTCCTTATAATATTCATGAGCCTTTGGAATTTAGAGTTGGGATGGAGTTCCCAACAGTTGATCATTTTAGAGAGGCATTGAGGGAGTTTGTGATTAGAGAGGGGTTTGAGATTTTGAGGCTAAAGAATGAAATAATAAGAGTGACAACAACTAAGAGAGCAACCAACAGAGAAGAGCCACAAGTCATTATATTCAAACTTATGTTTGCCTAAATTTACGAAGATTAATGTTTTTGATTAACTCATTCATTGTATTTGTAGGTGGCTGAAGATGGAGGTGCTGGACAATGAAATGCTGCTGGAGCAATTGACTTTGATGCTGATATCCCACGCTAAGCCAAGTAGTCGATCATTTAAGGAGATCAAAAAATGAAAGTGTGGTGGTGAACAATCAAGAGCCTCCCCCCCCAATCTCCCAATCCTCACAAGTTGCACCTGATAAATGAATTTAATGGATTTGTTTAAGAATTTATGTTATGGTTATGGTTTTTGATTAATTAGGATGTTTTTTGGACAAAGTTGATGGCATGGTTTATTGTGTGTTTGTTTTTGATGGATTTATGTTTTGATAATATTTTTGACAAAATTTGGATGGTAGTTAAATGTTCTGGATTGTAAAGGGGAAGATTAGTAATATTTTGGTAATATTTTGGATACAGATGTTATGTTTTCAAAACATCTGGATGGTATATGTAATGAACCATATTAATTATTATGGTTGGTTATTTATCCTATGAATTATTAAAAGGGAATTTGTGTTTTTATTTTAGCATTTGTGTATCAAATTTTCTTTGGTATTTTATTTTAGCATTTATTCAATTTTCATTGGTATTTTATTTTGCATAAAATATGAAAACAATAGAATTATTGCATATTTTCTTTGGTAATTTATGCAATTTACTTGGATTTTATTTTGCTAAAAAATTGAAAAAAACAATTATTCTATTTTGAAACTAATTTCCTGAATTTATACACAATAAAAATTGATTATAAGGACAAAGTTAAAATACAACATTGACACCCTTTCATAATCCTAAACATTACAATAAACCCCCTTCCCAAGTAAAAAACTGAAAAGGGTAAAATTGTCCACGAAAAATGCTACAGTAAACAGAGGGGTAAAATGGGAAATTCAAAAAATATTCGGTGATGACGTCAGCAAAAGCTAACGGAACCCTAACGGATGTAATCCTTTTGAAACCTCAGGGGAGGTCCCTGTAATTATGATAGTCGGAGGGGATTGGGCGGTAATTACACCTAACCTCAGGGGAGGTCCCTGTAATTAACCCAAACCGAAAAAGGTAAATATACGATTATCACTTTTTTCAAGAGTTTATAGTAATTTATCTCTTTGTGATATTCATAATGTTCAATTTATCTCACTGTAATTTGAAGAAGAGCAATTTACCCCAAATAATCTTATAAAAGTTTCACATAATCTCCTTGACATTTTCATATATGGCACTTTATCACATGTGTTATGATAATATGACAGTTTATCCCATATTGTTATAATAAATATGGCAATTTAACACCTTCGTATTATGATAAATGTTGCAATTTACACTTTATGTTACAAAAATACTTTTCATGCATACTCTCAATTTCGACAAGTGAGTTATACTCTCCAACTGAGCATAAATAAATTACTTATTTTAAATTTTTACAAGAGAATAAAATACTACTTTCCAAATCGTAAAAGATAATTTGAACATTACTCATTTTACATACTAAATTGACTTTAGCTCCTTCTTTCAACCTTCGTACAATAAAGCCAGATGAACTTGGAACAGGAAAAAGGTAATGAAATATTTAAGGGGTATATTCGCCAATTTATTTAAATAAACACGTTAGGGCATTAATGGTCCTATATGTTACCACTAATACTAGGGCAGTCCAGAAATCTCTTTAATCATTAAAAAATATCTAAAGAATCTCTTTCGTGTACATTAATTAATTAAGTGACCAAAAATGGAGAACCAAGATTTATTTGTCGTGCCACTTTAGAGAGAGAGAGAGACGTGTATGCTCGATCTATATATTATAATGAGATAAAATAAACACTGAAGAGAGGTATCTTTAAGATCAATATTAAAATTCCGAGCGAATACCGAATACTTAATACCTAATTTCAAATTTTGTTAACCCGATCTGTTTTCAGCATTTTCCCACTGATTGCAAAAGGAATAGAGACACGAGCTTTCTAGATCGTTGGATCTGTATTCGCATCAATTGATGCGTCTGGTATGGGATTTAATGCTTCACACATTATTCTTCAACTTTGATTAAGAATGTTCTATTTTTGTTTCGTATTTTTGCCTGTAGTTTGAATCTTTTTGCGATGAACTTTATAAAACCATGTGTTGCTATCTTTGCGTGGATTTATTTTCAGGATTTGTGCTTCAATCTTTTGTTTTATTATAAAGAACGTTTGATTAGCTTATTAAACTGGATATTCATATATAAAGAGTCTTATTTTAAGATTAAACAACACCTATTATTTTGCTCAATGATCTGGTGTTTTGACAGTTGAAATGTTATATGATTGTTGATAGATATTTTTGTCCTGATTTTATAATGTTGCTTGAAGTTGCTCAGAAGATGATATTTTGTGTCTTGTTCAACAACTAGATCTCCTTATATTCCATTCGTTGATAGTCAAGTTGGATATTGGTAGTGTGGCTGCGGATCTAAGTTGTATGGAAAAAAATGAGTGTTGATTAAGGATACACTCTTTCTATTGTCTCTAAGAGTCATAAATATTTCAGGTCCAGTGATGGCAAACAAGTTTAATTCCGGTGACAGTCGGACAAGGAGTTCTGTGTCCATTTTTATAGTTGCTGGTCTTTGTTGTTTCTTCTACCTTCTCGGAGCATGGCAAAGAAGTGGGTTCGGGAAAGGGGACAGTATAGCATTGGAGATGACCAAGAGTGGAGCAGAATGTAACATTCTTCCAAACCTCAACTTCGAAACTCATCACGGTGGTCAAGCTGGAATAATAGATGATTCCGATTCTAAAGCGACTGAATATAAACCCTGCCACCCTCAGTACACTGATTACACACCCTGCCAGGATCAGAAGCGTGCAATGACTTTCCCGAGGGAAAATATGATCTACCGTGAGAGGCACTGTCCTCCTGAAGGAGAGAAGCTGCATTGCCTTATTCCAGCTCCTGAAGGATATGTAACCCCATTTCCATGGCCCAAGAGCCGTGATTACGTTCCCTATGCCAATGCTCCCTACAAGAGTTTGACAGTCGAGAAGGCTATTCAGAATTGGATCCAGTACGAGGGCAATGTGTTTAGGTTCCCTGGTGGTGGAACACAATTTCCTCAGGGGGCTGATAAGTACATTGACCAGCTTGCTTCAGTTATACCAATTGCAAATGGAACTGTTAGGACTGCATTGGACACTGGTTGTGGGGTATGTTGCCTTACTCTAATAACTAGCGCAATTTACCATACATTTGTGATTAACATTCTGTTAATATGTCTTTTGTTTTAGGTTGCTAGTTGGGGGGCGTATCTGTGGAAAAAAAATGTAATAGCAATGTCGTTTGCACCAAGAGACTCGCATGAAGCCCAGGTTCAGTTTGCTCTTGAAAGGGGTGTACCTGCTGTTATAGGTGTTTTTGGAACAGTAAAATTGCCATATCCATCTAGAGCGTTTGACATGGCTCACTGTTCTCGTTGTCTCATACCTTGGGGTGTGAATGGTAAGAACTAATATTTATAATGTATATTTCATTTCAAAATTGTTAGGAAAGGTTCCTTATTCTAGTTTGTTTTTTCTCTTTGTAGATGGATTATATATGAAGGAAGTTGACCGTGTGCTAAGACCTGGTGGCTACTGGGTGCTTTCAGGCCCACCCATCAATTGGAAGACTAACTATAAGGCATGGCAACGCCCGATGGAAGAACTTCAAGAAGAACAACGAAAAATTGAAGAGGTTGCTAAACTTCTCTGCTGGGAGAAAAAGTCCGAGAAAGGTGAAATCGCGGTATGGCAGAAGAAAATGGATACTGATTCTTGTCGTGCTTCGCAAGAAAATGCTGGAGCAACATTCTGTAGCTCTAAAGATATCGATGATGTTTGGTATGAATAACTAATTGCACTATATTAGAAGTTCACTACCGTCTGCAAATTTGATTTATTTCAATCCTTCCCTCTTGTTTATCAGGTACAAAAAAATGGAGCAGTGTATTACACCATACAACAAAGCCGACAGTGATGAAGTTTCTAGTGGAAATCTCAAACCGTTTCCAGAGAGGCTATATGCAGTACCCCCTAGAATAGCAAGTGGCTCAGTTTCTGGAGTCTCGGTTGAGGCTTACTTGGAGGACAATAAGCAATGGAAAAAACACGTCAATGCTTATAGAAAGATTAACAAGATTATTGACTCTGGAAGGTACCGCAATATTATGGATATGAATGCTGGATTGGGTGGTTTTGCTGCTGCACTACAGTCTCCCAAACTTTGGGTTATGAATGTTGTACCCACTATTGCCAATAAAAATACCTTGGGTGTTATTTATGAACGAGGATTGATTGGCATATATCACGACTGGTATGCCCTTTTTCTCACTGTTTTTGGTATACGGATTTGAACTTTTTTTGGTGTGCCTTTGGCTTATGCTTGTGATTTTGTTATTTATTAGGTGTGAAGCATTCTCGACATATCCAAGGACTTATGATCTCATCCATGCTAATGGTGTGTTTAGCTTGTACAAGGACAAGTACGTGTCTAGTATTCCTTGATTTTCTGATATAAACCACAGTCTATTTCAGCCAATAATAATATCTGATAACACTTGTATAGGTGTAACTTTGAAGACATATTGTTGGAGATGGACAGAATTCTGAGGCCAGAAGGTGCAGTTATATTCAGGGACGAAGTTGATGTACTAGTGAAGGTGAAGAAGATGATTGGAGGTATGAAATGGGATTCTAAAATGATGGATCACGAGGATGGTCCTCTTGTTCCCGAGAAAATATTGGTTGCAGTTAAGCAATACTGGGTCGGTAATTCCACGTCAGCACAGTGAATCACCAAGGCAATTCTTTGATTTCTTCTACGACTTCCAAGGTTGTGGTATTTTTGCCACAGATGGGGGTCCTTGTGATTCGACTGGATGACATGTATTTAGCTAGGATTCGTTTGTAAGTTTTAGATGGAACTCTATTTGTAACACTATTATTTGTCGATTCTATTTTGATACATTTTAGCCCCTCTCCCCCTAATATAGGAAAAGGACAGGAATATGAACCTAAACAGTAACTTGCATTTATCATTCTTCTCATAGATTTGCTTATTGAATGTTCTAACAAAAATTGTGCTTGTTTTATAGGCAAATTAACACTTCTTTTGTGACAATGAATGTTCACGTAGAATTTCCAAGATTTCCTTTTCAAATTCAAACACTAGATTGTGAACTTATCTATTGAGTATATTGACTCCATTTATTTCAGCAGGGTGAATGGTTTTATTTTAGGAGTCCATATAATATTCTAATGAATTTTCCCCTTTTCTTTCTTTTTATTTTAGGCCAGAAATAATAAATTGCGAGATTAGATTTTATATATTTGGTCTCTGCCGACAGAAATAAAAGATAGAATCCAATCAAAGAAGTCTCTCTTTCTCTCTCTTGGCTGTTGGATTTACTCATCATGAATGGGTAGCTTCTCAGCCCTATGGGTAGAAGAAGTGAACAAAATTATTTTTGGACTTGGCAAGTTTATTTTGACAAGTTTCTAACCTCATTTATGAGTCTTTTTATTGACCAAGATGAAATCAAGAGCTATTAAATTGAATTGGTAATAAAAGTGTCCCAATGCCTGTATGCTTTTGTTCAATTTTATTGATTTTTTTAATGAAATTTTGAATAAGAAGAAAGCTTGTATGACCACAATATCCACAAAATTAAATTTTATTGTTTTCTTGTCTAAAAATGGATTACCTGCTCATATCACATGTAGGTGTGTATTGCACAAAGATGGGATTATCTGACCATGTGAGCAAGGGAAGGAGTGTGACATGGTATCATGCAAGTTAAGGGTTCAATCATCAATGGTCGTGACATCCGTTGAAGTGGAATGTCCTTTGATCTGACCGCACACTTGCACGCATGGTGGAGCATGTCCGCCCCCATCCATCCAAGGGACTGAGATGGGGCAACGTGATCCATGACGACTACGAGACGTGCCCTTGACCTAATTGCTTCGGGCACAAATTGAATTCAAAGACTAGATGGTTCATGAGAATATGGAATTCACTCAAAGTATCACATTTTATACTACATTCGTCATCGATGCAGGGGCCTAGATCTCCGTTGCCGATAGCATTCAAGAAACATTGGTCCTACAACACACACCGTGAAAAGGGCAGTTGTAGGCACGACGCTTCTTTTTGAGTTTTATTTGGCGCCGCATGAAGCAAGTGTCGAGTATAGGTTAAACATGTGTTTGTGGGGTCCTCTTTATAGATTTCGACAATAATCCTTCTGCAGATTCACCTACATGAACCTTGTTAGCAAATAGTCTACCCTCAGGCAATTGTAATCTTTAAAAGTCCATTCTCTCCCTGTTTCAAGGGGTTTTTCCTTTTTTTTTTTGGTGAGTGACGAAATAGCCAAATGAGAATAACTACATGGATCAATAATTTGATGTCCAAAAAAGCAGAAAACTACAAAAGAAGAAATAAGGTCACGTTTACATATGGTTAGGCCCAGATCCCATCATGATCAATAGCCCCTGGAAAGAGTTTATAAAGGCCAAAAGCTACTACAGTTTCTGTTCACACTTTACACAAGTAGAATGACAGACTCTTGTCAAAGTCATTATTTAATGAGCAAAAATAATATCCATTTTGCATATAGAGTCCTAGTAGAGCTATTTACATACAAGGTCTGATCTGATTTCTCTTCTATATAACTATGCTGTTTCATTTTTGCTTCACCCGAACGTAAAAATGTCCAAGCTAACTTCATCACCCAATAAAAGTAATTCACATACCTTGCCTTCTGGAAACAGCAAAGATTTCCGGAATGCTTCATTTCCTTCGTACGTAGATGGAGCTGAAGAAAGTTTTGTACTTGAACTGAGAGGCCCACATGATAACGTTTTAGTCGGAAGAAACAAAATAGAAGACATAGAAATCGATGTCTTTGATGCCAAGAAATATTTCAATGAGGGATCAAATAATAGCAGTACTAGAGCTGCTACTAAAAAATTACCAAGTCATCTTCTCAAGAAAGATGAACCCTTCGATGTACTAGAGGTCAAAGAGAAGTCCCGGATTACAACACCAAGTATTCGTTCCATATCAAGCTGGAATAGCAGAAACTCGTTATTACATAGCGTTCCAATGGCAATAAACAAGCAACCTGGGAAAACAAAGAAGATCAGTTTTCTTTCCAGGATTGGCTGCAATTGTTCTTGCACTGACAAGAATTCTGTAGACATTGATGATCATTTGGTGAGAAATGGGAAAAAATGTTTGAGCCTAGAGAAAAAGTTAACTTGGGAAGCAATTGCTCCATCTGGAGTAGTGGATAATGAAGTCAAAATCACTTCAATTTCTAGTAAAATGGATAATGACAGTGACAGTGATTCAAGTTCGGATCTTTTTGAAATCGAGAGCTTCTCAAAAGGCAACAACCCTTTTCTTTCTAGGCAGGCATCAGATGGCATGTCCATTACAAGTGAAGCAAGCGTAGAATGGAGTGTTGTCACAGCCAGTGCAGTCGACTCCGATGATCCTGAGAAAGTGGTACGTATTAAAGTAGAGAAAAGCCCAATTGAAGGAAATGCCTAAACGTCGATCAAGTTTTCTTTCAGGTTGTAAGAATAAGAAAGCTGTTGGAGTTGCACACAGAGGAGCAAATGCCAATCAATTTTTCTACAACGCGACGCGAGATATCATTGATTGATAACTCTGTTGTTCTGTCTCAAACTCACTCTTGGATTTCTTAGTAAACTTTGTTCTTTTGATGTCTTATATTGTCAAATTTATACCAAGCTATTGATTCCTGATAGTTTCTACAAATGAGTAAATCAACTTGGCTTAATTCTTAAAAATAAATCTTTACTTTGTTTCTATTTATGTGATCCAATATGTCGAGTTAAAACAAAACTTGGCCTTACGCTTCAATTGTATTAAAAGAAAAAGCAAGTTCCTCCCTAACAAAAGCAAGGATGAGAACAATAAACCAAAAATGTCCATGCCTTACATCCCAATCTGGTTGCTTATAGTCTCATGGGGTCAAGATAATTGGAGCATTTATTATAAGTCATCTTTGACTGAAAATGATTAGTCGATCTCGATCGACTAATTAATTAAACGGAAAATATCTTTCTTTCAAGGTGACACGCTCTGCTAATGAAATCCACACGAGAAAGATCCATTCTCTAACCACCTCATTAATGGCAGGACCGTACAACCACAATCAGGATGACCATGTATTAAAAGAAAAAGCAAGTTCCTCCCTAACAAAAGCAAGGATGAGAACAATAAACCAAAAATGTCCATGCCTTACATCCCAATCTGGTTGCTTATAGTCTCATGGGGTCAAGATAATTGGAGCATTTATTATAAGTCATCTTTGACTGAAAATGATTAGTCGATCTCGATCGACTAATTAATTAAACGGAAAATATCTTTCTTTCAAGGTGACACGCTCTGCTAATGAAATCCACACGAGAAAGATCCATTCTCTAACCACCTCATTAATGGCAGGACCGTACAACCACAATCAGGATGACCATGAGACCCCCCCCCCCCCCTCTTATCTATTTGCTTTTGAATTTAACATTTCATTTCCATTGTGCTTTATGAAACAAATTGTGGGACTGAGTAAAGAAAATTTATAACTCCTGCATCATAGATAATAAATATATGATCTAACATGTGAGAATCACATATCTCATTCATAACTATTTTTTATTTTTTATTTTTTTTTGCCCTGCTTTATGTGTTGAGGATTGAAGTGATTAATCATTATGAATATGCAACAGAACACTATAGAATGTAAAATATATAACCAGGTCAAGGGTAAATCCATGGATCCCTCTTTCTGAACAACCTGATAGATATATAGATGTCAATTATTAAGCCAATGTACAAGTGTCAAACGAACACCTAAACAGAACGAACAAATATCACAAGAACCAATTATAATATAAAAGGTGCCTTGTGCATCCATTAAAAGCCTTCCACTTCCATTATCTCTATGAAACTCGGAGACCAAACAAGAGCTCATTATACAGAAATATACCCATAAAGTATATATAGATATATATACAATTCATAAATCCCCTCAAGCACTTAATTAGGCAAAAAGTAAACCAAAAAACTATACTGATACACACTTGTAACAAGCAATGGGATTAGTTTACTCAGTTATCCTTGCACTCTTTAGTAGGCCGTGCTTCGATACCCCCTCCAACTCTCTTCTCGAGTGAGTAAGGCATATAAGTACCAAGAATCCTATCCCACATAACAAAGAACGGCTGTGAAAAATTGTACTTGTTGCCATAAAGTTGATGGTGAATATCATGATATGCCGAGTTGTTTCTAAAGAAAAGATGGAAAAGGTTGCCAGGTAGCCAGAGTCCACAGTGATCATCAACTGTTTTGAGTGTAGCAAAGGAAAAGAAGAAGATTGAAGTTCGAGGAGACATGCCAGATATGAGGAAAGATAAAGCTCCACCAATAGTGTCGAGAAGTAGACCTTCCACGGGGTGGTTGTATAATGCTCCATAAGCATATGGGACAATGAGGCGGTGATGCTGAGAATGGATATACTTGTACAAGAACTTGTTGTGGTGCATGTATCTGTGCATGAAATATTGCCATGTGTCTAGTACCATCATTGCTACAAAGAATTGTCTGATAAGAACAACAAGGGAGGTTTGTTGAGCTTGTGCAGACTCATCACTTCCAGTAACCTGCATGTTTAATATACCTCATTTACAGATCAAGAATCTTTAGATACAGTATTTATATACAAAATCTAAAGAGAAGCGAAATTCAAATCCTTGTAAGTCAAAATATTTCCAATCACGGAAATATATCAATTACTTTACGAAAAAAGATCCACATTTACCTAACTTTGTCGAGAAATCATTATAGTGTAGAAAATAACTTTTCATCAAAATGTCACGTAACCATAATATGAAGCATGGATCAAAATTTCCACCTTTTCCGTCGAAAACATCGAAAAGTTTCCGTTTTTGAATCAAGCGAAACGAAAACATGATGTAATTCCGAAACTATTAGTTTGCCTTAAACTCTGTTATTTTTCTAAATTTAGTAAGTTTTTTTACAATTTTTCCTTAGTGTTTCCGACACATTTCCGAAAAGTCTCGAAAAGTTTCTAATATTTACTGACCGAAACATGCACTCGAAACGAAATTTTGATCCATGATATGAAGCACTTGAGTAACTTGTAATTGCTTATCCAAATAAGTAAATCATGTGGTTAACTCTCCTGGCATCTTAAACGCATCATTAATGTTCAATCTTCTAAGTCCTAACCTTAGCACACGATGAAATTATTCTCTACAAAAATTAAAGGAGAAAAATCTCTGGAATGGTTTAAGGTGTGACATGTAAGAGATCTTGTTCAGTCAAAGAATATAACTTAATCATTGGATGGAATATTTGATACGACACAGTAATACAGACGGTCCTATGTTTTATTTGTTACAAGCGCTTTATTAAGCCTTATGTTATGCGCTTTCAGCGTGAGACCAGTCACGCACTAAAATGCGTTTATATTTATTAAACGACTTCAGAGCTGATATTACTTGTTTAGTTAAGTTATTAGTTCTAAATATTTAATTGAACTGCTAAATTTATTAGAATTAACGGATTTTCTGAATCTACAAAAAGCTTTCTATTTTTGCACTTTACTTCTATGAAGAAGTGCGCCTAGCTCTGTGCCTTGTACTTAGTTCCAAGGCATCTTTGTGCCTTATAGCGCTTTGCTCTAAACAACTACTGCAGTATATCTCGATTCCATACAAACTTTTTGTTTTAAGATTATTAACTAAGTCCATTGTCACTATTTTATTTTACTAGGAAGGAATAGGTAAACCATCAAGAGGAGAATCTAAATCTTAAGTTGATACTACAATTGTATTTTTTATCATACAAATTTACAAACTTGCAATGATTTTATATATATAAATTAGCCAATAAGGTTATTTCATATGTTTCATGTGCCAAACACCATGAGCTAAAAATTGCAGACTTTATACTGGAGGAACGTGCCCATAAATAGACAAAATTCATTTTCCATTGACAGAAACAGAGAGGCTCAAACATACGATGCAGTACAAATTTAAAAGGTTTGGGAGTCCCCATGTTCAGACAAAAAAGGGAGCTACTAAAAATTACCCATTCAGCCTCCAGGATCATATTATAAATATAAATTCTTCACTGAAAGTACCTATACTTATAGATTTGTAGAATCTATGTGTAACATAACTCCGTGTTAGCATATCGTAAGTCAGTACTGCAACACCTTTGATAGTTACAAGATGTAAGCTTTGGCTTCACTATAAAAGCAAAGTAGATTTAATGAATGTTATTTTCTTGCACATAAACCAATTAATACGGTGAACTATACATAAGCTCTGCATCCATCCACTTATCGACCACGAGGAATAATTGAAGCACCTATCAGACCATTGCATAAGGCCAGAAACTCAAATTCCAAAAATGTGTCTCAAAAACAATTTCTGGAGGACTTAAATTCCATTTCCAAGACCACGTTATCTAAAACACTTAATACTGCTGGAATTATGTAAAAAAAAAAAATCTAAGCTTTAGAGCATAACTTTTGATATCAAATATCGAGGTTTACACTAATGGATGTTTGGTCTGGTGGAAGGACTAGTCACCGTAATGTGGCGAACCCAGGTTTGAATCCTCGTTGGTGTGCCCAGCAGTGCCTCAAAAGGGGTTAAGCCAGTTAACATATCAAGGTTTATGCACTGAAACAAACTATATAGATTATGTTGTTAAAAGAAGCATAAAAAAAAGGTTAGCCCTTTCGTGTTCTCCATTGAACAGAAAACACGTCTAGAAATATGGAAAGAACTATTGCAAACATTAGTAATGTGAGAGAGACATTTTAAAACATTACACGATCACAAAAAGATAGACAAGATACAAACTTTAATGCCAATCACCAAAGGATAGACAAGATACAATCTTTAATACTAGTAATCAAGGACAAATACCTCTATCTCACAAAATGAAAAAGAAAAGCTAAAGAAACTTCCCATGAACCCTTCATCAATAGTAATCCCATAAATATTTCATATCCAAATACCAACAAATGTTTATAAATTGTCATAACAAAATGACACCTGAGATAACAAATGCATAAAATCATATCCCTATACATAAAAGTCAAATTATCTCCACTCCTCTTTTCCCCATGTAGCAAAAGTCTATATCAATTATATAACTCCTCAATATTATCCAAATAAACAAGGGCAAATCTTGCTACAAAAAACAACTATAAACTTACAGCAAAGAGGATAGTGGCAACAATAGACTGAACAGCTTGTTGAAGGAGAACCCCTTTGACCACATCAAGTTTAGGCACCAAATTCTTTTCATCCTCATCTTTCTTTGTGTGAAGCCTGTAATTCTCAAGTGATCCCAACATAACATATATTCCCGAATAAACCCAGTACAAAATAATTGGAGCAAACGTACCAATCAATTCATCTGAAACATTATACCCCATCCTCATCAGTTCCATACCTAATAGTAATAAATATATATAATTTAATTTCGTGAATTGAATGAGAATAGATTTGGGGCGAACGAGGGTTTGTTAGTATTTGAGCTCGTGACGAATTCAACAAACCCTAGTGGAAGAGATGGTCTTATTATTATTTTTCTGGGATTGTTGCGAAGATGAAGAAAGAAAGATGGGGATTTTTATTTTTAAGTCTCCTGAAAAAATAAACTCTAATGAATGAAAAGTCGTATCGTGGAAACCGATATTTTGGCAATTACAAAACCAGCTCTTTTTTAGGCATTGTAACAGCTATGCTAAATTCCGTTTGTCTGTTTCTGTCGTCGTTTTTGACTTTACTACTAATTTAGTATTAAAAAATAGCATATATATTTACAAAATTGTTATATGTTTCGGAATCAATAAGTAATATTTGGGAATTTGTTTTTACTTTCCTGATGCTTTTTTTTTTACATGTGAGAACTGATCTTATAAATTTTAAATTAAGATTGCCACTTTTTGTGTTAAATAATGATCTTGGCGTACAACTATTAGCGATCATCTTGAAGTAAAACTATTTTTTATATGGAGAATACATTAATAAATCAATTATTACATAATAATTATTTCAAGTACTGTTCAATATTAATTACAAATATTAGTAATAAATTAGAATAATTATATCCACATTAATAAAAATTGAACTCACGAAGTCATGTGATCTTAACTTAAATAAAATTGAACTCCTTTTACCAAATTACCAAAAAATTAATATTGTAACACCAATAATTCATAGATATTTACTTTTAATTTTCTTTGTTGCTAAATGCTAATTCCAACAAATTAAGGATTGCATTTGACTTGATCTCTGTTTTCTTTTAATAAGGAATCTTTGTTTTACAGTAATCTTAATCCAAATATCAAGTTACTTTTCTTGTTGTGAATTTATGATGACGTGGTAGGCTGAAGATTAGGATTGGGCATAGGGTCCTAAATACATATAATTGTGTTAGTGAGTCGACGTTGCCATTGCCGTTGCCGTTGGTTTTGCTCTCTGTCGTTTATCAAAACCAAAGGCTTGACTTTTCTTTTACAGTTTAAGCATTTTTTAAAGCAATAATCGATTACATTATCTTTTATAGTTTAGGCTTATCAAATTATTTTTGATTCCGATTTACACTATCTTTATCAGTATATACATAATTTCCCTCAAACAAGTCTAAATACATGACTATAATCATGATAACATAACTTTTAATATGGGAAAATAACATAGCAATCAGAAGAAAACATTTTCAAACTCAAAATTATACACAACATAAATGATTTCAAAATTTGATTAATATAAACATTTCAGCTTAAGTACTGTAACCACATGTAAGTTGTAACTTACATGGAAATATGACTCAGTTACATACAAGTATTAAATAGGTCCTATGCCCCTGGCCTAAATTTTCCCAAAAGAGAATGATATTAAATGAAATCATACAAAAGTTGACACCACAATTTAATTAGATAAACCTGCAATATCAAAAGAATTCCCCCATTCACAATTGAGCTATTCCAGACTTTTCTTAACTACCAAAAAAACTAACAAATGTTCCTTTGATTCAACAAAATTTAGAGCAGTTTTCCTTTCGATATCTTCTTTCCAAATTGAAGTCTTGATGCAATTTATGGCAAACTGGAAGTCACCTTCATGAGGCCTCTGCCGAAGTTTGAGGAGGAAGCCTCTTCAGAAAATCAAGTGTGCCTTGTTTGGTTTTAGTTCTCTTAGCAGGAGCTATAATATCGAAATCACAATTGTCAGCATGTATGAAGATATCAAGTGAGATTCTATGGTAGGTGTATACAAGGAACCATCACTACCTTTAGTCTTGCTTTTTTTATTAGACTGAATAACAGCAGATTTCCACTTGTCGTAACCATGATTCTCCATTCGCTTACGTTTTTTGTACGCTGAAGGCTGCAAGTATATAACAATCAAATCTTGAGTAAAACAAGCTCCAGAAATAAGTTTGCTTGATCCTTAACAATAACTTCATAATTTAGTACTTAGCGTTACTCAACACTCTTGATCTAAAGATAGTTTAATAGCAGAATATTTTAATGTCACATCACATGAAATAGAATATTATTAAGATTGTCAGCCAATTAATACCTCCTCGCCATCATCAGAAGAATAACCACCATCCTCGGTCCTCCTTTTTTCAGGTAATGCATCTAGAATCTCTGCATTCACAAGACCAATTAACACAATTATATCCAAGGATAGATCAAATTTACTCTGTATGGAAACTAATTGGCATGTAAACAACTGATATTGCTGCATCTTTGCCTTGCTCCATATCAACATTGTACTCTCCAATCCCTAGTGGGGGGTCTATTTCAGACAATTCCAGTTCAATGTGAGGGTGGAAAGCAGGATCAACACTCTTTGGCACAAAATTATTCAAAATCATCTTAATAGACTCTCAAACATAATATTCATGGATTGAGACGAGGGAGTCTATCACCTCTTTCTGGCCATTTTTAGACACTATCCAGTTTTCTACGTGTAGGAAGTTGTCACAATCGAATAGATACTGCACATGCTGTTCTTGTCAAGCACATGCTGTTCTTTCAGTTCTAGTCAGGCATGACTTACTCACCTAAGCTTTGTTTAGAGTGAATATTAGTCCAATTCTCTGTGGGTCAGCTCCAAGGATACCACATAATGCTCGCACTCTTGCGCTATAGAATTTTGTGAAATTTGCAGCAGTAATATGCTTACAAGGGACTATCAACATTACTCACATAGAAGTTTGAATCCTTGAGAGCTTCTAATATGTCGTCCTTGAGTCCAGGGAAGTTTTGTATGAGCATTGATATATATAGGCTAAAAACTATGTCATCTGAGTCATGAGCCTGAATCATTTGCCAGAATAAAGTTATGCACTTATTCCTATCGGATTTCTCTTTCGCTGTTATGATTTGAACTAAGTCTTGTTTCCTTGGTCTTCGACGGGGTATTGACTCGACATTGCCTATAGTAGTATAGGTATGATCTGCAGTGTTTAAATTAATATCTTTAAACTTAAATGGAGGTATCCTATATCTCATTGATGCCATTGAGTTTGGCTAATTTAGGTTCCCAATGTAATCAAACCCAGAACCTCAATAAAGTACACCTTTCAACTCAATAGACCATCTGCTTTCAGAAGTAATTAATTTCCATTTTAGAATTAGAATCAAGAAAATGAAGTTACCTCTATTGCATTTAATTTCTTTCGAATCCTTCTTTTCTTTTGTTGTCCCAAAGACATCAGAACATAGGGCAATCATTGAGGTAGTTACCTGGAATTACATTGATATATCAATACTACTATATATGCTGAGTTTGATCCAAATTTTCAAGCATTAATAACCATGAAGTTTCCAAGATAATATAGGACTCACATTAGAAAATTCTGATTCTGATGTGCCAGCAAGCTCAATTAACTTATGCTTTTCAACCTTGAGCTACCAAATATAAAATATAACAATCAATAAATTGATGACACATACTTTGATACAAAAATTAGAAAGTTTGATCAACATTGAAGAAGCTTCGACAAACCTTGTGTCTTTTGGCACAAAGATAGAATGTTGCAGCAATTAAAACAGGTCGAGTGAAATCAGTACTAGCCCTACGAGAAGGTGGCAGTGATGCAAGAAATTTTTCCTTGTACCTTAAAACAACCAATCAAGACTTAGAATACTCCAATGAAGTCAATGCTAGTACCAAGTCTATTCTGAATACTGCTACCATTGTGCAATTATTGAATAAACTCAAATCTAAAGCAATTTAATCTCAAACACGATAACAGAAATTATTCTAGAAACACCAATCATATTTAGTAGATATACTTACAATGATAAACCCTTGTGAACGAAAGGGATGAGTCGTACACATCCAAATTGAATACCCAATTCTCTTATGTCAATCTTGTTCCTAACACAAAAACTCTCATCAACTGTACTGACAATTTACAAATTGATATAAAGAACACGAAGCAATAATAAGACTTACTTGATACCAATGCCATTTTGCATTGAATTAAATGATCTATTGTAAGCATTCTCAGACATCCCGCTCATTTTTATGGCTAGTTGCCGATCGAAAATAACTTCCATCCTACAATAATTACTCTAAATTATCACCCAACCAAAAAATTCTAAATATTTTATATAAACAAGAGGAAAAGTAAGTACCTAGAAGCAGCAATCTCCAAAAAAATTATGGCCTTGCAAATCTCCCCCTGAGATTCAGTAAAAGTAACATTCAATTGAAAATTTGGACGGGTTTTAATTTTTTTTTTAAAAACAGAATAATAAAACTTACGACGCCAATAATGGAGGAATCGAATTGGATATCTGCTTGGCGGCGAAGCTCGGCGGCTTTGCGTATGAGGTGTTTAGATTCCGAGAGTCCCATTTTCTTTGCAATATCCGTCATATCCATTGTTCTTTTTGCTTGTGAATTATTTTTCCAATTTTTTTAGGCTGTAACTTATAATGGTATTGGTGGGTGGCTATTTTATTTGATGGAATATTCATGGCGGGAATGTGAGTGAGAAATTCTTGAAAATATTTGGGTTTTGGCGCGCGGTCAAAATGGAGGCAATGATTTTTGGTTTGGCGCCAAGTATAAAGGGTTATTTAAAAGGAGTAATTGAGAGAAATTATATTGAATTATTTTAGAGAAACTTTTTTTTAGAGAGTAATAACATGTAATATCATCATTACATCATAATCTATTTAATATTACATCACAATTAATTCACTTATGTCAAAGTATAACAAATAACTAACATAATATTAATAAATAATTAAAAGAAAATCCAGATTAATGATAATTGAACCCATCTTATGAACCTCTCGGTCTCATCAACTTAGAGTAACATTACTTCCAAAATTTAAGATTTTTTTTAGCCAAGGATACACCGACTTGTTATCCTTCAATTGTAAAGACTAAAGAGCGAAAATTTTCATTGTTCTGCAAAATTAACCTAATTGTGTAATTCACTCTAAGACCTAGTTGCTCTCACTTGGACCTCATTGGCCGATTCCAGCACCACATTATTTGTATAGTGCTTGTAAAAGATACCTTTTTAATAGTTTATAATATAAATTTAACCATGTGAGTATATGTGATAATTTGAATTAGATAAATGTTAACACCATATAATTTATTTATCAATGTGGTGAAAGTATGACTAAGAAAATAATTGAACAGCTCTATTAATATACAGAAGTTTGTTTTGAACTCATTCATTAGGTATTAAATATCTAATCAAATTTTAACTGTTTGATAAAAGCTGGTGAGTGACATACATTTTTCAAATCTATACCTATTTGGCTACGATCCACACAATATTAAGGGCCCGTTTAGTAATCAAGATACCGCAAATACCTAATATGAGGAAGACTAATTTTAATAAGTCGTAATCAGGTTTTGAGATTATATATGCGGGTAATCTCCGATAACCCATAAAGAAGCTGATGTGGCGGGCTAATAGATCAAAGAATGATCAGACCTCCAACCCTGCGAAAAATTCTTGCATAGACCTGGTCTATGAGCTTTTCATAGACCTTGTGATTGCAAATGCGCCACATCATACATTGTGAGAGCATGACATCATCAAAATGTATTATGTGGTGTATTTACAATCACAGGTCTACCACTAAGCTCTTAGACCTGGTCTATGTAAGAATTTTCCCAACCCTGCGACCCATTTTAGTGACCCCTGACCGGAATGAAAAATTACCAGCGTACCCTTCTATTCGGATGAAAAATCACATGTATTGCCCTCATCAAATTCAGCCATAATTGATTCCCTCCACTTAAAAGATATTCTTATTTTTGCCCTTACACCCTTTTACCTAAAATATTTCCCCCCCAATTTCAACTCTTCCCCATTTCTTCAAGCTTGCCGGCTTCACGACAGGTGCTATAAAAACATCTTCAAATTTTTTTTCTTCCATTAACAATGTTCCATTTTCTTTTAATGGCGGATTCTTCATCGGTTTATTCTCTCAACTGCTTATAGGTGTGGACTTGCATTTTTAGAAGTATTGATTAGAGGATCCAGGTAGAACTTTTAATATTTGATTTAAAGGAAAACACTAATTAAAAATTTTACTTGATGGCTCCTGTTTGCCATATGAGAGAGAGAGAGAGAGAGAGAGAGAGAGAGAGAGAGGAATTTTAAACAAGTAGAAATGGCTTGTGTATGCCTTAGGACTTAGTTGAAATATTATTTGGTTCGATTGTTGTATAGATGACATGGTACAACACAATAAGTAAATTAAATTCAATTTCTAAATTTATGGGAAAGTTGACTTCATGATTCCATCTCTACCATGTATTAGTATGCGATCACTACTTTGACCAAATCTCAAATGTTTGTTACACAAAGTCATTCATACAACAGTTGTAGATATAATTTTTTAGGAGTAAAATCTGATTTAGGGTTACACAATGTGAAGGTATATACAATGGCAAATAAGTCATTATGTATTAATGGGGCAATAAATGAGTTGGGTCTTATGATTTTATCTTGGGCCAAAGAAATGATAAAACTCAGGCCCCCACAACGAATTGGAGAAGTTGTCACTCCGGACCAGATAAAGGTCCCAAATCCTAACATGTCTGGTCTTTGAAATCAAACGTGCCCTTTATGTTTTATGTTTATTTTAGTCCTGGCGGAGCAAATAGTTGGGAACATTGGAAGTTTTCCCAACTCAGTCGTTCCGACCATTAAATCAATGTTAATGCACCTAGAACTAGGACCGGAAATTAAACAAGTTCGATATTTGACTCAAACTCGTTCGATGAAATCTCATTCAAGCTCGTTGGATGAAATCTCGTTCAAGCTCGATTCATTTACAATCAAGTCAATCAAATACAACTTGAACAATATATTGTGTACACAACTCATACACACCTATTGAGAACTCAAGTTGGAAGAATACAATTGAAATGTAAAACTGGATAATTTAACTTTTTTTGCATCATGAAGTCCTTATTTGTAGTGCTAGTGGGAAACGTGATGTATTGGTAAATATTACATTGATACAAGCATTTTTTTTAATTTATATATATATATATATATCATGAATAATATTTATCCTTTAATATCATTTAAAGTCGACTGAAAAGAAATATAAAATTATTTGAGCTTGAATAATATTTGCCTCATTTAAAATTAAATCAAGTTGAACATAATGTTCAGTATAAATTTGAAGTTTAGATGAATAACTCTCTAGGAATACATTCGCGAAATTGAAAAATATTGAACAGAAAATGATTTAAAGGGATAGGCTTTTTCAGGCTTGATTGGGAACATATTTTTCATCTCGCAGTAAGAAGCTAAAAACATTTTGTAAGATGAACCAACACCAAGAAGTAATAAAGTAATAGTATATTTTTCAGCGACAATATATCAAATAATCAGAGTGGCGCAGCGGAAGCGTGGTGGGCCCATAACCCACAGGTCCCAGGATCGAAACCTGGCTCTGATAGATATGTTCAGTAGTACTTGACTCCACAATTTTTTCCATTCTTTTTATTATTTTCCTTTACACCGGATATCCACTCGCGGGTCAAATATAATCCGCATCCGACCCATATCACTGACTACCGTGAAGCTAACTCCCCGTTCCTATCCACTATACCAAAAATATTAAGAAAATATTGATCCCCTCTTATTATTTTTTCTAAAACAAATAAAATCTGGCTTTGACCCAATATGAAAAATGTATATTAATTCAGCATGGCACTCTGGACTTGGTCTCGATAATTGTTGATCATTATTTTTATACTCTTTTTTATTTTTATTATATTCTTCATCCTTCATAAATCTTATTAAATAGCTATTGCCTTATTGGTAATTAAGTCAATTTGGAAAGGCCGAATCCATTTCCATTAGACGACCTATGTGGAGCCTGCTATATATTATAAGCCGGTCTATCGACATATTAATTTCCATACATCCATATCAAAAAGCCTTGTGCAGTTAGTAGTGCCGGTCAATTGTGCTGCAAAGGACGACTTTGACACCAATATTTTCCATTCCATGGCGTATTATTGTTTTCATACCTTAAAGTCTTCGAAATTATGTACCACTAATGCGTGATAGCCGATATGATTCACATCAAATTATTATTGCCTACACAAAGATGGTGAAACTGATATATATGGACCTTGATCTAAAATTAAAATACTAATTAAATACCTTCTCTTGTCTCAATCTCAATTTCGGAGTAGATTGAGCCACGGTCTTGGTTCGTACACTTTAGGCTGTAAATTAGTATGGTACATTTGAGAGACTGATGATGAGCAACGGATGGGCCTTTGGGGCACTCATTTTTTTTGGAGGGCAGGACCTAGGCGATTTTGGAAAATAATTTGATTTATTAGCTACTATTAAAAAGTGATAAACAAATTAAAGAATTATATAAGTCAAATATTTTATTTTGAATATTTACTCGGTCTCGTGAATCTAGAGCTAGCCTGATCAATTTGTAATTGAGTTTATAATTATATGAATTTGAGAAGTTTCTTGTGTAGAGATCGAGAAAGACCAATTTTTTTAACATAAAGACAAAGATCTTAATTAGTGGATGCAAATATGTATCTAAACCCATATATTATATAGATACATTTTATTATTATTATTATTATTATTATTTTCCCTTTCTAAACAGGATTCTACCCCATCAATTAATTTCCCACAAACGATAACTATATGTTGTATCGAAGATATAAATCCTGAAATAAGTCAAATGTTCATGACCTGTAACTTTCATGGGAATTGTGTCACATAACTGCAGATGATAGTCTCTCCATTTCAAAATACATGTCATTTTTACATAAGAATTAAGTAAACTATTAATTACCTAAAATTTGGGAGAATAAAAGTCTTATAGTGCAAAACTACCCTTGAAAAAAAATATAACTTCTCATATTGTCATTAATGAGAAAGGGTAAAAACGTCAAAAGAGAATTTAAGTCTCTCGTGGAATTCTTAAACGACATGTGTTTTGATTTTTTATTTATTTATTAAAACGACATGTATTTTGAAATGTAGGAAGTAAGTATAACACACAAATGTCTTGATGTTCAAACATAACATTATAATAAGTCTACTCAATTAGTATTTATATATAATCGTATACATTGGGGTACATTTTTCATTTTTGGTATAGGTATATATTAATTTTAATTATACTTGAAAAAGAAAATAGTACATTGCCGTATTGGAGGCAATTACTAAAAATGCACACATATATGCTTATGTACTAATAAATGAATGACAAATTAAAGTTTTGCAAGTTAAATGAGTATTCCAATATATAGTTAGACTATGGATATAAAGTAACATCGACACAAATATAAATATTCTGAACAAAAATGACAACTTGATCTGTTTCTCTAATCCAACGGTAGTTTCGTAATTAAAAAAAGTTTCATGAAAGAAATGTGATAATCCAAAACTATTAAAGAACTGACATGTAATTTCGAAAAGATAATATTCACAAGAAAAGGAAAAATAAAAAATGACATCGTAAATGTTATAAGCCAAACAACCCCAGAAATTCCGACAAATTCTTGTGCATGATTAGTATGGTAAGCCATCTACATCATCAGTAGAGGACGTGGCATAGCACGTGACCGCTCAAATAAAGCTCATGACCTAATATATATCTACGACCCTACATTCACTTCTTAACTATACACAATCAATTTAGTTATCTTATATGATTTTATCATATTTAATTGTCGGTGGTGTTTAACTTAATAATTTGTGTAATAGAAGTATATCCGAACTATATTTATTAAACTATAATAATTATTAACTATAGTTCAAATAAAGAACAAAATAAAACATAGTATAACACTATATATATACATAAACTTTAAATACTCAAATTAAAGTAGTGGAGAAATGTTGATAAGAAAAACAATAACATTGAAATCAATCTGAAAATGCTCCGTAAGTTCAACTTTGAAAATTGAAATGCTTCATAAACTTTCATTCACAAAACGAAGTTTTTTTTTTTTTCCTGATTTCTCAAAGGATTTATCCTTTTTGAGGTGTCTCGGACACATTAAGTGGGAACCTCTCCCAACAGGAATTCGAATATGAGTTCATTACTTTATAGTGACTAGTTCCTTTCACTAGACCAATTACATGTTGATCACAAAATGAAGTTACAGAAACTTAAATGCTTATATGTTTGATTAAAATAATATTATATGAACAATGACTTTACTTATTGAAATGGCAGAAAAAGGAAATATAGTTTGATGGTTTTAAATGAATTCTGCCTGACTTGCGTTTGATATTAAATTGAGTTTGCATCATGCAAATTGTGTTTATAAACATAGATGTACCGAACATAATTTAATGAAATCCGAAACCTTACTTGAAGTTAACTCACGAAATCAGAAGATAAAAACAAATTAAGACTAAGGTTGCGGATGCAATTTCCTTAAGACAATATTTATGTTGCTGCCTACAGTGCACAAAGTATTCCCCGATAGTCTCTCAAGATACAACAGTCTTATTATTTTGCACGAACAATAGGCCATGACGAGTTGGAACAAGCAAAACTTCGACTTGAAAATTATTAAATTCGAAAGAGGAGAGAAGAGAGAATAATTTATGCTCTTTTATTTGCTAAAAAATGGTGTAAATAATTGATCAGAAAGATTCGCAACACAACTATTTGGACTTAACCCAATTGGTGTAAATCCAGCCAATTACACCAACATTATTCACAACTATATAATTTAGAAATATATTCGGATATTTTTGGAGTTCTAGCTAATAACGCGCTTTTGATCATAAATATTTGATCGAGCTTATGTCTTATTAGTCATCGTAATCAAGTTCGTGGGGGCCATTAATAATTTTCATCATTAGCCTGCAGTTTATTGGTCGGTCTCTGAAATGTGAATGTATATTTTGATTGATTATATGCAGTGTATATTATATATGTTCTGTATAGATTTTGGGATTTGAGAGATAATTAATATCGATCTTATCTTGATCCCATAAAACGCCAAAGTTTGATAACCCGAATCTGTATACTGATGATTTAATTTGTCAAAGTGGTTCATGAAAGTAGGGCAGTTGAAATTAGAATAATTATGAGTTAATTAATTAGAATCAAATTCAAATTGCTTTGAGCTATATATATATTTATAAAAAATGATGGGAAAATACAAATTCCGAGTCAATTCTAATTGGTTTGAGCTATATTTTTTTTATAATGCAATTTTTAGAGTCGTTGAGAGTCCAGTACGTACTCTTATGGACTGAAAATATATTATTCTGAGAAATGAGACAAAATGACGAGTCCACAAATGTTAAATTAGTTAATTAAATCTAGAGGGTGTGTAAAACTCAAATGCATGGCTGGGTTGGTTGTAACTGTATTACACATGACAGGCCTAGGAGAACAATCAGCCAAAATTTAATAAATGATCCAATATCTCTTGAAAATTATCTTTCAGTACTCTCAATCTCAACTATTTCCATGTATTTATATGCATCATCTTCCTCCAATACTTCTCAGTTAAGTTAAAAAGAGGATCGAAAAAGATGGCATGAATAAGATTGCCAGCAGTACTGTACGTGTTAATTATTTGATGATTTTCATCTTTCTTTCTTTTTCTTTTTTACTTTGTGCTTCAGTTTTTTTGACTTATAATAATTAAGAGCCTGCACCAATTAAGGTCCCAATCCATTTCATTTATCAAAAAAAAAAAAAAAAAAATCCCAATCCAATTCCTCCACTGTCTCTCTCTTTTATATATATGTATATATACAGAAGAATGAATGATAAAAGAGCACCGCACGTGGATGTATCAACTCACTGTCCAATTAACCACAATGAAAAGGGCTACCTAGCTAGCTTCCTCTTAATCAAGTCTTAAATTATTTTAAATTAAAGTACGTGTACAAAAATTTGGAAATTTCAAATTCTTGTGATAATAAAAGGACTACCCTTTTCCTTTTTTTTTTTTTTTTTTTTTTTTTTTACTGTTTTACTGCATCTCTATGTATATGATTTAATTTGGCTAAAAGTTGTGAAATAAATAGAGTCGTACTATAGTTTTCTCTTGAAAAGTATATATACTGTACATGGTATAATAAAAATTTGAAGTACGTACAGATTAATAATTAATGTCAATGCAATATATATATGTACAACTTGGTATAGTCCAAGCACAATAAAGAGCTTCGTCAGACATCTAGAAGTACAACTTATCATTCACATATTTTATATCCCTTCCCTTCCCATCAAAATAATTCAAAATGTAAAATTACTTTAACACCCATCCGAAAAAGCATAATTTTCTTCTTCCATAAAGAAAAAAAATTATTAGTAAAAGATTGCTTATATAATTTGCCCTAGCCCACCATCCATATAAGTCCCACTCATTATGTTTGTTGCTTAAAGCTTGCACTCTCATCCCCTTCTCTTCCTTTTCCTCACTCTTAAACTAATACCACTAATAATTAATATCCGATCGATCTGCCACCTCTCATCATATTCTCAAAGGAATTCCAAGCTAGCTAGCTATATATCAAAGAAAAAGAAAATTAAAGAAATCCATATAAATTAAGATCCAGTCCCACAAGTGATTGAAGTCTACAGCTAGCTTAGGCTACCCCCACCCCCTCCCCCTTCCCCACCCCCACCATAGATATATTGTGTATCATCATGGATGGTAAAAATGGAAATGGAATACAAAGGCCCAATTTCCCCTTACAATTGCTAGATAATATTCAGGAATCAGCTTCTTGTTCTTCAACACAACAACAACAACAACAGGAAGAACAGATCACAACTAACAAGAAGCCTCAGCCCAAAAGAACATCCACAAAAGACAGGCACACCAAAGTTGACGGCCGGGGCCGGAGGATCCGTATGCCCGCCACCTGCGCCGCCAGGGTTTTCCAACTCACACGCGAGTTGGGCCACAAATCCGACGGCGAAACCATCGAGTGGCTGCTGCAGCAGGCGGAGCCGGCTGTCATCGCCGCCACCGGCACCGGAACTATCCCTGCTAATTTCACTTCGCTTAATATTTCAGTCAGGAGCTCGGGCTCAACAATTTCCGCTCCTTCCCTTTTTAGACACAACAGTAATATTTGTGCTAATTTTTTTAATGCTAATAATCAGAGCTTTGTGGGGGGCCCACAGTTTGTTAGGAGTAGTACTAGTAATGATGATCAGTTGGAGAGAAATGTTCATGAGGATTCGATGAATTTTTTTGGCGGGAACAATGTGAGTGCTGCTGCTATGTTATCGCAAGCTAAGCAGGAGGAATATGGTGACGTGGCGGGGATACGGAGGAAGCGGCGGCAGGATGTGGATCTGGTGCAGACACAGCAGATGGGAAATTATATGGTGCAGTCGAGTGCAGGGTGTATTCCGGCTAGCCATCAAGGTCAGGTTCCGGCTGCGACGTCGTTTCTTATGAGTACTGGTGAATCTATGTGGACATTTCCTTCGATTGGGAGTTCACTGGGTAGTAGTGGACTAAGATTTATGAATCTTCCTACTCCGGTGGCGGCGTTGTTTCCGGGGCAGCAATTGACTATGGGTAATGGTGGTGGCGGTGGTGCTGAAGGACATATGGGTATGTTTGCGGCTCTTAATGCGTTTAGGCCGATTTCGGGTGGTGGAGGTGCGGAGGAGGGTCATGGCACAAGGGGCGATGACCGAGATATTGGGTGTAGTCATCATTCTTCATGAGTTATGATCATCAAGTGTATGATTTGTGCCCTTTCCACTAGTTACTTGAAATTGCACACTTTCAAAAAAAAAAAAAATCTGGGTATTAACGACTACATACTATCAACGGAAAAGTTGTTACTGGTTGTTAGTAATGAATTCATAACTGAATAGTGAAAATAAAAAATAGTGACAGATTATCAATCTAGTATTGAAAAAAATATTTTCCAAATGAGAAATTCTGTTGTTAAGTTGCATGATACAAACTTCTAGCTTTGTTTGCTCAATAGTCAATATGGGGGATTTTATTTGCTGATTTATCGATTTGATTGTGTGAATTGTGAGTTTGATTTGTTTTTAATTATTTTTTTTATGTCAATGTCAAAAATTTGTAAGAGTGTTTTAGGGTTTTGGAAAAAGTATAAGAAGAATGATATATATTGACCACTTGAATTATAAGTCTTCTTCATTGGTGGTGGACTAGACCTTGTTATTTTATGCTGAGTTTTTAAACACTTAATTAGTTACTTGTTAATTAATTATGCTTTGTGTTGAAGCAGAAATGAGTAATTACTACTTGCATCATGCAACAAAACAATTAATTATTACATGTATGGTATTGGTAGGTTAGATAGATTAAATTAATATTGAAAAATGAATGATAGAAGAGGAATGAGTACATCTTTGACTGATCAGGTTACAATTGCATGATATATATAATTTGAGAAAATTATGTTAAATGCATATATAGTGCAATGGAGGAGCCCACATAAATTTTTCAATTTTGAGCTTTCCTCAGGCAGGCAGGCAGGCTCAGGTGTTTTCTCTGAGGTAGTGTGAGTAGTGAGCCCTAGCAGATTGCCCAAAAATAATGTATCTTTAATCAGTACAAATGAAACGATTCCTGCTCTTTCTCATATAAGGTGGCTGCAACCCTTTAACTCTCAGGTACTGGGTACGTGGGTCAGTGGTACCACATGCACATGCATGCCCTACCAACCTGTAAATCTTAAATATATATATGGCATGGTTAATCTTTTTCTTGAAAAATACTAGCTAGCTAGCTAACAATTAAGATATGGTCTTATTTGTTTTTGGAATTATATATTTTCTTGATTTTCATTAGATGAGCATCTTTTATGGTCATTTTTAGAATTGAAGGGTAAATATATTTAGGCCATCTGGCTTTTGCTTTGCTGTATAGTACATTATTGTCTCATGTTTTGTTGTAATTGAACTTCATCAGATATATATTAAGAGTACTATATATTTTCCATGAATTAATGTAGTATATAGAGTGATAATGCAAATGGACCTCTTTTTTTGTTTTTTTCCTTTGTGAAGGGTTTCAATCTTGGCTGTCATGCCAAGTTTTTGGTTGCTTCCATATATACAGGCTGTGTTTGTTTTTACAATATAATCATGTGGATGCTGATATTGCTTGCTCTTGCACCCTAGCTAATTAATATGGATATGTACATATTCTTTGTATTTTGTTCAATTATTGTTTTTCTTTGCATCAACTATTCATTAACCGCTTATATATATTTTCAGATTTGCAATATATTATATATATAAATAAATAAAAATTGCAGTATATCGCAGCCTAGTCTAGCTAATTGCAAAAAAAGATTTTAGAATTCATGTGGCTAATTAATGAGTATTAATTTGTTGTAAAGTCAACAAACCAAATATCAGGTATGATGTAATACCAAAGTCTTCTCATGCAAAATAGTAATTTTAATCATGCAAGTGTACAATATATAGACTGAGATTTTATTGATACAATACTAGTAAATTATAATGTTAAATTTGTGAAATACACACACATTAAGTGACAACGATATATACTAGTTATTAGTCTTTAAAATGATTTTTGTCACTTTGCATATATCATAGCTAGAAGTAATAGTTATTGTGACATATATGGCTGAACTTTAACTACAATATTATATATATATATATATATATGTATGCAAAGACCGGAAAACTCCACTATGAGATTTACAAATGAAATTTTATCTAAGATGAACCAATTTGTATGCCCATGTCACAATCACAATTATCTAACATGTTTGACACAGTTCTAGCTCTTCAATTCCTCCCACAATTAAAGATGTCTACACAACAACATATATATATATATATATATATATATATATATATGATGATATATCATCTTACTGTACAGTACAACCTAAAAAGAATTCCACCAAGAAGTAGGCTATTGAAATTTGCATCAATAACAGTCAAATTTTCGGTGCCTCTTTCTTCGTGAAGCATAAGATTCTCCATAATTTAGGCTCCCATATTTCTTCTAATTAAATCGCTTTTTATGTACTTTCAAAGTTCACTTTTCCATATGTCACTTCACTTTTGGCCTGAAAACATGCATATATCATAATTATATAAACACCTCTTTTAATGTTTTCACTTTCCCACATACATAGCAATTTAGTACCAATCAATCCCACAATCTCTCTATAAACAAGTCATAACAAGTAAAAAGGAAGCACTCAAATCTCAAATGGGCTCTGGAGATAATATATTTGCTGTTGTTGCCAAGAACATTGATGTTCTTGCAATGTAAGTATACATATCCTTTTTTACACTGTATAATAAACCAACATACATATATGCAACTATATATATATAATTTAGCATTTTCCTGATGTTATAAAATCTAACTGGGATTAATTTATAATTCGCTGTTTGATTCTCAGGCCTCTGGTTTCTCTTGTTTATCCTCTGTAAGCCAGTAATTAAATATCATCTTTAATCAATCATCAGATCAGTTACTTACGTTTATGATACAATGACATTAATATATATAGGAAAAATAGGGTGAATATTTTCATTTTTGACATTTTATAACAGATATTGTTCCATCAAGGCTATAGAGACTAAATCTCGTACAGATGATCAACAATGGCTAACCTATTGGGTTCTTTACTCTCTCATTACCTTATTCGAGCTTACATTTGCCAAAGTTCTCGAATGGTAATATATGTTGTTAAGTTTGCACCTTAAAATTGAAATTCGAAACATTGCTAGCTTATAATTTAATATTATCAGGTTTCCCATTTGGTCTTACGCGAAGTTGATTGCCGTATGCTGGCTAGTACTTCCATACTTCAATGGAGCAGCATATGTATATGAGCATTTCATAAGACCTTTTTACAAGAACCCACAAGTTAAAATATGGTATTTTCCTCGAAAAAAGGATGTTTTCAATAATCCAGATGATGTTCTAACTGCTGCAGAAAAGTATATTGAAGAGAATGGACCTGAAGCATTTGAAAGGCTCATAGCCAGGGTATATATATAAGTGATGATTTAATTTTATGTCATATATATTGAGTTTATTATATCATCTACTTAAGTGTGTGTTTCGTTTTTGTAGACTGATAGAGAAACAAGAGCCAGAAGGAGCAGCTACACAATCTTTCATGATGAATATGAATATTGAAGCATATTACTATATTCTGGATCTTTATGAAAAGAAGTTCTATTCTAATTAAGCTTTATGTACTGAAGTTACTATTGTAATGGTTCTGGACAATTTCTTATGAATATGTGTTTCTCTTATGGGCAATTTTCCTACTAAGGAATTAAAACTTAGTACATGTACGCAAGAGTGTTGATTTCTGCACTCAGTTATCGGTTTATCCACAAAATTTGCGTAATTTATCAGAATGTGTGCCTTCTATCATTTTCATTCAAATTAACATTACATATTTGTTTTCACAATACAAATACTCGTTGTCTTGTTAATGCTACAAGTATCAATTTGTCATAGAGGTGGAAAAGTAAATACATTTGAGCATCAGTTCATAGGCACATCATAAGATCACCTTTTGGATTTCATCTCCTTTTGTTGGACGAAAAAGAGTTTGTAGTTTTCTCCTCTTTAAAAGGTTGAGTTGATTCATCTGCAACACTGGGCAACCTTGAAACGCTTCCTTTCCCTTTCCTTGCATTTGGTCCGATTTCCTCAATCATGTACTTCCATCCATCAATTGGCCTCCTACGACTAAATATGTGAGTTTTTATAAAGCTCGCAATCTGGAACTTATTGTATGCAATTCGACGCTCAAATTCTTGAACCAAAATATCTTCTTCTCTTTGAGATATATCCCAGATACTCCCATCCTGAGCTTTTGATGTCGTTTCCCAGCCATCGGGTTTGTTTTTGAACTCAGAATTTGGATTTTTCAGATCTCCTAGGTCAGTGCTTGCAGAATCAAATATCCTGCAATTGCAAAACCCAGAATTATAATCTTATAATCTGATATTAACTTCACAAATTCATCGAAAAATGGCATGAATATCACAAGCAGCACGTAAACTTCCTCAAGTAATAAATAGATAATACTTGGTGACTAAATGAATCCTCAAATGCCAAAAACAGCATAAATTCCGAACACAGTAACAAGCTAGAAGCAATTTCAATAAGGACAGAAAATCAAATCAGCCCTATGACTACTAAGTGCACAGTTTTAAAAGAAAATCAGTCTTCACCAAGATAACCTATTCTGGTAAAATTTGAAATAATGAGATATGACCCCCCTTTGACAAAATTTAATAATTTAAAACCAAATAATAAAAGCATGAAAAGGTGACTTACTCAGAGGCGCTATCAAGCAATTTATCGATGTCGTTGCCGCCAGAAATGGAGTCCCCCAATTTAGCCTC
This sequence comes from Penstemon davidsonii, assembly GCA_034814905.1. Classification (NCBI taxonomy): domain Eukaryota; kingdom Viridiplantae; phylum Streptophyta; class Magnoliopsida; order Lamiales; family Plantaginaceae; genus Penstemon; species Penstemon davidsonii. The sequence continues at coordinate 20,372,492 of JAYDYQ010002685.1, forward strand.
CTCCAATTTTTCAATCTCCTTCACCCATAGCCCCGCATGTATTTTCTGCTTCTTCAGTCTGTAATCGGTCTTTATATTCTCCAAGCTATAAAGAGATGAGGAAGAAGATGAAGATGAGGCATTTGTGTTGTCAGCCTTTTTGACTGATTTGCCCTTCCTCTGGTCCCAATTGTCGTTCATGTCCTCCACGAATGCCTGGGTTTCGGGATCAATTTCCTGGTCATGGGAGGAAGGTATGATAGTTTCAGAATTTTGTGCAGGGAGGGAGAATGTAACATCGGATTCCCATGGGGCCCGTGAGTTTTTTCCAGAGAGGTCATCAGGGAGCCACACAGTTTCCCATTTATCGTTCCACTCTTCGTCGCCGGTTTTTTTGTTTTTCGTGGAGAAATTACGGATGGCGGCGGAAGCAGTGGTGGTATTTAGGTGACGATTTTTGAGTAGGTAGGTCAGTCTTTGAATAGATGTCATTTTTTTGGGATTGTGGTGGTTACTCTGTTGTGGGTATAAGAATATAAATAGTTAGAAAATGCTATTACCGATGCAATATAACATCAAAAGCGAAAAAGATCAATAATAAATGATAAAAATTGTGACTTGCACCCTGTATTTGGTATTGCGTACAGTGTGGCACCTTCAGGCCAATTGCTACTCTCATAAAGGCTTTTCAGATAATTGGTCAGGGGCATTATCGTCACTACAATGCAAATCCGGCTTAATTTGTTGCCTCTAGCCTATGGCCTTGAAGAGCCTTTTCTGAGAGTAAAATTGGCTGAAAGTTATCTGATGGTTTTAAGAATGAAAACATAAATTTAACTTCTGGTGGTGGGATGTGTATCTCACATATATTTAAAGAGTGTAAGTCACAACTTCTCCATACAAGATAACAGAGTTAAGTGATTCATAACTAATGTTTAAGGGGATTACAGTATCAGACAAATGATTTCACGTTTGTTGTCAAAATATAAAATCAGGGAAATTAAAAATGGTTAATAACTTAATATTCTACTGATTTACATTTGCTGGTAATTTGATTTAAGCAAAATCATGGAGTCACTAAACGCTCATACAAATTCTTGTTGAGTTTCAATTTCTTCACCTATCTAATGTATAGATAATACGCTTACAGTGAGTAAGACAATCAAAATGCCCAAGAATTACTCTGCTTTTTTAACATATTAATTTAAGCTCAAGATCATACTTAATGATTTTTAGTTATTAATTAAGTATTTTAAGCCTAGATATTCTTGAGTCTCATAAAATTAAGAGTACAAGATAGAAACAAGATAACTGATGTCGATTTATAACAAAACTTACTAAAGTACTTCTAAAATAGGCACCCAGCAGCGTCAGGGGCGGTGGCAGAAGCGGCGGCGGCGACGGGGACGGCGGAATTTGGCGGAAGATTTTTGGGCTAGGGCTCTTGATTAGTGGTGCAGCCGTGCAGAGTTAGAAGCCAAGGCTCTGAGCTTGAAGTGAGAGATGAACTCATTTTGGGGGAATTGAAGTCACAAGCAGAACTGATTATTTGGGCCATGTTTAAAATGGCCCAAGTAAATAATCATGTTTTTCCTTCTTTTAAAAAATGGCCCAAATAAATAAACTTTGTTCTTACCAACGTATAAAGCCCATTAGGGTATGGCCCCCAACAAAGAAGTAGTATATAAATTCCTCTCAAATAATTACACCCGAAACCCTAGTCTTCCATTGATACTGCGAAGAGGAGCAGCTGATCGGCGGGCTGACATCGGCGGCGAATCACCATGGTCCACGTCAACTTTTACCGAAACTGTAAGAAACCGTAAATCTTCACCAAACAATCTATACCCATCTGAAACACATTACGTATATATCGAGATAAATATGTGATTTAATGCCTGCAAGATGTATGTGTGTGCGTTTTCATTTCCAATCATTCTTGTATTATGCCTAAAAATTGAAAATGAAATTAGGTTTGAGCTTGTATTTACTGTTGGACGATTTTAGCTTTTGTATTTGCTATCAATTTTTCTGAACTGATTTTATTTTTTTAATTTAAATTTAGTTTCTCTGGTATGTCAAGATTTTAGTGATCCTTGTGTTGTTATATATAAGTAGTGAACTTCATTTAGCTGGTAAATTTAGGATCATTTGGCTGCTCTAATTGAGTTGCTTTATTACTTAATCAGAATATAAATTAAAATTTGGATTATTTACAGGGAGTTGAGCCCCTCACATTAAAGCACAATGCTTCAAATACATATCTTTTCTTACTATATTTGTAATTCAATGGATGTTTCAAGTCTGATTGTGAATGAAAAAGTATGATAAATATTGGCCATATAGTTAAGGTGCTTTTGCCACAGCATTTCTGATATATGCTGGTAACAGATGGGAAGACTTTTAAGAAGCCTCGTCGTCCCTATGAGAAGGAGCGACTGGATGCCGAACTAAGGCTTGTTGGAGAGTATGGTCTGAGGTGTAAGAGAGAGCTCTGGAGGGTTCAGTATGCACTGAGCCGAATTAGGAATGCTGCTAGGAATCTCTTGACTCTTGATGAGAAGGATCCTCGTCGTATTTTTGAAGGTGAAGCCCTTTTGAGGAGGATGAACAGGTTTGGGCTGCTTGATGAGAGCCAGAACAAGCTCGATTACGTCTTGGCCCTTACTGTGGAGAACTTCCTCGAGCGTCGCCTCCAAACTCTTGTGTTCAAGGCTGGTATGGCTAAGTCCATTCACCATGCTAGAGTTCTTATCAGGCAAAGGCATATCAGGTATACTTAATGTATTTTGTTATGTATGGATATCACATATATTACTATTGCATACTCTATTTGAGACTAGTTCTAGATTGACTGTTGAAGAGCATATGCGTTCTGTTCTGTCGTATAACTTGGAATATAGTGTCTGTATGTGATGCTGGACCAAAATGTTGCACTCCTCATTGGAACTGTTATTTCGGATTTATATATACTCTAGTAAGGCTTCCCACTTTTGTTTTCAAATATTACGATTGTTCTGAAGCTATTTATGTTAGGATATTTACTTGCTTCAAGCATCGCTAAGCATGCTTCGTTTGCTCAACTTTTCCTTGCAACATGTGCCTTGTCTTGCCCATTCTGAAGTTGTGCTTGGAACTTTATATTTTTTTCCTGCCATTTGTAACTATGTATTTGTAGCTCATTGTTATTCTAATGGTGACACCACTTATGTGGATTCATCACTTAAATTTTGTTATCAGCAATTGTCACTGATTGAGTTGTATTCTGGAGTAAGGCGAGTTAAATTCAACGGTGCCAAATAAGTCAAAAATGATTTTTTAGAATTTCTTTTAATGCAGGTTTTTCATGGCTATTTTTTGTCATGTCAAGAAATCCAGTGATTCATTAATAATTATATATAACAGAAACAGACTAATGTTATATTTCTACTGCTGTAGGGTTGGGAGGCAAGTTGTGAATGTCCCCTCTTTCATGGTGAGGGTGGACTCCCAAAAGCATATTGACTTCTCTCTCACAAGTCCGTTCGGTGGTGGCCGCCCCGGTAGAGTGAAGAGAAAGAACCAGAAATCAGCTTCAAAGAAGGCTTCTGGTGGGGATGGAGACGAGGATGATGAAGAGTGAGGTGTAGTAATTTCTTTAGTTGGATGGTAATGCTAGGAAGCAACATTTTGAGTTTGTGTCTTATTCACTTGTAGTGTTGATGTTTTCTATTAACTTTCAGTTGCTTTATCTGAGAGATGATAATTTAGAACAATATAAGCGCTCTGGAATGTTTTTGATCAAAGATGTTAAGTTTTCACTATTTATATTATATTGATGTTGAACTTTTGCATGATGTTATACAATAGACTTATTTTTATATGTTATTTGTTCTTCTAATGGTGTTTCTTTGATTGATTGATGACACGAAACAACCAGCTGGTAATATGTTGGTCTTGGTAAAATTTACTAAAAGGGTATGTGGTTGTGAGTAACTCAAGTTTAGGATAATTCAGTGCTATTATTATCCCTAGTAACATGTTGCACTGACATGATAAATGTGTTCAGTGCTATTATCCGCTGTAATATGGCGCACATCATTGCAGTGTGTTACTCCACTCGTTCAACTTCAGAAATTTCCATGGATTTTGTCTCGACAACTCAATTATTTTCTACTAAGTTTTAGATGGAAGAAAAGATATGGGAAAATTGATACATAATTTTAAATTAAATATCTAGTTAGGTTGCAGGACATCCAACGTGACTTTCTTGAAGTAAAGCCTTTCCTTTAATTTATGTTCCGAAAAAGCATTACGGAAGAAGATTTATCATCAAGTACATATAATAAATTACTCATTTATTATTTGTCACCATTAGATAATCTAAAACATTCCACCAATATATGTTAAGTAGGGGCCGCCCCGTAGAATGATAGAAAATTATTTTACCTAACACTCATATGTCTATTGCATTGCTTTCTCTAACAACATGAGATGCTTGAAAAAACTCAAGTTGATTCACCAAAAAATTAATACTTCTATCTTCAAAGATATGGCTTAAGGAACCCGTAGATAGTGTATAACTCAATATGCCTTCAATTACTTACTGACAATCTCCTACATTTAAACCAAAGCTTTTGGAAATTTGAAATCTAAACATTCTCTATTAATTAAATGTAAGCTTTTGGCAATTGGAAATTCCATTAATCGGTTTCTTTTAAAATAATGTATTTTTAAATTGATTATTACATTAATATCGTTACATCAATATCACTAAATTAAAAATCTATCGAATTTTAAATAAATTACAAAGAATATAAATCATCAAACATGAATTAAACTAGGGAAAGACTCACATTATTGAGAGTTGGACTCATAATCTCTTGATTCTGGAGTCTCAGTCGTACCAATTAGCTATGACCTCCCTCTTCTAAAATTAATGTTCACTATGATAGAATTATAATCTTTTAAAATTAACATTATTACAATTGACTAGAGTTAAATTTGTGTTTATTACATTTCTCAAAATAAAAATAAAAATAAAATTTTGTTTATTATAATAATCGGTTCTTTGAGATTAATGTTGAATGAAATGGTTTTATAACATCAAATAAAATGTTTATGTCATAATGGAACTGCTTAAAAATAATTATATTAATTATTCGTCTTTATCAATAAGTACATCTTGATGATGTATCAAGAGAACTCAAAATAATGTGACCAAATCAAATTAATAAAAGAAAATTAAAAAGAAAAAAGAACAAGTCGTCGGTGATTCAATCCAAACTACGGAGTACATTTGAAAATAAAACTAAATCATTCAATACTGGGACCAGAACTAGTAGTTGTTCCAGACAAGCTAGGTAATATATACGTGATGTCTATCCTCAAAAGTTTGGCATTTCAATGTCAAATCAAATGTCATTATGCTATTTCCCTAAAATTAATAAAATGGGCAAAACTGTTCCAATTCCATTTTCTTCAACTTGTCCATATTTGTTTTGTATAATGTTTATTTTATTACAAAACTCGTCCATATTTGTTTTGTATAATGTTTATTTTATTATAAACAATATATACAAATATATAATTCATTTTAATTTAATGTTTCAAGGTGCCATATTAGTAAATTAATGAAAGCATTAATTGACCAGAAGATAACGTATATGAAACATGTGGATTATGTTAAGAAATAAATTGCCTAAGCAAAGAGGCACAAGTAACTGGGTGATTTCCAAATGTTGAAAAGCCAAATTGAATAAGTGGTTGAGGCCCATGGCAGACACGGCACGTCCCTTTTGTTATCACAATCTTGTCTTTTGTCTAATCTAGGGCTATCAATAATCACATATCAATTCGAATTCGATCCGAACTTGATTCAATTTATTATAATTTTTTTTCTCATCTAATGGATCTAACTCCAATTGAATTACGTTGAGCGAATATTGATCTAGATCGATCCAACTCATTTAAGACTTATATCCGACAATAAATAAAAATATCATATTATATATACATACTATTTTAATAAAATAAATTAGATTTATAATGTTACCATACACAAGAAGTTATTAGTTAATACTACATCATTTTTTTTTGGTTTCCCAAGAGTTTAATCATTTTTTAGGCGCGTCGGACACATAAAGTGGGAACCTCTCCCTACAGAAATTCAAACATGAGTTCGCTACTTTGTAGTGACTAGCCCCTTCCACTAGACCAATCATCTATTGGTAATACTACTTCATTTATAGTTCTATTTTTATGCATATTTTCATCTAAATCATGAATATTTAGTTTAGAAAATTTAAACACGCGAGCTAAATTAAATGAAGAAGAAACATTAACAAACTTATGTCAAAATAGATTATTAGTGTGAATTTCGAAAGTGGAGGTTGTATTGGATCATAAAATTCAACATCTAGCCGAATTCGGATAAGATCCGATGGTCTCAAAAAATTCTATTCCAAGCGAGATCTGAATCCGATCAAACACAAATGAAATCGGATCAGGTCGTACATGATTCGACTAATATGACTCATTGACAACCCTAGTTTAATCTTTCCCCAATAAGACTTGACTTGAATACAATTTGTACCTGGATATGGAAATTGTATCACTCTTAGTTTAATAAAAACTAACTCTACAAAAAATAATAATAAAAACTAATAAACTCTTATACTCTATAGTATTTGCAAATTTTGTATGAAGTAAAAAGTTGGCTGATTCGAAATTTGAAAAGGGGTAAACAACACCTTCACCCCAATAAGGTTAGGTGAAATATCAGGTGACCCCTATATATGTAATAAGTTGTTAACTCTTGCAATAATCGGATACCTAAAACTCGGATCCTAACCTGAACTTTACAGGTCGGATACCCAACATGCCGACAAAACCCGGTTTTTTTATTTCCAATTTTCCAAGCCAAGCCAACGTACAACCCTGTGTGCTTTCTTCTAGAAGAAGAACATATCTCCTTAGCTGTAAGAAATAATTTAGAATGCTCAACTCTCCAAATGTTCTTACACAAAAAAAAAAATATATACAAAAATTTCCCAACATGGCCCAAATAAATTGACTGATTCTTGATGTCATACGGCATATTGGAAATTTTTTGTCCAGAATTGGTCAAACTCATTCAATTACATGACAAGTATATTATACTTGTTTCGTAATTTTTTTATTAAATCTCAAAACAAGTAAATTGATATAGTTATGTTGAGTTTATCCTTACTCAATATAAGATATAATTTCTCTGGAATATTTCGTCATATAATTAAAGACAAGTTCACAATAAAATAAAACAATAGAAAAATTGTAGCCAAATGGCATATATGAAACCTGCATATGTTAACCACACAATACATATGTAGACGCCGTGCCTTGTAAAGATTTATTTTAGTGGAAAATTTGGTGATTCTTGCCTGTTGATTTAGACTAGTTTGTTTTGCTTTTTGCCTTTAAGAGAAATATCCGAGTCTACAAGATCTCATACTCTAATTGTAGATAGTTTATCTCAGTGTAGCTAACAATTATGAATTAAAATTTTGTTACTTTTCTCCGAAAAGAGATTCACGCTTTTGAGTGAATCCAAACAAAAATATAAAATAGTTTCTACTCCAACATATTTTGAGGTAAATGAATAATATTACTATGTGTTATGCAAAACATGCACAAAACTATCCTGTAAATTTTTTTTTGCATCAAACTTACTTGTACTTTCATGGTTTTTCATAGATCATGAACAAAATGAGTACATCTAATAAACATGTTTACAAGATTTTGTGTATAGTTTATGAAAGATCGGATCTATATAATAATTTTTTATTTCTCACACAATTTCTCTTCCGAAAAATCTATAAAATTTTATTTTTGAAATCACAAAATTCAAAACAAACAACATTATAAAATCGAGATTATTTCAAAAACCTAAAATTATTTTTATAGCTACTATTATAAAACCCAGATAATCATGCTCTTTAATTTGTCACCATATAAATGATATACGTACACCACATTGCAATGATTATTGGCCTAGCATTTGGATTGATAAGATGATTATGATTATGACTTGTGTACATATGACAATAGTACAATTTTTTTTTTAATAATTATAAGTACAATATAAATGTATCCAACAAATGGTTGGATATCTCCATTATTTTGAGATTATAAATCAATGGTATGTAGAAGAGTTTTACCTCCATGGTCAAATTTTTTTTTTTTTGATCGAAACTTGCATGAAATTCAAATCGGACCTCTTGAAGTCAGGTCTGAAACTTTTGAAACCAAAATTTAAAATTACGTACAATAATAATTTGATATCTATCAATCATTTTTTCTTTATTAAAGACATTAATTCAACAAAGACTATCTATTTTTTTCTATAAACTCTAACATTCAATTTAAATAAAGCTTTAACATTTCCGAACCACAATCCTCAACATTCAAATGAGATTTCAAATGTTATATCGAAATAACACCAAACCTTTTCTTTGGAAACCAAAATTAATGGAAACCCAATCAAAACTCTTCCACATATATATAGGGCCTAAATTGTTGCTCTGGATCTCTGTCTTCTAATATCATGAAAATTGTGCAGAAATTTGCTTGATGTTTAACAAATGTGAAAAGTTGATACCCATCTCCGTCTCCATCAACCAACAACCAACAACCAACTGTACATGTAGAGTTTATGTACCAGTTGATATTTAATTTTTGCCATTTCTTCAAGGAAATGTAATTTTGACTGGAAAAAACTAGCGACTCTAAAAACTTGGCATTATTGACAATATTAATTATTAAATAATATATAGTACCTTTTATTGGGAAAAAAAAAAAAGAAAAAGCAAAGATATCCTTCCAAGTGTAACTTTTTTTCAATCGAATTTAAATAGTTAAAACTACCACAAAATAGTATTCAACCAAACTTTACGAATCATAGTTAGAAGACTGTATAGATAAATGGTGAGGAGCTGATGGTTAATTTAATTCAAGTCAATGAAACGTAGCATCCCCTAAGGCTTAAGTTATAATTTAAAAATAAAAAAATAAAAAATAAAAGGCTTAAGTTACTATTTGGTTCAATTAAGAAAATAATAGTACTATTTTCCTACAATTGCTTGAGTAATAAAATATGTCTTTTTGAAGCAAAGGTGCTTTCATTGGATTTCAAATTTCAGAGGGTCGGCATCACCTTCCTACTTTTTTTGGCTTTAAAAATCTTCGCGCATGTTTGTTTGGCGTTTCCCTAATTTTTTCGTGTTTGGGAGCCAAACAAACATGTTTTCTATTTTTCGAAATAAATTTTTCATCCATTAATTTTCTCAAACTACTCTCTCAAAAGCCAAACAAACAACAATTTTCTTATCTCTAAACAAAACCTATACAAACTCTACTTTGATTTGACATAAAGTAACCTATCTCTTATACAATTTATCTCACATAATAAATATGATTTGACATAAAGTCTTACACATCTTACATCTACAACCCAACTCTTCCAAAAAAACCTACACCTACTTTATTTCTCAAACCACTCTCTCAAAACCCAAACAAACAACATTACGCAAATCAAAATTATTTTACAAATCTCCACTACTCTCCCAAACTACTTTCCCAAACGCCAAACAAACAAAACAAACATGCCCTTCATTTTTGGTGAATCATATTTTCTTTTCCCTCTTATCTCACTCAGCCTATAATGGAAAATCGGAATCAAAACATGTGATCAAAGATAAGTTGGATTGGTTCTTGATTCGCCTATCTTTTCTCTTTAACCAAATCATGGAATGATAAAGGAACAAATTAAATATAAAAAAAATATTCAGAACAAATAATAAAGAAATGATAATTAGACCAATAAATGGGAGGTTGACCTGTAATGCAAGATGGGTCTTGTTAGTGCTTCTAACTGATTATGTCTGTCCTAATTGCAATAAAAAATACTTATTATCATGTTATGATACGTATCAAAATAAATCTTCATTTATATTTTGAAAAAGTGTTTTTTTAGTAATTGTTGTTTCTTTTTTTGATAACCTAGTTGTTTCATGACTTCAAATTGTAGGACCATATTATGGTATATATTCTATAATAAATTAACTTTTCATTCCAGCTGGTAATGAACACTTAAAAAAAAAAAAAAACCTCATGATATTGTTCCCCTTTTTCATGTGGTTGTCGTTGTCCTACTCAAGCAAAGGTTTTTATTCCTTGGGTAAAACCAAAAAGATGAGAAAATAATTCGTGCATTTGTTGTACATATGATATAGTGTAATAAACGAAGCAAATTATGTTTTATCATTAAATATAAGGAGCAGTTGAATCCAAGAATAATCTTCAACGACGATAATCAGTATATAAAAATTGAATTAAATAAATCTCATTTGTATGTTAGATCATATCATGCGTGCAACTGATGAACCGAATAATGAGTAATCTCTCCAATTTGAGAGAGTTTTATCTTCAAACAAGGGCCAAAGTTTTTTGAACAGTCACGCTTTAACCCATTGATATACTATATTTTTTTTATATAAATAAAGAATCCATCTTGTAACTACTTATGTTTTTCATTTTTATGGGTCCAATATATGATTTATTCATTATAACGGAGGCCTTAAGCCGTTGAGAAGGAGATATTCACATAACTTTGTGATGTTGAGTAGAGATTACTTATTAGGCCAGTAATTAATATATAGAATGCTTCATGCCTTTATTTGTTCATTACTTTGTAATTTATTCGCACAAAGGAAAAGTAATTTTAATTCAAAGAATCAAGCATTAGGCCCGAAGAATCAGTACTGTTTAATTTTCAGAATTGCGTTCCATTAGTTTATGAAAATTATATAATTGTAAAATAAGTAAAATTTAAAGAATAAATTACCAAAAGATAAGTCATTGTTAAAGAAATTATCAAAAAAAAACTCATTGTTAATGAAATGCTAGGAAATGACCGTTGATTGACATATTCAGAAGAACACAAACCAGATTTTTAATTAAATAGTAAATTAAAGTTAATACATCGGCCGGATGCTGTGGGGTATTTGTTATCATATCAGTCTTACACACTTCAGGTCCCCAGTTCGACCCTGGGCAGCATCAGTTTCCTTTTGTTTTGTTTTTTTTTTTTATTTATTAATTTTTCTTCTCAGATCTAAAAGTCGGGGTAAAATGTTGAGACTTCATAAATTCAATTAAATAAAATGAGGATATTAACACGGTGAACTTTTTTTTTTCTCTTTCTTTTTCCCAACTTAAGTCTACTTTCTAAAACATTCTTTTCAAATTTGATCAGAACAGGGGGAACATTCGAACTTCTACAAAAGAAGAGGGGCCCAAAATGAAAACCACCAAAAACGCCTCCATTTTCTCTTCTTAGTCCCACTCCATCTTTTCATATTTTAACTTTACATCCCCTAACATTTCCTACTTGTCATTTTTACCGCTCAGCAAGGATTTTTTTTTATTTTTTTGATCTACATGAAAAGTTCAGACTGCAAAACAGTATAGTAATTAGCAGCCTCATCTTCAAGTTCCCACAGCCCGTGGTCGTTAAAAGCAAATGGATTTATTTCATCAGATCTGACGTCAGCAGTATTATTAAAATTTCCATCCGGGCCATCTATATTCGGAATCCCTAGTTCATCATCAGAAGCTTCCAGAAGATGAGTCATCACAGATCTCAAACCATCATCCAGATCTGAAGTATAATTGGGTGAGCCGGTGGCGTCGTGGTCAGGCGGCCCCACCTCCGCCTCCGTCGTGGAAGGAAGAGAGTCGAATTCAAAGGTGGAGGTGGAGTCAGTGGAGAGTTCTCGCTGGAGGGTTGTGAATATGGCCGACAGATCTTGGCTCAGCTCTAACTGTTCTTCTACTTCATCTTCATCGAGAAAAGAGAAAATATTATTGTATGGTTTTTGGCGCTTTGGGTTTTCTTCAGGATGAGATTCTTCTCTGAGACGCTTTGGTTGTGTTTCTGCCATTGGGAAAGTAAAAGAAGATAATCAAAGAGATGTATATTAGTGCTGAGAGAGAGAGAGAGAGAGGGGGGATGAGGAGAGAGAAGGGGATGGAAAGGTTTATATAGAGAGATTGGGGTGAAGCTGAGATACGGTCAAAATGATTAAAGTTAATAGTTGGAGACGTGCTACTAAACAATCTTTAATTTTACAACTTTTCTTGGTCTGGTGTGTGTTTTTGTGTGTGAAAGAGAAAGAAAGAGTGTGCAAGTGATGAGATAATTAGGAACATACCCGTACCATAATAATAATAATAATAATAATAATAATAATAATACTAGTAGTATGTAAAGATATGGAATGGGAATCGGGTGGGGATGGGAACATAGATAGGATTTATTTAGGCGGTGTTTGGATCTACGTGAAGTTCGTGTTTTCACGGTTTTACAATTCTCGAGCAAGTATAGATATTGGAAGGTGTCACGGGAAATATGTGGGGTCATAATATTTTGACATTTTAAATATGAAAATAGTTTTGATCGAAATATTTTGAGTAGCCACCATCTGTCATGTTAGGTCCCTTTTAGGAATACTTTTACATAAAAAGTGTCTCTAAAATCTCTCTAACATGGCGGATGGTGGCTACCTCAGAGGGTAGCCACGAAAAATTGGTTTTGATCCTACTCTCCTCATAATTTTGCATGTTATCCGGGGGCGGATTCATGAATTTCATACAGGGGTGGTTAAAGTAAATATGGAAAAAAAAATCAATTAAACAGTCAAACTTACCATATTGCTTGACTACAAAAACGAGAAGGTGAAGTTACTTTAATCACACTTAATACCACATTATGACTCCAAAAGAATCCAATACAATTGACTGCGATGATTTTTTTCATTTTTTGAAATCGATCCATGATAGCATCATTTGAAATACCACTAAATATGTCTCTCTCTATAAAGATAACTAGACTATCATTTATTCATTGATCTTTCATTCGGTTTCGAAGTAGATTCTTCACTATCTTCATAGTCGAAAAAATTCTCTCTACTGATGTAGTGATGTGCCAATGTCACAAGTTCGTTAATCAACGAGAATGCGACATGTCTTTTAGTTGCAACCATCTTCTTAGCAAGATCACCAATTCCCTTAAAATTAGACAAGCCATCACTTAATCGAATATCCCTAATATAATCAAATTGATTGGGCAAGGCTGAGAGCTCAAGAAAATATAAATCGTTAGTAGGGCTGAGTACGATTCGGAAAACCGACCAAACCAAACCAGACCGAATGGTTCGGTCCGGACCGATTATCGAACCGAAAATTCGGTCCGGTAATCGGTCCACGATTTTTCAGGACTGAACCGACTAGGAATCGAAAATTCGGTTCGGTTCGGTTCGTACCGTTTCGGACCGAATCTCACCTGAAATAGGATCGAACCGTGGAAAATTTGATTGTTTGTTTGTTTTTTTGGACCGAACCGAAAAAATTTATTGTTTGTTCGGACCGAATTGGACCAAACCGAACCAAACCGTTAAATTTTGTGGTAAAAAACCGAGAAAATTTAGAAATCGGAAAACCATGGACCGAACCGGACTGAAAATTTCGGTCCGGTAAACGGTCCATGGATTTCCAGGACCGAACTTCGGTCTGGTTCGGTCCAAATGCTCACCCCTAATCGTTAGGATAAAGTTCAGCAAGACAAACAAGTTTTCCTTTGTCAAAGACGACGAAGAGATTAGATCGGTTTAAGCATGTAACACAAAGAAACAACTCCGTGTTTACTTCATTGAAATGGTAGTTTAACTCTTGCATTTGCATGTCTGTAACATGATTGAATTTCTCAACTTTGTAATAGTGTTCGTTTGTCACTTTGAGTTGGGATAAGTAAGGAACTAGAATTTTTAGTGGGTCAAGTTTTTAAGTGGATTGGATGAAATGAATTTCATGCTTTTTTTTCCCAATATTTATTGTATGAATACTGCTATAATTAAAAAAAATTGAGGGCCTATAGACCCCCTTGTCCTAAGGTAGGTCTGTCCTTGATGTTATCTACATGTGATATATTTAATTTCATGTGACATGAAAATAAGAATAATATTCCCCAGTGAAAAATAATAATGAGTGTTTACCTCCCTCCTCAACGTGGTGTTGCATACACGCTCAAAATTGTGAGTGAAAGTGAAACTTAATTTTTGTTGCGAAAAATGATCAAGTTAATCATCCCTTGTTAGTTTTTTTCATTCATTTTATCCTCGTGAAATGATATGATGGGCACTTTACCCTATTGTGATATTGCTTAGTTGCGCTTTAGCCCTTGTGATATTGCACAATAATGGATATTTTACACACTATTATTTCGTCCATGAATATGAGGGAGGTAGTGAACCCACTATTATAAAAACATGAATATTTCTTAATTTTTTTGTGAAGACTAAAATACCCCTATTTAAATTGTAAAGTGATATCTAATTATTATAAAAGTTTAAAATGAAATTCTCTTAAATTTCATTCTGTTGAAAAAAAAAATTGATCCTATTTTACTATGAAAGAATAAAAATTACTTATGACTTAGCTAATTACGTAATTTCACTTTGGCTAGAATAGAAAAATATAAATAATATTGAATAATATCAAGACATGCATAACATCGAATTTTCATGGAATTATTTTCGTGAGAAATGGGTGAAATTCGTGGAAAATGGTGAAATCAATAAAATAAAATCTATGAAATCATTGAAAACATGTGCAATCGATGAAAATTCGGGTGAAATTGGTGAACACTGGCGAAGCTGGTGAAAATTTGGGTGAAATCGATGAAGATTCGTTAAAAAAAGATGAAACCGGTGAAACGACAACATCAGTGAAAAATATGTGAAATCGGTGATAAAATAAATAAAGTCGGTGAAAACGTGTCAAATCAATGAAAATTCAGGTGCAATTGGTGAAAAGAACATATGAAATTAGTGAAAAAAATGTGTGAAATATGTGAAAAGGTTAATATGATAAAAACTTGTTAAATCAGTGAAAAAAAAAGTTTTAACAAACAAAATAAGATGAAACCGGTAGAAAAATAGTTTAAAACGGAAAAAAAAAACAAAAGGACAAAATTGAAAAAATGGTGAAAATAAGTTATGACTGATAAAAATGGGTAAAACGGTAAAAAAAAAAATAACTGGTAAAAATAAATAAAATCGGTTTAAAACAGGTTAACTCGGTGAAAAATGAATTAAACTATAAATTGAATAGGTGAAACGGGTTAATTTGCTCTATTTTTTCACTCTAATTTACAAAAAATATCCATGAAATTAATTAGACATGTACAACGTACGTGCACTTTCCTAGTTTTACAAAAACATAGATGGATATATTTATTTCCAGATGATTTATAAAAGGGAGAATAACACAGAAAGATAATTAGTACCTTGCAATTGGTGTGTTATATACGCAGATGAAGCCTTAGCCAAATGGTTAAGGATGAGGTTCCATGACCAGGAAGTCATGGGTTCAACTCCCACGATTGTGGATATTTTCTCTAGTTTAATATTAGTAATTAGTTTACTTTGATATCATTGTAATAGTTTCGATTCGATATAATGTTTAATGTAACAATGTATTCACCATCTAAAAAAAAAAATTGGTGTGTTATATACATATCTAATCATGAAAATTTGTTTGTGTTTTCTTTGTATTTTATTTATAATTTTTTAATAAATAAACTTTTAATGCATGAGTACTGTTCACGACACGCAGACAACTTCATTAGATTTAAGTTTACGAGAGATTAGGTATGGGGATTACATAAGCAGACCAAATCTTTTATATATCACAATTAGTACCACTATTTTTGTGAAACTTCTGGGTACTAATCTTCATTACCTGACTTAATTTGAGTAAGCACTTAATATATTTATATAAAATATCATCGTTGAATGACCAACCGATTTAAATATTTAGTCTAAAAAAATCTAATTAATTAGTCACTATTAATGAGGCCTGTTTGAATTAGGTATTGCCTTTAAAGTCACACAAACAAATAAATGTAATTCGAACTCAAAACCTAACAAGTTTGTTACTATATGATATATCTATCAATAAAGTCAACAAAGTCATCATTAATTTATTGTTTCTTTCGGGTACTTGTAAATTGTAATTAGGTTAAACGAGCAGAGGTGTACTGGTGTCTTGTCTTAAGAAATTTCCACGGCTTTTACTAATTGATTGTTTTCTCTTGATTAACAAAGGGAAAAAAACAATTAAATTTTAATTAAGGTTAAAAGTTACATGTGATCCAGCCAGTGCAGCAGGTGAAATTTTTAAAAACTTTAAAGATGGTCCAAGTAAAATAATTATTAAAGTACTTGCAAAAAACTTTAAATAAGTACTCCAAATTAATTACCCAAAAAAGGTGAGCCTGTGTTAGAGCTTTACAAGTACATACATGGGGCAGTGCGTACACAAGTAATGATCTTAATTAACTTCAATATATATAGAAGTATTAATTAGGATAAGAATAAATTTTTGCTACAATACAAGCTCTTTTTTTTTTTTTTTTTAAAGGAATATTACAATACAAGCTGCTATATTATATATGCATGCTATCAACTTGCAGCTAATTAATTTGAGTTCAATTAACTTAGATAAATTTGGTATACAATGACCCTTCTATCTCAATTTTGATTCAATATCTGACTCGATCATATAGATAAAAAATACTGTTTATATTATGTTCTTTTTAATCTGAATATATGAAATAAAGAGAAATGAGCTCAATATTTCTTATACAAATGACTTCCACTTCTAATGATGTATATGATCTGGTTGTTCTAAAAAAAAAATTGTTTTGGTCTATTCATATTTCTTTTTTCTTTTAAGTACATCGGTAACTACATCATTTTATCTACAAATTTATGTGATCAATCATTAGTAAAGTACAAAGAATTAATGTCCAATTAACAAATACAAATAATTCAATAACAAGATTAGTGGTAAATTATAAAAATACCCACACTTCTGATGGGATTCGAATCAAACACCTCTAAAATTTTGGCCGATATGAATAATACCAATCTTTACAACATTCGTCTAGCTTATCATATCATATATATATATATATATATATATATGAGAATGGTCTTTGACTCCAATTGGACCAAATTCTAATTTCTGGTAATTTTGAATTATTTTAATTATCTTAAATAATTTATTAGGTAACAATATACAACCTAACACATTTATGTCATATGTGATTTGAATCGCAGCGGATCCCCTGTCCCAAAAAGGTGTCCCAACCTGTGTCCCATTTTTATTAGATCGACACGTGTCAAACTAAAATACTATTTACCACACATGATAATTTTTTCTTATCTTCCCCATCTTATCACTTCCGAAAAGATAGCTGCAACCATAGAACAGGGAAAAATTATTTGGTACATCCCTACCATGAATGACGCCAAAAATTACTCCGGACAATATCAAATGGGTTTCATCAATTTCGAACCACAAAATTTTTATATGAATATATAAAAGGATATAAGAAAAGACGTATGTTTCTTCAATTTCATATCCAGCGTTTTCTAGTTAAACCCCAAACTGAATTAATTAATTTTCAGAATTTATGAGTATTTCAACTGATATGTTACTTCTCTACCCCAACCATTGAAATCTGCAGTAAGATACCCTCAACAAGATTTAAATTGGGAATTTTGTGAGGGATGAATGATTCGTATGTTTGGTTTTGGATGTGATAAAATTGGGGATGAAAATAGAAAATAATGGATAAGAATTTGAGTGTAAAAATAAGATTGGGGTTCCCGTGTTGGTAATGGAGAAAAATGAGATGGAGAAGAGGATAGATGAGAGATAATCAAGTGTGGGTGCAAATAATTTTATTTGACAAGTGTCAATCTATTATAAATGTGATAAAATATGGGACAACCCACTTGGGACAGGGGATCCATTGCGGATTTGAATATGGTATTAAAATCATTTAAACAATTAGCTGCTAATTAAACCCATAATTTATGCCAATAAATTATTTTAAACAATTCTTGCTAATAAAACCCATAATTTATACCACCATTAATTATATCTTTTCAAATATGAATATATAATATCCATTGATATTCAGATCTTCAAAGTTGTATGTTGTAGCAATCATATTCTTTTTGTCAATTTTAGTTCCTTTCTTTTTCTATTTAATAAGTTCTTACAATCTAGCCTACTTTTATATGTTTTATGCTCTTCAATGTAATTGGTTTACAGAGTTCTTCTTTTATATGTTTTATGCTCTTTAATGTAATTGGTTTACAGAGTTCTTAGCATATCCATTTCATGTGTATCAAGTAAGTAACATATTTTTGTTATTTATTTTGTCATTTTTTTAATTATTAATAATGCATTTTCTTTTTCCTTTTTAGTTAATCTCTTGCCTGATTGGCATTTGAGTTCCAAGTAACCGATCTGAATTCACTCAAAGGTATGTTTGCTTTATCTGACATAGTTGATTGAATTATTTTTAGTTTATGGCTTAATGGATGATTTATATCAATTTACTCCTATTTCTGTTTTTCCCCATTTTTTTTTGTAATAGTTTTAGATCAAGCAAAATGGAATTTGTTTATAGTATCTTTCTATTTATTTCTTTTTTCATTTTTTGTATCTTCGTTTTTCTCCTCCTTTTTCGTATTAATTCGGTGGTCTTATTTTTGTACAAAATTAAATAAACGTAAATTTTCGTATAATACGTACTTTTGTTGAAGAAATATGAAAATTACTCATTTCTAAGCTTTTTGCTCAATATTACTAATGTTTTGTTTAATTATTTATGTTCAATATCTTTTGGTTTAGTGAAGTGTAGTATCTGATAACTACTTTCCTTAATTTTAGTGGATATTATATTTATTTTCATTTTTTTAAGTTAAGGTGTTTATTGAGAAAAAAGTCATTTATTTTTCTTATTTTGATTATCTTATATTCGAATAATTTATAATTTTGTAATCATCACAAATACATTTTTATTTTTTATTTTGCGTATTTGTTATGACTATTGTCTTGTGTTATCACATATTTATTCTTACACGATTGAATTTTAATCTTTTCTTTATCCAGTGTTTTACAAATCGTATTTTCAATTCTAATATTTTAAAATATTTAAACTTTTAGTGCGTACTTCCAAAATTGCGCATATATTCCCAAAAAATAACTTTTTTAATTTAACTTATTTTGCGTTTTTGGTATAATTATATAGTCTAAATTTAGCACTTTTAGTATCATAAAATTGTCTCAAGTTTTGCACTTTAGATATCAAATGGAATGAAGCCAAAAAATATAATATTTTAATAAAATAGGACCACAACTCCAATTTTATAAAGTGTGGGTCTGAAATCATTGAGGAACAATGATGTGTGACAAAATATATAATTTTCTTTACATGAACATATCACATAGCAATTTTTTTTTCTTCCAATAACAATAAGCAAGTTTTTAATAAGAATGAAAATCCAGAAAATTATACATAAAATTCTATAAAGTTAATTAGCATCAGATTATCAAACCATAAAATCATTTCAATGCAAGTACATTAGTCGTAAACTTGCATGTTTGTAATCAAAATATGCTAATAATATCTAATTTCTTATAAGGAGTTGAATTAAATTGCTAATTAGAGTTTTTTTTTCCATAGTTATTCAGGCATCAATTCACATAGTTCATGGGGTGTTCCACTAATTATGATTTCTTAAATTAGAATTACAAATTCATTATAGTTAATTAATTAGTAAATGTAAATTTAAGATATTGAGCTTAAATCTTTATTTTATTAACATAAATAAAAAATTTCATGCGGTGTTGCTTCTTTATATGTAATCTCTTAATAACACAATAATTTTGTCCAAAAGATATTATTTAGGATAATAATTTCATGTCATTTCGTGCATAGCACGGGATAGATTTTAGTAAGAAAAAAAGTTCAAATGATACTTATTGTGAATACAATTTAAATAAAATAAATCAATATATTTATTTTGATAATGAATAAATAAATATACCTAATTTAAAATTACAGTAAATGTAAAATTTATTTTGCTACATGAAAATCTATTTATTTTATAATCTAATAAAATAAATATATTCAATAATCTTTTAAGAAGTAGAAATCTATCCCAGTCGTCCCTAATCCCAACATGTTCCCATCACCCTCACATAACCTAAACTCATCCCTTTCCCTTCCCCTCCCTCATTCGCCTTCCGGCGCTGGCAGCCCGCCATGATCGATTTTTCGTCACATAGAAGATGAAGGCGAGGATCCAAATACCTTCGAGGTATTTTGAGTAATTTCTCAAAGTTTGAGGGTGGTCGTGTAATTACACTAAACATGATGGGTAGTTGATAATTTTTTTATTAAGAAAAAAGACAAAAAAAATAGCATAGGTATTTCTTGAAAAAAAAATTACTTTTATGATGACATATCAACATGTGGCGTCATAAATTAACGCCGTCATAAATGTAATGAATTCAATACCTTAAGTAATTTTCCAAACTTATTTACAATAAATTTGAGGGATAATTTGAGTAATTTTCAATTCATATTATTGAGTTAAAGCATTGTCAATCTTCTTAGTCCATATCCCATGAAGAAAAAGATATATGAAACATTCATTTTGATTAAATTATACTTTTACAAATATTTTAGCACTGTAAAAAGGTATTCAAATTATGATTATTAGAGTCATGAAAAATTGTAGTGATCAAAACACATTATAATTTATTTTGATATAAATTAAAATAAATTATTTGGATTTGTGCATAAGACGTGAATAAGCTAGTATATTATTATTTGACAATTTATCAAAAAATTGATCATGATGATTTGGTGTATATATATATTAATATCTACTTACTTTTCACTACAAATTAAACCGTAATAACAATATTCTCAAACGCAAACTTTTAATTTTTTGGCTAGCGATATTGTCAGAGCTATAATTGTTGCTGTCAAAACACAATTTCTTAGGCCATCTCCAACCGAACTCAATGCCCAATTGCCCAATTGCCTCTTTGACCCCTTTTTTGCCCAATTGCCATTGCCTAATTGCCCTTGCCCATTTGCCCTTTTGCCCAATTAAAAACTCATCTCCAACCGAAGAACAATTAACCTCCATTTAATTCAATTTCACAACTTTCCCCACTCTCACTTTCCTCACTCTCCTCACTCTCACTTATTTTAATAATAATAATAATAAGAATAATAATAAGCTCTATTGTGTATTTTTAAATTAAGTTTTTTTGTTCAACAAATCTACTTAAGACGTGTTTTTCGTTATCATAATCTAATATTTCTTATTTTGAAAATTATAGATATAAAAATTAAAACTACCAAAAATTGTTTTAGTTTATATAATTCTTTTATTTGTATGAATTTTATGAATATAGATATTTTAAATTTCACAATTTAAATTAATCACTTTATTAAATCTAACACACAAGAAAAAATGCAATTTTATTAAAAATAAATAAAACTAATTACTATTCATATTTTAAAAATAAACAAAACTAATTATTATAAATAAAACTAATTTACAAAAAAAGAAAATTAACTAAAAAAGAAAAAACAAAAACTAAGCAATGGATCTCCAGGCATACGCTGGGTGCGTATGCCTGGAGGCAATTGGGCAGTCATTCAATGACTGCCCAATTGCCCAATCCCCTGCCCAACACCCCCTGCCCGCCCTGCCCGCCGTGACCGCCCAATCCCCCCTCCTCCTTTTTGCCATCTCCAACCGAAGGCCGCCGGCAAACCCCCCTCATGCCCGGTTGCCTTGTCGGTTGGAGATGGCCTTAGTGGCCAAATTTAGCCCTCTAAAGTCAAAGTCATTCCCTTTTTATTTCAATTGAATTTGAATTGCTTTTTAATCTGAACATAAAAATTGTTTTCTCTTTCCAATTCCTCTTACAAGATTCTTGGTTGGGTATACTTCTTTAGGATTTCCATCATTCAATCTGAATAAGAGATTACCAATTAATGCTTCTTGCCTTTTTCCATTTTACTTTGAGTGACAACATTAAGCAGTTTTATCATTTTTTGCTATTGATTATGTTGTTCACGGATGAACATTCTTGGTTGGTAGATTATATTTTTAAAATTTTGTTGTTCACCCATATACATAATTTAATTGAAACGACAAGAACTTATAATGGCATAAATCAATTTTGAATTGATAATAGCATAAAACAATTTTCAATTGAAATGACTCAGAACAAAACATATCGGCGATGCCATCACCACCGGAGAAGTGACGGAACACGGCAGATGTCTTCACACTGTGTCGGCCAGATCTGGCTCCGGAGTAGGCCCCTGATCTTTCTCTATTTACGATAATTAATTTTTATGTTCTCATTCAATTTTTAGATCACGGGTCAAGTGTTATTATTATGTATTGTGTTCTTAATTCAATATTGTTGTATACCAAAAAAGAAAAGAGAGGGGGATTTTGTTGTTCCATTGATGTCTGACTCTGGGTATTAAAGCTTGTGAACGGGAATAAATGGATCAACCAATTAAATCTACATTGACAGGAGGGTAAATTAGGCAATTTGAAAATATTGCTCTGGCAGCATTATCACTAGCCTTATTTTATCTCTTGACAATTACCTTATATTTTAATAGTCCATTTAAAATTAAGTGAATTGTTTCGTGCACCTAACATAACATAGTTACGAAAGTCTTGAAAACATGACTAAACTAAATTAAAACACGAAAGTGAAAACCAAAAAAGATGTTTTCAAACGATCGAGGCAATTTCTTCAAATTAATTAATATTGATTTAAGGTCTTTCTTCAAATTAATTAATGTGGAAAAGAAACTGCAGGTAGCTCCGATCGAGTTTTATTATATTATATTGTACGTATTTCGTAAATGCAGGTCGGTCACCACTCACCACAACCAATTAATATTATATTATTGAATTGATGATGATGGTTGTTACGTCTGGAATTAATGGATGGTCAAGATTAGTAGTTGAGTGTGTGGTTGTACGATCGATGAACCTATTCATTTCATTTCGACTAATTTAAAAAGAAAAGAAACAAGCATATACACCTCTTTAATTTGTATGCTGCTGGTAAGTTTAACTTGTGACATTTCAACACTGACCATACATATTTCAATTTTTGGGGGCCAGAACCCCCTTTATCGTTACATGTATGCTGGTAGTGGTAAGTTTAACTAATTTGAAATAAATTTAAAATTCACTCCAATTTAAACGCCAAATCAAATATATTTGGATTACATACTAATTAAAATATACTCATGACTCGTTCCAGAAATTGTAAATTTGAAAATCCCTATAAGATTAATTTGTTTCGCAATATTAGCTTAAGATCTTAATTATATGAGCATGTTCTTTCTTATTTTTTTCTTTATACTAAGGCTAGCTAACTCCATCGCACTCCAATATAAGGCCCAAATTATTTTCAAATTAAACTAATAATGAAAGTGGATATTGCATTTTTCATATCAATTTTTTACCTACTTTAGACATCTGGTGGCAAATCTTCAAAAAAGACACATTTAATACCAAAATTGAGGGACTTTTTTACATTTCCTTTCTCCGTCAATTTTTGGGGGCCAAATTTTGTGTTCTTTATATGACTGGAAAACTCTTGACAAAAGTTTTCTAATGGTACAAATTTCAGTTCATGAAACACAATAAATAATTCGCAGAAAATTAACAAAGTTTCGGGATATTAATTAATCAAAATTAAATTATATCTCATAATCTACAAAGAATCATGCCACAATAATTTTCAGATATGCTATGGGGAAATAAGCATGCTATGGTAAAAATTTTGGAGCATAATTTTTTTTTTTTTTTTTTTTGAGAAGACCCCAAGACATAATATAGGTGAATCAAGGAATGTCAAGCATTACAATGTTAAGAACTTCACTGGGAAGATCAGCAGAAAAAGAGAAAAGAGAACAAGCTAATTTGGCCATTTTAAAAATTTTGGAGCATAATTTTAAGCATACCAAAAATCTCCACTAAAGTTCAAACAAATGTGAAAAAAGTCCTTCAATTTTGGTATTAAATGTGTCTTTTTTAAATGTTTGGTATCAAATCTTCAAAGTAGGTAAGTATGAAAAATGCAATTTCCACAATAATAAAAAAATTGATGTGAAAATAAGGCAAATATTAGTAAAAACTCTAGCATATAAAAAATTTCTATTTAAATAGATATAAATAAACTTTTGAATTTTTCCAGACGCTTCTATAATTAGTTTTATTTGTGAGATATCGATCATGCAAATATATATGATATGGTCAATTAATTTCATTTTTTCACCATAAACGGTGGATAGATCTTACTTAATGGAGTATATATTAGTATCCAAATAGTGTTGCTTATATATTTCGTGCAAGTGCAACCATTGGCAGATGGCAATAAATTTTTACTTTTCTTGATATTCACTCCAAATAGTGTTGCTTATTTATTGCTGACATTTTTTTGGTTAGTGACTTAATTTGTTTTCCTTAACATTAAAAGGAAATACACATGGCATGCACATAGACTTCTCTTCTTCAAACGATTCACGGATCGATACTCAAATGGAGTATACTACTATTGTTAATGAAAAGCATTTATTTGAGCATATCTTTATTTAATTCTAATGGTTAGCATATCTTTCAGTGTACGTGATGCATCGCATTAAATTAATTATGATATATATATATATTAATGCCATCTCACTTTTCAGTCTAGAATTAAAAAAAAAAAAAATCCAAACTACTACTACCTTGCACGTAGGTTTGACATACAATCACACAAATAAATAACTTCATGTCAACTGATATCAAGAAGTGTTCGTATACATGAAGAATTAATTATATTAAACCGTGACAAATTGACAAGGGACCTTTTTTAATTAACAAGTTTTCGAAATTAGTGAAAATTTATATCTCAAATTAATTAATTAGTTGGGCTCACATGCAAGAAAAACGCAGTTTGTGAAATAATTGATCAGTAATATATCTAAGAAAATACCCATGGTGATTGGCACTTTACTGAATCGAAGAGGTTTTTGGATGTCCTTTTTTTTTTTCTTTTTTTTTTCAATAATTACATAGACAAATTTTCCTCCAAATGTTTATCATTATTGATTCTTTTTCCCCATTGGGGATGCATCTTCCAACCAAAATGGCCTATAATTCCGGATCCAACGACGTGTCTACAGGACAAACATATATATATACTAGTCAATATATTTTATGTACAAATCATATTATACAATACTAACAAATCATGAAAGAAAATCTTGGGCCTTGTTAGTTTGATTTGTTACTTAAAGGTCATTACAGAGTTTTTCAAAAGAGAAACCTTTTCAAAAAAATTTATAAAATAGTCTCTAGAACATCTTTAAAAAATTATTCTTGTTAGAGTATTTTACAAATATTATATCTATTTATTTCAACTTTCGACTCTCTACTAAAACACAAGGCATGCATATATATTATTTTATAAGAAAATAACTTATTATTTATCACACTTATGGCTAAAAATTATTTCAAAGTTTTTTTTCTTTCTCTTTTGAATAAATATATATCTAAATTAAGAATATCAGAAACTTCAAAATTGAACAATCAAATTCAAATTTGTAGTGTACCAAACATGACTTCTTATTTAAACTTTGTTTTGCTTGATGCGTGGGTGCCATTTGTTGAACCATAATTATGACTAATCAAATTCGTTTTATATATTAAGATAATGGTCCATAATTATGACTTATCAAATGCGTGGAGGCCTTTTAATTGTTGAACCACTCTCACATGAGGTGCATTTCAATCAATTCAATTTAGATAATTGATCTAGAACAATTATACAATATTATAAGTGGGCATCTTGTATCTCATGATGATACAAAAAATGGGCCGACTATTTTAAATTTTAATGGTATGGTCAATATATATACTCATCTAATTAGATGAGTATATATGCCGATGAGGCCTTAGCCAAGTGGTTAAGGATGAGGCTCCATGATCAGGAGGTCATGGGTTCAACTCCCACGAATGTGGGTATTTTCTCTAGTTTCATACTAGCCTTTCTCTAGTTTAATACTAGTATGGGTATTTTCTCTAGTTTCATACTAGCCTTTCTCTAGTTTAATACTAGTAATTAGTTTAATTTGATATCATTGTAATAGTTTCGATTCAATATAGTGTTTGATGTAACAATGTATTCACCATCTCAAAAAAAAAAAAAAAAAAAAAATTTAGATGAGTATATATATTGACCATACCATTAAAATTTATAATGGTAAGAATATTTATAAATATTCTAGAAGGATTACTACAAGGGGCCCAACTCCTCGCCCACAAATTCTTACCCCGTCTCCTTCCATCATGTAATTATAGATTCAAAATTCGAACTTATTCAAAGTTGTTTTAATTAAATTTGAAACTATGTCTAATTGTGGTTTGACATTTAAGTTAATTAGCTAAGCTTAAATGAGCTTTCCATGAGCCGAATATAGATGTTTTTAGATGATATCGCTTGATTATTTTTTAAAATGGTTTTCTTCATTTATACAGTTTATGTCTATGTAAACCAAATCAAATTATAAATTATTAAAATAAGTAAAAATTAATTTTTTGATGCATAATAAGCTGAACTTGTTCATAAATCAATGATCGCATCATAATACCTAACTCTAGAATAAGGAAAAGAAATTGTACAATTATGCCCATGTGCTTATGAAGAAACATGAATTTATGATAAGAATACCATGTGGTGTATTTCTAAAAAAAAAGGTGTCATGCACGTGGTTAGTGGACCTAATTTTTCCCCTACTCTTCTATGAACCAGCTTGAATTAGTACTATGAATTTGTAGAACATACTTCAATTAATAATATTTTTGATCTGGAAACCATTTGATTAAAAATTTGATCAAAATCTTAGCCCAATAAAATAATAGAATTCTAGTATAAGTTGCCAATATGATTTGTGGCTCAACTACTCTGCAGATGGTCCGATTTTCATGATATATGTCGATTGCATGTGCCTATGGGACAACTCAATAAGGGACAGAATCAAGAAATTTTATAAATTTTATGATAAATTATGTATTCCAGGAGACAAATATAGATAGTTATTTAAGCACTTTCAGCTCATCTTCGTACCCCTACAGGTTTCATATTGGGTTGTCAATTGGGTCTTATTAGTCGAGTCTTAAAAGATTCAAACTAAAATATTATTGGATTTCACGATTATAGGCTCAAACTTAAATATCATCTGACTTCGCGGATGTAGGTTCAACTCTGCTCATGTAACTTTTTGGACTTTAGATTTATATCGGGTACGATCATATTGGACTAGTTCACACTAACAAATTTTACTTGATAAATAAAAACCTACACATTGTTAAAACTCATATAAATTGACTAATCTTAATTTATCACAAGAATATATTTATTTAGTTCTTGTTATCCGTAATATAAAATATTAAGTGAAGTTCATAAAGTCGCAATACTCCCAATCTATTTCATCTTTTCCTTCCTTACGTTAGTCATAATTAATGTGTGGATAATGGATTCGCAAAGTTATAGTTGATCAAAATAGTAATTAGTACACTATAACTTTAATACAATAATTAATAATAGTATTTAAAATAATTATATATATGAGCTTTATTCGAGTCGCATCTTATTAGGCTCAAGCTCAACTCATAATTTGACCGGATTTAATTAATACAATGATCAAACTCAGTCCGACTTACAATTATTCAGGTTCATGTCAAATTTAATCGGATGGAGCCATCGAACTTCTGATAGACCCCTCTCAGTTGACAACGCTAATTTCATATACTATTAAAAGCTTATATATATACTCACTTTGAAGTTTGTACCCTAAATTTTCACTACTATTTTCTTTTTGGAATGTCCTAAGATAATAATCCATTTCTATAAATGAAATTATTTTTCTCAAAAATACATTCTCACATAAAGTAATGATTTGACACCACTAATTCTCAACCATTAGACGCTAAAGTACTAAACGCAATACTTCCGAGTTTTATCTGTGACATTGTAATTGGTGACTTTGATCATTAATTAATGAATTTCATCCCTGGGTTTCTCAAGAAAAAAAAAATATATATATATATATATATATATATATTCAGCCACTATTTTTAAGGGTATCTATGTAAAAATACTTAAGTTTTTACATTTTTAATTTTTACATATAACTCCGTGCCAAAAGTAAAATGATAGGAAAAAAAGGGGATTATTGCATTTTTTGTGCCACAACTATAGCTCACTGGCATTTCTACTCCGTAACTTTTCGGGCTGGCACATTTGGTGCCACAACTTCAACATCAGTGGCAATTTTGATGCCAATTGAGGCCCATTTTCAAAATTGGCCCGAAAATCCCCCATGTGCGGGCCATGTGACTTGAAAAATGGGAATTTTGACCATTCAATGTCTTTTTCATTAAAAAAAATGCCAAAATTCAAAATCCTAACTTTTCCTATAAAAGTCACCAAACATTCCCTTAATTAAATTGTTAACCGCCTTCTTCTTCTTCTTCCCCAAATAAAAACATCCAAGTAGCCTAGTTCTTTGTTGATGGAAATAATTTTTTTTCTTTAAAAGAAAAATGCGTTGAATGGTCAAAATCCCGAATTTTCATGTCACATGGCCCGCACATGGGGGAATTTCTGGCCAATTTTGAAATTGGGCCTCAATTGGCACCAAAATTGCTACTGATGTTGAAATTGTGGCACCAAATGTGCCAGCCCGAAAAGTTACGGGGTAGAAACGTCAGTGGACTAGAGTTGTGGCACCAAAAATGCAATAATCCCGGAAAAAAAGAGACCGAGGTAGTATAATCCATACCTAACAACAACAAGACCAATAGTTTAGCTAAGGCGTCCCAAATATCTTATTGATTTATATATTATTAATTTAATTGAGTCAAATGCAAAATTATCCCATGTAATATTTTTTTGACATAAAATTCAAATGTTATTATTATTAGTAAAAAAAAGTTATGTGTTAATAAGTCGAAGACATTTACCCCATCTTCAAGGCCATAGTGTGCTTACATCGATGTCATTTTTTCTTTAGAATAAAATGCAAAAACTCCAGTTTTTACTTAAAACATTATGACAATTACCCCTATAAACTTTAAAAATTGAAAATTAATCCCTCAGTTCTCTTAAAATATTAGCAAACCCTATTGTGGTCAACTCATAGTTTTCAAGTATCTGCAGTAGTTTAATAAAATGATAACATATGATTTTTTCTAATAAAATGTTCACATAGGGAGGTTTTCTAATAAAAATAACATAGAGAATTTTCTGCTAATTCAAAATATCATAGAGGGTGTTTTTTAATTTTACTCTAATTTAATTGGTACATTTTTTTCGTGAAGTTCTTATTTTTTTTTTTTTTTTGAGATGTTGAATATATTGTTACATCAAACACTATATCGAATCGAAACTATTACAATGATATCAAAGTAAACTAATTACTAGTATTAAACTAGAGAAAGGCTAGTATGAAACTAGAGAAAATACCCACATTAGTGGGAGTTAAACCCATGAACTCCTGGTCATGGAGTTTCATCCTTAACCACTTGGATATAATCTACAAAATGCATTTTTTATCATACTTAATTATCCCCAAAAATCTAATTTACATCTGTAAAAATTTAAATTTTGACCACTAGCTCCTAACCAATATTAACAAAGAAGTGTATTTGCACATATTAATTACGTTTTAATTCCTTAGTTTATAACATATGTACAGTACTTATCTCATTGATAAATTTAGTTTAGGCAAAATGAATCTGAATTAAAAGTTCTTGTACAATTTTCTTTTGGTTTCCTAAAAGTATTCGAATTTTAGTCTTGACTAAATTTATTTTGAGACGTCAAATATATTATATGAGAACCTATTTTAATAGGAATTCAAACATGAATATACTATATTATGGACCAGGCCTTTTTAATTTATTTATGTGATTAGGATGATGATTTCTCCAAACAATGGATCTATGTTCTGAAACATACCAAACAACACGCAGTGATTGGCAAAAATCTCTCTATGTGTTATTTCTATTAGTAAAAATTCTCATATACTATTTTTTATTAGCGTAGACGCTTCTTCCAAGTTCCAAGTCTGAGTACATATTATGTAGGAAAATGACAATTATACCTTCATCATAAAATGTGAAACCATCTCTATTCACCGAAAACATTGACAATACATATCATATTCTTAACTTTAAAAATTGATAATAACACCCCTATTCATCTAGAAAAATATCAGTAATATCCCTATTGACTTATGAATTAATTTCAAATAGATTTTTTTGTTAATAAAAACAAAACATATAGGTTTTCTAATAAAAATAGCACAACAGAGCTTTTTTCGAATGAGACAGCACTTAGCTCTAGTTGTTGCTTAAAGATCACTCAGATGCTAATTAATTGACATAAAACACTTTCACTTTGTTCTATATATTCTGTTCTGGGACCTCAAACAGCTAGGCAATAACAAAACATAACACTTGTGCACCATGATTCCATGGTCATATAGACGCATAAATTAATATATCATAAAGAATGTTATAAATATATATGCTTTGAGTACGTGTAAAACCATTAATTGATTGATCTTAATTTACATTGTCATCTTTGATTGCACGAGTTGAAATGATTCAAATACAGATAGCTATTAATAAAATATAAGTTATTTATTAAAATGTTGATTATGTATGTGGTTCCCAATATTGGGGGTTCAAATAAAAAGGGATGATTCTCTCAAGAGAATTGCTCATGAAAGATAAGATTTCTTCTATTACATGTGATTAGAAGGAATAGTGTTTGCACAAATTTTCTGTACTTTTTTTTTTAGGAGGTAGTTATTAACGATTTAATTCATAAAGGGGCTTTCATGGACGGTAATGGTGTGGAGACTAAACTGTTTTATATGGATTGAAAATTATAACTAAGTTCATCTTAATTATAAGATTTAAGACAATTCCTTCCTACCTCTTCAACTAGTTTTTAAGGTGTTTTAGACTCAAATAATTTAAGTGGACTTAACCCAATTTTTGTGATCTAAAATGGTATAAGAACTTTAGGTTAATGTATGTCACCTCCTTCCATGATAGGTTCCTCCTTGTTCACATGTTGGGGTTCATTAAATACACTTTGCCCAGATAACAAAGTTTTGGGTTGTCATTATCGCCCAGTTAACAAGGCATGGACTGTCATTATTCGTGTGATGAACCTTTACCCATATGTCACAATTAGCAAGATTGGGGGCTTATTTCACTCTCACGTTTAGTCTGCCCACAAGTAATGGGGGAGTGTTGATACTAAAATGTCCCATATGATTTGAAAATTATGACTAAATTCACGTTAGAAGGTCTTGGATAATTATTACCTTTTGAAATGAGTTAGGTCTAGTCATTTAAGTGGACCGATCATAATTCATGTCTAACAAAGGGTTTCGAATGATTCTCTTAATTAAAGATATTTGTACTTCACTTTCTTGTTGGAGGCAAAACTTGGGCGTTTTATCTTTGAGCTAAGTACTTAGGCACTTATGCATAGTACATAGTACACAAAGTTGAGTTTATGAGTAATTATTTGGGGATTAGAGGTCGATGAGTCTCAACCTGACGGTAAAGTTGATGCCCAAGATCCTATAAGTATATTTATTTTGATTCTTACCTTCAAGTTGATGCCCCAAGATCCTATACATATATTTATTTTGATTTTTACCAGTAGTTAATGTATTTTTAGTTTAATATTAGCCATGTTATTGGATAGTTTTCGCATTTATTGGTTGAACATGTTTTGTATTCCTTTATTCATAAACATATTTAATCATGTTTTGTGCTCAAGTTGTTAGTAAACTTGGTGTGGATCACTATGATTGTATTTTTTAAAAGATGATAATCTAATAAATTAATCGCGCAAGTCAATTGGTTGATGAAGATTTGGGGTGGGTATCAAATATCCCTTTGTAGACTTCTCGAGTTGTGGTCGGCTTTTTGGACAAGTTTCATCATTTTATAACTCTTGATTAATAATTTATTAAAGATCAAAAGTTAATTTATTCTTCATTTGTTTATAATATTATTATTAATAATAAAGATTTGTTCAAGTATAAAAAATGAACACGTACGAATGTTTGGCTATTTACAGCTAGGCAAGTTGCAAAGAATAGCTTCATAGAATCCGTAAACGATTATATGGTTTAGTGTCGTTGTACTATTCCTTAAATTATATATTCCTGCTACTGATAGATGTACATATGTCCAAAAAGATAATCTAAATGGAAAACACGATTTTATTGGTTTGTTTTATTTCTATTAATATGGACGATGGAAGGCCAAGGCCCAATACCTCATGTTAATATGACTGATTAAAATTTAAGCCTAGAAAGCCTTTAATCTATTTATTCCGGCCCACTCATAATTATAGAGGTCCAGGGCCACATTCCTGTAAATGTAATTCGACATTAATCTTAATCAACTAGATTAATTGGTTCAGTTAACCTAATCATGTATGGTTCATTTTTAGACATACATATGCTTAAACATAATATAATGTCCAAGTAATGTAAATCTAGTGGATTTTAAATAGTTAACTCTTAGAAGAATCTGGCATCAAATTCGTACTTGGATTTTGGAGTAATCAAAATACTGCACCTCATAATTAACCTTTGGTCATAGGTATATTCACCGAAAACGTGGAAATGTCTATTTTTTTAAAATCAACGAAAAAGAAAATATAGTGTATTCTCTGAACTATTTGTCTCCTTTGAGACTACTATTTCTAGTATTTTAGCATTTTTTTAACAATTTTTTATGGTGTTGTCAAAAAATTTCGAAAAATTCATAATGTCTTGCTAACTGAAACATACGTTGAAAATGAAATTGTAATCCATGCTCTTACAAGTTAAGAAATTATTAAAGGCCAAACTTGAAACAACATTAGGAATATTACATGATTGTCATTTAGAAACTTGTTACACTTTGTTGATCAATTTCAATTTACCTGTTCTTTTTCTCTCTTGAGAAGAGACAAGATTTTATTTCGGTGACCCAATTCCTACATATCACGTACTTCAGCCAATTCCTTTTCTTTAATATGATCAAGCATAAAAAGTAGATTAGATACTAATAATCTAAAAAGAACAAGTGTGGTTGTTTGGCAATTTACATTGAGAATGCAAACTCTACCCTTTCTTTTTCTACTTTGGGCATCATATTGTAAACAAAGTTCAAATGTGCATCTACTTGAAATATATCATATATTTGGAAATTTGATATATTCCGATGCAAAATAAATAACTGAAAATGTATCATCGAAAAACAAACATGTACATTATCTGGCAATTGGCAAGTATGAAAAGATGTACAAAATTAAGAAAATAAGAAACAAGCTCATTCAAAAACTATTATAAATTCATTTTTAACAAATTAAATGAAGAAAATGATAATTTATAGTTCCATAAATCCAAGAACAATTCAGGTCAGTACATAGGCCACGTTTCCAAACAAAAAAGTAAAAAGAAAAAGAAAAAGAAAAGAGGTTCAGACATTATTTTCTCCCTTCAAGATGATGCCAATAAAATTAAGGACCATGAAAAGCCCAAAACAGTAAATGTAATGTTTTTGTTCAAGAAAATCTTGAGCAACCACACCTAACTCTCCTTCATGTTATTGAACTCTATCTCTTTGCTATGTAACACCAACTTTAGGACCTTCTGGCAGTAGAACACAGTTCAAACAAGGAAAACAATGATTAATTTTTTTTAAATAAAAAATAAAAATAAAAATGATGCCTCTAGCCTAACTTAAAGAAACATTCAATAAAATGTTGAATTAAATTAAAAACCAAGGTAATCCTTCCTATCTTTCTCCCATTCAAACGAAGAAAATAAAAAAGTTCGGATAAATTACCGATTAGCAAGAATTCGGTGCACCACGGAACCACATTATCTCCAGTATGTAAATTTTCAGCATCCCATCACCGCACAATTATAAACGAAACTGCAAGATCTTTTTCGACCAAGCATTTCCCACTGAGGAGGACCCTCACTCGGGACCCACGAATTAATCTCAATATATCCTTCACCGGAGTTTCTTGGCCCTCCGATCACAATCAAACGATCACCGCAAGCCCTGAACGCCAAACCCCAACCGTACATAGAATCAGCTCTCTCCGGCAATCTACCAATAGTAATCCACTTCTTATTAACCTTATCATATTTCCTAACCTCCATTTCAGCATGATCCGCAGCATACAATTCATTATTGACAACCGCAATCAAAGGGGGCGCTTCCGATGTAGCCGGTGTATCGTTATCCCTACCCGCACCAACCCTCACCGGGGACATATTAGGTATTTCAGTCCAAGTTTTTGTTTCCAAATTATACTCCTCCCCACACGTAAGAAGCTTCGAATCAACTCCTCCAATTCCTCCAATTAGATAAAATTTTCCATCCATGAATACACCCGAACACATTTTCCGCGGCTTCTTCATACTCGGAAGCGTTTTCCAAGTTCCGGACTCAGAATTATACAACTCGGCCGAGTCAAGAATATTACCTTGTGAGTCACAACCACCGGCTAATATTGCGATTTCCCCTAGACTAGCGGACCCAAACAAACACCTAGGTGCATTCATACTCATTCCCGAGGTCCACGTGTTTGTCAACAAACTGTAACGATAAATCACGTAAGACATGAATTCTCTACCGAAAAGAAGCAGCTCGGTTCCAACCGCTAAAGACTCTTTATCGCCAAAGACAAAGCACTCGTTTGGATTCAATCTCGGTAAATGAATCCAACGGCGGCGACTAGGGTCAAAGGCTTCCCATTCGAGCAACTGGCAAGAAAAATAAACCCAATGCTCAACAACGCCATTTCGCCTTCTTAACTTATATAGCTCACCGCTACCAATAAGGGAGCGGAAGCTACGATTGAGTGACGCAAGCACACCGTAATCCGCTCTGGAGCAGCGAATGAGACAACTGATGGAGTTGTCTTGACCAATAGCAGAGATTAATGAGCTGGAATCGGAATTATCCCCTGCGTGTCTTTGACTGTCGGATTGGTTGGAAACGGTGATTAAGATACCTCCGATTGATAAAGATGTCTCGATCTGATTCGTAGATCGCTTTGTAACCTTTTTTGCAGTGGATTCATCCTCACCGTTGGTTTCTAGAGATCGCTTGCTCTGCTGAACCTCGACTTCTAATCGGTAATTCATGCACCAATTGCCTTCTCGATTGCAGGTTCTTGAGTAGTCCCTTGAAGCGACACAAGCCCGGTCTTCCAACATGTCTTCTGGATCCAAATCGGAATATCCAAATCCTTTATCTACCTCAAGACACCACAAACACTGTAAAAATTGGCAATCATAAATTCAAAATCCAGAGCTCTTATGAGAGAATGTCAAATTGAAGGAGGAATCTATCTAACTATATATACAAAAATCCAGATAACCACAATAGAGTTTTTTAATAATTTTTTTTTTGAAAAAAAGGGGAAGCTTAAAAACAGGATAACATGAGATAAAAAGGTAAAGTTTACATAACTGATACAGAGTAATCAAAATCAGAAAACAATATCATCGGCGGCCCAAATGGTAGCCAATCTAGGAAAAATCGATCTTTGGATAAAATTACCATAAAATTAGTCAAGAAGCGTTTCGAAACAGAAAAATTCCTAAAATTAAGAGAAACCCAGATTCCACAAAACCCCAATATACCATAAAAATCAATAATTTCAATAAATTGAAACGAGCATAAATCCAACAAAAAAAGTAGTTTTAGATCTCTAAAAATCCAGATCAAACAAGACCAAGTTGCCTAAATCTTCAAAAACAATTAATCCTCAAATCTTGCATTGGATGTCATTTCCTGTATAACGAATTGATTATCAGATTAGATCTATCAATACAATCCAAAAAAGGAAAAATCGAAAAAAAATCACCGCTTTCAAATACCATCATTAATGAAAGCAACAATAAAAAGCAAATTTACTAAACTTAACAAGAGATGAAATTTAATTGAGAGCATAAATTGAGTAATAATAATAAAGGGGACTTACATATGGTATTATAGATTAGATAAGAAGAAAGAAAAGGAGGCGTTTGATTGAAAGTATGTGATTGTGAATACAACAATCCTTTCTTTCTCTTTCCCTTTACAGGTATCTATGCATGTATCTAACTCTGTTTTTTTTTTCTTTCTATATTTTTCTTTTCTTTTTCTATGTGTATTTATGTTTTTGTATGAGAGGAGCTGCAGTTTCAGTTCTTCGCGTTCTTGCAAGAAGAGAAATGAGAAATCCTTTGGATTCTCTCTGCAAATCAAACCAAAGGTTTTGAGCTTTGGGT
Organism: Penstemon davidsonii; assembly: GCA_034814905.1. Classification (NCBI taxonomy): domain Eukaryota; kingdom Viridiplantae; phylum Streptophyta; class Magnoliopsida; order Lamiales; family Plantaginaceae; genus Penstemon; species Penstemon davidsonii. Next base: position 20,408,832 of record JAYDYQ010002685.1, read on the forward strand.
TTGGCTTTATCTCTCTCTCTCTCTCTCTCTATCTCTCTCTCCCCCTCAATTTATATTTATTATTATTTCTACCGTTTAATGAATTGAAGAGATAAGTAAAATCTGAAATTTATTAAAGAGCTAAATATTTATGTTAGCTGTGATACTTTCTAGCTTTACCTTTAAGTGGACTGTAACTTAAATCAATTTAATCTCCCTAAAGTTTGAGAAAATATGTCTTGAAAAGGGTTTTACTTTGGAATAGATAATGAATCATATATTATATAAATGAACTCATTGCTTTTTAGTCTTTCTTTAACCCCCAACAAAAAATATTAATTATGATAAAGAAGTTAATAAATTACTTCTATATGGTAATATGTACTATTACTCCACATATTTGAGTTGTACATATTAATCCATTTATTGAGTTTTGTATTTGAGGCCAGGTGTCGAAGGTTGATGTACAATTACTATATTAGTGTTTGTTTTCCATCATTGAACTGGTATCGAACACATGTAGATTTTTGGTCTGCCGTGTAATAAATATTTTTTGTAGATTCTTTTATTTGTGCATAGATTGTTTCGCCCTTCTCTTTCTCTTAATAAATTTATTATTTGGTTAGAAATAGGAGGAGGTGGTGTGGGACCCATATACAGCTTAGCTTCGCTTCTTCTGTTCTGTTGTGGATGAAGGGCCACCGGAACCGGTGGTACTCGGCGGTGACACGTGTGGCAGGCCTTTATATAACAGAAATAAATTACAAAGAATCTGTTTGTTTGGCGTTTTGAAAAAGTAAAGAAGATTTGTTTGAATATTGAGAGAGTGATTTGGAAAATAAGATCGATCCCCTTGTCCTCTTGCTGACCTCGGTTGGAGATGGCCTCATCTCCCACCCTAAAACTCAAAAACACTATTCCACAACCTTCAAAGCACTATTTATTTATTAAATAAATAATTTTATCAGTATTCATCAAAGTTAGAACTTTAGTTGTTTATTAAATAATATTGGATATGATTAAATTAAATTCAAATAACTTATTTAATATGATTAAATAAAATTCAAATAATTTACTAAATAACATATTAAAATTAAATGCAAAATACATTAATCAAAATATTTAATTATTATTTTGACGTTATTTTCTATTTGAAGTATTGGTGTTTTCTTAAAAGTTGTTGTTTTCTATTTATAGTTTTCATGTAACTTTTTAAATATTATTTAATTTAATTCTCTTGTATATTAATTATTATTCATCTTTTAAGTTTTCCTATCATGATTTTAACCTATAAAAAATTTATATCAAAGATTCATGTTTTTATTATTAATTTAAAAAAATATAAATAATTAATAACATAAATGATGTAAAAGTAATTAACAAATATTAAAAAAGAGAATATTTTGGAAAACAAATGTAATTAAAACAAGCCTCCAAATCACTATGTAGTTTTATTCTTAAAATATATACAACATAACAATATTTGTAAACGCCACTTCGCTATCTAATACGTATCCACAAATATCTGATTTTTTGTATGCTTAAAATTATGCTCCAAAAATTTTACTTTAGCAGGCTTATGTGTCCTATATAATATCTGGAAATTATTGTGACATGAGTCATTGTAGATTATGATATATGATTTAATTTTGATTAATATTCCGAAAATTTGTTAAATTTCTGCGGATTATTTATTGCGTTTCATGAACTGAAACTTGTACCATTATAAAACTCTCGTCAAGAGCATTCCATCCATATAAAGAACAAAAAAATTTGCTCTGAAAAATTGAGGAGAAAGGAAATGTGAGAAAAAATTCTTCAATTGTATTAAATGTGTTTCTTTTGAAAGTTTGGTACAAAATGTGTAAAGTAGGTAAAAATTTGGTATAAAAAATGCATTTCCCTAATTTTATTTTTCCTTTTTTTTTGCACGTGTCCTTTTCCATCTAGAATTTAACAACCAAACCTAAATTGAAAATGATCAATTTTGATATCAAATATGTAATTTTGAAAGGTCTGATATGAAATTTATAAAGATATCAAAAGTTTGGTTAAAAAAGTGCAATTCCAAAAAAAAAAAAAAAAAACAACTGTCATTCAAAAGAAAAAAGACGCACACAATTTTAGCAATTCAAAGTCAAAGACGATAAATCCTACACGCTATGTTAGGTCAATGTCAAAAATGGCTAAAGTTTTTTCGATAAAAAGTGCAATCGGACGACTTGAAATTGTTAAACTGAGATAAGTATGCATGCATATTGAAAGTCGTATCGCTCTAAATTTATTTAATTTCTTTCATGGAATTCTTAAAATTTTATTTGTGAACAATAGGAGTCATGTTTAAATCTTAAGAAGTTGTTGAAGTCAAATTAACGTGTTTTAAATATTAATATTATCTTTCAACGTACATGGACCCGTAATTGAAGTTAGCTGACAAATAAATTCTTTGGGATGGTAATTAAGTTCTGTAATTAAGTTAATTTAGCATTTCAGTCCTATTTCGACTCATATTGGGGTTATTTTCATCTACCAAATCACTCGTCCTTTCATGTGAAAAGTATATGTACTTGTGCAAATATGTGAATTTTTATTGAGCTACTTTTGAAGTCTTGGTTATAATCATGTGTACTTGGTTAAAAGCATGCCTGTGTTTTTGTGCAACTATATATGAAAGGTGTTGTTAAGCTACTTTTGAAGTATATGTTGAGGCTAGTTGTATATGTATTAGTTATTGTTATTCGATAGTTTTCACTAAATACCTCACGTGAATTCATTTATCAAGACTAGCTAGTTTAATTTTTTGTACTTAGCTAGTTTACTTTTTAATACTTAAATTTTGTGTTGGTAATTTTGGTACTATGAATACATGCGAAATTGAAGGAGTCTATGAATCTAAGTTAGAGTGCACATCAGCGAGCGGTTTTATTTTTTGTTTGGAATGGCAGGTTATTCGGCGGAAACGGTGGAAAAAATTCCAATTAGCGGCGAAATATGACTAAATTGCTAAATTAATGTAGTTACATGATTTAATTGCCAACCTGAAAAGTTAATTGATTTTTTTCCTAGCGAGTTTTAGTTACAAGACCATATATTTGCAATTTTTAAATAAGTCAGAGTAAACATCAGCTTTCCTAGTGGAAGGAGCGGGTGACTTGACGGACACAGTGGAAGAAAATCTTAATTCAGACCAAAATAGGATTAAATTGTCAAATTATTTTAGTTACAAGACTTTATTGTTAACCCTAAAAGTTAAAAGACATTTTCACAGCCAGCTATAGTTATGTGACCACTTTTACAATTTTTCCTAAAATTTGTGTTCATCGAAGATATCATAAATACCTACTGCCTTAAACTATATTTATTTATAAAGATATGTGCAACCCAAAATCATATTATTATGGGAAAAATACACAATACTACCCTGTGTTATACGAAATCTGCACCATACTATTATGTGAATTTTTTTTTGCACCAAACCTACTTGTACTTTAAAAAACCCTATATAAAACTTTCAATCCGTCTCTTTCCGTCCATTTTTTAATGCGTGTGTTCCAAGCTAACAATGTTCAATTTTTGTTGTTTTTTGCACAATTTTTCAGCCAAAACTCCCTTGTACTTTTGAGTGTTTGCGCAAAACTCCGTTGTACATTTCAACGTTTACACAAAACCCCCTTATACTTTTAATATATCTAGGGATAATTTAGACAATTTGATTAAAAATTAACGATGGTAGTAACTAATGTATATTGCGTGTTTTATGTAGGATTTTTAAAAGTACAAGGGAATTTGGTGAAAAAAATATTTACAAGGTAATTTTGTGCAGGTTTTGCATAACACATAGTAGTATCGAGCATTTTTCCATATTATTATTATTATTTTGCCTTGTCATGCATAGAGAACATTCAAAATTTACCGTTAATATTAATCACAAATAGCGTATAATGTTGACTTAAGCTCATGGTCGGTGGTACTGTCACTTGCAAATAAATATGATCTATAAACGCGTTGTTAAGATTTCAAGATTAGTCCATTTTGAACTATGTTTTGACAGATCATACATTTATAAAATATAGCATCTACAAGATCATTTTAGGTGGACCTTTTAATATTATAGATTAATTGGTGCAATTGTGTACATTTGAAAGTGACAAATATCCCGATTTTAATCTAATGATTCTACCCATAAGCAAACGAAAGATTGAACGTTTGTATGGTTGTGAATATGGTTCCAAGCCATCTTGTTTAATTGTGGTCCTACCAATTCATACGTTGTTAGGCACAATAATCACTATCAAATAGTTCATAATTAGACGACTTTTTATGGAGAAATTTGAGTCCTTCTGCATGACTATTTCTTTTACTTTTAGGAAGGTGGTTTGAATATGTTAATTAATATGTACATGAAAATTGTTATTGATATTAATTTTTAGATGGTTTAAGTTATGTTTCTAAATAAGTTTAATTCATGATAAAGTATATATTAGCTAGATTCGCAATTTTTTTTATTCTTTTTCTATGTTAAAATAGTTTGAAGGGGATAACTATATCAGGACAACATCGGCGGAACTACTCTAAAGCTTATATTAGCAAAAATATGAAAAAGACATAAATTGAAAAATTGTACTTCCGCTTGCAAATTGAATGGGTTTGAGCTTTGTCATTGACCTTTCCTTCTCTATGGGGGATTTTCATAGGTCTCCTCCAAATTTCATGTCATTTATGGAGGATTCTGTTACTCTCTCTATTCTCTCTCTCTTGTTGACAGTCTTCAGACTTCAAATCGTTTTAAATATCATTCTTGGGGTTTTTTTTGTTTGTTTTAAAAGAGTCTTTAATTTGCCCATCTATTATAATTTTGAGGGAAAAACACTTTTGATACCAAACTTTAGTTCAAAAAACACATTTCATACCAAGCTTTTTGAAAAAACACATTTCATACCATGATTCACAGTATCTTGACACAATTACTTTTTCCGTCAATTTTCGGACGGGATTCAAGACGTGCTGTCAAATGTAGGTCTTTAAAACCCGTGCATGTATTACCTCCCATTATCAATTTAACGGGCCCATGAGCGGCACGTGCTGAATTTCGTCCGAAAATTAAGGGCAAAACTAAATGTGTCAAGATTGTGTGAATCATGATATGAAATGTGTTTTTAAAAAAAGCTTAGTATCAAATGTGTTTTTTGGACTAAAGTTTAGTATCAAAAGTGTTTTTCCCTCTTATAATTTTTCATTTAGTTATATATAGTGTTACGTACTTCAAATATATTGTACCCAGGGCGGATCTGTAGCATCCACTGGGGGGCCTTGCCCCCTAAGATTTTGGATTTTTCTTAGCTACATGCATGTATATAATTTTGGTTTTTGCATTGATTTTATATACAAAGTTTAATAATACATGCAAGCCAATGATCATGAAACAATAGCTTAGGAGCAATCATCGGCAAAGCTGAAGCCCTAAAACCAAAATTCCATGTATTCAACTTTCACCGATGTGTACTAGTATTTTGTAGTTGTGTATTATTTATAATTCTTAGTATTTGGACAGCTATTCAAATGATTTATGATGTAATTGATGATGAATGTCTTCTAAAAAATAGCAAAGGTTTAAATTATACAAATAATATATTTATCTAAGACTTAATTAATTATATTTCTTTGTTATCAATTAAACAACTAGTAAGCTGATCAATTTAAATATTGATGTCATCTTATAAAAAACTAAACAAAGTAACCCCGGCCCCATGCCATCATTTCTTATCTATTAAATGGATGATTTGTCTTTCCATTATATGTGACAATTGTGAATTTCATCTTTTTATCTTTCAATTTTTTATGACCAAATGTGAATTTTTGTTTTGTTTTTTACTTAATATATCTCTAATCTCTTCTGTCGTATTATAGTTTTGACAACTAACATAATTAATGTTATTTACTAATGCTTCTGTAAAACAATTTAATAGTAACTCTCTAATGTGAGTATGCTATTACATTTTTATTTCTTAAAATCTTAATCCCCTAGAACTCGATTGGAGTGATTTTGTAATATATAAACAAAATTTTACTTACTTTTTTTTTTGTCTAAATTTAAAGTGAAACAACATTTAATTAATATCAATTATTTGTATGTTGAGTGTAATTCATATTTATGTAATTAAAAAAACAATTATCCGTGTACTTATATAAATAGAATTAGATTTATCAAAATAACTTTTTTTCCTAATAATACGTGAGTCCTGGATCTACCCCTGGTGGTACTGACTATCATATCATAAACACCAATGTAAATTATACACTACATTTGTTGATATTTCATACTATGTTTTTATACTATAATGTATATACGGACTTATGTCTTTTACGTTATAGAAAGTTGAAACTTGAGTCATCAAAATATTTGAATAAAATACTAAAGCCGTGAAGTAGCTAGGACAAAAAAAAGGAATATCCGATGCAATATGAATTATAGAAGAATATTCAAATTTGATCCGAAAGGAGCTATACACATAAAAACATTTAGAAGAGTATGTTAATAGTGTCCTAGTAAAATTAAACTCAATAATATTAGTATTTTACTATGTAAAATCTATATACTCCCTCCATTCCACATTATGACGTTTAAGGTTTTTTCACAAGGATTAAGGAAATAATTAATGCCCTATATTTTAGTAAAATAAAAGTGTAGTTGGACAAAATTATCCTTAAGAAGCAATTAATTTTTTTGTAACTCCCCATAATCCATCTATTTCTTTCCCATACATCTTTCTTCTCTCTCTTTTTAATGAAGAAGGGTAAAAATGTCAAAATAGCATTTAAGTTTATCTTGAATTCCTAAAGTGACATGTATTGTGGAAAAAAAATCTCTCTAAAAAGACATGTATTGTGGAATGGAGGGAGTATTTAGTAATTTCCTAGTCCAAATAGTAATCTTAGTAGTTTCTAATTAATTATTAGAAGAGAAAACAAAAAAACTACAAAGTTAACTAATTTCCATGTTTAAAGATTTTATGAAAAGGAAAAGATAACCAATGTGTTAATGAGAGAGAATATGAAGTTGTCATAATTAAAGAGTATTGGAAATTGAAAAATCAGATTTTATAATCTTTTACTACAACGGACAAATCAAGAAATATGAAAAAATTGCTCTGACAGCAACAATTTTCGCTGGTAATATCACTAGCCATATAGAAAGGAAGAGACAAAACATCTTGAATTGCCTTTGTAGTGTTAATTAATGTCAGCTAAGGGAAAATTTCTAATTACGTAATGATTTTGGGGCAAGTTCCTAAATCTCATCTTTTCATGGTAAATTCAGCAAATACATTGAGTAGTATGCGTGTACGACTTGACGGCGTCGTGTTGCGACAAAGCTGACTCGTGCGGCTCATGTGATTGGATGAGGCCGTTCAAATTTCTGATCTGTGAGATTTTGTGCAAAAGACACCTTCCTCGTTTATGTAACCACGTGTTGCCGCACGTGAGGAGCCTCTCATCAAAATAGGTGCCCCTAAAAAGCACCTGATAATTTAATTATTTCTACAGAATCAAATTTCATAAATTAAAAAAAAAACCTTTTGCTTGTATTCTACTTGTATTCAACGGCCGCCTCTGTTAATCCTAATTTACTTTTTGCATAACCAAACAAAGAAAAAAATAATTAAGTAGGATTACAGGTGTGAGAATGTCCGTCTGTGCCGGCTTTAATTCGCATTTGGGCTTAAATAGCAAATTTATGATTGGTTTAATTATTAATTCTACTTTATTTTTTAATTAGTACACTCATGTGATATTATCACTTTATAAGTGACATTTGTTAAGCACGTCTCCAGTTGATTAAACTATGTTAAAGCTTGTGATTTGCATTGACCTCATATCACTAAGTTTAATGCCAACTTTAAATTTTTAGATCTTTCTAAAGACATTACAGGCACAATCATATATATCTGTAGAATGGAATGGAATTTGGCCAAGGCAATGACAATATTTAATCTTGAAATAAAAGATATCCACCATTCAAATAAATAGTACAAAATTTGCCAGTCTTTTCATGAACAATGCACTGCAAACCCATAAAGTATGACATTAATATCAAAATAGGGTGAATTACTTCCACCTCCTCCGAATTTTCGATTATTGATATTCACCTCCCATAACCTCTATAAAATTTAAAAAGAACATGGGAAATTAATGCCAATAATTCAAAATTCATGGGAGCTATCAAAATATTTAGGTTTAACAACTTACTAGCCATTTATCATGAATGGTTGTTTAATTCGATAATCTCTAATTACATCTACTAATTTTCTTTTTCTAAATGAGTGTAGTACTAAACATAGTCACGTGCACACATCTACTTTAGGGTACATAGAATAATTAACAAAACTGGCTATAAATGTGTAGAATATAATAAGAAATCAAACTTCAAAACCAAGGAACTCCACTATAAAGATTCTGGCGTGCACTAACCCCTCAACTAATAATCTCGAGGCAATAGCCGTCCAATCCCATCATTCCACGTGTCGACCACTTGTCTAAAGACTTGTAGTCATGTGAAGCATTATTGGGTGGTGAGAAAGGTTAATGAAACTAATTACAGCTTCTTAGATACTGCACTATTTGCATGGGACGTATAATATTTTCAAATAATCCATCATATTGATTAACTATATCATTATATTTTCTTAAGAACCATATTTCTTATTATCAAGGAAGATTATCGATCGTTTACAAAACTATTTACGTCAGTCAAAGCTACATAAGCACCCTTTTTTTAATTTGTTTGATTTTAAATGAGTAATTGCATGTTTACAAATCGATTTTTCTTTTGGAAAGGGTTTATTTTAATTTGGATCTAAATAATTTGGTATTGAGAGAGAATATGAATTAAGTTGGACTACCCATGTGACATATAGCAAATAAAGCAAATTTAAGAACATTTTCTTTATTAAAAACAGCACACACACATATTGATATATATAATTAAGTCAAAATTGCAAATTTCGTCCCTAGCTATATCTACATTTTACATATGGTCATAAACTATATCACAGTTGCAATTTTAGTCCCGTAATGTTTTTATTTTTAGCAAATGTCGTCCATCATTGAATTTTAGACGATTTGTCCAGTTTTGTTTCCATTTGGACGAGGATATGGCAAATCTTTTTATTTTTTTAGGCTACTATTCTTTCAATTCTTTCCTAAATACGTTAAACCCTCTCCGATATTCTCCCAACACTCTATTTTGAAACCTCAGAAACCTATTATCGTTTTGATCATCTTTTTCAAATAATATGTAATATTCTTAATAGTATTATCTCCAACCTATTAGCAATTGACTCGGTTACCACCATATCATTGTCTAATAGTTTATAATATTACTTCAGCTTATTATAACTCTATAATCAGTTGTAAATTACAATTCTAGCTAATAGGTTATATTCTTATGCTTGCTTAGATTATAAGTACTACAACTCTAGTTGCAAATTTGTTAAATTTCTAACTTCAAATGGGATCAGTGACATGAGATTTTTGTGGAATTTAAATGTTTTATCAAAATGGAGATCAGTTGTTCTTGAGTTAAGATGAATTGGAATTCTCAATTAATGATCCAGGATGTTGAAAAATACATTTTGGTGATTTTACGTATTGATAAAAAATATTTTCTTATTTGTCAAAAAAATTCTAATTTAGAATCAATAAAAACGAAAATAAGATGTAGTTTTGAAACTCTTTGTTTGCTTTTAAACTCATTTATTTTAGTTTTTTTAAAATCTTTCTTAATGTTTTCAAAACAGTTAGTATTAGAAAGCTGACTGAAACATATACTGAAACCGAAATATATATATATAGATATGAAATACTGATCCATGATTTTATCTCAATAGAAAATAGGGAAAATACAACAAAATAGATTATCTTCAGAAAATTTGTTAGGCAAATGTCACCTTCGATCAATTCACCCCGGCCCCTATGAAGCTAAGCAAGAGATATCTCAAAACTTCATAAATTTAAACTCTTTACATGATACAAACATACATAAGTCAAAACTAAATAGTGTAGTACGATTTTAATAATTTCTTAAAGGGAAAAAAGGACAAATTTAATATATGTGGAATGAGATATATAACACATTCAAGGTTCGGAAAGTAATATTAATTCAATTTTCCATTTACACAATAATTATGTACACACCACCAGGAAATTAAGACTAGCTTTATGTCATCTTCATTGATCAGACTTATTAAAGAGGCCGGGAAGCATGAAACCCGTGAATTTCGCCAAACCAAAGCAGCCGACTTTGATTACAAAAATCAAATACTACAACTTATATATACTCCTATAATTAAGTTAGTAGAGTAGTATATTTTCATAACCCCATATATTCACGATAAAGACGTTGCCCCATTAAAGACTTTAGTAGATAATTAATTAATGCCATCATATTTGAATAAACGGTCTTTAAATATATTAATGGTCTTCAACCAAAGTCGTATTAAATGTCTCATTTCCCTTTACTTCCTAGTTATGATATGATCGATATGCCTTTAAACTTTGCCTACCGTGTTAATTACTCTAGCTAGCTTGAGAAATCGCATTTTGCTCTCTTAACTTTACTTCTTTTTTTACATTTCTCTATCTAACATTTGCGCATGTAATGTATGACATTGCACATTATCTTGTCTATTTCTTTTTTCTTTTCTTTTTTAGATCCGAAATATGATGGGGACCAAATGTAGTTTCTCCATACAAATTATTAGAGAAAATAATATATTAAGAAAAACTTTTCATTAATTGCTTCAGATGATAAACTTCGTGATCTAGCTAAAATCAATTTTCTCACTAAATTTCAAGTTCTAACCACAGTTTTAATTAACTTATATATGTGCTATATATAGAATACTGAATAATTCTCGGGATATTAAAAGAGTGTCCCATATACATGACGCTAAATATACACCTTAATTAATGCATGTTTGTTCGAATTTTATGTTTGTTGATTTTTAATTAGTTCCATTTTTACAACCTAAAATTATCAATCTCTCTTAATCATTAATTCTTGCACGCATCATTAGTGGGGAATCTTTAGGTGTGTGAAATAGTCTTGATTCGCCATTTTATTTCAATGATATATATTTTGCATGTTCCAAGAATATAGCATTATGTTCTCGAAGCAAAATTCAATAGCATATGCGAGGAGCTCCTACAACTACAAGGATTCACTAATTATAATCATTGACAAGCAAAGTTAGCTGGAATATATATAAATATATATATATATATACTAATTATATATAATTTCTTAATACTACTATGTCTAACATAATTTAGAGAAAAAGGGAATGACTTAGTTCTCCTAATAAATCATTTGTATCAGTTTATGTTTTCCATCCATTGGAAGCTCGTGTTTTTAATTATTTTTAAAAAACTCAATAACTATATTTGGTGAAATAACCTGACTAAAAATAGGTTTTGTTACCTGTTTGGTTAGTTCAAGATCTCTGTTTTAACTAAAAGTAGATGTGGAATATAAGGTTAATTCTTTCCCAATATTTTTACCAGTTAAATTCATATATAGTTGATTGCGATTAAACAAAACTGTTAAATCTAAATCCTAAACATTATTGGACAATTTTTTTAACTTATGCCACATGACTAGCTTGTTCTCCGTCAAATTGTCTTTTAATATATATCAGCTACCATGCATGATTAGTTGCATGTCATGTCAATTATTAGTGAGGGGAAGAAGTAGTACTAGTATTCAATCATTTTCTTCAATTCTCTAAGTCTGGCTTTCCGAACAAATTAATTAGAATATGTTTGTCAATTTATAATTAGTATTGTCCATCAAATTAAATATATTCCCATTCAAGCATAGTACCTCGATATATATTTAGTTGAAAGTAATTAGGATACATTCCAAACTTCACCGCTCGCTTAATCTCTACATACGTTATACATAATATTCCAACTATGAAACTAAATAGTTTTATAACTTTTGAAACTAGGTTCAAATTCAATTTAATAAAAAAAAAATGATAAAATATATGTGAAATTTTCACACTATTCGAGTTAGATAAATAATTAACAAGTTTGATTCTTTAAATAATCAAATTTAATTTAAACATAAATTTAAGTTCGATAAGAAAAACATCAACCAAAGTTTAACAATTCTTAAATAACACGTCTGGAACATTCCGTATTATTTATTTGGAGCGAAAGACAAAACTACCCCAATGTTTTGTTTAACTCCCAAAAAATCACATGTGTTATTTTAACTCCCAAAAACCCTCATGTGCTCTCAAGTCAGCGTCAAATACACTCCCCCAGAAAAGAGAGTGTGATTCAAACGTGAAAATTGCAAGTATTTGTTCATATTTTCTTTTGATATGATAATTTTACCCCTGACACTTAAAAAGACAAAAACACCCCACATGATTTGTCTAACTCCAAAAAAAAACCCTGTGTTAGTTTAAATCCCAGAAACCCCCTTTGTTTGGTTTTAGTTACCACATTCAACCTAAGTAGTATATAGTTGAGTTTTCAAAAGGAATAAATAAACAAATAAAAAAGACTAATACATAGGGGTAATCTTGTCATTACATCGAAAGTCAAAAGTCAAATTTTACTTGGGTCTAGTATGGTAATTAGGGGTTTGGGGAGTTAAAATAACACAGATGATTTTTTGGGAGTTAGACAAAGTATAGATAGTGTTTTTTTTCTTTTGCTCATTTATTTGACGAGGGAAAAATAATTAATTTTGATACCAAACTTTAGCCCAAAAAACACAATTGATACCAAGCTTTTTGAAAAAACACATTTTAGATCAAATGTGTTTTTTGGACTAAAGTTTGGTATCAAAAGTGTTTTAAAGACCCACCATTGTTAACTAAATGAGCACGTAAGCGACACGTGCATAATTCCGTCCGAAAATTGATGACAAAACTAAATGTGTCAAGAGAGTGTGAATTATGGTATGAAATGTATTTTTTCAAAGAACTTGGTATCAAATGAGCTAGGCTGCAAACTGCAAGAATTTTCCATATATATAACCACAACACCTCTTTAATTGGGCATTTATTCACTCTTATAGTGATTCATAAGATACATTCTTAATTTAATGGAGATTTTTGTTTTTTCTCCGTATTAATGCATGCTTGAATTGCCTAGCTAGATAGTCTCTGTTGTTCTAGGGAAGATATAGACTCATATATATACAGTACAATTGCTTTTGAAAATTAACAGTCCGTGTGTTAATTACGTACAGTACAGCATTAATTATATTCTTTAATAGTTAGAGGAGAATTGAACATACCTATTACCTAAGTTTATTCTGCAACTAAAGCTGGTAATGAAAATGAGTTCTGATGGAACATAAGCATATATAACATGATCATAGTAACCCCATTATTCAAAATATTAGAATCTGGTTCCTTTAGAATACATCTCGATCTATATACATATGTTGTCTAATTAGTACATATATATATATACTTCAAAACAGCTGTTTGTATATACTTGACGAATCAAGTCGATCGAGTACGTCAAACAACAATCGTTAAAATCTCGATTGGTTTTTATGTTGACTTTGAGACTGCTTATATTACACTTGTTCAAGCTTTAACAAGTTTTAATTAGACCGAACACGAGTCGAGATATAACTTATTTTTTTGACATTTAATATATTGTGATTTTAATTACTATATATATATATATATATATATATATATATATATATTTATATATCATCATTTCAAGTTCCAAAATTACATGCAAACATAAATTTAATCTGTTCAAGTTTTGTTTGTCATGTACGACGAACAAATCACATATGAATTGAATAATTATCCAGTGAATTAGAGTAGAGTCTCAATTTTCTTGTTTAATATTATATTGTCCAACTCCAGCCATTGTTGTACGTACTCCCCCATTTCCCAGGAAAACAAGTTTGTACATGCAGTACTAGTTCTTTGCTATTTAATCTTGTATTCCAACAAAAGATATATAGCTGGTATATATGTAAACACATAATACAATCATAAATATTGGTTTTAATTAAGTCAAGATCCAACATTAATTTTGATCCATATGATGGCTAATCTATAAATTAAAAGGGGAATAATTAAGCCTCTGAGTAGGCATCTTCTTAACTTTTTGCTTCTCATTACTGAAGCATTGATGCTAAGGTAACAAACCCAAAAAAATAATGGGAGAAAAGATAAAAGAATATTTATAAACACGAATATATATTTGGTGTGATTTAATTTCGATCTTCCAAATAAATCAGTATTTATTAAGTGACGGACTCGAACGTTGGGGAAATTAATTTGTCCATAATTAATGAAATCACACTAATTAATAGTAATTTAACTTGCAAAATTTACTAATTTGTAATATATTAAGGAGTGTTAGTATACCAGTTTGAGTGGACATATATACGTATATCTTTCTTATTATTATTATTAAAAGGGATGTGTAGAAAATAAATGTAGTGTTTTTGACATTTTGCACCCTAGAATTACAGGGTTTTGGCACTTAATTTGCACCTTGACTTAAAAGTTTTGGCACTTTGTACCCTGAAAATAAAATTTATTTGGCACTTTGCAACATAATGTGTGTTTTGGTGAGAAAATTCATTGGTAGAAGGGTAGAATAGTCCTTTTCGAATATTTTCTTTGACACTTTGCACCCTGACAATATAGATTTTGACACTCTGCACCCCGAAAATATATAGAATGTTGGCACTTTTCACTTTGAAAATATAAAATTTTGGCACTCTGCACTCTAGAAATATATTTTATAAAGCATTTTGCACCTAATGTGTTTTTCTTCGACAAAAACTCATGAATGTCGGCGATGGAGAGATAAATGGTCACTTCTATGCACAAAAATCATAAACATGATATTTTTAATTTATTTTACTTTTTACTAACTTATTTTAACATTTTCTCACAGTAAAATTTAGATAGAAAAAAAAAAAAAGACATTGTCTTCATGTTGTTTTCAAGTATCCTCTAGATTACTTACTTTAATTATATCTAAAACACACGTTTACAAATCTAAAATTATATTATATTGCATGATATTGTTTTATAAGACTAACACGTAATCGATCCTAAATTTTTCTACACAACATAGAAATATTTACTATTAGCATTTTAAATTTATTAAATTACCAAAAAAAAAAAAGTTCTTACCCAATCACTAAAAGCTAGTAATTTTGTTGAAATAAAAAATGTGTCAAAAATATTATGTCGAGGTTGAAAATGCGAAAAAATTATAATTTTAGGGTGCAAAGTACCAATATTCGATATTTCAGGGTGCAAAGTATCAAAATCTATATTTTTATGATGTAAAGTGCCAAAAATATTTGAAAATAACTATTCAACCCTTCCATTAATGAACTTTTTCAAACACACACTATAGTGCAAAGTACCAAATACACTGTATTTTGAGGATATAAAGTGTCAAAACTTTTAAATCAAGGTGTAAAGTTCCAAAAACCCCATAAATTAAGTTAGAATTTGACATAATAATATGTACCACGGCTTAAAAAAGAACACGTCGCCTCGATTAAGACCCTTCTTTCCTTCCCTTAATTATTGTTGTTTATAATACTCAATTTTCCTTTTTCTAAGATAACTGTTTTGAAGTCCAATATGCTGTACAAAACATGCCAATGAGAAGACTCATGAAAAAACATTACCTTTTCTTTTTTTTTGTAATTATGAAAAAAAATACCTAAGTAACACCTATGAATATGATATAAAATGAATCATGTAGGCACATTATAACTAGGGTGCTAACCTTCCACTCTCATTTTTAATTAAAGCCAGATCAGAGTCAATGACAATTTTATTGCACTTTACATTATTTTGAATTATATAAACATGGAAGTCCAAACACTACGTGGACTAATATTGTACACTTGAAACTTCTTTGTGGTGTATAATCAACTCCACAAATTAAAATTGTCCTCAAACGACTTTAGCTTTTACATTAAAATAAAGTGCTTCATATGGGGTCACCTCGTACTATCTATATGTTCAGATTTCCCATTTTTTTCTTTCTTGCAAATAAATTCGTAAGCCATGATCAAATAATGTGTATCATTTGATTAGATGGTTATCTACTTCAATTATCATGTTGGTCGTCATTCTTTAAGTAGAAAAGTTAATTGTTTTACCTTAATAATACAAATGAGGTTTGAAAATATGAGATAGGCTCGTGGCATGGCACAGAGTCAAATTAAAGTAGATTACTTGATGCATTTATCATAGAAATGCATGCTTAATTATTTGTGGCTGTCGAGAATAATAATTGGGTCGACTTGCATTCAATGTTAAGTGAAGTTTTTAGTTTTCTTGCCAAATTAGATTTGAAGTAGATTATGTGTGCATGCGACTTTTAAATAGTTCATCATGATTTTTAAAATAATGAATCCATCGTATCAGAGTGAGTACCTATTCAGTATTAGCAAATTACTATGATCGATTAATTAGTTCTTTATTCTTAAAAAAAAAGAAAAAATAGTTCTTTTAGTTTGGTTGAACATTTTTTTGGATTTTGAATTGAGTTTAAGCTTGCTTTGATTATTAAACGAGTCAGATTTGAACGAACATGAGTTGAGTGTCATGTAGTTTGATGTTTTTATATATAGTTAATCAATTTTTAGACTTTTGGTTTATCGAGTTAATTTTGAACGGAGTTTCGAAAGTTATCATAGGAAAAGTGTTGTTTGATATGTATAACGAGTTAAGCTTAAATAAACTTTTATCGAGCAACTTCAAGTCAAATATCATATATATTGGTTTGATTTTCTAACACTGTAACTGTACAAACTAATTACCTAAAATGATTTTTAAAATAATGCATGTAATGATTTATAAGAAAATAATAATATCAGCAGTGTGGGTTGGATCAAGCCCAATAAGAAGTACTGTATTGAACAGTATAATAAACTATTTTGGGCCTTAACAGAAGCCTGTTAGTTAAAATTGTATTGCATCATGACTTTTGTCCAAATAAAAATTAATAGATTACAATTGTATTTTATGGGCCGATGAGAATAAGGCCCAATTTAGTTTCTGTAGTAGTTTTACTTCAGTCCATGTCTATCACTTTTTTATAACTAAAATCATCTACCCCACCTGGTAAAATCAGGTGCGCTAAAGTCAACGGAAATGTGCAGTGGGGTTTCGAAGTCGATCGCCATTGCGGTCGCATGCCTGGCCGTTCTCTGCGGTGCTTTCAATGGTGCATTTGCTACAGTTCCTGAATTGAGTTCCTCACGTGTGGTTTTTCAGGTGCATTCACGTTTGTGTGTGTGTGTGAATTAAGTATATCTATAGGTATTTGAGAATTGTCAAAGATACTTAGCTATAGACACGCATCATTTATGTGCTAAGATATGTATTTTACTATGAATTTTTTGTTAATGTGATTTGATTAGTTACATGATTAAACCAAGTGAAGTTTAATTATTTGGAAAGAAAAAAAACCAAGTGAAATTTTCAAAATGAGGAAACTTAATATTGTCTTTTTTAGTGTTTCCGGCACATTGAATTGAAAAGCAGAATTGAAGGCTTAATACGTGACATTGAAGGGGGGGGGGGGGGGGGGGGGGAAAGTTATGTGTGTGCGTGCAGGAGTTGTGTGATGTATAGCTTGTTTGAATTTGACAATTATGTGTCTCGGTGAGACTTATCTTACATTTTCTATTGATTGATTAACTTTGGTAAACATTCTGCGTTTCCTATTCGTACCATGAAGTCTTCTAAATAGAATCTCGGGGTACCAATGCAGACGAATTATGGGGACATTGAATTTGGTTTCTATCCCAGCGTTGCACCAAGGACAGTCGAACACATTTTCAAGCTTGTTCGATTGGGATGCTATAACACCAATCATTTCTTTCGGGTATGTTCCAAGAACTATCACATGTTAAGATTATTCTTATATGGATTGTGATAGATGAAAAAGTGGGTGGACAAATATATGTGTATTGCAGGTAGATAAAGGGTTTGTTGCCCAAGTGGCAGATGTTGCTGGAGGAAGAACTGCTCCTATGAATGAAGTGCAGAAGTTGGAAGCTGAAAAAACTCTTGTTGGTGAATTTAGTGATGTCAAACATGTCAGAGGTATTCTTTCCATGGGAAGGTAATGTTCTGTTCAATTCAATAACATTCTTTTAGTGATTTTCACCGCCATACGCTTCTCTAAAGCTTTTAGCATAAATGGGCATCACTTGGAATTTTTATCTTAATTCTTTGGAAGATCAAATATTGACAGATTACCCATTGCATGTTTTTGATCAAATTTTGTATTCACGCTTGTAGAACTGACAATGTATTTACTCCTTCAACATGCTTGTAGAGAATTCATGTTTGGTAAGGATTCATGTTTGTAGTTTACGCTACCATTGATATCAAGGTTGGCAGTTTATTTTTCAGTTTGATAGTATTAGTCATCCGGTAGGATATTGCGGTATTGACCTTTGAAGGTCGAATGTCAAAATATCACTTGGAATGAAACTTTTAGTGCTTTATCAGAAATTAAGTTATTTACCGATTAATACAACTGCTTCTCAAACTGATTTCTAATATTCTTCAAAATCTCATATATGTATGTATGGATATCTTCGTAATTCTACCTTGTTTCATTGTAGATACTCTGACCCTGACAGTGCACAGTCTTCTTTCTCAATGCTCCTTGGAGATGCCCCTCACCTTGATGGCGAGGTTTGATGAAATAAATTTCCAAGGGAATGAAATTTCCCCCCAATTACTTTTCTTTGTTTTGACATCCTTGTTTATAAATAATTACTTGCGATGGATAAAAATTTCAGTATGCAATATTTGGTAAAGTGACCAAAGGTGATGAGACATTGCGAAAGCTTGAGCAACTCCCAACTCGAAAAGAAGGAATCTTTGTAATGGTATAGCTTATCGATCTCTCAGATTTCTCTATCTTGTTTTTATCGCTCTCGAATTGTCTCTATATTAGCCATTATCTAGTTATTATGATAATGTACCGTAATTGAAACTGGAAACCAGACTATATAACCATATCTTTGACTTGAATTTATATTCATGGGAAAATAAGCAAAAAATGTTATTGCTTGGACTGATCTTATTAATTTCAGCCTACTAAAGCATCTCTTTTTATTTTCTCATTTATGGTAACTGCTAGATAAGTTTACAGGAAAATTTGGAAAGTATTCATTGAGCTCCATGACTTGGCTTAGATAGACGAGACCTACATATGTGTTTGTCTGCTTGACTAGCTTTATTACTAAAGTGATAGAATTCAATCGTGTGGCTTGTATTTAGAGTTGAGCGTAGTTGGACAATGAATGTTTTTTTGAGTTTTTTGTGCAATTAAAAAATTTGCCAAGTATGTCAGAAGTGACAAGATGTTTTAACTACCAAAGTTAAATGGTGTAATTCAGTCACCCCCCCCCCCCCCCCCCCCCCCCCCCCCCCCCCCCCCCCCCCCCCCACCCCCCCCCCCCCCCACCCCCCCCCCCCCCCACCCCCCCCCCCCCCCACCCCCCCCCCCCCCCACCCCCCCCCCCCCCCACCCCCCCCCCCCCCCACCCCCCCCCCCCCCCACCCCCCCCCCCCCCCACCCCCCCCCCCCCCCACCCCCCCCCCCCCCCACCCCCCCCCCCCCCCACCCCCCCCCCCCCCCACCCCCCCCCCCCCCCACCCCCCCCCCCCCCCACCCCCCCCCCCCCCCACCCCCCCCCCCCCCCACCCCCCCCCCCCCCCACCCCCCCCCCCCCCCACCCCCCCCCCCCCCCACCCCCCCCCCCCCCCACCCCCCCCCCCCCCCACCCCCCCCCCCCCCCACCCCCCCCCCCCCCCACCCCCCCCCCCCCCCACCCCCCCCCCCCCCCACCCCCCCCCCCCCCCACCCCCCCCCCCCCCCACCCCCCCCCCCCCCCACATGATTTGTCTAACTCCAAAAAAAAACCCTGTGCTAGTTTAAATCCCAGAAACCCCCTTTGTTTGGTTTTAGTTACCACATTCAACCTAAGTAGTATATAGTTGAGTTTTCAAAAGGAATAAATAAACAAATAAAAAAGACTAATACATAGGGGTAATCTTGTCATTACATCGAAAGTCAAAAGTCAAATTTTACTTGGGTCTAGTATGGTAATTAGGGGTTTGGGGAGTTAAAATAACACAGATGATTTTTTGGGAGTTAGACAAAGTATAGATAGTGTTTTTTTTCTTTTGCTCATTTATTTGACGAGGGAAAAATAATTAATTTTGATACCAAACTTTAGCCCAAAAAACACAATTGATACCAAGCTTTTTGAAAAAACACATTTTAGATCAAATGTGTTTTTTGGACTAAAGTTTGGTATCAAAAGTGTTTTAAAAACCCACCATTGTTAACTAAATGAGCACGTAAGCGACACGTGCATAATTCCGTCCGAAAATTGATGACAAAACTAAATGTGTCAAGAGAGTGTGAATTATGGTATGAAATGTATTTTTTCAAAGAACTTGGTATCAAATGAGCTAGGCTGCAAACTGCAAGAATTTTCCATATATATAACCACAACACCTCTTTAATTGGGCATTTATTCACTCTTATAGTGATTCATAAGATACATTCTTAATTTAATGGTAGATTATTTTGTTTTTTCTCCGTATTAATGCATGCTTGAATTGCCTAGCTAGATAGTCTCTGTTGTTCTAGGGAAGATATAGACTCATATATATACAGTACAATTGCTTTTGAAAATTAACAGTCTGTGTGTTAATTACGTACAGTACAGCATTAATTATATTCTTTAATAGTTAGAGGAGAATTGAACATACCTATTACCTAAGTTTATTCTGCAACTAAAGCTGGTAATGAAAATGAGTTCTGATGGAACATAAGCATATATAACATGATCATAGTAACCCCATTATTCAAAATATTAGAATCTGGTTCCTTTAGAATACATCTCGATCTATATACATATGTTGTCTAATTAGTACATATATATATATACTTCAAAACAGCTGTTTGTATATACTTGACGAATCAAGTCGATCGAGTACGTCAAACAACAATCGTTAAAATCTCGATTGGTTTTTATGTTGACTTTGAGACTGCTTATATTACACTTGTTCAAGCTTTAACAAGTTTTAATTAGACCGAACACGAGTCGAGATATAACTTATTTTTTTGACATTTAATATATTGTGATTTTAATTACTATATATATATATATATATATATATATATATTTATATATCATCATTTCAAGTTCCAAAATTACATGCAAACATAAATTTAATCTGTTCAAGTTTTGTTTGTCATGTACGACGAACAAATCACATATGAATTGAATAATTATCCAGTGAATTAGAGTAGAGTCTCAATTTTCTTGTTTAATATTATATTGTCCAACTCCAGCCATTGTTGTACGTACTCCCCCATTTCCCAGGAAAACAAGTTTGTACATGCAGTACTAGTTCTTTGCTATTTAATCTTGTATTCCAACAAAAGATATATAGCTGGTATATATGTAAACACATAATACAATCATAAATATTGGTTTTAATTAAGTCAAGATCCAACATTAATTTTGATCCATATGATGGCTAATCTATAAATTAAAAGGGGAATAATTAAGCCTCTGAGTAGGCATCTTCTTAACTTTTTGCTTCTCATTACTGAAGCATTGATGCTAAGGTAACAAACCCAAAAAAATAATGGGAGAAAAGATAAAAGAATATTTATAAACACGAATATATATTTGGTGTGATTTAATTTCGATCTTCCAAATAAATCAGTATTTATTAAGTGACGGACTCGAACGTTGGGGAAATTAATTTGTTCATAATTAATGAAATCACACTAATTAATAGTAATTTAACTTGCAAAATTTACTAATTTGTAATATATTAAGGAGTGTTAGTATACCAGTTTGAGTGGACATATATACGTATATCTTTCTTATTATTATTATTAAAAGGGATGTGTAGAAAATAAATGTAGTGTTTTTGACATTTTGCACCCTAGAATTACAGGGTTTTGGCACTTAATTTGCACCTTGACTTAAAAGTTTTGGCACTTTGTACCCTGAAAATAAAATTTATTTGGCACTTTGCAACATAATGTGTGTTTTGGTGAGAAAATTCATTGGTAGAAGGGTAGAATAGTCCTTTTCGAATATTTTCTTTGACACTTTGCACCCTGACAATATAGATTTTGACACTCTGCACCCCGAAAATATATAGAATGTTGGCACTTTTCACTTTGAAAATATAAAATTTTGGCACTCTGCACTCTAGAAATATATTTTATAAAGCATTTTGCACCTAATGTGTTTTTCTTCGACAAAAACTCATGAATGTCGGCGATGGAGAGATAAATGGTCACTTCTATGCACAAAAATCATAAACATGATATTTTTAATTTATTTTACTTTTTACTAACTTATTTTAACATTTTCTCACAGTAAAATTTAGATAGAAAAAAAAAAAGACATTGTCTTCATGTTGTTTTCAAGTATCCTCTAGATTACTTACTTTAATTATATCTAAAACACACGTTTAAAAATCTAAAATTGTATTATATTGCATGATATTGTTTTATAAGACTAACACGTAATCGATCCTAAATTTTTCTACACAACATAGAAATATTAACTATTAGCATTTTAAATTTATTAAATTACCAAAAAAAAAAAAGTTCTTACCCAATCACTAAAAGCTAGTAATTTTGTTGAAATAAAAAATGTGTCAAAAATATTATGTCGAGGTTGAAAATGCGAAAAAATTATAATTTTAGGGTGCAAAGTACCACTATGCGATATTTCAGGGTGCAAAGTATCTAAATCTATATTTTTTTGATGTACAGTGCCAAAAATATTTGAAAATAACTATTCAACCCTTCCATTAATGAACTTTTTCAAACACACACTATAGTGCAAAGTACCAAATACACTGTATTTTGAGGATATAAAGTGTCAAAACTTTTAAATCAAGGTGTAAAGTTCCAAAAACCCCATAAATTAAGTTAGAATTTGACATAATAATATGTACCACGGCTTAAAAAAGAACACGTCGCCTCGATTGAGACCCTTCTTTCCTTCCCTTAATTATTGTTGTTTATAATACTCAATTTTCCTTTTTCTAAGATAACTGTTTTGAAGTCCAATATGCTGTACAAAACATGCCAATGAGAAGACTCATGAAAAAACATTACCTTTTCTTTTTTTTGTAATTATGAAAAAAAATACCTAAGTAACACCTATGAATATGATATAAAATGAATCATGTAGGCACATTATAACTAGGGTGCTAACCTTCCACTCTCATTTTTAATTAAAGCCAGATCAGAGTCAATGACAATTTTATTGCACTTTACATTATTTTGAATTATATAAACATGGAAGTCCAAACACTACGTGGACTAATATTGTACACTTGAAACTTCTTTGTGGTGTATAATCAACTCCACAAATTAAAATTGTCCTCAAACGACTTTAGCTTTTACATTAAAATAAAGTGCTTCATATGGGGTCACCTCGTACTATCTATATGTTCAGATTTCCCATTTTTTTCTTTCTTGCAAATAAATTCGTAAGCCATGATCAAATAATGTGTATCATTTGATTAGATGGTTATCTACTTCAATTATCATGTTGGTCGTCATTCTTTAAGTAGAAAAGTTAATTGTTTTACCTTAATAATACAAATGAGGTTTGAAAATATGAGATAGGCTCGTGGCATGGCACAGAGTCAAATTAAAGTAGATTACTTGATGCATTTATCATAGAAATGCATGCTTAATTATTTGTGGCTGTCGAGAATAATAATTGGGTCGACTTGCATTCAATGTTAAGTGAAGTTTTTAGTTTTCTTGCCAAATTAGATTTGAAGTAGATTATGTGTGCATGCGACTTTTAAATAGTTCATCATGATTTTTAAAATAATGAATCCATCGTATCAGAGTGAGTACCTATTCAGTATTAGCAAATTACTATGATCGATTAATTAGTTCTTTATTCTTAAAAAAAAAGAAAAAATAGTTCTTTTAGTTTGGTTGAACATTTTTTTGGATTTTGAATTGAGTTTAAGCTTGCTTTGATTATTAAACGAGTCAGATTTGAACGAACATGAGTTGAGTGTCATGTAGTTTGATGTTTTTATATATAGTTAATCAATTTTTAGACTTTTGGTTTATCGAGTTAATTTTGAACGGAGTTTCGAAAGTTATCATAGGAAAAGTGTTGTTTGATATGTATAACGAGTTAAGCTTAAATAAACTTTTATCGAGCAACTTCAAGTCAAATATCATATATATTGGTTTGATTTTCTAACACTGTAACTGTACAAACTAATTACCTAAAATGATTTTTAAAATAATGCATGTAATGATTTATAAGAAAATAATAATATCAGCAGTGTGGGTTGGATCAAGCCCAATAAGAAGTACTGTATTGAACAGTATAATAAACTATTTTGGGCCTTAACAGAAGCCTGTTAGTTAAAATTGTATTGCATCATGACTTTTGTCCAAATAAAAATTAATAGATTACAATTGTATTTTATGGGCCGATGAGAATAAGGCCCAATTTAGTTTCTGTAGTAGTTTTACTTCAGTCCATGTCTATCACTTTTTTATAACTAAAATCATCTACCCCACCTGGTAAAATCAGGTGCGCTAAAGTCAACGGAAATGTGCAGTGGGGTTTCGAAGTCGATCGCCATTGCGGTCGCATGCCTGGCCGTTCTCTGCGGTGCTTTCAATGGTGCATTTGCTACAGTTCCTGAATTGAGTTCCTCACGTGTGGTTTTTCAGGTGCATTCACGTTTGTGTGTGTGTGTGAATTAAGTATATCTATAGGTATTTGAGAATTGTCAAAGATACTTAGCTATAGACACGCATCATTTATGTGCTAAGATATGTATTTTACTATGAATTTTTTGTTAATGTGATTTGATTAGTTACATGATTAAACCAAGTGAAGTTTAATTATTTGAAAAGAAAAAAAACCAAGTGAAATTTTCAAAATGAGGAAACTTAATATTGTCTTTTTTAGTGTTTCCGGCACATTGAATTGAAAAGCAGAATTGAAGGCTTAATACGTGACATTGAAGGGGGGGGCGGGGGGGGGGTGGGAAAGTTATGTGTGTGCGTGCAGGAGTTGTGTGATGTATAGCTTGTTTGAATTTGACAATTATGTGTCGCGGTGAGACTTATCTTACATTTTCTATTGATTGATTAACTTTGGTAAACATTCTGCGTTTCCTATTCGTACCATGAAGTCTTCTAAATAGAATCTCGGGGGTACCAATGCAGACGAATTATGGGGACATTGAATTTGGTTTCTATCCCAGCGTTGCACCAAGGACAGTCGAACACATTTTCAAGCTTGTTCGATTGGGATGCTATAACACCAATCATTTCTTTCGGGTATGTTCCAAGAACTATCACATGTTAAGATTATTCTTATATGGATTGTGATAGATGAAAAAGTGGGTGGACAAATATATGTGTATTGCAGGTAGATAAAGGGTTTGTTGCCCAAGTGGCAGATGTTGCTGGAGGAAGAACTGCTCCTATGAATGAAGTGCAGAAGTTGGAAGCTGAAAAAACTCTTATTGGTGAATTTAGTGATGTCAAACATGTCAGAGGTATTCTTTCCATGGGAAGGTAATGTTCTGTTCAATTCAATAACATTCTTTTAGTGATTTTCACCGCCATACGCTTCTCTAAAGCTTTTAGCATAAATGGGCATCACTTGGAATTTTTATCTTAATTCTTTGGAAGATCAAATATTGACAGATTACCCATTGCATGTTTTTGATCAAATTTTGTATTCACGCTTGTAGAACTGACAATGTATTTACTCCTTCAACATGCTTGTAGAGAATTCATGTTTGGTAAGGATTCATGTTTGTAGTTTACGCTACCATTGATATCAAGGTTGGCAGTTTATTTTTCAGTTTGATAGTATTAGTCATCCGGTAGGATATTGCGGTATTGACCTTTGAAGGTCGAATGTCAAAATATCACTTGGAATGAAACTTTTAGTGCTTTATCAGAAATTAAGTTATTTACCGATTAATACAACTGCTTCTCAAACTGATTTCTAATATTCTTCAAAATCTCATATATGTATGTATGGATATCTTCGTAATTCTACCTTGTTTCATTGTAGATACTCTGACCCTGACAGTGCACAGTCTTCTTTCTCAATGCTCCTTGGAGATGCCCCTCACCTTGATGGCGAGGTTTGATGAAATAAATTTCCAAGGGAATGAAATTTCCCCCCAATTACTTTTCTTTGTTTTGACATCCTTGTTTATAAATAATTACTTGCGATGGATAAAAATTTCAGTATGCAATATTTGGTAAAGTGACCAAAGGTGATGAGACATTGCGAAAGCTTGAGCAACTCCCAACTCGAAAAGAAGGAATCTTTGTAATGGTATAGCTTATCGATCTCTCAGATTTCTCTATCTTGTTTTTATCGCTCTCGAATTGTCTCTATATTAGCCATTATCTAGTTATTATGATAATGTACCGTAATTGAAACTGGAAACCAGACTATATAACCATATCTTTGACTTGAATTTATATTCATGGGAAAATAAGCAAAAAATGTTATTGCTTGGACTGATCTTATTAATTTCAGCCTACTAAAGCATCTCTTTTTATTTTCTCATTTATGGTAACTGCTAGATAAGTTTACAGGAAAATTTGGAAAGTATTCATTGAGCTCCATGACTTGGCTTAGATAGACGAGACCTACATATGTGTTTGTCTGCTTGACTAGCTTTATTACTAAAGTGATAGAATTCAATCGTGTGGCTTGTATTTAGAGTTGAGCGTAGTTGGACAATGAATGTTTTTTTGAGTTTTTTGTGCAATTAAAAAATTTGCCAAGTATGTCAGAAGTGACAAGATGTTTTAACTACCAAAGTTAAATGGTGTAATTCAGTTTATATGGTGTTAATCGCATTTCATATCTCTCACTCGTTAATTATGGATTTGCTCATTGGACTTATAATGTTCGTCTTTTCTTCTTCCAGCCTAAAGAGCGCATCACTATATTGTCAACATATTATTATGGTAAGATTTAACCATTTGTAACTACACTTATACTACTTCAGCACTCGCCGAAAATCTAAATTTAATGCACCCTCTACTCTTGTCTATATTCACATCAATCCTAACAATGTGCTTAATTTGCTTTGCGTTGGATGACTTATCTGGCTAATCCTTTCATCATGCATAACTTTAGTTATATGGACTCATTCTTGCCATTCAGTTTTACCATGATCTCTTATTAGATTATACTAGTATGAAATTCTTTAAATTAATCATGAAGAAGATTTGTCAATGCAAAACCAACAAATAAGAATTGTTAAAACTGTTGCATAACATTGAAAAAAGTAGGGCATCAAGTGTCAATTATTGCCGTATTTTTCTGAGGTTGCATATCTTCTGTGCACATTACAACAATGGAGTTCCTATACCTTTGGTCCTTATTATCATTAGGTGAGGAAGGTGACTTTTATAGTTAACAAGCAAATGAAGCACACAGACACGCAAACTTATTGAACAGCAAATAGTCAGGTTTAATTACTTGAGCATTATGGAGTAGTTACAGGGTAATAAGTCAGATTTAACCGATAAGCCAACGTTGGTTGTGATATGGTTTGCCTCTAAGTGTAATATCTTAGTGTAACAAGGACTAGATATCTTTTCATCCTAACATAGTCCTGGCCTCTTCACCTCCTTACTTCCAAAAATAGATCTACCTTAAGAATATATACGTGGAATCTAGCTACTGACATAGTGACATTGTTATAATTATACGTGTCTACTTTTTACTTCACTAATATTTTCAGGAATATATATCCTTTTTTATATTCTTTAGATAACGAGAAATATCCTTTATAATTCTTAGATACCGAGACAGAAACTTGTGAGGAAGACAGGTTGATATTGAAGAGGAGGCTTACTGCATCTGCTATTGAAATTGAAAAACAGGTAGAAACTATTAGTAATTCTAGATATCTTCTGAACTGATAAACTAGTCTTTCATGGATGATGCAGAGAATGAAGTGTTTTCCGTAAGCTAGCAAGAGCATAATAGACAGAGAAGAACATTATTTCAACGCAGTAAGTCATTTATAACTTTTATCTATACTAAAATAAATGTTGCAGACTACAGTTAGAAATGTCTAGACATATACTCATACTTGGATTGAGTCTCACGAAGAAAATTTATCTTAGTAGTGCTATTGAGTGTACGCATCTTTGACATTTTTTGAGTTTCACAGACGAAATTTCATTCACCATCAAGTGCTCAAGTGCTTCATATGCTGTAATGCTAAACCCCTCAATTTGTAGAGACCTTAACCACAGAAGCATTATTATTGCAGTTGTGACTGACATGCAGCCCATGCTTGAAGTCACATAACTTAACTTAATTTGAGATGCATACTCGAGTATGAAACCATGTATTTCAGAATAATGTTACTCCCTTTTAAAAAATGTTGAATTTTATAGTCATCACTCTTTTCAATATGAATCATAAAACATAGCTATGATTTTCCTATTTTTCATTTTTGATGCAGGATTTGTACTTATATCTATCGAGGCATTTTCGAACAGCAAATATCAGTCTTTAGATAAAGCATGGATACAAATATTGTAATTTAACTTAACTATCATTTTTTCTATGTTTATATACCAATAACTCATTATTTTACAAAGTACATACCCGTTCCAAGTTTTACAATTGAATATTAGTAGTCCTACATTCAGACATTATTGCATCAATAATGTTACTGCCCCACATACTCACTTGTTCAAGTCATTTGCTTAGTTTTAACATCTTAATGTTATTATATTTTTCCAATCTTAACTTGCACTTTATTTTACTTAAAAAAAGGACAATAAAGGTCTTATGTAAGACAGTATCTATATTTTTTTAATTATATTTTCTAAGAAACGACCCTAACTTTTTGTAAAATGAGAAGGTACCCTACTGTAGCCAAAACATGTTGGGTTCACTTTAGGTTGTATCCAATATTGTATGAGTGTTATCTTTTCTTATTCTAATATTTGGATATTCCATAGGCATATTCAATACCATCTATTTATACAAATATATTATATCAACATGAAAGAGTATCTGATATGCACCAAGTGATTTTAGGAACATATGTATGGCAAGAATTACCTAGTACCATCTTTGCATTCAAAATTGCTGACAAGTTTTTGTGCTGAATTTCTTTTTCTATTAATTTATAGTTAAACTAAGAATCATCAGTCATTATCGTCATCTACAGTCTAATCATTTTGGTACTATACCAACAAGATGTGTGATTAAGAACCTTAACGATGGTCGATCTCTAACTTTGACATAAGCATGTTCTCTGCAAGACTTCACTGACAATTAATTGTCTTCATCTCTGAGTGTGATATTATTGTCTGACTATATTGTTTACATACACTCCAAATCATTCATTCACTATCCATTAATAATTTTGAAACATGTTTTTGTGAGATCCCAAATATTTGTTCCCAAAAGCATCAGCAATATGCTGTGCAACTTGCTCTGATTGGTACCAATCCCTTTTAAAATGTAGACCCTAACCTAAGACCTTAATGCTTCTTTATACGCCTAGATACAGATATTATGTCCTTTATGTGAGTGATTAGGTTCTTACATAACTTGTTATGTCTGGAATCACAGGGATTTATTTGATCCCCGAATGGCGTACAACTATTTCATTTCTTTGTAACCCTCTTATAATAATAATAATAATAATATACCACAAAGTTATATTAATAGAGAAGAATTTTGGTTTATGTGATAAAATGATATTATGTGTTTTAGTCCCGGATTACAAATAAAAGTGTAATATTTGAGTCCTATCGATGAATGTAGTGGAAATTAGCATTTCTGCCCGTTGAGAGCAGAGGGTACAGAATGTATCTAATGGCTAGGGCAAACATACCACATGGTAGAGGATGATATAACTGACCTATGGTATAGTCTCTGTGTAGAGGTGGGGAGGGGGTGGTCCATATTTTGACATTGTTTATGTAAATCTACATGGGTTGTTGGGTGTATTTACTACTAAGGTTGTAAACTGTATGGGACAAGAAAAGGCAGCAGCCATATGGAAATGCAAAAACTGGTTTTGTATTCTTAACAAGTGGTTATGTATTTCACACAGTGCAGGTATGGGCATCTGCATCTTGTGGTTTAGCATGACTTCAAATTTCCATCTGTGGAAATATACTATAGAGCATGTCTGAACTTGGTCAAGGATAGGACTCAAATAATATTAAGTTGAGATCCGGTTTGACCAAAATTTCCTGTCTGAACTTGGTCAAGGACGCAGATAAGATTTATACTTTTTTTGAATTCTAACTCAATTATAGATCAATTTTATGTTTCGAGAATGTGAAATAAAGTTGTTGTGATGCTTATTTCTCGTGGTAGATTGAGTTTGCTTTCTGAATATGTTTTTGAGTTGTTAATAGTTATTTAGGTGGTGTTGTTCAATAGGTGAAACTGTTTGGGGATTCTTGTTCAGAAAAAGTACCATTTCTTCGAGGGTTATAGTATATATATATGGGTTTCAACCGATCCCAAAATATTCATACAATGGTTTTGTTTTGTGATAGCTAGTATATAGCATTTTGACTGACCAATAAATTAAACAGTTGTAAATTAGTCAAATAAGTTTAAACGAGTCAGATGTATTAATTTTCCCTATCCCCATAAGTTTAAGCCTTTCACTTCATGATGATATCAGGACAAGTACAAAAGATTTTTTCAGAATTTCTTGAGCCTAGGGGGTGGGGGCGGGTGTATTAATCTTGTTGAAGCAACATTGTCATGACCGGGGGATTCGAGTGCCCCACTCGCACCCCCTTGGCTCCACCACCAAATCTAGAGAACTCGGAGCAACCCTTAAAGGTAGCACTCGAATCTCCTTCATGATTGGGCCTCCCAAATTTAAATTGTGTGGCTCTAACTGTACTCAAGTGCTATCGAGTATCATGTGACATTTTACTGAAATGAAATATATATAGTTATTTATCAGGTGTTTTTGTTTAATTACAAAACAATTGTATTGCACTTACTTTATATATTATGATTTGATTGCAGTAGAACCTATTATGCATTAGATTTACCTGCATATAAAACGGCATTCTCTAAGATCAAAATTTAAACTAAATATTGTTCTTCGTCGAATTAGTTGTATCCTTTCCCTACCACAGATCAAAATGCTACGTATTGCAATTTGCGAGATCACGTGCCTGATGTCGGAATTACTGAACAAGACATGACAAAAACCAGATTAGAACATAATAGAAACCTTTGATGTATAATAGTCAAGAGATGTGAAATTTGAATGAGTAAAGCCCAAAGAACACGCAGAGAGGGTGTGTCAAGCTCTTTGACGACACTTATAACATCAATGAAACATCAAACATCACGTGACACGCGGCTGGCCCCTTTAATATACTAGTAATTTGAACATTTTTATATGTCGATGATTTATTTGTTTGTAATCGAAATTGGTAGCTGTCATGTTATTGTGAGATATGTGCGAGTGATTTTCATCCTCATACGGCATTTGAGACGAATGATCCTAATTAATGAAATGCTATAATATGAATTAATTTTGAATTTTGAATTATTGTTTTCAAATTTTTGTTGAATTCGGTCAAAATCCTCAAATTACAAGTCACATGGCCCGCACGTGGGTTAATTAGTATGGACCAAATTTGCAATCGAAATTGAAGTTACGACATCAGATGTGTCAACCCGATAAGATGTGGGGTAAAAACGTCAGCGGGCTTAAGTTGTGGCACCAAAAATGTAATAATCCCTAAAATTTGTGTATTTTATTGTTCTAGCTTGACACTTGAATCAATATTTTTATGAGTATATTTACTGTTGGATTTTATAATAACATTCATAAGAGAAAGATCATTCATAAAATGTCAAATATGTATAAGTGTAATTACCTTAATTAAATTGAGTGAGTGTTACAATGGGGAAAAAATAGATTTAACTAAAAGA
Organism: Penstemon davidsonii; assembly: GCA_034814905.1. Classification (NCBI taxonomy): domain Eukaryota; kingdom Viridiplantae; phylum Streptophyta; class Magnoliopsida; order Lamiales; family Plantaginaceae; genus Penstemon; species Penstemon davidsonii. The sequence continues at coordinate 20,440,891 of JAYDYQ010002685.1, forward strand.
ACAACTTCTGATCTTCCACGAAAACTATGAAACCGATCTAGATGTCAGAGAAAGATATGAGTAATCGAAAAAGTGGGCCGTGTAATTAAGGAATAAAATTAGGTCTTCAACTAATTAATAATCTGCTTGACCAGAAGGGAAAATAATTAGGAAAAGAATTAAGCAAGGGCATATATATATATATATATATATATATATATATATATATATATATATATACTTTCAATTATGTGTTAATTCTCGTACAAGTGCAACCCTGTTTTACAGCTAATTTGTCATGCGTGCAATTATTAATTACATTGGTCAGCGTCAGCTAGCACGAAAGATCTTCAGAATCATTTTCACATCTGAAGAATAAACTAATTAATTAAGCATTCTATTCTACGTACTGACTTCATTCATGCTCATGTGACCAGCTTGTACTGAGTCTTTTACATCTATTTTATTGACATAAAATGAAGAATCAAATTATTAATATTTTTAAATTATCAATTTTCTTAATTTTTGTTTCTTTTTTTTGGGCTGAGGAAAATATTTCTCAAACCACTACTCATGTATACTTTATTATGTACTCTCTCCGTCAGTCCGTCTCTAAAGGGATACAGTCTCACCATTTTAAAAACAAGAAATCTTATTTAAAATACCTTTCTTATTAGTTATTACTGATGAGAAAATCAAGTATCAAATTAGTTAATAAAAAAAGGTGATGCACAAGAATTCGACATAATCATATATTATTTTCACTATTTTTTCTTAATTATATCACTTTCATTAATTTTTCTTATTAATTATCTTTCTTTCTTCTAGTTATTTTAATTTATAATGTAGAAATTATTATTTTCTTTCAGTTACTTAGGGTTAGCACGCTATATAATGAATTTTAATCTTTATTATTATCATATATTTTGAATATTCTGATTTTTTAATAGACGAAATATGTTCACTTAAAGGTTTATTTTCAATTTATTCATGGACATTATGCGCAATTTTCGACCAAGGAAGTCCAACACTATGATCATTACGTTAAGGATTTGATGATTGAGGATTTGCTACAGATTTAACCCAACTTTTGGCCGTGATTTAGCTTTTTTCTTCTTGGGGCGGATTTTCATTGGTTTAAAATGAGTGGTGGCCGTGGTCGTCGCGAGCAGGTTCTAATTGAGGAGTCCAACAACATAATCTTAGTTTTCAGGATTTAAAGATTGAGGATTGCAGAGTCAAGTCGCGGCAATATCCCAGCATCTGGCGCCGTGGTGTACACAATTAAGACATTCATGAGACAAACAAGGCACACCCTTGTGGACATTAGTCAATGCTAGTTCAAACATAACTAGTTTTGTGAATCCTGATGACACTACTGTCAACACGAGGATAAGTTTGTCGATTAATTTCTAACGTTCTTTCTTACAATTTATCTGATCTCTGCAGAATAATCGTTATTGCCATTAAGAATGGCAATATTTTTTGAAGTTTAGATTTCAAACTTCTAAATATTGCCCCGTATCTAAGTATAAATGATGGACGTTACCGTTTGTGTTATATATATAACCATTAAATGATATACGAAATTAATAAGAAATATGTTGCATGCATGTAATATCTAGGAGCCACCGGTTTTCTTTTTTCTTCTTCCGAAAAGAGTAGTTTCGAGTGCTAGTTGGCCGACTTTCCGTACTTATTTTTGGTTTTATTGGAACTTGAAAGGTATCTTCTTGCAACTTGATCTAATGGTGATCAACCGTACTGTATTGATTGCTAATGAGGACAAGAAATTAATGAAAAGAACAGATTATTATAGTTAATGACACAGAGTTTTTGCAATTTTAGTAAACATTTCCAGTGGCCAGTGCCCCCAACTGTACCACTTGTTCAATACTAAGAGAACTACGAATTTTAATAAGTTGTCACCAACGTGGATTAACATTTTCATTGTTTTCGTTGAAAATATAATTTTTTTTTTCAGTTTTGAATCTATGAAAACTATTAGAATATACCACATGAATTGAGCAAAGTACACTTACATGGTTTGAGTCTAACTCAACTTCAAAAGCTAGCTGAAGAGATCATGATTCCCTAAAATTTTATAAGGTGAACTTAACTATTGTTTTCAACTCATGTGGGACATTTAGTCTCAATACTCCCCCTTCACGTGTGGGCGGACTGAATGTGTTGGTGAAACAAGCCCATCACGTGACATTATATAAAGCCCAAGCTTGAGAATTTGTGACATGTGGGTAAAGCCCCAACACACGAATAATGATACTCCAGGCCTTTGTTAACCGGAAGAATAATGACACTCCAAGCATTGTTTAACTGGAGGAATAATGACAACCCGATATATTTATTATCTGGGCAAAGTGTGTGGGTAAATAATGAAGTCATCATGCATACAAGGAAGAGTCCATCATGCATACACGAAGGTGGTTCACTTAAACTTGGGCCTCTAATATAATATTTGAATTTACCACATGAATTAGGCTAAGTCCAGTTACGTGAGTATTTTTTTCCCTCATCTGTATATATTGGAGTATCTACCTGGTACCACGTAGATACACAATTTGTACAGAATACATCACTTCTTCAGTACCGACATGATATACTATTACTATATTTGTTTTCCACGTGATAGTTTAAAATTTTTTGCTTCAAAAATTGGAATGTAATGAAAGATCATTTACCTACAAGTGTATACATTTAGGATAATCCAGCAATCATGGCTGTCACGCGTTGGCAATAAGATTTGGACTCTCAATATATGATTACAGCATCATGACTATCTGGTTTCTAATCTTCTTTCTTTTCAAAGTGGGTCAAATCAATTATTGTTTTCATTAAAAGGGTGCTACATCTGATGTCAAATTTGTTCTTAATACAAATCAACTTTAGTACAATCTTAGGGCAAATTTGTTTTTAAAATGTAATTATGATCTGGAACCATTTCTTTTGAATAGATGTATATGAACAAAATGTTTTTGATAGGGGCAACTTCTTGATGACCGTTGGAATAATAAATCAAACTATGGTCCATAACTGATCAATAAGATTGATATGAATACAAATTCAATATTAATTCTTGGTATAGAATCTATAGATATCTAACATTTATTTGAAATTAGTTTGTGGATTGGTGGCTGCAATATAATTGGGATGAAATTCCTAGGCAATATTTGAAACTCCCGAGTTGTAAGTAATTTGATGTTATAGTGTTCACCAAATTTACAACTTGGCCAGGAATCTCGCCATGAAATTATACCCCATCACGTGCGGTCGTCTACCGCCCCCAATGCATATTTTACCTCAACTTTCAAGGTATGACATTCTTGCTACCAAACAAAGCCCATCTCCTTTTTCTAAAGGGTAAAATTCAATTTTCCTTTCAACTATATAACACTTTTGTCATTTAGCCCCCAAATAAATAACTCATCCATCTCAAATTAACAATTTAATTTAATTACATACTGATAATGTAATCCCTAAATTATTCATATATATTTTTAGTCCAAAATTGTAGGCCATCAGTTTTTAAGTCCCTAAATTCATTTTGTAATCCCTTCATGTTGCAGTCCAAGAAATTAAGCGTTTTAAGATGTTCTCTTCCATTTATTAATTAAATAATTAGTTGGTTTTGTCTTACTCTTTGTTGATTTAGGTGAACTAGCTAGTAGGTATCATCACTTGTTTAGAATAAGTAACTAAATAATGAGTAATTAAACGAGGAATCGAGTCAATTACCGCAGAGTTTACAAGACACCACGTGTTGATCTGAGCCAAATTTTTTGATCATTGTGCATGTAATTTATTAATCCATACTTAATTAGTGGTCAACAACGCCATGCTTTTATGTCCCCTACGCTCTTAGACTCTTTATTAATTACCTGAAGCTAGTATTAAGATGTAATTAAGAATTGATAATACGATTAGCACTACCTGAAATTCATTGCAGGATACAATGAAATTAATTATTAACTAGGCTAAACCTAATAAATCACCTAATGATTATTAACCCAACCCAAATCTTAATAAGTCACATACCCAATCTGATTTATAAGTTCACATTTCACATTGATATTTTGTTTCCCGTTTTATATACTATATTAATTTTTGGAAGAAATAAAAAATAAAAAAAAAAGACCACCCATGGAGTTTTATAAATTCGGTATTAAATGTTTAGTAATTAGTTTAATGAAACAAATTAATATATGTAACGGGAGTATATATATATATAATTTCAAGTGGGAGTATTTGAATAGTATTTAAATGACAAGAGATAATAAGATAACATGGGCTTGCGTGCTTAGACTGACACAAAGAGGCCCGCAAATTTCCCTTAACCCACTTCAACTCTTAACCCCAGTTTGGCAGTTTGGGGAACACATAGAGAAGGACAGTATATAACTATATATGTATGGTCTACCTAGAAAATATAATATTTTTTGCCAACGTACAAGTACAAGTGGTGCAACACACCACACGGAGAAGAAGATTATTATGTTTAAGAGTTAGCTAGCAAACTCTAACATCTAATCCGATCCCACCATATACTTGTATACAAAAATTAAATTAATTAACCACATATCTTCAACGGATGCACCAAATAATCTCTCGTGGACTAGAAAAATGCAATCTCTCTATCCCTTTCACACACATCACAACACAACATAACACACACACACACATACTCTCAAATTAAGTTAAAAAAATCTCTATTTAAAAAGAGGCAAAGCCCACTTCTTTCTCCCATGCACTTGTCTTCATCACCTCCAACATTAGTCATTAAGTGTTTTTGCATTTCATATTTGTTCATACCCTCCTCCCTTATCTTCTTTCCATAACTTGTCTCTAAACAGTTAACTTCCTCTCCTTCATTTAAGTATCCCCATTTCACTACTGCCACATACAATTAATCAATAGACATTCAAAGTTTATACATACATAGCTAGAGGCTTCTTTTCATTCTGACAGTCATATATTGTTACATTCATAAATTCCCCTCATAATATATATATTGATCAATCATATTCTACATTAATTTACGAGTACAATGTCTAGCAGAAGATCTCGTTCGAGGCAGACATCAGGAGTTTCGAGGATAAGTGATGATCAAATCGCCGATCTCGTCTCCAAATTGCAACAACTTATCCCCGAGATCCGCAGCAGGCGTTCCGACAAGGTACTATACATATAAAAGTTAGCTAGCTGTCTATATATGAATTGATACTCATAATTTTCGTTGCATTTATTCTATTTTTTATTTTTTTTATTTTTATTTTTTTGTGTGGACTAAGTTTTACGTTTAAAGGATAAGCATATATCCGGTGTCATGCTGCTATGCCCACAACGTTCATTTAATTCACAATTTCTGTAGTGGGACTCTATTGTTCCCTCCACACACACAAACATGTATATATACATAACTTGTTTAATTTGCATATTGCATAATACAAATTAATATATATTGTTTACATATATAAGTAATTAGCCCACACTAGGACATGTTGTATATATATATATGTTTAATATCTCTAGCTAGCTAACAGTTAGTTTGCTCGAAAATTTTGATTCAAATTTGATTGTCTCTAACAGTTTAATAAACTCATCAAGTACTATACGTATCAATTAATTTTGAATAAATTGTCAGGTTTCGTCTTCAAAGGTGTTGCAAGAGACTTGTAACTACATAAGGAGCTTGCATAGAGAGGTGGATGACCTAAGCGATCGGTTATCGGAGCTTTTGGAATCGACGGACAGTGACAGTGCTCAAGCAGCCATAATTAGGAGCTTGCTAATGTAATAGTTATGATGTTAATTAATTTGCACCTTTTTTGCTCTCACTATAATATTGTTGCACGTCTAGGGTTTGGTCACTATATTAGGCCAACTTATAACTTTTTGGGTATCCCTATCTATAAATATATCGATCGTTGTATTAGACTTTTGCCTTTCTTATTATATGATATCATCTTCAATATATATATATATATATATATATATATAAATTAAGTTAATTAAATAAAAACGGGTAGCTTAATTGTACCTACAGGCTAGCTAGCTAGGTTAATTTCTTCTCCAGTTCCAAACTTATGGCAATGCTAATTTTCTACTTCTAATTCACTAATTTTCTATTATATCATAATTAATTTTTGTATCCTTAGTTTGATTTTGGATGATTTTGGATCCTCTAACCTCTATATAGTTAAACAAGCAAGTTAAGTACATACTAGAAATACAATAAATATAAAATGAACTACTAAGCGCATACACATTTGAGTATTTAATTAGATGCGTATGCTAGTTATTTGGTAATTTTTTCCCTAAGGTTATTAAGACCTTTGGGTGACGGACATATAACTTGGCATCATAATTTTCTTATGTGGAATGAAAAACAAATCCTTAAATATGAATTTATCTATTGTTCTAATAAATATTAATTAATCGTGGTTTTCAAGATTGTAAATGACTAGCAAATGGCCGGGAACTCATAAAAAAATTAAGCATGCATGCCTTTTTTTATTTATATATATATATATATATATATATATATATATTTGGGGTCCCCCGAGACAGCAAAAATGTAAGAGGTATAAAATGATAATTAAGTTGAGAATAAATAGGTAACAAAATTAGCAGCCAATTACCCTTATCTTAGAACTGGCCGGGATCGAGCTGGTTGTTTGTGAATGTGATGAAGCCTGAATTAATTAAATTAGAGGGTGAGGTAAACGGACAAAGCACTTCTGTTGTTTTTAATTTTTACATTAATTTGAAAACTAGCTAGCTAGTTTCCCATTGGCTAGCGATATTGCCAGAGCAATAAATTATAACTTCATGAATTGCCCCTCTTTATTAAGAGCAATAAATCTGATTATACCAACTATTTATTGTCAATTTCCAAAAACAGTGCATTGCCAACTATTTAATTCTCTCTCACTTTAATACATACCAATTTCTTTATGTTTTTATCAAGCAAAACTTTAAATCTGATTATAAATTACTATTATTTTCTAGGTCTTTAATTATCTCTTTTTATAACCAAGTTGTCACAATTAAAAAGTCTTTTATTAATCTTTTATTAATTTATAATATTTACATCTTCTTTTATATCAGAAAATTTAATTCTCTCTCTGGTTGGTATATTTTAAAAGTGTTTTCTTGATTTATACTTAAACTTTTCATTAAGCCCTAGGTTACAAAAAATAAAATCCAACTTTGTAGACAAATGTAAAAGATTAAGATTATTGTTGACTATTAATTTATAAGGTTTCTACAAAATAAATTTAAACAAAATTCATGAAAAAAGGATAGTAAAAGAAAATGGACAAAATAGCACACGTAATATAAAGTAAAACTCAGACATATCAAAAAATTATTTTTGTATAAAAATACGGATTAATTTTTAAATGGGTCTCTCACTCTCTTGTGATTTTCGAATTTTTCTTCTTAATATAATAGTATAATTTTTTTTATTATTTATAATTAAGATGCTCTTCCGAATCCATTCAACATATAAATTAATTTTTTTTTATCAAAGGTGTTAATTAAGAGAGAAGATTTAACTTTATGAAAAGGTAATTAATTATTAGAAGAGAAAACAAAAAAAACTAAAGAGACAAAGTTAATTAATTTTCATGTTTAAAGGTTTTATGAAAAGGAAAAGATGAATGTGTTAATTAGAGAGAACATGGAGTTGCCATAATTAAAGAGTATTGGAAATCGAAAAATCAAATTTTGTAGTTTTTAATTATGAGGGACAAATTAAAAATATGAAAAAATTGCTTTGACAGCAACAATCTTTGGTGTGACAATATCAGTAGCCTTTCCCATTTGATGTGGTGTGAATTAATTATCAAATCACAAGAAATATTGTATATATACACGTACTCTAACAACAATCAATTTATCAAGATCTTCTAGTTAAGTTAACTAAGCCTAGCTAGCTTGTCGACAAGTTTATAAGCTAGCTGCACACGCCACACGCCATGAAGGATTATGATCACTTTTGTAAAATCATAATTTATATATATAGAAATAGTCAAGTTCCAACTTTTTGACATGCAGATATGGAAAAAAGGTAGTGATCGTTCAACTTTTGACTTTCACATAGAGTAAATAAGTAAAGGAATTAAGTACATGTCTTAATAGTAGTCCTAGTCTATACCAAAAAAATAATTAAACAGAAGAAAATGCCGTCATGACCTTATAATTTTATACTTACATTATTCTTACACTGCTAATTAAAGATACTACTCTCTCAATCTTCAACCCGTACGTCAAGCAAGAAGGCAAAATTATGTAAATGCATATTCCAATTTCATTCGATCAAACTCATCTAATCATATTACAAACAAATTTATATATTCTTTGTGATAGGTTACCTAATTAAGAATGTTATCCAGTAACATAATCATGTAAATAATTAATGACTGAATTATTTGGGTATGGGCTAGAATTATTCAGATACTAAACACTCCTTATTAGTTAGCTAAACGCCTAAACCCCATTGGACCAATTTCAAACTCTGTACTATGGAAATGAGCCAACAGTTTACTTTTTACTATTTAAAGAATTATGAACTATATATATGAGTTTCATTATAAATATTTATTCATAGATGCTATCAAAGAAATAAGGTTAAATGTGTAGGAATCGAGAACATTGTATGAATTCATTATATATCCAGGAGCAGAAGTTTTAATAGATATGAAAAACATTAGACCACATTCAGACTATGATGGGTTTAAAGTCGGCCCATAACATGTTTCCGGTTTCATTTTAATTAATCCATATATAGGAGTATAGGACTAATAATTAAGAGATAATAAACCCGACTTTAAGACTTATACACTAAAAAAATGATACTAAAAACTAGATACAGATATATAATTTTATAAGGTCCATAACTAGGAGTATAGGACCGTGCTCACCCCTAGCTTAAAGTACGCGAAAACTGAGCATGTCTGAGCAACTCCCGAGTTAAAAAATACATCTAATTTCTATGTTTTATTTATATATGAAGTTTTCTTAGTACTCTTGGTATTTGTAGAAAAATGCATATGATGTATATGATATATAACATATAATAGTGATTTATTGTTGAGTGATCATTGAATTAAAGCCATGTATCTGAAAATCGATCATATAGTATCAATTTGATTTAAAAGAAAATAATAATATTTATAAAATCATACTCAACTATTTGGATTTTTGATAGAGTAGTTTGAGAAAATTATGAGAGTATATATATTTATTTAAATATCATTGAGATTTTGAAATGAAAGAACTCCTTTTCTATAAAAAAAATAGTCAAGTCAATATTTCAAAGATTACCCATAATCAAGAATAGAATAACTGAGAGAAAGATATTGCAATGATAACAAAAAAATAGCGGCAAAACAAGACGTAACTGGGCCAATTATCATTATAAAGAAAATCTATTATTAGTTAGTAAAGAACACAAAAGAAATAATAAAAACAGGTCGATTGATAAAATTGAAATAATTTACAACATATGTTAAAATGTAGAAAATATGTTTATCTCCTTTTTTTCAAACACAAAATAATTTTGGGGGATGCAGGACAAACAAGCTCTGAAGAATTCAAAATTCGGGTTGATTTGGTTAAATGTTAAATTAATTCCTGAATTTGGGCTTGGAATGGATCATATTTAAGAGTAACAAGTCGGGTTATTAATTATGGGCCTATATATGGATTGGGAAGGAGGAATGGGAACAAACATGTTATGGGCCTACTCATATCTATTAAATTATGTTTGGTATGATAAACTATAAAGCAGGAAGTGGAGCTAGGACCGGGGCAAAGACACCGTTAAGGGATCATCCGATGGTGAAATTGGATGCCAGATAATCATGCGCCGGCGGATCGAAGTATGGCATTTCAGCTCTTGCTTAAATTCAGGTATTTACTTGATAGTGTAATGGATATCATATCGAACTTGTCAGTAAGATTGAGTTAATGTGTAAGTTCAGTTAGGGATTGTTGATTATTGAAGGAAATCTTTCATAAATTCAACACTTTTTAATTACTCCTTGAATGTAAATGTAGAACGAAACGTACTCTGCTTATTTATCTAGTAGGTGTGGTTATTTAATCATTTCATGTTTGGCTGTCAAAAAAGTATATAGGATCTCTTTTCACATTTATTGTTTGGATTGCGCGATAATTAATTAACAAGTAGATTTACTACAAACCCCAACCCCAACCCCAACCCAAAAAAATATGATATGATTTGATTTTCCACCCAACCATATATGGGCAAGAAAAACCACTTTATATATTTTTCCTCACTCTGTTCTTAATTATTCCCAGTGGTTGAACAATGAACAATGAACTTTTCACAAGCACTAAGCTGTTCTTGATTGTCGCTTTAGAGATTTTTTCATGTTCCAAATTAATTGTCGCTTTAGGATTTCAATACATCATTATTTACTCCTTGTTTTCTCTCTCTCTTCTACTTTAACCGATTGTTCTCTCTTTTCTAACCAAATAATAAGGGGTATTTTAGGTATGACTCTGACTTTTTCCTAAATTCAAGGCTAATTATTAGCTTCCTTAATACCTGTGCAAATCTCTAAAGCGACAATTATTTTGGAATGGAGGGAGTACTCAATATACTAAAATTCATTTGATTCAGTTAACTCTGTTTCTTTTTCTCATGCAGACACATGAAGTTAGTTTCTTCTTTTACATGGCTTAGTGATCCCATAACAGGCCTTATATATGGTATGTTATGATAAACACAATTTAGTTTCAAACTTAGATTCTTGTTTTAAAAGATCCTTACTTGGGATGGGAGATGTTGCATTAATTTCAAGTATGTCCTCATTGATTGATTCATAATTTCTTTGGGGAGGTGTTATATACATACATCACTGCTACTTCCTTTCCTTGCTTCTTACAACATGTTCGATGATTGTCCTCAATATTGGTCACTCTCTTTTATGCTTGAAATCTACATTATTCTTTCTACTGCAAAGCTGAATCTGAAATCCAAATTTGTTAAGTGTATATCTCGATGTTATTTTTCCATTGTAATCTTCGATGATTGTATCTTGGTGTTTCTCCGTCCATAAAACGCTCTATTTAATGGTGGTAACATTCATTGCAAGCTTTTAAAACTTAATTGCCAATATATTTGATTATTGTTCTATCAGTTCAATCAGTGGTTAAAGCGGCATGTTATATCTTAATTTTGTCTTTTATGTAATATATAGCATATATATTATTATAAATTGATAGAAAAACTAGAAGAAGTTATATAGCAATTGCGTATGTCTATGTGAGAGATAGAAATGGTCATATGTTAGAATTAATTAGCTGTGGTTATTTTTTACTGCAACTCAGATTATACTCTTTTATGACATAGAGTATAGCCCATGAGAAAGAGATGGGAAACATGCTCAATATCATTTGATTTGATTGAATAGTTCACACAGTTTCTTGTTGTTTGAAGAAACCCTCCATTTTAAATGGTATTTTTTTTTTTTTCACGTACGAAGAGCAAAAATAAGATAAGAAATCCAACGTTTCACAAAGATTTTGAATAGTGGTCCTGAATTTAAGTTGATTTTATTTCGTCTCTTCCTCATATAAACAAAGTTGTTTTTTGGTCTATATCTCAAAACTAAGAATTTATTTTTGCAATTCTTTCAATTTTTAATTCCTTTTTAGCTCACTTATTCAACTATTTCAATATTGGAAATTTTGTTTTATTCTTTATTGAGCGAAAGACGAAAACACCCCCTATGCTTTGTCTAACTTCCAAAAAAAACCCTGTGTTATTTTAACTCCCAAAAACCCCCATGTGATCTCAAGTAAGTGCCAAAATACACCCCCAGAAAAGAGAGTGTGTTTCAAACATCAAAATTGCAAGTATTTGTTCACATTTTGCTTTTGATATGACAATTTTACCCCTGACATCGAAAGACAAAAACACCCCTTATGCTTTATCTAACTCCCAAAAAACCCCCCATGTGTCATTTTAAATCCCCAAAACCCCCCTGTGTTTAGTTTTAAATACCACACTCGACCCAAGTAGCATATACTTAAATTTTCAAAAAGAATAAATAAATTTTAAAAAAAAACACATAGGGGTAATCTTGTCATTCCATCAAAACTCAAAAGTAAATTTATACTTGGGTTGAGTGAGGTATTTAAAACCAAACACAGGGGGGATTTTGGGAGTTAAAATAACATAGGGGATTTTTTGGGAGTTAGACAAAGCATTGGGGGTGTTTTTATCTTTTGCTCATTCTTTATTTGTATGAATCTTTCACCAAATTGTTGAGAGTTAGAGATTATACGATAGCCCGAGGATAATCTTGTCCTCATGCAAGCTGTAGGGAAAGGGGTAGTATCATTATGTATGATAGTAATTCAAGTTACTCACAAAACAAATGTCGTCAAACAAATGAAATATCTGTGATTAAGCAATACATATATATACGAGGATAATTAATCATAAAATATATGTAAACACTTATTTTATCATCTAATTGGATTCAAGCTGAGTTTGCAGTGAAAAAAAAATCTGCAGAAAAGAACAATAAACCTAAACCTTGTCTTGCCAAATTTCTCATTCCATTTTTTAGTTTTTCTTTTGGCAACCTCAAACAAACATATATAGCTAAATCAACCTAAAGACCATTAAATTTAGACATCATTGTGTACGATGTAATTAAAGCGAACATCTTTCTATATGTATATTGACTGCCCGCTTGTTGCTCAATATCTCAGTATGACCAAATTAATAAAACCATAAGAATCTTATAGCTTTCACTTTTCTATTTTCTGAGACAGATATCTGTCACAAACCAAAATGTGGGGTATTCTAATTGCTCACACTCAATATCAATGGAGAAACTTTTTATCTTTTTCATTATTTTGTTTTTTCGCTAGGAAATATATATAGTGAAACGAAATTGTCCTTTATTTTACATGCATTGAACTTACATTCCTTAGAAACAATTAGTGTAGACTGGAGCACATGTTAATTTTAATTAGAATTGAATCCATAATTACGAGGATCTATTAATTTTCTACAAAGAATTCAAAATTTTAATGGATCTAATTCGTTAAAATATAAACATATCCAAAATTATATAAAATGAAATGGATATGGCGCTACAATGTGATAATGCTGAATTTGTTATGATTTATATATCAGGTGACAATATACTTTAAAAGTTATACTAATACTTTATTAAAACTATATTGATATATGCGTTTTATCGTCACTATTGAACATTAGTTATGAATTTACACGAGAAATAACAAAATTATCACTAATCATATATTACTAATTACGACTAATTTTTTTTAGTAAAAAATTCAAGAATATATTTTTGTTACTATCATTTATCAAAATCATTTATGGTGGTTAAAACAAAAGATTGTCACTTAATAGATATAAATAATTTTATTATCATCACTAGATTTATTGTCTTCATTTTTTTTTCTTTTTATTTGTAGTTTGAATTTGAGGTGATCGCTGAATATATTATAGTCAAATAGACATATATATAAGGAGTATTTAATACCATAAGATAATAATTACTTGAATAACATTAATAATATTGTTGCTTATCAAGAAGATTTGATGAATACTGCCAAGAAGTTGTTGATATTGGGATCGACTTTTTTATTACAGTTTAATTTAGTTCTATGATGCAATGAATTTATATTTTGAGTTTGAGGACTGCGTTAGATGATACAGGTTGTGAAAATTATTATAAATATAGATGTTGATGATGGAAATTGTAAAGCATAAATATTTAATCTAATCCAATTCTTCAATTTGAAATATGTCTAAATCCAAATCGTAATTAATCCATTGTCAGCCCCAGTGACTATCACTCGTAGGCTTTTTGCCCTAATTATAATTAAGACAGTTCATTTATTAGATGCATGTAATTCAAGCTAAGTAGCTATCGTACATTGAATTGACACATAAAATTAATCGATCGTAATTGCATTGGTAATCTTTATTTGTCCACTTTGCAATTAAATAGAAATACCAGTCCCCAGATTTTAACACATTTTATTTCCAAAATTGTTTTTTCGAAAAAGATTACAGTGGGCCAGGGCCTGGACATATTGTCAGTGATTAAAAGCAAACGCACATTCATAGCTGTTACTGATTGCCCATACAACACAGTTTCAACTTTCATGCATGCAGAAATATAATTAATTATAGTAGTAGAGTAATATTTTTATTTTCAATACCGACTTGCACACCAACACCAAGAAATTTTTCTTGGTGAATTGAAATTTAAACACCATAGACTAAGAACCAGCGATTTGATCATCTCGATATTTTTCATTTTTTATTTTTAAACAGAAAATCAATAAAATTGTCAAAGATGCTTTGACAACGTAGTTTTTTTCTACTATACATTTTGAAATATTGTTGTATACATTACATGCAATTGGTTATACCTCTTTCAACGAGTTAAACCTAAACTTGTCAAATTATTAGTAAAAAACTAATCAATTTTACTAGAACAAACGCCCATTTGTACTGTTGTGATTACATTTCAAATGCCCAACCATATTTAAAAGAAAAAAGCAGAAGAAAATTATTTTAGAAATATAAAATTGTATGCTAGAGAAAGCAGTGGTTGACAAATCACTTTCAATTAAAGAAAGAAAAGAAGAAAACGAGAGACGTCAAGCATATAAGAGGGCACATGGGCTCCAGTATTTTGCACCAGAAATATGAAGGCATGTGGAGGGGAAAGATTCAAATCTTTTTATTTTATTAAAAATGTAATCTTTTATAACCATATTCTCACAAAATAAAATATAATACTATAAGCTTATTTTAATAGAAAAATACTACTCCCAGTAATATAAGCAGTATAGCAGGAAATGAGAACATGGATCCACCCCATTCCAATGCGGAAGCCTTTGATATTCCAACTAATAAAGTCATGTGAAGCTGTGATCCTACCTTGTTTTTGGCCTCTATTAAATTTAGCAAAAAAGTGGGTCCTACGTAACCATTATCATCCAATTCAAAAATGGCTCGTGGGTCCCACACTCTTATATTTCACAAATGAATTCATGTATGTATGTTCATGTGTATTACACATATACCCCCTTGTAGGCCATAGTTGCAAAATATGGCATCTTTGGATTTCTTCAATATTGAAAGGAACATTTGACATTTTATTAAATTATTTTCCTCATATGTGTTCTTCCTAGGTGCTAATTCTATACTCTCTTTACTAATTAATGTTTATGTAACTGTTAATTGTGACATATAAATATATACGTCATAAGAATTTTATTACAATCAATTGGTAATGGATGAAAATGTTAATTAGGTGATCGTTGAACTTGTAGTGTACTAAAAAGTTAGATATAAGTAATTACTTCAACAGGGATTATTTTATGTGCCAAAATTTTTAGTCCAAGATCCGACTTATGGATGATTCCATTACTGTCAAATTAAATTTGAATTAGAAATACAACATTTGTACTCTATATATAATATTTCACACAAATAACTTTAACATTTGTGCAAGAATTACCATTTTGGCTTAGACACGGTTGAATCATCTCTACTTCTCTACTATTATAAAAGCATGAATGTTTCTTAACTTTTTTGTGCGGATTAAAGTACCCTTATTTCAATTCTAAAGTGATATTTAATTATATGTCAAACACTGGCAAAATTCTGGTGAAATCAATGAAATTTTGTAAAACCGATAAAATAAATCAATGAAATCGTTGAAAACCTATGAAATCGATGAAAATTCTAGTGAAATTGGTGAAAAAATGGGTGAAACCGTTGAGAGAAAGTACCCCTGAAATCGATAAATACATGTGAAATTGATGAAAATTCGGGTGAAATTCGTGAAAAAAGGATGAAATCGGTGAAACGGGGACATCAGTGCAAAACGGGTGAATCGGTTAAAAATGAATAAAGTCGGTGAAAATATGTGAAATCAATTAAATTCAGGTGAAATTGGTGAAAAGTACATGTGATATCAATGAAAAAATTAGCAAAATAGGTGAAAACTAGTCAAACTGATAAAAAAACGAGTGAACTCAATAAAAGAAGAGTTTAACCGACAAAAACAAGGTGGAATCGATAGAAAAATGGTTTAAACGGTAAAATAAAAAACAAAAGGTATTTTTGCTCTATTTTATGACATAATAAATTAATTTTACTCTAATTTATAAAAATTACTCATGAAATTAACTAGCTAGACAAGTACAACATACGTGAATTTTTCTAGTATTTTTAAATTCTCGAAAGACACATAAATATTTATTGAAACTTGAGTGGCACTACTATAAAAGTTTTTAAACACATCCAGGTCAAGTATAATACTTCCTCGATTTTTCTCAAATGATATGATCATGCATATGGTAACACATTTATAACAATACTTGTCATAAATATCCCGATGTTGCTTGGGACTCCTACCCTCGTAATCCTAATATTAATTCATAGTTTACATCCTTAAGTAATAATATTCTTATTAGTTATTCTAAATATTTTGCTATTATGATGATGCGACTCGTTGATCTTCATCTTCACCCACGTGAACTATGTTACCTTATGTTACTATTTTGTTTATGTAACTTGTTGTAAGAAGGAAAAGGTTAGAGGTATATATAGAGATAGGCATATAGGATTGAAATTAAAATAGGGAAGATTTGAAGATTCATCTTCT
The DNA here is from genome assembly GCA_034814905.1 of Penstemon davidsonii. Classification (NCBI taxonomy): domain Eukaryota; kingdom Viridiplantae; phylum Streptophyta; class Magnoliopsida; order Lamiales; family Plantaginaceae; genus Penstemon; species Penstemon davidsonii. The sequence goes on from JAYDYQ010002685.1 coordinate 20,457,591, forward strand.
ATATCCGTTCTTACGTCTAATACTCCAATATTGGATGGTGATAGCTGTAGTCTGATTTTAATTTGTTTAAACGTCATTTTCCAAAAGAAAAAATCTTATGTCTCTTGGAAGGATTTGAAATCTTTGAATTTTAAATTCGCTATTCTAAATTTATATTTTTGGTGGGTCAACAAAAAGAAAAGGATTACAAATTAACCAAAAGAGTAATTATAAATTTTAAATTCAACCATGTTCATTTTAACGTATAACTAAAATCTAAGACAATCTTATCATTTTTATTAATTAATTCTACTTAGTAGTTAGGTTATTTTTAGTTCTTTAACTTTGTTAAAAGAGTTATTTTGTTTCAGTTTTATAATATTTAGATTTTTTTTTTTTTTATCTACGAGACTGTGTATTTACAGCTCGGACCGAAAAGTGCAAAGGATATAGGTCTTCCCTAATGTGATGTCTTCAGTAGGATTCGAACTTAAATTTCACCTCTGGGGATCGCAAGTAACTACCACTTGGCCCAACCACATTGGATTTATAATATTTAGATAGACATTAATTAATATTAGTAAGATAAGAGTGAAATTAAATGAAAGAAGAAAAAGGGGGAGGAAGAAAGGACAGTTGAAGGGCCATATGAGAAGAAGAATATATAATGAAATAGTAACGGACAGTTGGAGGGGCACTATGACAAAAAAAGGAACAGCTTAGTAGGGTAAAGAAAGAGACTGCCTGCCTTTGGGTCCTTAATTGATTTTCTTTTTTATTTTTTTCAAAATTTACTCACTCTGTTGCAGACTAGAAAGAAGAGAATGGGGCTCAGTCCTGATGCTGATGCACGATGCATGTTGGTGGGTTAGGTAGCAACCCCTGCCCCCCTCCCTCGGACCCATCCCTAGCTTATATTCCTCCAATTCCCCATTCTTATTACTAAAATTTTACTCCAATAAATAAAACTCTAAAACAGTAAAACTTTTGTATTTTTTCCTTTTTATTTTGGAAGTTAGTTGTTGAGAATTTATGGTCACCATATCATTTAGAAGAAGATAACTCTAACTTGCAAATTTTACGATTTTTTTTTTAGAATATTTAGGTCTAAAACTTTATTAATTAGATGCTACACACATATTATATGAGAATTTTCTCTAACGAGAATTTAAATCCGTAAAGTCTACAAATATAAATATAAGCGATTATTGTGTACATATATAGATATGAAGTAAATATTTAACAATTTCTTTTTGGTATCATTATCTTCATGACATTGACAAATTTAACTGTCGTATATATGTTAAAATTACGATTGATTGAATGAGATAATTGGAAAGAATGATTTGACTTATAGGACCCGTTTGTTTACCTAGGAATGGCATGTAGTTTGGTAATCTGATTACCGAGCATCACATAATTATGTTTGGGTTGATTTACTCAATTTTGGGAAAGGAATTAAATTCCTTAAAGCTAGGAATCTTGCCTCTATAAACTAGGAATCTGAAACCCAATTTTTCTATGGTATTCTAATTCCATTCCTTGTGGAATTCATAGTAAAAATTACAAAGATAATATTTTCCATATATACTCTCTCTTTCTACACACACATAAATATGTATAATCAATATGTATTTTAATATAATATATATATAAATTGATAAATTATAAATTTTGATGTATTTTAAGTATATTATATGATATTCAACATATATAATAATTACTTACACTCTATATGAAATTATATAATTATCTTTTGAAGTTTCAATAATAAAAAATCCACCATTTGAAGTCTATAAAAAGATTAACTTAACGTAAAATATATTTTTACCCTTTCATTATATCTATAAAATTAAGATAAATGCCCAACATATTAATTGATAATTGATCGAGTAATTTGACTCACATCGTGGTGAAAAGAAAAGTTAAATTAAAATTTTGTAATAAAAAATCTCATAAACCACCTGAGCCACCTATTCTATTTCACGAATTTAGTAATTATTGAAACTTCAAGTAATGATCTTGTAATTTCACATAATTTAGGGTTAATACTGCAAGTATTGTTCCATAAATACCATATGTTATAATAATATGTAACTGGAACATTTTTGTTAGCATTTGAAAAAATGGATTCCATTCCTTATGTTTACCAAACATATAAAAAGGAATTTGTTACTTTCCTTTCAGAAATTTCGAGTTTTATCCAAACACTAAAATGGAATTATATCCCTGGTAATCACATTTCTAGAAATCAAATTCCTAGAACCAGATTCCATTTCAGTCAAACAAACGGGTCCATACAGAATATCACAAACCCGTGATATATACATGAGTAGAAAGAAAAAGAAAAAAAAAGTCTTTAACTCAATTAATGTGGAGTTTTGCAAAATATAAATATATGTAACTATCATTTCTACGTATAGAAGTAACCTTCTGACTCTGATAATGAAGCTATATAGTACCTAAAATATATTCTAGTTGAGCATCCTAAGGACACCCCACTATCTATATTAAATTTAAAAGAAAAAAAAACACCTATTTAAACTTTAAACTATAGAATTATATATTAATCCCATTTACATGAATACTCTTTTCCTTGAACTCACCCACTTCTCCTTATAAAACTTATAATATAAAAACTCCATTTCCCCTCCTTTAGCAAAAGAATCAACCTATACAAAAATCAAATATGTTTGCTTGCCCTGTTAACAAAAATTTCAATGACAACTGTCCATGTAGAAAAAATATGCTGCCCACTTCACACTAGTCTAAAATACTAGTAATCCTATAACCTTTTCTTTTGAAATTTATTATGATTATTTAGTGAAACAACAAATTACATCAAAATAATATTAAATTAATTAAGTAATTAACAAATAAATAAATAACAACTATATATACTGGTAAAAAAATTAGAAAAATACTCACACCTGTGATGAGATTTAACATTAAGACGGACGGAGCCTCGTCATCAACATTGTTTTTCAATTTATCTAACTTGTAATAAAAGTAAAATAGTACATATGTATAAAAATCCAACCTCTCACAATTGAAAAAAGACATCCATCCTTCTCCACACCCACAGACACAAATTATTAAAAGAAAAGGAAAAGCTCCTTTAATTTTCTTCTGCAAGCTGATAAGGTATATATATATATATATATCATAGCAATCAATACATTAATTCATTTTCTCTTTTCATGTAAACTTGGGGATCGATCTACATGTACTCATAACACCAAAAAGAAAAAGAAAAATGATGATGATGAATGGTGGATCAGAATCTGAGTCACTCAATTTGCAGGTGGGTTTGTAGGTCATGACGACTTGTAGTACTGATCATATGGCCTTTTTCCACCCAAATTTCATGCTTCAAGATGATCAAAATCATCATCCCTCCACTTCTCTACCTCCAATTCCTTGCACTCCCCAAGAATTTCATGGTATGTATTTTTTTCCAATAAGTTTATAATGAATCTTGAAAATTTCATTTCTACTTTTAGAAAAGATAGAGCAAAAGCTTATCAAGTATATTGCACTTGTCATGTGATTGGTCGATCATTCATTCTGTTGGAGTTTAGTATTTCATTTGTCATGACATTAATGTAGGAGTGGCTTCACTACTAGGGAAGAGATCTTCTATGTCATTTTCCACGGGAATCGATGTGTGCGAAGAGATGAATAATAATAATAATAATCATGGAGAAGATGAATTATCTGATGATGGTTCTCAATTGGGTGAAAAGAAGAGGAGACTTAACATGGAGCAAGTGAAGACATTGGAAAAGAATTTTGAACTTGGGAACAAACTTGAGCCCGAAAGGAAAATGCAACTGGCCCGAGCCCTCGGGCTTCAGCCAAGGCAAGTTGCTATTTGGTTTCAAAATAGGAGGGCTAGATGGAAGACAAAACAATTGGAAAAGGATTATGAGATTCTTAAAAGACAATTTGAAGCTGTCAAAGCAGAAAATGATGTTCTTCAGACACAGAACCAGAAACTTCATGCTGAGGTACCTATATATATATATATATGATTTTTATTTTTTCTTGGTCCGTTTTAGTCGATCAGTTAAATATTATAAATTTTTTCAAAAATAAAAAAATATTGAAAAGAGCTCCGGAGTTTCATTTCCAATGACCAAAAAACCTATGAAAATTTTGATCCAATATGTATATATTTATTTTATTTCAATTTTAAATGAAATCTTGATAAAAGTAATAAATGAATTACGGAGTACTTGTTAATTTTGTCTAACTTTAATTTGTAGATAATGACAATGAAGACTAGGGAGCCAACAGGGTCCATAAATCTGAACAAAGAAACAGAGGGTTCATGCAGCAACAGAAGTGAAAACAGTTCAGAAATCAAGTTGGACATTTCAAGAACTCCAGCTATTGACAGCCCGTTACCAAACAGGCCCTTATTTCCATCTTCAATGAGGCCTAGTGGAGTTGCACAACAACTTTTTCAGAATTCTCCAAGGCCCGAAATTCCGTGCCCGAAAATATTGGACCAAACTGTTAAGGAAGAAAGCTTGTGCAATATGTTTTGTGGCATGGATGATCAGACTGGATTTTGGCCTTGGCTAGATCAACAACATTTCAATTAAAAACGAGAAATTGGAAGAGACCAAGATTAATTAATTGTTGATGATCAAATTAAGTATGCATGTTTCGTAAGTTGGTGAGTTAATTTCTTGTATTTTTTTTGATACATTAGGCATTAATTAATGGTGTACAAAGTAGTAGTAAGAATATTATCTCATGGATGATCAAAATTGAAGTATTATTTTGGAAGGAATAAACATTACTACGTACGTACTTAATGAATTTCATTTAAATTTAAATTAGCAGCTGCTTCCATTATTAATAACTGATTTTGTTTCCATGAGAAAATTAAGATATGTTTGAAATTCACCTAATTAAATTCAAAGACATGGTTGATTTTGGAAAGTGGAAAAGAGAGGGAGATGGATAGAATCTGAAGCACGCATTCCAATGAGAGGAAGAAGACAAACAGAGTTGGGAAATTAATGGTCATTCTCGTGAAGGGGACATATTAATCATAATTCACATATATATATATATATTTAATATATTGGCTACAGTTTTAATTTTTCTCTTGCTTCTGCTGACAAGTGACAATGAAAGGGGGTGGGGTATACGTATACGTATAGAATCAGAGTTAGAATTAAGTAAACATTACTTACTACTAGTTTTTTACAATTGGGGTTAGGTCATTTTCAGTCTTGGGGTAGGAATGCCCTCTTTCCCCTCCCTTTCCCTTTTCTTAATCGTCTTCAATAGTTATGGTCTTATGGGCATGTTTATTATTGAATGACCAACTCATCTAAAAGCTTAAAGAGATGAATCATTTAATATATATCACTTACCATTTATATTTATATTTTTCACCACCATTATCACCATAATAATAATACTGCCGAGTCTGAAGACGATGATACAAACCTTTCCACATCTCGTAGGGTCCGTGCTAATATTTATCCAGGACCAAACGAGATGTTAATCCAAGATGTGGTGAATTATCCATTGAAAATTATATGATGCGCCATCAAGCAATATGATCGGTATTAGCCAATCGTAAACTCCGAGACGACTTAATTGCCCAGTCCCCCCACCATTCTTTGAACCCCCTCCCCTTCCCCCACTATTGAAGATGGCCTTAGAGTTTCTTCCACATTATTTTGTTTTACAAAAATATCTTGATTATAGATTTTATATATATATATATATATATATATAAATGTAAACCAATGCAATATATATAGCATCTTTAAATCCTCTTATTTATCTTTTACCAAAATCTATACTCTGTTGATTAATGAAAATTAAGGAACAAGTTGCTTCATTTTCCTAAACCCACTTTTTTTCTGGCTAAAAATTCTAGTATTAATGTATTAGTTATTATGGAAATTAATTATCTGTATACAGCTTGATCTTTTTATCGATCATAAAATAATTAAGTTTATATAAATTACTACTTTCAAATTAATTAGGAAAGTGCACGTAAGTTGTACGTGTCTAGTTAATTTCGTGGGTATTTTTTTGTAAAGTAGAGTAAAATTAATTTTATTATGCCATAAAATAGAGCAAATTTATCCGTTTTCACCTAGTTAATTCATTAGTTTAATTTATTTTTCATCGGTTTAACCTATTTTTATTCATTTTTACCAGTTTAATTTTTCTTAATGTCTTATCCATTTTTATCAGTTATAACTTATTTTCACTGTTTTTATGATTTTGTCCTTTTGTTTTTTCTGTTTTAAACCATTTTTCTACCGGTTTCACCTTATTTTGTCTATTAATTTTTTTTTCTGATTTCCCAGGTTATTATCATATTAACCCGTTTTCACCTATTTCGCAATTTTTTTCACTGATTTCACACGTTCTTTTCACCAATTTCACCTGAATTTTCATTGATTTGATAAGTTTTCACCGACTTCATTCATTGTTTTCACTAATTTCATTTGTTTTTCATTGATGTTGTCGTTTTACCGATTACATCATTTTCACGAATTTTCATCGATTTCACATTTGTTTATTGATTCCAGGGATTTTTACCGGTTTCACCCAAATTTTCATCGATTTCACATGTTTTCAATGATTTCATAGATTTTTTTTTTATCGATTTCTTTTCCACCAATTTCACCCGTTTTTCACGAAAAGAATTCCATGAAAATCTGAGGTTATGCATATGTCTTGATATTATTGAATATCCTTTATATTTTTCTATTCTAGCCAAAGTAAAATTACGTAATTAGCTAAGTCAAAAGTATTGTTCATTCTTTCATAGTAAGATGCGATTTAATTTTTTTTTTTTTTTTTGTAACATAATGATATTTAAGAGAATTTCATTTTAAATTTTTATATTTAGAGTTTTTATGACTTATGTTGTACTAAATCCTTAAATTAATATTTTCTTACTTAAATAAATATTGATGCTAAAATACAATAATTTATATATATATATATATATATATATATTAGGGGCTATTTAAAATAATAGTGTTTTCTTGTGGTTCGTTTTTATCTATTATAAGAGAAGATGATTAAAATTACAAAAATCGATGTAAGAGAGAATTTATAAATTTTAGGAGTTTATGTAAGAGATAAATATATTAAGACTTCATGTCTAATTATACCTCTTTAATTACTTTTAGTCTTTTATATATTTACCATAATTAAATATTAATTTACAATTTAAATAGGAGTATTTTAGTCTGCACAAAAAAATTAAGAAAGACCAATCATAAGTATCACAGGCACCCCCAGTGATTAATTTTAAACACCTGTCCTGAACATATTGCTAGCTATATGGTTACTTCTTCCAATTTGAAATTAGTGTTATCCGTTAAAGAAAGAAACATGACACAAGTTAATGTGGCAGTTAAAACCCGGCAAGAGGGCATCTGCAAATTAAATATTGAGAAACAGCAAATAATATATATATATAGTACTACTACAGAAGAAAGAATAAGAAGATATCAATCTGGGATCATGTGCACAATACATTAAAAATGGCTGGAACACCTTATAATTTATAAAAATTTATTAGCTTTGTTTTGATGTCAGTTTGATGAGCTAGATTCCATCGTTTAATAAGTCTTTATGGTGGAAAATTAACTATTAATTCTTTGATTAAGTAAAGCTCCTATACCTCAAGTGGCCACATGCATTCTCTTCTCACTACTCAGAGTCACACCCTTAATACAACTTATTAACTGAAGAAACTAATTAATAAGACTAATTTATTGAATCATATAATATAATGGGGAGAAAATGTTGAGAGAGAAATTAATTAACTTGTCCTTGTGTTAATTAGTTCTTAACCAAAAATTGCAATTATTATTTAAAAATATCTCCATGTATTTCTGTCTGTGCGAGTTCTTGGCTTTAGACATCATATTTAATTTGTCTATATATCCACTACAATTAAAACACAATCTAAATAGCTTATTTGATGCATGTTATTTTTATGTATGGCCACCGTGAAGAGGACATGTGGTAGGCATAACCTAAAATACTAGTCCAACTTTTTTTAATTATGGCTGCTCTACCCACAGATAAGAGCCTTTTTGTCAACGAATCTTAGATATTTATTACTAGTATTTTTTACGAGAATCTCTTCATTCATAATTTGTCTTTTTTATTTTTTATTTTTTTTTATTTTGTTGATTTTGCAATGATGTGGAAGAATTTGGAGGAAGGACAAAATTGCAAACTCCAAATATGGAGTCTTCACTTGTGATTTGGAGGGTTCCCCAAATCACTATTCACTTGTTTTAATTACAAGCTTGTCCTTTTTTTTTTTTTTGTCAATTACCTTTAACATCATTTATGTTTTTAGTCATTTTTATCTTCTTTAAATTAATTAAAAAAAAAAACATGTATATTTGATATAAGTATTTTTAATAGGTTTTAATTATTTTATATTTAATTTTAAATTGAAGATGCATATTTTTAGATGCTAAAATCATAAATAAGAAAACTTAAAAGATGAACAAAAATTAATATACAAGAGAATTTAATTAAATATTGTTTAGAAAATCAAAAGAATTTTATTTAATCAAGTTTGGGCTGGACCATGTTAATCAAGAAAATACTATTCAAATATTTTAGTCCATTTGGTTTGGCCCATGTATTTCCACCACTCGTTCCTTTCCTTTTCTCCATGTGGTTTCAAGTTCTTTTTTCTTAGCAAAAGCATATGTAGTTTTTAGATGAAATGATATTCTTTCTTCCACCATTTTCAAATCTCAACCGTAACATTAATTTTGTTTCCGAAAATCAAATATACTAAATAATTATTTTAAAGCAAGGAGAAGTGTGTGTAAAATAATGCTAAGTCTAACTTTTGTATCTCAGTTTTTGAAACAGGATCAAATTATATAAGTCCGGCCCAATTCCTTGACCCAAATAAGATGTTATGGAGTATGTCTTTGTAAAATTCGATCCAATTACTGTTACCTCATTACCCACTACGAAGGCCCAACGAAAAGCTTTCAATAATTACAATTTGCTAATATAATTTGCTAATAAAATAATATGCAAAATTATGAATGAAGAGATTATGAATTTTTGTATCTTCATTGCAAAATCATTTTTTTTATTTTGTTGATTTTGCAATGATGTGGAAATTATATAAAAAATGAAGAGATTATGAATTTAAGCTTTCATAGATGATGTGGACTTTTGTATCTTCTAGTAAAGTCATGAAGCTTAAATTTGCCATGACAAGGTTGGCGACTTTAACGAGCATACCAACGCACACCATCGTCGACCAGGGCAAGATCGATAGTCTCCTCCATTGTCAAATCTCCGACCTCTGCGATCAAACTAACACTAATGATTTCGTTGGTTAATGGGGAAGCTAATTAGATGGGTCTAGTTAACTACTAATAAATACTATTATTCATTTTTTTACACAAGAATTCTAAGGCATGCAATTTATAATATATATAGTAGGTAAAATAAATACATGTATAAAACAAAGGTGTTTTGATATTTAATTTATGCTAGATTTAGTTCATTTCTAACTGATACTTTCGGATTTGGTGATTTAAAAATAACCATATTATATAACCATGTTTGTTTTTTAAATGCAAGGTTAACGAATAAATTAAATCAAATATGTGAGGGTGTAAATCTCTTCTACTCAACCATTGGCTCAAAATTTGCCACGTCAACTTTAACAACAACTGGAATTTTAAATACAAAATCTCCCAAAATAGGAAACCTAAATTCAACTAAAATCCAACGCCATGGCTACCACCTCCTCCACCTGTTTGCCCTTCTCCACCACAACCCCCCAGTACCAATCCCTCTACGTAATTACCAGACTACCCTTCACCAGACCCACAACCAAAATCTCCCGCCCAATCACCAAAATACACGTCTCCTCCTCCAAGCCCACAACCGCCACCGCCACCGCCGCCGCCGCCAAACAAAACCAAGAAACCATATTTTTCGACGGAGGAGCTCACTTCGGGGACCTCTTAGCAAACCTAATCCTGGGCTTCACACTTCTTTGGCTACCCCTAACCCTAGCTGCTGTTTTTAGGGCATTTTATTTAAGGTACAGATTTACGAATTTGAGGGTTTCGGTAATTTCTGGGCTGACGGGGCAGGACAGAAGTGACTTTTCATATAGCGTTATTAAAGATGTTCAGGTTGTACCGAGGTTTATTGGGGAGTGGGGTGATGTTATCATAACTTTGAAAGATGGAACTAAGGTGGATTTGAGGAGTGTCCCCAACTTTAGGGAGATTGCCAAATATTGTTTGTCCATGGCTGAGCCTGAGAATGAGAAATGAATTCATTTGGGCCTAAAGCCTTTTGGAGAATGAATTCATTTAGGCCATTTTCATTTTTTTTTTCTTTTTTATAATTTTTTTTGTGTGCTCATTTCAATGAGTTGGTGTAACTCGAAATTTTCTACTTCTTTGGGTATAATTGAAGCTTATATTGTTTATGTTCATTTAATTATGAATATGAATATGAATATACCCTCCTCTCATGGAAATGGTTTATACTTTGCTTTGGTGACAAATTTGCATTATGGTGTCATATTTGATCTTATGTTTTATGTAGTTGTTTCAGTACACACAGGCCGTTTGGTAGAGTGTAAGGAATTAAGGTGGATTAGATCGGAGCGGATTGAAGGCCATATTAAAAATATGTTTGGTAAATTTGATTGAACCATATTACATTAAAGCAATTAACTGTAATATGATTGGGGGAGTTATGAGTTTAGGCATATATTAATATATTTTTACTATTTAATTAAATATATTATGTTAGTTAAGATATACCAATTCATCGAAGTCATTTGTATAATATGTATAAGAGTATGAGGATCACGGTTTGTTCAATGTTTTAATTCGAATGCCTCCATGTTAATTGTAAATTGATAAAGATTTTAGTTTGTGATTTATTTATGTAGAATGTGTTTCCATTTTCATAGATTTGAGAAGAATTTATGATATCCAATGATATGTTAAAATAGGTAATATGTAAATTTGAGGTTATAAGTGACATTTCACATAATTCATATTCACCCGGATTATCTAATCCATCCATGCTTGGGTGGATTATAATCTAGTCTTAATACCGGGTCGTAAGGATTTAATCTATTTGACCCGGTATTTGAGCAATGCAATCAAACGTTGTATTAGCCCATATTAACACATGAAATATGACTTAATACCCACTTTTAGGTCCTACCAAACGGGCCCACAATGTTTTCCTTGTTTTGCATAATTGGTCTTTTTACTATATAATTTTCTTCAGTATTTAACGATCATGATCATGTGACAATCAGATCAATTTTTTGTTAGATGTATCGCATTCTTGTGAGATTAAGGTACATTTTGCTACGATAAATGAACGTGAGGAGGATATATGATGTTATCGTTCTAACTTATATAATTGACATTAAAAGTGTTAAATTTATCAAATGTGTAATATTAAAAAAAAAAAAAAAACGCGTAATATTTAGTCTGTATTATTTTTATATAAATTAAGAATTTTTGGACTAGGGAACATGTTCCAAATGGAAAATCTCATAATATTGTTCATAGCACATCTATTTCAGCGTATTGGTCAAACTTCGTATTTGTTTGTTAGTGATCTTTCTGAAACGAGCAAGCGACTTGGTAGAGTCAAGTAATTCTACTATTATTAGTAGCATTCAATGATTGCATTACTACCCATCACGTTCCGCTTATATTCCACGATTATTAGTAGCGTCACGTTCCCATAAGGTACCCTTTTTTGGTAAAAAAAATGGAATTGATTTAAAAGTTTCAGTGAAAATTTACTGGTATAGATTTGCATTTTTGTATTCAATAGTATCAAAGTTGCAATGTGTCCTATTCTGTGGTGCCAAAACATCAAATTTTCCCATGGTAGCCTGAGTGAAGGTGAGCTGGGATAGTGGTGATGGTGATTTTTTTCAAAAAAAATTATAATTATTTTACCAAAAAAATAGATATAAATAATGGAGGGCCTGAAAAAAATACCCTTACACTAATATTTCAAAAAAAAAAAAAAAAAAAAAAAAAAAACACCATCACCACTATCCCACCTCACCCTCACTTAGACCGTTTTAGAGAAATTTGATATTTTGATACCACATGATAAGTCACTTTGTAACTTTGATACCATGTATCTAACTAATGGTGTACACCTGATTCTGATTAATTAACCATGTTAACAGTGTAGTAGTGTATATGTTTGGTCCCATGGGCTCAAACGAAAGAAGTATTTCCCATAAGAGATTGACCCATCAAGTGTTTTTGATAAGGCTGTTCCATCGGTTACCTAAATAAATAAATGGACGGACCAGTTCAAAGATTTCAAAAGTAGCCCAAAGTGACTGATAGATTCTCCAAGGCTTTTTTTTGTTAATAATAATAAACTGAAATTCCTTTATTTTTGTTTTTTTATATACAATTGTAAAAAGAAAAGGCAAAGCTACCAGAATTTCAGAGAACAATGTGGTGTTTGTTCTGCTATAACTAGCTATCATATCTTTATTGACAGATATTAAAGAAGCTGGTCATACATTCAATGTATCACGTCACTTTTCAGGCCCTCCATTATACATATCCACCTTTTGTTCTTAACATAATTAAATTATAATCCAAATAAATTAATTACCTCCTTTAGTTACATTCCCTAATCACGTAATAAGTAATAACAATATTTAATTATATTGACTTTCTTATTTGTTCGAGCAATTATATTGACTTGTAATTGATCAAAATTTATACAATAAATTGTACTGATGTACATAAACTCAATTGTAATTAACTTGATTTATAAACGCCTATCATAATATTTTAATTGATTACTGGTAGTTAATGAGTACGAGGGAATTCTTATCCAGATTTGATTTGGTCAAACTCAAACTAACTACATAACAATTGTAGTACACTTGTTTTGTGATTGGATAAAATTTCTAGGAGAGTAATCAATCACACAGTAAATGTAATAACACTTATTTGATGATTGGATAGGTTTGACAGACTAGAACAAGAATTTTTCTCAGAAGGAATATTACAAGATACTAAATATACCACATAGATAGATAGACCATAAGGGAACCCTTTCTTTCATATACTAAAGCTTTCCAATGTATATTTTAATAAATATCTAATACAGAATAATATATAAATATGGCGGGAAATGAAGGTACGTGAAGTGCCCCACACTATTCTTTTGAAGACTCCTCAACAATAAATAATAGTATTTACCATCATTATTTTTAATTAATAAAATATATAATAGGTTACTCAAAAAATTACCAATATATCCTCACAACATAACAAAGAAAATATTGAATATTTGATGACGTCCAACAGTATATAATAACAGTACAGTATAACCCAAAATTAAGAAAGAAAAAGAAATATAGCCTTCTTATGATTAATTGTTTATTTTAATTAAGTGAGCATATATATATATAAACCCTTTTAATTAATAGATAGAAGAGAAGCTTCTACCACCATATATATGTACAAAGATAATAAAATATAGTAAAATACAAAGTCAAGAATAACTAGCTAGCTAGGACTATAAGTCGTCACAATATAATTATAGGCCAAAGAAATTATAGGAATATGAAGGCATAGGATTCTCATTATAATCTCTTTTACGAGAGTGTGCTTTGCAGAAAAGATAGCAAGAAAGTAAGGTGAAGTGAAAATCTACTGCTTATGACCTCAAAAGGTGACTCTAATGTCACAAAGAGGGTACCCACACGAATGTAGGAATCCCAAGCACATAAACCCAAGTTAGGGCTTCACAAAAACAAAAATATATTCTCCATTTTCATTCCACACGTGGGGTCTTTGTTTCTTTAACATGATGTATATATTCATTATATTGAGACTTATGAATTAAATATTAAAATTAAGTACTTAGTACAAGGTCATGTAACAATTACGAGTTTTTGAACTAATATTTGAGGTAAATTAAACCCAAGTTATTTAGATGAATTTAGCACAATCCATATGCATGATTTTGTTTATAATCATGCATTGATTTTGTTGATTCAATATTTAATCACATGTAATGATAGGCATATTTAGTGATCGATCATTATGTATACTCAAAATATTAATCAACTAAACAATAACGATTAATTAGAACAAAAATTACGTTTCTAGACAGGTAAAAACAATACTTCTTTTAAAATAGAATCCTGTTTTGCCTCGCTGCTTACTATTCATGGCATAAGTATTCTCGAAAATACAAGGAACCAAAAGATCTCTTAATTGAACTAGCACACAAATGAGAAATTTAGCAAACTTTCGGAATTCTCGATTTCCTATAACAAAAGAAAAATTGGTGACAAATATTAAATTAAAAGACAATGTTTAACATCTCATTATTAACATATATTAAGTGTCAATTATAACTTAAATATTATCACTTAAATGATTTTCAAAGATATATTAGTGACCTAAATTTTATATAGGTTGTCACTGTTTCGTGATATACCAAGAGTGAAAATCAACATATTATCACTACATCATCACAATGACAACATTTATTGTCACTTAAAAAAATATCCCTAATTGTCAGTGATGTCAACTTAAATTACCGTTCACTTGCCACTAATAATTCTTAGTGACATGATAAAAAAAAAATTAGTGACATTTAAAATGTTCTTTATTACTATTGCTTTTGCCATCTATTATTGTGACAATAATATATATATATATTCTTTATGAAGAATTTTTTACTAATTACATTTACAGCGTGACAACTATTGCATTATCACTTAAATTTTTTGTTAATAAATACATATTTTTTTTGTAGCGTACGGTCCTTATCCTAGTTGTGCAATCTTTAGTCCCTATACATATTGTTGTATATGTATATTACCGGAACATAATGCCGCTAAATGGAGACAAAGAATAGTAATTAAAGAACAAAAAGTGAATTTGTACTCTTGTCTATTGTTATATTTGCTATCAAGAAACTTTATTAATTTGTAGGGTAAAATACAACTCACTTTCCTTGTCTTCATCATTATTTTGCTTAATCTTTTATGAGGCCCGACTTAATTAATAGAGTGCAAAGAGAGCTAGGAGCGTAACTTAGATTTTTTCATGGGTCCCTTTTGGAATGAAAAAGAAAGTGTGATCGGATTGAACTTTATAATTTGGTCTTTGACAAGGTAATGCACATACAACAAAAATAACTTAATAGGGTACTTATAAGAGAACTAATTAGGCAAGACCACCTTGCTTTTCAGAAAAGTGTGTTTGTTTAATAAAGTTATCCTAATCAAGAAAATTCTCATTTCTCAAGTAGCTTTTTTTCTTTTCAGTTTTTTAGATATTTTCTTTTGTTTTTTAAAATGGTTAAGCTTGATTCAAAGACTGAAGGAAAACTCAACATCATAAGATTTTAATAAAAATAAATGGTATACTTTTCCAAATTATTTATCCTTTTTCTAGTTTCTTCGACTTTCACTAGCTTCCTTCTTTCCGTTTCTTTTGCTCTCTTTTCTTAGCTCACTTTCTTCCATTCAAATTTAAGATGGCAAAGTATGAGGTCCCTTTAATTATAACCGCGCACACATATTTAATAAATTTTTTTCCCTTATAGATAGAAGGTAAATAAAGAATTTAATTTTAATTCTAATACAATGTTAAAAGGATAAATTTTCAAGCCCAGATGTCTTTCCGTAAATCCTTTTTTCCTACACGATAATTCAGACTCCAAATACGTGGCATAGCTTAGAAAAATCACTAATGATGAAAGTTAAATAAAACATTCATAATTATCAATAAATATTGCATAGAGCCCCATTCCTTAACCACTCCACGCTTATGATATTATCAATGTAGGTTTATCATGATCTTATTAAATAATTATTAGTTTAAAGAATTGAATGATAATTAGTCATGGATCCTATACTCTTAATCGTTGTCAAAAAAAAGGCCCACGTGTTTAAATCCTGACATTTGGCGCAATCCTATTGGTTGAAGGAACGCTCTAATTGACAATGATGATGAAACTTATGAAAGGAAGAAATTAATATAAGCATTAAGCTCCGGCCCACTTCACACCATTAATCTCTTTGGGAACTTGGGCCTCACCAAGCTCCACTTTCACACTCTTTTCTTCAACACAATGATGCTGTACCTTGTGCTTGTTAAGTAGGACATCCCAGTTAATTAATTCAGGGTAGATGGATCAAAATCTGGTCCGGGTATGACCCGATTAGGTCGATCGATCGGACAAAATGTATACATGGGCTGCCAAACGAGGTAGAACACAACCTACAATCTCGCCTAAATAGGTCACATTCCAATAGCTAAATGACGAGAATTTTTTTAGTACAACTGTTACACCATATCATCAAACACACGTGGTGCAACCGACCAATACAATTATCACATAGTAAAAATCCAAGTCACCCCTGGCCAATATGAACGCATTTTTTAAATTCTATATTTTTGGAGAACATGGGTGATATATGTGGATTTTCACTCCACATGTAATAATTGCATTGGGCGGTTGCACTACGTATGCACCAACTTGAAGTATTTTAAAAATGGTTTCTTGAAATATGTCGATCCAAAACGACCTATTTTTTTATAAATTGGGTGTTTTTTTTTTTTTTTTACAGAGTTTTTGAAAATACAAGGAAGTTTAACGCAATAAAAATTTCACAGGGTAGTTTCTTGCAAGTTTAGCATAACACATGGAAGTATTTTACATTTACCCCTGGATTATGTTTGTTTCACATAAGAAATCGCCCCTTGATCCACGCGACACGACGTCTATATAGGTTGAAAGTTTGTGCTAAAGCAACCATTAGACACGGAAGAATTCAACTTAAGATTGAGATGTGTATCTTAGAATTCATTTACTACATTAGGGAAAAGTCAAATACCCCCCTTTTGCAATCAAATAAACATGACATGAGAAATATATATTCCTTTGTCTTAAACATACATAAAAGGGGCATTGGCATAATTATTGTAAGATCCCATCAGATCTATATATCCGAACCAAACTCTACCTAAACTATCCACATCAAGGAGGCTAGCTAGCTAGTTATTATTAGGTTATATCAAATGCATATCATAGTTTTAGAATTTGCAAATTCATATGCACAATACACTCAATTCTAATTAATTAATATGCAATTTTATCTACAAAAAAGTTGGGACCGAGCAAATACATTAAATTCCTAAAGTGAAAGAGGAATTATAATCATCAACAAAGATCATATCTGAAAAATGGGGACTGTGATCACAAAAAGAAAAAGAAAATTCTTGGAGGTGGGGAGCTACCATTTGAGTTGAGCTATCTTGGCCGCGTTAATTAAATGATCATAGCATATACATTTACAAATATTTATGATCTCCTTTTTAAGAAGTTGTATGTTGTCCTACCATCTTTGAAGTTCAAATGATGCATTTGCAATCTCTAATTAGCTTTTCTTTTTATATATGTTAGCCAGTTGAGAGGGCGCTCCTGGGAAAATGATTATCATTCTCTCATATAAAATCAGCATTCAATTTATTCTTGCTTAATTCTCTTTTTGCTTGTCCAACTGCAAATTAATTAGTACCATATAGTATATTATTAGGAGGACCATGCATGATGTTTTTAATTTGTTTCTCTATGTATGGTGTCATGACCGTGCGTGCAATTTATTAGCAATGAAACCATAAATAACTGATCGATTGGAGTTCAAATTTATCATTAGGCCATTCGATCGGCTAGGTTAATGAGTACTTTGAACAAAAAAGAATGGCATCTTGGACTATATATATATCAACAATTTATCATTAGGCCATTCGATCGGCTAGGTTAAAAGATAAGGTAATTTTGTAGAATCTTTCAACTATATATAAAAGTTTGGAATATTTGGCATAGAGCAATATTTAGTCACATGAGCAATTATAGTAAGGTTTTCTTTTAACTCAACTTAGAAAAGTTGAGCTGAATAAGGGTGAAAAAATAGAAAGATTTTGCATAGGGTTCCGTATGAAATTGGTCTTAATTAATTTGTGGGTTCATTTATATTTTGAGTCTTTTAAGTTTGAAGGCTGGCTTTGTGGGACAAACCACCACCGACCTTTCACTCTTCCTCCACTAATTTCTTACACACTTGCCTTTCATGTATTTATAAAGATTCCCTCTTTCAAAAGCATAGTCTATTTTTACATTCCAATTTTACATATGATGTGATCATTAATTGAGTAGCATCCAATTTTCATATAAAAATGATTATTCTTATATAATTAAATGAACACATAACGGCCGATTGAATCAAGAAAATAGTTTCTTTTTGGCGGGAGGATATCACTATCAAGAAAGAGATCGAAGAATGAGACGGCCATATAGCAATTCTTTTGACATATTGCAATGGCCACCCATTTCAATTGGCTAATTGAAAAGATGGACAAGACAATATATATAATTAGCAGCCCTTTCCTTTTCAGCCTACGTGGCATGCCCATGACATGAAAGATGCTAAGGTATTTAGCTCTTTTTTCCACCCACTAAATTGTACATACACGACTCATTTTATTACAATATATATTGGCCGCTAGCTAGGTAGACTAAATGTCTAATGAAAACTTGATTCCACCCGCTAAATGAAAGTATATATGTGTATCGTGTAGATTATGTACCATATAATAATTCCAAGTATTTTAAATTTTACTTAGTATAGATGTTTTACAAATTAAGGTTGCCCAAATATTGTTCATTTTTGACATATTTCTTAATTTGATCTAAAGAGATTATATTCAAATGAAATATTTAATTCTTCATGAACAACAAAAGTTATTTGTTAACAACTTCATATAAGGGATCAGTGAAGAGTCATCGAGAAAAACTTAGAAATTCTGTTATTTTTCTCATGATCATGTAATTAATTAACATGCATAACAAAGAAAGTTACTATCACGTGGAGTAAGTAAATCAATTATATTATTCATTGTTGGAATATGTATATATCTTGAACAATTCCAAATGTAACAAATTTCATGTGAAGTTAGCTTGGTACTGGTTGTTATACATAGTGGAAATAATACTTATGTAAATAAATAATGAAGAACTTATGAAAGTACTCATGAACTTAATTAGTTTCCATAAAAAAAATTAGTAAAATAATAAAAGTGCATGTATTGACTATTGTTACCTCCCTAGCTAGCTAGCTAGCTAGCTAGAAGGATAGTAATAATTTTATCCTATATGGTAGTATAGAGATTTGTTTTTTAGGGATTCAATGAACTTTCATTAATAATAATAATAATAGTAATAATAATAATAATAATAATAAAATGTGAATGATAGACTCAGGCAGTACATGCATCAACTAAAGAGTCTGAAACTTTGCTAGTATAGTGATCAGTAGTAGAGTAGCCTAATTAAGTTGGTACGACAATTAATTAAAGTGAAATGCGTGCAGGTTAATTAATGACATAAATTTAAACTTCTAATTAATCAATGATCTTATAAGATTTGATATAATTAAAAGAATGAATGAATGGCTATATGCATAGAGAGTGGACATACTGGTCGGCTATGGGGTCCTCCACATGTAAACTAATTCTATATATTCAAACTGAATATGAGTCCATACGAACTATCAAAAAAAAAATATGATTTTGGCTTAGATGGATATATTAAGACCTATAAAGGGGTATAGCTCATTTGAATATAAAACTTACATTTTTATGGTGGTCATATATATGTGACAAACCAAAACCAGTATTTTTTTTTTCATTTCCGAGAATTAACAGGAGGTACGTGTTGGTATTATTAATTGTTGGATTTCAAACAATAACTTCTTAGGTACTTAATTCACTGTTCAGGAAATAAGAATTTTTTCTTGCCTCATTTTTTTTTTGCCCTATAATCAAACATAAATAAATAAAATTGTAATGTACTGTATACGACATGATCTACAATCTAAAAAGTTACCGAAATGTTTCATGACTTGCCCCCCCTACTAAAATCGTGAACTTACATATTCAATTTTTTGTTGGGATATATATATATGTATCCACACAATGTGACTCATAATGATTTAAGTTATATTTAAGACTTTTATACCACTGAGAAACCAAAAGGTTATTAAAAGTAAATATGGACGGAATTCACTCAGCTAGCTAGTGCATCCTAAAATTACCTTATTAATCACTTAAAATTTGTGTATACGTATAAATATATTAAAATGTATATATATATATACATTTAAAAAAAAGAGAAATTTATATGCGTATTGGTTTTTACATTCCATTCTCTAAGATTATACTGGATTATGGAATATTAATTCATCATATTAAACGACATCCCCCAATTGCAGAAGAAAAAAAAGACAGTATATGTTCTTGCTAGAACAATCGAAGATTTCATTGTATAGAAGCATAAACAATTCTTTGTTGTTTGAAGTTATCCAAACAACCAAAGTACAATTCAATTATTTTAAATCTTAATTTGTTGACCAAGCAAATAAATAATATTCCAGTATTAACATACTTCCAATAATCATGCTTAAGTCCAGGAATATTTTCTTACGCGGTAGACAAAAATGCTGACTTTAATAAAAAAGACATCTTACCCAAAGCTAGTTTTGAAAAATCACTTTTAATACCGAAAGCCATTTGTTTTATTCTAAAATTAACCAATTTTAACAAAAGTATCACAATTAAAGCCTATCTATTCTCCCACGCAAATTTTCATTTACTTATTTTCGTTTTTGAGTGAAAATTTCCAAAATTGACCGGCTTAATAAGCTAGGATATGTTGATAACTTAAAGAGAATAATCATGTAGCTTTGACTCAATTAAAACAATCTATTTATCTTCAAAATAACTGGAGATAAGATATGGATTTATTGTGATGCGATCCTTTGAATCTAAGAAGTATATAAAATTAAAAATGATAATTTAGTGATATACGATGTTATGCTTAGTCCAAATTAGTAAATTAATTCTTACTAACGTTCAAAATTGTTCGTCATGTTATTTTAGTTCTGGTGATTTTGTTACGTACTAAATATTATTTATCTATATTTGAATTATTTTCTCTCATAATATGTAAAATGTATAATAATTTTATTGTTAAGGTTCTTTCGTTTTTTTTATCATGTAAAAGTTTAGAATGACGATAGATTAAAACTTGAATACTAAAAAATATATAATTGTTGTATATGATCAAATTGAATTCTTCTTTAGACACAAAAATTAAAATCCGATTGTTATCATCTCATTCATTACATGTGAAATATATATTTTGTACTAGCAAATTACAGTAAATAGTGTCTTTGAATTTTCATTAATGTAATTTGTGTTGGTATTTTAGGTGATTTGTTCTACAAACCTGATTGAATATTTTTCTTCTACCATTAAATCTTTTTTATTTTTTATAATTATAATTTACGTTGTATTTTGTTATTAATATGTTGATTTTAAAGAACAGTACTATATTTTAGGTGGGACTTGCATCTAAGATCTCTAAAGTACGTCATAAAGTCTCAACTTTGACGTTCAATATAAGGCTTCAACGACAATACGGACATATTCGATATCGAATTTGATCCATTGTTAATCCTTATATTATGTGAGAAAATATTTGTACCATATTAACTGAATATATAACTCGGTTTAACTGTTAGAAAAAAAAATCATTTAGTATTTATTATTTCCAACACTTCATTTTAGAATTTATTTCTATAATAGAACAAGCAATAGGACATCCCATCTCTCCATGTCTTTCTTTCGCATTATCAATTATTTGTTGGAAGTCAAATTATAACCATGTAGATTACATCAATCACAAGTTTACGACAAATATACCACAAATTTAATCTTTGAAATAGATTTAAAATAATGTAGCTGGCTATACGTGCTTGGATTTTTCCTGAATCTATGACCCACATCAATTTTTTGAAATTGAGCCATCCCCCCGTATAAATATAAGTAACCAAATCCAACAATTTAAAGTACATAACTCATAATTGGATGATTCTAAAAAAAAAAATCTCATATATTGGAAACTTCATACCTAATGCATGTGGCTTTCTAACCCTATCCTCGCCAATTACTAGGCTTGTCAATGGAGTCATGTGAGTCGATCCTTTAATTGCTCAAACTCAAATATCGTCGGGCTTCATGTCTATAGACTTAAATTCAAATACTATCTGGTTTCACAGCTATAGACTCAAACTCGACTCATGTAATTTTTCGGGCTTCGAAGTTATATTGGGCTCATATTGAGTTTGCTCACCCTAGCAAATTTTACTTGACAAAATAAAAAACTTCGCATTTTCTTTAAACGCAATATATAGCCTAATTTTATTTAATGAACAAGAATATACAAATTTAATACTAGCAATTCAAAACATAAAACATTAACTAAATTTATAAAGTGCCAAGATTTCCAATTTTTCACCATTTGTTTTAACTTTTTCGTTTTTGTTGATTATGTTTCCCTTTGACCTGCGAGCTTTAGTTATAATTCATATATGTGTTGACAATCAGTTTACAAAGTCACAATTTAAATGTGGTGGATTATTTGTAAGGTTAATAGTAATTAGTATACTATAACTTTACGACCAATAATTTTTAGTAGTAATATCTAAGATAATAATATATTCAGGCCTTATTCGGGTTGAGCCTTGTAAGGCTCATAAATTAATCGGTTTTAATATAATGGCTCAAACTCAGCCCGACTCATAATTATTCGGGTTCGGATCAAATTCACACTTATTTTTCTCCGTGCCCGTTCCGCATGCGCTTCGCGCGCAATTGGCACCCCGAAAGCGAGCCGGGAGATCGACCGATAGCTTTGAATCGAGCCGAGCCATCGGGCTTCGATTATGTCCGACTCAATTGACCGTCCTACCAATTACTACATTTTATATTCATGTTGTGTTCAACAATCTCCTAATTTTTAAGTAAAAAAAGAAAGTAATTAAGAAGGTATCCAATTTTCGAAAAAAATAATAAATATTTAAATTTACTCATAACAGAGTGGTGAATGTCAGAACCAGCCTGGCCAATGACCAAAATTTGGAAGATCATAGTAATTGTATTCTTTAAATCACGTGGTTTGCACCACTCAACAAGCAAAATATAATTCTCTATTCTATTAATTATTTTATTTTCATGGGTATAGATCATGGGACTGAATTCCCAAAATACTATCCCCTCAAAAATTACAATATTCAACTTATTTATATAAATGATAGAAGTTTCGGATCAGTATGTGATAATGCGAACTATTCAAAATTTTACAATAGTTCATTGTATTTAATTAATCTTCAAATCACAACTCCAAAAGAGGATTTGAAAACAATACAGCCAAAATGGGTCCTTAAAATTGCACAATATCCATTTTTGTTGGTTTTACTATAATGTGTACAATTAATAGAGATATATGCAAAATTAATTTACTTATCACACACTAATAGTATTACTCAAAATTTTTAAAAAACCAACTTTCCTAAAAATAGTTGAGTCACGAATATTGTCAAGTACCCACATTCAAAAATTAGGAGTGACAGACACAATCCTGAATCCTATACTATATACATATTTTGGGAGTATAAGACGAAGAATTATAGTTTCTGCAGAAAACACACATAGACATAGTGAGTCGTGACAGAGAGCGTGGTTTGTGGGGTTATTCTATGCTCCCATCATTAATTACACTCTCGTGGGTTTCAGCGTTATTATTTATTTTATTTATTAAATTTTAAATTTTCTTTTTATTTCCTTTTTTCAAACTTCCCCTTCATACCCGCGCTCAAAAGCAAGAATCCGTTGATTATTTTTTAAATACTACTACTAAAATAAAATAAATCCACACACCCTAGAGAGAGAGAAGACCTAACGCTTTTGGACAGCAAAGAAAGCAACCTTCAATTCATCTTTTGAACCCCATAAAAAAACAATCCCATGTTTTATTTCTCATTTATTTTTCAATTATACTCCCCCTTTTTCAAATCTCGAGGCAGGTATTAAGGTAAATACTATAACATAACTTACATATGTTAAATGCAATAATCCTATTTAGATGGATTGATTTTAATTTTACGTGTTCACTGTTTTTGTTACAGAAAGCAAATGGGAGAAAAGTTCGAATCCTAGGCAATATTTTTTGGTTAAGGGTTGGGAAAAAGATTCAATTTTTAAGTGTTGGGGCTGTTCTGTTCCGTTTTGGGAGCTAAACAGTTTCTGTAAAGAGAAAAGGGTTAAAAGACTTGATCTTTTTTCAAGGGTATTGTTTTCTTTTTGTGATATATATATATAATAGTCACTCACAAAAAAATAATCTTTCATTGAGCATGCAAGAGGGAAGTGAAATTTACAAATTACAGAGAACATGAAGAAGTTAAATAATAGCTGTGATGCAAATAATGGTGAAGTGCCAAAGCAGAAGGAAAGGCATATTGTTTCTTGGTCTCAAGAGGTCAGATTTTCATATATGTTTATTTTTTCTTTTTATTGATTATGCTGTTAATTTTCTGGTTTTATTTGATGAGAATATGGATTGTTTGTATTAACAGGAGGATGATATTCTAAGAGAGCAAATTAGAGTACATGGGACTGAAAAGTAAATTCTTGATTTCTAAGTTTTTATTTTGGCTGTGGTTTTTAATTTGATCATTAGGTGTAAATGTTTTAAGGTTTGGTTTATTTATTTAATTTCTGGATGGATGATTGAAACTTATCTACCTTACCTAATTTTTTTGTGATAGTTGGGCAATTATTGCATCAAAATTCAAGGATAAAACGACAAGACAGTGTCGAAGAAGGTTGGTAGACTATCAATATGATTGATGGTTACAGTCTATTGAATCTCCTTTTATTGCCTCTTGTTTCAATTTTTCGATTTATCTCATGTGAATGTGCTCTGATACAGATGGTACACTTATTTGAACTCTGATTTCAAGAAAGGAGGATGGTCACCTGAGGAAGACATGCTTTTATGTGAGGTATAATACTTATTTCCAAATTCAACTAGTTTTCGACACTTTTTCAAGCTCGCAAAATGGGATTTTTATTTATTTCCAATTAAGTTCATTTAGCTCCTCTTTTTTATTTCAATTATCATCTTTATTCATGTCTATACCATAAAAACACTTATTATTGGATGGGATTATTCTTAAATAAATTTACATTTCATAATGGTATTGAATATGATCTAATTGCAGGCACAGAAGATATTTGGAAACAGATGGACTGAGATTGCAAAGGTTGTTTCAGGCAGGTAATTGTTTAAAACAATAAATATATATCTCCCAATTTATTTGTTAAATTAAAATATGGTTTTGATAACAAGATTTATATTTTGTCTGTCAGAACTGATAATGCTGTGAAGAATCGGTTCACCACTCTGTGCAAGAAGAGAGCAAAGCATGAAGCCTTAGCAAAAGAAAACAACACTACTTCATACATCAACTTAAACAACAAAAGGGTAATATTCCCAAATGGGCTCAATACAGATGGAGGATCTGAAAACAACACTGCACCTTTTAAGAAACTAAGGTATATTAAATGTCACTCTCGAAAGATGTTATATTGGGATGAATAGCCTTACATAATATACATTCTATTGGTAATTTAGGACCTATATCTCCAATCAAGAAGAAAATTTTGCTGGCGAGTGTGGTATTGGAAATCATTTACTTAGAACGCCTCTTGCAGTACTTGCTCAAAACGCCTCATTTGATGATACTATAGCAGCTGCAAATAACAAGATGCAAGGTACGTTTCTGAAGAAGGATGATCCAAAGGTAATTGCATTGATTCAACAAGCAGAATTGCTCAGCTCACTTGCAATCAAAGTCAATTCAGATAAGACAGAGCAGAGTCTTGAAAGTGCCTGGACGGTGAGTAGGACCAATTTCATCCGTCTTTCATCTCATCAAATTTGTATTTCTTGTTATACTTAGGACATTTTCATGACATTTTTCGGATTCGGTAGCACCTATGATAGTTTTATAGGATCTCAGATCCGAAATCTGGATCAGTCATGATCCGGTCCAAATCCGACCCATTGAAGGACCTGGTTTAAGTTAGTAAAATGAACACGGGTGCAGGTCCTTGAAGATTTTCTGAAACATAACAAAGAAGGTGATGAGCTCGTGACAAGAAATTCAGATGATGATTTTCAACTCGAAAAATTCAAAGAGCTGTTGGAGGATTTAAGAAGCGGTAATGAAGGCAGTCAACATTCTTGGAGGTAACTTAGAATTAGGCAGACTGGATATAATTTGTTTTGATGGGTGTTAAATGTACGCCTCTCAGTACATAACTGATTGATAGTTGTGCAGGGCTCCTCCTGATATGTACGAGTCATCTCCAAGTAGCTCTGAGTACAGTACCGGTTCGACTCAGCTGTCGTGTGATAAAACAGCAGAACAATATCAAGCTGAAATTGGTCAACTGGATGGTCAACATTGTCTTGCTGAGGAAAACGGAATATGTCATACTGAAAGCAAAAATGAAGGTATAAAAATGTTAAAACTTTTTAACGGCAGCGTCATTAGGTATTTCCTTTAAAATTGGTGAAGGTAATGTTTCTATTCCAATGCAGAGAAAAACATTTTAACTTGTAATGGCATAGAAGCTGTTAATGAAGAACTATGTGACACAGAATTCAATTCCCCTCTTCATGTGACTCCATTGTTCAGATCATTGGCAGCAGCAATTCCAAGCCCAAAGTTTTCGGAGAGTGTAAGAATTCTAAGCTTTTCATCTCTTTGACTTTGAGATATGATCTCAAGAACAAACGACGATTAAGCTTTCTTCATTTTAGTACATAAAGTTTCTAAAGTCACTTAGAGATTCTAGACAAGTGATCAGTATACTAAGTATGAATCATATATTGTAGTCAGATTCCAACCTTTTATCATTTCCTCGAGAATGTGAACGAACAACAAGGCTATGTTTGGCACCTAAACTTGAGTGAGTTAAACCTCAAGTAAAATTGCTTTTCTTGCATATATTGAGTTCCATTTTTTGTTCATTTTCATTTGACGCACTGAAATCCAGAAATCATACATAGCCTAAGTGATGATGATCTCTGACTGTGTCCTGTCCGTAGGTATACATTGTTGATAAGATAAGCCATAATGAATATAATTTTAAAGTTTAGGCTCAACTTTCTTTACTATTCGGAGAAAGATAGTAGGACTCCTTATACTTCTTGAATTTTAACCTTTTTTTGCCATTTCCGAATACTATAAACTCAAATAGGGATTATTAGTATGCACTAAAAAGGGAAAAAGCGCAAAAGAACTTGGGATTTTTATAGAAAACATATAGAAGTATAGATATAGATAAAAATTTTAGTTTCTTAAAGTTCTCCTATTTGTACATCAATATTGCACACCCCAATAAGCGCGCAATTTGCAATACACAATCTCTTAACCTTGATATACTTCTTCTCTGTTCTACTAACTTAGGTTTGGAGTCCCTCATCACTAACATCTGGATAAATCTTGAACTTTCACCTTAAAAGCACATTTTTTGCGTGTGATTCTACATAACTTAATGTCTATGGTTTGTAAATTTTTCTTTTACTTAAATACAGGAATGTGACTATCTATTTGAGATTATTAAACCGATAATTATTTTCTTACTGACTCTTCTTAATGTCCATTCTGCAGGAAAAACACTTCTTATTGAAAACTCTAGGAATGGAATCAGCTTCTCTGAGCCCAATCACCACGCCTTCCCAACCTCCTCCACCCTGCAAGAGGTCCCTCCTCCATTGTCTATGATCAATCCAATCCACTACAACATGCTGAGTTCCAAATCACCCCCATATGTAGAGCTTTTGATGTATTGTCTTTTTGGAGTTGTTTGTGTTTTGGATTGCAGCCATCTCGACCTGAGTTTTTACAAAATAGGCCCTGCGAAGATCTGCTTTGCAATCTAGTATGCTACGGAGCATTCTAGTTTTTCTATTGAAGATCCATCGCCGTGATCTGCATCCATATGGAATTTTCTTGCCAATACACAAATTGGTACCCTGTGTGTGCTTTCTTATCGTGTTTCATTCTTTTGTTTGTTTCTCTATGGAATGTGTTGGATATATATGGATATCCACTGTTCCCCATAAGGGTTTTTTTCCTTTTGGCTAGATAAGCCTCCTAATGTATAGGTAGAACCAACACTAATTTTTCTTAGTTATTATGATATATATATACAGTGGCATCTCGCTACGATATTACCATTAGACACATTAATATAGGAAAAGAATAGGAAGAAGAAAAAAGGGAAAAAAAAAAAAAAAGAGTGAGAGAGAGAGAGAGAGCAGAAGAGGATCAAGACGACTCCTTTTTGCTAAGTTTTAGTTTGCAGACTGCAGAGTACTATGTAATAAGTTTCCATGGTGTTCGAATTTTTTTGCTTCTTTCTTCATATGAATGTACTCCAAACTTATTGGGATGAAGAATGTAATGGAATTACTGGTGTGCAGAATTTGTATTGCTTTCCTTTCTACTCTACTACTTGTCTTAGAATTACACCATTTGCAAGCAGAAATTAAGAATTAAGTGAAAACATAATAATATCTAAAATAAAAACACAAGTTGGAAATTTAACTACTTACAGAAGAGCAATATTTCTCATTCTTGGCTTCTCTTCTTTAAGTTTTTGACTCCTGTGAGAAGTGGAATGGGGGTGGGGGTGGGGGTGGGGGTGGATCTAGTGGGGAAGGAGAGGGTCTGTTATTTAACTTGGTCAGCGGTGGAGGACAAGTGTGAATGTCATCATCACATCACCAAAGCAAAAGCTATTAGTAAAAAGAATGGAGGGAACCCTGTACAAATTAAAGTTTGATTTAACTGCAAAAGCTATTAGTTAATTTCATGGTTATTTTTTGTAAATTAGAGTAAAAATAATTTTATCATGTAAAAAATAGAGCAAATTAACCCGTTTTTCCACCTATTTAATTCATTACTTTAATTTATTTGTCATCGGTTTAACCTGTTTTTTAGTCGATTTTATTCATTTTTAACAATTTAATAGTATTTTTTTATCGGTTATAACTTATTTTCACTATTTTTACGATTGTCCTTTTGTTTTTTTCCATTTAAAACAATTTTTCTACCGATTTCAGCTTATTTTGTCGGTTAACTTTTTTTACTGATTTCACACGTTTTTATCATATTAACTCGTTTTCACCTATTTTTTTTTTTTGGTTTCCCAATGGTTTAATTCACACTTTTTTTCACTAATTTCACCTGAATTTTCATTGATTTGACACGTCTTCATCGATTTTATTAATTTTTTTCACCGATTTCACCTGCTTTTCACTGATATTGTCGTTTCCTTGGTTTATTCCTTTTTCCCCGAATTTTCATCGATTTCACATGTATTTATCATTTTCAAGGGTACTTTTTTACCGATTTCACCCAAATTTTCACCAACTTCGCCAGTGTTCACAAATTTCACCCGAATTTCATCAATTTCACATGTTTTCAATGATTTCATAGTTTTTTTTATCGATTCATAAAATGTCATCTTTTTCACCAATTTCACCCGTTTTTCACGAAAAGTGCATGTCTTGATATTGTTGAATATTATTTATATATTTTTTATTCTAGCCAAATTAAATTACGTAATTAACTAAGTTATAAGTATTTTTTATTCTTTCATAATAAGATGTGATTCAATTTTTTTTTGTAACAGAATGATATTTAAATGAATTTCATTTTAAATTTTTATATTTAGTGTGTTTATGACTTATGTTGTACAATTTTTTTAATTTAATATTTCTTTACTTAAATAAATATTAATGCTAAAATATAATAATTTATATATATATTTTAGGGGCTATTTAAAATAATAGTATTTTCATGGTTCATTTTTATCTATTATAAGAGAAGAAGATTAAAATTACGAAAAATTGATGTAAGAAAGGATATATAAAAGTTAGGAGTTTTCAATTACATTTATATATTTACTATTGAATTAAATATCACTTTATAATTTAAATAAGAATATTTTTAGTCCGCACAAAAAAATTAAAATATTCATGATTTTATAATAATAGAGATAGAGATTGAGATATTTGGACTGATCTTTAATCTCTACTCACCAATGGTTGAATCCCTGGGGAGATACTAGTAACTTCATGTCTTATTTGATGAAACTTTGAACCTACCAATGGGGACCTCAATTATGTAAGACAACTTTAGACTAGTGTGTAAGATTATTGCCACGGGTCCACCCCATTAAAAGTTTTTTTTTTTTTTTTTTTTTTTTAAATAAAAATCAAGATTTCATTTATATACTAACATCATTTATTACAACGACTTGAACCAAATTTGGTAAAGCTGATACATTTATTGGGAAAATCTTAGCTATCTCGTGAGCCGCTTTATTACCCTCTCTAGGTATATGAGATGCAACAAACGAATCAAACGACTTAACGAATATTTAATATCTTGTATGATAGTACCATATTCCGCTCTTAAATGTGAATCACCATTAATAGCATCAATTATCGGACTACAATCGCCCTCCAAATGAACTTGATTCCATTGGAACTCTTGAGCAAGTTCTACTGCCATCCACGCCGCTTTTGCTTCCGCCGCAATCGGGGACAATATACGTTGGGTTTTCCAACTGAAACACACACCCAAAGAAGATCTAGCAATAACTCCAAGGCTGCAGAATCCCTCAGTAGCATTTCTTGATGCATCAAAGTTCACCTTTAACAACCCCAGGCTCCGGCCGGAGGCAACCAACGCACTAGCTCTCTATTTCTTTCAATTCTCTGTTGTAGAACAACCGTGTTTGCATATCCAAAATCAGCTCTCGCAAACTCAGCTGTATCCATTGCCGACGGTGCTTCGTTCACAAAAACTTTCTTGTTCCGTGTGTGCTAAATTGCCCAGCAAATTGCTAAACATTCAGCATTCATGTCTTGAAGTCATTTGCTGCATCACAATTGTAATCAACCCACGAAATTTCACTAACAGCCCAAACTTGTCTAGCAAAAGAGCATGATATGTACACAGGCCGGGGACAACTTGAGTCATTAGTCACCCTTCTCCTTAATTACTAGATTAATCCTTCTAGGCAATAAATCCTTAGAATAGGAATATTTTTTTCTTGTTTGGAACACTCAAACTCCATATCCACCTCCAGTTTGCTTTTAATCCCAGATCACTGCTGCTGCCTAGATTGCGGATTGCTTCTTCTTCTAAATTTATAGCTAAATGATATGCACTTTTGACTGTAATAAACCATTCTTTGTGTAATGCCAAATGCGTCGATCAGCGTTTCTACAACTATGTACCAAGTGGAATCGCCAAAATACAATTTCTATCTTACGGCAAGAAAATGGAATCAATGATCTCCACATTCCATTGGCCCGTCTCGGCATGAATAAGATGACTAACTTTGGTGTCACTCGCCCCATATATTTACGGAATTCCCATCACCTATCCTCCATTTTGAACCCGCCTCAAGTAGCCATTTAGCACCCCAAATACATCTCCAAGTATATGAAGGATCAGATCCCAACCTGGAAGATAAAATATCCGAATGTGGATGATAACGAGCTCGGTAGATATGGCTTAGCCAGTTGTTGGTTCTCCCACAATTGCCACACTTGTTTAGACAAAATAGCGGTATTAAAAGCATCCAAATCTCTAAAACCAAGGCCCCCAAAATCTTTACTTTTACACAAGTCCTTCCACTTCAACCAATGAATTCCCCTCCCATCCAAAATTTAGCCATCAAACTCTCAATCTCTTTGTTAAAATATCCGGGTAATCGGAAGCAACTCATAGCATATGAGGGTATAGATTGAATGACTGCCTTGATTAAAATCTATTTGCCGCCCTTGGAAAGCCATTTTTCTTTCCATCCCTGAAGATATTTACAAACTCTATCTCTAATATTTACAAAAACTTCTCTTTTCGACTTACCAACAACATAATGAAGACCCAAATATCTACCATGTCTATCTGCTGACTCCATTTGAAGAATCCCACAAACACTATGTCTTATCCCTTCAACAACATTTTTACTAAAAATAATGCTTGATTTATGAGAATTCACTTCTTGGCCCGAAGCAGCACCATATTTCCGAAGTACATGTTTTATACATTGAGCTAATTCAGATGCGGCCTGACAAAACAATATAGTGTCATCCGCAAAAAAAGTAAATGCGAAACTGAAGGAACACCTCTACAAATTGCTAAGACTATAATACGTCCCAACGACTCCTCCATACGAAGCACTAAGGGTTTCAGCACAAAAAAGAAACAAATAAGGCTAAAGTGGCTACTCTTGTCATATTCCCCTTTCCGGAAATAAATGACCAAAAGATCTACCATTCAACACAAAGGAATACGAGACCGTAGTAACACGTAACATGATCAAATCCACCACTCGAACATCAAAACCCAAACACTAATTCATTCCTTGCTCCAAAGGCCGGCCCTGCATTTGGCCCACAATTATAATTGTATTTTAGGCTTCAATTTGGCCCACAATGGCCCTATAAGTTGCAATAAATTCACGATTACATAATTTCCAAAGCCTAAAACCTAATCACCGTCTTCATGGCTACAACACCGCCCATGAATTTTATGAAATTTACGGAGACAATTTCCAAGGTTTGTTTGAGAAAATTACGCACATAAATAGCTATCGGGAATGTCTACAGAAGACCATTACTGTTCTGGAAAGTCTCGATGAACCACACGATGTCTGAATTCTTGTAATCAAAGAAGGTAGTAGTAATAATTTAATGTTTTATCATCATTTATTTGCAATTCAACTTTTCTTGGTTGTTTATTTTACGATTTGATATACAAATCTAATATTTAAATTGTACTTCCTCCGTCCCATTAATTTAACTCTTGGTACCGTTGATCAGTCAACTTGACTAAATTTCAAAAAAATATAATAAATAATTTAATTAATATATTTAACTAATAATTTGATATTATCATATGATACTATATATATTAATATTTAAAAGGTTTAATACGCAAAAAATGTGAATAATTTAACATGATAAGTCACTTAAAAGATTGAAAAGTTTGACCAGATACTGTAGCTAATGGAGTAAAAATAATGAGATGGAGGGAGTATTTTGTAATTTAAGTTCTTTCCAAACTAATGAATTGAACTACAATATTTTAGATGAAGATGTAAATAGGAGAAAATTTTGGAAATGATCCTATAGAAAGTCAATATATTAAAATTGACTTAATTTTTTTTTTATTTCTATAAATGACCCTCTATTAACTAATTAAACGATAACTATTTTTTAAACAAACAATTAAAATACAAATAAAATTCAAAATCGTCTGGTAAATTGCCCAATCATGTTCTTGGGCACCGGGCTCCCGAGCACCCAGACGCCTAAGAAGATTGCATGGGCGCCCGGGAGCCTGCAAGAACATGCTTGGGCGTCGGGGTGTCAGGCGCTCAGGCAATCTTCTTGGGCATCTGGGTGCTCGGGAGCCTGGCGGCCAGGCGCCCAAGAAGGTTGCTTGGGCGTTTGGGTTGCTTGGACGCCTGGTGTCACGGGGTTAAGTTTCTCAAAGCACCTGTGCGGCACCTAGCCTCGACTTTATCCTCGACTTGTCAATTTCGTCCCGCGGTTGGCTAGGCTCAGCCTTACTCTCGTCCCAAAGAATGGTGTTTTGAAAGAGGAGGCTAGAATGGTTAGTGTTTCTCAAACACTTTGCACAATACTTAAGAGAATAAAAATTTGGATTCTTAGATGAATGATTTCTTGGATTCCAACCTTGGTTGATTACAAATGAAATGTACACACCTATTTATTCTAGTTGGCCTCCCTAATGGATGGTCAAGATTAATCCCATCTAGTGGTTATGGTTAACAATCTAGAATGTTCTTACAACTAGAACATTCCACAAAATTCCTACTACACAATTCTACTAAGTATCTACAATATCCTATATCCTTCTACAATGTTCTTCAACCTTCTACAAGGTTTTTCAATCTTCTACATTTGTCCAAAATATTCTAACATCCTAGAATATTCCGCAACCCTCTGCCCAAGTGTTGAACCTTTCAGAATGTTCCAGAACTGTGTAGAACTTTGTGTACCCATCCGGAACATTGTAGAACCTTCCGAGCCCATCCGAAACCTTGTAGAACCTTCCGGATTAAGTATCTCTCACTATTTTTGTATCCCTTTTCCTCATTCTGCCAAAGAAGAGAGTTAATTTAAAGAACACAAGATATGGGAGGAGGAAGGAAGAATCTCAAGAGGGCAATTGAAGTAGAAATGGCGAGTCTTCAGAATGGCCAAAGCATAATGCAAGTCATGGACCTTACGGGTTCCAATCTTATCGAGGTATATACTTTTTTCGGTTGTCTAAAGTTTTCAATTAAGTTCTTGCTATCTAGTTCAAATCCGTGCCCCTAGAAAACTTAAAGCAGGACTCGAAATTGTCTACTTCCGAGAAAGACGATGAAAATTCTAGCGATGATGATGGACTTCCACCTTTGGAAGCTAACACGAATCCCCTCCAGTCGAGGTTGGATACGGAGTCTGATTCGGTTTCAGATTCTGGGGAAATTCTTACCCACACCAGGTTTGGCCGAGCCCAAAGTAACTAGAAGGCAAGTGCAATGCACTTGCTTTGGGATTGGATATAACTCCCAGGAAAGTGACCAATCACAAAGCAAGTGTAATACACTTGCTTGGTGGTTGGATGAATTTGACCAAGACAGGCTTGAACAAGAATTTTCCCAGATTCTGATATGGATTCTTAGTTCATACTTCGTACATTGTGATAGACAGGTAGAAT
The DNA here is from genome assembly GCA_034814905.1 of Penstemon davidsonii. Lineage (NCBI taxonomy): Eukaryota > Viridiplantae > Streptophyta > Magnoliopsida > Lamiales > Plantaginaceae > Penstemon > Penstemon davidsonii. The sequence continues at coordinate 20,492,401 of JAYDYQ010002685.1, forward strand.
TTATGTATCCCTAAAGAGCTGGGGTAGCTCGATTTTGTAAACATTTACAAGATATTGAAAACAAATTATTGTTATTTTGTTGTGAGTCTGATTTTTGAGATAAATCCCTATTTTTGATGACTTGTATATACTTGAGCATTGTAATTTAAGTTTCTGTCCTGTTGGAAAAGGAAAGAGAAGTTATAATAACTAATAAGGAATGAAATCTAATGGTCTTAAATATCTCAATGATATATCCGTGTTAGTAGATTCTATATCAATTATGGAAATAAAGATCTAGTTTGAGGATTTTGACAGATTGTGGTTAAAGACAATCTTTGAGATTAATGGATGAACGTCGGTGGCTAATTACCACAATACACCTGTACTTTCTGAAATTACAAGAGTCACCCTTACTGTCCGCGAAGTCTCACAAAATTCAATTTCTAACGGTTGTTGATGATGTTAGCAAAAAGATTTCTTTTTTCAGTGATACAAATTTCATCATTACATTAATATCATCAAATCAGAAATTTGTTCTAATACAATCAAATTATAAAAAAAGTTAACTACCAATCACTAATATTAAACTAGAAGAAAATTCATACTACCGGAAAATAAACCCTCTTGATCTTGGAGCTTTAGCCTTACCAACGACGAAAGGCCTCGTTGGCTTAACAAAAATATTTAAACGACATAAATTGGACACTCTCCAACTCCACGAACTAAAGTGGATAAAAAACCATAAAAGATTACATGATGAAGTTGACTCAGATAATTAATTTATGTCTAAAATAATCATACTACGAGAAAATAAAAACTGTTAATTAACCAATTCTTATAAGAACTACTCCTTACGCTCTCCCAAAATCTTTAAATATATTCTTCAACAAAATCATTATATGTCCTCTCTTAAAATTACTAAGGTAAGTCATAATCATGGATGCAAATTAATTTCGTCATATATTTTTGCATGAGATAATTAGCCATTTACCATTGAATATTAAATCAAATGTCACACTAATAAATATATACCTAAACCAACTGGCAAATTATACGAAAACCACATAATTTAAACTTTCAATTCAAAAGAATTCAATTACATGATGAAAAAAAATCTCATAATGATATCCATAATGACAACACTGCACCAACATCTCCCTATATTACTCATAGGCCTAGCTAGTTGGTGGCATCTCAAAACGACAAACTGGGCAGTAGTGACTAGTCTTCAACCACTCAACAATGCAATCGTCGTGAAACACATGGGAACACGGCATGGGCACGAATTCACAATAGGTGATAAACTCTCGCAAACAAATGGGACAACTTTCACAACTCCTCCCGTTTTCACAAACCATTATTTTTCTCTCCAACGACTCAATTGATGAATCTGTAGCCGGAATCATACCAAAAGTGCTTTCTTCCATCGACTCTTGGATTACCCCATCGATTTCATCATCATCTACGGGATAGAAGTGATTGTGCTTGTCAAAAACTTCTATAAGAACATCCAACACGTTGTGTCCCCGAGAAACCAATTTGATCATGTCTCGTGTCTCGTATAGTACACTTTCGATTAGCCAGTCATGCCAATTGTTCGATAAAGTCCAACCACTAAGTTCTCTTTTCATAGTTTCATGTATACTTGTGGAGTACATAATTTCTTGTTGACTTAAATGGAACGAGTTTACGATCACGGGTCTTAGTTCCTCTCCCAAGAATTCCATGGAATTTCGGTTCATAACGAACGAGTGGATCACGGGTTTGCATTGAAAGTAAAGATTGATACGATCAATTTGGGAATAGGCCACAGGATCTGCAATGGTGCGCATTGTCCTTTCTCCTAGCTTCTTGATGTTTATGGATACTGCTGCTTGGTTGCATTCGTAAAAACCTTCCATGATTATAGAAAAATATATTTTAATTGAAACTGAAAAATGTAGATAAATTATATATATTTTATGATCGATAGTGAAAGATTATGATGTTTATTGCTCTACTGGAGAATGTACTAATATATATTGTTGTGGCTAATCTGTTTCCTAATAGGACTAGAATTCCGTTTTATATGGTACACAAAGTTCTAGTTCAATTATGATTTATGTGTAACCTTTATGGTGGTTATGAATATGAATCCAAAATCTGTATTGCGATAAGTAATTATCTCTTTCTTGGAAGCTTCTTAATCAACAAAATTTTAATAAAACATTATATATATCCACCTATCTGTCACATTCTTCAGAAAAAAAAAAAAAAAAAACTAAACTCGTGTCCTATTATTTTTACTTCACAAGAATTTGAATATTACCCCACTATTTGTCAATTTCATGCAATTTTGGCCTAGTTTCAGCTCAAATGCAAATATTGACCTAGTAAAACATCACATTTTAGCTGACTTTTATAACTACTGACTGCATATTTGCCCTAAGAATTAGAAATTGTGCATTTTGACTAAGTTTCAAAAATAACAATTGCATTTTACCCTCAAAAATTGGAAATTGAGCATTTTGATTGAATTTCAATTTACCCAAAATTAAGAATTCAACATTTTGACTTAATTTTAAAAACAAATTTAGATATTTGTACCCTGTCGAAGTAAGAAACCATGGCATATATGTTTAACTGATGTTTGTCACTCTTTTAGGAGTGTTATTCAATCATAATTAATCTATAATATTTGTCATGTAAATGTATTGAATTTGACCAATATTATCCGGTTGAACAAGAACACCTAATATTTTTTTGCGGTGACATATCTAGATCAAATTCTAACTTTCCTATCTTTCCCTCAACATCTAATAATTACATTACCGTAATTGCATGTGCAATTTCTTCTTAATTTCCCCAGTTTTCCCACTACACTCATTAACAAATTATCTTCTATCTGATGATCAAACACCCATAAAAAAAACATCTTTTTCATTTTTAGTGATCAAACCATGTACAATTAGAAAATATCTTTGATAATTACTATCAAAGTATAAAAAGTAAAAACATGTTAACAACCAAGGAAACCTAAATAAAAAGAAGTGCCAATATTAATATTATTTCTTTTATTCTTATTAATAAAACAGGCCAATAAATGATAGGTAAGTCATGACACAAGCACATGATCTATATGATGTAATTTATTTCTTTGTCAAGTAACAACCTGCCTGCCTTTTGGACAGTAGTAGTTCTTTTCTTTTTGTTGGCTGGTAAGAAATACATTTAATAAGCCAAACACAAAGGCTTATTTTATGAATCGACTTGGTTACCAGAATATATAAGTCAACTTTTGTTTAAAATTTATAACCATGTGAGATAACCATCATTAAGACGATGAAAATCCAAGAATTTGCAGAATTGAAAATAAGTCTCCTGCTTTTTTAGTGTCATTTTCTTTCTTTCTTTCTTTTTATCTTCAAAATTTAGGGTAAATGCAAAATACTCTCCAGTGTTATGCTAAACCTATAAGAAACTATCCTGTAAATTTTTTATTGTTACAAACTTTCTTGTGCTTTCAAAAACCCTGCAAAAAACACCCAATTTGTAAAAAATAGATCGTTTTGAATCGATATATTTCAAGAAACTATTTTTATTGTCAATTAAAAATAACACAAGGGTGATTCTGCATTTTACTCCAAAAGGGAATCTATAATAATCAAGATAAGTTGGATGAGGGTCAAAATAGGAAATTTAACAATCTGACCGATGGCTAACACGTTAACAATAAATTGAGAGGTATCTTTTGGCATTTATCATAGGTACCCACAGCGAAATGTGAACCCACGACCTTGTCTATTGTTGAGGAACTTTACTTATTGCTCTCTGTTAGAGCAGAGCCGATAGCTATGGGGAATTGCTTTGGTTCCTCCACAAAAGTTGATGCCACACTCAGCACCTCATCAGGTGTTTACATCTCTTTCTTGTTTTGATGCTCTCTTTGTTTATTTTATTTAAAGAAATCATTGAGTTAAAATAGTGAAATTTTGGGTTCAGAGGAGTGTGCGTTCATTTCTTAAATTCATTGATTTCTATTCACTATACTTGCTGGAGATTTTACTTGAACTGGATTGGTCAATGGTCTATCCTAAACAATTCCCCCTACAAAGATTGACCTCTGGGTTGTATTTTTTGCATGAGGGCAGTCTAATTTATTGAATTCTTCTTCTTTTAATTCTATTGATTCTTTTGGGTATTTTTGATTGGTTAAAGGAGCAGCCTTATCTTTGTTGTTGTTGAGGTAGCCTTTTAAATTGTCTATTTGTTGGGTTATATTGGTTTGATCTTATCTAGCTATGTTCTGTTTATAAAGAAACTCAAAGATAGCTTTTTGTTGATTAATCTATTTTAGTATCTATTATGACATGATCAATATACTGGTATCAAGTTCCTTCCTTTTTGTTGATTAAAGTTCCGATCTTTCTATAAATTCTGTTTAGTACTATGATTTGAGTCAATGTGGGGTTATTTTACCTCATCTGCATAGTGTCGCACTTAAGAGGCGAAAAAGGCATAGAAATGACTAAACAATACTTTGCTTGTGTAAATAAGGGATGAGGTAATCTGTAATCTTGTTCTTACTCGGAGACGACTTACATTATCTGCTCCTATTTTCTATTAAGCATTTTGTAAGTTATTGCAATCGATCCTTTGAGCTTTTTTAGGGAAATTATGCAATAAACTACCGGTAAGTGATGGTGACATCATATTAAGCACTAATTCTTTGAATATGTGGAGAAATAATATTTTATCTTTTACCAAATTAACTTTTTAAAAACACCAAATTCATGATCTGTATTTTTCTTTGTTTTTTTGGTGAGTTTTAGAATCATCAAGAAATCCCATTAAAATCAGCAATAAATCAACTCCTTCCAACATAAGCATATCCTCATATAGTGGCAAAAGCAGCGGTGAAGGCCTTTCTACTCCAAGATCAGAAGCTGAGATCCTATCATCTTCCAATGTTAAGCCCTTTCTATTCAACGAATTAAAGAGTGCAACTAGAAACTTTAGACCAGATAGTCTTCTCGGGGAAGGAGGATTTGGCTATGTTTTCAAAGGATGGATAGACGAGACTACCCTTAATGCTGCAAAGCCTGGATCTGGATTGGTCATTGCTGTCAAGAAGTTGAAACCCGAGGGATACCAAGGCCACAAGGAGTGGTTGGTAAGTTAACTTTCTTCTTTTTTCTTTCTGATAAATAAACTAATTAGAAATCCCAGTTTTATTATTAATTGCCGATTAAAATGCAGACGGAAGTTAATTATCTGGGGCAACTTCATCATCCAAATCTAGTCAAACTTGTTGGATATTGCTCTGATGGTGATAATCGGCTTTTGGTATATGAGTTCATGCCAAAAGGAAGCTTGGAAAATCATTTGTTCAGAAGTATGTAATTATCTGAATAGACTACTACCTTAACTAAATGATTGCTTTGTGTGAATTTCTACATTTGGTTTTCCAGGGGGGCCTCATCCCCTGTCTTGGGCTATAAGAATGAAGGTTGCTATAGGTGCTGCTAGGGGCCTTTCGTTCTTGCACGAGGCTGAAGAACAAGTGATATATAGAGACTTTAAGGCTTCCAACATTCTCCTGGATGGGGTATTTTCAGAAACAAAACATATAGTTTTATGCATGGGTCAACCGTTGCTACTTCACACTTACTATCGAGTTTTTGGATGCAGGAATTTAATGCAAAGTTGTCCGATTTTGGTTTGGCCAAAGCTGGCCCAACTGGTGATAGGACTCATGTATCCACTCAAGTTATGGGTACACATGGCTATGCTGCGCCAGAATATGTTGCCACAGGTACAACAAATAAACGGCTCAAGTATACTATTGAACAACACATTGTTCAAGCATGATTTCGATCCTGAAATTTTATTTGGACTTGGTTTTGATTTTTAAATGAACCCAGTCTGAACGAGCTTTAATAGAGCGGACACTAGTAGAGCTTGATTAGCTTGATGTTCTTACATGTATTTTTTCCTTTTTCAACCTATGAGTCCAATTCTAATTCAATTTCAAAATCTATCAAACGGAAAATGTTGTTGAGTTTCGTTTGGTTGACATTGATCGAACTCGAGTAGCTTGGTTTAATTTTCAGCTCTGACCTTGTTAATGAACAGGGCGGTTGACAACAAAGAGTGATGTATACAGCTTTGGGGTTGTTTTGGTCGAATTGCTCTCCGGACGTCGTGCGGTAGACAAAACAAAGACGGGAGTAGAGCAAAACCTAGTTGATTGGGCAATACCATATATGGGAGATAAGAGAAAATTGTTCCGGATAATGGATACTAAACTTGAGGGCCAATACCCTCAGAAAGGAGCATATACTTGTGCTACAATAGCTTTGCAATGCTTAAGCCACGAGTCAAAACTTAGGCCTCGAATGGCTGAGGTTCTAGCCACATTAGAACAGCTTCAAGCTCCAAAAAGTTCAACCACACAGTCGAAGGTGGAGAATCGACCTTCTTTCAATCATGTATGTTTATCCCCTTTGAAACAACATTCACCTATGAATATCAAGCCTTTGGCCTCTCCATTGCCTCGAATGTCTTTTCGTGTAAAATGAGGCATATTACTTTGTCAACATGCTTCATTATATGACATTTTCTTTGGTTTTGTAGATGTAAATATCTTGTTTAGGCTTGCATTTTTGTTGTTTTGTGTAATTGCGAGATCATTATGTCTTTAACTAGAGTAGAGGCATAACAATGAGTCAATGAGAGATTATGAATAAATTTTTTGGACTCATGTTGTCAAACTGATAATAAAACATTGTTGATGTTATTTATGTGCAAATTTTTTTATTTTTTTATTATAGAATTATTTATTCATTCACTTTATGCATTTTGGTATTTTAATTAATTGGATCAGATCCGATGAACCTTTTATACTCAATTAAGATCATAAATCTCGACGACTTTGATTAAAATTGCTTCCGTTGGCAGCCCTACTCGGAATAATCTGCACTGGATATCTCATATTCAAGTTTCTTCTCCACGGAAACATTAATAAATTTAATCAAAATCTTACTGGAAACTTGAACTTACCATACTTTCTGAGACCAACCAAAGAAGAAACCTTGAACTTACCATAAATATGGACTTGCTTTTCCAAGGATTATCCCCAAAACTTTATAAATACTCCCTCCTTTCTATAATAAATAATTATCGTTTTAGAGATTTTTTTTTATTTCAAAATATCTTTTGCTTTAGGATTCTAATGAAATAATAATTATCCATTTTTCAATTTTTCCCTTACTTATTATACCTGAAAACTCTATCTTATCACCTCCTTGCTATTTATTAAGGAAATTTTAGGTATATCTTTTGTTTATTTTTTCAATAATTCATGTTATTTATTAGGTTTCTTAATACTCGTGCAAAACTCTAAAGCGACAATTATTATAGAACGACTTCTTATCATTAAATTGATTTTAATTTTATGTAAAATACAAACCCTAACCCCTCACATTTTAATCCTTTTTAAGAATTGAGCTTTCTGTTATGTTTGGTAGTTAATTGAACTTATCTAACTTTTCTTCCTCACCATGTCGGTCACCCTTACCCACCTCTTTTCCCTCTACCTGGACCATCCTCACCCCTTAACTGCATATATATTTATCACATACAACCAGGGCCGATCCTGGACTTTTTGGGAACCTAGGAAAAATTTAAAACAGGGGCCCGATATCGTAAAAAAGTTTAGTCATGTAAATTTTACTCTTCTTACTTTAGTAGATGCAAAAGTATTGTTTAAATCTTAACAATCTAGTTTTTCTCACATCTCTTTTTCTATAAATAAAAGAACCAATGGGCTTACGTTTGTGAAATAATTTTGAAATGTGATTTTATCAATTTTAGTTTTGAAAATATTCTTTCAGCCGGAGTAATCGTTCTAAGCATAATGAATATTATTTTATCTTAATAGAAGGATAAATAACAAAGTCAAACTCAAATTAAAAAAAATAAAAAAGATTACAAATCTTAAATATATACATAACTTATTTTATAGAGAAAAAGAGAGCAATATAAAAAATTGAAATTTTAATTTTACTTGATCACTTGATGGAAATATGAGAAAAATAAAATAAGTGTTATAAAAGATTGAAATCCAACAAAATTGGCTAAGCCTAATGCGTTGCAAAAATAGAATAGTGGGTTGAGGTGGTTTGTGGAGTTTAGGGTTTGGGCGGGAATATTTTTAATTAGACTAGGTCTAGGAACCTAGACCTTATAGTTGAAAATGCATCAGACTAGCTATTGATTGTGATAATGTCATGCCATCTCCAATGTATAAGGTGAAGTTTCCCCTTCCCATTTCCTTTCCCCTCCCTCCCGGCATGGTCGTCTCCAATGTATCATTTTTCCCCTCCATTTAATTCCAACCCAATTTTCTTGCCCTAATAATAATAATAAGGAATAATCTAAGTGCCTGAATTGTGTTATTTTCTTACCATAGTTGCATAAATTTAACTAAAATTAAGGAATAATTGACTCTAAATCTAGAAAATCTTTTTAAAAAGAAAATTCCATTCATATTTAGTACGTTGCATAATTTAACTAAAATTAAGGAATAATTGACTCTAAAAAGATTTAACTAAATCTAGAAAATCTTTTTAAGACGGAAATGCAGTTCATAATTAGTATGTTGCATAATTTAACTAAAATTAAGGAATAATTGACTCTAAAAAGATTTAAATAAATCGAGAAAATCTTTTTAAAACGAAAATTCAGTTCATATTTAGTATGTTGCATATATAATTTAACTAAAATTAAAGAATAATTGACTCAAAAAATATTTAACTAAATCTAGAAAATCTTTTTAAAACGAAAATTTCATTCATATGTAGGTACTAAAAGAAAGAAAATGAAAACCGCGCGCGCCAAGTGGGTGAGCCAAGGGGAGTCCCTCCCCTATACACTAAACCCTACCCTTCCCCACCCCAATCCTATACTAGAGTTGCTCTCAGACTTTTAAAGTGAATGCATGGTGTGATGTATTTACAATCACTAACGTGGGTATTTGTCCATTTAATATAGGTATTTATTCTAGTTTATTACTAGTATTTGGTAATTGTCTATTATTTGCAATTCTATGTACTGATTAATGATTAATGATTAATGTATTCTAAAAAAAATCATTAGAGCGGTAATTGTTGTTGTCTTTAATCATTTTTTTTTTATGTACTCTTTAATGGTTATGATACCCAAGTTTTATATAAATAAGGGGTTATATAATATTTTTAAACATAGCAACTACATCTTCTCCTTCCTCCTTTATAATGCTAAATCACTCCATAAATAACACCTCAGCAATACTACAGTCCACTCTCGAACAATATTAGCACTTTAGTCACCAAGCCAACTGCAAAAGAAAACTAACTGTTTTTTGAATTTCATTTTATTTTGATGTCCTGCTCCTCTTTGTCATAGGCAAAAATTTATTTTTGGCACCATAGAAGTAGGCGTTTTTCAATTTTGGTACCATGGTGTCAATTTTGGTACCAATTTTAACTGGCTTTTTCAATTTTCGCACTTCCGTCAGTTGACCTCAATTTTCGCACTTCCGTCAGTTGACGGTCAACTGACGGAAGTGCCAAAATTGAAAAAGCCAGTTAAAATTGGTACCAAAATTGACACAATTGTACCAAATTTGAGAAACAACTAGTTCTATAGTGCCAAAAATGATTTTTTGCCAATTCCCCTCACCAATTACTTCCAATTCACAATTTATCCCACTCTCATTTTAATAATAATAAGAATAAGAATAATATTAATAAAATAGTACAAAAATTATACTAAAAAAAATATTTGGGTACACAATAATAATAATGGTTGTAATAATAATATTTTTCTTGCTACACATGTTATTATTAAACCATTAACTCATTGACTCAACTTCATCCAACAATTCCTCTTTTTTTTTTATGATGACAACACATTCAACTAAGAACGTCTTCTAAGTCTTCAGTTTGGTCTTTACTCAAAGATGAAAATCACTTGGCTGAATAAGGATATACGATTATCTTCTGATACGAACTTCCGCTTATCAATTGTATCCTTTTTTCAATTGTAAGTTGCCTCCTTCTCATTTTCTTCTTTCTCTTCTTCTCCTTATTATTCCAATAATGGAGACGTTACTTAGATGCATTACTTCTTCTCATTTTGAAGAGTTAGAAGCAATTCTTTTTTTATTCCTTTTAAATCGTTCGAAATTATATAAACAACTTTTAAACCATATTTGAAAGTCGTGTCGAAATAATAAATGAACAAATCAATAAACTGCATTGATGTGCTATACAAAAAATATACGAATAAAATAATATAGAAACTAATTTTATATACTCATAGTTAAAATAATATACTTTAAATAAGTATGCAAACTATTATATGAGAATGTATAATATATTTATATTCCCAAATTTACATTTAGCCTTTGGAGTTGATCTTAATTTTCTTTTTAGTTGTATCTCAAGAGATATTCCTTAAATTAAAATTAGAACTATTATGAAACTTATGAATAAATGTTTTTTTTAATAAATTAAGACTTAGAAGACGTTCTTAGTTGAATGTTTTGTCATCATAATAAGAGCGGAATTGTTGGATGAAGTTGAGTCAATGAGTTAATGGTTTGATGATAACATGTGTAGCAAAACAAATATTATTATTACAACCATTATTATTATTGTGTACCCAAATATTTTTTTTTTATATAAATTTTTTACTATTTTATTAATATTATTCTTATTCTTGTTATTATTAAAATGCGAGTGGGATAAATTGTGAATTGGAAGTAATTGGTGATTGAAATTGGCAAAAAATCATTTTTGGCACTATAGAACTAGTTGTTTTTCAATTTTGGTACCATTGTGTCAATTTTGGTACCAATTCTGACTTGCATTTTCAATTTTGGCACTTCCGTCAGTTACTTAACGGTCAACTGACGGAAGTGCCAAAATTGAAAAAGCCAATTAGAATTGGTACCAAAATTGACACCATGGTACCATAATTGAAAAGCGTCTAGTTCTATGGTGTCAAAAATGAATTTTTGCCCTTTGTCATATGAGTAATAAGTCCTCAGACAACAAAATAGAAAACCCGAAATTTAACCACCCTTTGAGCAAATGGGAAGATAAAAGAGAAAAAAAAAAGATTTATAATTAAATTGAAAAGGATGATTTTGATTTTTGAGCTTAATAAATTTAGAGAGATCCCAGATCGAAAAAAAGAAAGAATAGGATTAGATTTCCCAAAAAATGTTGTGGAAAAGAGAAACGGTTACATGGTGAAGATTTAAACAAGATATTGAACTATACTTTAAGAATCAATATTAGTTGGGCAAAAAAATCAGTCAGTTTTAGTTTATTTATTGAAAGAGATATATCGCTAGTAAAAAATCAAGGTTTAATTATATGTTTTTTGGTAAAATTATATCCTAATTTTATTTTGTCGGAGAATAAAAGAGAAATTATATTAGGGGAATAAGATGAAAGAGAAAAGAATAGGCGAAGAAATTGTAGCAATAGACCTTGAAGAGCGAGAATACAATAAAAGATAATTAGAGCATATTATCATGATATATGATGCCAAACCAATTTCAAATTAAGTTTAAGAAATATTGCTCCGACTTCAACATTTGCTGCTTTTGATAAAATTTGCCAAAATCACCAGCCATAAATAGAAGAATACATAAACAAAAATATACAAATAAAATTAATTTGCCAACATCACCAGGCATAAATAGGGTAAAGAAAATAAAAAAGCTCATATATATAAATATATATCTTGAGAAATCATTATGGATGTGATCAAGTGAGTCCAGGAGTTCCACCAGACACTTCAGGACAGGGTGCACAAAGCCGAATAGGCCGCCGCCATGAAGCGGTCTGGGGAACTCTAGGAAACACCTGATATATATCTGCTACAAAATAATCCGCTGATAATTTTCACTACATAAGTAATATAATTAGCTCTCTAGATCTCTCTCTCTCTCTCTCTCTATATATATATATATATATATAAGAGTTTAGTTTTCTTTGTTCTTGAGATTTGCAAATTAATTTCAGAATTTGCATGTGGTTCAGGAGGATAGAAACCTGATCAGAAGCGAAACCCTAGGGCAGATATGTACCTGGACGTCATTTTGGGAAAAGTGGAGATCGAATATATATATCTTGATGAAGAGTGGTCATACTGCCTTATCTGTACTTTTCTCTTAGGAAGGATAATTATTCTTTGCTCTTTGTTTCATTAACTAAATCTGAATTTTCTTTCCTTTCCTTTTGTAGTCTATGCAACACTTACATTAAAATCAGCTCTCAGCATATTGAATTTATTTCATCAATAAATTTCTTGTTCAACAAAATTACAACTTTTTTTTGGGAGTTTTAAATTAGGAAATTTCTTAATTAATTAATATATAAGTTGATGCCATATCCACTGATTGAATTTAATTACAAGTCAACCTTACAATATAATAACATATGACAAGAGATAGAGATAGAGATCAGATATATAATAATGGTAAGAAAACTTAGAATAAGTAAGTTAATTAGTTTTACAAGCAAACAGTGTTGTAAACTTAGAATATTCATGAAGCAGGAAACGGTGGGCTATAAGAATATAACACATTGATTTTTGTTAATAAAATTAATTAAAAACTTTGTAGAGGATGTTTTTGCATTTAACTTAAAATCAAATATCTAGAAAAGAGGCAAAAACAAATATATATTTGAAAATCGTATCAAATAGATGATTTCCTGAAAGTTCTGAAATTGTGATTGTGGGTATATCCATGCAAACCTTACATATACTTTAAGAAAAGATTTATACATTGCCTGTGACCACTTGAAGGGATATCTGGTGGGAGTCATTTTCCATCTTCATTTGGTCCACAATACTGACCAGATACAAGGATTGACTAGAAGAAATGAGATTGAAAACCTAATGCAATTCCTTTTTTTTTTTTTTTAGTTCGGGGGTACGTGGTGCGGGAGGTCAATAGATTCACTATTGGTGTGCCAAAACACTAAATTACGATGTTAAATTTACTAATTTGTACATATCTTAAATAATAAACTTAGTTGTTTAATTTTTATAGTAATTATTTGTTCAAATTGTAGTTATATATCGAGGGAAAAACACTTTTGATACCAAACTTTATTTCAAAAAACACATTTGGTACCAAGCTTTTTCAAAAAACACATTACATACCATGATCCACACAATCTTGACACATTTAGTTTTGTCGTAAATTTTCAGACGAAATTTAGCACGTGTCGTTCATGTGTGGGTCTTTAGAACCCGTGCATATTCTCCATCCCATTGTCAATTTAACGGGCACATGAGCGGCACGTGCTGAATTTCGTCCGAAAATTGACGGCAAAACTAAATGTGTCAAGATTTTGTGAATCATGGTATGAAATGTGTTTTTTGAAAAAGCTTGGTACCAAATGTGTTTTTTGAAATAAAGTTTGGTATCAAAAGTGTTTTTCCCTCGTTATATATCTTATTCAAGCAAATACCACCAATGACTATACATATTCAATGAAATATAAAATAAGGTATACAAAAGTTGTGTTGATCAATTTGGTAAAGGTATTGAACTCGTGAATCCAAGTCTCAAGCTCAATACTAGTATAAATTTCTACTTATTTTTTTAATTGCTGAGTTCCACATTTTAATGATTTTGGTTCCGATATAGTTGTACCTAATGTCGTCAGGTGCACATTATTTCTAAATTTACATTAAAGACTTTGATTCATACAAAAATTGTACTATAAATATTTTACTACATTATGTACATGATGTAATTTATTTTGGAAAAATTATTGTTACTAGGAAATTAAGTGAAGATCGAAGAGAAACCAAATATATATCAATGCACAAGACAAGTAAGATTGAATGAAATAGCAAACTACCAAATGTAAAGTAGGTAAAAATTTGGTATGGAAAATGTAACTCCCTCGTTAAAAAATATACCTTGAGTATGGCAATTATTAAGTCATCTGTACGTTATTTTGGGAATCTCTGTTATACCAAATCACTACAGGAGTTCCCCCAAACACTTCAGTGTGTAAAAGAAATTCTGGATCAGAAGATTATATATATACATACACAATGAAGCGATTGAGGAAACTCTAGGAGAAATCTGATGATCACTAAATTGTCTGCATTTCTTCAACAACGTAACTTGCTATTTTTGGATAGACCAAATCGCCACTGGAGTTCCCCCAAACACTTCAGCGAGTATATATATACGTATATAGTTTTCTAAAGAAACAAATTAAAATAATCGATGAAGCGTTTGAGGGAGCTCTAGTGAAAATTTGATGATGACTAATTCTAATTGTTTGCAATTCAATTGGCCAACTTACAAAAAATGCTGCACTGCACCATCATATCGATATCGTTTATACCAGATTGCCACTGGAGTTCCCCCAAACACTTCAGTGAGTGATCACTAAAATATTTATTTTCTGGAACTCAATGAAGCGATGGAGGGAACTCTTGTGAAAACCTGATGGCCTTAATTTGTTTCTGTTATTTGTTGATGCTTAGATTAATTCATTACCACACCTACTCTCTCTATATATACACATATAGATTTTGTACGTAGTTGCTGTTTTAATTTCTCCAGCTCTCTGAGAATTAGCTAGTGAACCTAGCCACAACAATGGGATAGGTGAAGAACAAAGGTACGTATGAGAATATCACAATGTAAGAATATATCCTTTGTCTACTTTTTCCAACTTGTTACATACAGTACAAATTTATATATTAGTTACTTTGTTCTACCTTAATTAGTAGTTACATTACATACATGCAGTTGAAGTTTGTGAATTTAATGAATTGAATAATATTGGTGATAAACTGATAATCTCATAATTAAGAATGAAATCTGGAAAAAGTGATATATGGGCCGAAAGCTAGAGATTTTGTAGTCAATTCTTTCTTTGCAAAATTATTCCATTTTCATTATTTGCCCTACATTCGAGACCAGGTTCAAACACTGGAAATTTGGATGAAAAGTGGTCCTGTACTTGGAAGGATTCATGTGTTCAACCTTATGAATTTCCTTAATATGAATTCGACATTAATTAGTTTTTGTTTTAACTAATTCATGAGTTAAGCCTTTCCATGAAAGGGCAACAATTAATACATAAGAAAGAGCAGGAGAAACTGGACTTACATTAATTAAATCATGAACAGAGTCACCTAAGCTAAGGGTGCTTAGGTTACAATTGATATTTAGTTAATGACTAATATAAACCACGCAAATGAGATTTATAAATTTAATTAATCATTCCATATATCCATTGTTAGATACACTGATATATATGTACTTAATTACCTATTAAGGAAGGACATAACATTTCTTAGTAGAAGTTTTAAACGAAATAATAATACTATGAAAAAACTGGATTCTTGTTTAGGAGAAGAGGGAAAACTGCAATGGTATATGGTTGAAGACATGAAACAGGTCCACATTTCATTCAAGGAAAAACTAGGTGAAATACGTAGGAGTGTTTGAACCTTGTCAGAAATGCAGCTTAAAGAATGGGAAAAAGGGAATAATTTTAAGAGCATCTATAGCATATTCATCTTTTGGCCCATCACCTTTTCCACTTTTTTACATGAGAATTTGATCATGAAATCTGCATGTAACTAAGAATGAAATGTAATTACAAGTTGCATTATGCAGAGCAGGGGATGGACATATTCTGACCCTTTGATTCCCATAACTTTGTTTCTTCACTTATCCCAGTGTTGGGGCTAGGTTCAATGATGCTTCTATTTTCAAGTTTCTCAACAGAAAACAGCTTACTTACAACAGACTTTCCGATTCTATGCTATAAATACTCGAGTCAGTATGAGTTCAATCATAAAATAAGTCAAAATAGTCATCAGGTTTTCACAAGAGTTTTCTCAATCGCTTCATTGAGTATTTGTCTTTACTCACTGAAGTGTTTGGGGGAACTCCAGTGACTATCTGGTAATCGTCAAAGTTGTCCAAGATATGCAAGTCATCAGATTTCCTCTAGAGTTCCCTCAATCGCTTCATTGAGTTTGTTGCATAGTGAAATGTACTCACTGAAGTGTTTGGGGGAACTCCAGTGGCGATCTGGTATAATAAAGATACCGAGAAACAAATGTAGAAGAAATGCAATCAAATAAATGATCAGGTTTCTCCAAGAGTTCTCCCAATCGCTTCATTGAGTATGTTCTTCAATGAATCATTTGTACCCACTGAAGTGTTTGGGGGAACTCCAGTGGCAATCTGGTATAGATACAAAATGCACCCAAGTTCTTGACACTAACCTTCACCATCGGTTCTTTCAGTTTCATATGTGAGCATCTTGATTAAGTTTCTAATAGTTCTCCACTGCTATAAAACTAGATATGTACTATTGATGTTTTTTCAGTGTAGTATAGACTCAATTCCAATCATACAACCAAACAATTCAAGAGAGGAAGAAGGGAAACACGAGGTGCTTCCATAAATACAGCTACAAAACAGAAACAACGGGATTGAGAAGCATGTGAATGAAAACCATTCAAGGATATCAATATAAATAAACCATTAAAAATTCAAAAACCAAGGAAACAAACGCCACAAACTCAGTCTACAACTGCTTTTGTTCTTGTTCTCCAGACTCAATTGCAATGCACCTTGTGCAATAAAAAGAACTACTTGACACCCAAAAAAGAAAAGAAAAAAAAGAAAAGGATCAAGTCCAACACAGTGAATAGACTTGGGCACCTTCAGAAACCCTACATATGGTGGTCAATCAGTAATGTTCTGTTCACCTCTCCTTAACTAAGACGGCCAACTTGTTGATAAACTCAAGTTCTGCAAAGTTACCTCTTCCAGTCTACTTGAATCACCTTATCTGAAAAAAGAAACAGATAATATGCTAGTGAATGTGAAAAGGTATTACAAACGAAAAAGACGAGAAAGAATTCGGAGTACAATACAAGCCAAGTTTGAGAAAAGTAAGTTTTTTTTTTTTTTTCATCAAACACTATTTAGTAACAGGAAGACTCTAACCTTAAGAAAGAACCTCTAAATTGAGACTACTCAGTATAATAAAAAAACAAACATCTCCCTCATTTTTTGAATCACATATAGTAAAATAGTAAAATAATATTATTGTGAATTAAACATGTTCGCCAAATTTATATCCTTTCTGGAATTGTTTGTGACTTCTTCACTTTATATTTATAAAAAAAAAATTGTATTGTCATTCAACGATTTCTGGCAGAAAAAGGGCCTGAATTGGCAGTAGAAGTTCATACCTTAAAAAGAGCTGAAAAGGATTAAATGCCTTGTTTGGTAGGAAAAAATTATAACTGCCTAAAATAGAAATATATGCATACTCTTACCAGTAACATCTCTTGAAGAGGATAGAGATCTGTCAATTTTGATACCTCCTTTGCCATTAGATTGCACAAGCCTTTGGACTCTAGGTGATGAACTATCTTTTCCATAAACAAAAGATGAGAGAGAATGACGCCGGGTCAGAGCATTTTTATCAGCTGCATCTTGCCCGAACCTAGGGGAGTCCACTGCTTTCACCTTGGCCTTGGAAGATGCAGTTCTTGCCATGTAACTAGGTACCCTTGTCACGCTTTCAGGACTTGCCTCTCGGTTATCATGTTTTGCTGGTAAAGAATTTCTACGGCTGGATTTATAGTTCTCCTTACTGATCTTATCATCCTTGAAGCCCTTTTCTACAGGAAAACTATCTTGGCTTTTCTCACAGACTCTGCTGTTTGCTTCTAAACTTGATTCCACAATAATGTTATTAGAAAGAGCTTCTTCGGAATTCTCGATTGGTTTATCAGAAGTGTTAGTAAATTCCTCCGACAATTTAGGGGCTGGAGATTTTGATAGCTTCTTTGGATGTTTTTTTGGTTTCTCAACGTCGACCTTTGCCTCGGTAGATTTTTCGCCACTGGTTTTTGAAGTTTTCTTCAGTCCACGCTTAAGTTTGTCGTTCCCAGTTTGTGAATGCTCTTGAGTAGATTTCAGTGGCTGACTTGAGACTTTCCTTGTGTTGTGCTTAAGATTGTCTATTTCAGAGCCATTTCCGAGCACTTTTCCACCACTGCTTTTTGGCTTACTTTCCTCTTTTTCAACTGTTTCAAGTTTGAAGTCACGAGTTTCACTCTGTTTGCGATTTGATGCCCAAACTTGTGACGTTGACCACCTCAGAAGCCACTCCCATGCAAAATTTGGTTCTCCTGAACCATATTGGAGGCGTAGTGGCATTGCAGTTGGGGATGAAGAGAGTAGCTGAAATGGAAGAAATTGCAATAAAATCAAATTACCAATAGTATAACTATGAATCGAACTAAGTCCAGGAGAAGGAGATAATGCTGAAGTAAGAAAAAATGCCCTCGTTTAATCCAATTACTTCTACTTATTTCAGAAAATTCAATACTTCATCTAAGAATGGCAATTCAGGTTCCGGGTTGTCAAAATAGTCGGGTAGGGTTAAAACGTGTCATGTTCTGCAGATAAAAATGGTTTGGTCAAAGATGGTTGGGTTAAAACGAGTCTTTGTTCAAATTAGACGTTTAGAAGCATGCACTTTAATATTCGCAATATAGATAAGTAAAATTAGTCAGAAATTATTTGAACCTTGTATATACAGTTATACATTTTACGCCACCAATAAGGTCTGACATTTTAGCATGTGATAATCTTGAATACAAGTTACATAACTTCTTAACTAACAACCAACTGTAGCAACACTAAAATGAAGAAAAGAAACGTTTAAGGATATAACTTATAAGCTGCACCTACCTTCTTAATGAAAGCTTTCTTCAACGATGTATCAGTTGAATTATGCTTCTTCACTTCACTAGAATCCTGATGTTCGGCATCCTAGTAGAACAAGAATAATGATTAGTAATCCAAAACCATAATTAAAAGTCAACTAATTAATCCCTAAAACTACTGGCTGTACTAATCTTTATGAAGAGGAAATAATGAAAAAACCAATTCAAAGAATTACCTTTGAAACGAGACTTCGTTTCTTGCCTTGTTCATTTGCAGTACTAGACCGCCTAACCATGTGACCACGAGCAATTGCCTGAAACTTCACAACACCTTGCACACACAAAAATGTAGCAATAGCCTGTCTTCTAACCAAACGACCTCGAACAATTGCTTGTATCTTTATGATGCCCTTAAGAGATCGAAATTCTCGGCGAGCCTTTGAAATCATCAAATAAACAACACCATATATACAAACCTTTAACCACAAGTAAACATGTTTATCGAGCATAGTAGTTATATAAAGAAACGCAGTCATTACCTGATAACTCCTAAAAGAGGCTTGCACAACTATAGCAGCTTGCTCAATCTTCCCAGAATCAGTAACATTAGTTTGACCAGGATCCGAGACTGTTGACATAATATCTTCATCTTGCTTCATTGAAGAGGAAATTATCTCATCACTTGGCAAAATTGGAGCTTCGACATTCTCAAAGCCTGAGTTATCTTTTGTATCAGTGACGATACTAGGGAGCGGATTCGAAATCAATGGTGCATTCACTATTAAAGTGGGTTCAGGTTCCAGGGTAGAAACTCGGACTGGTTTCTCACTTGCGGACTTCTTCATGTATAAAAGTAGAGTAATGAGTTAATGCATTTAATTAGTAGAATCACTATGAAAAAGGTAACAAGCATGATAAAAATATCTTACAACCAAGAGTAACCGAAACTTACGGAAAGTTTTGTTCCTTTTGACGAATTTGACTTGCTCGCCTTTTTGCCAAAAAGCATGCCCTTGATCCATTTTCCTGGAGATTTTCCCATCTTGAAAAGGTTGATACTTTACAATCTTAGATTAAGAAGCCTGTAATATTCCCAAAGATTGAATTACAAGAAATGGTAATCCGTACTCAAGCAATTAAATTGAAGTATGAATGTCCTGCTAAGTACAATATCAATTATTATGGTATAAAATTAAATGGCTTCCTTTCATGCTACACAATTGTACACGGCCTCATTAGCGGCCACGTGTAGGCCAATAAGGGTAACTGGATTGTGCACAATTGAGTAGCGTCTAATAAATGCAGATTACGATTGTGAAAAGATAAACACATTAATTTGTAACCTAGGAGAAAAGATCGAACTAAGATATGTGGAATGCTTTGAGTGAAGAAAAAAAATGTCAACGACCCCACATATTGTCGAGTAGGGGCACATTATAGTAAGCAAGTTATCAGAGGTATGAATAGCATTTTCATGCACCCACATACGAGGTATAGGATATTTCAATACATACCTTATAAACCTTCTTATAATTATCAAGTCATGACAACAAATTAGTAAAAAACCAAAGCTAAATACAATGGCAAATATCATAAAACATCAACGGCATTGTATCAAAGATTAATTTTTTGTTTGAGTTTGCTTTCACAGAAACAAAGTCTTTAATGTTGGTAG
This sequence comes from Penstemon davidsonii, assembly GCA_034814905.1. Taxonomy (NCBI): domain Eukaryota; kingdom Viridiplantae; phylum Streptophyta; class Magnoliopsida; order Lamiales; family Plantaginaceae; genus Penstemon; species Penstemon davidsonii. The sequence continues at coordinate 20,512,838 of JAYDYQ010002685.1, forward strand.
CTTTTGTGTTCAACAATCTAAAATATACAAAACCAATTCAGTCATGATATCTCGAATCCGAAATAGCTTCATTTATTTACACAATTACTTATATCACATATTTTGGTTAGAGATCCCAACACTTCCATAGGTAGAATCTAACATCTTGAACAACTAAATTTAACAGAAAATTAACAAATTAATCTCATCTTCTAAATTCAAAATCTTACATCAACAGAAAAAAGAAAATAATAATAAAGGAAAATTAAAAATCTTATCCACATAGAGTCTTAATTACAAAAGGCACTAAATATTTGAGCTCCACAAATCTTCATCATTATTGGTAAACAAAAATATTTGCGTAAATCCCGTATAGAAACTTAGCTAAAAGGCTTAATAAAGTATCGAGAATCTGCAGAAAATCCAAATGAATAATTGTTAAAAATCAAGAAATTCAACTTCTTCAACTCACCTCAAGCAGAACTCGAACTGCTTCAAACCCCATTAATCACACACATCTGTCAAATAAAAACATAAACAAGAAAAATAACAGTAAAGATTCAATTTTTCAGAGATCTAAAAATAAATTGACGATTCTTTGCTCTAGAAGTGTTTGTGACTGTAGATTTGAGCATTTGCATGTGTGAATGAAAAAATAAATTGAAGTAAAACAACGAGAAAAGTGTGGTTTTACTCAATGATATATGCAGCAGTTTGATTGTACCTCGAAGGAGTTCAGCATTTCCATCTCTCCTATGTAAAATGGTGACAGGTGAGCAAGCAACATTGCAAGAAGAGAAAAGATACCTCCAAATTTATACTATTTTCATATGCATTTAATTTTCTCACTCAACAGTTCCACATGCCAGCTAGACGGTGATTCAGTGATACGGCGGCGTATTGGAGCCCATCAGTATAAGTACATTGAATTCAAATTAAACTCTTTTTTTTTTTTTTTTTTTTTTTGAGAACCGAATTAATATATTCATAAAAGTGAAGGACAATTTGGGAAAAAAATTGAAATCGGGCCTACTAGTTTGAGAGTTTTTGGTATTATTTGCATTATTATTGAAATATTATTACAAGTTACTATTGGTATATAGATATTTAGATTTAACATTGTTTGATCCGATTCCACAAATTCAAAGTAATTTTCGTGATATATAGATAATGGAATACATATCAAAATTTCAAACATAAAAACTATGACTGATAAAGAAGCCACCCTACTTGTTATTCTATATAAAGATTCATTTTGAGTTTGATAAGTTGTAAGTAACAAATAAATCTAAACAACATTTATTTTTTGAAATGTTGTGAAATTCGATTAAACTCGACATGTTAACTCAACTTGTATTTGATTTAAGGATCATTTGTGTTGTTGTCATATTTAGAACTATCTTCGGTAATCAAAAAATCAAAATCTGCATTTGCTAATATCAAAGACAAAATATGTCATCGTCTTCATGGTGGAAAGAAAAATGGTTATCAAAGGGCACAAATGAGATTCTTATTAAAACGGCGATTCAAGCTATATCGTCATATATGATGATCCTTCTTTCACTTGGAGGAGCATTTGGGGAGCAAAGGACATTCTCGAGATGGGCACCTGATGGAGGATTGGCCACGTTAACGAAGTTAATTTATGGAACGATAGAGGGATTCCACGAGAGACGACTTTGAAACTTATTATTCCTACGGATGATCGGCCTTTGGACTTAAAATCCAGTGAGCTAACGTGTGAAGGAATCGGCCAGTGGGACGCAGCCAAAATAAATGACATGTTCTTTGCCAAAGACTGCCAAAGCACTCTATCCATTCCGTTGAGCATATTCACGCGGGATGATCGACGTACTTGGCATTATAATAAAAGCGATCTCGTTTCGATTAGAATTGCTTATCATTTGGTCATTAGGATGGATGCCGAGGCTAATCATTCATTGGGGGAGTTCGTCAAATGTTATGATCACAACGGATGGAATAGGCTTTGGGCTATTAAACTTCCAAATAAGATAACAAACATTGTATGCTGGACTTGTCGGAACATATTACCTACTCGAGCTAATATTGTGAGAAGGAAGGTAAGTGAAGAAATAAATGCGTGGTTTGCGGAGTTGTCGGAGAAGAAATGATGGGAGTTTTATTTGGTTTGAGGTTGGGATAAAGTGATTATTGAAGGCAATTCTAGTGTGCTTATTCCGGCAATTGATGCTCAATCCCCATCTAGAGCGGACTATGGAGGTATTATTGAAGACATTAAAAGATTTATCCGCTTCGTTTGGCTCTTTCAAGACTTAACACATTTGGCTCATGAGATAGCAAAATTATCTAGGAACGATTCTTATGCTTTAGAAGTATTACTTGATGTAATCCAGAATATTGTAATCTTCGAATCATTATAAATGAATGAATCACCTTGTTTCTCAAAGAAAAAAAAAATTGAACGTGATCAAATCAAACTTAAACAATGTATTGTTCGTCTTTACTGGTTAAACCTGTAATTAAAACTAAGAAAAATGGCAAAACTTTGTACGACAATCAAACCAATAACTCCTGCATGCACAGTTTAATACAGGTATTTCATATGTGTGGCATTTCTAAACTAGAGACTGATCTATAGTCTACAGTCTACACATTACAAAATCTTGAATCTGACATCTGTTAATGTAAATTCAAGAAGAAAAGTTTTCTATTAGCAATTTCAAAACACCATATCTCACCACTGTTTATATACCACATCAGATCTTGGTGATTGATCAATTGATCACCTATTCGTAGATATCAACTCGAAAAAGTAATTTTTGTTAACACAGGGTCGATTGTGGAGGGTAAATGAGTCATTTACTCTTTGGTTGAAACAGGGAAACTTTCTTCCGGCTGCTTGCGCCACAAGTAGTTGGAAGCTCCAATCCACCTTGGATGGACGAGAAATTTATTCTCGTACAGAGCCCAACGGGATTTATCTGTTCCTGCATCCATAGAGACAACGTGTGTTACAGATGGGTTGAGTTCCGTGGAGCATGTAGCTCCGAGTTGCTCTGCCATTTTCCAAAGCTGATGCTGCTCGGGTTGGATATTCGTAGGAAAAACTCGGCTGAAGACAAGTTTGCAACCCTTTAAAATCTCCTTCCGTACTGATTTCAGAGCCTGTTGCACCTTGCACATCAGAAATGCGAAAACACAACAAGAGATGAAAAGGAAAGAGAAAACACTTGGTCATTTAAAACTCGCCTGTCTTGCATCTCGGTCCACTAGATCATCCTTGCGCTCCTGAAGGAAAGACACCTGTCAATTAACCAAACATAAAATGCAATATGATGATTTTGTTTCCTCGTTGGAGGGGTGGAGAAAATAAGGCAATACCGGGTCATAGAACAAACTGTGGACCCGTTGAAGAACTTTGAGAACTGTGGCTAGTGCTCCCTCGGTCTCACTTTCATCACTTTTTAGTTGAGAAAGTGATTTGGTGTTGAAGCCAAAGTGTTGACAATTTGAAGCAAAGAAGTGATATCTTTCCATTAATATTAAATTCTCCTTATGCTTTCCCCACACCTAAAATAAATAAATCAAATAAAAATTATAAAACTGATGCTCCCTCTCTTAACATAATTCAAATTTTATTAGGTTAAAAAAACTGTCAGGCATATGAGTTTTTCCTTTGGAAGAGAGATTACAGTCGGCAAAACCAAATTTGCTTAACTAATGTCACAATCTACTTGAAAAGGCGAAAAAAAAAAAAACAGTACTATTTTGACAGAAATTTAATCACTTCCATAAATTCCAGAATTGAGTAAATTACCCCTTCTGTATCATCGAGGATGAGGACTGCACTTTCTTGCCCTAAAACAACATCAAGACCCTTCTGATGTCTCTCTGTGCAATCTCCTTGTGCAATTACTTTGGAATTAAAGTAAATATCCCCAGGGTCAAGAAGCTTTGCCATTTCTAAAGCATAGGGACGTTCGCCCATAGTGTATATGTACATCTCAAATAAATTACTAGCTTCTTTCAAGAAATTGTGAACAAATGGCCTCAACTTGGTCATCATCTGCATTCTGTCCAGTCTAAATAGGCTGCTCTTCAAGGTATCTGGTGATCGCAAGTTGTAAATTTTGAGATTATTTAAAATTTTACATCCTAGATTAGACAAAGTACAAATTACAGCTAAGGAGAAAGTACCTGGTAAAGAATCTCGTTGGCCATTTAAGTATCCTTCTTCAGCTGTTATATCGGGAAGACGAGCGGAGTTGAGCAGCGTATGATCTAAATCAAGAACCAAGTAGAGCTTTTTATGATGCAGCAGATTCTTCAAGTCTTTGTCGCGTAATCGAGCAATCTCATCATTAGCAAGTCTCAGATTCTGCAAGCAAGATAAATATACTTCCATAAACATATAATCTTTCTTAGTTACACAAGTGCAAGATATCATGGACAGAGGATTTCGAGAACGTGTATTGTACTGCTGTTTTATCCTGATTTCATATAATGCTACAGGAATTGCAAAAGAAAACTAAGTATTGTTTCACCTAATTATATTATATATATATTGTGTAAGTCACTTGACAGAGAGCAATATATAATTGCCAGAACGCGAGTAATGTCAAGTATATAGGGCAATTCTGGACCGGGATTGGGTTAGTCTTGACCCAATTCTGAACCAGTAATTGTCAAGTTTGAAACGGCCCATATCCAGTCCAAATCCATATCATATCTCAAATTTTCAAAACTTACTAATTATTATTTTATTAAAAGTTTACCGTCTCAATGACCATCCAAAACCGACACAAATTGTGTTTCAAAAATTCCGTCAAAACTAGAAAAATCAATTTTGCAACTAAAACGGAATGGGAGCTAGAAAAAACAAATCTATAAACACCCAGAATATCTCAATGTAAAATTTGAAAGTAGGGTAAGTTTTAGCATATTTCATAACTTGATGAAAATTAAAGATATTGAGATAAAACAATATAAATTATATATTTCAAGAAAGTAACCTTGTGTATATACCCAAACGCAACACCAGATTCCTCATCCATTTCTTGCCCACACTTCACACATAGTCCTCCATAGGCCCCCGGATGTAGACATGCTTCCTTCTCTAGAGATAATGCTGCACAACAGGAAGACATCAGATGGTGATAAGACCATGAAATTACTATGTCATGTCAGTTTTGAAAAAATCCAAGTAATACCAACCAGCTTTTATTTTCTAATGTCCATTCTTTTCCATTCTGTTGGAGCCAAGTTAGAATCTACTGTATTAGATTTTCTAGTCATTATGTTTCAGATGAGAACATAATACTGAATGATACATAATAAATCACTCAAAAAGATATATAAAAAAACAATGAATCACAAACATACCACCTGAAGTTTGTGTAGGTTCTCCTTGAGATGTGGAACTCAGAGGGTCTATTATGCCTTCGCATATCTCCACCTTGCGCCTTTTGACCCTACAATAATGAAGTAAAAATTGAAATAACGCAATTGTCTGTTTTAGGATACTAGTCAACAAATTTATGGAAAATGGATGCAATAAAAAATTCTCAGAGTAACAGAAAAGGTGTGGGTACCCATTATATGAAAATATATAAAAGCTCTATGTCGGTCCATTATTCATCTTGCTAGTATCATATTCTAAATTGACATAGTTTCTTTTCAGACAAGTGTGTTGTATTTTGTATCTTTCCTAGTAACGGAAAACAGTAGAACCTATGGACGAGAAAATATCACCCGATACGTGACACAGAAAATAATAACGCTATGTTTGGTTCTTGAATGTTAGTGAATAGTGAGTAAATTGGGTGGATTAGGCGGTGAGTGCAGAGATTAGGATCAAGCATCGAGTTATGATAGAGAGATTTGTTGGTGTGGCTCTTCCTCAGGACCCTCCTAATCGGAGGCTCTATATACGAGTATGATTCTAGGAATATCTCTTGGGCCCCTTATATTAAAGCGAGGGTAATCGGTCAAGTATCAAATGATTGTTCATTTCCATTTCCTCATCATTTTACTTATTGAAATTAGAGACCCAAACATAGCTTAAGTGGCAGTCAACTTAAATATACCTCTTCAGATCCAAGTTGGAGTCACTCTCCTCACCATGATCACTATCCTGCTCTTCTTCTGAAACTTCTCTAGTATCAGCTGATGCATCAGAAATTTTATCCAACTCCGCATCCAGAATTGCTGCAAAGTCGTCACTGCTTGACGAATGTACTGGAGAGTCTGCCGCTAAACTCATCTGACATACCTTCCTGAAACTCCATTAAAAATAACTCTACATAGGAATGAATGAAATTTTTTGAAATAATTTGACTTGCAAGCAGTGTATATATATATAAACAATGCTTAACTCAATATCTACTTTATCAAGTAAACTGAAAGTATGACATACAGACGAAAGAAAAGTTCTGGATGCGATTTTTAGTGACTATAGAAGTTTTAATTAACTTAAAAAATCATAAGATAGAATCTCTAAATTGATTATATGTCATGGACTTCAGAGGAGTCAATATAGATAAATTGATACTAATAAAGAGATGATTGAATTGTAAAAAGCGGATGAGTTTTATGAATTATAGATAGACCAAGAGAAGAAATATACGTTAGAAGAATTTTACGTAGACCAAGAGTGTTTTAATGTGCAGTCCTCTCTATAGGAACCTTATTGGAACCAATAACAGACCAGAAACAGCTGTTGGTAGCATGTTAACTGAACCTTCAAATATTCATGGAAAATAAAGAAATGTGGAAGAAGTTTTTATTATTTCTAACCAAGTGTTATGAACTCGAGAGAACCTACTCTAAAAGCTAGCTATTGAAGTGGGAGAATCCAATGTCATATATACCTCAAATTAGTATCTCACATTATCCAGGTTCCACCTTTTGCAACTAGGATCGTTACATTCCACCACGCTCCACAATCCCCGACACCCATGTGGGGATGACTTTGCGCTAGCTTAACCTAGCCCCAGGCGAACACATTAATACCAATTGTTACGACATAGGAAGAACCCTACCCCAAAAGGTAGCTATTGAAGTGGGATAGCTCAATGGAGTATAATTAATATCCATATTACCGATTTGGGATCAAGGCCCCACCCTTTGCAACTAGGACTATTTCACCAAATTCATAACAATAACACCACGAAATTATAATAATAATGGCATAAAATAACAAGAAAGTTCATTACAGTAATATAATGCACTTGTCTAAAGCTTCCCATGAAAAAAATCTAAAGAAAACTAGCCAAAAAAACCGTAGGCTACTCACCGTGAAGAGGCAACCCGTAGAGAATAACGAGATAGAGACAACGTCTGAACTGAAGTGCGGAATTGGAGTGGGAATTGGGCCCTTTCGATTTTTTTGTCCCCCAGTCTATAGATTAGTGTGTCTAAGATTGGGTCGAAGTTTTCAATTATTGGGCTTGGGCCTACCCTATCCATTCTGAGTATCTGGGCTGGGGAGGGTCTTTAGACTCTTTACCTTTCTCGATTTATACTAAAAATAAAAGTTAATGGCAATTTACCCCTTTGTGATATAAATAATGTTCATTTTATCCTTTATGTTTTGTAAAAAGTATTTTATCCCCCTATAATTTTATAAAAGTTTCACTGTCTTTCTGATATTTTTAAATATAAAGAAATACGAATTAGCAAAGTACCCCTCTTATATACTATACTTGAACCAATCAACTCACAAATATGACACTTTACCCTCCCCACATGTTATTATAAATGTGACACTTTATTCGCTAATACGGGTGAAATCCTCTTTATCCTGATTTCAGTCAGATCAGTTTGATCCGCTTCAAGAATTTGATAACATGCACGCCTATCTACAAAACATACAAAGACCTAGTCGGGGTTATGCCGACGGAGCCCACTCCAATGCTTAAGTAACAAAATGTAACCTAAACTTAAGAATTTTCAGAAAAGTGTGCAAGTTATGTATTTGTACATTATGTTATTTAGGTCATATTTGTAAATGGTGGATTGATTGTCATAATCTTTAAAATTCTCGCGTATCAAGGAAATATCGTACATGTCTGATCGAGAGATTTGTTTCCACACATAGTATATTTTTTCCATGCAAATAGGGCATCCGTTTTTGGAGGATTTAACTGAGGGATTCCCTCGCATATGTTTGGCCTCGCTAGGGGAGCCCGACTTCGTGTCGTGTTGAGTGGGTCCGTTTCAAACGTTGTCCTCGCTTGGTTGACCCGGGTTGACTCCTATACCACCCCATGTATTATGATAAATGTTGCATGTTACTCCCTGTATTATAATAAATATGACACTTTATCCCGTGTATCATGATAAATGTGACACTTTACCTCATGTGTCATGATAAATGTAAAACTTTATCCACTAGTGGTACTTTTGTCTTATTGCACACTTTTCATGTCACTTTTAATTTTGGGCGAAAAGTGTATTATACTCCATGGATGTAAATTGCTTCTCTAAATTTTTTACAGGGGATAAAGTGTTATTTTTTAAATTAGATGGGATAAACTGAACATTCATATCAAAGGAGGTAAATTGACATGAACCCTTAAAAAAATCTCCAAAACTATTTTTAGTTAACATGGATTTAATAATTATACTACTAGAAGTACTAGAACTATCACATTTAATGGGTAGCAGACTGCAATTAATCTTACATATATAGTTGAAAGGAAAGGTCCTAATTTAACACGGATTAAGCAACGGAATAATAATTAATACTAACAATTAAAGAAGTAGGTGAGATCATTTGTCATTAGGGCACAGATAAACGACATTACACATGGGGCTGGTCTCTGCATATATTATTGCCACTACTCAGCTCAATTTTTTTTAGTTAAACCCCCTGGTAAAAAACTAGCTTTGCCCCCCAGAATTGCTTATTTATTAGTATTTGATTTCATCACGACAAATTGAGCTATTATTTATTTATATAAAACTTTCAGAATGAAAGACAGATATATCATCGCTGTAATTTTGTTTTTATGTTCTTGTATAATGTATATTTCGTTTTTCTACAATAAAAAGTGGGAGAAAACAAAAAACTTTTACCAGCCAGATGCCTGAAAAATAAAATAATTGCATGTTATACTCCAATTTCCAAGCTGATATATATATATATATATATATATATTATAAAAGCATAAATATTTCTTAACTTTTTTGTACGAACTAAAATAACCTTATTTAAATCTATATTATTATTTTATTATTATATATTATAAAAGCATGAATATTTCTTAACTTTTTTGTACGAACTAAAATAACCTTATTTAAATCTATATTATTATTTTATTATTATATATTATAAAAGCATGAATATTTCTTAACTTTTTTGTACGAACTAAAATACCCTTATTTAAATTGTAAAGTAATATTTTATTCAATGATAAATATGTAAAAATAGTTGAAGAGGTATAATTAGACATGAAGTCTTATTATATTTATCTCCTACATAAACTCCTAAAATTTATAAATTCTCTCAATTTTTATAATTTTAATATTCTTCTCTTATAATAGATAAAAACGAATCATAATAAAACACTATTAGCCCCTAATATATATATAAAAATTATTACTTTAGCATCAATATTATTTAAGTAAGAAATGTTAATTTAAAGATTTAGTACAACATAAGTCATAAACACTTTAAATATAAAAATTTAAAATGAAATTCTCTTAAATATCATTATGTTATAAAAGAAAAAATTAAAATTGAATCGCATCTTACTATGAAAGAATAAAAAATACTTATGACTTAGCTAATTACATAATTTTACTTTGGCTAGAATACAGAAATACAGTGAATATTCAATAATATCAAGACATGCATAACATCGAATTTTCATGGAATCCTTTTAGTAAAAAACGGGTGAAATTGATAAAAAGATATCTATGAAATTATTGAAAACATGTGAAATCGATAAAAAAATCGTGGGAAGATTGGTGAAAATTTGGGTGAAACCAATAAAAAAGAGCCCCTGAAATCGATAAATACATGAGAAATCGATGAAAATTCGGGTGAAATTCGTGAAAAAATAATGAAACAGGTGAAACGACAACATCAATGAAAAGCAGGTGAAATCGATGAAAAATGAATAAAGTCGGTAAAAACGTGTCAAATCAATGGAAATTCAGGTAAATTGGCGAAAATAACATGTGAAATTAGTGAAAAAATGTGCGAAATTGGTGAAAACGGGTTACTATAACCGACAAAATAAGGTGAAACCGGTAGAAAGATGGTTTAAAACGGGAAACACAAAAGGACAAAATCGTAAAAACAGTGAAAATAAGTTATAACCGATATAGTGACTTGCGACCCCCAGAGGCGAGACTCAAGTTCGAATCCTACTGGAGACATCACACTAGGGAGGACCTATACCCTTTGCACTCTTCGGTCCGAGCTGTAAATACACAGTCTAGTAGATCAAAAAAAAAAATATTAAACTAGTAAAAATGGATAAAATCAGCTAAAGAACATGTTAAATCGATAAAAAACGAATTAAACTAATGAATCAAATAGGTGAAAAACGGGTTAATTTACTCTATTTTATGACAATAAAATTAATTTTACTTTAATTACAAACAATACCCATAAAATTAACTAAACACGTACAACGTACTTGCAAATTCCTAGTTACCCGAAAAGAATGAAGAATTAGGTAATCAATCATATATACTAACACATCAATTAATAACTCACTTATTTGTCTTTTGTAATGCTTGTGTGAGTGATGAGTGTATTTTTAGTATATTAAATGTCTATTGTTCGTGTCCAGGTGTCAGTTCTTATACAACTCTCCAATATGAGGATAAACAGGTCAATCAAGCTTCTCTTCTAATGTTTAGGGGATCCTAACCTGAAATCAAAGATAACTACGTTAGGCTAATACCGGTGGTGACCCGATGATAACCCTCCGAAGCTTAAGTCACTCTTGGGGATAGAAATCAAAGTCAAAGTTATGTGTAGTTTCGTTTGTGCTTACCTATTCTCATTTAAGAGGGGTATTTATAGTATTAGATTCCAACTACCGGGTCGGATAGTGACAAGACGTATAAGTTCGGATATGGGTATGAAATATTCGATTCGACCCAGTGGCGATAGGATACAAGTTTTGCTTACTAGACATCGATACTCGAGACACCTCTCGAGTATATATTTGTTGCTGCCACGTGTCGATTTATATCTAATTGTGAAAATGTTGAGTGCTACGTCATGTGACGAAGACTTGGTACATCAGTGAGTGTAATCTATACTTGGATTTTTTCTTTTTTCTTTTTTCTTTATATCGCTTGTGTGAATATAATCTATACTTGTCGAACACACCGACAAATCCATGGACATGCAAATGAACTTTCCACAGCCAAGTTGCTCAATAATTAATACGTACGTGTAGGTCCGCAATCAAGGATGACGGGAAATTCTACAATTAATTCTTGTGAAATAAAAATTTCTAAATACACATATTCCTTACATTGTATTTTAATTGTCGCTTTAGAGATTTTTTCATATTTCAAATTAATTGTCGTTTTAGGATTTCAATACAACATTAATTACATATCTTTCAATTTTACCCTTATATACTCCTTGTTTTTCTATCTATCTCTTCTATTTTAATCAATTGAAGGAGATAGAAAAATCATTACACAATCTAGTAGATAAAAAAAATGATGGAGAAATAATAAGAGTCTAGAGATAAGAGAGGTATTTTAGGTATAACTATAACTTTATTCTAAAATTTAGACTAATTATTACCTTTCTTAATATATGTACAAAAACCTAAAACAACAATTAAAATGGAATGGAAGTAGTATATATTTTTTCTATCTGATACTTGAGAGTACCAATTGACATTTAAATCGATCTGTAATTAATGAGTTTAGCCCATTAATTAATTCCCCTAGAGAAATTAAGGCTCAAGTAATTCACACGAGACGAATATTAGAATTCACCACATGGATTGAGCAAAGTCCATTCACATGGCTTGGGCCTAACTCACCTCAAAAGTTAGTTTATGAGTTGAGATTTACTCAAGACCTTATAAGGTAGACTTATTATTGATTTTCAATCCATGAAGACAATTTTGTCTCAACACTCCCCCTTCACATGTAGACGGACTGAATGTATGGGTGAAGCAAGCCCATCACATGACATTATATAAAGCACAACTTTGCGAATTTACAATATGTGGGTAAAGCCCAACACGTTGATTATGGTGACGAATAAATCCTATCATGCAAGCAAGGAGGGCCATCATGAAAGGAGGTGATGAGGCTCAGTCAGTCATATGCTTAGTAAACACTCTTACTTCCACTGCATGCACTTAAGTTCATAAAACTCTAATAGTCAAACCTATTTTATTAATTATTAATCCACATCCACGTTCATTTTAACATCACTTCACTGAACCCATGCGATATCTACGGTTCCAACACCAACTATTCTATTACATTTTAATATCGTACGTAGACGTAGCCCGCAGGACCAGGGCATCAGTTCCCTCTCTCTATTTCTTAACACAAATAAATAAACGTGTACAAAAGAGACAACTTCAATAACTAACATTGTAACTTTCAATTTCAGATCTCTGAATCAATTTCACTAAGTAACCATATTTAATTCTCTTCAACTCCCATCTGCTCTTCTTGATATATGGAACTTACTTTCCCCAGTTCTACTTCATTTCACCAAATTCTTTTTTTTAAAGATAGGCCAAAACAAAAGTAGCCACTTTATTGTAAAGTCCTGCAACTTTTGTCAGCACATTGATTCTAAACAGCCCCAATATCATAAATTTCAAAACTTTAAGTGAAATCAAAGCTCCCTTTTAATTTCTTCTCATGATCATTAATTCACAAATAAAAGAATGATGATGATGATGATGATTCCATTTACCTTCTTGTTTTTTACCATCTTTTTCTGTCTATCTAGTGCACAATTAGTTCCTACAGAAAACAGAATACTATTCCAAGTTCAACAGTTTCTTGAATATCCACCAGCTCTTCAATCATGGAATAATTGGACCAACTTTTGTTTTTTACCTCCAAACCCTTCTCTTACAATTGTTTGTTCAGGTAATCACATTACTGAATTAACCATTGTAGGAAACAAAACCTCCCCTTCTCACAAGCTCTCTGCTTCAAACTTTGTGGTTTCAGAGAACACTCTTTCTAATAGATTCTCACTTGATTCATTCTTCACTGTTTTAACTAAGCTCTCAAGTTTGCAGAAATTATCTTTAGTGTCTTTAGGCTTATGGGGTCCATTACCAGCAAAAATTAACCGGCTTAAATCGCTTGAACTGTTAAATATTAGCTCCAATTTCATCTATGGTGACATACCTCAATCAATTTATACTTATCAGAGTTTGAGAAGTCTTGTGTTGAGTAATAACTTGCTTAATGGGAGTGTTCCGGATCTTAATGGGCTATCGGTTCTTGAAGAACTCGATTTGAGTAATAATTATTTGGTGTCCAAATTTCCGTCTTTAGGCAACAATCTTGTAAGCATTTTACTTGGGAATAATTCTTTGAGATCTGAAATTCCTCAAGATCTCAAGAAGTTAAGTAAGCTTCAAGTTCTTGATATCTCGTCCAATAAACTCGTTGGACCAATCCCTTCTTTTCTGTTTTCTATGTCTTCTATTCGGTATATTAATTTGGGTAAAAATCAGTTTAGTGGTGCACTTGCAGCAAATGTTTCTTGTAATGGAAATCTTGGCTTTGTTGACATTTCAAATAATCTTTTGATTGGGAGGTTGCCTTCTTGTCTTGGATCGAATATGGGAAGCAAAAGAGTTAACATTATGTGGAATTGTTTGTTGAATACAACCTCAAAGTATCAAAGACCTTACTCCTTTTGCCAGAAAGACGCATTAGCTGTTAAGCCTCCAGTAAGAAACCAGAAGGAGCAATCAACTTTGAAACTTGGTATTGTACTTGGCATTATTGGAGGTATTGTAGCTATTTTAGGTGTTTTGGGTATCTTGGTTCTTGCTATTTTTAGAATGTTGCAAAGAAGAAGAGGCAGTGACTATAGGTGTAATAGCTTTGCGATCGAGAAAAATCCAATTCGCAGCTCTCCAATCGGAAGTAAGTCCAATGTAGATACAAATTGATGTGAATTTTGAATCTTATTTTTGGTTGTTTACTTGTGATTTGGGATTGAGATTTTTCCTTTGATCAGGGCATGTGCCACAGCCAATGAGGATGGCATCACTTGGATTGCCACCGTATCACGTGTTCACACTAGAGGAAATGGAAGATGCAACAAACAACTTTGATCCAACTAATCTTGTGGGAGAAGGAGTGCAGGGTCAGGTAAAGAAGATGTTTTTAGCATTAATTTGCTTGCATTCATATTAGGTGTGATTTTTGTGATACTTAGTGCATACTCAATAATCGCTTTTTGACAGCTCTATAAAGGTTGGCTTAGAGATGGCTCAGTGGTCCTGGTAAAGTGTTTGAAACTAAAACAGAAGCATTCACCTCAAGCTCTACAACAGCACATGGAAGTAATATCAAAGCTGAGGCATCGACATTTAGTTAGCGTTCTTGGACACTGTATTGTCACATATCAGGACCATCCAAACACAGCTAGTACTGTCTTTATTGTGCTTGAAAATGTTGCCAATGGCTCATTGAAAGATCACCTTATGGGTACAACACTTAACTTCAAAAAACTAATTCTTGAAATTAAATAAGAGTAAATGGAAACTTATTAATTATTTCACATTTTGACAGATTGGAGAAAGAGGGAGGTTTTGAAATGGCCACAGAGAATGGCAGTTACCATGGGCATTGCAAGAGGCATTCAATACTTGCATACAGGAGGTGTCCACGGAAATGACCTGAAGATCGATACTGTACTTTTGGATGACAGTCTAAGTGCAAAAATAAGCAATTATAACATAAACTTGCCATCTAAGGTGAAATTAAAATTCAGAAATCATCATGGCCTAAAAACAGTGTAAATATCTTAGCATTTTTGCTTTTTGTGCGTGCAGGTCGGAGCCGAAAGCCCTCTTCATGGACAAGATACCTCAAACAACCAAACAAGGTAAATTATTTTCCTTTTCACCTTCATATGTTTTGGTTAACATAACCTCTTTTCCTAATCTTACTTGGGACTACTAAATATTGCACAGAGAAAATCCAGAAAAAGAAGACATATATAGACTCGGCGTTATCCTAATTGAGGTTCTTATTGGTAAACCTATAAACTCTCAGAGTGAATTAGATGACCTCAAGTTTCAGGTAAATTAATTATACAAGAATTCGTTTTCCCAAGTTTCACTTACTTATCTTAAATTTAATGCTTAATAACGATATTTGATTTTTGAATTATAACAGCTAGAGAGGAGCTTAGCAGAATCGCCACCAAAACTACGAGACTTAATCGACCCCTCCATGCGTGGAACTTTTGCGTACGAGTCCCTGAAAACAGTTGTGCAGATAACTGTAAATTGCTTGTGTAAAGATCCACTAGGTCGGCCGACTGTAGAGGATGTGCTTTGGCATATGCAATATTCAGTTCAAGTTCAAGAAGGATGGACAAGCAGTGGGAACCTCAGTGGAAATCTTAGTGGAAACCTTAGTTCAAAGTTCTGATGTTGCATTTGTCAATAGTTATGTTAAATCTGCTTTTGTTATCAAATTTCAGGTCTCTATAAAATGATTAAGTAACCTGCCAAATATATTTATTTGTATCTAACAAGTTTGTGAAAAATTATGTAACAATTTTGAGTTTCTCCTCTAGTAAGATGAATATGCTTCAAGAACAGCTCATTGCCTTAAACTTTGCTCCCTGAAGGAACCAATTGACTTAACATTTGGTTCTTATGACAGCTAGCAATGTTAACATAATGAAATATTTTTCCTTTGATTCAACTGTAATTTTTCACATTCATTGCGGTTTACTTTCAAGTAGTAGTTTTGGAAATTCCATAGAGATTATGACCTGGATTATTTTCAATTTCGTTTCAAAGAATTGGGGCATAAACCTAATTTACGCACCAGTCCAGTTAAAGAGAGAGTGCCCCTAAACTGTTCGACGAAATTACTCACCCAAATGTACCCACACTTGACGGCGTGATTTCCAGGCGATCTCATGATCCAATCACTTATCCGATTTATCTTCTGAATATATGTTGGTCAAGAGAAATACAAGTTGCGCATAAGATCAGCAAATTAAGTAGGAAAAAGGGACTACAAAATCCATTGCCTTAGTTCAACTGGAGTTACATAAAAAGAGCAGCATGTACATACTCAAAATAGTATTACTTAGGTATTCTCTTGTCTCAAATTACATCTCATCTCGAAAATTGTTTCTATTTAACTATCAGAAGTATCACCGACTCAGTATCTCTTGTGCAGCAAATCCAAAGTAATCATCAAAGAAGTTTGGCGGTTCCGTAATGAAACAAGAGATCACATCTCTAAGTGTAATCACACCAGTAACTACATTGTCCTCGCCTGAAACCACGTAGATTCTATGAACTGCCTTAGAAGCAAGTGTATCTATCACACTTCCTAGAGTAGAATCGGGCTTGCACGTTATCGGTGTACCAGTCTTCTCAGGTTCATTGGTTGCTGCAGCAATAGTACAAATAAAGTCCTTCACAGTAAGCTCCCTGCAATTCACCATAAGATGATGAGTTGCAAAAAACAATTTAACTTCAGTTTATTTAAAAGTTGATTACCTGAAACTCCTGAAAAGTTCAGGCTTGAGCAACAAGAATCGAATATCTCTTATGCTTATGTTACCGACAATTTTCCTCTTTGGTCCCTCGACAACTGGTAGGCCTCCAATTTGTTTTTCCTTCATTTTCTTGAATGCTTCCAGAACCAATTCATTTTCTTGCACCATTACTATCTGACAAACGCAATAAATCAATAATCAACCAAAAATGAGTATTTTGTCCTAGACAGTTAATAGTATCTAACCTGATCAGGAGACATGAAAGGAAGTCCTAGTTCGGGTAAAGGCTGCGCGGAGATGCAGTCAAACCAGTCCCTTCCTTTACACCCCCTGAGACCACGTAAAACCGCTGATTGAGTTATAAAGTTTTTCATATACGGATTCCCTGCCTCAATCACAGGTACATTACGAAGCCTGTATTTTGAAAGTAATAATAGCACACTCAACATCGAACTCTCCATTGCAACCGGAACAAACGGTGCCCATCGGTAGGATTTCAAAATCGACCCCACCTGCAACGTAAACCATGAAAATTTTTCATTAGTCCCATCAAGGTAAATTCTAGATATTATAGGAACATGACTTCAAATTTACCGTGGTCGACTTAAAAGGCTCCTCGTGTAGAATAACCTTGTAAAAATCTTCCCCTAGCTTATCTGCTGCAGTAGGTGCATCTCTCCCCATTCCTCTGTCTGCAGCTACACCTCCGGCCACGGCAGCCCCAACAGCGGCTGCGGTGAGTCCGGCAACCGCGAGTGGGCCCGTGGCACCTAATGCTAGTGCGCCGAGGGCCCCAGCAGCACCGGTGCCGACCCCAGCAGCAGCTGCTGAAGTGGCGGATAAAGCAGCAGCTGCGATTTCTGCATTCTGCATCACCCAGAGGACAATGGCAGAGTAATCTACGACTCCTAAGTACCTTTCTCTCCAGTCCTTGCTGTTTTTGGCATCGGGGTTTACGACAGGAGCAGAGAGGATATTGGATTCGGATAAGATTTTGACGGCATCGCTAATGGACGTGTCCGCTAGAATCTCGATAACTATAAACATGTTCGAAGAAGTCAATATCAGATGAAAAACAGGTAACAATTAATATTGAAATCATATATGGTTTTCCATTACCTTTGCCTCCAGGGACTTGTGGGAAGGATGAAACTGGGATGCTTTGAAATGCAGCTGTTAGTGACTCTTGCAATGAATGAGGTAACTTCTTTCTGCTTTGGACCATTTCAAAGTAAGAATCACAGCTTTCATTTTTTCCACTAGTCTTTGACTTTGCTGCTTGTGGCTGCTGTGCCATTTAATTTCTAGGTACCACTAATTTCAACACAAAGAATTTCCTTAATTTAGAATATTCATATCAATTATCAATATACATAATCACAACCAAATTAGTATTCTTATGATTTTTCAGCTCTCACATAATTCATACATCTTGTGAAAACTCCAGAATTGGTAAGATTCACATAAATCCAAAAGGAACTGGTAATCTTAGTAGCTCATATATTAAATACACCATAGAAGAAAACTATAATATATATACACTTAAACATCTTTTAATTTATTTGATTCTTCCACATACACAATCTATTTGTCACTGAATGATCATCGTTTCGTAAGATGTAGAATAAGGTTACTGACTATTATATATATTAACTAGAACTGATGTTAATGATTAAACAAAAAGTCGTGAAGGGAAAAAGCAAGACAAACGTAACATGTTATTACCTCCTTGAGAGATCTGAAGAGGTTTTCTTCTGCCCACTTTTTGATGAGATTCGTTTTTGTGTTTAGCTTCAGAGGAACAGGAGGTAGTTTTTCCTTGGCTAATTTTGCATGAAGAACAGATCATGGGCTCGCCACATGTTAGGACACATACACGTGTTAGAACAGTGTATATCTGGAACTATTTTGAAGCAATTTATTTATTTATTGTTTTTATTTTTTAATGGCTTTGGCCTTATTACCGACTTACCGTATTCGTTGCACCAAAATTGGACTAAGGTACAAAATATCAACATTTGTTTTACAACCATCCAAACAGACCGGTGTCCGCGTACTTGAACGATAATTTGAATTAAGGAAATATTAACAAAATTAGTCTTGTAATTATTGCTCATTGGACTTTACTTCTATATTATGAATCTGGCATTTACATCTTGTACCTAATCTTTTTGTTGCCATTTTAATCCTATTTTTTGTCCAAAACTCGTAAATTATCACATAATACGGGCAACACGATCCTTCAATTTGAAGATTATGGACTAAAATTGTCAAAAAAAATAATAATAACACAACGCTTTAAATGACTGAAGTGTCATCTAGTATAGTTACATGACAAATTTCTAGAATGTCACTTATTATGTAGTTACTAAATAAGCGATTTTCTTGTAGTAGATGTCGCTCGCACATGACATTATGTAATAAAATTATAAATTTCGAATGAAAATAGAACTAGAATTGCTAGAAAAAGTGAATTGCATGACATAAATGAAAATTCATTTCTTCAAAGGACTAAAATGCCAGCAAACTATGGTTACAAGATCAGCATTGTCATGATATTGGTATTTTTGTCGATCTATTCACATTATTTGTCATATATATGCAGCTGGCTTATAAACATATAAATTGTAGCTCTGGGTATGAACAATTTTAGGTAAATATCATACATCATATATATACAATATAGCTAACTTTCATCTAATTCTAAAGAACTCGTTGTTGTTAGAGCAGCAAGATAATGAATTCTTGGAATCATCAAAACTCTGAATTTGAGTTTAATTTTCTCCAAGTTCATTAAATCTAGCATGTGTACGTACGTACGCTGGTGAATACTCATAACTTAATTTGTTCGCCCTCATCAGCCAACGTTGACATAAATCGAGATTTAGATGCAGCAGCCAATGCAAATGGATGATCAGGATAAGACGATGTCAAACTCTGATGTTGTGAATTTAGCGACGACTGAGGAAACTTATTCAAGTAGCTATTGGCATGCGCGGCTGGTTGTGAAAAACTTAGCTCAAAAGTAGTCTTCTTATCATCCAACTTTATATTACTATTATTTTGTCCTGACTTTCTTTCTTGATGATCATTTACATTTCCTACAAATGATGTGATTGCAGCTGCCAATGCTGATTGAAACGTTGGATCGTGCGTCATTGCCTTTGTTGCAGCTGCAATTCTATCTCTACTCATCACAATTTCTTCTTCTTGGCTATTACTGTGAACATTGTAAGGATATGATGTTTTACTATAAAATCTGCTTTCCCGAGCTAATTGTAAGGCGTTGGAAGAGCGTTCTATGAAGGAATTTGTTGAATAGGATTTGTTGTATTGAGAGGAATATTGGTTATTAGGTATTGTGAGGTCTAGAATGACTGTGGGGTGTGATAAGGAAGTGGCAACAGAGGCCCTAGGAAAATAGGAATTCTCAAGGTTATTATTTGATGAAGTACTGTAGTTAAATCCATGATGATTAGGAGTATTACTGGAGGAGCCACACTTAAGCATGGTGGCGGCTGCAGTGGTGGCGGAAGCCATGGTGGTGGCAGAAGCAGAGAGCGAGTGGTTGTGTGTTCCTTCGTATGTGGTGATCAAAATGGACATGTCGTCAACACATCTTTGCACCTGAAATTTACATTGTAACAACTTTCATAAGTCATATCTTTTGTAATCCCTTGAGTTAAAAAATACTTGTAGTTCAACCAGTTCAATTTAGTTTTTCAAATCAAATTAGTATTTGATTTTTAATTACCTGTTTCCTGACTGGGCACGATGGTGAGACCGTGCAACGATAATAGGCCCGAGGGCATGGATTCCCTTTCGCGATTTTCTGACCATATTTTCTCCATTGGCATCCATCATTCATCTACATCAACATGATCTATCCAATTCAGCAAAAATAAAAAATAAAAGTATTTTCGTGGTGGATCAGGATCACTAACCGTTTGGGTGTCACATATAGCTCTCACAGAAACTCTAGGCTTTTTCAAAGGGTTCTGTTCCAAAACTTCATCATCTTCACTTCTTTCGGTTTTTGGTGTTGGGCTTTTTTCATGATCAAAGCTGTACTTTTCTGGGATTGGATTAATCTTTGAGGCTTGGGATGAATCATTTAAATGAAATTTGGAGTCCAGTCCCAATTCAAGTCCATCAAGTTCAACATTTTCTTGAAGTTTCTTGTCCTCCCTCTTGCAGGAATCACCTGAGAATCTCCCCAGGGTTAGAGAAACGAGATTAGATTCATCGTCGTTTGATGAAGCCATTAGAGATGAATCTTTGGACTTATTAATTTGTTGGACTAATTCATGAATATGCATTTTCAAAGATTGGTAATTCTCCATCTTTTGAGATAAAGTCAGCTTCAATAATTTATTTTCTTTTTTTACTTCATCCATCTTCACTCTAGCTGATTTCAACTTATCATCATCTCCCTGCATCATCAACAATATGTATATGTATTTTGAGTTTGTCAACATTTTTGGAGCGATTAACAAGCACGTTGTAGATATTTGATCTTTCAAGATATTAGACGCATATTTCATCACATTGATTATCAATATATATAACATATAATCAATGATTTTTCTACGTTAATTTCTTATGTGGTTGGTCAGGAAAGCGATCAACCATTCGGCTCTAGAAACAACAGCACACAAAAAAAAATCTCATATTACATAATTAAACAGAAAATCAAGCACATGAACGAAATATTACCTTAATCTCCTTCATTCCTTGAGTTTCTCCAACTTCACCAGAAGTTGATTATACTTTCCTCCTTTGCCATCATGTTTCAAATTATATATGAACTGCTTAATTTCTTCTCTTTATATATATATATATCATGGTTGTAGAGTACTTGTAAACGTGCCTTTTTATAGAATTGTTCCCTGATTTTGACTTTGATTTTAAATGAAATAAATAAATAATTTGTATAATGAAATTTAAGCCCTAGAGCTTAGCTTTGCATGTTACACACACAGCGAAATGTCAACTGTTCTTTCTACACTCCATAAACTTTGTCAACTTTAAAGTTGATTTCATTTATTAATACTATATATAGTTGTCTAATAGTTGATATTGAAGAGAAGAAGAATTCAACTTCAACGTTAAAGAGAGACGAACTAAACTGCATTGGCCGCCATCCTAAAAGTATAAATATAATAGGGGAAATCTCACGTTGCCCCCTAACCTTTTAATATTTTTTTCATTTTTCCCTCTAACCTTTGCGAGTTCCCATTTAAATATGACTCAGACAACCCCCTAAAATGCTAAAAGCTAGAATCTAACATAATATTCCGTCCAGCTTTAATAATGTGCCTTTGAACGTTTTTCCACTTTGTCATCCAACATTTGAACGGTTTTTCACTTTGCTACCCAACCTTTGAGCATTTTCGCACTTTGTCACCCAACATTTGAACAGATTCCGCTAGCGAACGTCAAAAGATAGTGATATGAGACACTTTATTAGCTGAGGGGGTTAAGTGAGAACTCACAAAGGTTATGGGACAAAGTGAAAAAACGTTTAAAGATTAGGGGGCAAAGTGAAAATTTTCCAATATAATATACCACTAGTCTTCTTTTTCTTTTTCTTTTTTACTGAATCAACTAGTCTTATTGAAAATTCGTAGAAATACGATTGTTATACGACTACCGGCGCCCTGAGGAAGGTTTTATTAGACTTTCATTTGTATTTGAATTTGACCATACTAATTAATGAAGCATGTTAGCTAACAGTATAATTATATTTGTCTTACCGTGTAAGAATGCATGGAAAAGGAAAAAAATAAATTATATTAACCATCCCCCCTCCCCCTCCCCCTCCTAAACCAATCACGCCCGCCAGGAGGTGGGTTGGGGTGGGTGGATGGAGGCGGTGGCGGAAAAAAAGGGGTGAGGTGTGTTTTTACCTTTCTTTTTATATCTAAAAGTTGAAATTAATTAAGTTTAGATGTTAATGTTCATTTATGAATTTTTACATTCAGTCTAAACCGATTCCAAATATCAAAAAATCTCAAATCATTGAGTACATGATCTTTACGTAAGGTTAATTTTCGTATTTGAGTCTGAATGGTACCAAAATTACTTCAAATTTGTAAATGTCAGCCTTGAAACATGTATGGTAAACTTTTCAAAGCGCCTTAGTTATGGGACTATTTTTACTTTTCCCTGTTAGAATTTGACTTTTTTTTCTTAAAATAATCTTTTAATTAAGAGAAAAACAAATTTCATGAGTAAAAAATGAGAAAGCCACCATCACAAAAAACTATAAAAATTTGACTTTACTGTATAAATATTTATTATACTGGAGTATTATCTGGGGGGAGGGGGGTGGATAAGGGAAAAGAAAAACAATTTACAGTCTTTGGGTTCTGTTGAAAATCTCAGAACTCTATGGCGAAATCTCATCTAAATTTGAAAAATCTGGAACACTTTTGATAAGTTTACTACTCCCTCGGTTTATTTTTATTTGTCGTTTTGGAGGATTGCACACAAATTAAGAAATGTCATAAATAGCAACTTTTTTAAAGCAAAAATTCCAAAATACCCTTTTAGTCAAATAATCTTAGCATTAATTAACATTAATGACAAGTATTAGTAAGAAGGATAAAATTTATAAAAGAAATTAATTTTACATTGAAATCCTAAAACGACAAATAAAAGTAAACAATTTTTTTTTTGCCAAAGCGACAAATAAAAAAACCCGGAGGGAGGGAGTAGTTGTTAATTCTTGGAAGATAACGCAAAGAACTATCAAAAAAATCATGCAAAGACTATAGAAATTTTGGATAATTCAATATATTACCCAACTACCGCAGACATAACGTCGGGAGGCCTAGTCTAATGACGAAGCTGAAGCCCCATAACTAATAATTTATGGATTCAACTCCTATTAATGTATGTATTTCTTTATTTTATTACTAGTATTGATAGTTGTTTATCTTGTACATTGGTAGTAATTGAAATAAATTCGAATAGAGTGCTTTTTGATGTAGTGATCAATGTAACAATGTATTCATCGTCTAAAAAAATAAAAAATCTATTACCCAACATATATAAGGAAATATTTTGAAATTAATTACTTCATTTTAATTATATATAAGCTCGTGATAAAGCCCAACTTCAACTCCCTAGTTTCAATCTCCTAAATAGCTTTTGACAGTTGCAAAGGGCATCTAACTTGCCTATGCAGATTGCAAAAGAATACCTAAAAATGTATGAAATATTTAATTGTGAAAATCACAATCACACAACAGAAAGATTAACTCCCACAAAAAATATAATTACTGCCTTAATTCATTTTCACAATTCAGTATTCCAACAGCAAGTGGTTTGTGCTGAGTACTAAAAGTTGACCAAATTTTATTCTAACCATGAATATTTCTATTTACTCAACCATATATCAACATGACTAATTTTAAGATTGGTTCTAGCTAGTTTT
Source organism: Penstemon davidsonii (assembly GCA_034814905.1). NCBI lineage: Eukaryota > Viridiplantae > Streptophyta > Magnoliopsida > Lamiales > Plantaginaceae > Penstemon > Penstemon davidsonii. The sequence continues at coordinate 20,536,966 of JAYDYQ010002685.1, forward strand.
CACCCTCCTTTCTCATGAAACAAGCCTCGTCCTTTGTCAAATCTCAACTACGCCTACAATTGAATTAAATATAGTCGAAATCTTACTTTTATTCGAATTTTAATTCAAATCTAACTTGGAAATCGAAGATACTAAGAAAAAGGTGGCCGAATTATAACTAGCAGACAAGATCGACTCTATTGAAATAGAAGAAGCTTGATTTCATTATACAAATGTGTACCAAGAATAACATTCAACTACCGATCAAGTCTCAGTACTAACAAACACACGTCAAAGAACTAAACACATATACATAAACATATTATAGCAGCAACACTTCAATTATTTGTTTGTATCTGTAAGAATATAATATCATACAAGTCAATAACATGATGTAAGATGGCAGCTTCAATTATTTGCATTAGAATATAATTATACTCAGATGCCTTCTGCTAAGAACTGCAATTATATACACTACAACAAATATACCCTGTTGTGACCCCAAGAACCGCCTCAGTAGCTAACTATTGTGACGCTTATGCAATTGTGGCGCTTTCTAATTGTGCCACGTAAAAGTGGGTGACAATAGCCTCTGTGACGCTTTTTAGTGTCACAATAGCGGAGTAATATGGCACTAATTTATGCCATGACAGATTCTATATGACACACTTATAAGCGTCTCAATATGTCTATATTATTAAAAAAAATAAAAACTAAATTAATTACTTTTCCATAGCCACAAAAAAATAAAAAAATAAAAAATAAAAAATAACAAGATTTCAATATCATCCATGAACAATACAAAAAATTCAATTATCAATTGAAATTTAATATTAGGTCAATGAAAACTCATTAAGTGTATACAAACATTTTGTTGAAGCTTGCATTCAATATAACTTAAACAAGAATTCTTTACAAAAGAGAACTATCAATCTAAGTCTAGCAAAAGACATTGTTTACTAACATGTAATACCAGCTTCAACCTTCTATGATAAATGCTCAGATTTTATCTAAAGAACACTTTTAAGCACAAAAATCATGGTGTAAAAGGGCCTGCACAAAAGAAAAAAGAAAAAAGAAAATTGAATTACATAATCAAATTTATCTGGTAGCAATAAAAAAAACTTCAAAAAGACTTTAAATTGCTCAAAATCTGGGATATAAGAAAGCTACTCATTGAATATTGATACACCTGCAACAACTTTAATCTAGTTCAAGAACTTAGAAAATGGAAAAACCGAAAAGATAACATAAAACTACCTTCTTGTTCATGTGAAAATCCTACTGCTTGACCACTCAACTCCACCGTTGTGTTGAATCTTCAAATAGATTTACAAACAAAGAACTTAGATAAGTTTGCTTGCAGCCCATTTCACTAAAGAGAATTAATTATATTCAATATAGAAGTGAGAAGTAAATGCCTTATCAATATAATCGTTATTATATAATATGTAGCCTCTTTGTCCTGTGTTAGCAATGATAATCCTCCAAATGAATTACAAATAATCATTAGTTTTAATCTTCTAACGTTCAGATACTTTCAATTCACTATGTAAGCTTGTTAAGCACCTATTCAATTGGTTCTATATTGGAGTTGCATTTTCAAACAATATATCAAACATTTCAATTCAAAATGATGAATCAAATATAACTTTCATAATGCAAAATCAGTGTGATTAGAATATAAAAGTGGATAAGAGTATAACTCTTTCCATGACCACACTGGTAGGTGACTACTATGAAATAAATTATTCATCAAAGCATTACTTAAACTAAAAATAATACATAAACATTAATAAAAAAGATAAGTATCACCTTTAATATCTTTAGGAAACTCTACATCACAATTTCCTCGTTCCAAAGCTTTATTTGTAGATCTTTACTTCTCCTAAGATATCAAATAGAAAAAACAGAGATAGAAAACAAGAAAACAAAGTCACACTGTTATTTCTCCTATTTTAAGAGAACTTTTTCGTGAAACATAAAGCTTGTAAATTATGTTGTATTTTAATTATATTGGCATGTTAAAAAGCTATTATAATTAACCCGTAAACTTAACATTAACAAAGAGGACAAGAACCTTTTTACCTTGTAAGAACCTGCCAATTACAATAAAAGTAAAGAGTGAATTAACTAAATGATGGCTTTAACCTTTGAAATCTAAAAGATCACAAGTACTTAAGTAAGAGATTATATCTTTTATTTTCCAACCCAATCTTATTACTAGTGCTTATCATCATCCTATGACATTAAATAGTCATGGCAGTTATCACTGCCCATTTTATTTCTTACCACTAAAACAGAGGCACAACAATTTCATTTAACACAACTAATAGACAATGTTAAGAACTATATGTACATGGGAATGAAAATAGATATACAGATTCAACACCTCAACTGAAATTCTAGGACTTGAGATTCATATCTTCTTATCTAGAACTGGTTGTAAACTATTTTGCACTTTTGGGTCTATCACCTCATTTCCTTTCATTTTGGAACCAAAACAAAACTGAAACATAGCTATGGGATTAAAAGTGCAAGCAACTGCTTATACTAGAATTATTAATACCCCATCCATATCCAACTAGAGGAAAAAGATTAGATCATAACTACTTTATCTTTTGGGCCATTTATGTACTCAAAAAAAAGTGTAGTATTATTATCAACTTTTTGGTTCTTTTTATACACCATAGGTAAACTAAGACTCCACTTATCTATATCTTGGCTTCGTTTGTGCCAAAGGGACGAAATAGAAATTATTGGAAAATACAAGAGTAGATCCCCAATTTTATGTCCCACTTTTATGGCAGACGGGGAATTTTTGTACACTTATTGCTAATGAATCAAATAAACAACATATATGAGCAAAGAGCAAAATTACTGACTACATCAACAAGAAAAGGAATAACGTCTGTAGGATTCAAATAGCTTGAAAATGAAATTCACGCTCCACCAAACCAGTTTAATCCCATTCGCTCCATGACCCAGTTTAGTCTCACTTATTCTTCTTCTATTTCAGTTTTGATTAAAAAAATCTAATGTATTGAGTGAATACTTACCTCCAACAAGTTTAATCTCGTAGATGCAACTCAAAACCTGATAAAAATACAAAACCAAGCATTAGGTTAAGACATTCAAACGTAGGAAAAGGAAAGGACAATAAAGAAAAGAAAACATGAAAATAGTGTAAGAAACAAAAATTAAGTTGGAAAATAAATTGAGAGATGAGATGGAAGAGAGTTAGAAGAAAATCATCTTACCTGATGAAGAATTGATGAAGTATGCTGGAGAAATGGGAAGGGGTTAATTGTGGAGTGAAATTGGGGAGGTGATTTCTCTCTCTTGCTTTTACTTTATTTCTCTTACTTTTACTTTTATGTATTTTTTTAAATGTAAAAAGATGAAAATTGGGGTTGAAATTTGGCAGCAGCGCCAAATCCTCCCCCCATATTCTCTCTCTTTCATTTTTGGACTTTTTTGCTACTATTTTCTTTATTTATTTTTTAATGAAAAAGTGAGTGAACAGTACTAGTGCCTCAATTGCTTTGTAATGATACCCTTATTTAAAAGGGTCACAAATATTGGGTGGTAATAGGTCATATTTGTTGTAGTGATAATATATACTTGTAGAATCTACTGAGATAATATATTCAAGCATGTCAACAGATGTTGCCTTAAGTACAGATGTTATTAGATATGTTGAATCCAACATCTAAGTTGGGAACCTAAATGAAGACTTTAGTGAATGTGATTGGATCGTTTTCATAACTTATCACAAACTTATATTACATAAGATCAATGAATTATTCTACATATATATGCGTCGACCTTCAAATAGTCATTTACACATTGAAGCACAACATGTGATGAAATCAGTCCCCACCTAATTTCCTAGAATTCGGTAAAATATTAATAGAGAGTAATCAAACAATAAAATGTCAATCAGCACAACCATTAATTGGTAATTTGAGGAGCTTGATCTTTTGGATCACTTCCGGTTCATAGATGACCCTGCTTTCGAAACAATTCGTACTCCTTGAACAGTCATGATCCCAAGAAACGTATGGGATCAACCCAGAATAGGCCAAAAGTAAACGGTTTTGTCTTTGACATATAACATAAACAAACACAGCCTTTGAAAACCAAAAGTCATATAGCTAGCTATACCGAAAACATTATATATAAATTAACTTGGTGAATGGTAGACCTTATTCCAATTTGTACACTTCTTAAGCATTACTGTACCCTGAATTTGTTCTTGGTTGATTTTAATTTTAAGTACAAGTCACCAACTCATCAATCAAGAAAACAAGTAGTGTGATGGCTGATTAATCGAGATAGTTAAACTTGCATTAGAATAAAATATATATAATCACTGTTTTCAGATTGTGATTTTATTGAAAGTGATCTTTAGACTTTAGAAATTGAAAGACCCGGCCCACTGAGATTCTTCAGTAAACAAAACCAACTAGTTTTTAAACATACAAACACGTACTGTACTGGTTCTGAATAATAACTACAAAAGTATTGACTATTTTTTGGCTGCTTCGATAATTTAGACCTCAGCAATATCTAATCTAGCTAGGAACCTAAACGACGACTTATATAATGAATGTGATTAGATATAAGTTTATAAACTAACCTTCAATTAGTCTATTAAATAGCATGCACAACATGTGATGAAACTAGTCGTCTGGTGCCACCTATTTTCCTAAAAGTCAATGGAAATATTTAATTCATGAAGTTAAAAGCAATAACATGATAGAAATCTGCTACAAGGCAACAAGTTTATGGTGAAGATTGGTCTCTTAGCACATATTATAGGCACATGCATGCTTAGTGGACCTAACGGTAAAAAGGTGGTGTAAAGTTCTAAACTACAATATGGTTATAAGCTTATATATAGTTAATCATGAAGCTTTATTACACAATTCTATTATTTGTTTAATTAGCACAAAGACTCAATCAATTTATAGAAGAGGGAGTTATGTACCCAAATAACATATCAATACCGAAAGCTTTCACAATAAAGAAAAGAGGAACAATTCATGAATAATTTATTGATCATAAAACAATTTCAAAAACTTCACACAAAATTAACAAGATAGAAGAAAATTTTACATAATTAACTTTCTATTATAACCTCAAAAGCATTCGAACAAAAAATTACAACTTAACAAAAAAATGTACATAACAATCAAGAAAATCATCTAGTTACAATGAAATTTAAAATGGTAATATAAAAATGCCGCCATTCCTTAAACTACCAAAATGGTATCACCTTCTCTTTATCTGTAGGAATATTTCAAAGAAGATAAGATAAAGTGAAATGTAGAACAACAAACAATTCTACCGCGTACGTACTCTTTCCTTTTTCGGACCTCTCGTATGTACTTGCTTGCAATGTTTGCCATCATATAGTATAGATTTCACCAAGATCCTAATCGGAACGAAACCATATATATATTTCTAAAAATTGAATGAATTAACACGGTCTGCTTACGTGGCACCTAAGTGCACCGGCATATCGTGTGAGTCTCCCTGCAAATGAACCGGGCTTGAATTTAATTAAATTCTCCGTTGTGAGTGGGTCTTTTCTGTGTTGCATTTGTGGTCCCGACTCAACGAAGAAGGCTCCGTTCAGGAGCAAGTCACCCTCAGACCTCCATTGCCACTTACTCCATTCTTCCTTTGTAGCATAATCCCTCTTTGTCACCTGATCAACATTATTTATTTTCAAAGAAGATTTAGTATGTTTGTTTAGACATATATACGAACAGGTCATGTGCATGAGGTGTGAAAATCATGTTAAATTACCTCCTTGGTGTTGGGATTGTTTGAGGCCCTGAATCGATTGCCTTGGCTGAGAATGGTAGGATGGGCGCTACCTCCAATGGCGTACATTTCCCAATGCTGGTAGTCGTTGTTTACGACGTGGACGAATCCCCATCGGCACCTGGGCATTCTCTGTATCAAACCCTTTCCGAATCGGTTGAATGCAACCGTCACTTGCATGATTGCATCTTTAGATGATTCATCATGTGCCCCAAGAAGCATAACCTGCGTAAAAAATTATTAAGCTTTTAGATGAATTGAACATTCGATATGGTATCAGAATCAGCCCAAGAAGAGGTCTTGTGTTCGTGTCAAGTAATAAATATTAATTGTCACTCCTCTCTAGCATTTAAAATTTTTGGATGAGTTGGACATTTAATAGAAACCTGCGGTGATTATTGCTTATGTATGTAATATCTAGAACAAAGGGCAGATTAATTCTTAGGTCATGCATGATTTGAAACTTACATCATTGTGGTGGTTGAATTTGCAGTTGGAAATAGTAACTGCGGTGGAACCTTCAATCACATCGACGAGGCCATCGGTACCTTTAGATAGAGAACAATGGTCGATCCATATATTGTTCGAGCTAAAGATGGAAATGGCATCTCCATCGCTCTGGGTACGTATACCAATGTGTTCAACTGTATCTCTAATCATTCCACCTTCGGCTGTAACAATGTCATGAATCCAGACATTGTGGATAATAATGTTGTGAACAAACTGTAGGGTGAGGCCTGCTCCATAGGCAATATGGACTTGCACTCCTCGGCCATCAATAGTCTTGTCACTAGCGAAAATCAGCTCATTTTTCAGTCGGATGACCATATGATGTTTGAAAATGATCCACAATGGCTCGGGTTGGATGACCGCATGTCGCAGAGTTCCGGGCTTTGGTTGATCCATTTCGTCATCTGATGGGTCAGTCACAACATAGAAATTTCCCATTTTGCCCCCGGTTGCACGGTAGCCGAAGCCTAGGCCGCAATCCGCTAGCTTCTTTCGGTTTTTAGCCCAGTTTGGATCACATCGCCAGCATCGGTCAATGGGATTCGTAGCCATGCAGTCACCTTCACCTAGGTTCCTCCTTGTAACATTTTCACTAACCAAAGCCCTGTGTATAAAGAAGAAGTAAATTGATGAGATTATAAATGTGAACAACATTCATTATTTATGCAAAATAAACTAAAGACTTACGCGCCAACTTGTTGGTTAAATTGATCGGTCAATTCTTCAGGATCTTTGACAAATGCCTCCAAGGATTCCTCAAAAGATTCATTAGCTTTCTTTTTAAGATAATCGTCGAATTTGGCAATTCCGGCATTTGATTTTGGTAGTGTTGCAACAAGTGATAAGATACAGAATATGACTAATATCGACATTTTATGATTACTGAGCGCCATATTGAAGAACTTACTAGAATTAATATTTTTAGTGTTATTCTTTTTTACTTCTTTTTCTTTTTTTATTTTTGTTGTTCTCTGAAAGAAACGAATCACTGGATATTTTATGCCAGTGATTCGCTTTCTTTTTTCTCAATTGCTTGGAGGAGAACTACAAGTGTTTGGAGAAATCTTGGTTTATATAATTAACATGGATCATAAATTAACGACTAGAATTTGTTGGGGTAGACAAGAGGGATGGACAGATTTATACCACATAGGAGTGAAGTTTGAGAAGTATAGGGCGGGAAGAATGGAGAACCAACAAAAAATTGAGGTTGGCAGTTAACCTTATAACTAACTTTTGACTGTTTGTCAATCAAATTGTAGCCTACCGCTTATAACCGTCTCAAGGAAATTTCAGTACAAAATTTTACCACATCTAAATTGTTCAAAGATATATAAAGCGTATGGTGATGTATAGAGTGTTGACCAATTATGATGAATGTTTATTTTACTTTGGCTGAACAACTTGAATGTGGTGGTCGGCCAAACAGATGTCATTTCCAATTAAGTAGTATTTAATTAATTGTGGTTTGTAAAAAAAAGTCATTTATATATCCTAGCTACTTTAATATATATATTTTTGATGTCACACTTAAGTTTGTTTTAAACATTTGCCATTCATCATATACTAAACAGTTGAAGTCTTGGGGTGAAGATTTCATTATGGTCTATATTCAAAAGACTAATATGTCCAAATGACACTGATTTTCCGCTCTAAATTTAAGTCTAAGAGCTTTTACTCTCCATATGCATGCTAATTCAACTAAATAACATAAATAGAAAATGGATTGGGTTAAATGAAAACTGATTGGGTTATTCGAAAAGAAAAATTATGAGTATAAATTGAATTGACTGAATTAAAATTTAAAGCAAGATATCTTAACATAAAAAAGTCAATACAAGGAGTCAATCAATTGAGATATGATCCCTCATATTTAGATTTATCTTATGGGATAGAACTATTTAATAAACAAAACTGAAACGTCAAAGAGCAAGACTACTACTACTAAATCTTAATTAATTTCCATACACAACAATTGGACTTCGCACGAAATGTATACCATCAGACCAAACCAATGAAGCTGAAATCATCTTCTTGATTTGATCTCCTTTAACAGTTAGCACAAAAGATTTTTTCTCGTTCAATTCTTTGAAGTAAAGTGTGCTAGGCTCCATGGTGATGTTGCAGTCCGTGTTCTTTGTAATTTTGGCTTTGTATGTTGATTTATCAGTGCCAACATTTGTCACTGTCCTTGAAAACTTAACTGAAAATGGTGCATCTATGTTAATCTGATAAGTCATAGAAGGGTAATTTAGATCCTTTCCTGTTACCCGACCTCGCTGTTGCTTTGGACAAGTAATCCTTCTGTCTCCGAATAACTTTCGAACAACTTTTTTCGTGTATCCCATGTTGCATAGCATTTTGATGTACTCGTTTCTACTTGTTTCATACACTAGTCCAGGATTTGTTGCATTTACAGGATTTATATGCCCTGCTCCGTAAGAAAATTCAGCATCCTTATGTTTTGTAGCATCCATTTGCCAAGCTGGAAATGAAGAAAGGAAATGTGTTTAATATTTCAAATGTTACACCAAAAATGTTGAAGGGCTAGGTCGGAAATTGAGCTCTCTATATACTGATTTGCGAGGATATTGAGCCTATGTACTCCCGTCTCTCCTTAACCGTTTGTTTTTAATGATAGGTGAATTTCCGTAATTGCCCTACAACATTTTTACCCCGAATCAGTTTTTATTTTTTTATTACCAGTTGTCATAAGGGCGGATTTGATTGCTGAAGGTGACCAATCAGGATGCACTGATTTAACATAGGCAGCTGCTCCAGCAGCATGTGGACAAGACATTGATGTTCCAGACAAAATATTGAACTTAACTGATCGTTTGTCCTTAAATAGGCGCGCTGCAGGGGGATATGCAGCTAGGATTTCAACTCCAGGTGCTGTTAAATCTGGCTGTAAGTACATCAAAGTTTAAACTTTAGAATAGAAAATTTGAATAACAAATTAAGGTAACATTTGTAAATAATTCTGCATATATATTACCTTCAAAATCTCCGGAATAACGCGGTTTGGCCCTCTTGAAGAAAACGAGGCTACCAAAGGAGCATCACGATTCTTCGTGGATTCACTAGTCGATATATAGGCTTCAGGCGATCTATTTACAAAAAAGAAAAGATGATTTATTTATCAAGAAGTACTTAAATCTGGTGTAAACAAATAGGAAAGTAAAGATCTAACTTTGTAAAATAGATGTAGTTTCTGACTAATCTCATGTCATCAATACTTAATGATGATGCAGGCAGGGGAACAGAAGAGGAATAATCGTGTACACTATCGATTTCTGCAATTGATCCAATTGCTCCGGCATTAAGAGCATTGTATATACCCCGTTCTTTATCACACAGCACGATTTTCCCACTAATCAGGCTACTATTTAAACACCATGTTAAGCACAACCTTCAATGAAACAAAAAAGAGTTATTTCTTTTACTTCTTCTATAATATTACAATATATCACTAAGGTTTGAAGAAAGGATGATATATATTTATGTACTTGGCAGCCTTTTCACCGCATCTGCTCGTGACTTCCTTTCCGTACACTAGAGGGAACTTAGTTCCGTTCATCTTGAAGGAATTTACAGATTTACCCTGTTAAGAAACAAGGTTATTATTAGGATCAAAGTTATCTAAGAAAGGAGTCGATTTTAATTAATTACTTACAAGGATTGTTCTGCCATTTCCTAGAGATACTTTGGTGATGATCCCACGATCGGTAGTGCTAGCTGCGACTGTGAGAAGCCATGGATCTACACTTGTAACTGTGGCCGAACGGAAACCATTATTTCCACCCGAGTGCACAGTCAATATACCTTTTTGAAATGCATGAAGGGCTCCAATGGCAATACTATTACTGCTCAAGTTTCGAGCTTCTTTAGTACCCATTGAAACCGTAATTATGTCGACTCCATCAGCAATTGCATCATCGAATGCAGATAGTACATCTGTTTCATTACATCTTCCATCAACATAACAAACTTTATATGCTGCAATTCTTGCGGAAGGAACTCCTCCCCTAGCTGTGCCTTGAGCAATACCGTAAAAACTTGCATCTTTTACGTAGTTCCCGGCTGCGATTGAGGCAGTATGAGTTCCATGGCCATCAGTGTCCCTGGCTGAATCAGCATCCTCAAAATTGTTTGTGTAGTAACGAGCTCCAATTAACTTTCTGTAAAAGGGTAAAACATAGTAAATCTTGAAAGGCAATGAAAATTAAATGATGTTATGGGTAGAAATTAAGGATTTTACTTGTTGCAAGTGAACTTTTTGCCACCATGACAAACTCCTTTCCATTTCTTGGGGATGGGACCGAAACCTTTATCACTAAAACTTGTGGATTCTGGCCATATGCCAGTATCAAGAACACCTATTATAACGTTACTTCCAGCGGTAGAAATTCTGTTAACATTTTCTTTTAAACCCATAAAGTCCCATGATCTCGTGGTCTCAGGCCTTAATGTTCTGCTTGGAAAAATCGATATCACTTCATCATAGCCTGGATAAGTTATGAACAGAAAGATCCAATATTCTTTTAGTATTTGAAATGAACCAAAAAGGCATATATATAAGTAGTACTCACTGGCTAACTTTTGTCGTTCTTCTTCTTTGAGGTATGCTGCAAAAGCATTGAAGCTCCTTGTGTAACTTCTAACTAAGGCATGCCTTAGAAAACTGAGGAAGAAAGAAGTAATTTCCAATTGAATCACCGATTTTTGTCATTCTTTATACAGTTGAAAACTATTCAAATACATACCTGTCATCGATTACTTCTTGAAGCATGTTAATGTGATATTCTTTAAGTTTGTCACTGTACAATGAAGAAGAATGATCTCCTTCAGGAATGGCTCCCATATAAACTATGTAAACCTACACACAAAATATCAACAACAAGTAAAAAAGAAAGAAAGCTTATTATATAAACCAATGTTCAATTTTTACCTTCCTTTCATCATTTGTAGCATCACTTTGGTGGCTCCATACCAGAGGGTACACAACAAGCAAAATGAAACAATAGAGCAGTAGTGTACAAAGTCTAGCCATTTTTCAACTGTCAGAACTTAGGACATTTAATTTCTGCTCTGCATTTACCTCATCTATTTATTGCCATGGATTTGCTTTTTGTTTTTTTTAATTGGAAAGTTCTCTTAATTAGCAATTAATATTCTTTGTCTTCATTTCTCAATGGCATGTATTGGAGAATTTGTGTATTAATGTTTCTTAATTTGTGGAATTTCGTAGTGTCAAAAGATCAGCTATCCATTTTAGAGTCAGTAATTTGGTGCAACACAAATGTATGCATTGTCAATAATACATGACCCATTGTATAAAAAAAAAATACATGACCCATACAAATTTTAATTTGAGATATTAGTCAAATGCATACATAGGTGTGACTGAGATATATGCATGACTAATTCAATATTTGATTTTGATTTAGTTCTCTCGATCATTTCATCAAATCCCCTTTATTGCTTTGTAATATTCTCTTAATAATTATGAGATTAGTACATAAGAAATTAATAAAAGGATGATGCAAGGATAATTTTATATATGTTTGCATGCAATAGGTGAATATACTAAAGAATGAGTACATAAATTTGCTAGAAAGGCACTTTATTGAAAAATACATCAAGATGTTGATAACTATATACGCAGATCAATGTTTTCTGCCAATGAATTAATACATCAATGTTACACAGTACATTAAATTGCTCCCCTTTTTATACAGGGCACTAAAACGTAGTAATTACAATACATTTAGAATACACGTACACTTGTGTATTATATATATTATATAGTGTACAACGAGGCTGTGGAAACGCAAACCTTACCGTTCAAATCCAATGTGTAATCCAGTTGCCATCCTTGAAATAGGGAAAAGGCAGGGTATTGAAGCTGCAAATCCGTGGAAGACGCAAAAAGATAGTATATATATCTCTCTGATAGAGTTCTTCAATGCATAGAGGAGAACGAACGAACAAAGTTTGTCTTTGTTCAAGATAATTCCCACACCTTGTAATCTCTGCCCTCAATGGCTGTAGACCAATTTCCATTTGAGGGCTCATAGTGACCAGGTCCGATCTTCATTGCCAATTTCTCATCAATTATTGCTGCATAAACATCTCTTTCTGCCTTTACTATGTTAACCTAGATCATAACAAACATGCAATAAACTCAGGACATACAAACACCACAGATAAATCTAGTTGAGACGAGTGTTGTAGGAGGCAAAATACCCCAAATCAAGAAAGAAAGAAAAAAGGTTAATAAATTTATATTGAAACTTCCAAAACTTACTGTGCTTCGACAGTTGATCTTGTTCTGCTTCCTGATGGAGATCAGTTTCGCTATTTCAGATTTATAATCAGAGAAAATGTGATCAAAGAACACTGATGGCGTTCCAGGATGTGTTAAGATATAGGCATAACCTTGCATTTCTTTTCCACCAGGGAATCTCCAATGGCCCTTCGAATCAAGAAAATATATCAAGATATAGGTCAACGAAATTAATGGGAAATGGCTTAATTTAATCAAGATAATAGTTGGCCTAACCTGAGTGGAACCGGTATCGTGATTCTCAATAAAGGTAACTGCCCTAGAAGGCCACCATCCCATTACTCCGGGTGGCTTTCCTTTCTCATCTGACAATCGCCAATATTCACATCGTTCAAGTGCCTACAACACATACCAACAAATAAATGCTTATATAGGGGCTGAACAAGTATGCTAATCGATCTGAGAATTAGGAAAGGATTATAAGCTTACAGAATGAAGAATTCCTTTAGTTGTGACATCAAAAGCACCGGCAGTTCCATTTGTAGCATTAATCCAATCAACAATCCTCTGCCTATGTGCATCTTGATTGTGATCCATCTCACCATATGAGTAACTAAGGGAATCCCAGAACTCACCCACGGCAAAGTAAGGCTCACTTGACTCCAAGTAGTCCTTGACATATCCACCCCAAAACCCACGAACAAAGTCAAGTCTCCATCCATCATAACCAACTTCTTCTCTGTTTGTTCAATAATATTTAGAATATAATTTCAAGATAACTTTTAAAAAGCATTGCTGAAACAAAGCAAAGACGAACTTGGACTAGAATATACATATATGTAGCTCTCAAGTCAACATGAAACATAGATCTATCTTTGACTTTAACTAGTCACCTCCACCAAATAGCCTTGAACATACGAGTGTTTTATTATTCTAATTATCAAAACTTGCTTTGAACATTGAAGCAAAAACACTACAAATCGTAAATGTATTAACTAACCTTAGCCAGTGTAACCATTCCTTGATATCATTTCTCACAAATTCTTGAGAGTGATCAATGTTTGGAGCTGCATGGAAGTTATCTCCACTACTCTTATTGCCCCTTCCCTAAGAGTGATCGAACAGAGACAACTCTTTAAGATTGCATCATAATTAAGGTAATTGACATTGGCCTGCTTCAAAAAAAAAAAGTTGCACAAAAAAAGGGTTTGACCAAAGTGTGGTTTAGAAGACTCGTGTCGCATTTTTTGAACTAAAATCCAGATTCCCTATAAAAACATAAATAGTTGGCAGCAGCAAATTTATAGATCCCAAATATCTTGTGAATATGAAAAGCCCATCCACTGAAAATCTCTTTACAAAAATTTAAATATATTTTCATAAAAACAAATGGTTCAAAACATTTAATACAAGAACTCAGGTTACCAACTCATATTCATTGTACCAAGGTCTATAATTTCATCAATAGGAACCAAATTGCTTCTATAATTTAATTAAAGGAAATCAAATTATACCGCCTGTGTAATAACTTATAATCATATAAGCAAAAGAAGAGTTGAAAGGGTAGTTTATATTTTTATTTAATGAAAAGGAAAAGAGAGAAAGCATAATTTTGAAATATCACAGTTTGATGACTTAAGAATATATGTAAGAATAGCATCTAGAATCTTTTTCCATGTTCTTTTTCTCCATTTTGTTGAGCTGGGGCTTGATTAAAATTTCGGAAACATTCGCAAGTATGATTTCTAATATTCTAAAACTTGATAGTAATCTTTTGAAAACAGTTATCTAAGACGGCTTTCAAGTAGAAGAATTTCACACCTGGAAATGTGGATCATCAGCAACAACTGCACGGTCATCCCAGTTCAAGCGACCACCAAAAATGTTCCAAACGCCATTTTGATTTTTATACTGTGCACATCGGTGATTTAAGACAGCATCGCCAAGAGTCCTTATACCCACTTCATGCAATTTTTTCACAAGAACCTTTAATTGATCAAGGTTTCCATACCTGGAGTTTAAGTTGTATAAATCCCTAGGCATGTAGCCTTCAGGTGACACAGACTCAGTAGGTGGAGGTAACCAAATGACAGTGAACCCCATTGATGACAATTCTGAAGCTTTTTCAAGAAGCTCCTCATACCATTTTCCTGATTTGTGGGATTCCCAGTTAAATCCTTGGCATAGGATCTCATGTCCTGTACCAGTCCCCGAACATATCTTTAGAGGAGGTTCTAGAATCTCATCTTCGAGCACATCAGTTTCTTTAAACGTTGGCATTGAACTTCTGAAGATACTATAGGCTTCTGCTGCAAGCTTCTCGATTTCTTGGAGAATGATTTCTTGTGCTTCTTTGCTTTTTGTTTTTCGACTCTTTTCAGAGGATATACCACTCACTAAACTTCTTATTTCTTTAATGATTCCATCTGTGTAAGCAGAAATTTCTTGATCGGCATCTGGAGCATCGCCAGATGTCACTGGGGCACCAAGCTCCTGAAGTTGTTCCTCACCTATGCCAGAAAGTTTATCTGCAACCACTGAATTTGAAAAGGGTATGTAAAAATCCTTTCCGTTATTGTTTAACCATGTATTTTCGTTCAGCTTCAGAACAAAAACAAATCCCGAAAAACTTCCATCCAACATGAAGGACCCCTTAGAACCATGCGCATCATCCTTTTGCTGCAATGGAGAATCATCAATATTCAATTAATGTGAATTACCGAGCGGCTATGAACAAATTACATAATGCTAATTATCATTGAACGATCAAAAAAATCTGATGGAAATTGTTGAAATGTGAGATTTTCCCTAAAGGTTCTAAAAAATACTAGATACATCAAGATATGTCATGTAGGTATTAGAATCACTTGGTAGAAGAATCTAGATAAGTCCCAAGTGATCCTAGGATATATAAGATAAAAGTTCATACATCTAGAAAGTATAAATTGTATTAGAAACTATGAATGTCCTAGACACTCTAGATAGTTCCATAGGTATATATATATATGTGTGTGTGCTACCCCAATGGTCAAATGAAAAGTTGAATGAAAAAACTTTTCTGCCAAAAAATTACTCTCCTCCACTAACTACAAAAACAATTAACAAACAAATTATTGGCAAAAACCCTATAGAATTTTCTAAATTTAAAACGGATCAGTCGACCCTGTCTACAAATCTATTCTAACTCTCGACGAATTCCGAGAATTTTAGGTAGGATGGGGATTATAATTCTTTTTGCTTCTCGAGGTACAATGACAGGCCGGGAGTCTCAACTAGAAGGAATCGGCGGAGAAATTTTGTGTTATATGGTAATCCTTTTAATATTCAAGTCAGATCCCAAACTTTTTCCTGTTTGTAAGAAAAAGAAAGGGGGTTAGTTGTCTAATACTATTTCTCCTCCATCAGTTGATACTTGGCTTTACCTGGAATGAAATGTTCCGGATTTGGTTAGATAATGAGGATCTGATTCTAGGTTATGTTTTCGGTAGTAGTAACCACCACCGCTTTTTCCAATACAAACAAACAAACAAATTTCTATTCGATCACGGCTACTCAACAAATAACAAAGAAACCCTAATTTTTCATAATCATTCTTTAAATTCCTTCAACCTTTTCAGTTCAATTTCAATCAATCAATCATCAATTCCAATTTTCTAATATTGGTCACAACACAATTACCTACATTCAGTTTTTATATTATTAAAAAAAACAAAAAACGATTTTGTTTGTTTAATTGTTGGGTTTTATTGACGGACTCTCCACGTTCGCCGTAGGCCTCCGTCGTTCCCGGTGAAACGGAACAAAGCTCTTTTCCCGCGGCAACTCCATTGTCTCAGTCGGAAGAGGTTTCAGCTTTGGATAACTCTGTGATTGAGAGTTCGGGCCCTGAATCCTAGCCCGAAATCTCCAATGACAACAATGTTTGTTGAGCAAGGAGGCCGACTTGAAACAGGCCAGTAAACGGTGTAGTGGAGGTTGATTCTGTTATTTGTGGGGCCGTTGCTTGGCCTGTCCAACCCTCATAAATACAATAAATACAAAAAATAATAAGTAGAAACTACTATAGTGTCTTAAGGTTGAAAGATTATTCTAGCAATTTGCCTATATCAGTGATTAAGAAATACATCTTATTGTTTTCTAAGCCATCATAAAAATATTCATCTAAATACGAGTTATCGAATCACATACAGTATAATATTTATTCAAAATAAGAATGTTTACACATTATGCAGAGAACAAGATTCTGATCTTCCATTATTTGATCCTTAGTTTTACTAAATAATAGAGGATATAGATCCAACTTCTAAGGATCAAAACCTTTTTCTTTTCAAGAGCATTTGAAGGCAGGTTGGGAACAAGAGATCAATTCATTTTAAAACCAAAATATGAACAATTATTCTAAAAATTCTAACCATCTTAAGTTTATAATACACAAGGTATTGACAGTTTAAAATAGCAAAATTGAAGTTACAACTCCCTTGTAAAATGATTACTGTGAGTGTGGCATCTTGCATGACACACTGGAAGTATTTTTTTTACATAATCCAGAAAATGTATTTGAATGTTATTTCTAGTCATTTTTTTCCCTTTAGCATGACATTTTGCATCGCCCATAGAGCAACATAAACCTTCCCCCATCTAAGCCAATAAGTTTTCATAATAGAATAGATTCGTTCATATGATATTGGTTTAGATTTTATTTTAGTCGATTCAAGCTCAGTTGAAGAAGTCTAACTGCATTGAGAAAATGTGTATAATTCTTTCGGGTTACCTGCAAAAGAGTCCTCAAAGCCTTATTCTTGAACATGCTTGTTTCAGGAGGATATGGCTCAGTCGGGATTTCCCAAGTTTTACCTTCATCTTTACAAACACCCCAGTGTACAACTACATCTCCAGGTAAATCAGTTTCTATCTGCAAAATATTTATGGTTTTCTCGAGACAGTGTTTCACAGACACGCTCAGTGAGTTATCAGTAATAGTTTCTTTAAAGACTGAGTGCTCTTCATAAAAACCTTGAAGAGGACTTTTTCGCAACTTAGATTCTCTCGTGTCTTCTCCATTATAATCAGCAGAATCGGTTTGAAGAACCCTGTTGGATAGCTTTCCCAAAGCCCCTGCAACAAGAGATAAGTAAATGAAATAAATGTGCTCAAAATCCTCTCCATTGAAGCATCTCAGGTTCACAGAGACCAAAAATAGAATAAGTCGGAAAGATAAAACAAGATTTCATAGAATCTAGAAAAAGATGTGTTATATAACATACGGCACAAAGAATCTAAATCAACCTGGCCAGCCCAAACCCTTTTCAGCTCCTACAACAGTTCTCTCATCTTCAAGGTAGCCAGTCAGAGGCACTTTAAAATCTCTTCCTCTATGTTGATACCAGTGTCCACTTTCCTCATCCTAAACCATTAAGAAACACATAAGGCAAGTATACATCAAAGTGAAAAGTCACGGAAACGAAGCTTAAAAGTCATATGACAAATCAAAGCATAGAAACATAGGGGAAAGCACCTTCAATACAAAATTTATAGCTCCAATTGAACTGTTGGTATTGAATTCAATCTTCACTTGATAAAAGGTTTCTCCTTCCAACGATGCAGATGGTGTATCGAAAGGAGTCTCAATTGCATAATCCTGAAGGGTAATCAATAACAGTCTGCATTATAAAATAGATACAAAAAAAACAATATTTATGGACAAGAACCAACCAAAAGAATCAATATTTACCTTAATGGGTACAGAACCTGGAGGTCTCATATCCAAAGGTGGTTGATCCCATTCGCTGAAACAATGAGAAAAGTAAAAAATCCAATTACTATGAGCCAATGTAATGCAATATAACTGTCTCTGAAAGATTCATTGTAATGCAATATCTGAACACAAACATATATTTATTGGTTAGGATAACAAAACATACCTGCCAACATCGCCAATGTAATTAACTCCCCAGTGAAGAACCCACTTTCCGGGTAGACTACAACCCACTGTAAGGTTCCAGTACTCTTCACTTTTCCCATTTTCTAACCTGATTGTTATCTTTCCTTGAACCTAATTTTCAAAATTGGAGGTTCTTCAGAAGCTATTAGCATTTAATTATAATTCTCAAAGACATAAGTATAGCAATATCAAGTCGAAGCTATCACACGGTCAGTGAAAGTTATTCAAATTAAAGCAACCAAAAACAATGAAAGTTTAAAATCACAAATGATTGAAACTTTGAATGTTCCCCAATTCTTTCTAATTTTAACTAATCTGGCTACAATCTGAAAAATCTTATTTGCTTTTCATTTTTCGCAGTTCCAAGATCCCTAAAGAAGAAAAGGTAATTCAAAGCTCAATAAAATCAAAGATATCCATCACTCAACTTTACATTTTCCAGAATAAACTGCCAAAAAGGGGGAAAAAATCTAAAAAGTCTAAAAATTGCACTACAAAAAAGTTAAGACTCAATAATTCCCCAAAATCCGTAGACAGTAATCTTCTCCATTAAACCGTTAGATAACATGCATGTCCATACAAATCTTTACAATCATCAGCAGAAACGCATACCTTATCAGGCCGTTTTAGCTGAAAAGTTTCACTGAATGTGACGTTAGTAGACTCCGAGGTTTCGACGACGGGGGCGTCGGTGGAGCTGATCGCTTCGAGGGGGTTGAAATGGCGGGAGCAGATGCTGAATCGGCGGTTTGGGGTCTGTACGTAATTTAGGTGAATAGGTGGGGTCTTTTTTGAAATAAGATGGAATCTAGGGACGGGTTTGAGAGATGTGGTGCGAGGGTGGAGGAGGAGGAAGAGTGGGTCTATTTTAACGGCAGACATTTTCTGTTCAGTGCCTGAGGACTGAGGTGTAGAAGATGATTGGTTTATAGTTGTTGATATATGGAGTATATATATGTATTTTGCTAAGAGTTAACGGCAATTTATTTTAGCCTTCATCAAAAATTATAAAAGCTAAATATTCTTTTATTAATTACAAACACATTTAGACTTCTATTTTCTAATTTTACGACAACATATTTAAATATTTAATAAAGTGGATTCAAGATTCAAATACACACAATATGACCTCAAATTTATTGTTAAATTGTGTAATATCTCCAGTGTTATTCTTAGGATCTTGTCATGTGATTTTGCTCAATTATACAACTAATATCTCGTTTGTTTCAATTTTTAATTATAATTAAAATTGTATTATGTTAAGTCTCTTAACTTATTTGCGCAAAAAAATTAAGAAATATTCATGATTTTATAATAGTAGAGATAGATATATGTATTTTATATAGTATTACATTATTACAATAAATATACTCAAATTATATGTGTGTGTAGAGTTTTGGAGAGTTTATTTCACTTTTTGGTGTAGAGTTTTGGTAAAATTAAAAAAGTGAAACTTTGGTATATTTTTACGTTTATGTCCATAAAAGTAGTGGTTGAAGGTTCTCTATTTCAACTCGTATATTATGTGTCGGGAAAGTTTTGAAAAAAATAATTTTATTTTAGAAAATAAAATTTTCTTTTAAAACATCCCGAAAAGAAAATGGGAGTAAATTTAGGGATTATGTGTAGTAAATTTTAGTTCCAACCAAGTTAGTTTAATTTGTCTATTAAATAGCAACTCATACAAATTCAAGGGATGACTAAGAAAATTCAAATAATAAAATTCATAATAAATATCTAGTGCTTGTGGTTTTTGGAGAATATTGACAAAGTGAAGGATGAATCTACAATTGCTTAAAAAAAAGGATGAATCTACAAATTATATGGTTTTGAGTTGGAAAAAATCAGTGCAGTTTTCGTAGCCAACTGGGAATTTGGATGACGAGATTCAGCCAACCACTCATCAACCTTTATCTTTATGTGGATCCAAAGTTTCTTACAACTCGTGATCTTTCTCTTCCTTTTTCACTGCTAATAAATACTCCTATGAATAAAGAAAAACACATTTTACATTAATATGGAATTATAATATTTACATTTTATATTTGTTGCCAAATAGAATGATACTCACACATATCTTTATCGAATGTGTGTTTGAAAAAATGTTTTTTTTTTCCAAAAAAAAAATATGGTGGCGACACTCATAAAATGGACCCACAGAGGTAAAAAGTAATTGGATACACATGTTTTTTTTAGATCAATTGGATACACATGTTAAACACGATGTATATCACATATGATAAAAATACAGTAATAACTTTTGTAAATATTAAGAATTTATTTTTCATTACACATGGTTTAACTTTAGCTGGATTACTTTTCTATAGTAATTTTAATGCGTATATTTGCGACAGTGACCAAAAACATTAGTAAGCAAATTCCTGTTACTGAAAAGGAAAAGATGTATAAACTTGCCTTTAAAGTACCCAAAATAATGCTTATTTTATTTAGGCTTGCTAAAGTTAAAAAGAAAAAAATGTCAAATCTTTATGAAAAAAGTTAACTGTCTTTTACGCTTTAACAAAGTGACCGACATGCAATAGTCTGAAGTAATATGGCCTTGTTTGGGAATCCCATTCAGAACCATCTTTGTCAGTTTGTTTTCTGAATGATGATATTTCAAATCAATAAAAAAAAAATTATACAATCAATATCCCACTTAAAAAGAAAGTCTAGGTGACCACACCTTCTCTTTAATTATTTTGACAACAGTAACAACCCAACATAGAAATATATATTAAGATCTTAATTGTATTGGGTCTTCAGCTTTGTCAATCTCCTCTTACCCAACACAATTTCTTAGATCAGGAATAAAATTTCAACAATCACATTATTAAACTTCATCATTTTTTGAAAATCCTTTCTTAAAAATAGTAACCAGTAACCACGTCGAGTCAATGTTTCTAAGATCAGTCGGTTCAACGGCGAACCAATAGATTGTCCGACCAGGAAGAATTTGGGTTATCATTAATTCAAAGTCCAACACTTCCCAATAACATTCAGCCAATTTGCCTGGTCATTTCATGTCTTATAAGTTGAAAAATGGAATTATCAAAAAAAAAAAAAAAAGTTGAAAAATGGTTAGCCCAAAAAGAAGAAGTTGATAATGGGCTTGTGAATTTGGGCCAGTAGAGCATGAGACCAATTAGACAGTCAAATGGGGTTTTCCTTTCCACGGTGCTATTTATTTTTTAATTTTCGTTTATCCCATTGGACATTGGTCAAGGTTAAAGCAGCATATTCTACCATCCTTCTTTCCCTAAAAAAAAAAACCCACCATTTCTACAACATATATCTTTCTTTTGTGTGTAAATTATATGAATTATTTAAGTTTTATTTGACCAGGGAAGATTGAAGAAATATAGTGTTGAGATTAAATAATCACTATGCAATTCAAGAATATATATACTCCATTAAACAACTAAATATTTTATTTTATAATACAAAATAATTAAAATTGAAAATGGCATTGAAATATCATGTAAAGTTCCTCTTCCGTTTTGTAAAATTCCACTAAATTGGCCCCACAACCTTGCAAATGAAAGATGTTTCAAACTTATGATATGATGAAAGTTTCTATAGAAAAATATTAAGCGAAAAAAAATACAAAATCCCAAAGTCAACGGGCCTGTTTGTTTGGCATTTGGGAAAGTAGTTTGAGAGAGTAGTGGAGGTTTGTAAAATAATCTCGATTTGCGTAATGTTGTTTGTTTGGGTTTTGAGAGAATGGTTTGAGAAATAAAGTAGGTGTAGGTTTTTTTGGAAGAGTTGGGTTGTAGGTGTAAGATGTGTAAGACTTTATGTCAAATCATGTTTGTTATGTGAGATAAATTGTGTAAGAGATAGGTTACTTTATGTCAAATCAAAGTAGAGTTTGTATAGGTTTTGTTTAGAGATAAGAAAATTGTTGTTTGTTTGGCTTTTGAGAGAGTAGTTTGAGAAAATTAATGGATGAAAAATTTATTTCGAAAAATAGAAAACATGTTTGTTTGGCATTTCCCAAACACGAAAAAATTCTGGGAAACGCCAAACAAACAGGCCCAACAATTCTGAGTTTCCCATCCCAATTTCCATATAATATATAACAAGTCCTTGAGACATGGACGGCCACTAATTTCCTGTACCTTAAATCGACGGCTCCGATAATTCGGCGCAATAAACTAGGGTCTGTACAACTAAGTAGTCCGATTTGCAACAAGCCTACCACCTCTTCCACACTTTAGAAAAATTCTCTCTCTCTAAATTTCTCAAGAAGAAAAACAGAAATGGTGTTTGTGAAGGGCCCGGTCCTTTACCCTGACATTGGCAAGAAAGCCAGAGGTAAATATATGCATATTTACTTGTATCTATAGATGTGAGTACTTTTTTCTGTCTCTTGAAATCAGTTGTAGAAGATGTTTTGATTTTAATGAAATAATAATGGTGGATTTTTTCAGATCTTCTATACAAGGATTATCAGGGTGACCAGAAGTTTACTCTCACTACTTTCAGTTCAAATGGGGTGGTTAGTGTCGTATCCCTCTTTCTGTACTCAAATATATAAAAATTGATATAGAAAGGAATCCGTTCCTGATTTGTTGGATTGATGAATGTTAGATAAGTTTTGTCTCTTTTTATCTTGTGTGTTGAAATTAGCAAGATATAACAATCTTTGGCTATTCCTGTTTGCTGAGTAGTTTGCTGAGTATCTTATAGTATTAGATTATAGAAATGGTAAGATTATCAAAAACAAAGAATCTAGAAATGGTAAAAAACCATGTAAAATCGTATTTGTGATTTGCATTGACATGTATTGAATGTCCAACTCATTTAAAAGTTTAAACAGTTAGATAGGACTAGAGACATTTAATATTTATGATTTAACAAGTCCCCTACGTATGTGTGGTATGCATTTTACTAAGCCTAACACGTGAAATTTATAATTGGGTGGTGGAGAGATTCGAATATAGGACCTCTTTTGGAATTAGCTTTGTTACCTTATTGAATGTCCAACTCATCTAAAACTTAGGTTGTTAGAGAGGAGTGACATTTAATATTTTTGATTTAACAGTATGGATTTTCTTAAATTCATACAATAATAATGTTCTATAACTTTTGGGGGTTGCATGTATGGTGTTCGGTTTAATATATAATTCATGAACATTTAGTAAATCCAGTTGCTCCCTTGGAATGCTTTGGAAGCTAATAAATAATCTACGTTGAGTTGTTGAGAAATTATTTGATATTTGTTGTAACCTAAACTGTATTTCTTTTTTTCGGTTTAGATGGTACGTGAGACATTTAAATTGTTATTCAAAGTTTACAAAAGAAATTTGTTTAGCTGGATAATTAAGACGGTATGGGAGTGTGATGATTCATTAAGACAATGAATTTTCTTGTACCTTGATACATATAGTATGTTTCATTTTCATTTTGATGCTCGTATTCGTTCCAGTTTTTTTTTTTCTTTTTTCAAAATAAAAATAAAAATAAAAATTTGGCAATACATGATTTGTTATCTACAGGCAATCACTTCATCTGGGACTAAGAAAGGCGATTTGTTTTTAGCTGACGTCAACACCAATTTGAAGAACAAGAACATAACAACTGATGTGAAAGTGGATACCAAGTCCAATGTAGGTCGCCGTACTTCACTTTATATTGCCGTTACTTTTAGTCCAGATTGCAATTATATGGTTTTTGTTATAAGCTACTTTTGTGGATCATTTTTTAAAATTTCTAGCATATCCAATCCACGTATATCTAGATTCACAATGTACAGTTTTTAATTTGTTAAATATATCCTACTTTGTTTATTCATTACTGCTGAAGGCAATTTGAGGAGTTGAGGAACAATCTCAACTACATACGACTATAATATAATATCTTGATATAAATCTTATGATCTACCTAATTTTGTTGTACTTTTAATGGGATGCAAAATATGGTTATCTCAATGTTACAAGGCGAGACATGTTACTTCAGTTTATCTAAAGTCAGCAAGCATCATCCAAATACTTGACAAACCTATATGGGTTCAATAAAATTACCAATTACCAAAAGATTATGATCTGCTTATGTAGGTTTACACAACCATCACTGTCGATGAACCTGCTCCTGGAGTGAAGGCTATCTTTAGCTTTGTTGCTCCAGACCAAAAGTCTGGCAAGGTAATTTATTACTTATAAATTTATCGGATTTTTTTTACTATTTTCATTTTATTGCTAGTTTTAGTGTCTGGTAATTTTGGTAACAGGTGGAACTTCAATATTTGCACGAGCATGCCGGAATTAGTACTAGCCTCGGACTAACTGCTAAGCCGATTGTCAACTTCTCTGGTGTTGCTGGTAACCAGAAGGCCTCTTTTGGGACCGATATCTCATTTGACACTGCTACTGGAAACTTTACCAAATGCAATGTGGGAATTAGTTTTACAGCTACTGACCTCATTGCATCCTTGGCTTTGTAAGAATTAGCTTAAAAGTTAAAAGGAAAGAGAAAAGGATAAAATAACGAGTTCTGACTGCTGTTTTTTTACAGGAACGACAAAGGTGAAACTGTGACTGCATCCTACTTCCACAGCGTAAGCCCATTTACCAACACAGCTGTTGGAGCCGAGTTGACTCACAGCTTTTCAAGCAATGAAAACACACTCACCTTTGGTACACAACATTCATTGGATGCTCTGACTTCTATCAAAGCTCGAGTGAACAACTTTGGAAAGGCAAGTGCTCTGATACAGCATGAATGGCGTCCAAAATCTCTTATTACCATTTCAGGTGAAGTGGACACGAGAGCTATAGAGAAAAGTGCAAAGATTGGATTGGCTTTAGCTCTTAAACCATGAAGCCAGCCACTGTTTTCAAATTAACGAGTTTGTTGGTATTTTGTCAAGATACAGAGCAAGCAATAAAGTAGATAGTATTGATTCTTCTAATGCCTTGGTTCTTTATCGAATTTTGAATTTGTATTTGGTCTCGATTTTCTTGTATCCCCATGGCTTTGGGTTGTAAAAATATTTCTTATCGGAGGGGGCGATATTTTGACTCAATAGCTCTCAGTTGGTTTAAAATTATTGTCCTCAACCTCAGTGGGGCACCTGCATTCTTCATCTTGTTTATGTTATGTTTCTATAGTTTACTTGCTCGTTGAATCTTCCATTTATTTAACAGTATGAGCACACAATAGAATTGTAGATAAGACACTATAACCACATTTTGTTGTCTTTTTTATTGAGATGAAGATTATAATATGCAAATTTTTAACTAAGATAAACATATATGATGATAGAATGTTAAATTACACTAATCGTCCTTCATGTTTAAAGTTATTCATGTTTTCGTCCTTCATAAATAAAATGTTACATTTTCGTCCTTCTTACAAAATGTGTTACATTAATCACTTTTTAGGTCAATTTTCGGCAAAAACGTACCACTTTTCAAAACAATCTCCTCATGTGGTAGAAGTTGAAAATGAAAAAGCTCCAAAGAATAGGAAATGCCGTGTTTACAAGTGTTTTGCAGGAAAAGTGGTATGTTTTTGCCGAAAAATGATCTGAAAAGTGGTTGGTGTAATATATATTTTGTAAGAAGGATGAAAGTGTAATACTTTATTTATGAGGGATGAAAGCTTAAACAACTTTAGACCCAATGGACAATTAGTGTATTTTAGCCATGATGGAAACTATCCTCGCCAACACAACATTGAGTGAGCAATGGTACTACTATCAGGCATACTCATCTCCAAGGAATGGTATATAGTTCGGGAATTTGATACATCACATATTATGTTGGGCTTGCTGTTTCTCCCTAAACTAGAAATATTGTCTTCTTTTTTTTATAATCTAGGAATTTAAAACTGTACTAACTCAAATTAATATTAATTATGGGTATAAATGATTTTTTTTCGTAAATTATGATGATGTCACATCTACCGTTATGGAGGCCAGTGAATGCGTATTTAAAGGTATCTAACTAGTGTTTGATTACTTAAAGACGTGACAAGAATCTTGCGATTTTACACAAATTTTAAGATATTTTCAAAATATAACGATACATAGAGAATATATGAGTAAGTCATTCAATCAAAATGATAAAATATGAATTTCGTTTCTTATTATTACCAAACATTTAACAGAGAGTTTGTCATATTTCCTTCGTGAAATCTCGAGTGTTATACCAACATTATAATTAAATTATATTACTCCACTAGCTATCATATTCCTAGAGATTAAATTTGAAAATCTCATTCCTTTCCCATCAAATAAATAGGGCCTAAGTGTAATAAAATGCCCAATATCAACTTCTGCATTTTCTTTTTTAGATATACAAATAACATCTTTACGTCAATATCATCAAATTATAATTTTTTTTAAATATTAAACTAGAAGAAAATCCACATAAGTGGGATTTGAACTCAATACCGGGCTGCAGGCTTGTTGACTTATATTCTACAAATTGGATGCTAATTAATTAGTTGCTAATCTCAAAATTATAATCCAAAGAGAATATCTGAATCTATTCGGTTAATGACATATTGTGAGAAAGGTTTCTTAGGGAAATAGAATTAATCTATTTTTCCCTAATTTGAACCATCAATCCTAGTAAAAAAAATGTAATACTACTACAATTGAAATAATACTCATCTATTAAGAATAAAAATAGTAAAATACCTATTTTTTTTTTCGAAGCAAGTAAAATACCTAATTGTCTAAAAGAACATCACCGCTTTCTTGAATTGGCATTTTGTGTCCGACACGTCACTCGGGACAAAACATTCAACACTCTCAAAAACTTTATTTAGTCCAGCTTCAGAACAGAAAAAGATTCACGATTTTATGGACACCATGCTTAGATTACCTTCTCCAGTTAAATCTTCTCCACTTTTCCCATCACTTTCATCATTCTCTTCTCCATCATCATCTGTTTTCCTATCAAATTTCAAACGGGATTTTATTTCCATGGGGTGCAGTATTCCAGGGAATCGAATTTCTAATCAATTTTCAACCATTTCCGCTTCCAAAGATCATGACGGGCCGATTCAAGATTCTTCTCTTCGGGTATGTCTTTCAATCTCCACTCGGTCTTTTTTACATTATTTTTGGTACACGCTTCATGTAGCCCTCTTTGGTGCGGATTATTTTGTGATTCTGATATTCAGTTATCACATAGTGGATCTTTAATTGGTATGATTGATTGCGAAAATAGATAATTATATTTTTATGCATATTTCGCGTATGGCTTGTGAATAATTTATTTTCGTATTTGTATCAGTATTTGCTTGTCAGTGCTGTTTGATACTTTTGGGGCATTTGAAAAGATAAAAGAAATTGGTGGAGTCTAGTGCATTTTCAGATTACTCTTTTAGTACCCAGCTTAGACTTATGTCATGGATTATTATAAATCATTGACTTTAAGCTCATCTGATCATTGTATTCTTATATAAAAACAGGCAAAGATAAGGACAGTAATGCTACATGAAGCTTATCTCATTGTTAAGAGAACCGGAAATTTTGGTGGAAGATTTTTATACTCTTCTACAAATTTTATATTTATGCCCACTTCTTAATTATGTATTTACCCTGCAAAAGTTTATGTTCGGAATGTTGATTTGAGACATTGGATACCTAGCGATAGTATTTTGAAAAGTTCAGCGGCATTTTGGTTGATGATGAAATGCTTTAATTCTCTCATACAAGATTAGTGAAACTAATTACCGGATTTTGTTACTTATATATGTTATAGTCCATAAGAAGTAACTTCAGATCAGTTGTTATGAGTTTTGTTCTAAATTTTTTTTATTACAGGCTTAAGTTTGATTTTCCTTTGAATCATCCATCAAAGGCATAGTACTTTTCATTTCTACAGAGAAATGAGGCATATTTCTTGTTATTGCAGGGAGGAGAATCTTTCTTTAGAAACATCTTGGCAACTATGGAGAGTGTTTACTTAAATAGGAATCCAACAGCTAAATCTATCTTGGAGCTCGTTCGTTCAGTTGATGAGGATCGTATATGTTATGATCATTTTGCTTTTAGGACATTTGGGGTAATGATTCCTCACCATGTTTCTTACTAACCTCACTACAGAGATATTGTGTAGAATATTAAGCATTAAATGTTTATTGCCTTAGGTAAATGGTTATGGAATTGAATCGTTGGCGAATTTTTTCACGGATTTTGGTTATGTTCAAAGAGAAGAGTTGAGATTCCCTGCAAAAAAGTTAAAAGCATTTTGGTTTTCACCCCCCAATGTTCCATATTCAAATGTTGGAGCTGGCGTTAATGGGCCATTACCGCGAATATTTATATCGGAACTTCTTGTTGATCAAATGACTCCAGAAGCTCAGGTTGGTTATAGGCTTAGTATTTGTTTGCTTAAATTCTCAAAATTTGACTGGGGAATATTATTATAGTAGTTTAATTTATACAATGTCAATGCACTGCCTTTTTGTTAATTATTATTATTGTAGTTATTGCAAAAAAAAAAAAAAAAACTTGCTTACTTGTTGTATATACTCCTTGAATATCAATATATTCTCACTTCTTGCTTCTTATCTGCAGAAAATAATTGAAAAATATACAAAATTATCGGGTAATGGCAATAAGCATGCAGCTTTGGCCAGTGCACTGGGATCCTTGACATGGGAAAAGCCCTCGTATTCTGAATTCCAACAGTTAGCTAGGTATCGAATTTCCTTTACCAAAAGAATGTGTTTTCATTTGAATGATTTTAACTATTCCTGTGCGTTGAAGTAAACATATGTATCTAAAGTACAATTGAATAACTTTGTGAATTATCAGGGAAAGTGAATATGCAGCCTGGACTCTTGTAAATGGCTACACATTAAATCATGTCACTATTTCTACTCATCAGCTCAAATCTCATTTACGGAATATCAAAAGTCTTAATCAGTTCATCGAGGAGAACGGTTTTAAGTTGAACTCTGAAGGGGGCGTTCTAAAGGGTTAGTATTTATCTCCAATATTTGAAGTTTTAAAAGACCTTTTTGTTTTATGATCAGTCGACTAACAACATTAATTTGTTTACTTATTATCAGTGAGCCCTGATGGACTCTTGTTACAGAGTTCAACGGTAGCAGATTCGACTTCACTCGAGTTTTCCGATGGAATCACTGAATCTATCCCGTGCTCTTATATCGAGTTTGCTGAACGTCTTGTACTTCCTCAGTTCAGAAATCTACCAGAGAACAAGGTTTATTATCTTAACCTTGAACTGGATATATATTTTGCATAACACCTTATTACTAGTTTATTTTTGTAACCATTTTTGTGTGAATTGTATAGGTTGAAGAATTCCATAGACGAGATGGATTTGAAGTTGGAAATGCTGATAAGATATTTGAGAGCACATCAAAGGATCAGCTTTCCAGGAAGGTTGCATGAGACATAACAGTATTTTACTGGTTATGATTATGTACATAAGCCACTGTTAAAGATGATATATGATGTTAAAGACTATGTACAAGACTTAATTTTCCAACCAAACTTTATATCATCCATTTGTATATACAACATAGTATAATAGTATAAATAATTTATATTATAATCATTGATAAAATTATTGCAAAGTGGTAAAGAGAATTTAGTATAATATCAATATGCTCAAGATTATGCATGATACATATATTGGAAGATGATAAGAAATTAATTGAATAAATCTATTCATCATTGCCAACCAGACAAACCTTATTTTACTGAAATTTAGGCCATACATCTTCAGAAGGCATTTAACTTGAAAGAGTAATTAAGATTTCAAGCATTGTTCATACTAATGGATTAAATTTTGATTTTAGTGGTATTGTTTCGATCTGTTAAATATTATTATAAGTTTTTTGAGAAATATCAGAAAAATTTATAAATCAGATGCTAGAAGGCTATTCTATATATATTTTCATTTTGATTGACTCAAAGACTGAAAAATTTATGTAATTTCAGTTAAAATATATGGAAATTATGATACATATATATACACTACTTCATTTGGTCGCAGTTGTTGCTTCATGTGAGCACAAAAATAACATACTAAAATGTCGAGAAATTGTAATATTTTTCAGAAGGCAGCTTTGGCCAGTGAGCTGGGACAAATAACAAGGGAATTCAAAGCCGCTGTAAAAAGATGATGCAGTGAACAGATAACAGATTATTACTGAGCAGACAATAAAATGATGATTCAAATTAACTCAAGAATCTGGTAACTTATTACACAATTACCATAAACTAGGAAATTAACACCTCAGACCCTTGTAAACACCTACAAAACCAGTGTTTATCGAAGCCACATAAACTGTACCAAGATGCTCTTGAACTTCAGTAATATATGTAGCATTATATTCTCCATAAAAATTTACTGTCTGTAAAATTTTACCTTCTGCACTAATCTTTTGTCCCAAAGGAAAAACGATAAGCGTAGGTTGCAGTTTCTGAATATTCACCGCCACCCAAAAATCACCTGAACTCGTTCTCTTTATGTTATCTGGATTCCCCGGAAGTTGTACCAATGTCTCTGAAGTATTAGCCTTGGGGCCTTTTATCCAAAACCTCGTTATTTTGCAGGTCAAATATTCTGCTATCAGAACAAATGACCCATCCTTGCTGATTGCCAAACCGGCTGGCATTGCCAGCCCTTTTAAAAGCACGTCAATTTTCTTCGTCTTTGGGTCATATTTCAGTAGTCTACCACCTCTATCGTCACCTCTAAAAAGTATATCTGACATATTACTGCAAGAAACAAAAATCCATAACTTAGAGCAATTTGTACATATACATACATAGGCCTAAAAACAAATATGCAAAAGATTTACGGGTTTCTTAATAAGATATCTCCAATATCTGTGATATAAATCACTCCGGTGGTTGTATCTATGTCGATTGCATCTGCAAAATCAAAGTGTGTTCCACCCGAAAGTTGAGTTGCTACACCACCCTCCTTTCCCACCACAAACAGCCCACGGTAAGCATCAACAACGTAGAGCTCCTTCGTTTTCTGATAGAATTCAAGACCTATTGGCTTACCACAAATTTTGAGATCACCTTTTGTCCCATCACATAATTTCTTAGACCTGAAAAATCATTATAATTGAGACAATTCAACAAGTATAATCAAATTAATCCATTTAGATATAGAAAATGAAATGTACCTACTTGAAACAGTGGTGGCGAAATCAACAAAACCGGTTTTTGGGTCTTTGAGTTTGACAACTCTGCCATCATTCAAACCAGTGTAAACTCCACCATTCTCTGAATCGAAAGCCAAGGATTCAGAACCAATTGATGGAAGAGGAAGCTTACTGAAAGAATTGAATCCGAAGACTATTGTATTTTGTAAGCACAAAAACAGTAAGAGAATTGGCACCATATCTGAAAATGAATCAAATAAATTGATAATCATGACAGACAAGTGACATCCTTTTATATTGTTCTTACGTAGATACAATAATGTCGAAAAATAAATTTAGTAATAGCATAAATGTAGCAGATTTGATTAATTATGTGCAACATATAACTTTGATTCAATGCTAAATTTTGATTATATTGGACATTTCTTTATCATTATAATCTCCCATTGATTAACAATATATTGTAACAAATTTTAGGTCATGTATACCTTTTATTATGGTAAAGAAAATCATAGAAATAGTCAACCTGCATTTTTATGTTTGATTGACACAAAATTAGTGTTTTTTAAATCACGTCATTCAGGTCATGAATAAATTGAAGATTCAAGTATAGGTCTATTTGGTTCATAAGTTATCGTTATTTGGAAATGTTTGGTTTATTTGAGGCTTCCATCTCGTAGATAAGCTGTTACAAAAATTCTGATTCATGAATATCCTAGTAATATGGGAAGGATTTACTGGTTTTTAAAGAAGATATCTCCAATATCTGTGATATAAATCACTCCGATGGTTGTATTTCCATGTGCATAATCGAAGTATTTTCCATTGGCAGAATCAACCGATGGAAGCAGGAGCTTGTTGAATGAATCGAAGCCGAAGATTAATGTGTTTTGTTGTAAGCACAAAAACACTACTATGAGAATTGGCACCATTTCTGTTGCCATTGTTACCATTTTTGATTCATTTATATAGATTTTAAGCATCATTATTCACCTAATAATAACAATTGATTTTGATGCATTACTAAAGTTGTTGTTTTCCGGTTAAATATGACAACTTTCGATTTTTTGTATGTAGAGCCTAGTGGATTACTTTAATTTAAAAGCTTGAATCAGCAATTTGGTTTGAATGATTGTGTAGCTTGTCACAACGGAAATCGCTATATTATCAACCAAAATTCAATGAAAAGAAAATCTGAAATATTTCTTGAAATATGTCGATCCAAAACGACCTATTTTTTATAAAATGGGTGTTTTTTGCAGGGTTTTTGAAACACAAGGAAGTTTAGCGCAATAAAAATTTCACAGGATAGTTTCTTGCAGGTTTAACATAACACAGGGGAGCATATTTTTCCCGAAAACCAAACATAATAATGGAAACTATTTTTTTTGAATTAAAAAGTACAAAACCAAAATGCAATTTTTCCCCCATCTTTACATGATGCGGTAATAAATGAAAGGCCCATTCATCTTTTTCATGATCTGGCCTAACCGGTACTTAACCAGGAAATATTTAATTTTTTTTTTAAAAGTAATAATGTACTCATAAAAGAAAAATAATGAGAAATAATATATTGGAACAAACAACAAACATATATGCAAACACAGGAGATAAATAAGTTATTAAGATACATTCCAACAAATATGTAGAAAATCAGAACCTCTCAAAGCAAAATAAATGCACATATATTGCTGTGTAGATATTTGATTCTAGAAACATCAGTTTTTAATAAGGACTAATGTTATCAACATACTGTTTTTTTTTTTTTTGTAAGGAAATGATTGTCAATTTGTCATATATATTTGCTACATTCAACAGTTAAAATGCTTGTAAACACCTACAAAATCTGTGTTTAACGATGCCACATAATATGTTCCAAGATGTTCATGAATTTCAGTAATGCCAGTAGCATTATATTCTGCAAAGAAATTCACAGTCTGCAGAATTTGACCCCCAGCGCTAATCTTTTGTCCCACGGGAAAAACAATTTTCTTGGGTAGCCATTCTTGAATTACTACCGCCACCCAAAAATCCCCTGATTTCGTTCTCTTTATATTATCTGGATTCCCCGAAAGTTCTACAAACGTCGTCTCTGATGTATTAGCCTTAGGGCCTTTCACCCAAAATCTTGTTATTCTGCATTTTGAGTATTCCGAGATCAATAAAAATGTACCATCTTTGCTTACTGCCAATCCTGCTGGCATGGACAACCCCGTTAGAATCACATCACACTTCTTCGTATCTGCTGGCATGGACAACCCCGTGAGAGAAGACGTTGCCAAGATCCGTGATATAAATAACTCCTTCGATTGGATCAATGTCGATTCCATCTGCATAATCAAAGTGTGTTTCACCGGAAAGTTTAGTTGCTACACCCCCATCCATTCCAACCACGAACAGCCCGTGGTAAGCATCAGCAATATAGAGCTCATTAGTTTTGTGGTTGAATTCAAGACCTATTGGCTTCCCACAAACAAGGCTAGTATTCATTCTACTTCCATTTGTTCCATCGCATAGTTCCTTAGACCTAAAAGATACTGAGACAATTCAACAACAAGCTAGTATAATAAATTTAAACATAGAAAATGATATTTACCTATTTGAAGTAGTGGTGGCGAAATCAACAAAACCAGTTTCCGAGTCTTGGAATTTGACAATTCTGCCATCATTCAAACCAGTGTAAGGTCCACCGTTCCCTGAATCGAAAGCGTAGGATTAAGAACCAAGCGATGGAAGCGGAAACTTTTTGAATGAATTATTTCCAAATAATGGACTGATTTGTTGAAAGCACAAAAACAGAAAGAGAATTGGTACCATGTCTGCAGATCAAATGGAATCACATGACAAACAAGCAACTCCTTTTATATTGTTCTTGCGTAAAGTAAAAGTTCATTAATAACTGCAGTAACAATTTAGTATAGTTAAAAAAAAAAAATCGATTGTTTTAAATTTAATATAACTTTGATATGATAATAAATTTTCATAACTTACTTGCATCTTACTCGATGTCTTTATACAACTAAATACATATTATAATGACATTAACTTCTATGATTTTATTATACCACAACTAAGAAATAATATCATGATAAACGTAATTTACTTGATTTTTCAAAGCCTCTTGCATTTTTATAAACAACTTTTTTTTTTTTTGTTATTATATACCCGCATTCTCAAAGATTTTTGGAGTGATCAAATTATGACAAGCATGTTAGAGGTCTAAGTTTAAATGTGCTGACATGCATAAATCTTATAAATTTGTAAATTAAATTTAATGTCATTAAAATCCTAGCTTATACGAGCATCTTACTCAGTGAGACTGTTGCAAAAATTCATTTTTGGCACCATAGAACTAGGCGTTTTTCGATTTTGGTACCATGATATCAAATTGGTACCAATTCTGACTGCCGTTTTCAATTTCAACACTTCTTTCAGTTGACCGTTAAGTCAACTGACGGAAGTACCAAAATTGAAAAGGCCAGTCAGAATTGGTGCCAAAATTGACACAATGGTACCAAAATTGAAAAACGCCTAGTTCTATGGTGTCAAAAATGAATTTTTGCATTTGCATCATTCATAAGGTTGAATTTATTAAAAAAAAATATTTATTCATAAGTTTCATAATACTATAATTTTAAATTAAGGAATATCTCTTGAGATACAACGAAAAAAAAAACTAAGATCAACTCCAAAGGCTAAATATAAATTTGGGAATATAAATATATTATACATTCTCATATAATAGTTTGCATACTTATTTAAAGTATTTTATTTTATATAAAATTAGTTTCTATATAATTTTATTCATATTTTTTTTATATAGCATGTCAATGCAGTCTATTGATTTGTTCATTTATTATTTCGACCCGACTTTCAAATATGGTTTAAAAGGTATTTATATAATTTCGAACGATTTGAAAGGAATCAACAAAAAACCGCTTTTAACACTTTAAAATGAGAAGAAGTAATGCATCTAAGCAACTTCTCCATTATTAGAATAATAAGGAGAAGAAGAGAAAGAAGAAAATGAGAAGGAAGCAACTTACAATTGAAAGAAGGATACAACTGATAAGCGGAAGTTCAAATAAGAAGATAATTGTATATCCTTATTCAGTCAAGTGATTATCATCTTTGAGTGAAGACCAAACTAAAGACTTAGAATACGTTCTTAGTTGAATGTTTCATCATAAAAAAGAGGGGGGGGGGGGGGGGGTAAAGTTGAGTCAATGAGTTAATAAGGAGTGGTTTGATGATGGGTTTTGATGATAACATGTGTAGCAAAAATAATATTATTATTACAGCTATTATTATTATTGTGTACCCAAATATTTTTTTTAATATAGTTTTTTTAGTATTTTATTATTCTTATTCTTATTCTTATTAAAATGGGAGTGGGATAAATTGTGAATTGGAAGTAATTGGTGAGGGAAAAATTGGCAAAAAAATCATTTTTGGCACCATAGAACTAGACATTTTTCAATTTTGGTACCATGGTGTCAATTTTTGCACAAATTCTTACTGGCCTTTTCAATTTTGGTACTTCCGTCAGTTGACTTAACGGTCAACTGACGAAAGTGCCAAAATTGAAAATGCAAGTCAGAATTGACACCAAAATTGAAAAACGCCTAGATCTATGGTGCCAAAAATGAATATTTGCCCTGTGAGACTGTGCTCCAGAGTTGAAAGACTAAACTCATATTTCAACCAAGTAAAATACATGTTTTTTCCCTCCAACTCTCAAAACTCAAATTTTAGATTTATAGTTTTAAGTAACAATGCTAAACATTTATTTCAATCATTGGTTTTTTTCTTTGCTAAATTTTTCTTAAATTCATTTTTTACCTAAACAATCTTAATT
The DNA here is from genome assembly GCA_034814905.1 of Penstemon davidsonii. NCBI lineage: Eukaryota > Viridiplantae > Streptophyta > Magnoliopsida > Lamiales > Plantaginaceae > Penstemon > Penstemon davidsonii. The sequence goes on from JAYDYQ010002685.1 coordinate 20,573,494, forward strand.
TACCTTTTTGCATAATTCGAATGTAGAAAGAAATAATTTTTTCACACAAAAAATGATAAAAAAAGGTGAAATATTTATTTATGGAAAAATAATGCTTTCATATTAATATTTTGAAAGCACTAAGGATTATAAAAGTAGAATGCACGCGAATGTAAAATTTCTATTCATAAAAGAAATGTCAAATAAATATTTACAAAAAAAGCAAAATAATTTATCTTTTCTTTCATCTCATGGGTTGTCTTGTTGCTACTATTCAAGTCTTAAAAATGGTCCCAAGTCCCAACTATAGCCTCAAATTTGAGATGAACCAATTTTAACCTCCAAAAGTACATGCATTAGGAGTTTTGTTTTGTTTTGTTTGTGTCTCATAATTTTAGTTTAGCCAGATGGTCTACACAATTATTGATTAGAGAAAACATCAATGTCTACAAGCTCCAAAGAAAAGGTATAACCTCAAAAAAGTGAACGAGACTGTATGATTGGTGAAGATATAAAGTACCAAGTGAAATACTCAGTTTACACAAACAATAGCATACAACATATATTACACTCCATTTGTATATATACTTCTTCATGATCAATCAGGTAGACTAACTGAATAACCGCGCACATCTAGAAAGAAGAATTCAATCGTATGAGCTAAGGGAACGGATTTTATACAGTACAACAACATGAACCACCATTCAAACATTAAACCTGACCGTCCAGCTGAATCTTGATGAGTTTCTCAGCTTCGATTTTCCTTAATGCTGTGGAACTTATTTTGTCTCTTCCAGACTCTTCAGGTACTAAATCTACAACTTCAATCTGCAGAAATTCCATAATTAAGGTTATACGGGATATCAAAGAAAAAGTACTTCATGCAGTTGAGATCAATTAAAACCTTTAATTGCGAAAGACCTCTCTCAGCCCTCTTCTTATTGACAGATAGACCTCCAGGAATTGTTTCTTTACTGTCAAACAAGCATCTCGAGTTAGCTACTGTTTGAAAATGAAGAAGATATTAATGAGTTTGTTCTTATTCCAATTACGCAGTTAAGCCTTCCAAGAATCAATCTAGTCAATGAAATTTTTCGGTTTTCAACGTGTTTAATATGATACTGCAAAATCATTGAACTTCTCCTTTTCAGCTATAAGCAATTGGTTTCTTACAATCAATTGGATGAATATGAAACTATCACAGGAAAAAAATAAAAATATTACATAGAATTGATTCAGCCTCCATTGCTTTTTCAAACAAGAATATGTGTAAAATCTTGGAATATTATACTTTGGCAAAAAACTCTACAGGTCTGCAAATCAATATATCAATATATCAAACACACATAATTTATCCATGAGCAATAGGTAATTTTGTTGGAATCATTTGAATTCCAATTCTTCTTAGTTCTAATAGCTCCATGTCTAGAGTTATCTGCATTCTATGGTTTTTCCAAATGGATATCTTTGAACTCAAATATGTCATATGCATTGCAAATCTGTGGTTTTTCTTAAAGCAGCATAAGCAAGTTTTTCATTAAGTGGTATCACAAAAATATTTTGTTACATAATATGTATTAGTACTTTCCTTGTATATAGTAGGCTAATTAGAAGTCTGATTAGTTGGCTAACATATAGCTTATTTCCTTAGTTAGCTATCTTTAATTGTATATATATGTACGATTACCGATGGGATAAATCATCAGAAATTATTCCTATTCTCTTTTACATGGTATCAGAGCCTTTTCTGTTCCAAATTTTTTTTTTGCAAAACCTAGGGTTTCTTCGTGGGTTACTATTCCGGTGACCGTTTATTCTCACCTCCGCCATAGAAGGGGGCGGAACCTGTTTTCCGGCCGGACAGTTCAGCTCCGGTGACTGGGTGGGCCGCGCATGAGCCTCACGCGCCGTTTGTTTCCGCTGCACAGTTTTCCACGCGCCGGCGCGTGGGGGCGCGTTGCTGCTTCGTTTACTTTCCGGCCAGTTGCTCCGGCGTCGCACAGTGATTTCCGGCGCTGTCCAGGTGTTTTTCGGTGCGATTTTTTTTTTGTTGGTTCAGTTTGGTTCTTAAGTTGGTGCACTTTTGTTTGGGCTGTTTTTTTTTTGGGGTTATTTTGAGGCATTACTTTTTGTTAACATGACTAATAACAAAGCATCAGTGACTGAAATTGTTCCAGCAATGTCTAAAATTACTGAACACAAATTAAATTGCAGTAATTATTTGGAATGGAGTAAAACAATTAGGGTGTACTTGCGTAGTGTTGATAAAGATGACCATCTAGTAGAAGACCCCCCTAAGGATGATACTAAAAAGATATGGATGCGGGATAGTGTTGTTTGGTTTTACAAATTCGGAACTCTATTGATAGTGAAGTAGTGAGTCTGATTAATCACTTTGAATTTGTGAAGGAATTAATGGATTACCTAGATTTCTTGTATTCTGGAAAAGGGAATGTGTCCCGTATTTTCGAAGTATGCAGGGCCTTCTATCGTCCCGAGAAGGAAGCTAAATCTCTTACAGCCTATATCATGGACTTCAAGAAGACTTATGAGGAACTAAATATGCTTATGCCATTTAGTACTGATATTCAAGTGCAACAAGCTCAGAGAGAGAAAATGGCCATAATGAGTTTTTTAGGTGGTCTCCCTCCTGAATTTGAGACAGCTAAATCTCAAATTCTCTCTAGTTCCGAGATCACCTCTCTCCAGGAAGTTTTTAGTAGAGTATTGCGTACTGAGAGCACTCCATCTGCTCAGTTGAATAATGTTTTGGTTGCCAAAGGGGGTGCAGATAATGGCATGAGGTACAACAACAACAATAGGGGAGGAGGACAAAAGGTTAATGACAATCGCAACACTAATTCAAGCAGTGTTATTTGTTACTACTGTAATGAGACTGCCCACACAAAGCGCTTCTGTAAGAAATTACAGAACCGGAATCAGAGGGCTCCGACTGCTAATGTTATTACTGCTGCGCCTAGTTCATCTTCTGAGAAAACAGTTATGGTGTCGGCCGCTGAGTTTGATAAATTCTCTCAATATTGAGATTCACTGAAATCCCCAGCCCCGGTTACTGTTCTTGCTGAGTCAGGTAAAACATGCCTTATCTCTTCTTCAAACAAATGGGTGATTGATTCAGGGGCCACATATCATATGACAGGTAATCCAATGAATTTCTCTACTTTCCAATCACATAAAGCTCCCTCTCCTGTTACCATAGCTGATGGGTCAAAATATAATATTGTGGGATCCGGTACTGTAAAACCAACCTCGTCTATTACCTTATCATCTGTTCTGAGTCTACCCAAACTTGCCTTTAATTTGGTGTCTGTCAGTAGACTTACAAAAGATCTTAACTGCTATATCTCATTCTTTCCTGATCATTGCCTTTTTCAGGATCTTATGACGAAGCAGATTATTGGTAAAGGACATGTATCGGATGGTTTATACATTCTTGATGATTGGGTGCCTCGTACTGTCGCTTGCTCCAGTGTCCTCTCTCAGTTTGAAGCACATTGTCGTTTGGGACATCCTTCTCTACCGGTGTTGAAGAAGTTGTGTCCTCAGTTTAATAATGTATCTTTGTTAGATTGTGAGTCATGTCATTATGCGAAACATCACCGAAGTTCATTAGGATCACGAGTTAATAAAAGGGCAGAGTCTGCTTTTGAATTAGTGCACTCTGATGTTTGGGGACCTTGTCCCGTTGTGTCGAAAACGGGTTTTCGTTATTTTGTTACATTTGTTGATGATTTTTCTCGAATGACTTGGATTTATTTTATGAAAAATCGATCTGAAGTTTTTTCCCATTTTTGTGCTTTTTGTGCTGAAATCAAGAATCAATTTAATGTTTCTGTACGTATATTGAGAAGTGATAATGCTAAAGAATACATGTCAGTTGCATTCCAGACATACATGACTCAACATGGAATTCTCCACCAGTCTTCTTGTGTTTATACGCCTGCTCAGAACGGGGTTGCTGAAAGAAAAAATAGACATCTATTGGAGACGGCTCGAGCTCTCTTGTTCCAAATGAAGGTTCCTAAGCCGTTTTGGGCAGATGCTGTTTCAACAGCCTGTTTCTTGATTAATCGGATGCCTTCAACGGTACTTAATGGTGATATTCCGTACAATGTTTTGTTTCCAAATAAGTCATTGTTTTCGGTAGAACCACGGGTATTTGGAAGCACATGTTATGTTCGAGATGTTCGACCCTCTGTCACCAAATTGGATCATAAAGCCCTGAAGTGTGCTTTCTTGGGATATTCTCGTCTTCAGAAGGGGTATCGATGCTACTCTCCGGATCTCAACAAATACCTAGTATCTACCGATGTGGTATTTCCGGAAACTACTTCATTTTTCTCCTCACCTTCCATTTCCACAAGTGAGGGGGAGGAAGATGAGTGGCTAGTCTACCAAATGACTTATTCAAGTACTCCGGCTAAACAACCAGATGATAGTGCTCCTCTTCAACCTTCTATTGAGCAACCTCTTGCTTCCATAAAGCCGTCAATTGATAAAGTTTACTCCAGAAGAGGAAGACCAATGATACATGTCCTGCACCAAATACTTCGTCATCTGATCCTGCTCCGCCGAATGACCTTGACGTTCCCATTAGTCTTCGCAAAGGTACACGTCAATGCACTATTCCTAAATCTATTTATCCCATTGCTAATTATATTTCATATGATCACTTATCCCTTGCATCTAGTTCCTTAATTGCCTCTTTAGACTCCATCTCTGTGCCCAAGACAGTTAAAGAGGCTTTGGATCATCCTGGGTGGTATAATGCGATGCTTGAGGAGATACATGCCCTGGATGATAGTCACACATGGGAGTTAGTGGATTTGCCTAAGGGCAAGAAAGTTGTGGGATGTAAGTGGGTCTTTGCAGTCAAAGTCAATCCGGATGGATCTGTAGCAAGACTTAAAGCCAGACTTGTGGCTAAAGGATATGCTCAGACTTATGGGGTAGATTATTCGGATACTTTCTCTCCAGTGGCCAAACTAACCTCTATTCGCCTATTTATATCTATTGCTGCTTCGAAGAATTGGCCCTTACATCAGTTGGACATCAAGAACGCATTCCTACATGGTGATCTCCATGAAGAGGTGTACATGGAGCAACCACCTGGGTTTGTTGCTCAGGGGGAGTATGGGAAAGTGTGTTACTTAAGAAAATCTTTGTATGGCTTGAAACAAAGTCCTCGTGCTTGGTTTGGAAAGTTTAGTGAGGTGGTACAGGAGTTTGGACTAAAGAAGAACAAATGTGATCACTCGGTTTTCTATAGACCGTCAGAAGCTGGTATTATTCTTCTCGTTGTTTATGTTGATGACATTGTTATTACGGGTGATGATTATGCAGGTATCTCTTCTCTCAAGTTATTTCTACATACCAAGTTTCAAACAAAAGATTTGGGTCAACTGAAATACTTTCTAGGAGTAGAAGTAACCAGAAGCAAAAAAGGGATCTTCTTATCTCAAAGAAAGTATGTACTTGATCTACTTGCACAAACTGGAAAGATGGGAGTCAAGCCATGCAACACACCGATGGTTCCCAACTTACATCTTACAAAGTATGATGGTGATCCCTTTGAAGATCCAGAAAGGTATAGGAGATTAGTTGGGAAATTAAACTATCTCACCGTGACTCGTCCTGACATTGCATATGCGGTTAGTAGTGTCAGCCAATTTATGACTGCGCCTACAGTGAAACATTGGGAAGCCCTAGAGCAGATTTTGTGTTACTTGAAAGGAGCTCCTGGTCTTGGCATTTTGTATAGTGATCAAAGACACACTCGCATTGAGTGTTTTGCAGATGCTGATTGGGCTGGATCCAAAGTTAATAGACGTTCCACTACAGGGTATTGTGTTTTTGTTGGTGGAAACCTTGTGTCTTGGAGGAGCAAGAAACAAAATGTCGTATCCCGTTCCAGTGCAGAGTCAGAGTACAGAGCGATGGCGCAGGCCACATGTGAAATTTTGTGGATTCATCATCTCTTAGATGAAGTTGGATTGAAGCATTTGATGCCAGCAAAGCTTTGGTGTGACAATCAAGCTGCCCTTCATATAGCCGCAAATCCAGTATACCATGAAAGGACTAAACACATTGAGGTTGATTGTCATTTCATTCGTGAGAAAATTGAGGCAAATCTAATATCTACTGGACATATGAAGACTGAAGAGCAACTTGGGGATATTTTCACGAAGGCATTAATAGGGGCTCGAATTAAGTATCTATGTAACAAGCTGGGTATGATTAATATCTATACTCCAGCTTGAGGGGGAGTGTTACATAATATGTATTAGTACTTTCCTTGTATATAGTAGACTAATTAGAAGTCTGATTAGTTGGCTAACATATAGCTTATTTCCTTAGTTAGCTATATTGTAATTGTATATATATGTACGATTACCTATGGAATAAATCATCAGAAATTATTCCTATTCTCTTTTACATATTTTAAGTACAGAAGGAAAGGAATATGGTCTCTCTATAGAAATCAAACTCCTCAAGCTTAGCATTTGGAGGAACATCAGTAACACACAGCTAACCTCACAAACTATAAAAGATTCTGAAATAAATTCACAGATGATAATGACACATTTTTAACCCCATAGCAACATATATGGAAAAATGAAGTACAAGGATTTAGTGTAAAACATGACAAATGGGTTCATATCTAAACAGAAAACAAAGTAAGGAAACTGATTGTTGCAAAAATACATATCTGAGATAGTACGGACCTGACAATGATAGCCTCTAAATTCTCATCAATGATTGATGGACCATAGGGATCCACAATTGGTTCTACATGCACAATTAGCTCGGGTTTATCAGACTGAAGGAAAGTTCCAGCAAAGGAAGTAGGAGTTATCTTCATGCTAATACAATACGAAAATTATGCAGTTTGATAATAAAAAGAAGATAATGCGAGGCAATGAGCTCGTTAGCCTCAGTGTGGATAAACAAACAAAAACTACCTTCATTAATTATAAAGCTTCTTATACTTTTCACAAAATAAATCTTAGAATTTTGGCAAGTAATAAGCTATCAAAAAAAAAGATCAAACAGAAAGTACTAATCAAGATAGAAACATTTAAAAATAGGTAACACCTGCCGTGTCAACTGAAAGTTTAAGTACCTTAATGTAATCTTCAACATTTTGCATTCTTTGTTCAATCGACTCTATTAGGTTAGCATACTGCAAACAAAGTTCAAATACATTAAATATTGCCAATTTGCCAGCGAGAGGAAGATCCATTAAAATTGAGATGAAAAAGAAAGCAAATCATATTAGAGATAATGGTATATAAAAAATGGACAAGGATTCCCCCAAACATGTTTATATGACATACCTTACAAAATGTACCTTTAGGTCTTAATTATGGAACTTAAACTAACCATCTACTTGACTTGTTCACCAATTGACCATCTTTGCAAATGTGTTTAATTAAAATGATAACCGAATTATGAATGTATATATATAACCAGCTCACTAAACTACTGTGAACGAAATAAAGTGATAGAGACGTCTATTTCCCAGATACAGACGAACACATATGACCTGGTTTTTACGAGGATGTTAAGATTAAGCATTGTGAAATCTACTGTTTATTGTTTGGATATTTTTTTCAATGTTGCACCTTAAAAGTTACCCTGGATAAGAGTTCATTACATAGAATGCTGAAATGTTTAACTTTCCTATATCATGTCATTCTATTATATATTCCCAAAGCAAAGCATTTAGCTTAAACACACACTCACTATTGGTTTCCAATAGGCATGAAATAATGTTGATGAGTACCTCTTTATTAGTGAGCATATGACCATCGCAAACACCAACCACAATTCGATCCCTCGCCACGCTTGCCGCAGCCTGAAAAACAAAAATTAAAATTACTTTCAGCTTTTTTACCTAATCAATATGTTAATACAGACTTCCACGCAGTGGGCACGGACCTTGAGGAATTGGCGGTGTCCTTCGTGTAAGCGGTCAAACGTGCCGCCGAGAACCACAGCGCCGTACGAATTGGGAGGCGATTGGGTTGAATTTGGAGCTGTAATTTTATCCAAAATCGTCATTTAATTTATTGGTGCAAGTAGAAAGTTAAGTTTTGTTGACTTGAAGTTAAACAAAAAAATTGGGAGAATGAATGAAACTTGACAAATGGTGGAGAGAAAGGGGAAAGTGTTTGAATTTGTTGGATAATCGGTAATCCAATACCTACCGGTCAAAATCCGGTTCCTTTTTTTCCTTCTTCACTGAAATATTCGAAACATGGATGACGAAAAGATTAACGACTCTGCAGGGATTTATATTCAAGTGTAAAATTCATGATGATAAACAATGAAAATAAATTTTGGATTAGGTAAGAAATATGGGAGAGAATTATGAAAACTTATTATCCAAGTCTGGCTTGACTAAACCCATTCAACCACCAAACAAGCAAGTGTATTGCACCTGCTTTATGATTGGTCACTCTCCTTGGAGTTACATCCAATCACAAAACAATTGTATTAGTTATTTTGGGTTCGGACAAACCCGGTCTAAATAAGAATTTCCCGAGAATTATTTAGAAAATATGGGTTACCAGACTTGTTTTAAAATGGCCCAAGGCCCAATATTGTTAATGTTTTAAAACTTTTAATGGTATTTTTTGTTCCGTATGTAGATTTTTTTTTTCTTTTTTCTTTGTCCGAGTCCCGTATGTTGATTTGGTTAAAATGGATTAAGTCATTAAACCATTAATGTAGTGTACAGACACTGGATATTCTGCAATTATTTTAGTTGATATAAACATATATTGTTGAAAATTTTAGAATTATTTTTAATGTAGTGGTGTTTTTTTTAAGATAATATGCAAGTACTTACAATATAATGTATTTATAGAAAATGTAATAGGGTTTGGACCTAAAGAATTGAAAAAAAAAAACACCCTTCATTTTTTCGGGAAGATGTATTCATACTAAGTTTTTCCCCACACTCATTGATATTTTTTTTTAATTATTATCTGATTACATATTCAATATTTTTGTTGATCATACTACTGCATGCATCTCTAGTTCATTTTATTTTATTTTTCTTTATTGGACAAAAGCATACATGTCTACTTAAACAAGAACGTCTTTGAATTGATAATATTTCTATTTAAAACAATCATAAAAGAAATTTATCAAAAAAATACATTCATGGAGTTTTTTGGACTCATCTCCATCAGCTTCTACTTGCCAGTCTTGTTAGGAAACACAGAGAGGAAGACTCGGTTTCAAGATATATGACTTAAACAAGTTAATAAACTTCAAACCAAATTTCTCAATTGTTAAATTGTTTGATGTATCTTACAAGAGGGGGAGTAGACAGGGGGGGCATTTTAGACATGTACTTCATCTCCATTCAGCCATTCACATTACATCTTCCCAAGAGTGAGTTTGGCCCCTTTCTCCAGTAATCTGATTATATTGGGCAGTGAGGAAAAAAGAATGGTAGACTCAATCATCCTATTGTTTACCGTTTGGTTTTGGTGAATTATGCGCAAACTGATGAAAGGGTGAAGCATGAGTAGAACCATTTGGTATCGAGAGGCTTCTGGGCTGATGCTGCTGCTGTTGTTGCTGCCCATTTCTGATGTTGAATGACCCGTGAGTTCTAAACCCGTTCTTCCCGTTTGGGCTGGAGCTGATCCGGTCAGCTTGCATAGTCTGAAAGTAGTAAGATGAGCTAGCCATGTCTTTGAGGTTTGGCAATGGCTTTAGAGCTTCAACTACTTCACTCATTAGAGGCCTAGCTTTGGGATCTCGACTAAGGCAGCGAGCTGCCAATTGTGCAGCTTTCTGTGCACCTTTAATGGAAAAATGACCTTCAAGTCGAGGATCTATCAAACGATAAAACCGTCTTCTTTCACCTAGATGAGGCCTAGCCCATTCCACGAGGTTATGCTCTCCATTGGGCCGGTTCTTGTCCATTGATCTTCTACCTGTGAGGACTTCGAGCAGGACAACACCAAAGCTATACACATCACTTTTTGATGTAAGATGTCCTGTAATAAGATCAATCAGAATCAAAAGAGACGTGTTACGCAAATCAAGAAGAAATCACCAATCATAGATCTTCCTTCAAAATAGTAACAAAAGTAAGTCAATAGAATGGTTCAAACGGAACATCCATGTAAAGACTTAAATATGGTCTTTATAAATCATTCTAACTTTATGCCACAACCAATGTGGGATGGGGGTATCACAATCCATTAAACTTTAAATACACCATATCTTTCCTTGATTATGAGACCATGATTACCTTTTTACAAAGATATACAAGGGAATAGTGACAATGAGTAGCATAAACTAAGATTACCGAAAATAAGGAGTATGTAATATCCAGCCATGCTATTTTTCATGATTCCTCACAACAGAATTAAAAATTTACTAGCATCATTACATCATAGATAAGGAACTGGTGGTGAGAAAACAAATAAAAGCAAACCAAACGGATGCACAACATTGTCAGATATGCCATCTTAAGCTTTTCATGTTTTGTCAGAGATAAGCTTAGACATTTAATTTTTCACTAATTCAGTCTTACTAATTGTAATGTTATTCTGCCAGAGATGAGCAATGATTCGATCATGATATATTTGATAAAATAGGCAGCCACCTATCATTTACTTACCTAACATGCAAGTTAAGAAACACTATGTAGATCTTGTTTTGCAAGAAAAGCATATCTTTTTGTCAATATACATTTTATCATGTTCAATAATAATTCAATCCACATATATTAGTTTTCGCTGGATCTTTTCTATATTTAGCTTTTTATTAGGAGCACCACCAAGTCCCAAACGAAAAGAATAATAATATACCTGTCATGACATATTCCGGGGCTGCATAACCGTAAGTTCCCATCACACGTGTAGAAACATGAGTTTTTCCTTCATCTGGAGCATCTTTAGCAAGTCCAAAATCAGAAAGTTTAGCATTATATTCCTGGAAAAACAAGTTACGCCCGTCAGACATATACCTCGCACACAATACAATACATATCTAAGCTAATAATTGCAATTTAGAAGAGGAGTTTGCTTAACAGAAGTGTTCACAACTTACAGCATCCAACAGAATGTTAGAAGTCTTGAAATCCCGATATATTACCGCTCTTTCAGCTTCCTCGTGAAGAAAAGCAAGCCCTTTTGCAGCACCTAGAGCTATTTTCATCCTGATTGACCAAGGTAGTGGCAGAGACCCTACATTTAACAATCGTTAGAAGACAGGAAGATTGCACCATTCTTTGGAAATCTCATATATGCTCTACCACAGAAGTGAAATTATGTAACAACGAGTTGGCTTGTGGCTATGTAAACTTCAGTAAATTGCAATAAGAGAAATTGAACTTCATAAATTCACCAGTGCAAGGTGCACTGAGAAAAGGATAGTTACATACTTCTGAATAGATGGTTCTCCAAGCTTCCTCTAGGCATGAACTCATAAACCAGCAACCTTTGGTCATCTTCAATACAGTAACCAATTAATTTAACCAAATTAAGATGAACAAGGTCGCCCAAAAAATTTACTTCCGCCTGCAAATAATACCAAGTAAGAATAATGCAACACAAGATTCATAACTATTTGAAGTAAATTGAATAGAGAAAAAAGAACCAAACCAGCCATTCTTTGTGACCCTGAAGTCCATCGTGATTAAGGGTTTTGACGGCAACAGTAAGTCCTGTGCCAGGTTTAACTGGTGCTGTACCATTCTCTTCAATCCATCCTTTAAACACACAACCAAATCCCCCTTCACCAAGAAGAGATTCTGGTCTGAAATTTCTTGTTGCTAACTTAAGGTCATTAAACGCAAACTTCCTCAGTCGAGAAGAAACTTTAAGCTCATCTTCAAGCTTGGAGCTCGAAGAATTACTTTCAGCATTGCTCGTAGTTGTGGATGGGATTACAGGGGCAATTGGTTGGTCTTTGCTTGTATCATTTGTCGACTTATTGTCTGTTTATACCCACAAATAAACAATAAATAAGAAGAAAGACACAACCCTCATGATTTAGAATGTTCAAAGTACCATTATTGCGGATCAGGCACATTATATCAATTTATTTATTTATTTACTAAACTGTGTATTCACAGCTTGGACCGAAGAGTGCAATGGGTATAGGTCCTCCCCAGTGTGGTGTCTCCAGTAGGATTTGAACTTGAGTTTCGCCTCTGGGAGTTGCAAGCCACTACCAATTGGCCCAACCACCTTGGGTATTATATCAAATGGTTATTCATTCTAACATTTAAACTAAATTTTTCCATATCCAAAAAGAACATCTAATTGGTGGTTTATACACCACCCCGTACTTAAATTCCCGACATTAAGCCGAGCAACACAAGGAAATATCTATATCAGACATTCACTTAAGAAATATAAGAGATGCTATTAAATCATTTTACCTATGCCAGATTAACATTATAGATCCAAAAGATCATCTATGTTGTTATGGCTGCATTTTCAGTTTCCAATACTCAAGAAATCAGTTCAACTCACCAAATCATATGCAAACATGCAAGCAATTCTACCTGTAAAACAACAATTACATACAACTCCAGCATGAAAGGAAAATAAACAAAATACAATTTTGGAGGTCATATCAAGCAAAATTGAGAACCAATTTGAAATAATAACAGAATTTAGACTTGAAATACAACTTGCACACATAAGTTTCAGAAGATAAGAACATTACCATGAGTGGTGGTGCCACTAACAGAGCTATCAACTTTAGATCTTGAAGGCATACAACTCCCAATAAATCTCAACTTAATCCAGCAACCAGTCTCCTCCTCCTCATCATCATCAATTTCATCTTTTTTCTTCCTCCCCTTCGAATTTTTCACCTCCCAAGACTCCTTTTTTAAGCCATCATCAACTAATCCCATCTTTTGCAGACCCAAAAATCATCAAATATCCCAAAAATTTGTAATTCCCCCTCCCTCCTCCTCCTAAATCAATTACACCAAATAGTCCCTCAATTCTAGTCCAATTTAATGAAATCTCCTAAAGCAATTCAAACCCATTTCAGAAAATAAGTCAAATAATACAAAGAAAACCTTTTCTCTTTCAATTCCAAGAAACCCCAAATCGCCAAGGAGAACAATTATTTCATCCCTTCAAGAACTGATTTTTTGTTCTAAAATCAAATTTGAAGGGGAAAAACTCAAAAGGATCAACTCGACCCAGAATAGTAGTACAAAAGATTATAGAATATTCTTCCACTCCAACTATAATTTTTCCTATAAAATCTAGATAAAATCAATGAAATACCTCAGACCCAGTTTAAAATATGAGCTGAAAATTACTGAGAGGGTACAAAAGAGACCTGAGATTTCAGATCACATGCTTGACCTTCAAAGCTGAATACTTTGCCCCTTTGCACTGTGCAACAAGCAAAGCTGGAATCAGATAATAATAATAATAATATTAAAACTAATAATTTCAGTTCAAAAAGCATGCCACCACCTCAGAAATGTCTCTTGAAAAAGATATCCAAATCTTATTTAATATGCTGACCAGTTCAATGCTCAAGGAAAATAAATTATACTTCTGTTACTCTAAATATTTAATACTAATAAGTAATAACTATCAATTTTAAGTTGCTTGTCTGTGGGATTTTGTAATTTACGAGTTACAGTAGAGGTAAATAGAAAATTAGAAAGTATTAAATAATGTGAATTATCAGGTCTTACTTTTTTTATAAAAAAGAATCTAAGACTAATAAAGTAAAATGGAAGCTGCCCGGAGAATACGGGCTGGAAGTGCCAATACCAAAAATAACCTTCACTCTTGTTTAATTTGGTAATTTGCATTTTTTTTTCTTTTGAGGTTCTTGTTCAAGTGTTGATTAAGGGCCTATTTGGAAGGGTTTTGGCTCGATTTCGCGGGTCTCGATTTAAAAAAAATAATTTCGATGGTTTCGGTGAAATATTTGAAATCTCATTTGGTTAGGTTTTTGAATGTTGAGTTTTGTGGTTTTGAAAAGCTCAAACACGATTTGGATTGGGTTTGGATGTTGGTATTTGGGGAAAAAAATATGTAGTAGATGTTAAATCTATATCTTTTTTATAAAGTTTAAGAAAGAAATAGGTGGTATGTGTCAATAAAAAATCTTAATGAGAGGGAAAATAGGTGGTATGTGGATAGTTTATAGTCCATAAAAAATTCATTAGACATTTAGAAATAATAATTGACTTTCACAATTTTATTTTCGATGTAAATATTCTGCTACCTAGTAAATGAATTCAAATTTATATACAGTCTATTTTTGTAATTTTGTTAAGTTCCAGTATGTATAATGTAATAGACAAAAATATTACGTAAATCTGCTTAAAACATGTATTAGCCAAAATAAATAATTATAAGCTAATAATAGAAATAGTGCATGATTAACATAACAATAATATTTCTTATTTCATATTGATTTATTTTAGTAGCTTTTTTTTTTTATAATCTTAGTATAATTAAATATGGGAAATAATAGTGTAATATAACCACATTTCCTATTATCTTTTTGTTTTCTCCACCAACTTAAAATAAGAACATTGATTTTTTCTTTTTCTTTTTTGAGAATAAAATAATATGATTTTTTTTTTTTTTAGGATAAAATAGTATGAAAATTGAATTCCACAACTAGATAACATACTGAAAAAGTAAGTTGGAAACTGGAAAGAGGAGAGGAAATATTGTGAGGAGGCTAGCGGTCAGTTTTCAAAGGAGAGGTGAGTGGAAAACATGGGCAGCTCGGGCATGAGAGATGATAAGAGGTGGGACCCGCTTTTTTGATGACGTGTCAGCTTCTAGTATATGGGACAACCCGCGCGTGTGGGGACGCGTGGGCTAATGGTGCTTGGCATTCATTTCCATTGAAATTAAACTTAAGGGATAATTATATGGACCTCCCTGAAGTTTGGGGTAATTATTGTCCGATCCCCTCGCAATTTCATAATTACATCCACCTTCCCTAACATTTCGAAAACCTTACATTTTGATGACGTCATCGCCGAATTTTTATTGAACTTCCTATTTTACCCTTGATATTACTGTAACTATTTTATTGGACAATTATACCCTTGTTATGTTTGGTACATAGGAGGGGTTTCTTTGCAATGTTTATACATAAGTATGGGTTCAAATGTTATAAATTTACATGAAACTTATAATTAGTTTATTAGTGTATATGTATTCTTAAAATAAAATATAATAACACATCAACCTTATTTTCCAATTTTTTTTATAATGCTTTTACAATTAAAGAACAAGGAAAAATAAATAAATTATGGTTAATTATAAGAAAAAAACATTGTAGAACATAAATAAAAATGTAAACACATTCGACTTCACATTTAACCCGTAATTTTAATAATTTCAATTTTTTTTCCTAATTAAAGTAAAAGATGAATTAGGTTTAAAAGAATAATGAATTTTAATAGTAGTGTATATGTATTCTTAAAAAAAAAATATAATAACATATCAATGATTTTTCCCAAAAAAAATTCATAATGCTTTTACAATTAAAGTACAAGGAAAAGTAAATAAATTATGGTTAATTATAAGAAAAAATATTGTAAAACATAAATAAAAAATGTAAATACATTCAACTTTAACATTTAACCAGTAATTTTAATAATTTCAATTTTGTTCATAATTAAAGTACAAGGATATAAATGAATGAATTACGTTTAATCATGAGAAGAAAAAAAAACTTGAACAATAATTATTAGACATTATAAAAATGCTCACATGTTTACTAAAAAATTTCTTAAACTTTTAACTAAAATAGTTATTATAAATCAATAATTGTTTTACAAAAATTAAAAATACTCGATTTAATAACAAAGTTATTATAAAATCACAAATATTTTTTTAATATTTCTTACTTAAATAAAATGATATTAAAATCATATCTTATTTATATAAAAATACTATTATTAATAAATCAATAAATTATTTTAATATAAATTATTATTTTTAAAAAAAAAATCCTCACCATCCCTAACCCCCCCAACTCCTCACCCGCGGGTCCCCAACCCTTCACCCATCGTCCCCAACCCCGCAAATCTCCTCCCAGGCCGCGCCGCCGGCCTGGAAGGCCTAGGGTTCGAACCAGGCCGGCAACACTGCCTGGGAGGATATTTGCGGGGTTAGGACGGTGGAGGTGGAGGTGGGGTGGGGGGGTTTGGGTTAGAGTTTATTTTTTATGTATAAAATTAATTTTTGCAAGGGTAGTATTGTAATTTTGTGTATCATTGCAAGGGTAATATTGTAATTTTGTGTATCATTTCACATCATTTTGTAAGATTTTTGACATATGGGGGGAGGTGGATGTAATTATGAAATTGCGAGGGGATTGGACAATAATTAGCCCAAACCTCAGGGGAGGTCGATGTAATTATCCCTTGCAAGGGTAAATAGGACATTTTGTTAATCTGATTTTTTTTAATTAAAACTGACGAGGACAATATGGTCATTTCACATCATTTTGTAAGGTTTTTCAAACGTGAGGGGAGGTGGATGTAATTATGAAATTGCGAGGGGATTGGGCAATAATTAGCCCAAACCTCAAGGGAGGTTGATGTAATTATCCCTAAACTTAAATAATTCTGTTTATATTTAATAATTTATCGTTTTGATCTTTTGACTTATCTTTTTCTCTTTGATTTATCATTAGAGAATTTCAGAGTATATACCTGTTATTTTAATTTTGATACCCTAAATTAAAAAAACCTCGATTAGTGGATCGCATCTTTAATACTAGTACTTAATGCTTGATAGTTTTATTGTTTTGTCACATTCATGTACTTTAAAATGGGATTAAAATAAGACTCAATATATGACATAGTATAATAGTCTCGATTCAATTAATATTGAGTTTCTCTCTGCTAATCAATCATTATGTGAATAAAAATTTATAGAATATGATAAGTACATGCATCAGGTTTTTATATTGTGATTATTTCTAATATTATTATTAATTGAATTTGTAGTTTACTTTATTAAAAAAAAAGGTTAGGTATGTCCTCTAACTACATTGTTTAAGTATAGGTCACACTGTTGTATGGCATTTTATTGTTAAATAAACAACATAATGTCCCTCCAAAATCTCGATCTCTACAATTATAAATCCTCTATCTCTACTAATATAAATTTCTACCAGGATTGTTTACCTATTTCTGTACTTTGTAATGGTGGACATCTTCTTGTAAACTGGTTATCTTTTGTCTAATTTTATGTATGGTATCTGTATAAAAGCATGAATATTTCTTAATTTTTTTGTGCGGACTAAAATACTCTTATTTAAATTGTAAAATGATATTTAATTCAATAATAAATATGTAAAAGTAATTGAAGAGATATTATTAGACATGCTTATTATATTTATCTGATGTATAATTAGACCTGAAGTTTTATTATATTTATCTCCTACATAAACTCCTAAAATTTATAAATTCTCTCTTACAACAAATTTTGTAATTTTAATCTTCTTCTCTTATAATAGATAAAAAAAACCATAAAAAATACTATTATTTTAAATAGTCCCTAAAATATATATAAAATTGTTATATTTTAGCATCAATATTTATTTAAGTAAGAAAATATTAATTTAAAGATTTAGTACAACCTAAGTCATAAACATTCTAAATATAAAAATTTAAAATATCTTAAATATCATTCTGTTACAAAAAAAATTAAAATTGAATCGCATCTTAATATGAAAGAATAAAAAATACTTATGAATTAACTAATTACGTAATTTTACTTTGCCTAGAATATAAAAATATAAAGAATATTCAATAATATCGAGACATGCGTAACCTCCATGTTTTCATGGAATTCTTTTCCTGAAAAACGGGTGAAATTGGTGGAAAAAAGTGATCGATAATAAAAAAAAAAAAAACTATGAAATCATTGAAAACATGTGAAATCAATGAAAATTCGGATGAAATTTATGAACACCAGTGAAACTGGTGAAAATTTGGGTGAAACCGGTTAAAAAGTGCCCCTGAAATCAATAAAAACATGTGAAATCGATGAATTTTTTTTGGGTGAAATTCGTGAAAAAAGGATGAAATTGGTGAACGACAACATCAGTGAAAAACAGGTGAAATCGGTGAACAAATAAATAAAATCGGTGCAAATGTGTCTGATCAATGAAAATTCAGGTAAAATTGATGAAAAGATCATGTGAAATCAGTGAAAAAAATGTGTGAAATAGGTGAAATCGGGTTCATATGAAAAAAAAAAAAACGTGTGAAATCAGTAAAAAAAAAAAAGAGTTTAACCGAAAAAATAAGGTGAAACCGTAGAAAAATTGTTTAAGACAAAAAAAACAAAAGGATAAAATCGTAAAAACAGTTAAAATAAGTTATAACCGATAAAAAATGGACATTACAGTAAAAAACATTAAAACTGATAAAACTGAATAAAATCGGCTAAAAAACAGGTTAAACCGGTGAAAAATGAATTAATCTAATGAATTGAATATGTGAAAAAAGGGGTTAATTTGTTCTATTTTATGACATAATAAAATTAATTATACTCTAATTTATAAAAATGACTCATAAAATTAATTAAACACATACAACATACGTGCACTCTCCTAGTAATGTAAAAAATATAAATGATAAGTAAATATTAAAATTGGTTTTGTAAATAAGTTTGTACTTCCTCTATCCAAAACTTTTATTCTCCTTTTTCAATGTCCCAAAGCATTTTTTTAAAATTATTTTTTCTACGTAGCTATCTTATATCACATACAATAATAACTTGATATCACTAATTATCAAGACTACTGTAAGGGTATAAATATAAATATACCAAAATCTATTCCTCCAAATTCTTGTTAGGAAGATGCATGTGTAATTTGTCCGACAGTGTCTAAAATGGGTTAAATCATGTCTAAAACTTGAATATCATTAAAAAACAAAAAAAAATGTTAAATTTCTATCTCATTTAATTTTCCCTGTCTAATGTTTAATTATAGTTAACCACTAGTGTATAAAAACTATTCTTATTCCACTAAATTGGACTGATATTCTTAAATCTATAATTCCTTTCATTTTGATATAGTTTGACAAGTAATTATTTTTCGGTTGATCTTGATTTAATAAAATATTTGAATATATCACTAAAAAAGAAGAAGATAAGTTCATAGTAAGCAATAATAGTACTAGGGACCGTTTGGTAGAACCTTTTTTAATACAACGTTTGGTGGCATTGATCTAATACCGGGTCAAATGGATTAAATCCTTATGACCCGGTATTAGGACTATATTATAATCCACCCAGGTATGGGTGGATTAGTTAATCTGGGTGAATATGGATTCGATGAAATGTCACTTATAACCTCAAATTTACATATTACCTATTTTAACATATCATTAAATATCATAAATTCTTCTAAAATCTCTGAAAATGGAAACACATCTACATAAATAAATCACAAACTAAAATCTATATCAATTTACAATTAACATGGAGGCATTCGAACTAAAAATCAATTCTTACTCTTATACGAATTATACAAATGACTTCGATGAATTGATATATCTTAACTAACATAATATGTTCAATTAAGTAGTGAAAATATATTAATATATGCTTAAACTCATAATTCCCCCAAATATTACAATTTATTCCTTTAATGTAATATGACTCAATCAAATCTACCAAACGTATTTTTAATATGGCCTCCAATCCAGCTCTGTTCTAATCCACCTTAATTCCATACATCCTACCAAACGGCCCCCTATAGTAGTATGTCAAGATTATGAAAAATTAGTGAGATGGAACCAAATAGTTTAAAGATAACATTTCGTCGCTTGAATTTTTTAGTTTCTCCACAATTTTCTACAATTCAAGAAAGCAGAATTTAAAAAAAGGAACCATTGTGGCAAAAAAAAAAAAAAAAGAACCAAGTTTGTTGATTATATATACCGAATGAATATAATTTGTCTAACTTCTTTCAATGGGTTATTTACTCATTTATTACCTTAAGTTCCCAAAACTGAGTCTGTCATTTTTGTTTTTGTTGTTGTTGTTGTTAAAGTGCGCATTATCTGGTATGTAATTAGTTCACAATTCACTATCATGGTAATTGAAACAAAAACAAAGGAACTGTATCATAATCATTTTATAATTTAGAGAATGTGACCATGCCCTAAAACTTAACAAACTAATTATTTCATAATCATCTAATTACCGCACTTTCACCAGTTCAAAAGCGTAAAACTGATTTTTGTCCATAAAATTCGACGTACATTCACCACTTGGTTCGATCTTAAGCGAGTATAACAGGTTCCCCTAACCTAAAATATTAATCATGGCCTGAGCTGATCTTGCTAACACTATATATGATCACTTTCAGTTGAATTGAATGCTTCTATTAGGTTCGATCTTAGGCGAGTACAATGTACACTTGCTATGTTGTTGCTGTGCAAAACGAGCTGAGTTAATTTCCAGTCAAATACATCAAAACACAATGAGAATTAAGGGAAAAAAATAAAAAGCAAAATTTTCACACATTTGACTTTTTTGTTGCAATATCTTTGCACATGCAAATATATAACTATAAACCAATGATTTGCATATAAAGAGATCATTTCCCTTGCACTTAGTACTTTATTATTAAAAGGTCAAACATCCAGTTGTTCATTTACCAAACCATCTTAGGTTGGAGTGATGAAGAAGCAAGCTGTCTTCTATGGTTCTTGGCTATTTTTTCAAACTCAGATCCAATATCTGATATAATAAGACAGGGTCACATTTAAGCAAAATTTCAAGCATGTTTTGAAAGTGACCCCAAAACTAAATTAATACAGCGGCGTCACAAACCTGTTGATAAACTTGACTTCTCCACTTAATTGAATGCAAAGATGTCACCATTATTATGCAAAAGTGTCATAATTATAAAAGGGTTTGGGCTGTTTGTTTGGTGTTTGGAAAAGTAGTTTGGGAGAATAGTAAAAGGTTTGTGAAATAATTTTGATTTGCGTAATATTTTTTGTTTGAATTTTGAGAGAGTAGTTTGAGAAATAAAGTAGGTGTAGGTTTTTTTTGGAAGAGTTAGGTTATAGGTGTAATATGTGTAAGACTTTATATTAAACCATGTTTGTTATGTGAGATAAATTGTGTAAGAGATATGTTACTTTATGTCAAATCAGAGTAAAGTTTGTATAGATTTTATTTAGAGATAATAAAATTGTTGTTTGTTTGGCTTTTGAGATAATAGTTTGAGAAAATTCAGATATAAAAATTTTATTTCAAAAGATAGAAAACATGTTTGTTTGCTATTTCCCAAACACGAATTTTTTTTTTAAAAACGCCAAACAAACAAGCCCTTTACCTTTGACCTAATGATTCATAATATTTTCTTTCTAATAAGCAAGCTTGTAGCAACTCAGCTACAATTGAAGGATGCGTGGCGATGTATAGGTTTTCCAAATGTCATTCCACAATTACTCTTTTATCAACCTGAGAGCATATAATATTACTCTGCCACTGGGAATGATGAAAATAGTTTTATCAGCACACTCAACCTTAAACTGGATTTATGATGCATTCAAAAGTACTGCTGCTACAAGGACGTGTCTAGCTCTAGTTATGGAACAAAAAATTTCCAATGATATGCTTTTCAAGACATGTCTGCAAAGTTGACTAGAAAAAAAAATATTCCTTGCCATAAAATATTGGATAAATTAAAGGACTATTATTAAGTTTCACATCTCCTTCCCAACATAAACCTCTAAATCATGAGTTGGAGACAGTCACCAACAAAATTAAAAACGTAGAAAGGCCTGGCTGAAAGCTAACATTTGCCAAGGGTTCTCGGAACATGTTTGCCGCAAGTCATGAGATTACATGTTAACCTCTATACTATAAAATTACTGAATACATAAAATATTATGATACTTAAATTTGGAACCACATAGTTGTATAGATTGAAGCATATGAAATATGGGACATGGAATGGAATGAATTGGTAGAAAGTAGAATAAACGGAAAATTCCAACTGAAGTTTAGCTTCAAGCATATGTATCAAAGTCACAATTTCCTTCATAAAGAAATCTTATCATCTTCACTTAAACTCTTTTAAATGTGAACACTACATGATGTACTTTATATGAGCAACTGATCCAAGGACCAGAAGAGAGATGAGATTCAAGAACCACGAGTTTTTTTTTACCTTTCTCCTTAACAGCAATTTGTAGAGATTCAGGAGTGATTATGCCATCTGTTCAAGGGCCAAATGTATTTCAAACTGAAGAATCTCAAGGATGGGATCCATCATAAATTCTGCACCAATATTTACCTGCATCTTTCCAAAGAAGAAAATGTAATTCAAAATACAACACAAGGTTGGAATCTTCCATTCAAAGGAGTGACTCGCCACTTGAATCATCCTTTGGAGTTTAGTGAATCTATATTCCCTATCATAATATATAATATCCCGATTTTGATTATCCTGATCACCATTACTCGCGTCCAGTCCACTATCTGAGAAACTGGAATTGTTTCTCATCCAAAATTTCCATTTTGTTTCTTGGTGCTTTGCGTAATCCCATATTTTCATATGACTGCAGCAACTTTAAGTGGCGTAATAATCTATGTGTCCCGCTTATAAGCGGACAAAAATGCAAGTATCCAGATTTTTTCACCTAGGTTAAGGACATATATAAACGAGTAAGAACACTGGAAATATGTGCAAACCACAGTGTGTTGTTAGGGGAAAGGTCATCCAAAAAAAAAACACTGATAAAGCTAATAAACTGATAAACTGAAACACAAAACAAACTGAAATGTTAGAAAGCTAATAAGCCTGAATGGGCATTTGGAGTGCATTTGGAGTGCATGTGGTGTTTAATGTATTTCTTAATCCAGAAATGATAAAGCTTACAGAAGTCGGAACTTTGTGCATTTAACCAGGTCACATGACAACATTCGGCATAATTATAATAATGTTTAATCATGTTGTAACAATAATTTTTCTTTGCTTCAGATCTTGTTTCTATTGTAAACTAGTATAAGACAGGATAAATTTGGAAGATATAAAGAGTAGTATTAAGTTAGTAAATTAGTATCCCTGCATCTAGTGGCAAAGAACTAACTACATTAGTTCCTAATAAAATAAGCAACACACAGATGGAAACCTGCATTTAATTTGATTGAAAATTTAACCACACAGGCTCAAGTACTTGCAATTTATACTGAAGAATACAAGTGACCGACTGACCGGGAATCAGTACCTAATTGGAGACTGGTTGTTGGACGGAGCAGTGGAGAATCGGTTCGGTGAAGAACCGAGTCTAAAGGGAGCAGCAGAACTCTGGGTCTTCGGAGTATTTTAAGTAGAGTAAAAGCTTCCAGTTTCGGCCTTATATAGTTTATGGAGAGATTCCCTTTTGATATCAAACTTTTACAAACTTTACACTTTTCATACTAAATTTTTTCAAAAAACACATTTAAAACCATGATTTAAGGTATTTCGGTACATATACTTTGACCGTCAATTTTTGGAAGGAAATAATCACGTGGCCGTTATGTCGTTAAGTGACCAATTTCACTTCTACAGGGGTATTTGCAATTAGGCAAAAAAATAGGGCTGGGGTTATTTGCAATTCCAATCCCCTTCATCATCTCTCTTCACCTCCGACACCCTGCCTCCGCCTCCTCCCTCAGGTGTCGGCGCCACCGCCACCGCCACCGCCACCTTCTAATTCTCACAATCTCCAAACTTCTCTTCAAAACTTATCAGAATTGATGTAAAGGACAGAGGGATTTTCGTGAAAGTACGGCGGCTTCTTGGGCACGGGGCACTGTTTTTCGGGCATCAGTGTTTCTCGGGCAAACTTCGGGAAGGAAGGGGGCTCGGAACTGGTTTGGGCAGCGAATTTTGGTCTGATATTTTGGATGGATGTCGTCGACTCAGTGGGTTGTTTTTCGGTGTTGGTGGGCGGTGGTGAGGCAGGGGTTTTGGTAGAAACAAGAGAATTATTTCAGATCCAAGGGGGAATTTGTGGTTTGAGAGGTTGAGAATTTTGTTTCTGTTAATGGATTTGGGGTTGGGTATTAAGGGGATATCCATTTTGAGCATGGCGGTGGTGGCGCCGGCACCTGAGGGAGGAGGTGGAGGCAGGGTGCCCGAGGTGAAGAAAGATGATGAAGGGAATTGTAATTGCAAATAACACCAACCCCTTTTTTTTTTTCCTAATTACAATTACCCCTGTAAAAGTGAAATTGGTCACTTCAAGCACATGGCTATTTTCATCCAAAAATTGATGGTAAAAAAAAAATGTATCAAAATACCTTAAATTATGGTATTAAATGTGTATATATAAAAAAAAACTTGATATGAAAAGTATAAAATTGATAAAAATTTAATATCAAAAATGAATTTCTCTCGTAGAAGTTTATGTTTTACAAGAAAGTTTCTTTATAAATCGAAGTAATTTTGATAGTTAAAAATTAAAAGGAAATTAATAGTGTGGCTAAAATCTATTATACTAAAATTGTACTTTAAGGATTAAATAATTTTCTTATTAAATTAGCGCAGAGTAGACTACTCGACTTAATTGTTCTATATTTCCCATTGTTGCATATATGTGTTGAAACGAAATTTTATTAGTTAAATGTCATAGTTTATCATATTAATGTGTGGAAAAGCTAGCTGCTCAAAAGTCGGGTGATATTTGCCTAGATCAGGTCTTTCATAGACTATGAACAAAATTAGCGTATCCACCAAACATATTTACAAGATTTTGTTTATAGCCCATGAAAGACTGGGTCTTGGCAATAACTTTTAAAAATCATATGTTTAAATTA
The DNA here is from genome assembly GCA_034814905.1 of Penstemon davidsonii. Taxonomy (NCBI): domain Eukaryota; kingdom Viridiplantae; phylum Streptophyta; class Magnoliopsida; order Lamiales; family Plantaginaceae; genus Penstemon; species Penstemon davidsonii. Next base: position 20,598,327 of record JAYDYQ010002685.1, read on the forward strand.
TTCAGTTATTCACTTAACAAACAATATAAATATATGTGAGAACTTATAGTAACTTTTATTGAATCAATTCAACTTTATTCACATTTGACTATTATAAAAAATTCTATTTTGCAGTATTTTAGTAAAATATTTACATGTTAATATGTTATGAGGAGGAGGAAAGTAGTGAAACCCAAATCGTTGAAACATACATTTCTTGTTAAAAATATTTGGTATTAATGCTTGCTTTTCGGGCTTCCATCAATATTGCTCAACGGTTGATTATTAATCCACAAAATTTCACTTGATTACAAAGCTCTCAGTATTCATTCCAGTACAGGTACAAACAAACTAACCCAATAAAACATATTAATACCATGTCTCACGTTTTCCTTTTCATCCTTATAATTTTCACTTTCTTCACACTTTCTTCACAGCATCTTCCCTTCATAAATCACAATTTCATTATCAGGCAACCCGATTTAAGAGGGAAAGATGGTGGAGGCCCCGGCGGCAAATGGACCCTCTTGCATAATAGCGTTGGCATCTCCGCCATGCACATGCAACTTCTCTACAACAACAAAATCATCATCTTTGATCGAACCGATTTTGGTCCATCTAACCTCACCCTCCCCAGAGGCAAATGTAGGTTCAATGATGCAAAGATGAAGCGTGATTGCACGGCTCATTCCATCCTATATGACGTTCCTAGCAATACATATCGACCACTCATGGTACAATCCAATGTGTGGTGCTCGTCTGGAGCAGTCCACCCAGACGGAACTCTAGTGCAAACCGGTGGCTACCTTGCCGGAGAGAAGAAGATCCGCCTCTTCACCCCATGCAATAATGACACATGTGATTGGGTAGAGCTGCTCCAGGACCTGACCGTCAAAAGATGGTATTCTTATTATTAGTCTCATGATAAAGTGGACTTAATTACACGTTCAATTCGATTGTTATGACATGTTATTTTATTTATGTGCCTAATTAATTGTGATCTTATTAGAAATCATTGTGAGGCACTAATTGGGGATATCGTTCAATTAAGTATAGGCTCAATTGTGTTGTGCCCATATCTGACAATTAACTTTTATTGCTTGCAGACGGTTAATTAATAACATATATATATATATATATATATATATATATATATATATATATATTATATTAGAGAATGGTCCTTAATTAAGTTACTTTGCACTTACACTTTTATTTTCCCATGTGAGAGCTAGAAAGACTAAGAAATTGACAAATCAAACTTAGAAGACCTAACTCTAGAGAATCCATACTCGTGAATTCTTCTCTTGCTTTAATTTAATTATATGTAGATCGTAGGGTTTGTATTATTCAATTTATGCTAGCTATATGTTTTAATTAGTTTTTATAATGGGATATATTCTTCATACTGACTCTCGATGTCCATCATCAGGTATGCCACCAACCAAATTCTCCCGGATGGACGAGTAATCATTGTGGGAGGAATCGATGCATTTAGTTACGAGTTCTTTCCTAAGAATCCGAACAAACATCTTAACATGGATGTGTATGAACTTCCATTCTTGAAGGAAACAACGGACCCGGTTGAACTTAACAACTTGTATCCATTTTTGCACTTAATGCCCGATGGTAATCTCTACATATTTGCCAACAACCTTTCAATATTGTTCGATTACGTTAACAATAAAGTGATTAAGGAGTTCCCAGTTATTCCTAGTGAAAAGCGTACTTATCCATGCACTGGTTCATCGGTTCTGCTTCCGATCCGATTCGCCGCTGGAAAGGCGGGTGAGTCGCCATTGGCGGAGGTGATGGTTTGCGGTGGAGCAATGGGTGGTGCGTTCTTCAAATCCGGAAAGGGAATTTTTGATGTGGCCTCCACGACTTGTGGGCGTTTACGAGTCACTGACCCGAACCCCCAATGGGTCATGGAAGATATGCCCATGCCACGTGTCATGCCAGATATGATATTATTACCAACCGGTAATGTTTTCATTGTGAATGGCGCCAAGAAAGGTTCAGCAGGGTGGGAAGCGGGGGAGGAACCGATTCTCCACCCGGTTCTTTACATGCCGGATGAACCTTACCCGACCCAACGGTTTGTGGTATTAAATCCTAGTACCATTCCGAGAATGTACCACTCTGCTGCATCGTTGATGCCAGATGGAAGAGTATTAGTGGGTGGGAGTAACCCACATGAATTATATAATTTCACGGGAGTAAGATATCCAACTGACTTGAGCTTGGAGGCCTATATACCTGACTACATGGATCGAGGCTATAATAGTCTGCGACCCACGATAGATATCGTGGGGGCTCTAGAGAATGAGATATCATATGGTCAAGAATTCTCGATCGAGTTCTCGATGGAATTATACCGTCCAGATCGAGGGATCACATTAACTATGGTGATGCCCTCGTTCACTACACATTCTTTTGCAATGAATCAAAGGTTGCTAGTGTTGCCAATTAGCAATCTGGAGATATTATCGTCTATGACGTTTAGAGTAACAGTGCATGCACCACCAACAACTAATTTGGCACCACCAGGGTACTATATGTTGTTCGTAGTAAATGATGGAGTGCCAAGCCATAGTGTGTGGATTAGGATGAAATGATGGTACAACTGAATAATTAAAGTTTTGGTAAATTTCATATTTTAGGATAGATTTTTAGTTTCGTTAGACTAGTTTACATTCTTCCATTAAACTCTTATCAAAGATATATATGAACCTCATTCTTCCATTAAATCAAACAACCATTGATCTCAATTTCATTAGATATGATTGAGTTTGTACATATCATGGAAAACCAAACTATACATATAATTGCAACTTTTTGCTCTTTCAGTTATACCTTTACATCAAAAACCCGACTGATCATGCATTATTATTACAGGTAACTTTTTGTAAGGTGAATTCCAATTTATAAGTTCCAAACTCATTTGTATTCAAAGCTTTCTATTTCAGGGGGAATTTTCTCCTTATACCGCACAAAGTTCCAATGCTGAGTCATGCAAACTAAATACATCACCAAACATATTATTATATCTTTACTTGAAATATATATATAGATTTGACTATAAATTCAACAACCAATTAAAGTAAATCCAAGATACCTTCTTTCTTCAATTGAATGGCATTCAAGAATCTGTCATCTCTTTTTTTTCTCATACTCCTTCTCTCACTAATAAATCTCACTTCACAACTCCACCACCACCGACACAATACATCTTCAGAAACATTCTCATTCGCCACCACCTCACACTACTCAACCACCGTGCCCACCGGCGGAGAATGGACCCTTTTACAAAAAACCATCGGAGTTTTCGCAATGCACATGCAACTTCTCCACAACAACAAAGTCGTCATTTTCGACCATACTGATTTTGGGTCCTCAAACTTACCCCTACCCTCCGAAAAATGTAGACACAATATTGATGAAGTCATTCCCCACGACTGCTCCTCTCATTCCCTCCTATACGATATCGTTTCCAACACATTCCGTCCACTCATGGTCCAAACCGATGTCTGGTGCTCTTCCGGCGGCGTTAATCCCGACGGCACTTTAGTCCAAACGGGAGGATACCATAACGGAGATCATAAAATACGGATTTTTACCCATGTGATGATGAAAAATGTGATTGGATTGAGTTGCAGTGGAATTTAACCGTTCAAAGATGGTATTCTTCTGATCATATTTTACCCGACGGGCGCGTTATAATCGTTGGTGGAAGAAGGGCTTTTAGCTACGAATTTTTTCCCAAGAGTTAAAACGGAGGCGCTTTTGTTTATTTCCCGTTTTTAAAAGAAACTACTGACCCATAAGAAGAGAACAATCTTTACCCGTTCTTGTATCTTTTGCCCGACGGAAATCTTTTTGTCTTCGCTAATCAGCGTTCTGTCGTGTTGGATTTTGTGAATAATATAATTGTTAAAGAATTTCCCTTAAATCCCGGGGAAAAAAGAACGTATCCTTCAACTGGGTCTTCGGTTATGTTGCCGTTGCGGTTAATTCCGGATGGATCTTTACCTACGGTGGACGTGATTGTGTGCGGTGGTGCAAGGGGTGGTGTTTATGTGAATGCTGCAAATGGTGTATACGTGGCAGCTTCTAATTCGTGTGGGAGGTTACGAATCACGGATCCGAGTCCCAATTGGGTTATGGAATATATGCCCACGAGTCGGGTCATGCCCGATATGTTACTTTTACCGACGGGTGCTGTTATTATTCTCAATGGAGCAGCAAATGGAACGGCCGGGTGAGAATCTGCGGTCGACCCGGTTTTGAACCCGGTTCTTTACTACGCATATGAATCCGATCCACGTAAGAGATTTAGGGTGCTCAACCCGACTACAATAGCGAGAATGTACCACTCAGCAACTACATTGTTGCCAGATGGCAGAATTTTAGTGAGTGGGAGCAACCCACATAGATGGTACAACTTCACAAGCGTGAAGTACCCCACGGATCTTAGTTTAGAAGCCTTTTCCCCACCTTACCTGGCCTCGGAGTATAGTCATCTCCGCCCTTCAACTCACTCAGTAGAGGGGCCCACAGACAATTTTGTATCGTACGGTGAGCAATTCTCAATTACTTTCAACTTGGAGCTACAACAGTCTGTGGGAGAGTACATAGTAACGATGATTGCACCTTCGTTTACGACGCATTCTTTTTCAATGAACCAGAGGCTTCTGGTGTTGTACATTGCGGATAAACAACAGTTATCTGAAATTGCTTATAAGGGTAGGGTTCATGCGCCACCCACGGCTGATATTTCACCTCCGGGTTATTATATGGTGTTTGTGGTGCACCATGGGGTACCTAGTCAATGTCTTTGGATCAGAACTAAGTGAACTTGATGGGATCATTCTTTTTAGATGACTTAATTTTTAGTGGTTATTGCTTATTCGGTGTCAATTACCTTGACAATTCATTGTTACATTGGCTAGAGTTAGTAATTACAGCCAAATGCTTATGTTTCTTTCAAATTTAATTTACATCAAAATTCCGTTGTTTTCATCCAAATCATTACTCTCAGTTCCAATTATTTTGCTCCATTTTTTATACGAATTTTTAAGAAATATAAAAAAAACTCTTACATCTAGTATCTTTATATTGTGCTCTCAAAATAGTAATAAAAAATTAATGATGTTAAATTATTAAATTATGTGAGGTGATAGTTTTAAAAATAAAAATTTATTTTAAGAACTGAAGATGTCTTGTTTTAGAAAATACAAAAAAAATATAGAAGTAAAATTTTTAAGATAGAGAGAGTATTACACAAGAAAAGAGCAATTCCATGTTCGACTTGGTCCAATTGTAACTGTATTCCATCCCATGTAGAATTAAATTTTCATTTTTGTAAATGGGACTAAAAATGTTCTTTATTCACTTTATCTTTTTGTTGACCCCATTAAGATGAGTGGTTGAGCACAATAAATCAACTGCATTCTGCACGAGGTTAACCGTACAAACTGCAAGAGAAAGAGGTTGGGGGGAGGGTGGTCATTTTGGTATTGTCGGCATGTTTAAAACAGATTCAGTATTTCTGCAGGAGAAGATTGAGATTAGGGATGAATTCCTAATTTTGTTCTTTACATTCCCCTTCCCCAAAACCCAGTGTCAAACAATGTAAGTAAAATGAAATGCGAATTGGAGATGCGGGGTATCGATCCCCATACCTCTCGCATGCTAAGCGAGCGCTCTACCATCTGAGCTACATCCCCTTTTGTTGAAACTAAATTTCATATGTTTTTTGATTTATAAGTTCTCAAAAGAAATCAGAAAAAAGTTAGAAACTCAAGGAAAAAGTACAAGTATGTTTACAATTTTGGATCCCTGTAATAAACAGAAACGAAACATTAACAAGATAGGAATAGGAGTATTATTTTTTCTTTTTGATTAGTAAAGAAACAAGATGTTGCAAAACAAGAAACTAAAACTGCCTGCCTACATTCTTCTACAGCCTTCCTGACCCTCTACATTGTCTCCTTCCAATCCAGCAAGAGTAATCAAACATATTTACATCAACAAAAAGATTTCTCCTCATGAAAGATCACTCACTAGCCAGTCTCCACAGACACAAAAAAGGCTCATTTCACATTTCACCCCTTCTTGATCTATACTTATACTTTGAAGCCCAGTAAAGATAATGCAACAAGTTCAACCCACTTAACCCACACATTAACCAATAAAACCTCTCAAGATGAAAATGATTCAAGTTCCTGCCCGAGAGCCACGGCTTATGCTTCGAATTACCCGTCACACTATTAACTATCGATACTATAACCGAACTTAGATAATACCCTATTGCAAGTGATGCAAAAGATAGAGAAGTAGCCAATGATCTCATGCTAAATGGCGCTTCCGTGAAGAAAAACTCCATCAATCCAGCTAATGTGAACACGTCAGCTGAACCGAGAAACAAGTACTGAAACGCAATCCAGAAAAACGTAATAGGCAACGGCTTTTTGGAATCGAGCATTCCTGAGTCAGTAGCCACTCTCATACGCTTGATCTCAACCAATGCAGCAACCGCCATTGCTATGATAGAGAGCACTAGGCCTACTCCAATGCGTTGTAGATGAGAAATTCCCATCTCGGATTTCATTATTCTACGTGCGAACGGGATTATCACGTGGTCGTATAATGGGACTATGATCATTATGAAGGTGACTGGGAAAAAGGGAAGTGAAGAAGGGGGGATTTTTAACGAGCCAAGTCTCGTATTCATCGTTGCTGCTTGCTGGACAGAGAACGTGGAGAGTTGAGCTAGGCAGCAGTTGAGCATAATTGTGCAAGCAAAGATTGGGAGGATTTTTATGACAATTTTAACATCTTCCACTTGTTGTACGGTGCATTTTAGCATTTCGCAGGCTGGTTCGTTTAGGACTGCTCTGTTCAGGAACTTGAGGCTTTCGGATGGAGATTCGGGTGAACTTGTGACGACTTTGCTTTTATCTATGGCACTTTCGTCTTCGGAAACGGGTGGTGGGGAAGGACTTGCGTTCATATTTGCTATAGCATTGCTTGGCACACATGTGTTTAACAATGATGCAATGAGAACCTATAAAGAAATAAGAGTAAGAATTTTTCAGAGAGTAAAACGCTCAGAAAAATATTTTGATTTTTCTGGCATAAATTATAAGACATACCTTACATATGGTTGTAAGTGGACTACCAAGAGGGATTTTATTCTTGTAAAACATGGAACCACCTAGGAATAATGGAATAGACAACAAGATTGTTAATGTGGAGATTCCGAATCCCCATTGCCATCCTTTGTTGTCTTCAATCCACACAACTAGAGTCACAGCTATGAGTGCACCGCACGCAAGGGAAAACACGAAGTAATTGAAGAAAGTCGATCTCTGTTTCCTTCCGTGTGGTGTGCTTTCATCGAACTGTTCAGCTCCGTGTGAGGGCAAGGATCCTTTAATGCCCCCGACACCGAGTGCGACAAGATAGAGGCCTATGAAGAGCATTGCAGCTTTGGCACCATGAACATGTTGGCATGGTATATCTGGCCTGGAAAGGTCACATTGTGGTGGCTTTAGGGAAGATGAGTGTGCTTGTATTGTGAGTAGAACTAGACCCTGTCAAACAAAACCAGAGGTTGAAAGCATTAGTGAAATTAATTCATACTAGTCTAGGATTATTTTAGGAATCATTCAGAACTTTAATTTATGATACTTAGTCCAGTTTTCCAATGGGCTTTTATAGGGCATATTTGGGCTTTAAATGACCCATCATGTATATGTGGTGTGGATCTTACCTGAAAATCTGAACCAAATGTATTCTATGCGGAGAAAATATAATATATTAGTGGGAACATGCTCCTTTCTAGCTAATTATTAGCTAATATATAGTTTTATCATATTATATTACACCATAGATTTAAGTAGTGATGTAGACTAATGAATCTGGAAAGATGTGGGCTCAATGTTAATTGGACGTATAAGTACTTTTAAATAAAAAGCCTCACCAAAATGGTAACCACACACTTGTTCTATTGGAGATTGGAGCTCCACTATGATAATAGCTTTAATAATTAGACATAAAGTTGCCTATAAGCCTTGTTTTGACGCGTTTAAGAAGAAAGTAATAGGCAAACATTTTTGCAAGATGTATGTATATTCATATGATTGATGGTTGATTTAAAGATAGAAGACTATAATAAGGAGTATTATACTTTACTTGTGAAAAATATGTGTTCCAACCAACATTTTCTTATGATATTGATTGACTAGTACAGGATCTATTGGAGCCACCTGTAATCTAACATTGATTGTTCCAAGTTCCAATATGTATACAACAATAAAACACATTGTGTGTGAGTGTGGTGCACAGAAGTTAATCTAACTATAGTACCATGTAGAACTATACTTCAAAACATTGATGATCCATTACTACCTCAATTCATTTGAGACTGATTTTAGAAACTTTAATTAATTAATTTAGGTTCATGAAAAACAAGGAATACTATTTAATATTACGTGGTGGACAGGGATTGCAGAATCTAACCGGCCACCAGTGTTGTTGATAAGCTATTGGTTGAAACTTGAGGTCTTATCATATCCAAACAATAAGAAGAAAATCAACGAAATTGTGAAGCCTATTTGGAAGTATTTATGAAGTGTGAAACACACAATTAAAAAGATATATTATATATATGGGTCCGTAGATAAAAATTCACTGTACCTAGATACTATATATGATGCGCGCATGTGTTTAATTTAATGCTAGGGACCATTTAATTCTAGTTTTAACTTTCACCGACTCGACTTATCTTCATCTATTACTACTCCTATATGATAATCCTATGTTTCCCCCGACATTGAATGTGGTTTCTCGGTAATTGAAAGAATTATTAATCACCATTCACTTCAGCTGACAAAATGTTATAAAATATTTAACCACTCACATGTCACAAACTGATTGCTAATATAGTGAGTCGTATTTATTTTTCTCGTAAATAATTAAATCACCTCAAGAAATGTCAGATTTCCGAAAGGAACTAGTTTTGTCCCCGTGAGGCCGGTTGACGACTTGAATTAATTATTGTTAGAGTTAACACTTGGTATTTTCTTTTTATACAAACCGACAAATAAATATAAAAAAAAAAATCATATAACTATACGTATATATTGTTATTATAACAAAGAAACAAATTCTAGTTGACTAATATGATAGTTTTTTGTCATCAATTAATGTTATTGATAGTTGTCGACATGTATGCATAGGAAATCACAAACTTTTGTGTCTTCTTCATTTAAAAAAGGATAGAAAAGGACAAATGAAATAAAGAGAAACTAACCAATTCTCGTGTATCTAATTTTGTGCCAAACCAAGTTGAAAGCTAGCAAGTGGGCTAGTGGTGGCAAAAGAAATAAATAATTCCCATACTTTTCCTAACAGAATTTCGGAAGCATATTCAAATTAACTTAATTCTTTTTTTTTTTTATAAAAGATAACTTATTTCAGTTCTAGCCTCAACTGTATAATGAATTTAGTTTTTTACTTTTTACAATGTTTAAAATTTTGTCACAAATTTATAGAAATTAATTAATGTCACTTTCTTCCAAAAATTAAGGGGTGTGCATGCATCAAAAAGCGTGGATCTTGATTTGTTTTCGCTGCAATTACTACTGGATAGGAATTAGAAACATGAAAATTTTTTGAGACCACGTGCAGATTCAGTCATGTTCAGAAAAGTTCACATAATTTTCTACAAAATAGAAAAAAAATATTTAAAAAAAAAAGATAAAATTGTAGTAAATTGGATTAAATTACTTACGAAGAATTGAATGACCGCACTGATCAAGTATATGTAATAAGCGGTGAAGAAAGCATCGGACAAGAAGCCACCAAAAAGAGCTAGAAAAAACGCCGTCCCCATAAAATTGGTGACGGAATTTGCCGATACCGAAGGCGCAAAATGCATATATTCCGAGAGGTACAACACCAAGTTACTAGCATTTGCCAAATATGCTAGGTTCTCCAATACCTCCACAACTGTTCCGAATTAGGAGTCGCAATATTAATTAATCCCAAAAATAGAATTGTAAAAGCTTTTAGAAAGTGAAAATTGTGACTATTTGTCTAGTTTCATACTAGTTTTACTTTTTGTTAGTTATTTATTTCATTGAAATTGTCTACGGGAATGAATTGGTTTTCTAATGTAATCCGTCGTTTCACTTAAGAAAAGAAGAAAATTAAATCATACTAGTACTTATATTATATATATCACTAATTTAAAAATCATGGAGCTAGCTTTTCGTAATGGATGCCACTTTTATTGCCCTACTTGCATGAATAAATTATCATTTGATTGAATAATTGATTTCGCGATTAGAAAAAAAGAGAAAAAATCATTTGATTGAATATATAGTTGATCCAAAAGTTTGGGTTTTATGAGTAGAAATTAATATTATTATTTGAAATTCGAAAAAACTAAAGAAAAAATTGAAAATATTTCCTCTTTTCCCCATTAATTGAACCAGAACATGACTCCAAATTAAAGGAGAATTAAGTCCAATACAAAAACAAAAAAGTAAATTTTTTTATTTTTCTTTCACATATATAATTGAACTCTGTCTGTGTATTCATTGTGGTTAGACTTAGGAGTAATTATTATAAGGAATGAAATAAAATTGGTTACCCAAAACAAAGGAAGCAGCCCTCATGCCACCATGTTTGGCTCTGAAAGCAGTTCTTCCCCTCCAATCCACATACCCTTCCCATGTTGTTTTCATCTGGCTCTCCATTTCCTGACAGATTCATCATCATATAATCAATTAAGTAATTATTAAATAAATAGAGTAAATTAAATATCAATTAATTGGAAAAGAAAGCAAAGAAAAGAAAAGAACCCACCATTTTAATTTGTTTCCCTCAACTTTGATGAGTTAGACAGTTGATCGATCCCTTGTAGTTGTAGCTGGACTTATATATATAAATAAATATATATTTTTATTTGCATAAATATATAAATAGAATAAAAGTGAAATTAAGGGTGAGATAGGTAGACTCGATCTCTTCTCTACTGATCACAGGTGAGAAATTAGAAAGGGTATACGGTACAGTTTGAAACAGAAATTGGTATACTGAAAGAAACCATTCGCAAAACCTTTTATATATAGGAGGCTACAAAGCAAGAAGGTAAACTCATATTCTATTAAACTTTATCTTTTCTTTTTTTTTCCCCTTTTAGTCTTTTACCCAATTACTAAATTTGGCCGTATATATTTAGTTATTAGGATCTACTAATTTTCAATTCAATTATTTTGAGTTTATCCATTTTCAGGCTATACTATTATTTCTATTTTACCTATTTTTACCTTTTTCAAAAAATTGTTTCTTAAATAAGGATCTGGACAATATTATCAATCCGCTGAGGTGATTCTTGTAATTTCATCTAAAGTCGGGGATGGTGAATGAAATTATCACTACATATAATAGTATATATTATAAAGATTTGGTTACTTATTTGACACAGATTATTTGAATATATATAGTCAATGGTTACAATATATTTATGGAGTAATTGTGTATTGTTCGATGATTCAGAATATGAATTATATATAGTTTATGGTGATCATGTTTGTGGAACAAATTCATGTGCTTAAAAGACGTGCACATTCAAGGTCAACGGTTCAACTTTTATATGTACTCCCTCAATTTTTTTTAATTTGTCGCTTTGATATTTTATATATCGTTTAGGAGTTCAATGTAAAATTATTAGTTTTCTATCAATTTTATCCTTCTTGTTAATGCTTGTAACTAATGTTATAATTATTTAGTTAAAAGGGTGTTTTGAAGTTTTTGCTTAAAAAGAAAGACTATTCATTACATTTCTTAATATGTATGTTATCCATCAAAAACGACAAATAAAAAAAAGGAGGATGTATGTATTTAACAATATGGATACAACTTACAAATACAACTACTATATGTTTCTATACAAAAACGAAGGTTAGGGGTGGTAGGGAAGAGTGAAAAGCACGGAATACCTAACCAAAATATTGAAATGGGCCACTCGTATACGTTATTTAACTCGTATTGTACAATTTATAACCGCTATTATGTGTCCCATTAAATGAAAAATATTAGTGGATTAATCTTTCCTAATAAAACTATAAAAATTAAAGGCACAAGTCATTTAAGAATATTTTTTGTTTTATCTACTAAACTGTGAATTACAGTCCGAATCGAATAGCACATTGGGTAAAGTTCATCCCCAATGTGGGGAATTTAGTAAGATATTCAAACTTAGGATCGTGTCTGGCGTCGCAAGTCCTACAACTTCACTTAACCAACTTAGATATTTAAGGATAATTAGTGCACTGCAAACAAACTATTATTCGGAAAATCCGGAGGTGATATTATGATACCTTGGCGGTGTTTGACAATAAAAATTGGATAATGATATGAAAGCATTCGAGGCCCACACCCCCATTTATGGCATGTCGTTCGTCACAAAATTTGGTCTCATAGACTAATATTTTGGTCATTATTCCGAAAAAATTATGGTACTTACAAAATCAGTTATTTTTATCTAGAGTTAATGAAGATATGAGATAAGGAATTGGTTCTTCAAATTCTCTCACATGCGTTTCAACAGGATCCTCTGGATTATACAAACAATCAAACATGACTTCTCATTGAGAAATCCATGAGGGTGATTGATGATAAAGAAATATCAGTACTGTATATAAAATACAGTTTATAGGAATATGAAAATATCGAACCGGAAGCGACAAAATACCGAACCGTAAATGTCGCTTCCGTCGGGTAATGTCGGGTTTTGCTTGGTTAAACTAAACACGGAACATGTTAAAAGTTGAATTTTGTCAGTTCAGATTGCATTAAAAAAAGATAAAATTAGATAACGGTCGATGACCAAAATCCTAAATTAATAAATTAAGACGAGATCAGTCAAAAATATAAGATGATTGAATACACAATTGAATATGTTTTAAAATTCACTGATAAATTAATACTTGAAATTTTGGTATATCAAAATTCACTTTTAAGTGATATGACCCATAATGGGAAAAGATAAGTGATGCAGGAGTATATTTGGAGAATATCGAAGATCAAATCTTGTAGATTAATTTAAATTATTTTGTTTACTTAGAAGTCTATTAGATATTTTTCTTTTAGTTATTTCATTTTTACATAAGTTTTAGTAGTTATCTTGTTTCCTTTAGAAGTTTATCTATTTTCAGTGGTTATTTTATTTTAGCTATAAATGTCCGGCTTGTGGACAATTTTTAATTAGTTGTTTATTGATATTAAAAAAATTAGAAGAAAATTTTCTCTCTCGGGTTTTTACCCATATTGGGTTCATTTTTATGCATTCCAAATTTATAGATTTATGATGAAAACTGGCCTGTAGAATAATCATTATTCTGGCCGACTTCTATAAGAGGATGGAATCAAAATTTTAATAAAGTAGGCTCTTTGTGAACAACTTGGATTAAAAACGAAAAAGCATCACAAAGGAATGGTGAAGGAGGGCTCACACTAGTCAATTTAATTTTTCTTGCTTTAAACCAACTTAAAAACCGCCTAGCTTTAGATAAGTGATTTTGAGATATCCTACAAGTCTAAATCTTTCCATTCTCATGAATTCTAAAGAATTAGTTCCTTAAATTAAGTGGGCGTGATTCTAAGATGTATGGATTTATTATAGTAGTACACTACTCGTGTCATGATATATATAAAAGATAAAATTATTAAAAATCTTCAAATGTCATGAAAAAAATTAAGTGGGCATGATTCTTAAATATGGTTTTATTATAGTTCACAAGTTGTGTCATGGTATAAAGGTTAAAATTTGAAAAATCTACAATGTCATGAAAAAAACCACAGTCCCACAAGGCCCACATGTTACATGTAAATACGATATTATGAAACACTTTTAGCATAGATTGTATTTTCTTAATTTGAAAATTAACCTCATATGTTACCATAAAATTAACGCTAAAATAAATTAAAACACATTTCACATTTTCAAACGCGCAAGACGTGAACAGATCCAACATATTTCAAAATTCTACCAAAAAGAATATGAGAATTATTGTAGCTTCACGTGCTAGCTCAAGGTTATTGCTAAAATATGATTTATTACAAATAGATAATCTTTTTATAATGTGACTGTCAGAAGTTTATTTTCAAAGGGAATGACTTTCCATGTCACATCATATGCTAGTTTATTCAATTTGGTTTACATTATAGTACGTATATGACTACGCTATAATTTGTTAAAGCAAGTCAAAAGTAAGTGATTTATCAAAAAAAGTCAAAAGTAAGTGAAAGTGAGTATTGAGTAATTGAATGGCTGAGACTAGAAAGGTAGGTTTACTCAATTAAATTATGTTAGGTTCATAGAAACTATTTGGAAAGTTAAGGCAGTTGGCTCATTCATACAGTGAAAAAGAAGAGTAAGAGAGTATTATATTATATATTTTTTTTCAAAGATAATTTTTAGACGTATCGAACCTATTACGTAAAATATTTCTTACCAAAAATTTGAAGCCACATGTAGATCTAGTCCCTTCCACTATAGACCAAACACTCGCTAAAAAAAAATTTCAAGTCTAAATTATGTTGTACTTTAATTCAAAAATAATCTAATTTGTATATTTAGCTGCAAGAAAACATAAAATTATTTAATTCTCAGTTGCCACATGATGATTGATTATATGATAGTTGTAGTTTTCAACCCAATGAGAGAGGGACTTAATTGTTGAATTCCCCAATGAAATCTGGATTTGTTTATCCACAAAATGCTTAAAGCATCAAATGTTAAGATTAATTATTTGGCAACCACAGAAGATGTGCCACGTAAGAATACTACTGCATTGGAAATTATTGTAGTCAGACAAACAGCTCAACTGGAGAGTCATCTATACTGAATCGTGGAAAATTTCTTAGTTATACGTTGTGGTTAAATATGCATCACATCATTAATTGTAAGTTTTAAGAAAATCTCTTATACCATGTCCAAATAAAAAAGTCCACGACAATATAAATCAGATTGAATTGAATCTCTTTAATAAATTGATTCGTTAATTCATCATAATCAAATTTGATAGAGACATGGCAATTTTTTTTTCTTTTTATCTCAAAATAAGATTTTGGAATCTCAACTGCATTTCGTGATTGCTTTGTTTGGCCTAAGGAGTCAGAGAATATCAATGGGCGGCCAAAACCCTTTTTGACTTATTTTCTTTTTGAAAATTAAAAAGTAAAAGTAATATATAAAGTTTTCAAAGAAAAAACTTACTATTATATATTTCTTGCGATTTACATAATTTAATTATTGGTGTTATTAAATTAGATATTATGACCAAGAGGTCCTGATTTCAACTCCCATTAATGTGGGTATTTATTCAAGTATCTTACTAATATTAATAATTATCTATTATTTGTAATTCTTAGTACTTATGCAATTATTGAAATGATTTCTGATTTAATGATGAATGTATTCTAAAAAAAAAAAAATTAAATACTATGACAATACAAATTTTCGGGGACGAACATGGCAGGTAGGGGTTGTATCTTAATGAGCAGAGTTTATAGTTCAAGTAAACTAGGAGCATTCATGGTATTGGAGCCAGAGACGGAACTAGGCGAATTTTATTGGGAGGGCGAGAATTTTTTGAACAATGCACTAATTGAAAAAAAAAAGGAAGATTAATTGTATTATAAAAGACCGAGTATTCATTAATTGTATTATAAAAGACTGCGTATTCACTATATAATTATTAAAAAATGATTTTTTTTGAAGTAGTGCATTAAATAAAAATATGATATCGAGAAGACAGATCATAAAGACAATAAAAGACCATATTCCCCTTTTATATATATTTTTTTAGAAAAGCGGTCGATATAATTTTGCCAATAAAAGTTCTTTCGATCTCAATTCGTAAAATAATCAAATCAAACTCAAACACAATTTCAAACTTGAACAATGTGTTGTTCTACACTACTCAACTCATTCACACTCTCAATTATATTTATATGTTTGTATTGTGTATAATAGGTTATTTATGTCACTACAAGAAAACCGAGAAATTTCGACCGAAATGGGTCGTCGAAATCAATTTTTTCGACGGGAATTTCGACAGATATATTTTCGACAGATGTTGGTCCCAAGTGGTCAAATGAGGTCTAGAGGGAGGGGGGGGGGGGGGGGAATAGACCTCTAAAAAATTTATCTTTAAAATTCTACAACTTTTTCTGTCAGCACACTAAGCTGATCAAGATTCGTAAGTAGACTAAGCTAATCTCGCACAAAGCTTTGAACAGCAGAGTTGACCACTCTTCTGATTTTACTTAGCTGATTTTGAGAAAATCAGAGTTTTAAAATAACTAACTTGCAGCGGATTTATCAAGTGTTTTTCACAAGTAGTTTTTTTAACTTAGAAAAAGTTTTATCCCCAGTTTTTGCAAACTCCTTTTAAAACTTTTCAACAGTTAACTTAAGTGTTTAAATATGCTTTCTGAAAATATGCGATGAAATAATGCAAGTATAAACACACAGAATTTTTATAGTGGTTATATGGATAAAAATCCTTTAGTCCACTCTTCCAAGTCACGTAGATCTTGAGTTATACTATAATCACACAGATTACAATACACTCTGCTTGCGCCAAACAACAAATGAACTGGCCACAAGTTCGTCTCAGGAAATCACAAAGAAGTCCTATACTACAAAGCTTTATCACTCACAAAGATGGATAACAGCTTCTCACAACACGTTTCTCACAAAATCACTCAGATTTGTATGTATATTCTTTTATCTCTCTTTTGCTTTCGTCAACAAATGACTCAGCTGTTGAGTGTTCTGTTCTTGAGGTTGAGACTTAGAAGAATTCTGCTTCGAATTTGCTCTCAGTTGTGTTGTCTCTTCTTCTCTAACTCTTGAACTGAACTATTTATACTTGAGGTTTGAAAATCTGCCCGTTGAGAGATCGACAGGTGTTCAAATCCTCGAGTACTGGTCCTTTCTGCAGAAACGGCTACCTGCGACTGAACACTGTACACTATGCTGTACTTTCTGTCAGTTCGCATTAAATGCACCAAGCTGATACGAGGTTCTCTTCAATCATTTGCCATAAATACCCTTCCTCTTCAACATTTATTACGTCAAGTGCATTTATTACCGATGCAATAACTTCTGATTGCTTCCACTCTGCTGATTGAAATCACTCGTCTGATGTACACTCGACTGATCCAAAACTGAACTTGTCTGATTTGAGTCTGCTGAAAATCCACCAGTCTGATTCCTTTCTTCAGCAAAAGATCAGTAATCTTCTGGACCATATTTGACTCGTCTGAAGTATCTTCTTCCTTCGTCAAATATCTTTAAGATTTGAACTAAGCTTCCAATACTTAGCTGATGACTTTTGGAAATCATCAAAACCTCCCTTCACTTCTAAGTCTTCATCTTCATCCAACAACAGAAATTTCAACGGAATATAATTCCGTCGAAATTTATGAGATTTCGACGGAAAATATTTCCGTCGAAATTTTCAAATAATTTTTTTGTTTTTTTTTGCACCGGTTAATTATACCTAAATTATACATTCGACAAACAATAATATAACATTCGAAAACATTTTAATAAACATGATTCAATATTCAAAACATACATTAATTGATCATCAAACATCCAACTACGAAATTCCAAATCCAAATACAATCACAAATTAAAGTAATTAACTCCAATTACTACAAATCCAAGTACTACAAAACAATCACAAACAAACAACTAATCATCCGGTGATTAACAAATTATATATCAGTCATCTTCGACATTCATGTCGTCTTCGTCTTCGTCTTCTTGTTCTTCTTTTGTTGCAAATTCTTCATCTACTTCGTCTTCTTGTTCTTCTTCTTATTCAATTCCTTCATCTACTTCGCCTTCTGTTTCTTCGTTTTCATCTTCTTCTTCTGTATAAACCCAGATTAAAGTCTAATTAAACTCTGTATAAGCCCTGTATATATATCCAAAAAAAAAAAACTCCGTACGTATGAACCCGGTGCTATTGCACAAAAACAATAAATCAATTTATATAGTAGTAGTTTGTATGATTAGATTAGTAGTAAAATTTCTCTTTAAGATTTCAAAATATTGATAATAAACAACTGGATACAAAATTGAAATTTACAAATTTAGAAATTTTCAAAATATTAATATAAACAATCAAATAAATAATTGAAAATAACAAATTTCCACAACACACTAATTCAAGCCCTAATTTTTACAATATCACATTACCAATTAAAAAAGCAAAATTGAGGAATTAAAGTGAAATTATACCTTAATAGAATGTTTCAAGACAAAAATAGGATTTTCCGACGGATTTTCCCACGGATTTCAGGGAAAATCCTTCAATTACCAAATCCTCCACAAAAATCACTTGATTTTACATACATTCATCAATTCAAGAAGAAATTAAATATCTTCATCATTAATTCTGGCAATCTAAATAAATTAACCCTAAATAATAAAAAATAAACTAACAATACCTTCAATTTCGGGCTGGAGCAGGGGGCGGGTTAGGCTGAGCTGGGCTGGAGAAGGGTCGGGTTGGACTGAGCTGGGCTGGAGCAGGGGCGGGTAGCACGAGTTCAGGGGCTGGGCTGGGCTGGGGCAGGGTAGGGTTGGGCTGAGCTGGGCTGGAGCAGGGGCGGGTTGGGCTGAGCTGGGCTGGAGCAGGGGCGGGTAGCACGAGTTCAGCGGCTGGGCTCGGCTGGCCGACGGGGTCGCACGGGTTCAGGAGCAGGGCGCGCTGGCTGGGCTGGGGCGAATCGGTGGTGTGGAGAGAGAGGAGGAAGAGCCACGGCGGTGTGGAGGGAGGGAGGGAGGAAGGAGCGACGGTGTGGAAAGAGAGGAGGAAGAGCAGCTGCGGTGTGGAGGGAGGGAGGGAGGAAGGAGCGACGGTGTGGAAAGAGAGGAGGAAGAGCAGCTGCGGTGTGGAGGGAGGGAGGGAGGGAGGAAGGAGCGGCGGTGTGGAGGGAGGGAGGAATTGAAGGAGAGGCTTGGGAGGTGAGTGAGGAGATGAAATTAGGGTTTTATGACCTAAGAAATTTCGACAGAAACAATTTCGACGAAATTAATTTTCCGTCGAAATCGGAAATTTCGACGGACAAAATTCCGTCGAAATTTTAATTAATTTCGACGGAATTGAATTTCCGTCGAAATTTCTTTACTTTCTTTATTTTTTTTTGTTATTAACATTTTGACGGAACAAAATCCGTCGAAATTTCTAAAATTTCGACGGATTTTAATTTCCGTCGAAATTGTTTTTTGTTTTTCTTTTATTTTTCATTTCTTCGCGAAAATATAAAATTTCGACGGAAACAATTCCGTCGAAATTAATTACAATTTCGACGGAATTAATTTTCCTTCGAAATTTCTTTACTTTCTTTTTTTTTTTTTTTTTTTGTTATTAACATTTCGACGGAACAAAATCCGTCGAAATTGTTTTTTTTCTTTTTCTTTTTCCATTTCTTCGCGAAAATATAAAATTTCGACGGAATTGATTTTCCGTCGAAATCGGAAAATTCGACGGACAAAATTCCGTCGAAATTTCTTTACTTTTTTTTTTTTTGTTATTAACATTTCGACGGAACAAAATCCGTCGAAATTGTTTTTTGTTTTTTTTTTTTCCATTTCTTCGCGAAAATATAAGATTTCGACGGAAACAATTCCGTCGAAATTAATTAAAATTTCGACGGAATTGATTTTCCGTCGAAATCGGAAATTTCGACGGACAAAATTTCGTCGAAATTTTAATTAATTTCGACGGATTTGAACTTCAGTCGAAATTTCTTTACTTTCTTTATTTTTTTTGTTATTAACATTTCGACGGAACAAAATCCGTCGAAATTTCTAAAATTTCGACGGATGTTAATTTCCGTCGAAATTGTTTTTTGTTTTTCTTTTTTTTTTTCATTTCTTCGCGAAAATATAAAATTTCGACGGATTTTATTCCGTCGAAATATTTCGACGGAAAAATTTTCCGTCGAAAATTTCCTTAAAATTTCAACGGATTTATTTCCGTCGAAATTTCTCGGTTTCCTTGTAGTGTGTAAATATCATGGTCTATAATTTGAGGTGCGTAACACCCTAACCCTATATTATGTGACTTATGACCCAATTCTAAAGTCTCTCTATGAAAGACTTTTATTATTTTATATTCACGTATAAAAATATTTCAATCTAATTTTACTATTTTAATGATGTCCCGTACTAATATCATTTTTGCATGCTCCAAAAGAGTTTCTTAATCCAATATGGTCATTGGAATATTTTTTGTGAGGTCCATGGCCTTTTGTTCTTTTTTTTTTAGCTAAATGCAATAATACCCCATATGGGTTACTTAATTGGCAAAACTCTCCTAGTGTTACTTTTATTTAAAAAAAAATCTTGTGTTCTTTTTATCAGTATTAAAAAAGTGCACGTATGTTATACGTGTCTAGGTAATTTCATGAGTAAATTTTGTAAATTATAGTAAAACTAACGCTATTATGTCATAAATATCATAGATTAATGACTAATAAATTCTAGTTTTTTATTGTTAAAATTATTATTTCATAAAAAATGATGACTTTAAATTATTATAATCAAATATAAATTGTTGATTGATTTAATCATTAGATCTTGTAAAATTTGTTCTAAAATAAGATCATACAAAAATATTTAATTCATTTATTTGTTCTAATAATTTAATTTGAAATCTCTAGCTCGAATCTTTTGCATTGTATGACAACAAAAGTAATGGAACCCTAGTTTTTGTATCAAATGGATTTTGGTCCATTTTTAAGTAGATCTCAAATTCTATCTCTGACCATGTTATTTGAAATGCATGTCTTTACAAATATAAGACGTTTTTCTCCTAGTTAATTCATTAGCTTAATCCATTTATCACTGGTTTAACCTTTTTTTATTATTTCATTCATTTTGTACCGTTTTAATATATTTTTACTGATTTATCCGTTCTTTTATCGGTTTAACCTACTTTCATTCTTTTTTTCGATTTTTCGTCGAATTCCTTTGTTTTTTCGGGTTTAAACCATTTTGTACATGTTCCACCCTATTTTTGTCGGTTAAACCTCTTCTTTTACCGATTTTACTCTTTTTTACCACTTCAACTCATTTTCACCTATTTTACAGGTTTTTTCCCTGATTTCACATGTTTTGTCACTGATTGTTGGGTATGCCCCGGTTGTCAGAACAACAAAAGTGCGGAATTTAAAATTTTTCCGAGGCACCCCATCAGTCCCATAAATCGATCTCCACATTATTTATATGAAATAGGTTGAATCAAACAGTAACAGAAAACAAAGGGGTGTTTTGCGAAATACCTCACCACAGGTTCGGTGGTGGTAACCTCCGGCTTTTCTTGTTTGATTCACGATGCAGTGATCCAATTGTCTCACCTCCAGAATGTATCCACACCAGATGGATTGTAGCAACGTCTCCAAGTCACAGGCTACGAACTAGACCTTGGAGATTTGTCAGTGAAGGAAGAGTTGGAACTGGATCCAGCTCTTGAACTAGATCCAGATGAAGAAGAGAACAGGAAGAGGGCGGCGGCGGCACAGGCTTTTGGGCTAGGGCTGGTCGCTTTTTCAGCTCTTGAAATTCTCTCTTTTTATTGTTCTCTTGTTGTGAAGATTCGATTATGGAAGATATGATGAGTTATATTTATAAGAGAAGAGTCCTTCTCTTATTAGATATATCATCAAGATTTGGTGAATCTTTCCTTATCACAATAGGAAACAAAATTCAACCAAATCTCTTCTTTGTCACTTGTCAAACAAGAAACAAACTCTTCCACTTATCTCCTAGCCAAGAAAATCGCCCCTCATGCCATATTTATGCAATTCGAAAATTGCATGCTAAATTCTTCTTCTATTTAATTAATTAACCACTTTAATTAATATCATAATTAATTAGATAATCCAATTAATTAATTAGACACTCTAATAATTTAATTAGATATTCTAATTAATAATTCTCCTCTTTGAATTAACACTTTAATTCATTAACTTTGATTTAACTTCCTTAAATCAACTATTTCCTTTTATGACTGTCACTGTCCAACTGTATTGTGTGTGACCCTCTGGGTTCACCATCAATTGGCAGCAGGCCCACGACTTTCGTGATTTAATTAACGAGCAATTAAATGCTCCGATCAATTAAACACTTTTAATTGACCACTCCAGAATTAATCTCACTTATTAATTCAGGAGTACCCACACTTCATGGTCGATGTCTAGCCACAAGCCCATGAAGCCCAACTTCAGGTGAATTGATCTTGTGAACCTCACCTCTTATAATTGCCATGTACATACGGTCCTTCCAAAGACTAATTTCCCGACCGAGACCTAGGGTGTGTGAATTGACCGGCACCTCTAATTATCTCGACAACTATACTTTCTAATTCAGGATAATAATTCCAGTGTGACTGCTAAATTTGGAAACTCCTTTCCAAATCCGTCACCGACTGCGGCCGCAGGTTCCTCGGAACATATTATCTAAGAACGTATAGGAAATTCTCCCACCTTATCAGGATGAGTCGATAGATCCTTTCTTAGTACTAACCACTCGCGTACACGACTATACGCACCCAACTTAGGCACATTAAGGTCAGGCTACGTGACCAGTACCTAAATCTAAATACGTACACTCATGCACCGAATTCGCCATAGTACCTCAAGTCTAAGGACTAAATCGTACACTATTATAAGCCTTGAGAAACATCCCATCACCGATATGCGTCACGCGCTTCCACAATGGGTTTCTCTGTTCGGGTCGTTCGATGCGTTCGATCCCCTATCGAACCACCTAGTCATATGCACTGACATCAAATGTCTTGTTCATGAAACTCTACAAATTCACTCCATGTGAATCATGCATACTCGTACAAGTCTTAGCGATTCCTTCGATACCCCGTCTCGTTCGGAATCTATGACTTGGAACGTGTTTTAAGATCACGACCTTAGAGACTGTTTCATGATTGCACTCAATACTGAAGTGAATCGTCCCATAGTCGATTGTGACCTTAGGATTTCATCCAATCGCTTAGATAAGTTCGCGAGAGATGAAGTTGGCCATTGTTTAATTTACGTACTATAAATAAACGGTCGTATATTTATTAATCCATAAGAAGATAGTCCTCTTACAAGCTAATTAACATTGGCTTGCTGGGCACTATCCTATCACTTATTTCACCCGATATTTAATTGATTTCACATGTTTTTCACCAATTCACTGATTTCACCCATTTTTCACCTTTTTCACTGTTCACCGGTTCCATTCGTTTTTCACGAATATCACCCAAAGATTCATCTATTTCATATGTATTTTTCGGTTTCACTCGTTTATTCACCAACTTGACCAGTGTTCATCAATTTCACCCAAACTTTTATCGTTTTCACATGTTTTAACCAACTTTTATCGGTTTCACACCAATTTTAAACCTTTTTAACCGATTTTGCCCTTTTTCAAGAATTAGGAACTCCATGAAAATTCGAGTCTCACCGATTTCATCCCTTCTTCACGAATTTCACCCGAATTTTCATTGGTTACATATATTTATCGATTTCATGGGCACTTTCTTTTACCCGTTTCACATGTTTTCCCACCAACTTTACCACTATATACCAACTTCACAGAGATTTTCATCGATTTCACATGTTTTTATCAATTTCATAGATTTCTTAATCGATGTCACCCATTTTCACCGATTTCACCTATTTTTCAAGAAAAGAATTCCATGATAATTCAAGGTTATGCCAATTTTACATGTTTTCGCCAATCTCATAGATTTTTTTAACGATATCACCAGTTCTTTTTTATCGATTTCACCCATTTTTCATGAAAAGAACTCTATCATAATTCAAGATTATGCATGTCTTGATATTATTGGATATTATTTATATTTTACTTCTCTAGCCAAATAAATTTAGTTAGCTAAGTCATAAGCATTTTTTGTTCTTTCAGAGAGAAAATGCGATTCTATTTTAACAATATTTTTTTGTGTAACAAAATTATGCTTAAGTTTGATTTTATTTTTTCGTTTTTGAGGACTTTTATGACTTATATTGTACTAAATCTTGCAATGATACAAACAAATTTTTTACTTATAAATATTTTGATGCTAAATTATAATAATTTTACATATATATTTTAGGAGCTATTTAAAATAAAAGTGTTTTTTTTATGGTTCATTTTTATGAGTTGTAGGAGAAGAAGAATGAAATTATAAAAGTCGATGTAAGTGATAATTCCTAAAATTTAGGAGTTATGTAGGAGATAAATATAATAAGACTTCTTCTATATTTAGTTTTACATGTTTGCCATATAATTAGACTACACTTACAATTCAATGTCCTACAAGGCGCGGGTTTATGTGTTGTGTTTATATTGAAGTTGGCCTTGTTAGGGTGATAAGAAAAGAAAACTCATTTTAATTATATTTATATTGAAGTAGACTTCTTTTTCTTATTCCATATTGAAGTTGGTCTTGTTAGGGTGATTTGAAAAGAAATCTCATTTTAATTATATTTATATTGAAATATACTTCTTTTTCCTATTGTATTTTTTTTTATTAATTTAATTATCTTTTAAATAGGGGTACATTAGTCTTCACATAAAATGGAAGAAATTTTTTTGACCAACTCGTACTTTTATATGTATAAAAATAAATAAATAAATAATATAAATATAATATAATAATATATAAATATACATATAAATAATAGAAATAAAACTCATGTATCGATATTATATTGTCAATTTTCAAGTGAACATGGGTTTATTGTCAATTTTTAGGTGAATATATGTGTTTTTGCATTTTATGGTGGGGGTATAATTATCATTTTTCCTTCAAAATTGTACTCTAACTTGATATGAGTCTTTTTTGTTAATGAAAAATCACACATGAAATTTTTACTAATAACAACAACACGAGGAAATATTTATCGGTTAGACAAAACATATGGGATATTCTTGCATTAATTTCACTCCTTTTATTTTTCTTTCAAATTGAAGAAATTATTCTTCTCTCTTCACCATGTGACTACGCGAGTATCCAGCTCCGGTGGTGCTGCCTCGTTAATTGTCATAGTGTCATGCATGAATCATGATGAAAGCAATCCAAAAATAAAGTATTTTAATTGAATTTATATATATGATTTCACTTTTGAGGAACACTCAGTGAGTTTAGTAAACCCGTTCGATCTTGAATTATATTAGAAATTAGTTTACGTAGTAAACTTATTTAGTAGCGTACTTGATACTAGCTATAATAAACATAGAATACACCATATATCTCAAAATACCGACACACACACAAAAAAAAAAAAAAAAACTTAGGAAAGAAAATGTATGTATAGTTATTTTTTATAATAATTAACGTCTATATAAATTAATGTTAAGCACAAACGGTGGTTAATTTCTCTTTAATAAAATATTGTTCACTATCGTAGAATGATATATATGACTAATTGTAGGAAAGACCATTAATTATTGGACCAACCCTTGGAGAAGGGCATTGTTTCCGGAGCTTGCTCTCTGCTTCTAGGATTGTGTAAAGTGTAATTAATAAATATATCACTTCCTCCAGAAAGTGCAATTTTTATTTGAATAAAATATTTTATATTTTTTTATATAATATTAGTTGTTGACTCTCAGTAGATTTAATATGTGATTACTCTAATTTGAATGTTTGAAGGAATTGTCCGTTTGGTTCTAAGAAAAATGTAGATTGTATATGAAAGGATGCTCGAACACATCATCAGGGACAAAATATATTGGTAGAATTAAAGTTTTGTTTATTCTCTTTTTCTTGTGGCTAATATATATAGTTAGCTAGGTTAAATTAATTTTCCAAAAGCCCAAAGGAAGGTTTAAACCCCCCATCCGATCCCCTAAAGAACAAAGTAAGAATCGAATAAGAATTTTCATATATTCTTGCTAAATCTA
Source organism: Penstemon davidsonii (assembly GCA_034814905.1). NCBI lineage: Eukaryota > Viridiplantae > Streptophyta > Magnoliopsida > Lamiales > Plantaginaceae > Penstemon > Penstemon davidsonii. The sequence continues at coordinate 20,624,320 of JAYDYQ010002685.1, forward strand.
GAACATATTTTTATGGCAGGAATGATGGATTACATTTCACCATGCCCTCATTTCAATTTTATTCCTCCACATATGGATATGGTTCAAAATGCTCCAATGGAATTTCATATTGCATGCCTTAGTTGCTAGCTAGTGACATGTTACCAATATATGGCCTTTCATAGATTATCCTTGATCAAAATGGAAAAATTGTTGAATTTTGAAATTACTTACACAAGGAAAATCGCATATATATATATATATATAGGGCAACAAAAGTATTATGTACATTCATTAACATATATAGAAGTAAAAAATGTTAGAAGTGTGGTACAAATGAAGTGAAAAAGAAAAAGAAAATATTCTAAAAGTGTGGTACAAATAATTTGATATCCATTATTAATTGCAATTAATTGAGCATTTATACTGGAGTATTTAAATTTGTTTTTTTTGCGTATCATTAATAGATCTTTCACAGCGCCAATGAATTGCCGGTCCTGAAGTCAACAACATTCCTGTTGATTGAAGAGAATTTCATCATTTAACAGCTTATAATTAGGTTCTTTGACAACAATCAATATTTATTATATTTTATTTTTATATATCTAAGTCGGGGTCTGCGAATAATAAAACACCATAAGTGTCACAATAAGCAAAGGCCGTAATCTAATGATAATCACTGACAAAACTAAAGTTTCAAGATCAAGAGATTATGGGTTCAACTCTCACTATTATGAGTATTTATTACTAGTGTCTTAAGACTATGAGGTCTTGGGTTCAACTCCCACTTATGTGAGTATTTATTACTAGCATTTGATAGTAGTCTATGATTTGTAATTCTTGAACAATTATTGAAAATAATTTCTGATATTTTAAGATTAAATTATGAATATGTTACAATAAAAAAAAAAAGTGTCACAATAATATTACGAAGTATATTTTATTTCTGATCAACATTGGCTTATAACAGATAATTGTCATATTTAAAACTTACAATCTTTCCAACACATTGGGTGAGTGGCATTAATTTAAGGTCAATGCAAATATATATATATATATATAGTCTGTAAACTTAAATAATATTTTTTTGACTAAATCTAGCTTTTAGGGTATATGTGGATGGGTTTTGGCCCAGTCTCGCATGTTTCGCAAGACCGGGTCAAATCCCTTAATGAGTTTTCATCAGATCCATGGAACTCATCACAAACATATTTAAAATTCACACTCAAATGAAACCTATAAAACTTTTTTTTTTTGGTTTCCCAAGGGTTTAATCCCTTTCGAGGCGCGTCAGGCACATAAAGTGGGAACCTCTCCCAACAGGGATTCGATCCTGAGTCCGCTACTTTGTAGTGACTAGTTGATTGGTGCTTGAAAATGCACTTAAGTTGTTCTTATTTTCTAAATAAATAAAGTGTTAATTTGATATTTTCATGAAATTAATAGAAATTATTGTGATTAGAAAATATTGAGTTTTGATTTGTTTTTGTAGGAATATAAAATAAGGACCCCGAAATATTTAGCTTTCCCAAATTGAACAAGTATCAAAGGCATTATTTGAAACAAGGAAAGGTTCAAGGAAGTCAATTAGTGCAAGAACAACAAATAAGGAATCTGCCAGAAATATTGCTGCTACTTCCAAGGACGATAACTCTCTCAAGGAAACTCCTATTAAGCTGAATTTCGGATATGTTGTAGAGGAAGGAATTAGCTACGTTACGGACTTTACGGATCTGAATTTGGAGTTCGGAGCACAAAGATATGTATTTTTCAAATATATCGCGCAGAGCATAATCTTCTACGCGGGAAACGCGATTTTTGTCCTAAAGTGATTAGGAAACTTCCATAAATCCTTTCCATACGAGGATTGAGCCTCCTAAACATCTTCCTACTCAATTTCTACCTCCTAAGCATTCTCCTACTTGGATTAGGGCTATTTAGCACTTATATATAGTCCTAGAATCACACATCTTAAAACACACAATTCTTAGTCTTAGTTACAATTCTCTCTCAAATCATTATCATATTTTCTCTCTAGAACTTGTGATAATGATTAACAAATTAGGCTAGAGTTTCTTTGGTGAGGTTAGAGATGAAGTTATATGCATAGTGATCTTATTTGGATTCGATTCTTCAAGGTTTTGTAAGTTTTATAAATTTGAGTAATTTACTTTTCTTCAACTATTTTCATCAACTCTTATGTTAATACAATTGTTTTATAAATTTTCATATAAATCTAGTCAAGCTCTTTTTATGTGAGAATCTTTATGATATAATTATATTGATATAAGTTATTCGTTGTATGGGTAGTCTTTTAATGCAATATGCCTTGGTATATAGTATGTTTTCGATTTCTCATAAGATGATATTTTGTTCCAATTCTAAAAGCAAGAAAATTATTTACTCAAATACATTAGAAATCATGTGTTTTTCAATTCTTTATCTTCCAATTGATTGTTTGGGATGTGAAACTTTCAATTGAGTAATTTTATGAATCAATCCAAATAAGTGAACGAAGCATATAAGGGATTCTTGACACCTTACCGTTTTAATTATCGTATTTTCCAACAACCAAAAATTCACTTTTCTTTAAGTTTTCTTAAAATCAAATCGCTTCGTTAATTTAGATTGTTTATTTATCTCTAAAGCTACTTTGTCTACTAACGGTTTTAGCTTATTCTAGTCATCTCCTCGTGGATACGACCGCCCAATCTATTCTACATCGATCGCTTTGTTTCGACAAGTTTGGGCGTAATCAAATTTTGGCGCCGTTGCCGGGGAGGTGCAACAAGTAAGCATCATAAGTAGTTATTTAGCTAACGAGGTAAGTAAACTTTATTTTATTCAATTTTTGTTCTATTAGGTAATTGTAGAAAGTTTCATACTATTTCTATTAATTAGTTAATTGATTAGTTTTTATTAAAAAAAAAAAAAAAAAAAAAAAAAAAGAGTTTTGTTTTTATGTTTGTAACTCGATCTTCTAATCAAGGTGAATTGCAGTACGACCCAGAAATTGAGAAAACTTTGCGTAGGTTAAAGAAAGAACTTATAGGGAATCAATACAACTTCTCAAAATTTAAGTGAATCTTGGTCAAGTATTGCGTTAACTGATACACCTACCACAATGGACCAACTTGAAAACAACCCTACACGTTCCTTAAGAGAATACCTACACCCAAATCGCACAGCCACCCCCTCATGCATCATGTTTCCCGCATATAATCCGCAAATAGATTTCAAACCAGGAATGATCCAACTCTTACCAACCTTTCATGGCATGGATAGTGAGAATATTAAGGACCTACACATTAGAGAATTCGAGGAGGTCATCGCCACTTTTAATAGTCAACCCAATGTCGTAGAGTCAATTAGGTTGAAATTATTCCCTTTCTCGCTAAAAGACAAAGCAAAAAGCTGGTTGTACTCTTTGAGACCTAGATCTATAGGTACATGGGCAGAAATGACCGAAGCCTTTTTCAACAAATACTTTCCCCAACATAAGACCAACAACCTTAAGAGACAAATCTCTACCTTTTCCCAAAAAGATAATGAAACTTTATACCAAGCTTGGGAGAGGTTCAAAAAATTGTTGAATATGTGTCCGCACCATGGGTATGAAAATTGGTGTCTTGTTAGTTATTTCTATGAGGGACTTACATCTAGGGAGCGTCAATTTATTGAAATGATGTGTAATGGGGAGTTTCTTGAAAAGGATCCTGATGAAGCCATAGATTACCTAAATGACATAGCCGAAAAAGCTCACACCTGGACTGGACCTAGTACTACTGATGGTACTAGTAGAACAAAAACTAGTGGAATTTACTATCTTAAGGAAGAAGACAACCTTAAAGCACAAGTTGAAACATTGACTAAAAAATTAAAAGCTTTAGAAACAAAAGATAGTCAAAAACCTCAACAAGTTGCAAGGGTATAGTCACAAGATAGTTGTTTCATTTGTGGTGGGGTAGATCATTTAGCTCAAGTATGTCCTACACTTGGTGAGATGAGAGAGGTTTACGAAGAACAAAGTAATTCCTTAGGAACATATAGAAAACCTTTTTCACCTTATTCTGAGACGTACAATCCTGGTTGGAGAAATCACCCTAACTTTAGTTGGAAATCTGAGGGACAAGCACCTAGAACTTACCCTGCACCTCAAAATAATGCTTGCCAAAATAGGAATCCTTTAGAGGACACACTTCAAGCATTTATTGAGGCACAAAGTAAGACTAATCAAAAGGTAGAAGCCGTAATAACTCAGATTGTGGAAGAGAACAAAGAGATAAAAAATCAAATTGGTAAGCTAACTAGTGCTCTTACTATACAAGAACGAGGCAAGTTCCCTTCCCAACCACAGTCTAATCCTAAGGGGCAACATAAGATGGAGTCTTCCGAATCACATAACATCAAAGATATCAATGCCATCACCACTCGTAGCGGTAAGGTCATAGAGGGACCAACTTTATCTAGTCCGCCAAACGACCCCCCTAAGGAAGTTGAGCAGAAAACCTTGGTCCATGTTCCTTTCCCTCAAGCACTGAAATCGGGAAAAATATCATAAAATCATGGTGAAATTCTTGAACATTTGAAACAAGTCAAAATTAATTTGCCTTTGTTACATGTTATCAGACAGGTACCTTCATATGCCAAGGTGATTAAGGATCTGTGTACTGTGAAAAGAAAACACAATGTCAAGAAAACCGCATTTTTGACTGAGCAAATAAGTGTAGTGATTGAGCAAAAGGTACCACCTAAATATAAAGATCCTGGGTGTCCCACGATAACCTGTCAGATTGGTCCACATGAGTTTAGTCAAGCTTTATTAGACCTTGGAGCAAGTGTAAACCTTATGCCATACTCAGTTTATTTGCAACTTGGCCTTGGAGAGATCAAGCCTACATCTGTTGTTTTGCAACTAGCTGACCGAACCATTCGTAGACCCAAGGGAATAGTAGAGGATGTTTTGCTTCAAATTGACAAATTCTATTATCCTGTTGATTTCTTGGTCTTGGATACTCAATCTGTGGTCAATATGGAGTCTAAGATACCACTGATCCTAGGTAGACCTTTCCTTGCTACAGCAAATGCTCTCATCAATTGTAGGAATGGTCTTATGAAGCTTACATTTGGTAATATGACACTAGAAGTCAATGTATTCCATGTTGGGAAGAAACTACAAGATGAAGATGAGTGTCACCATACTTATATAATAGATTCATTGGTATCTGAAACATTCGAAAGGGAAAATTCTGAATCCTTACACTATCTCCTTTGTAATTCTGATTTTGATGATTCGCTTAACTCTGTTAATAATATTAATTCATCTAATTTTGTTAATGAAACAAGAGTGAAAGAAAAGAGATTTTGGCACCCGCACTTCAAGGAACTACCAAAAGAAAGAAGAAAACCAAAGACATCTTCTGCTCAAGCACTGAAAGTGGCTCATGACAAGCATAACATTAGAAAGAACTTTGACCCTGGAAAGTCGAGATCAAGATGGACTGGTCCGTTTGTGGTAAAACAAGTTTTTCCCAATGGTTCCGTAGAAGTTGAAGATCCTAAATATGGGAGACTTTTTCGTGTGAATGGCCAACGATTAAAGCAAATTGTGGAGAGAGTAGATGAACGTGAGGAGATTGCACTTGCGGCTCCTATCTACCATTGATCAGGTTCTATCTTTCCATTATGTACTATAGTTTTTTTGTTTTTTGTTTTTTCTTCCGTTTGTGTGTTTATAAGATCATCTCTAGCCTAACTTACATCGTTCAAGTAGTCATTTGTCTCTTGTATTCTCTGCATTCATATTATAGTGACAATGAGGACACTGTCAGATTTAGGTTGGGGGTGGTAGCTTTCCGAGAGAAAAAAATTGCATTTTAAAGAAAGATTAGTTTATTGCTTTTATATTAACAATTCTCTTGAAAATGGGCTATAAGGTATGTATGAATGGACTAATTTGAGATGCTAGATTTTCTATTTGGGTATAATTTCATTGTGTAAAGTCTTACTCATTTTTTCTATCTTTATTATTAGAAAGTAGCTTCCAAAATAATTTCAAGAGCACATTACTAAGCTTGTGGTAAGATGGATGTTCGATGCATGTAGCCTAGAAATTTTCCAAGTTAAAGTTCTTTTTTCTATACTCACACATCTTTTGTGAGTGAGTGGAGAGGTTGAGAAAACAACTTATGAACTTACATTGCTCTTTTGAATTGGTTAATTGCTATTTAGAGTAACATTCTTAAAGAAAAATAAAAGAGATGGATGATATTGGTCAAGAGTAAAATGTCTTCATGAGCCATGAAAATAAAAAAAAAAATAAAAAAAAAAATTTGAAAAAAATAAAAAAAAAGTTCTTAGTTTTCGTCATTATAGAAGACGAATCTTTATATGGCTCCATAGTATGTATTGACCAATTGAAATCCTGAAGCTAAATTGTGAAAGAATGTGCCCTCTAGATAGTTATGTTTCCTATCATTGGATCAATGTTTGTTTGTATGCTTGTCCGTAAAAATATGGCCTATTTCTTTGAGTGACTATCTGTTTTCCAACTCCATGAGTGAAATCCTTGTCCTAAAAATTTAAACACTTTACCCGTGAGGAAATGGAGTTGAGACTTTTCTTGGTAATTTTTCGAAAGCTATGTGTATTGTGGTTTGTGGTATGAAGGTTTTGGCTTAGTATTCACACACACACATTTTGGGAGTTATGATCGAACTAATCTTGATAGCGATTGTGATCTTTGACTAACTCTTTGATTGAAGTACTTGGATAGTTTATCTTATTTCTTCTCAGTTTTGTTCATCATGCTTATATCTTATTTGCGCTTGGATTGCTAGAGACTAGCAATAAGCTGGTTGGGGGTTGTGATTGGTGCTTGAAAATGCACTTAAGTTGTTCTTATTTTCTAAATAAATCAAGTGTTAATTTGATATTTTCATGAAATTAATAGAAATTATTGTGATTAGAAAATATTGAGTTTTGATTTGTTTTTGTAGGAATATAAAATATGGACCCCGAAATATTTAGCTTTCCCAAATTGAACAAGTATCAAAGGCATTATTTGAAACAAGGGAAGGCTCAAGGAAGTCAATTAGTGCAAGAACAACAAATAAGGAATCTGCCAGAAATATTGCTGCTACTTCCAAGGACGATAACTCTCTCAAGGAAACTCCTATTAAGCTGAATTTCGGATATGTTGTAGAGGAAGGAATTAGCTACGTTACGGACTTTACGGATCTGGATTTGGAGTTCGGAGCACAAAGATATGTATTTTTCAAATATATCGCGCAGAGCATAATCTTCTACGCGGGAAACGCGATTTTTGTCCTAAAGTGATTAGGAAACTTCCATAAATCCTTTCCATACGAGGATTGAGCCTCCTAAACATCTTCCTACTCAATTTCTACCTCCTAAGCATTCTCCTACTTGGATTAGGGCTATTTAGCACCTATATATAGTCCTAGAATCACACATCTTAAAACACACAATTCTTAGTCTTAGTTACAATTCTCTCTCAAATCATTATCATATTTTCTCTCTAGAACTTGTGATAATGATTAACAAATTAGGCTAGAGTTTCTTTGGTGAGGTTAGAGATGAACTTATATGCATAGTGATCTTATTTGGATTCGATTCTTCAAGGTTTTGTAAGTTTTATAAATTTGAGTAATTTACTTTTCTTCAACTATTTTCATCAACTCTTATGTTAATACAATTGTTTTATAAATTTTCATATAAATCTAGTCAAGCTCTTTTTATGTGAGAATCTTTATGATATAATTATATTGATATAAGTTATTCGTTTTATGGGTAGTCTTTTAATGCAATATGCCTTGGTATATAGTATGTTTTCGATTTCTCATAAGATGATATTTTGTTCCAATTCTAAAAGCAAGAAAATTATTTACTCAAATACATTAGAAATCATGTGTTTTTCAATTCTTTATCTTCCAATTGATTGTTTGGGATGTGAAACTTTCAATTGAGTAATTTTATGAATCAATCCAAATAAGTGAACGAAGCATATAAGGGATTCTTGACACCTTACCGTTTTAATTATCGTATTTTCCAACAACCAAAAATTCACTTTTCTTTAAGTTTTCTTAAAATCAAATCGCTTCGTTAATTTAGATTGTATTTATCTCTAAAGCTACTTTGTCTACTAACGGTTTTAGCTTATTCTAGTCATCTCCTCGTGGATACGACCGCCCAATCTATTCTACATCGATCGCTTTGTTTCGACAAGTTTGGGCGTAATCACTAGTCCCTTCCACTAGACCAATCACATGTTGGTGAAACCTATAAAACTTTTATTTGACACCTACCACATACTTTTCCCTTCCAAAACTCTATTAAAAAAAATATTGATTTGACACCTTACCACCTATTTTTTTTTCTCAAATCCCAACATCCAAACCCAATCCAAATGAAGTTTCAGCTTTTCAAAACCATAAAATCCAACATTCCAAACCTAATTAAATGGTGTTTCAAATGTTTCACCCAAACCACACAAACTTTTTTTTTTTAAATCGAGACCCGCGAAAATCGAGCCAAAATCCTTTCAAATATATAGGACCTTAGAAGTCAAGTACAATCAACATATTTTGTTAACTTAATCATATTGTTAGATTGTTATATTATTACGGCCATAATTGTGCCAAATAGGCATCCGAGGATGTAAAGTCGTTTGATATTGTCAGTCTTAGAGACCTCGCGTGTTCGATATTTGTGATGAGTGTTCATCTTTGTACGAACTTTGCTATCTTTTTCGTTGATATTTTATGATAGTTTCCTTCGAGAGTTGAAAATAAGTAGAGATCTGGAGATTCCAGAATAGAGCAACCTTTCGAACTGCTGCTGAATCTGTGGGGTGGCAAGCGACAACATGGCGAACTAACACATCTTAGCAGCAGAGGAAAATAACGCAATAAAAAGAAGTTTGGGATCCGATTTGGATATTAACAGGATTACCATATATAACACAAAAGAAATTCCGACGATTCCTTTTAGTCGAGCTTCCAGGTTTGTTATTATACCTCGAGGGATAGAAAGAATTACATTAATCTCCATCCCATCGAAAATTCTAGGAATTCGCAGAGAGCTAGAATAGATCGAGTCGATTCCATGATTATAATTTCATTCTATATCGGACGAAATCGAAACATAATTCTTTACATTTTCAAGGGGCCATTCAAGCTTATCTAAATAGATGCTATTTTTACTTATGAAAATTGGATCTAGCCATAAAAAGAATGCATGACATTGGTCTCCAACCCCCTCAATCAACTATGATCACCCCCGCTGCACAATCATAAAACATATATATTTAATTTCTTCATAAGAAACAAAACCATTATTCAAATCTTATATTATAAGCAATGCTTATCCTTAAATTACATATGCATCTCAGAATCAAGCCAGATTTATCTGGAAGTGGAATTGTTTTTTAGCTCATCACAATGAACGTGTTGACCGCAATTGCTATAAATTGAATGAACTGAATTCAGACTTGACCGCCTTGTATATATGAAGGGCCGGGGGTGATGCAAGAAAGCATGGACAATTTCTTAATTAAATTTCCCTCTCGTCCAAATTATTTATAGTTTCAGAGGCAGGTAAGATTGTTTTGTCCAAGTCCCACAGCAAATTAAATAAAAATAAAAATCACAAAACTCTCAAGGATGTGCTAAGAAAAATACAAAATTCCGTCGCGTGGTACATCCCAACTTAAATTTGCAGTACCAAAATTATTCATGTGGCTGATTGATTTGATTGTTTTCATATGAATAGTTAGGTATAATCTAGTCAAAGATTGTTTCTATGAACGCAAAGCCAATAATATATATTAGGCATGAATCATGATGAAGCTTAACATTAAATTAAGTTATTCCAATAATTAATTCAAGTTCCACTAGCAAAAACTTGTTACATAGAATATATTTCTCGGTCTTTTGGCTGATATCAAGTTTAATATTAATTTTTATCAATATAATATCTGATATGTGGATCATTGGTCTAACATATATTACACTAAGGGATTTTTGCACATTACTCCTCAAATTTTTTAATTTTTTGCACTTTCTTCCCTATGATTGAAAAAATATGATAGTGCCCCCTAAAAGTTGATAAGTAAGTGCACATTACACCCTGGTCAATATTTTGTTGGATTTGAAAGGGTAAATCTGTAAATTTGGGATTTATCGTAATAATTTGAAACTTCTGGGGGGTTAAGTGCAATTTTTTTTATTAACTTAAGTTATTTATTAATAACATTTCAAAGCACAATTTTATAGAATTCCTTACCTTGGTAATAACATCTTAAATACTTTAATTTTAGACTTGTAATATATTTTTTTATTGTTATTATTATTTTTAAATTTTTTTGATTTGATTAAAACAATTTTAGGATAAAGATGATATATTTGTAAGAAGATGAAAACAAAGTAGAACTAATGAAAATTTCATTAATAGAATTTATAAATTTAAATTTTGTACAATAATATAACTAGACATGTTTTTATTTTCATTATTACTTTTTTTTTTCAAATTGCAAATCACATTTGGATCATAGTAGTCGAAAGTGCACAAAGCGCGCGCTATTGCGCGCTAATCGCTTTACCCCCTGCCTGTCGCGTCGTTGCGCCCTGCGCAGGCGCTAACCACTTAGCGCGCGCTAAATGCGCTATTTGGGCTATAGCGCAATATACCATAGCACCAAATAGCGCAATATCCCATAGTGCCAAATAGCGCTATTTAAGGAAAGTCAGAAAAAAACACCTAGGTGAAAATTAAGTGAATTGATTGCATAATTAATTGTTGATTTTCCTAAAATAAATTAAAATTTACCTTAATTTGTCTAAAATTAGGTTAATTTGGCTGAAATTTGGATATTTTAAGTATTTGTGCACTTAACCCCCCAAAAGTTTATAGTTATTGCACTAAACCACCCGAGTGACGCTTTTACCCTTTAAAATTTACTGAAAAATTATCAGGGAGCAAAATGCACTCATTTACAACTTCTAGGGGGCACATACATGTTTTTTCAATTATATAGGGAAAGTGCGAAAATAAAATAAAAAAATTTGGGGGTGATATGCAAAAATCCCTTAAATTATTTTTTCAAGAGGAAAACCCATCAAGATTGCTTGGTACGTAGGTCTTCGAGCATCATCCATGTGTTACACTATTACACGGACATGACACCTAACAACAAGAAAAAATAAACTCGTTAGAGATAGTTCTTTTTGCATAATATCAACAAATTCGATCGTCCATCTAATTTAATCAAAATTCAACATTAGATTAGATATCTCCAGAAGAGAAAAAAAAATTAAAACCATAATCTTCAGCAACTCCACCCCTACCTTCAACCCCAGACGAGTGGGGGGAGGAGGTTTGGTTTTTCATTATATAGTTTTTAAGTTATATTTGAAAATAAAACAATTAACATATTATTTTAAGAGATTATTTAGATATATATGATATCGTGCCTCAAAATCAAGTTTTAGATTTGCCCATTTTTCATTTTCGTAGGGAATCAATCTGTTTATTTTATAAGATATGGAGCTAAGAAGTTAAGTTGCCCAACAATTTTTTCTTCACTAACCAACAAAAAGTTTGTTGATAGTACTAATAAAGGGGTTGATACCAATTTACCATTTGTAATATACATAATGTTCAATTTTCTTTTATGTGATTTGAAAAAGAGCATTTTATCACCTTGTGGAAATTTTAAAGGAACAATTTACCTTCTTCCAACAAAGAGTGTAACACAATCGCCGAAATTGAGAGGATTAAGTGTCACATTTATCATAACACATGAGGTACAATGCCAAATTTATCAAAATACAGGGGGTAAAATATCAAATTTATCATAGTACGAGGGGGTAAAGTGACATATTTATAATAGCACAGGGGGTTAATTGACTGTCACGTTTATAAGTTGATTGAGTCAAATGATAGTATATAAGAGTGGTAGTTTTGTCAACTCATATTCTTTTTAGGGTTTAGGGTTTAGGGTTTAGATTTAGGGTTTAGAAAAGTGAGAGAGTGGTGTAAAACTTTTATAAGATTATAGGAGGTAAAGTGTTATTTTTCAAATTACTTGAGAATAAATTAAACATTATTCATATAACAGGGGATAAATTGTCATTAACTCATTAATAATAAAGGTCTAAAATCTCGAATCAGAAAAAGATATAAAAGAAATCACTAGCCAACTATTTTCTTGGTCAACAAAACATATCCTGTTTTACCAAACGCGGAGTTTAAGGTGCTTATTTAATTATATATATATTCTGTACTCCAATTACCCAGTTACGGCTTAATAACTTTAAGTTATTTGCACCAGATATTGCTTTCCCAACTGGCAAATTTTCCCATTAAAAGGCCTGTCTGTTTGCTGAGTGGAAAGGGTCAATTCAATTATCTGTCCTGTCACATTGGTTCAATGAAAAGCGTCCAAGATTTAGATTCAGAATGAGAGGCCCACGTTCATTTTTAATTTAGAAACAGAGATTTAAATGTTAATAACTAATAGTTCTGCTGTATGGGCCTTTTGAGTATAAATTAACAGCCCAACACTACAATAGTATACTGCTGGCCCATTTTTAATGATAAAGGGCCGTCCAATCTAATTTGTGTGTGTTTGGTTTATGTATATATATATATATATATAAAATTAAAAAGAAAGGCCACTAATACTATAGCAATGCTTGATTGGCTCTTGAGAAGAATTTATTTAATTTGATGCATTAGCCGATTGGCTCCAGATCAGATGATGTACTGAAATTAAAAGATTAGTTTTAAAAATTGTCTTACAGAAAATATTAAATAAACTGTGTGAAAAAATAAAAAAGTATATATAAAAACTAGTTTGTATAAAATATCAAGAAATTATCTTCACCAATAGCTAGGAAATTAGATGCCTATTTTCAATATTCATGAGTCGGTGATCAATATGTAATTTTATCTTTCAGTCTCATATATTTTATAAGAGGGTATTTTATAAGCTTATTTATTTGCTAGCTATTTGCAACACGTACGTATGATTTTGAAAAGAAAGTTTAATAGCTTAAATAAATTTCCAATTGCTATTTGCTTGTACAGGCTAGGATATAATTTCACTTGAAAAAAGAGACCAAAGAGCAGAGATTACAAATACGGATTCACCTAAACTTCTGAAAAAGTCAAAAGTCAGAGAATTTACTTGTTGCAGGATATCATTGCATCAGCTGCATGATGTGAGAATTAAGGTTTTATATCATATTTAATAAGTTTCTAATATGATGATATATTAATTAATAGTAATTGAAATATAATTTTTTCTACATAATATTCAAAAAATAAAATAGTCATCCATAAAATTTTAATTTTTATATTACCATTAGCGATTATAAAAAAGGCTGTAGAGAAAATTTAATTTTGTATATATGAGAATAGTAATAACCATAATGAATATAACGATTAATTTATAGTATATAATAATTAGTATACATAATGGTTCTATAATTCTATTTAGTTATATGTGGTTTTGAAATTAAAAAATGTAGAGAGGATGTGTACCTCTGCTCTCACATTTGCAAGCTGCAATTTTGTTTTTGCATGTTTCAAGTTGTTTGGGCCTCTAGTTATGGAGAATTCGGTCCAAACACTAAAGTGATAGTTTGGCCCGTTTTGTGAGCGAAACATTTAGGACAAAATAGATCCAAACAGAGTTCCAATTAGGTTCTCGATCCATTATACTCCAATATTTATTTGATCTTATGCTATTAAATAATAGAACTATACATAAAAAGGTTAAACACTGTCTTGGAATATATCTTTGATAATAAAACATAATAAATAGTAACTATTTTTTTTTTTAATAAAAACCTTATATTTCCAAAATGAACATGAAAATCCGATATATAGGTTGATTTTTTTTTTTTTTAAAAAAAGTTAAGGGTAATATTAGCGGGCATTATTATTATATTATGAAGTATAACAAAAGAGATTAGTGATCCCCAAAATGTGGTGAATTTGATTTTTTTTATCCACGTAATTTGTCAGTGTGTATCAAATGAATGTCTAAGAAAAATCGAGTGAGGGGTAATATAGTAATCCTAAGTCCACGAGTTCCAGTCCAAGAAGAAACAAGCAACTTGATATAATCTCCGTCAGGCAATCAAAGGCAAAGCTCCCTTTCTTTTCTTTCTCATACAAAAGAATCTCTCTCTCTCTCTCCTCTGCTTCAATTCAAGTCCTGCTCCTGCTCCTGCTCCTGCTCCTCCTCCTGCTCCTCCTGCTGGGTAATGGGTTTAAACCCTCGGTACTACTAATCCCACATTCCACTTAATTTCTTTCGTCATAAATTTTAAAATTTCACTTAACACTGACTCATAAATTTAATTTCTCCAAACAAAATTCATCTCATTTGAATTTTCCCAATAAAGGTTCCAACTTTAAGTTGCATAAGCTATGGAGGGTGGCCGAGATTATGATGATTCTAACATGACAAATGTTTTAATGAAGAACAAAAGGATTCCTTGCACTTCTGAGGTTCTTGATTCTCTCTGGGTTACAAATTCCCCCCCTTCTTTTCGCGGTAATCTAACTTTCTTGCACAAAAGGAAAAATCTTTTCTTTTTGTTTATCTTCTTTTCTTGATTAATTGTATTGTCTGTGTGCTAATGTGTAAACCAACTTCTTTTATAATTGGGTCATATTAATTGGTATAGTATATATATTCTTTGTCCATGTTTGAAGGTAAAGATCTTGTTTTTGGCTAGAAATTTCAGATTTCCCCATACATTTCATAATTTGTAGTATGTTATTTCAATATATGCTTGCCTTTATGTGATGTTCAAAAAAATAAAAATAAAAAGGTACAACTTATGGAAGGGAGTTTGTTGTTTGCTTTTATGCAATGCTTTTCTCATGTTTGATAATTGTCCTTTGTATTGCAAAGTAAAGCATTTGCTTATTTTACTCATTTGAATCCAATGTATAAGGCTTTTTGTAACTCCAAGAATTTGATGTGAAACTTAGAATATTCTGTTTTCTTGCTCTGTTTCAGACTCTGCATCCATGGCTAACTTTGAAGATGTCCAAGAAGGAAACAATACCCAAAAGCCATTCTTCAAACAAATTGATACTAAATTAGAAAATAATTGCAATGATGAATTTGATGTATGCTTTCACCAACCCGAGAAGAAAAGGCGACTCTTGCCGGAACAAGTTCAGTTTCTTGAGAAGAGTTTTGAAGTAGAAAACAAGCTTGAACCAGAAAGAAAAGTACAACTTGCTAAAGAACTTGGTTTGCAGCCTAGACAAGTTGCAATTTGGTTTCAAAATCGACGAGCTCGGTACAAATCCAAGCTACTTGAGAAAGAATATGATTCCTTGAAATCAAACTATGACAAACTAAAAGAAGATTACGACACTCTTTACAAAGACAATAAGAAAATGAAAAATGAGGTATGAAAATGGATTCAAATTTTGTTTCTGTCAGCTAAATATTAGAAATCAAAGAAAAATTACTCTATATTTTCGTTTTGATTGACTCAGTCATAGAAACGCCTTCTTTTTCTTTTTTTTTTTTTGTGATATCGAAATTTTAATCCATGTGTAAGAATTTATGATCCCTTGAGAATCTTTGTTTCTCACATAATTTCTTCTTACATAGGTTCATTTGCTTAAAGACAAGGTTCTTCTGAGAAAAGATGCAAATCCCAAGCAAGAACCATGTGAACCTAATAGTCCATTGGATTTACTTTTAAATAAGCCAAACTTGTCAAACTCGGCTAAGAGTGACGTTTTCGATTCGGACAGCCCACGTGATTACGTTGATGGGAATCATTCGACATTGTTGGAGCCTGCTGATTCATCACATGTTTTTGAACCGGAAGCTAATTCCGATTTTTCTCAAGAAGACAATGACAGCCTAAGTGGAAGCCTTCTGCCCACATTGAGCTTTCCTAAAGCTGAGATTGAATGCTATGATGATTTGCAACCAAACTCGTGTAATTTGGGGTACCCTGTTCAAGATCAAGGCACATGGTTCTGGCAATACTGATTTCATGTTGGAATTAAAGGGATTTTGGGTACATTTTGGTGTTTTGTTATGCCATGGATCTTTTTTGTAAATAAGTTAATTTAGGTTCAATAATGAAGCTTCTTATTATGTTACTTATAGATGATATTTGGTTTTTGGTTTTACTTATTTGAGCACAACATGCACGAATTAAAGTCTTGTGTTATGGAAAACCTTCACCAAATTTTTCTCTGACGCCACTTTTCCTACTTCGTAATTAATGTCTTTAGTTTTCAATTGATGTATTCATTTTACCCTTGAAAGAAAATGGGATTTTATACAGGAAGGTTGATAATAGGAACATTGAAGTTTCGTGCATATCATTTACTGATCAATAAGAAAAAAGATCAAAGTGAAGGCTAGACTAGTTTAATTGTTTAATTTTTTCTGTGCATTTCATTTTTATTTTTTTTTGGTACAAAGTGCATTTCATTTATTCAGTAAGAAATGTGGTTAAATTGAAGATTAGGAGTCGTCATAGCTAGAGGAGCTCGAAGCAT
Source organism: Penstemon davidsonii (assembly GCA_034814905.1). Classification (NCBI taxonomy): domain Eukaryota; kingdom Viridiplantae; phylum Streptophyta; class Magnoliopsida; order Lamiales; family Plantaginaceae; genus Penstemon; species Penstemon davidsonii. The sequence goes on from JAYDYQ010002685.1 coordinate 20,640,874, forward strand.
ATTCCCGTCTAATTTTTTACAGTTGCAGCATGTGAAAATTAAAATAGTGAGAAAATTTTGTGTTTTTTCATGAATTCCCGTCTAATTTAATTAAAATGGGTAAAATTATATTTAATGCTTCTATTCTTTTTTCTTTTTTCTTTTTTCTTTTTTTTTATAATTTATTTAATGCTTCTATTCTATAAGCGAAACAAAGACATTTCATAAAGAACCATGGTGTATTTTACCCAAAAAAAGAAGAAGATAAAAAGATAAAGAAGAAGAAAAAGTGCTGTAAAGAGATTGAATAATCAAACAAAAAGGAAGAAAAGTGGGGTGTGATGCCCACAAAAGTCAAATTTTTGAAAGGGTTACTTCAACGTTCTTCCATATTTCACGACTTTTTTGCTGATTTTTGGGTTACTATAGATGTTGACATTTTGTCCTCCTAAATAAAATAATACTAGTAATTGATTTTATGATTAATTATTCTTATATGGAATGAATCACGTTCTGACATGAAATCTTGCTTATCAACGGAGTGTTACATGTGTTAACTCACCTGTGGCTTTGTACTTTGAGTCTACTAGACTTTATATTAAAATTATACTTAGTAATTATTTGATTTGGGATATGAATACATCAGCTTAGGATGAAGATTTGAGTTGCTGATTAACACGTACTACTTAAAAGAGATCATGCTAAAATACTTTCAAAGGAAGGATTTTAGGACCTAATAATACTACTAAAATTTAAGGGCTTGTTTGGATTTCATCTCATATAGCCGGGTGTTGGTGGATTCCAAATTCTAATTAAGAATTTGTACTACTTTTGAATGATTGAACCAAATAATGAAATCATTCTGTTAGAATATACTAATACATGCATAATATTATTGACTAAATATTTGATATGGAGTAAAATTGCTCTAGGGTTAAGCCTAATTATCCGCATGAAGATTTGTAATGAAAGTCTAGTCTCCACGCAAATAAACGGTTCGATTAGAGAGAGTTAGAGGCGTCCTTGACTCTGACCATTTGACGATCAAGTAAACATATTTATTGACTCATGGTACATTAGTTAATACTTCCTTCGTCCTATTTATTTTACTCCCCTTGGTACAGTTGACCAGTCAACTTGACTAAATTTATAAAAATTATAATAAATAATTTAATTAATATATTTCACTAATAAATTGATAATATCATATGACACCATATATATTAATATTTAAAATGTTTAATACACAAAAATGTGAATTATTTAACATAATAAGTCATTTAAAAGATTGAAAAGTTTGACCGAATACTATAACAAATGGAGCAAAATAAATGGGATGGATGAAGTATCTGTTTACTACTATCTGAACGGAATAATATTAGACCTTTATGCAAATTACCCTAGACCCTTAAATAATTAGTGAATTTAACCTTCCTATCACATTATGAAAATTGGTATAGACTCCTATTTTAGAAGAAGACTTGGATCAAATCATATCTGCATAACTTTCACACAATTCGTCAGGCCACACGTGCTGGGAGAGAAGCCACTGCTACTGATAAGTCACATTAGGTAGTTTAGCTATAAATGCTGAAATTAATGTGCAAAACTTCATTATGGTGGCCTGGCCTGAACCAAATAGAGAGAATTTGAGTAAAGCTGTTCTTTTATCATTTGATCCAAAGCATGAAGTTACAACATTCTTAATCTCAAATCTTAATGTTAGCTTCAATTAATCTTGGAGGGCGGAAACAGTCTAGGATGGAACAAATGATCACAAATTACGCCCACCCACATATTAACTCATATTCTTCAATTGGTTTGGCGCAACTTAATCTAGTGTGATATGTGATGTATAATAAAAAGTTAAGCCTATTAGAAGTTGTTTAGGTTTTTTACAGCACAACTCGTTAATTAAACTGACAGGTCAAGTACACTAGTTTATTACTCCCTCCGTCCCATTCTTTTATCCCTTGGTACAATTGATCATTCAACTTGACTAAATTTATTAAATTATAATTAATATATTTCACTAATATATAAGTTATCATATGACACCATATATATTAATATTTAAAATGTTTAATACACCATAAAAATGTGAATAATTTAACATGATAAGTCACTTAAAAGATTAAAAAGTTTGACCGGATACTATAGCTAATGGAGTAAAAATAATGAGACGAATGAAGTATTATATAATAATTTTAAGAAAATGATCGATTACAAAAGTATGTTAATATACTTGTATTGTGTTGAATCGATTAAACATATATTAAGACTTAATCCGGTATGTATATATGTTTTAAAAGAGTTATGAGATGGTTTATCCATTGATTCTATATTTATGTATGCATATACTCGAGATTCATGAATCTAGAATATCATTATAAAATCTCAACGACTTGGAGATATTTGAAACTAAACATATAAAAATAAGCAATTGAATTGGGAATAATTAATAGTCACCCCAAAAGCTTAGCACTATCTTTATTTATTTTCATTTTCATAGAAAAACTTAGCACTGTCTTCCATCTTTCAATAACACCGGCCACCACTCATTTAATTATTATTTTTAGATTAAAAGTGATGTTCATTCATTCAAAGAGATTTTTTTTTATTTTTTTTTATTTTGAGAAGACCCGGCATGTCAAAATTCATTAATGTTCAATATCAGCAATTACAATGTCATGAATAAAGCTCGGGAGCTCACTAGAAATAGGAGAAATACTATTTGTTAATTCATTCATTCAAAGAGATTTGGAGATTACAATGTTTTGAAAAAAATCAAGTAAAACTTCTTATACATAATATTCATTTGTACTTCTAGGCAAATTTGTTAATTCATGAGCCATCGAGTTTCTTTCACGGAAAATGTGTAGGGTCTATAACCAGCTAAACGAATCTGCCAATTTTACATCTTCAATAATAACTCCAAAGGGGTATTAAAACAAGTAAAAGAGGTATTTACTATCTGGACTAGACACTTTAAAACAAGGGTATTTCCTGCTTGAGTTGAATTTGATTGGGTGTCAAATGCAATATTTTGACATTGTATTAATTTTATATTCACAAATCGTCTACGCCTTGCTAGCTGTGGAACCACCATCCTCCGTACACGTGTCCTCTGATGCAAGTCCACGTCCAACATTCCACGCAAAACCGACTGAAGCGCACACTTACAGACAGTTCATTGGCCCACCACAGCCCTGATAGTGACAGGCCTGCAACGTGGCAGGTAATTTGCGGTGGTGGGCCAGGACTTTCATGGCCCACCTCTCATTTTATTCATGAGGGGATAGATACAGAAGATAAGAGTTGTAAATGGAAAAGACGATGACTGAAAAATTAAATGGGGGCCCAATTATTTTGGACTCAAGCGTTTATGGAGATTCAGATTGGGCCTTCTCTTAGTCAGTGTTCTCATTTCAGTTCATACTGAAACTGACAATAATTTTCAATTCCCCTTGTATTTGATGATTTCACACGTGTACTGTCGCTTTTGTGGGAGCCCACAGCCCACGTGCGAACCCATACCCATGATGTCAGATGAATATCTAAACAGTACTTGCTTTTTAGTGCATCAATGAGGTTCTGGACCTGTTTGTTTTGTATCGTCAATTTTGTATTGATTTTTCTTTCTGGTTAGGGGGATTTCATCATTTAGTTTCTTTTTAGATCAGATTCAATTGAACTTCATGCCTAATTGTCACTTTAACTCCCTTTTTGCCCAATTGTCGTTGTCCTCTTGCCCTTGTTTTTATGATTTTTCGATCCACCTAAAAACTCATCTCCAATCGAAGGATAATCAACTTCCATTTAATTCAATTTCACAACTTTCCTCACTCTCATTTTCCCCACTCTCACTTATTTTTTATTTAAGTTATATTTTTAAATTAAGTCTTTTTGTTCAACAAATCTACTTAAGTCGTATTTTTCGTTATTATAATATAATATTTCTTATTTTTAAAATTTAACATATAAAAATAAAAACTAACCAAATTGGTCTAGTTTATTTAATTTTTTTTTATTTGAATGAATTTTAGGAATATAGAAATTTTAAATTTCACAATTTAAACTAATCACTTTATTAAATTTAACACAAATAAAAATAAATAAAACTAATTACAATTCATTTATTAAAAATAAATAAAAGTTAAAATTTAACTAAAGATTAAAAAAAAACCTAAAAAAAAAAAAACACTTGGCGGCCACCCATCTTCAAATTGCCTCCACGTGCATATGCCTGGAGGCAACTGGGCGGTCATTCCTTGACCGCCCAGTCCCCCTCCTGCCTGCCCCAATCCCCTGCCCATCCTGCCTGCTCAATTCCCCCGGAAGAATTTTGCCATCTCCAACTGAGCACCGTCGGTAACCCTCTCATGCCCGGTTGTAGGCTCGGTTGGAGATGTCCTTAGTTGGCAGAAGTTTAGAAAATGCAGTTGCAATTGGGTCACGGATCTCATATTTCTTTTGTTTTTGTTGTTATCTGATCAGCTCCAAATTTAGATATACAATTTTTTCAACCGAAATCATAAAAAAAAGAATATTATGAATCTGTTGTTAGACGATTTTGTTTTGCATCTAAAGTAGATTAATTGAAGTGCATGTAAGCTCACTGGAATTTCAAAACGATGTGACGTTTTGGTTAACTCTACGTTACTTTCTGGCATGGTACGCGCGTACGTACTTTTGGGTAGAAAATGAAAATAAAGTTGGAGCATAAAAATGGAAGTGAAGTCAGTCTCATGCATGTACTGTTACTGAACATGCGCAATAATAATGAAGTAGTGTCTGGAAATAGTAAATTAGATTCAAAGTCCCAATCACCAATGACAAATTATATAAGTTAGCTAGTTTCTTCCATAGTGTTACAAAATTAAACAGTCGAAAGACAATATTGATAAAGCCAATCACCAAACTTTGAGCAAGGACCACACCTGAAAGCCCTTCAAGAAATGGAAAGACTTTTTCAAGCTCCCTGAAACTGACAAGCTAGCTAGATTGTAAATATTGGAAAATGCATGTGAGTAATTCCTAGGTGCAATGTTTTCAGAACCGGACCGGATAGTGAACCGGTGAGCCAACTGGCCACTGGTTTCACTGGTCGAACCGGTCGGACCACTGGTCGGACCGGATGACGTCAATTTAATATATTATTATTTTTTAATAAATCATTATGTATAACATATTCCAACATAAAATAATAGACACAAATGAACACTTATTCAATGTATGAATTTTGTCCAATGCATAATAAAAAATGAAAATGAAATTATAAGAGTTACAACTTACAATATCATAATATGTTTAAAGTTTAAACTTTAACCGAAATAATTTCACACATAAATCCTAAATAAAAGAGTAGACAAATTAAAACAACATAAGTTTAAAATAAACAATCAAAATATACTATGGCATAAAATGTTTATAAAACAATTGAATTATTGTACTAATGTATATGCAACCTTGCAAAATTTTGTAAATTAGTCTCACAGTAATATGCTAATAAATATTATTTTGGGTCTAACTCATATGCCAGCAGAAATAAACACAAAATGAGGTGGAAAATTAATAACATATGGCTATATCTCATTAGATAAAATAGCTAAATCAGATGCCACATCATCCTCTTCTTTAGTTAATCCAACGGTCACCATATGTCCAGATTAATCCAATCCAATGGTTGTAATTGGGCTGCTCCTTGGAATTAATTCAGACAACCCAACAACAGGCCCAGATCCGTTTTCCACTTCTTCTTCCTTAGACTTTCCTAATTTCCTCTGCAGCCATTTCACCTTTTTCATTGCCTTCAATTCACGTTTTTTTCTTCTCCTTCCCAACCTCCCATGTCCAAACCTCCAGTCCTCCATAGATATTACAATTTTCTCCTTTTTCTTTTTTCTGTGAGAGGTTCCAGTTCAGCGGAGCCACTTTTTTTTTTCTTTTTTTTTTAAATGTGCGAACCGCGGGTCAAACCGGTTCATCGGTTCGCCGGTTCACCGGTTTTTGACCGGTTCCTAGCGGTTCGCACTGGTTTTGTGAGACAGCGGTTTTTGGGGGTAGTCCGGACCGGAGAGGCTTCCGGGTCACGGTCGAACCGGTCCGACCGGCCGGTCCGGTCCGGTTTTAATAACATTGCCTAGGTGACGAAACAAACCTGAATAAAGTAAGGAGTACTATTTACCATAGCTGCTAAAATCAAAGTTTTTACTGTTAGCTATGTTGCACTGATACGGATACAATACGATACGGATACATCGATATGAACTTTTAAAATTTATTGCATATGATATGGCATAGATACGGATATAAAAATATAATGTAAATTTATGCATAAACAACTAGATCTTTCAAAAGAAACTAGATCTTTTAGTCGTTTATGTGTAGTCCTAGAGACTTTATTATTTTATTATAATTTAAATTTGACCCATAATATTACATAACAAGCCCACCCGGAGTGTCCTGATGTCCAACTAGAGTATCTGATACGTATCTATTTTAATTTTTATTTATTTTTATTACAGATATGCCATGTGGCGTATCGGATACGTATTCCACGCATATCACAAGCGTATCTGTATCCCCCGTGCATCCGATACAATACTTTGTATTTGTTTGGAGTATCCGTGTATCATAGACCGCTAGGCTTCAATACACACCCATTCAAGTAATTACAAGGAATTACAAATACACTTAATCGTCTTGTGTATAAAAAAACTGTGTCACGTTATTATCACCGTTATTTACTTTTAAGAAAAAATTGCATCGGGTTATAAAAGGTCCATTTTAACCATCATCATATTTGTTAATTTAATTTAAATTTATCAAAATTCCCAAAATACTAAATACTAATATGTATACTCTTTCAAATTGATCAACCTTTATTTAATGGGTAAAATAAATCAACCCTAGTTTAATTGGTTAAATACCCCTATTCCATAATTAATTTTAAAACATAAATTAAACTAAGTTATAAAAAAATCGACCTCATATTATCTCTTCTCCACTCCAGATTCGGCTCTAATATCGAGAGGCCAACCTCGCGACTCTGGAGTCGCAAGAATTTGGCTGAGATATACTAGTACTAGTTTAGAGCAACAACCACATAGGCAAGAATATTGGTCGGAGACACTTGACACATTTTAATGCATGCAAATGTGAAGTATAGTGTACAAGATATGTTAAGGAGTGGCTCAATATGAATTGTTTAGCATCAACCACAACCTTTAGGAGTGGCTCAATATGAATTGTTTAGCATCAACCACAACCTTTAGGCACGGAAGAGAGTTGGTTCAAACAGTTATTACTCGATCACGATATAGTAAAGCTTCAGCCAAGACATGATCATCACAAATTAACATAAACACCTTGTGAGATTACATGACCTTATTGTTATTGGAACACTTTCAATGGTTACTCATAGGAGTTTTCTAACTCGCCATGCTACAAAGAAGCCCTCAATTGGGAAGTTTGTCATAAACATAGAACCATGTTTGTAAGCAAGCTCTCCCATCAAATATTTGTAGATGGATTTTAGATAAGAAAGCTTTCCCGTCAAAACATTCCAAGATGAATTCTAGATAAGTATCTCTCTAATCAAAATATTTAGAGATGGGTTTCAAAAAGTTTCATATGTAAAAAAGAGAGAAAAATCATTGTTTTCAAATAACTTATCAATCAAGTCAAGACATTTGTGTAATTAGAAGTTAGATGACTCGTTAAACATGAAAGAGTAAAATCGAAAATATAAAAGTATTGCTCTGACATTATTTTTATATTTTATATAGATAAGAACTTAATGATATTATTTTCATTCATCCATAAATTCTGAAACTTCCAAATTTTGTGTTTTGAAGTTCCATTGTTGATATAATAACAACCCATATACAAACAACCTAAATTTGTGAATCAATTAACATCACAATAAGCATATTTAAGATAATAATTTTCTGGCTGTAAATCTACCAATAAATACGATAAATAAAATAAAATACTAGTATCTACCAACTAAACCGTGTGAGCTGCCTTGCTAGTTGCTGCTTCCGCTTGAAATCTAAACCCAGAGAACCGTAAAGAAACAAAACCCTAAATAAGGAATAAATTAATTAAATTGGAAAAAATCATGAACAGCAGGAAGAGAGAAAAGCCCTACCCTTCACGCCAGTCGCCTTATTCTCTCCCCAAGCGCCGCCGTCCCCTTCCAGTCGAAGATGTAGTAGTGGACGACTCCGCCGCCGCCTCGAAGGCGCCGACGACGGTGTTGGTGATCGGTGTACCAACAGAGTGCTCGGTACTGGATCTGAAATCTAGGTTCGAGATGTACGGTGCTATATCTCGGACCCGGATGGAGCCCAATGGTGTTGCTTATATCAACTTCAGATCCAATGGTGCCGCACAATCCGCTATCGACGCGGCCCGAGATTCCGACTTTCCTATCACACTGCATTCTGTTCCAGTATTCTCTCTTCCCTTTCTCTGTAGTGAAATTGGGGCTTTTTTTATTAACTTATATTTGCTGCATATTTATTTAAATTAATGTGCTTTGGAGGAAGCTCAAATAATGGTTTCTGTCTAGAAATGGCAATATCAATAGTTTAGTTCAAATTCAAGTAGGATTATATTTTTCTTATAATTCCTTTAATCATGAATTGTTGCGAGTCATCCTCTTGTAGAGCTTTTTTCATTTGTAGGCATTGTTAATTGGTAAATGTATGAAGAATGCACTTTTCTTTTTATTTGTTTTTAATTTTTTTTCGGTGCACGTGGACATGTGTTGATGTTGTGTGTTTATACCACTGATTTTTTTTTTTTTTTTTATTTCTGGTTATTTTGTGTGTGAAGGTGAAGGTGATGTGGGCAAGTGATCCAGTATCGCTATGGAGGGGAGGAGTTGGACAGAAGGATGGACTTTCATCGAAACTAGTCAGAGCAGAAGTGCCGCTAAGAAGACATGGGAGGGGTAATAAGTTGGGGTCAGCTATTGTGAACCCAAGAGATGAGGATAACGGCAGTGATGGTAAAAATGGTGATGGTGAAGATAACAACCGGAATAAAAATAGCAATGCTGATGCCATAAGCAATTCAGGTTTGGCTGGGTCTTTCATGGGTAGAGAAATTGTTGCTTATGATGATATATTGTAATTGTGGGAGTTGCTTGAGTGGATTCTCTGAGCTGTATCCTTATAAATGTTTTCCAACTTAGGCCTATTGTTGTGTGTAGAAAAAAAATATTGAGGGCTTGGGAGGAGGTGATTAGTTAATGTAAGGTGCATCGAGGTTTAGTTAATCTTTTCATATTGTTACATTTATGAAAGTCTTTTTTCTTAGATTTCATTCCTGAGTTTCTTGATATTGAGATTTGATTGCTCTAGAGATATTGGAATGTATATATATGGTGTTCAATATTGGATTTGAATTTGTTGCAATCTTTCATATTTTTCACTTCTCATCTGAAAGATAAATGTTGCTCCAGAAGGTTATGATTCGTCACTAATTTTCTTGAGTTTGTCTTTTGATGTGTATTCTTGGTCAGCGTCCCACTTATGCACTGATGTTTGGCTCATCTCGAATTTTCTCTGAATGAATTCTTGTTTTTTGACATTGCTGTCTTCCATGAAGGTTGGCAAGTGATAACGGTTTCCAAATGCAAACAGGTGTCACTTATTATCCAAAATGTCCATAAAATCTTAGCATTCTATGAGGCCATGACTTCAGCACAACGTGCAAAATGAGCATTTTTCTCCCGTTAAGTTGATGTGCATTTTCAGTTTCAGGTTTGTACTTTGCGATACTACTATACTGTTGGGGTTATGCTTTGATGCAAAGTGAAGGTATGACGCTCACATGTGTTTACCATCAAGTTATGGCAAGCAATGATAACTATCTTGGACACACATTTGACAGTTGAGCACATAAATTCTTTACTTCCATATAATCGTGATTTCAAGTTTTCTTGTCTCGAGAATGGTTTTCTGAAGCACTTGGAAGATATATTTGTAACTAATAATTAATACTCTGGTACCTTCTAATATTTATCTAGTGTTGTATTGCTGAACATGATATCTATATCATCTAAAATCTAATTTTGCATATCTAATATGTTGTACTTAGTGATATATATTTGATGTAGTTTTGATTGTCTACCAGATATGTGCCAAGTACTGGATCAAAGAGTTAACTATATTTAGATAAGACTTACGAAGATGTTAATAATGCAATTGAATATCTGCAAAATCTGATGGAAAGAGTTGAAGAGGAGGTCCATATTAAGTTTATCAAGCCTCTCAGAATCAATTAAACTTGAAGAGAGAGCTTAGCTTGATTACTAGTTCCAATTTTGATAATTGTTTGTGATTTAATTACTGAAAATGGAGATACTCTTGTTTAATAGATGGTCCAACCCCAACATTGATTTTGATCTCCACCAGTTACATTACATTTTCATGGATGTAAGTCATGTTATCATATTGACAGGAGACAGAGATGTTGAGGCTCATTCTCGGAGTACCAAAATTGGAAATATTTCTTGTAAGACTTGAGGTTTGTCAATATGGAAACTCGTTGAAGATTTTTGTAGAGATGTGCAGGTTGATGAGTTATCCCTACAAGTTGAAATCTGAGCAGGAAAATGTGATTGTTAGAATTGTGAATGAGTTGCAAACTGTGTATGATGATAGAGAATTCATGAGAAATTGAGCTGATTCTTGATAGAATTCAATTTGCTATTGAATTGAAATAGCTAAAACGTGGTAATTGATTGCTCCTTTGTTTATGTTAAGGTTTGTTGATTGTATTAATCATGGTGATAGTTGGCTATATAATGTTTATGAAAAAACATGTGGTTCAAATGGATTGGTGTTCGTCCAACTCCACTTGGTTTGAACTTGGAAAAATTGGCTCGACTAAAATTATTATTATTATGAAGATTGTTATCTCTATAAGAATTTGGGGCACCATCATATCCATCCACAAGGTTAACTAACTAATACATGCATATGAAAATGTAATTATTAAGTAGATGTTAAAAAACATTGTTTTAAATTTACTTTGAGACACCATCACATTGATATTTGTCGACTTGGAAGAGCGAAATAAACCATGATGTAACATTTAATGTTAAATTGTTAATACATAATATCATTTTACATGTATTAATATAAAGCTTCTTCTTTTTTGATAAATACTAGCAAACGAATTTATGTATCTTATTTTTATTTAGTTTAATCTTTTTGTTAAATAAAAGGAAAGACCGAGAAAAGAAAAATCGTAGGACCAAACTCGAAGTAGAAAAACAACCTGCTCCAATAATCAATTGACGGGACATGGAACAAGAAAAGACGGTACTGCAAGAAGAAGAAAGAAGAGAAAAGGATTTTCAAGTATGGAGCTGGGGTGCTGGAACCGAGGGGCAGCTAGGAACAGGGAGGGTCGAAGATGAGCACAGCCCACAACTCCTTCCTTCTCTCTCCTCCCCTATCTCTTCTCTTTCCTGCGGCGGCGCTCATGTCATCGCCCTTACCCCTGGTGCATAATTTACTGATTAACACTCTTTGCTCTTTAAAAAATCACATCATATTAATATAATTTGTTGGGTGTGTAGGTGGAAGGGTTCTGACATGGGGGAGGGGCAGTTCTGGTCAATTGGGCCATGGGGAGATTGTCAATAATAGTAATAGTTTATTATTGCCAAAGGAAGTGAAGGCTTTGGAAGGGTTTTTCATTACTCATGTTTCTGCTGGATGGAATCACTCTGCATTTGTTTCTGGTAATAATTCCTTTCTTCTTTTTCCCTTTTCATTTAGTTATTTTAATACTACTACCAATTACTTGCTTTCTGTTGTAATTGCCAATTATTTATGATTAACTTTTCCATGTCACTCTTTCTCTTCAGTGTTTTTGAATATTGCTTACTTACTTCTGTTCAGGCAATGGAGCTATTTTCACCTGTGGAGATGGTTCATTTGGTCAGCTTGGCCATGGTGATTATAAATCACATTCTTCTCCTCTGAAAGTCTCGTATTTCATTTCAAACCACGTTGAACAAGTTGCTTGCGGCATGCGCCATTCACTGGTCTTGCTTAGAGGTAATCTTTTGGTACCTTTACTCCCTTTCCCTAAATTTATTGATGGGAAGGGGTGCGAGCAAAATATGTATCCATCCTTTTATACAATTTTCAAGTCATCGTCTTTTTGGTTGTATATGGTTACTACCAGTTCATGTATTTTAAATGCTGACTAGAGTAGAATGTATATTGGATGATCAAATGTAGATATTTTTCTGGCTTCAGGTAATGTAGAAGAAAATAAGGTGTATGGATTTGGTTCTGGAAAGCGAGGTCAGCTTGGTATATCTAACGAAAAAGTAAAATCAACAAATATACCTGAAATTACCATGGGATTTACGAGTATAAAAGTCGTGAGTATTAGTGCAAATGGAGACCATAGTGCAGCTTTATCTGCCGATGGAAGTCTCTACACTTGGGGAAGAGGGTTCGGGTGTGATTCAGATGCATATATTCCTCATCTTTTAAATGCAGAGGATTTGTCATTCAGCCAGGTTGCTCTGGGATGGAGTCACGCTTTACTCTTAACAAGTATGAAAAGTTTCAGCCTTTTAATCCAGCTCCTCTTTCTCTCTTAAACTTTGTATTTATAAATCCATAATATTTGGTGATTTTTGCAGGAGAAGGTGAATTATTTATGCTTGGTGGTGATCGTCATGGAGTGCTTAGTGATCCCCAGAAAACATCAAGTAACGGTGGTAGTAAACTAATGATCATTTTTGTCCGGGTTTGAAAGACGCAGAAATTTAACGATTTTTGTTTATCTTCTTGTAGGAAAATCGAACGAAGGCATCATCAGGCAGGCGATTCCTGATCTTACAGAGACAAAAGTCCTACAGATTGCTGCTGGAGCAGAACACTCGGCATTAGTAACAGGCAAGAACAAAATAATGTTGTTTTTTTGCTTTGGAATTAATGATGCCTCGGTATTTTGACATACAATCACATTCCGTGCTGTACAGATAATGGATCGGTAATGACATGGGGTTGGGGAGAACATGGTCAACTTGGATTGGGGGATACAGTCGACCAAGTGAGACCTCAGGTGGTGAGCTTAGGTCATAAATTGGCTGAGAAACATGCCATTCCTAGAGTATATTGTGGCAGTGGGTTTTCCTTTGTTTTGATGACATGTAATCTGAGATAAAGGAAATTGAGGATTAGCACAGGACAGGGCCCCTACCTGCTTCAGCTATAACCAAGATAACAATTCAAGGAGAGATTTTTGTTAATTTAGGCAAATCTGCATATTTAGTCCTTAAATAATATTTGGTTCGTTACAAAGTTATTTACCATTTTTCAGTCTTTAACAGAATGTTTGAGGTCAAAGATAAATTATTAATTTTGTAATTTTGTAATTTTGTTTTGTCATTTTTACTAATGTATGTATGTTTGTATTTGGGGGTAAATGAAGTTTCAGCTGACAGTGGGAGGGAATGGAGTCTAGCAAAAAATAGACAAAAAATATACATGGAAATTGGAATGAATGGAATAAAATTCATAAGCTAGCTAAATACAGTAACTGTGAGTGTGTACATGATTCTGAGTAAAGTATGGCAAATCTGGATACTAGCTAGCTAAACCTTTTGTTTGTATTTATCCTGCAAAAAGAATCACAATTAATTCACAACTAATCCTCCTACTCCTGCTCTGTTGGGTACTTACAAAAAGGGCCCAAATATGCTTATAAAACTCGATTCTCGTTGAATAAATTTATAATTGGACCAAATCAATTGGGTCTATTAAATTTTGTTAAAGATATTGGCCTATTATATTCACCGTTAGTATACTATATCCTGCTGCCAAATTCATATCCAGGACTCAGACCCCCACTGCCGACACTGCCTTCTTGGCGTATTGCAATATTGTAATTTCATGTCTGGGATAAAAAATACGGCCGAGTATATTGGGATTCTTGCTTAATTAAATATTCATATAATTTTACAAGATTTGCAATTTCTAAACAAAGTGAAGCCAATACAGATCTACTGCGTCCACCTGATTCATTATAAATCCAAATCTCAAAATAAGTTATTTAAATAATATTTTATTTTATTTTATAAGTAAAACTAATAATATTTTACAAAAAAATTAACAAAATCGAGTTAATACTTTATTCATGAACTCATTTTCTTTTGCATATTTTTACCTAATACCATTGAATTAATACTGACACTGTTTTTCGTCGTGATATGTTAAATTATTGGTAAAAAATTGTTAAACATGTCGATAGTTTATTTTCTTTATGTTGGGATTTAGTAGATTATTAAATTTTGGTTAAACGAAATTATAATGTTTAACAAAGTTGCTGTAAAAATAAATATTTGTGAAAAAATTGAGAATGAAGATTTGTTGAATCAGAAAAAACTCGAGATCGAACCAATTCCGGGCAAAACTAATTAGGCGTTGAAGTTTCATATCCGATAAAAATTGAATACAACTCAAAGTTGATCTTTTATGGAGTCCAAATTCAAGACATTGAAGAAGTTGAGATTGATTAATAATTGCTCATAAATTCAAGTTCAGGATATTATCTCTCATTATCGAATTGCACACCAGTCAAAAAGCCAAACATTTAGGTCTGTTTGGCAAACTCATCTTTTTGTATCCCACTAGGACCCGGTTGGACCATATTTCATCTTAGTGCAGGAAAAAGAGAAAAGAATGAAACTCAATCACGTAGTACTATATATATATTAATTGTCATTTATTTAGAAACTTAGTTGGCAATCAAGCTGCATAAACTAGTAAATAATTGAAACCTCACTCTTATTAGGCAGACCTGTAATGTGACACATGTCCACAAAATTAATATCGTCTTGCTCTTACTAGATTTTTAAATACTCATTGTTTAGAAATAAACTTTAGGGTAAATACCACTTTTGGTCCCTCTTATCATTAACTTTTTACAGAGTGGTCCCTCTTATGTTTTTTTTCCCGCTTTAGTCCCTACTATGAATTATTTATTTCACTTTAGTCCCTACTATGAATTATGTGTTTCACTTTAGTCCTTATCAGGTAGTTCCGATAACACGTGACATGTATATGAATATTTTTAGGGCATTTTCGTCCGTTCACTATTGAGACTATTTGAGATATTGTTTAATTGGTGAGCAATTTTGGTGTTTGAAGAAGATTTTGGGAGAAAACTTTAGTTTGGAACGAAATAAACGATTAAGTTGGATTGGAATGAAAGCCTAGTTTGGAAGAGATTAAATATTTTTTTTAAATTAGAAAGACGAAAATATCCTTGTTAGTTTACTTGAAATGACGAAATTGCCCTCATGTGCATATCACATGTTACCGGAACCGCCTTGGATCACTTGAAAGGGACTAAACTAAGACAAATAATTCATAGTAGAGACTAAAGTGGGAAAAAAAACATAAGAGGGACCACTTTGTAAAAAGTTAATGATAAGAGGGACCAAAAGTGGTGTTTACCCTAAACTTTATTATGAGGAGTATATTATAGTAGTCCACAATAAAAATCTTTTTTGCTAGTACGACCGCGAATTGATCATATTTATATTTTGGTTGAGTTTAATTGAAAATGAGTCGAGCACTTTAATTAATTAACAACTTGTTAGGTGCATCCACTACGTACTAAGTTTAATGATATATTTCTTCAAGTGCCATTTTGAAAATAGCATTGTGTTTTAACTCAAACGGGAAAACTAATTCTAAGAAATAATATTTGTTACTACATCACAAGACACATGTGACTGTGAGAAGAATAGAACGGTTTGAAGTCGATATATATAAGTGGCAAAATGACAAGATCGTTTTAATTGTGAAGTATAATCCAACATACACATATAGCAGTAGCACAATTCATCTAACTCACGCAAATTAAATGTCACCCTTCACTTTTAACATGGTGTTTCACTTTCCATTTACCTACGTCCAATAAGACTAACCCCCCTCCCCACAAAAATATATCACAAAAATCAATGGGACTCGGGCAGATTTTTTGTTGATTTTTATGGTAGATTTCTAAATCACGATAATTAGACTGGCTCAACCATAATCAAGAAAAACTGTTTGAATTAGTAAACTAAAATTGCTTTAGTAAATCGTAATTTTGATTTGATATGCTTTTAAAAGTGAAAAATTAATTTTTGCTTGTGAAAATATAAATTAAAATCATTAAATGTAATTTTAGCCCAACACTTCCCCGTAAAATCAATTTTTACTAATATATCCCGTACAAAAATCAATAATTATAACAATTTATTGGTAAAATTGTACTTTATTTCAGACCCTTTGAATTGTTGGCCCTGCTCTTTACGACCCCTTTTTCACTATTTTGATCCCATTCATAAAATGTTTTGTATCGAAAGTGCATTTCCCTGTTCTTTCTTTACAATATCTCAGTTTTGTAATCTTGATATCAAATTGAATAGAATAAGGTGCGGATGGGTATATTACCCATCATTGACAAACCTATGACGATAGTACCATATTGCAAATAATTAAAAGGCTAAAATCCAATTTTATGGCTACAAATACAATTTTGCCAAGTTGATATTACTAGATCCAATTATTTCAAATCTATCTTACAGTACATTTTTTAACTTGTACCCCATACTCCACATCTGTGTATATATACACACACACGCTATGGCTCATTTTATCAACTAGAGCCCATTTGCAAATACGAGTGTTATCAATATTTTTTTTGATAATATGTACACACATACTACATAAAAAAATATCAAGCTAAGAGATCAAAGAAAGATCCATGGATTCTTCAGAGAGCAAAAACACGAAACAAAACTCTTCTTCTTCTTGGCTTGCTTTCTGCAGTAGTTTTCAATGCTTCCCCACCAAAATTTCATCTTCCAAGTCATCATCTCCGCCGTTGTCGGAAAATGAACATGATATATCCAAGAAAGCTCTACTACAACCGAGAAAGCCAGGCGGTTGGAAAGCCATGCCTTTTGTCTTAGGTCTCTCTCTCTCTCTTTCTCTCTCATGACACACACTCAAGAAATTAACAGGTGTATAGTACACATGTCATGTCAGTAAATATCCACGCGTGCACGGGACGGGACATCATGTTCTTTGTAGATACATATGTCCACTTTGTACGTTTTACCTTTTAAGAGGATGAGGATTGTAGTCCACAGTCCACACACAACTTAATTTCTAGCATGACTACATTTTTACTGACGGTAACTTTAATATTTTACATTGATAATTCTTTTTATTTTTTTTGGGTTTTAATTGGATCCGTGCAGGAAATGAGACATTTGAGAGGCTTGCTTCAATAGGATTGCTTGCAAATTTTATGGTGTTCTTATTAACACAATTCCACATGGACCAAGTGGTGGCTTCAAATGTTCTTAACATATGGTCTGGCGTTACAAATTTCTCTCCCTTGGTTGGTGCATACGTTTCAGACTCTCACTTGGGCAAATTTACCACTATTGCTTTTGCTTCCCTAGCTACTTTCATGGTATGTATGTATATATGGACCAACACTTTAATTGTATGGACCAACACTTCCAACATTATTCAACATTAATTATTTATTTATTATACATACTTCATCACGTATTAATTTAATAATATATTTGGAGGGTCCGCACTTCTATGCTTTCTTCTTCTTGATAATACCTATATATATCATCAGTTATTTCAATTTTAAATACTACTCACTGTGCTTCTAAATGGGGCCAAACTTAACAAATCTTTAGAAATCATTTTGATAACGACTTAATTAATTAATCAATCTGATTTAAGAAAGGGTTTTAATTCATTGATCATTTACACGTTAAGTGAAATAATATTTTTCTAATTGAGACTAGTTGGGTCTAGATTTTAATTCTAGCTATGCACATGCCTCATGTCTATTCAAGTGATTCATTAACATGGTATACCCTTCGTCCCATTTATTTTGCTCCCTTTGCTATTGTATCCGGTCAAATTTTTTAATTTTTTAAGTGACTTATAATATTAAATTATTCACATTTGTGGTGTATTAAATATTTTAAATATTAATATATATGGTGTCATATGCTATTATCAACTTATTAGTGAAATATATTAATTGAATAATTTATTATAATTTTTATAAATTTAGTTAAATTGAGCCATTGACCGTATCAAATGAGCAAAATAAATGGGACGGAGTGAGGATTTGTTAATTTTTCAAAAATTTGCACAACAAATTTCTAGAATATAAAATTGGGACGAAAACTACATTTTTTATTGCCAACTTTTTGGACCAAAATATGTCCCAGTAAATGGTCATCATTTCGTTTCACATCAACGTGGGGTCCTAGTTAATGTAGCACAGAGGTTAATTGATGGAGATTGTTCAAATGCTTACAAAATCTTAAAAAACAAATAAGTTTTAGGGGCGGGCCAATAATTCTGGACATTTAATGCACGGCTCCTTTCATGTGCTATGTTTTAATCTACATATTTTTTTTTTTCGCTAAACCAAAACTATCACAGTCCATGTAAATACGTTAATCTCTACAATTAGACAAAATGGGAAAATTTTGGTCCATATAATTGGAAAGAGTACCGTCTTTCTTGATTACATCATATATGTAAATTGTCCTTCTCAACATCGAAATATCAAGAGAAATCCAAAAAGACTCCTTGCGCTTTGTTATCACGAAAAAAGAATTATGCTATTATAGAAGTCAAGATTAAATTGTCATTTAGTGTAATAATAAAAAAATGAGCACAAAGGTTTTTTAATGTTAGAAATAACACAAGTTTTTTCAAAATTAAACGAAAGTACAAGAATGATTTTGCATTTCACTCTTGAAACATCCCATGATCACAAATATTACAAATTTGTTTGTTTTGGATTATATGCTTTTAGAATGATACTCACAAAATCCCACTCACACAATCATTAGTCAAGATAAGCGCATGCAATAATGTTTTTTCAGCTAGCTTGACTAATAATTTATTTTAATCCAATTATGCATCTTCTCAGCTAATAAAAAGTCCTAATTTGTTTCATTCATTTAACTTACTCATGATTAGATACACACTTTAAAAAAAAAAAAAGATACACACTTCAATAATTATTATTAGAGGTCCTTCTCAACCAATGATTCATGCAAAAATAAAGGAAATTTGTGACAAAAGCTTACACAATTAGTATATAATAATAATTAATTAAATTTCCCAATCATGAACAGGGTATGGTGACACTAACCCTGGTAGCATCACTACCTCAGTTGCACCCTCCAAAATGCAACGTACAAGCCCATCAATGCATCGGTCCTACAAAATCCCAATTCGGAGTTTTAGCCCTAGGCCTAGGTTTACTCTCAATTGGCGCAAGCGGAATTCGGCCCTGCAGTCTCCCTTTCGGCGTGGACCAATTCGACGCCAACACAGAAGAAGGAAGAAAAGGAATTAATAGTTTCTTTAATTGGTACTATACTTCATTTACAGCAGTTCTGATCATTGCTTTGACTTTGGTGGTTTACATTCAAGACTCAGTGAGTTGGGCATGGGGATTTGGGATCCCGACAATGCTTATGTTGTGTTCGATTGTGCTGTTCTTTGTGGGTACGAGGTTCTATGTTTATGTCAAGCCGGAGGGGAGTGTGTTTTCGGGTATTGCGCAGGTGATTGTTGGCGCTTTTAAGAAGAGAAAGATGAAGCTGCCTCATGATGCTGAGGAGGATGTTGGTCATACTGATGGGGTTTATTATGATCCGCCATTGAAGGGTGTAGTTCTGAGGAAGCTGCCTTTGACTAATCAATTGAGGTTATGCATCTCTCTATATCTTACTTCTTAATTAATTATTATAATTGCTTTCATAAGTTTAAATCATGCATCAAAATATTGTTTTTTTAGTATGTTTTCGCTGAGATAAATATTCAGAAGCATTTGATGAAATATTAAATCAAAGGAACAATGTGAAGTAGAAACTACTATTTGTCATTTCAGTTGACTTAAAATTAGAAACTTTTTAAACTCATCAAAGTTACAATTCATTGTTAATATGATGGATTTTTTATGGAAATATGGTATATATATGGTTATGCGAAATTTGATGATATTTCTTAAAATTTAATATTTACTTAACTAAAGTGCTTATTGTTTTCTCCCTTAAAAGAAAAAAACAAACTGCATACTACTGATTTTAAAATTAAACATTGGCTAAAATAAAACCAATCATACGTGTTTCTTTGTCTTAACTTTCCAATTTCTTGAAAAAATTACCACTACTTTATAGTGACACATGCTCTATTATACTAATGCGTGTGTATGGGTTATATGTTTGATATTGACATGACAGTAGAAAATTGGCTCATACGATGAATACTTAAAAAAATTTGGTGACCACATAATAAAGATTGGTCTTGTCCCCTCTTACACACATTAAACATATCATGT
Organism: Penstemon davidsonii; assembly: GCA_034814905.1. Taxonomy (NCBI): domain Eukaryota; kingdom Viridiplantae; phylum Streptophyta; class Magnoliopsida; order Lamiales; family Plantaginaceae; genus Penstemon; species Penstemon davidsonii. Next base: position 20,661,295 of record JAYDYQ010002685.1, read on the forward strand.
GACTAAATATTTTAATTTTGATTTATTTAGGTTCTTTAACAAAGCTGCCTTAATAACGGAAGGCGAAGTTCTACCCGATGGCACAAGTTCGAACCCCTGGAGACTAAGCAGCATCCAACGAGTAGAAGAAACAAAGTGCCTATTCAAAGTCATCCCCATATGGGCTTCCGGAATCATATGTTTCACCGCCATGGCCCAACAGGGCACATTCACCGTCTCCCAAGCTTCCAAAATGAACCGCCACCTAGGCCCAAATTTCCAAATCCCAGTCGGGTCACTTGGCGTAATATCCATGATCACAATCGGTATTTGGCTCCCAATCTACGACAGAGTCATAGTGCCACATATACGAAAAATCACAAAAATCGAAGGGGGAATTACTCTGCTTCAAAGAATGGGAATCGGAATTGTTTTCTCGGTTTTGTCCATGATTGTGGCTGGGCTAGTCGAGCGTATGAGAAGGGCTTCTGCTATAGCGTACCCTGACACACCTATGACCGTGTTTTGGTTAGCTCCGCAGTTGATGCTTATGGGATTTGCGGAGGCGTTTAATATTATTGGACAGATCGAGTTTTATAATAAAGAGTTTCCAGAGAGTATGAGTAGTGTGGCTAATTCTTTGTTATCGTGTACAATGGCGGGGGCGAGTTACCTTAGTGCTGTTGTGGTGAATGTGGTGCACGAGACTACTGGGACACATGGGCGTCCTGATTGGTTGACGAAAGATATTAATGCTGGGAGAGTTGAGAATTTCTACTTTCTTATTGCGGGTTTGGGTGTGTTGAATTTTGGGTACTTTCTTTGGATATCGAGGAGGTACATTTACAAGAGTAGAGTTAGAATTGATGATGAGAAATCTGATTTTGATGTTGAACTCAATGTCGTGATGAAGCATTGATTAATTATTAGCATAAGTAATCATAAATTGAAGATATTATTTTAAAATTATAGAGTAATCATAAATTGAAGATATTATGTAATAGTAGTCTTAAGTTCTTATTGTAATTGAGTATGTATGGTTGTTTGAACATGAATATGATATCCATTTGTGATTTCTCTTGGAATATAGTGATAATTGCAGTTTAGCCGGATGTTTTTTTCTTGTGGAAAAAATTCAATATACAAAAAGATTACTATGAATTTTAACCACATTGTCTCCTAATGAAACTAAACTCATCCAATTCAGAGCATTGTTTACTTGATCTAAGGGTATTCCAATGCTTAAGGGGGAGGGGGAATGGGTGAGAAAGGGGAAAAACGGAGTGATCTTCATTGATGACGGGGGAAGGGGAGAGAGGTGAATAGGGAGGTTTTCTCTCACCTCCTGGAGGGTTGGGGACCCACCTCAGGGGTGGGCAGGTGGACGACACATGCTTTTTTTTATTTTTTTTTATTTTGATTTTCTTTTGTTATTTAATTAATTTATTTTATAATAACAATTATTATTAATTTTATTTTTTTTAAAAAAATTTAACATTAATTTAATTTTATTATTTTATAATTGTAACTTTTAATTAATAAACTTAACATTAATGTTTGAAATTTAATAACACTGTAAGAAAAAATAATTTGTTTATTATTTTAAATTTTGTAAATTCAACTTTAATTTGTGTTTATTTAGATTAGCGTATTTAAAAGCGATTTATGAAAATTAAATACATTGAAATTAAATATGATTTATTATTATTATTATTATTAAGAAATATGAAAATTAGAATTAATTAAAATGAGAAGACTGAATCACTGGAGATGAGATGACTATGAAAAGAGGACTGGAGAGGGTAATGGGAGTCTGGAAAGGAGAATCTGAGGTGAAGGGGTGGATGGGGGTCACTGGATATGACCTAATGCCTCATCAAGGAATTAATAGAATATGATACTTAATGTACATTTTCATATATTGTACGTCACATTTGGTAAATTGTAATTCTCCTAAAATAAGTAAAACAACGGTTATTTTCTACGTGCCGCGACATGAGGACACTGGAAAAAATTATTTTGTGTAGCAACTACATCTAATTTGGTGTTCCTGCAAAGCATTACTGATTGAAGAAAATGTTTTTTCTCCAATTTATGCAACTCAAGCCTAGTTAAAATGCTTAGTAATTTATTATTGGAGATACATTTCATCTCTTACCTACATGGATCATTCACATTTTTTAAAGAAAACAACTATCTATAATTAATTTATTAAATAAAGAAGGAATAATGGTGGCGTTACATGTAAAATATCATACCAATTTCAAGCCAAATTGGACAAGAACATCTTTTGAACATGCCCGGGTCAGTCATGGGTCAACTAAATGGAAATTTAACCTGTCAATATCAACCTAATTAATTTGGACTTCCACAAATTATTATGAGATCGGCTTTGAAATCTGACCTAAGTCTTGAGTGCCATCTATCTTATTACACCACTGATGATTTTTTTGTCTGGTGCTCTTTATTAGATAGGTCTCTTTTTCTTTCTTTCATTTGGCTTATTTAAAGAAATGAAAGATTCTCACATATCTCATCTTTCTGGAAAATTTCTTTCACACTTTGCTTCTAATTCTTGTTCAAAACCCTTATATAAAACCATCACTACAACTTGCAAATGTCCCACTACTCGTTTACAATGTACTTTAATTGGACCACCAAATTTAAAGCGTGTTATATTATGGCCTGTCATGTTATGATTTTAGAGTTGTACTACGTACCATCCATACCAAAACAATACATCAACTTCTTTTTTATGTCGATTATTTAGTCCAAGAATTTTGCGTGGCTTCAATTTATTTGGCTAGCTCAGATGTTGTCGATCTTGGCTTTAGTACATGTAAAGCATATTGCCAAGTGGGAAATAATGTGCCTACCCGGGTGGATTCAATCCACTGGGGTGTTGGATGAGCGACAAGTGTGTATGAGAGGACAATTTTTTGTCTCTTATGCACATGTTTTTATCATCCAACCCCTATGAATATAATTCACTGGTGTAGCCAAGTGTACGACATAATCTTACAATAGCCATACTTTATATATCTATTTATATCATTCACAAATTTGATCTATGTTATTAATGTGGAAAAATGAATTGACTTAGAAAAGAAATGGATTTTTATTTTTACATACCATCATGCAATATGGATTGCGGTACTACATATGTTTGATGACATGGTGCAACATATGCAAAAAATAATTGTTGGAAATTTGAAAATATAACTAGACCTATTTGTGATTGTGACTATGCACACCCCAACATCTCATAACCCATATGTTTGGCAGTCAATGTAGGCTCGTGTTTTTGACATAATCATGTGATGGGTAGGTTATATCAATACTTATACATAAGTAAGTCTAGATCCCTTCTCCAACATAGGTTTCTGGTATGTGTAACCTGCTGAGGGTGCCTCCTAGTATACTTAGATCAAGGAGAATAATACATTATCTTTGTGTTAATTCACGACAATTTTAAGATCAATTTATCTTGGACTTAACTGATACATTTTACAAATCTAACAATTTTCGATATTTGCATTTGTATGAAATTTTAAATTCACTTGTAGTTGTGTTTAAATTTTTCGGCAACTCTTTTAAAGGCTGTTTTTTTTAGATGATAAATGCATTATTATAACATAATTTATCCAACATTTCATGAAAATAATTCATAACTAACATAAATACTAATAAATAAATTAGAAGATAACCACACACACTAGTGAGAATTAAATACAGAGCATTTAAGTCCAAGGGCCTCATCATCCACTAGACTACGGCCTCTTAAAGCTTTAAGTGTTCCACAAATAGAGATTGGTTTTTTTTTTTTTTTTGGAAAAACAATGATTAACATATTAAATAAGGGGTAAATTTATTTTCTTATGGGCTAGAAGATTAGACAAAGCTTCGGCCCAAAGAAATTACAATTGTTGAGCTGAATAATATGGGTCAACCCGCTATTAAATCAATCATACGAAATAGATCCTACTAGCATATACTCTTCATATTGGATGCTGAAATTTAATTGGGCTGACCCGTAATTTCAATCTTTAAAAGATAGCCATTTAAAAATATATACCTTTGGGCTTTATTAGTGGTCATTTTCATTCTATGTATGATTTTATTCATTACAATTCAAATTTCAAACACATATGACCGAATGTCTGATGTCATGCATTCCAAACAATTTGGAATACGTGGCCTATGCAAACTGTGTTCTTTTCTATTCTCTTCACCATTATCATGCTATAAGCTCTTCATGTCAGTATTTATAAAAAAAAAAGGCTCTTCATGTCAGTTTAGATTTTGTAGCAGTTATTTTATAATTATAACAAATCTAATATTATCGCGGCAAAATAAATTGATTGTAAGGGAATCTCCAATTGTAGAGTTGGCTCTGGCTCTGGCTCTGGCTCTGGCTCTGGCTCTGGGGCTGACTCTAGCTCTGTCTGCTCGTCTCCAATGGCAAGGTTCCGAGCTCCAATTACTTCCAATTTAATTTTTTTCCACTCTCACCATTATAATAATAATTTTAATTTTAATTTTAATATTAATAATGATAGAAATAACAATAATAACTATTTTAATAATATAGTTAAATTAATAATTATATAATAATAATATTTAAATATTAAAATTAAAGAGAGTTGATAATAATAAAATTAAAATTGATTCAAGAGAGAAAATATTCGATATTTTTAAAAATATATAGCCACCACCAATATTGTAATTAAATAATTAAATTTTTAATTACAATAAAATAAAATATTTAAAAGAAATTATTAATTTTAAATATTAATTTCAATTCTTAAACATTTTAAATTACAATTCTAATTCTAATTACAATTCTAACAAATTTTTGAATTTAAATATTTTAATTACAATTCTAAATAATAATTAATGATTTAATTTAAAATAATATTAAATATATCCAATTCTAAAAATTTAATTTAGGAGAAATTTAATTTTATTCTAATTAATTCATTAATAATTTATAATTAATATTTTATTCTAATTAACAAATATACTAACAAATTTTATTAAATAATTTTATTAAAATTTTCCTTAAATAGTTAATTAGAATTCTTTAAAAGAAATGAATAAAAGAAAAGAATTAAAGAATTTAATTAAAAAAAAAACAATAAGTGGCGCCACTCTCCATCCGCCCCGCCGACCCCTGCCACTAATTTCCATTTCCCTGCCCACCTCCACCCCCACCCCGAGCAAGGTGTTCAGTAGACTGTGTTGTGTATAACTATTATTTGAAATTGTAAAGCCGAAAAATTCGATTGCAGACATTTATTTCTGACCTCGTAATTAGATATGTATAAGAATATTAATATGAACAATAGTGAAAATTTGAAACAAAGTTGACCTATCTTAAAGAAAGAAATAAGCTACATAAAGTATAATGAGCTTTTCTCGGGTCAGGTCCCGTTTGTAGTGTTTAGCATCAGATCCACCTTAAAATTGGGATATTTGGAGATAAATTTACATGTTACCTGCTAAAAAAAATTGAGTTTTGGACAAAAAAACCATGTATCTATCTACTTATCTACTTATATATATATATATTTGAAATCAGTCTCACAATTGTCATATGTCAACTTTGACTCAATTCTATTTTCTTAGAATTTTGTTTATTGTTGAAAATAACAAAAGAAATGAATAAGCGTGTTTTCAACTTCCTACTTCCCCATTTTTCTCAAATTCCCTTTTATATTCAACCTCCCCCCAAAATTATTGCTAGTTAGTAGTTACAATTCAAATTTTAAACTCACGTACCCACATTCAGTTTCTCTCCCCACGATTTCCACCGCCAAATTCCACACCCATGAATACTTCCATCAAATTTTTGCCTAAGATTTGTATCACCTCTCTTCCATGTTCCTATTATATGAACAAAACCTATTTCTTCTTCTGCCATGGAAGATAATTCTCCACACTAATTGGTTCATTAGACACCAATTTTTTTACTGAAAATAATTATCATGACTATAGTAGGTGTTTTTGTGATAAAGACAGCAAAACAAGGAAGCGTAAGGAGAGACTGAAATACACCAAGCAGTATTTTGGTTATTGACCTTTGCCGCTATGTGATTTTTGTTTTTGATTTCCCTATGTGTAAGCAATTGCAGTTCATTGGACTGATTTGTAATGAATTTGAATTGGTTCGGTTAGTTTTGTGACTTTGCTATATTGTTTCAAGTTTCCTTCCATCTAAGCCGTGTGAAATTTGGTTAATAATTTCAAATCATGAGCCATGCCTATATAAGAAGTCTGTAAATACAAATTTTACTCTCCGTTTCAGTACTAGTCTTCAAATTTGGTCAATTACTCTTCGTATGTGCAGTTGTAACCACTGTCAAGTCTCCACAAAAGGAAAAACAACCCATCCAAAACAATGGAGTAGGTGAGATGAACAATTTTTTAGAAAGGTTGTATATGAGATAAGTCTTTTTTACCTCTTTATTGCCAAAAAGTTGATTTTGGAATTGGTTATTTCACTATTAATCAAGGTTGTCTCATCTTCTTTTTACTTTTGAGCAAAGGTGCTGTTTAAACAATTTTGTTCACTTATTAAACAATTGAATTAAAGCCACTTGGATACTTAGAATATGTTTTTTTTTAATTAATTTTCTTTAATCTTAATTGCTTTATGTAATTAACATTTAGCCACACAAGTTTCTTGCCTCCTTGATCTTCTTAAAGCAGTCGTTCAACTTTTAATATTTCCCTTCTTATTCATGTAAAATGTTCAACTCTTGGTCCCTTGAAAATAGAATACATCTCCTTCAACTAATTTGCAAGCTTATTTATCTTTGTTGTACTTATTTTCACTTGGACATGTTGCTGGGCAGCAAGAAACAAGTACACCAGGCTAATTCTAATCATAAGAGCAGTGACATTTTCAAATTTTAGAGGTTAGTAGGTGAATGGAATAGAAAGTCATTGTTTTTAATGATTAATTATGATTGGTTTGATTAGATTATGAAGGAGAGAATTTCACTTTTGGTACCACAAGTAACCCTACTTTAAGGTTACGGTACCATAATTTTAAAAACATACACATTTGGTACCATATGTTAACTGTCTTCGACACATTTGGTACTTCCGTCAATTTTTGGATGGAAAATTCAATTTTGAATGAAAAGTTGATGGAAAATTTGCATAATTAGCCCTATAGTTATAGATTGCTGCCAAAGTTTGTCCCACATATTTTCTGGCCGATAAATTTACCCCAAAGTTCATAAGTTTTATAAATTTTGTATATTATTATTATTATTAAATTTCTTAAACTAATTAGATTATATATATAATATATATAAACTAAATAATATTTTATATAAAATCAAATAAAATATAAATTAAATTTATTAGAAATTTTTAATTTGAAAAAATAATCTTTTAAATAATTAGATTTTATATATAATATATATAAATTAAATAATATTTGATATAAAATCGTAAAAATACATATACTTACTAAATTTTTTAAATTAAAAAAAAATCTTTTTAACTAATTATATTTAGGGTTTTTTAATTATAATAAATTTAATAGTTAGAATTATTATTATTTATATAATTTTAAGATTTTTTTCAGATTTTATTATAAATATTATTCAATTTGTAGATATTATTATCTAATTAGTTTAAAATATTTTTTTTTTCAATTTAAAAATTTAAGAAGTGGAATTGATTTTTTTTTCAAATTTTATATAAAATATTATTTAATTTATATGTATTATATGTAAAATCTAATTAGTCTAAAAGATTTTTTTTGAAATTTAAAAAATCCAATAAATTTAATTGATATATTTTTTTTGGATTTTATATAAGATATTATTTAATTTATATATATTATATATAAAATCTAAATAGTGTAAGAGATTCAATAATTTTAATATATAAAATTTATAAATAGGAGTTATAATCAATTATATTTGCAATTGGGACTAAAATGCTTCAAACTTTTGAACTGTGGGGTGAATTTGTCAGCAATAAAATATGTGGGGCAAAGTTGGGCAATAATCTATAACTATAGGACCAATTCTGTAAATTTTCCATCTATTTTTCGTCTAAAATTGAATTTTCGTACAATAATTGACAGAAGTACCAAATGTGTCGAGGGCAGTTAACATGTGGTACCAAATGTGTATGTTTTCAAAGTTATGGTACTGTAACCTTAAAGTAAGATTGCTTGTGTACCAAAAGTGAAATTCTCTCGATTATGAAGTTTACCTTTTGTCTGCTAAAATGAATCTTGATTGATATTGATCAAGGATAAAGGAAATGGTTGAACTTGGTTTAGTCCATGGTAATATAATGTTAATTTAAAAGTGGGTGCATTAGTATGATTTCAATAGAATTAAAAAACGAGATTGGTGTTTACTTTATTGTTTCATTGTTTTGGTTGATAGATATTAAATGTTATGGACTTTGTCTTTATACTGTATAAATTCATTTTGGTTTGTCAATACTATACTGAGGGGTGAAATAGTTTGATTGCTCAATGCGGAGAGAGGTGTGTCAAAACTTATAAACCAAAAAATTGGAAGTTCTTCTTCTTCTTCTTATCCATACCAATATTTATCATGAAACATTCTCATGGCATTCTTATGGCTGATTTCTTTCTTATGGAGTCATTATGAGATATTCGAAGTTGTGTATGACTTTAACTGATTAATTTTGACCAAAATACTGATTTAATAAAAGTAAGATTTTCCTTAAATTTGATACAATTATTATGACAGTCAGCCTATGTTAAATACAGACCCACATGCTTGCAAAGTCATTTGTCTATAGTGTGAAGTGTAGTGGATGCTATTTTCAGGTATTCATTCATTCATTCGATACATACTTAATTTTATCTTTTTATTCCTAAGTTGATACAAATGTATTTTTTTAGATTTCGTGTTCGTCTTACAGTTGCAGATGGCATTGGAACTATAGTTAGTGTTATATGATGACCAAACAAAATATATATTTCGCAAGAAAGTTGCAAATCTAGAAAAGCTACAAGAACATGTATAAATGTAATTTCGGTATTTGTTATAGATTTAACATTAAACATAATGCAACTTTGACTGAAATAATGTATTACTCAGCAAAATGGTAACAAAATGTTAAGGGAGCACGTCTTTTCATTTCTACACCGTGCATTTACTTTTATCATTTTGGTGCCACCGAAGTTTGCGAGGCCACATTCTTGTGCAGTTAAATTTGTTTTGCCTGTAGACTGGTATGAAGAATATTCATATCTTCCAAAGAGACGGTTGATAATAGGTTAAAACAAGTATGTCATAATTCATTACCTTAAATCCTAAATATGCATGAATAACTAAATTATATTGAAATATTATTGACTTCTCTCTTGCTCATTATGCAGGTATCAGTTCCACATCGATGGTGTACAAATAACCCCAACTAAATTATATTTGTGACTTAGATGTCTAGAGTAATATATTTGTAAAGATTTCATCTATCAAACTCTAAGGATATTTAATATCTAGTTTTTTTTTTTTTTGTGTAAATAAATATTGTCATTTTACATGTTGGTTTTATACGTTTTAACCATGACGTACTTTACACAATTTTAACATATCATGCAGGGTAGTTGACAAAAATATATTTAATAAGAGTCTGTGCATAGCACGGAGCGTATCCTAGTTATAAATATAAATAATGAAAAAGAAAGACATAAAGAATTACACCCCTACCCAACCACTTTACCACCCCCACACCCAAAAAAAAAAAAAAAACCCTGCATTACGGTGGCTATGGCACAGGTCCGATCCTGAAGTAAAACAAACAATCCCTCCATGGACTTCAAATGAACTTAATTGATACTATAGGAGTTGTTTAGGTCTTCAAATTCAAGTGAACAAAACAAATATGATAATTTACCAATTTCCCTTTCGCCTATTATCAGGTCTATTAATTTGAGCAAACGACAGATTTTTAGTTTATGGAATTAATCTGCCTATGGGGGAGAAGAAAGAGGGGGAGGGTGGTGGAAGGGATGGGGTGGGGTGGTTGGGGCCTTGGGAGGTGAGAATGATAGTGAGGTAGAAGAGGGATTTTCTGCAAATAATGAAATTTAGAAAAATTATGTATTTAATCCTAATTTTAAATAATTAAACTATTAAGTCCAATTTAATTATCAACTGAATCGCTAAACATATAAAATAAATCAATTTCTTGACATATTAAATCTGTTGATCGTAAAAATTTATACTTTTTGCAGTTGCTATATGTATCAATCAGGATAGTGTAAAATTTCTCTAAAAGTAGCAAACAAAAAAATTTGCTTCATAAATTCTAATTACTTGAGGACCAGAAATTCAAAATTTTAAGAATGAAACTGATTTAATTTATAAGTTTTATGACTCAATTTAATAATTTAAATTGGACTTAATTATTAATCAAATATTATAAAAATTAGGGCTAAATGTGTAATTTAAAATCACCTCACCTCACCCAACCCCCACCCACCAACCATTCCCCATACCCCCGTCCCCTTGGTGAGTAAAACAATACATCCAAAATTGAAGGGTCTTTTCAATTGAAGGGTGTTTTTTGTAATTTTCTTATTTAATATTTTAAGAAACTAAAAATATAGAAAGTACAACATCCTATTGTACAGGTTGTCATTAAAAAAGTTGAAGGATTGAGATCAAAATAACTTTGATGTAAAGGTAATTAAAGGGAGACCTTATTTATACTTAGCACAAAGTCCAAGTATATTAATACCTATTACTTTGGAACTTGGAAGTAGTTGCATTCCAGTTGGAGTATTTTCAAAAAAAATTGTGGGTCTTTTGGGAATTTATCCCACATTGGGAAAAAAAAAAAAAGTGTCTTTAAACACTGTATTAATGCTTGTCAATTTAAAAAGTTAATTAAAAAACAATCAATTATTATGCCATATGGATATTAGAGACAGAAGAAAAAAAAACCAAGCGGCCTCGAACCATGAGGAGGGCCGCACGCGGCCTCCGTCCGCCCCGTTCCATTGGAAATATTTATCATTTGCAGTTGTAGACTTTTTCTTTTTTGGAGGAAATTTGCAGTTGTAGACCTGTATATACAGAAAAAAAAAAAAAAAAAGGAAAATACTCAAGCTTACAGTTACAGTACCTTTCCATTGGTAATTTGGTGGTGGGCTTACAGTACCTTTCCATTGGTAGAGTGGTGGGCTTTACGGGCAACCTGGTAAACCGGCTTATGATAAAAACGTTCTAAGCTCCATAGTTTTTGAAAATTGCAAAAATGTCATCTCTCTACAAAATGTTTCTATAAAAAAATATTATAATTAAATATGTAATATTTTGGATTTTAACTGATAACAATGATGTTGAATGAAAACATTTTTTTAGTTGTTCAGAAAAAGAAAAATGAGTAATACTGAGTCAGGGGTGTAAACAAGTTGAGTAAAATTAAATTAAATGGAAGTCTTGTTCAGGAATGGTTTCAATTTCTTATCGAATTTGAGATAGTATTGAAACTTTTCTAAAAAATAAAGATAGAGTGATTGAATTTGATTTAACTTTTGTAAAAAATCAAATTCGAACGAAGTTTAATTGAGTCGAACGTGATCAAACTTGATTGCTTACCTTGTAGCAATTTTTCATCAATTTAAGCTAATCAATAATAGATCAAAATCAACTTATCTACAATTTGGTTATCATTATCCCTAAATTCGAAAGGTTTATGAATATCATTTGACCGTGTGAGTAATAAATTTCAAGAATTTAAGAAGAAACATTTTATAATAGATACACCTTATATTAAATCATCTCTTTATTTATGAGTCTATGTCTGCATTTTTTAAGATAAGTTTACGTTAATAGGAAAAGGTTTTTGTTGATTCCTTTCATGTTCTTTGTACAGAAATATAAATTAATTGTTATTGGTTCTTTTGTTAATTATTGAAGTTTGGTGTAGCAATTTTAGTAAAACTGAAATTAGTTTAACATTGCTTGCAAAAAGTACCGTGCAACAAGGGAGGGTTGTATGACAATCCTATGTAAGTTTAGTGTTTCTCTATAAAGGATTGCTTGACTACACAAAAAATACTTCTTTCTTATTCCCTTCTTCAGATTACTTATATCATATTTTACTGTATGAAAATATTATGTTTGTGAGTACAAAAATTAAACATTGAATTTTAATTGTATTGTAAAAGCTAATAACAAATCTCTATCATATAACGTGTGGTGAGGACGAGATAAATCTTCAAAAAAAGGTCATTGCATTACACTTAAATCCATTATTGCGGTCCGTTCACTTATTTCTCACAACAAATTTGTAACAATTCCCTTGTAAAAGCTGCGAGACGCAGCCAAGTGACGATATTCATTTCTTTTTCAAAGTTGACAACTTGACTATGTTCCCTGTCAATAATTATAATATGCTTTTGAATTAATAATTAGTACTTTACCTGTGTAAGACTCATTTAGGCCGTCCAATTTTTAATTGGTGTAGTTACATTTGACACCACCACCAAAAGTAGTATACAATCAACTTGCAATATCTGGAGATATTTAATTAAGTCGGTAGTGTAATTTAGATCCCACTTCGAATCGTATGTGATATTGTGGTGTTTAAATAATTATGAATGCTACGCCAAACATGTCATTTTCTAACCAAACTAACAATGACTAAATCACTGAATCCATAAGTACCGTAGAGTGAGTCTGTCTTTATAGCTGTTGGAATCATACAAAAAGTTTCATCCCCGTGATTGAAAATTCATATATGATTGAAAATTTTCTTGTCCTTGTCAATGTACTGATTGAACATCTAAATATGATAATTTAAAAAATTGGTGTAAAATGATATAATTTCTCTTTTTAAATAAGTATATTAGAGTTTTCTGCCAATAAAAAAATATTGGTGTATTTTGCATTTTATTCATGTTAGGCCATCTCCAAGAGCTATTGTAAAACTTAAATTTTAAGAGTTTGGATAAATTTTACACAAAAATTACTCTCCAAGAGCTATTGTATAATTTATGGATTGTTAAAAAATATGAGTTTGGGGTCAAATACCCAAAGCCAAAAGCAAAGTGTATATGCAAAAGTTTTTGTACTTTCATGCAAAACATTAAAATATTCTGCACAAATTATCACTCCGAAAAAATTAATATTTAAAAAAAAAAACTATTTTTTATTATGAAATTAAATCAATAAATTAATACTATAAATATATCATTATTATTTATATAAAATACTTCCTCCGTCCCATTAATCTTTATCCCTTGGTACCGTTGACCAGTTAACTTGACTAAATTAAAAAAAATTAATAAATGATTTAATTAATATATTTAACTAATAATTTGATAATATCATATGACACTATGTATATTAATATTTAAAAGATTTAATACGCCAAAACTTAAAAGATTGAAAAATTTGACAAGATATTGTAGCTAATTGAGTAAAATAATGTGACGGAGGGAGTAATAATTAAAAGTAATTTATTAAAATATAAACTAGTTATTGGAGTGCATAGTAAAAAATGGCAGTGTATAACACTGTTCATTACTTATATATTAGGATAAGAGGCTGAAATTTAAGAGAGTTGTTGGAGATGACCTTAATATATTAAGTTAAAATTAAATTATCAAGATTTATGTAGCAAATTCTGTTAGATCTAGTAAAGATCAAGCCAAAAAAATAAAAACCCTTTCCTAGTATCGTTCCTTGCGTGACAAAAAACCAAAAAAAAAATGAACTTGTTGAAATCTTGGCAAATACAATCTGCACGGCCGATGATCCCGCAAGCAGATATCTATTATCTAAATTTTCTGTTAACAATCTCAAATATAGACTTGTTGGTGATTGTGTTTTAGAGTTTTTACGATTTAAAAGTTTTATTGATCTTTTCGAGTTTTGTTAAATTAGCTTTTGTAATTCATTATTAATTTTCAGTTTCAATAAATGAAATGCGATTCATAATCAGGATCACGAAATAATATCCCAGAGGACGATGCATGAGGGCCACAATGTTTAATTTCATGCTTGGACTTGTTAAAATTAAATATCGATCGTCCGTGTCCTGGTCAATGTACTGTACTGATTGAAAATTGCAATATGATAATTTAATTTAGGTTGATTTTTATTTGGAGTCTCTGTCTACTTTCAGCTAGCTTTAAGTATTATGCCGCTCTGTGATTTGACTTGGGCATGATTTCCAACCGTTAATTTGTATTTGTAGACCAACAAGTACAAAATCACCTTAATGCATATGCAATAAAATTAAAATATTGTTTTCTCTTCATAATTAAAATATATATGTCTTCATTTTTCACTTATACTAACTAATCAAGTTTAAATAATCAAGTTTCACAAAACATCCAATTTGTGTTTTTCACTTATACTAAATATTTTTTAATAATTACTATTTTTTATTGTTGCTGATATGCTAATTATAGGGGGGAAAATGCACGATACTATCACGTGTTATGTAAAACCTGCACCAAACTACTCTGAAATCAGGATTATGATATTTTTTTTTAAGTACAAGAAAATTTTGCGTAAACATTCAAAAGTACAAGGGAGCTTCACGTAAACAAGATTATGCAAAAAGTAACGGTGTAACGAAGATTGGATGTTTTATGTAGGGTTTTTGAAAGTACAGGGAAGTTTGGTGCAAAAAAAATTCACAGAGTAATTTGGTGCAGGTTTCGTATAATACATGATAGTATCATGCATTTATCCCAATTATTGGAGTAGATTTCTAGTTTATAACTCCAATATTGTCAGCTTCTAGATTTACAACTCATGAAGTTGTGTTGTTGTGATGGTGATCTCTAGTAGACTACTCGGGTTTTTAGCAAGTTAACTCCCTGTGATATGTCTAATGGGCAATTTACCTCCCTATGAAATAAAAATAGGCAATTTAACTCCCTGTGAAATGAAATAATGAGCAATTTACCTCCTTGTGATATAAAAATAGGCAATTTACCTCCCTGTGAAATGAATAATGAGCAATTTAACTCTCTGTGATATGAATTAATGAGCAATTTAGAGGGAGTCAATGTGCTTCTTTTATAAAAACACAAGGAGGTATTTTGCCCTTTTTCTTATCATAGGGAGTTAAATTGCCTATTTAGGATATCACAGGGAGGTATTTTGCCCTTTCATTTATCACATGGAGTTAAATTGCCTATTTAGAATAACACAAGGAGTTAATTTGCTATTCACTCATACTACTCTTTTATATATGTTTGATTTTCTTTAATTACTATTACAATTGTTACAACTTTAAACTAATACTGTAGTACATTAATTTTTCAGGATCTGAGTTAGTCCATCCTCGAAAGATATGGCCTTTGTCAAGTTTGGTGCGATATGTTGTGCTACAAAATTTCAAACTTCTTTTATAATTAGCATTTATAAATACACTAGCTAATCATTTTACAAGGTAATTTCGCGCGAATTTCCCATAACACAGTAAAATATCTTATATTTTACCCTAGTAATTTATACTTTAATGAACTTTGAAAATATAAATAAAAATTACTCCAATGTTATAACCCAAATCTGAACTCAACTTAACATGATCCGGCCCTAGAATATTTTCTTTTAATCAATCTTCTCCATTTTTGGTTACTTAAACTAATTCCTATGTGCAAGTTTTAAAAATGAGTGAAATGCAAAAACACCCCTAATGCTATATAATTGGCATAAAACCTCATGTGTTCATTTTATTAGCAAAAAATATTTGTGTTAATATTTTATTAACTCATTGTACGCATTTAAAAAACATTCACAAGTCAATATGGAGGTTAGTTGACATTTAAGCGAACAAAAGCGTTATCAATATAATAAAGTCAACAGTATTTTTAATAGTATTTCTTCAATTAAGCAAAATACAAGAGATAATTTTTACTCGACAACTTTTCCAATATGCAAGCACAAAATATGACAAGGAGCCGTACAAATAAATGAAATTATAAACAAGCTTAAAACTAAAATGGGCATAATTATGAGAGTTCTTCTAAGCCACTCTCACATACAATCCACCATATTGATCCCACATTTTCTTCATAAGCTTCTCTTGCTTGATTCATAGTACACACAAAGATCAATAATATCTGACATAAGCATATATATATATATATGCTATTATTGCTTTCATCTTCATCATCATCATCTTTTTACACTATGCCACAACAGGGATTGTTGAGTCAAATATTCTAGCAGTTGCCTTCCTTGCCTATTAATAACCCAGATTTGATAATAAAAACTTAGTAATTAAAAACTAAAAAAATCCCTCAAATCTGATTATTAAATCAAATTAACATGAGAACTTTACCTCTGCTTCCCAATTAGTCCTGATTGTAATGATGGAAAGAAAAATAGTTTGCGCGAAAACTGCAGCTATGATTCCAGTCCAAAGCCCCTGAGCAGTAACAAACATAAGAATTATGTGATTTAAGATATGAGCCATATGTCACATATATACTATCATCATCATGTATGATTGATTGATTACCTTTCCTCCAAGATGCAGAACAAATGCCAAAACCACGCCAAGAGGGATACCGATTATATAAAACGATGCCAAGTTAACAATAGCGCCAATCTTTTGCCAACCACATCCTCGTGCAACACCTACAACCACATTAAAAGAGAGAAAACTATTTATACTAAATCTTGTAATATTTTGATAGTAAAAGTGTAGCACACGAATAGGAATAGTAATTAGATAATTTTACCATTTAAAACAGAGAGAACTCCATCAGCCAAATTGGTGACAGCAATTAGCAACATCATTTGAGAAACATAGGAAACAACATCTTCCTCACTACTAAAACAGTATCCCCATATATTACGCCCCAAGATTATGACCACAACTGCCACAACACTTTCTATAGCCACCATGAAAGTCGCCATAAATACAGCTAAACGAGCTCCCTTTGGTCGACCAGCGCCCAATTCATTTGCAACTCGTACACTGAATAATAAAACAAATAATATAAAGAACTAAACGACAACGACAGGTAGGAAATTAACAAATACTGTTAATTATAGAATGGATCACCTAATCGCGCTTCCTAGTCCCAGAGGTATCATATAAATCATCCCATTTGTGTTAAGACTGGATCAAATCAAAGACATATATATCTTAAGTAATTTGTCCGAGTAAATATAAATTTGTGAACATATATAGTTTAAGTTTAAAACCGAACCTTATTGATAGAACCGATGTTTCCAATGTTGGATTTGGGAGTAGGCCGGATACAATAACCATAATCTCGTACGACCAAATCTCAAGACTGTCAAAATCCACACGCGTTTCGTTATTAGAATCAACGAATTTACCATCAAATTAATTATTATTTTAAATAAGACAGAAAAAATTCTTTGAATTTCTTTCATACCAAACCATAACAGCGGAAGGAACAGCAAGCCAAACGAACTTTGAAACATTATGCACGGCTTCTTTAGAAAAACCGGTCCAAGTAGCCTTGCAAGAAGGCGAAAATACAATATAAAGTGCTAAAAAAACATCGTTTGTCCAATACGAAATACCATTTGCTAAGGCTGCGCCTTTGCTACCGAGACCGAATTTGGTAATCAAAAGCCAACAAATCGGTATGTGAAATAGTGTCGTGAATCCTGAGGTCAGCATCATTGGAACAACGTTGTTTTGAGTTTGCAAGAATCTAAATTGGCATTGAAGTAGCGCGAAAGGGAAAATAGAAGGGATCATATAACGAGCGTAGATTCCAGCCTCGACTGCAATAGCTCGATCTTGTCCGAGTATCTGAAGAATATCCCCTGCCGTGGCCCATATGCAAGCAAGAGGAATGCTTACAAGAAGTAACACAAGCATGGCTCTTTGCATATGTACACCGAGCATATGGTATTGTTTTGCGCCGTAAGCTTGACCACAATATGTGTCCAATGCACATGCCATTCCTACCTAAAATTTGTCAATAACAGAGCGATTAATTACAAACAAAATTATTAAATTTTAAGTTAGGGAAGAATAAATTTGAACTTACGAGTAGACTAAATCCGGTTACGGAAGCGAAGGATGTGGCCATGGATGCGCCAGAGAGAGCTAATTCTCCGACATGACCAACAAACATAACTGAAATTGTTTGTACAAGTGACATTAAAAGATTGACAAACATCATTGGACCTGCTAAGAATATTTGCTTCTTAGCTTCTGTCAAGATTTCATCTTTAGTGAATTTTCCTTTGGAATCAAGATCATATTCCTGGCCGGAAATTAAAATCAATGGTGTTTGAAGATCGGTTTTTTCATCGGAGGAACCCATTTTAAAAAATAAAATAAAATAAAATAGTTTCCTCACTCTCACTGCCTCGCTATTTCACTTCAACTGAACTGAGAATATATATAGTGGATTAGTGAGTGCAGTGTTCTTGCATTAAAGTTGATGTCACCCTTTTATAGTAAAGGTGGACACTAAAGTCCAATTTAAATAGTATGGTTGAATTATATGAAATTAGATATTTTAGTCTGTATAATTCATTGCTCTCCTTCCAATTTGTACGATCCAGTGAAATCTAGAGTTACATTTCATTGGATACCCTCTCTTTATGTTTAGTCATGATTAATTTTGAATTAATGAAATAACATGATTTGTCCATCCAATTTTTTGATAAATTTTTTAGATTTTGGAGAGAATTACATTTGATCGTATCAAGTTTTTTGGAAAAAAAAAAAATTGATACCATGATTTGTCCATCCTTGATTGATTTAGTTTTTTCGTCAAATATTTAAACTATTATTAAACGTTACTCTTTTATTTAATTTATTATTAAAATTGTGGGTCAATCTAAAAAGGAAAAAGAAATAACCATCTTGAAATCTAACATATTCTACCTAATTACATTATCTAGGCTGCAATTAAGAATATTCTGGATCCGAATGTAATTAATTGTCATATTTTCTTCACACATATAAAGTTATGAATTTGTAATCTACCATCCTCCTTCAAAATCCAACAAACAAACCTCAATTCAAATCACATCTCAACTTTTCAAAATTCACTAATTATTATTTAATAATATTTCACTAGCATAATATCCCATTGAAATTATTATCCAAATCGAATTTCAAAATTATCCGAAAAACTCCCAAATCACTTTTGGAAACCAAACTGACAAGGAACCCTACTAAATTACTTTCACTATATGCCTCTATGTTCTGAATCTTAAATCTTCATTCCCTAGTACTTTCGTCTAAGATAATGTCTAAGATAATGAAAGCACATGGGGCTCTATACAAATTGTCGCGCAATTATTTGATGGACGAAAGTGAAGTGTGGAAACTCAATTCTTCCTCCAGCCGAGGCTTGCCTTTTTTTTAGTTTTAATTAATTGAGATATTACAGCAGAGATACTCTTGGAATCAGCCAAACACGTATCAGATCTATGCTGGAGTATTATTTTGAGTAAAATGCAAAAGCACCCTCCATGTTATTTCTTATTGACAGAAGAATGCCCCTATATTACTTTTATTAGCTAGGAAAAAACTATTGTGGTAACATTTTATAACCAGAAAACTTTCCGTGCTAACATTTTATTACTTCACTGTACCTATAAGAAAATTAAGAGTTAACCACATGTGAGTTATTGCTTATATTTAAAGAATGGGGGAATTATTGCCATTTTTTTTAAGTTACAAGGGCGATTATTTTCAAATTTTTAGGTGAACAAAAGTGTTTTCATATTTTATTCCAATAAGAAAAAGCATATAGGGTATATTTTCACTTCCCCTACAAAATACAAATCAAGTAAAACACACACATTGGTATTGGAGGAAAGTAAATATCTTTGACTAATTAACACAATAAATTTTACTAATTAAAATAACAAATACAATTTTCTGCCACTAAGAATAACACAGGGGGTGTTTTTGCATTTTACTCCATTATTTTGAATTAAGGTTTGGTAATAGTTTAGCATAATATTAGGTTGGCAATTTGACTTTTATATGGCTGCTTCCAAAGTACTGTCCAAACTCCATTACACTCTATTCTGGCATGCTTGAAAAAATGAATCCTAATTTAATTAGCGGCTACGCTTTTTTCTAAAATAAACAATTGGAGAACTTTGTTGTACCTGCAACCCCAGTTGATGTATTACTGAGTTGGGATTGTCTTCCTTCAGTTCGGCAATGAAAACCTTTTGAAAGGTAGTGAATTTTTGGCAACATGTTTTTAGCCAAATTAATACGAGTCACAAAAAAAATTTGGTTGTTACCTGCACAACCGTTCATTGAGTCGGTTATTTTATGTAGATTGGGAAAAAAAATACATAATTAGCATCAATAAATATATACTACTATTTTATAATTATGTTCAATTAAATTTTATTATCACTTATAATGTTAATATAATCGTTAAATTTATATAAATTGTTTAATTTGTATAAAGTCGTTAAATTTGATATATAAATTGTGATACTTACAAAAAATATATAAATATTTGAAATTATATTCGATTTTCTCAAACAAAACACAAGAACATTAAACATAATACTCCCTCCGTCCCATTTATTTTGCTCCATTTGCTACAGTATTCAGTCAAACTTTTCAATCTTTTAAGTGACTTATCATGTTAAATTATTCATATTTTTTGTGTATTAAACCTTTTAAATATTAATATTGTGTCATATGATATTATTAACTTATTAATTAAATTATTTATTATATTTTTTATATATTTAGTCAAGTTGACTAGTCAATTGTACCAACAGAGCAAAATAAACGGGACGGAGGAAGTATTTTTTTGTATTATAAATATAAATTAAATTAAACATGTTTAATTTTAAAAAATGCATATAATTTAAGTATTTTTTCCACAAAATTTACACATCATTAAGTTTTAATTATCATTCCCTATTTTATAAAAATGAGTTTAAATTTATATAATTAAATTTTTTAAAAAAGGAATTTTTCCAAAAAAAATGAAAATTGACCATCTTCTTCACCAAAACTCTTCCACTACAACCACCTTCACTGCCACTACTTTCCTCACCCTCCACCACCACCACCACCACCACCAACCCTAAATCTCCTCTCCCCTCTCCACATAACAGCGGATCAAAAAATTAAACCGAAGAAATTCAAGTGGATCCGAATTCAATCGAACAAAAAACGTTTCTCTTGGACCAGCGGGATGGCCTGGGGCGGAGGATTTGGTGATGGTTGGGGGGAGGAGACGGGGTAAAGGTTCAGATTTTCCTAGGATTTCCTCATAAATCTGAACAAAAAAACTCGGCAACAAAAACAAAGGACGACAATTTTAACGGAAATTAATCTGCACACCTAAAAAAGACCCTAATTAAACCGACCTAAAAGAAGTTGATTGGCAGACCTAAAAATTATAAAAAACTTTGAAAGGTAGTGAATTATAAAAAAGACCCTAATGAAAGGTAGTGAATTTTGAAAGGGTGATTTATGAGGAAGAATAATGAACAACTTTACTGCAAATCCACATGGAAGTCGACGGAGAGGAGTTGATGAAGCAGAGGTGATTCTGTAAATTATAAAAAAGTTCACAAGTTAATTAATAAGTTGCCGGTTTTTTTTTTGGACATGTGGCAGCTGTGGGGTGCGACCTTAGAAAAGGTCGGACAAGGTAAAACTACTAGGAGAGCTTCCCTACTGAGTTTAACGACGCATGTAGATTTAATAAAGATTTTGATATTTATTAATTAAGTTGAATATGAAATAATGGGTTTCACTTTTGTATTTATATGTTCGGAGTCCAATTAATTATCCAATTCTAGCTAGCTCACATCCCATTAAGTGTTGAACCCCTTGGCCCGAACACAATTTATTCTATTCCAGCATTAAATCTTCTCCGGCCCAAAGCCCTCAAGCTGCAAATTCCTACCGTATCTCTTACTTTTTAAATTTGAAACACTTTTTTGTTTTAGTAAATATCTTAAAAATTCAATTAAATTACACCTAAGTTGTCTTAAATATTTCATACGGTCTGATACGGATATCTAGAGTAATATTGAAAACACCTAATTAAAATCGGCTCAGTTGCATTTTATTATGTACTCTCTGTTTTTACAGTCTCAATTGAACCCTTGGAATATAGAAATGGACCCAAAAGGTCTATCCCTCTATACCACAGATTACCCTCGAAACCGTTGACCGCTCGGCCCATTCAATAAATAACCATCAATCATAAACCTTAGCACCAGCCCACTATCTACACAAACTTTAATTCACCCCACTGACGGTAGTCTCTATGCAAAATTTTATTTTTATCGTGGTAACTCCACTATGTCATATATTTATAATCCTTATCAAATTATGACAATTATATTTTATTTGACCGAAAATCTTATTTTTTAGTCATCAATTTATATTTTATTTGACCTAAAAATTTAATTTTTGTCAAAAATATTATGTGTCAAATGACACTTAAAAATTGATAATTTTAGATTCTGACTCCAAAATTTGCAAATTCAAGTCACCCAATTGATTTATAACTTCAATTTTTTTTGTTTATGAAAAACGATTAGAGTTGCTCCAAAAATTGAAGATACTTATTTTTATTTATAAACTAATATAATATATGAATTTAGCAATACATATATAAATAAATGAAATGAATTCATCACCAATGATAAATTATTTTTTCACATCTTACAATAGAATAATAGAAGCAAATACTGCATTTATTTTTTCACATCTTATTATTGCCATAGAATAATAGAAAAATTACCATTACAGATAAAGTTCCCTTAATTGGAAGCACTAATTAATTCCAACAATTTGTTGAAATTCTTTGTAGAACTTCCCTCCAATTTAACTGCATCAACAGCTTTCTCTCTCAATTTGTAGACATTCTCTGTTATTTCCCTTCCATCATCACTCAACAAAATATGATTCAAAGCTTCAATTATCCCACTTTTAGTAAAAACCCCTCCATTAACTCTCACACCAATCTTCCATGAACTCTCCACCATTTTCCCATTCACCTTCTGATCTCCAAAAAAGGGCCTACAAATCATCGGCACGCCACTCGTAACACTCTCCAAGACAGAGTTCCACCCACAGTGCGTGATAAAAACACCCACACAACTTTGTTGAAGAAGTTGCAGTTGAGGAGCCCACGAAACAATCTTTCCAAACTCACTAATCCGTTCCGAGAATCCTTCAGGTAAGAATTTCTTCGCGTGATCTTTGATTGACCAAAGAAACGGTAATTTTAATTCTTCTAGGGTTCCGGCTAGTGCTGCAATTTCATTTGGGGGTGGGGAAATTAGGGTACCGAAGCTGATGTATATTACGGATCTGGGGTTGGTTTGGTTTTTAAGCCACGATAGACATTCGTTTTTGTCGTCTGGGGTTGGGAATGTGAGAATTGAAGGGCCGATGTTGAGGAAGTGTTGAAATTTTGATTTTAGGTCTTTGGTGATGATTGGGTCGATTTCTTCGAAGGAGTTTAGTACAACGGCGGTGGATTTTGGTAGCTTTTGTACCATATTGTAAATTGTTAGAGCAAGTGGTGTTGGATCTTTGTTCGGGAAGATTTCTGGAGGGAGATCGTTGAATTGCAGTGTTGATAATCCTGGAATAAATGACACGGTTTGGTTTGCTATTTCTTCAGAGCCTGTTAGGAAATTTCAAAAAGTTTTTAAATTTTAATCCATTTCACTCTAAATAGTAGAATAGAAATTAGGCATTATTATGTTATACGTCTATGTCGTTCGATTGTTTAGCAGCGCATCAACAATAAACATCTACTTTGCCATTGTTGTACCTGGTTCCTGATCTGATATTGACATAATGTGAATTTAGTGGATGATTTGAATGCCACGACAAAGCGACATGAATGGTGTAATAAACTTGGCCCCAGGTACTACTTATGATTTAGAGCCAAGTACAAAGAGAGAGAAGCTAAATGCTCCCTCAAGTAACTGAGCATTAAATTGTCACACCAAACTCTTC
This sequence comes from Penstemon davidsonii, assembly GCA_034814905.1. Taxonomy (NCBI): domain Eukaryota; kingdom Viridiplantae; phylum Streptophyta; class Magnoliopsida; order Lamiales; family Plantaginaceae; genus Penstemon; species Penstemon davidsonii. The sequence goes on from JAYDYQ010002685.1 coordinate 20,685,232, forward strand.
ACCTTTGAAATACAGAGCTACTTTTTTCACCAAAATTTGTGGTGATTGTACTCACAACACTACTATTTTGACTTGCACTATATTATTTATTGTTGTGAGAGGGGCTTTTGCAAAAGGGTAAACGAAATGTTACATCTTGGGATTCTATTAAAATCTATAGATCTAAACGGGTTTTTGGCACTTTGCATCCTGAAATTATAGGATTTTGGCACTTTGCACTCTGACTTAAAAGTTTTGGTACTTTGCATCCTAGAAATATAATTTATTTGACACTTTGCACCCTACTGTGTGTTTTGATGAAAAAAATCATTTATAAAAGAGTAGAATAGTCATTTTGGAATATCTTTGGTACTCTGCACAATGAAAATATAGAATGTTGGCACTTTACACCCTAATGATATATTTTTTTGGCATTTTCAACCTCGACTTAATATTATTGACACATTTTTTCTAATCAAATTACTAGCTATTAGTGATTAGGTTAGAACTTTTTTTTTTTCTTTTTTGTAATTTAATAAATTTAACATGCTAATAGTAAAATTTTGAGATTTATAGAGTATGTCATGTAGAATAATTTATGTCGATTACATGTGAGTCTTATAGAAACAATATCATGCAATATAATAATCTGTTAGATTTGTAAACGTGTTTTTTTTTATATAATGTAAATAATTTAGAGCATACTTGATAAAAAATGAATACAATTTTTTTTATTTAAATTTTACTAAGAGAAAATGTTAAAATAAGTTATGAAAAAGTAAAATAAATTAAGAATAACATTTTTATGATTATTGTGCATAGAAATGATCATTTTATCTCTCGATAGACGACATTCATGATTTTTTTTAGAAGAAAAATATATTAGGGTGCGATAATGCCATACAAATTAAATTTCTTGGGTGCAGAGTACCAAAAATTTTAAATCAGGGTAAAAAGTGTCAAAATTTTATATTTTTAGGGTGCAAAGTATCTAACATTCTATATTTTCAGGGTGCAAAATGCTAAAATTTATATTTTTAGGGTGCAAAGTGTCAAAAAAATATTCGGAAAGGACTATTCTACTTTTCTACCAATTAATTTTCTCACCAAAACACACATTAGGATGCAAAGTGTCAAATAAATTGTATTTTCAGGGTGCAAAGTGCAAAAACCCTATAATTTGAGGATACCCTAAACTGAACATACCTTTTGATCCCACTGCATTTTGAATTGCGTCAGTGTAAGTATGTGCAGAAAGAGAACAAGATGCAGCAGTCCAAAAAGCAACCCATGGCACACCTCTTTTCTCAGCCAAATCACAAGCAAACCACAAAAATGCATCAGATATCAAACAGCTTATTTTCAGGCCACTTTCCTCTTCAGCCTCTTCAATCACCTTCTCGAAATTTCCCGGGGATGCTTTAAGGAACAACCCAACTTCCTCAAAATGAGTCCCAGAGAAGCCCTCCGGCGTGCCATCCCACACGTCGTACGCTTGTATATTACCACACGAGTTTGACTCACCCACGGGAAATACTAAAGTACTATTTGAGGTTGCAGAGTTGAAGAAAGAAAATTTTGTGGCTGGTGCCGAGGCAGCTAGCCTTCGAACAAGTGTGAGTAGTGGGGCAGCGTGTGTACCGAACGGAAATGCTAGCACACCAATATGCAACTGAAAAGCCATGTTTGATTATGAATCAAGAATGAATGATTAAAATTTCAAGTTGGGAAGATGATGGACCACTTGAAGGTGGTTGTATATATAGAGTCTTTACTTGCTAGTACGGAGATAATGACCTGAGCTGGGCACCTAATTAACTCCCAAGTTTCATAAATGCATGATTTCTGATTGAGGCTCAGACCTCGTGTAAAGTTGTTGGTACCTAATTCTTTTGTAGCTTGTTTGGTTGTATGGAAAGTGAGGGAAAATTGTAGGAAAATGAAAAAGAAAGGAAAGGAAAAGAAAAGGAAAAGAAAGTCATTTTCCTCTACATGTTTGGTTGTCAGAAAAACTATTTTCTTGCAGATGTTTGGTTGTCAAGAAAGTTTAGAAAAAGAAGTAATATTTTTTATCTATATATATGATTAAAATCTTTAACTTTTTCTTTGGCTGTGATTTATGTAAAATTTACTTGATATTGTCTTTTGCAATTTGTATTTTTCTAGTTTCAAGATAAAAATTTCATTTTATTTGGGTTGTTTGCGTCTGAAATGAGTGTTTTTGCGATATTTTGTGGGGGTATGATTGCTATTATGACTTGAGAGAGTATTTGTTTGCTAATAATAAATAAGCACAAAGGGGATTTTGGTAAAAGAAAATCACAAATAGGAGGTTTTGATAGTTAGACAAAATACAAGGGTTGTTTTGCAATTTACTCTAAAATTTTCCTAAGATTTTCCCAGCATTTCCCCATCAAATTGGTGGGGAAATGTTTTCTTCACAAAATTTTCCCGCAGGAAAGTTGAAGAAAAATAGTAACTTCCTTTCCTGCTATCCAAACAACAAGTGGGAGAAAAAAAAACTGACTTTCCTTCACTTTCCCTCACTTTCCCGACAACCAAACAATACATTGGTGTATGGCTTTTTGAGCAGAATGGTTGCTGACAAATAAATTAGACGTGGAAATCTGGAGGTTTAATGTGGAATTATATATGCCCCCTTTTCTTTTTTTCATTTTATTCATTTTCTTTGGGCAAAATAAATCTTACATTGAAGGATATAAGAAAGTCAAAACAATATTTAATTTGACTCAGTTTAAACCTTGACAAAAGAAAGGCAATTGATCTTTCGACCTGGCAAACTTGATCTTAAGTTTAACAAATCCAAGTCATTTATGCTTTGAATTTGATTCAACATATTTTGGTCTTATATTTATTTTATTGAATTAACACATTTTGTATTCTAGCCGGCCCCCATCTTGTACCCCATTAAAGAAAAAACCATAATAACAGATCAACTCAATTTATTATAAATACTTTTTGACCCGAAAGATAAATGAACAAACGAACTCATCATAGTTGCTGTTATTTATGCTACTATTAACTCATCACAGCTTCTACTATTAATAACAGATCAAGTTTCCTTATTAGGAGTAGTAATTATTTCCAACAATTTGTTGAAATTCTTAGTAGAACTTCCCTCCAGTTTAACTGCATCAACAGCTTTCTCCCTCAACTTGGAAACATTCTCCTTTATTTCCTTTCCATCATCACTAAACAAAATATGATTCAAAGCTTCAATTATCCCACTTTTAGTAAATACTCCTCCTTTAACTTTCACCCCAATCTTCCATGAACTCTCCACCATTTTCCCATTCACCTTCTGATCTCCAAAAAAGGGCCTGTAAATCATCGGCACACCACTCGAAATACTCTCCAAAACAGAGTTCCAACCGGCGTGCGTGATAAACACACCCACACAACTCTGTCGAAGAACTTCCAATTGAGGAGCCCACGGAACAATCTTCCCAAACTCACTAGTCCGTTCTAAAAACCCTTCAGGCAAGAACTTGCTCGCGTGATCTTTCATCGACCAAAGAAAAGGGGACTTTAATTCTTCTAGTGCTTCGGCTAACGATGCAATTTCATTTGGTGGTGGGGTAGCTACACTACCGAAGCTGATGTATATAACGGATTTAGGTGTCGTTTTGTTTTTGAGCCATGATAGGCATTCGTTTTTGTCGTCTGGGATCGGTGGAGTGAGGGAGGTGAGTACTGAAGGTCCGATGTTGAGGAAGTGTTGGAACTTTGATTTTAGGTCAGTCGTGATAATGGGGTCGATTTCTTCGAAGCAGTTTAGGATAATGGCAGTGGATTTTGGTAGATTTTGTACCATGTTGTATAGTGTTACTGCAAGTGGTGTTGGATCTTTGTTTACAAATACTTCCGGAGGGAAATCGTTGAATTGTAGTGTCGATAGTCCTGGGATAAATGACACGGTTTGGTTTTCTGTTTTATCGAAACCTGTAAAAAAATCAAATTTTTTTAAATTAATTGCATAATGTTCAATTTATCTTCCTGTGATTTGAAAATAGACATGGATAAATTGCCATTAACTCAATTCCAGACACAGCTCAAATTACCTGTTGATGCCATCGCATTTTGAATTGCGTCTGTGTACATATGTGCAGAAAGAGAGCATGATGCACCAACCCAAAAGGAAACCAAAGGCACACCTCTTTCCTCGGCCAAATCACAAGCAAACCACAAAAATGCATCAGCTATCAAGCAACTTATTTTCAAACCAGTTTCCTCCTCTGCCTCTTCAATCACCTTCTCGAAATTACCAGGTGATGCTTTAAGGAACAACCCAACTTCCTCGAAATGAGTCCCCGAGAAGCCCTCCGGGGTGCCATCCCACACGTCGTACCTTTGTATATTATTACACGTGGGCCCGGAAAATGCTAGGCTATTTGAGGCAGCGGAACTGAAGAAAGAAAATTTTGTGGCTGGTGCCGAGGCAGCTAACCTACGGACTATTGTGAGTAGTGGGGCGGCGTGTGTGCCGAAAGGGAATGCTAACACACCAACATGCAACTTAGAAACCATGTTTGACTATGAATGAAAAATTTCAAGTTAGAAAGATGATGGTCACTTGAAGGTTGGGCATTTAGATTTAATTTGTTGTATATATAGGGTCTTTAGTTACTACTATGATATATGGGACCGTATTAATTTCAAAGTTTGCATGCATGACAAAACATAAAGTTGTTGGTACCTAATTCTGTAATAATATTTCAGAATATGAAATATACCTACATATTTTATCTTTTTTTGTTTCCAAACGATATTAAGATCTAATTTAATCCATTTTAAGATGCGTCCAGTACATTAATTAAATGGGAACGTTTTTTAATATGGTTTCGAATTTGAGTTCGCCATGTTGTGAGGAATATTTTCTTCCACTGGACCAATAATTGTGAAATATATACATATAAGGTAAAGAAAGTTTGGTGTAGGGATTTTTAAGGAGAATGGTTCCACTGCAACCTTAGCATTAATATTTGGGTTGGTAACCAACCACCAGCATGCCAACCTTCCATCTTCATTCCCCCACGAGTCCCCAACCCCCAAATGTATCAAACAAAAACATATATAATCAACTCAATCTTTTTGACTATGTTCTTAGCCTTACACCAAACTTTCTCTTACGAATTCATGGTTGTGTTGGTATTTCAGAATTGACTATGTTCATAGAAAAAACAAAAAAAACAAATTTCTTAACCTTTGATGCAGGCCGAAACCCGCAACATAAAGGAAATGAAAGGTTAAGGGACTGGGAATCACTCAACCGGCGATAGCATATTAACTCGACGCTACCAATCGCGGAATCACTCGACGCGACCAAATCACTCACTTGTAAAAGAGGAATATTCACTCTTAATGCAAGAACACTTGCAACCAAATATATTTTTAAACTTAAACACTCTTAATTATTTATTCATTTGGAGGAGATTTATATAGAAGTTTTGGAACATCCCTCCAAAATATAAGAAATAACAATTTGAATGACCTTACATTTTTCCAATATAAACTTGACTCTTGACTTATAGAAAACATAAAACATGACCTTATTATCTGATAATAATAATAATAACTTGAAAATAGACTGATAAACCAAGTAAGACTCTTAGAAATACCAAAAGATATAAGAAGTGTTGTTTCCCGAGTGCAGTCTGGAGGTCTCTAGTAAAATGCCCATAACTTTTTCCACAGACCTCCTTTTTGTAAACCGCTTTTTTTGTTGAAAACTAGACTTCCGTATCTTTCTAACCATATATGACACACCTTCTAGTTCCTTGCCAATCAAAGCAGTTTTGCGTTTAAAGTCACCCTATCTGCAGAAATAGAATCTGGGACAACATTTGATCAACTTTGAAAAGAAAATAATAGTGCTTGAACAATTTGTAGTTCGACTCTACTCAACTCAACTCAGTTAGTTTACATCGTAACTTAAATAAATACAAATATATTTCACTAAACTTTTATCTTTCCATTACTTAATGCGCAAAATTCAAATGAAAGTTGAATAACAAAAATAAAAAAAAAGACCGGTAAAAAGGTATATATATGTTGTGGGAATATTCAAGTCTGAGCCTGGAATGGATGCGATCAGGAGCCAGATAACGAAGGCAAAACCACGACCTGCGACCTTCTTAAACTAAAAGTTTGGAATCAATATGAAACTAATCTAATTCTATATATCCAAAATCTAGTCTTGATGAGAAGTGATTATACTCACTAATGACTTGAAATCTTCAATTGAGCTTCCATTTTCAGCAACAGCCCTGAAAGCAAATTCTCTAAGTCTTCCAATATTCTCCCTCATTTTCTTCCCATCTTTCCCTAGAACAACATCCAAATCATTCATCACACCCGATTTAGTAAACACGCCACCTTCCAACCCGACTCCAATCCTCCAAACTTCCTCCACAAACCGCCTATTTATCATTTGATCACCAAAAAATGGGCGACAAATCATAGGCACGCCGCCTAAGACACTCTCAATCGTCGAATTCCACCCAGAATGAGTCACAAATACCCCAACCGAACAATGCGCCAAAACTTGCAACTGCGGAGCCCATTGCACAACTTTTCCTATAGACCTCGTTCTTTCAAAAAATCCTTCCAACAAATGCCCTTTTAGATTATCCCTCATTGACCATAAATAAGGCACTTGCTTCTTTTCAAGAGCTTCCGATAAGGCCACCATTTCCGGCGGCGGTGGTGCCAGCATTGTGCCGAAGCTGATGTAGGCCACTGAGGCTGCTTCGTGGTGGTCAAGCCACGACAGGCAACCGCTCGGGTCTTCAGACGGTGCCACTGGTGAAGGCAGGGGAAAAGGACCGATATTTAGACATTTTTGTAACTTGGACTTGAGATCATTTTCTACTACAGAGTTGATTCCGTGGAAGGAGTTGAGTATAACGGCTGCAGCTCGTGGTACTGATAGCGACATGCTGTGGAGAAGGCGGGCGAATTGCGTGTCTATATGCAGAATTTCTGTGGGCAAATCAATGGCATGTATTGTAGATAGTCCTGGGAGGAAATCAAGTGTTTGGTCCAAATTTTGTATTTTGCCTGCAGTTAATAAATGTTATGACAGTTATGTTAGGGCATTTAAGAATGGAAATTAACCCAAATTCACATATGATTCTAGAGATTTAACAAGTATATTTGGCGCTAATTAAATGTAAAGGATAGTAGATTTTGATCAAGCTATACCACTTGTTATCACATTACAACAGAACATCTTGTTTTCGGACAAAAGTGATACATATCATTAGGAGGATGCATCTCTGCATTGCAGACCTTGTACGTAACATCTAAATTTTCATGATTACATATTTTGTCAATTAATGAGCTTAAAGGGAACATAAAACAATTAATGAAACACCAATTAACGTATGTGCCAGTTAAGCGAAGCTTAAGAAAAATATTCGGAATGAATTTATTAATGTTAGACTATAAATCTCATACAATTCCATTGTCGTCCAGCGGTTAGGATATCTGGCTTTCACCCAGGAGACCCGGGTTCGATTCCCGGCAATGGAAATTTTTATTTTTGACGGTTGAGGAAGAAAACATGAGTGGATTTGTATAATTTTTTATTAGACTGGATAATAATTAATGTCATGTTTCATGATATTAACTCACCATTTTGGCACAATTTGTCATGTATCACGTCAGTATACATATGAATTGAAATAGCTGCTGGCCCAGCTGTCCAGAACGCCAACCAAGGGATCCCCATTTCCTCTGCCATTTCCACAGAAAACCACAAAAAAGCATCCGTCAACAAACAGGTTGCCTTCATCCCTGTTTCTTCGACAACCTCATCCAAACGTTTTCTGAAATTATGCGGCGTGGCTTTGATAAATAACTCAATTGTTTCTGTGGGATTTCCAGAGAAAATGTGCCCCTGGGGCACACCGTCGTCTACATTGTATAATCTAATGTTATCGTAACACTGGAGATTCACGTTTGAGAGAACCTTATGGTTTGATTTTGTGGTGTTGAAGTATGAAAAATGAACATCAAGGGCTGCTGCCGCTAGCCGCTGTACGAGGTGGAGGAGAGGGGTAGGGTGGGAGCCGAACGGGAAAGCGAATGCCGCCACGTGGGCCTTTTTCGTGGTAGACATTTTTAGAATGACTGTCAAGCCGACTTTTTCCACACAATACTAATTTGTAAATCGGGTCTTCGATAAGAAAAAATATTTGGTGCATGCCATGTACGGGTAATGTAGTGTAACCTACAAAACATATTGCATCTAGTACTTAATTTTACAGAGAAATTGGTTATGTAATCTCTTATCTTAACCGTGTACTAATATACAAAACTAATTTGACTAAATCTCATCCGTTTGTGTATTTCCTGCACCACATAAAAAATGTACCCAAATATCTCTAATTAATCAATGACCATCTTTGTTTGTTATCGATGGAGGGAGGAGAGAAAGGGGTATTTAGGAATTGGGCATATACTCCCTCAATTTTCCTTATTTTTTGCTCAAAGTTAGTGTTTTGGTTAAGAGTTGAAAAACTAACAATTGAATTGGTGCATAACATCATGACAACACCAAAAATAAAAAATAAAAAAAAAAATCATATTACTAATGAAAAAGGGGGGAGGGTTGGAACGGTTAAAAGGGGAAAGAAAAAGGTACAAATTGTCTATTAAAAGGGGCTTTCTATACTTCCATTTGCGTTGTACCTATGGAATATAACCCTCCAATTAATTTGCAACACGTGTCCTTAGTAAAGTGGTATAACCACGGATGATGTATTGTGCAAGCGGTTAAAAACCACTTATTGGAAATGACAACCTTACCCTTTTTATTTATTTCTCTCTCTACGTCTCTTTCAGTATTAAACCGTCTCTCCCCCTCCATCCCATCCCCTTCTCTCCACCTTAATTCACATCCTTCTCCATTTCATTTATCTTGTACTTGGTCTGATTTTTGTAGCAATAATTCCAATAATCTATTGGGTCTCTTGAAGAGAACTATGGGGTACTTTGATTTTTATTTTTATTTTTTACTTTTAGTTAATTTAATTTATGAGAATGGATTCTGGAAACATGAATTCGATTTCAATTAATTGATGAAAATGAAGAAATTAAAGCATAATTTTTTTGCATAATTTGGATAATTGTTACATAGTATTAAATTATATCAGCAAAAGTATAGTAGTTTTTTGCACTCCAGAATATTCCCCTCATTACCTCATCCTTCCTTTTTTTGTTCCTTCACGATTTCTTCCACGGCAACACAGCGGCAACATCTGGACTGAGAGGAAATTCAAAAGATGAAAAGGGAGAAAGAAGAGAGAGCAAAAATCTATGTACATATGAAAATTCGAAATAAAGAAATTACCACTGATTTTATGAGGGTCAATTTGGTAATTAAAATAGTATACCACGGTTGGTATCAAGTAGTTTTGTTTTGGAATGAAATGGTTTTGGTTAAAAAGTTTGGTGACTCACTTCGTACTCATATGTAAGGTGCAGATCTAATCTTTCATTTATTGAATGGTGGAGATGGGGTATTAAAAGGTTCCACGGGTACAAGTTAATTAAAGCCCCAAGTGAGGTATGAGCTAATAAGTTTTCAAAGCTGATTAGGACTGTTCCTTGACAGCAATATGCGACAACGACGCCAGGCCCAAACTAAATTATTCTGTAACAAATTACCAAAGAAAAAAATCTGTTATGCATAACATGAGATGAGACTTTTGGAGAGCTTATTTTGTAATTTTGTATCATGATAAAAGGTTGGAGTGGAGTACTATCTTTTGATAACAATCATGAACTTTTCATGGTAGCTTGTCTGCTAAATCCTCCATTAAAAAATGCCAGCTGTGTCACTAACTAACTTGAAACTTATAAACTAGCAATTAGTTGTGATATAAAGTTGATGTATGAGTTGCATTGTTGCATACTTTCTGCTTTCACATATTTGAGATTTTCTTTTTCCAGAATTTTTTTAACTTATTATACTCCGTTGATTATATTAATTCAAGCATAAAATAAATATTTCGTCGAGTGAGCCATCATTCATCAGGATGATCTTTGTGTGCCCGTGGAATATTTCTACACATGATCATTGGTGCGCTAGACTGGTCCGAGACTCAACTTTTACTTAAGATCTATAAACTCAACTTTTAAGATTTGGAACTTGCACCCAACCATCTAAGGGGGTGGTTGAGGTATTTCGCCTGTGTTTTCTATCAAAAGTAACTTAAAATAACATTAAATTACTCTTGAATCGGTTTTTCAAACTCTCATTATTGATTGATAATAATATGACGTACTAGAAAAAAGTACCGAATTTTCTAAAACATATAGTAAGTGTTTGAGTTGCTAGTTATAATCACTTAAAATGGAGCTTAATGTAGAAAAACTAACATTATTCTCATCTTATCTTGATGTTTAGAATTAAACTCAGTAAAGTAAAGAATATTGGAGTAATTACATTCAAGAAATATCACAGACATTAAAACAAGTAATATTTCTAAAAGATAAATAAGTTTACATAATATTTCGCCATCCCACTATCACCTTGAAATGTGAAGCATCTGGCAAGTTAATAATTATATGTATTCATATGTAGTTCAATTATACAGAACAAAAAGGTTAATTATTACCCCCCATCAACCAAAAAGAAAAACAGCAAATTAAATCGTACAATTTCATATAATTACACGTAAGAATCCATCCTCTTTCAAAATGAGTTCATCAAACTCAATAAGGCCTCTCCCCTATATAATTTCCAGGTGGATCATAATTGCAAGTCATAAAAACACCTCCACCCCTACTACAAACAACTCTAGCACACCCAATTCTCTTGGTCCCCTTCCAAACAATTTGTGTGTAATGCCCACAATCCTGTCCATATGCACACGAATTCGACCAATAATTGTACCCCCGCCGCTCCGACACCCACGCCGCCGCCGCCTGTGCCGGCGTCCACCCATTACCGCTGCCCCAAAATATATTCTCTCCGTACGGGCCGTTAGAATGCTCTAATTCGCAGTCTGCCTTCCTCTGGTTCGCGTACCAAGCAGCATAGCGTGCGAGTTTTGGGTCCCACACCAATGGGGGCAATTTCAAATTGTATCGGGCCACATTTTGTGGGTTCAAAAATTGTTGCGCCTCATTTGTGAGTGTGGCGGATTCAGTTCTTAAGGTGAGGAAAATGAAAATTATGTAGTAGAGTTTCATTTGTGGAAGCTTAAAAATTTAGTGAGTCATGGAATTAATAAATAAATTCACTAGTAATTGTTACTATAATCTCATGTATTTATAGGGTAGTTGAATTACGGAATTTAAAGTGTCAACTATTGGGTGGCACCCATGTTCGATAATGATTGCCACATCTTGTGTGGCGGGGTCCAAATATTCAGCCAACTTTAATTATTTTATTTTTTGGGTTTTATAATAGTTTCCTCATTTACAATAAACTTGACTTATCTAGATTTCATTTTTTATCAAGGAATATTTTTAGATGTATATTATTAAAACAGAAAAAATAATAATAAGTTTGTATGCTTCATACTTAGATTCATCGAACAGTTTATGAGTGTTAATTTAAGTCAAATCTATAATTTTGAACTAGTAGGTTCAGATTAAAATATAAACTTGGCATGTTTATATACTAATCACATATTGCAAGCAGGCCATCATATCAGTCCGGCTACCAATTCATTTTTTAAAATTGAACTTTACATCTCAAATTATGTCGTCCATAATCTTAATTGTTGCTTGGGCGTTTTTAACTAAATGGGAGGATATTCTTGTCTATGAGGTTGTCTGTTTTTTGTGATGAGTGTTTTCTTGTAATTTTCTTTTTCCCATTTAGAGTAATGAAAGTTTATTTATATAGTATCATTAAGAAAAAGAAAAGTGATTTATGTTCTATTTATTTGACATTTATTCTTGTTAAACATGAATATTATAGGAAGTCAAATTCAATACATGTTTCCCTAAAAAAAATTCAATACATGTTTGAGAAGATCATGCTTAATTTACTCTAAGGTCAAAGCAAACAATCTTCATTCTTCAAAATTAAATATATGTTTTTAATGGGTTTGAAAATTTGAATGGATTTCTCACACGCCAAAAAAGAAAATATAATTGTTGATGGCTCATATATCACATTATAATTATTTGTATGTGTAATCGCATAATTGAACTTCAAATTTCAGTGAGTTATTTTTGTTCAAATTTAAATTTCATCATCTTCATTGATATAAGTGTAAATCGGGAAAGAGGGTAAAAAAAATTGTAACATCACTCTACTCAAACTCCACATGCAATTAGTTTCAACTAATCAACTATTTGACTGAAAATAAATTATAATTGCTTTAATGGCCTCAAGTAAATCTTTGGATTGTACAAGCACTAAACGCTGATTAATTATTATATAATTAAAAAATAAGAAGTGTGCAAGGCAACTTGGCCATGTGAGCATTAGAACTACATGAAGTTGCATTGAGCTTTGATAACATATGTTCATGTTTAGTAATGAATGGCATGTGAAATTTGTTGCATCATTTATTGCAATATAATTTAATTCACATGAAATCCCTGTACCACTTTAACACAACCGATATTCCCGGGTAAGTCCGCTAGACCAACAAAATAGACCACTTCATATGGGACTGCAAATATTGTTTTTTCTTAAGCAAAACAAAAGATATAATTTAAAAAAGTTATTTAGTAACAAAAGCACTTGAATTGCATGGAACAAAAACACTTGAATTAAATGTGTTTTCATTTACCTAATAATAAAACCCTCAATCAGAAATTTTAGACCAACTTCGTCAGACCTTAATTACTCAAAGAGAAAATGCAATATATATACTTATTACGTGATTTTATAATATTTTTTATGTTTAATTTGTTCGATAAAGTCATGTTGTTGGGTTACTGCAAATTACGGAGTCAAAATCTAGAAGTTGGCTTCAATGAAGAATGGATCATAGAACTTGTACTCGAGAGAGGATTAATAAAGGTTGAATAATAATTAATCATGCCTTATTTCTTAATTATAGTTGACTTGGTTTTCTTTCTTAAAACTAATCTGCAAAAATTGAAGACGTGAATGGGTGAATGCATATCCTCTCATTAAATTTATTTATGTGAAACTGGATCATAGCTAGATTACTTTACTTGTGACAAATATAATTAAGAATTTATATATGCTAACATCTATGCCAGAATGAACGTCTCGTTTAAACTAAGTTTCCAAATACAATATAGTAACTCATTTTATTTGAATTAAGTTTGTCAATCACTTTTAAGCAGCCGAAATTCTCGGGGAACTTATATCTCCTAAATTAACGGAACATGATTATCACCTGCTAACCTTATCTGTTTTTCAAACACACACTCACAAAAATTACTCATGATGATATATATGATACAGAGTTTCTGCATCTAGAAAGCCTTCAAAAAAAAAAAAAAAAAAAGTATTACTTGGTTGTTAAACTATTTTCTTTACTAAGTGCGTGATTGATGCAATACTAATTTTGATTTTCAATATATCTGCAGTCTTCAGTTTTATCTCTCATGTATAATGTCAAAAAATTGAATTGCTCCTTATTTTATTTTATTGTCTAGAAACAAGCGCATGAAGTCCTCTACGGACCAATATAACTTTGACTTTGGAGGGTTTTGACTAAGGACTTATCCGGGCGAGCCCAACGATCTTTCTTGGTTGTAGGTTTGATTCAACTTTATACTTGAAGAGCAGGTGGACAATCGATCAGACTTTCTTATGTAAGAGACTTTCATACATGTGACCAATGTTTTCAGAATCGGACCGGACAGTGAACCGGTGAGCCAACTGGCCACTGGTTTTACTGGTCGAACTTGTCGGACCGTTGGCCGGACCGGATGACGTCATAATGATATAATAAATATATTTAATTTTAAAGTATATATAATATGCATAAAATTTAAGCATTATCCTACAATTGATTAAAAATATATAAAATCTTAGAATATATTTAAATTAAATCACATAATATTTATATAACCTATATCATAATTGTAATATGATACTAATTTGTAAGCTCATATAAATATAATATGACCATATTTCTTTATAAAAATTTAAAAGTGTAAGTTAAAAATACAACAAACTAAGAGATTAACAATTTTAAAATATGATTATGTATAAAAGTCTAATATTCAAAATCAAACTTGCATAATATATCGATTTGATTTTCAAAATTTGACACTCTTTATCCTAAAAATAATATTGGAAAGAAATATCTTATAGAACAAATTTTAATAAAAAATTATTATTTGAGTATTAATTTTCATTGATAATGTGTAAAATGTTAATTTGAGTTATCATAATCTAATTTATAAACAAATTTGGCTACAAGTTTTCTGTAATTTATAAAAAAAATTGTACTAGAATTTCAACAAAAATGATGTAGCTCAAATGGTAAGGAAGTTATATTTCATGCAAGAGGTTAGGTGTTCAAATCCCACCTTCTACAATAATTTTTAATTTATTTTTAACATTAATAAAATTTAAAAAATCAAAAAAAAAAGAAAAAAAAAGGAAATTCAGAATCGGGTTGAACCGGCCCAAACCGGTTCACCGGTTTTGGACCGGTTCAACCCGGTTCAGTCTGGTTTTTGAATCAAGTGGTTTTTAGGGGGTAAACCGGACCGGACCATCCTCCGGTTCGCGGTCGAACCGGTCGGACCGGCCGATCCGGTTCGGTTTTAATAACATTGCATGTGACATAACCTCATTGGTCAATCCACTTAATTACAGATACCCTTCACTAGAAGTGTTGTTTGTACAAACATAGACTGTGCACTTGACTATGATGGTAGATCGAGAAGAACACAAGATCTCGAATAAAATGAGAATCGAGAGAAGAATGTGAACCAGGACCAAGAAGTACAACAAGCTCCCATGCCTGCTTTGTTGAAGGATGAACCAGACGGTGTAGGACCATCGACCCAACCCGAGAAAGTTTACAAGTTCATGCAACTCGAGTTAAAAGTTCTCATGAGTACCTAGCTTCGAGAAATATTCATTGCACCTTGACAATAGGATAACATCAAAGCCAGGCTAGGGTTGCCAAAACTTTCTCGAGCCCAACAAAAGTAAAAGCTATAAGATTCTAGAGAGATCAAAAACTGATCTATAAAATCGACTACTCAATATGAGCTTTCAAAAGTACAAATCATTGAAATGAATGACCCAACAACTTCAATCTAGAAAGCTTCAAGATTACGACAAGAAGAACAAAACCTCGAGGCTCATGTCAAACAAGAGATTCCTCTTATGTGATGGCACCATGTTCGGAAGAACTTATAATGAGATCGCACTACCAATATAAGATAGGATATGGAGTAGATCCCCCTGAACTCATTTTTCGCTTTAGACTATATCATGCAATTAAAGGGACATTTTGATAATATATATGTGCAAAGGTAAGCATTACCACATTATCCGGGACCGGGACAATATTGAATTCATTTACAAGGCTACCAAATATATCAATTGAATCATACAACCAATTACACAAGAGAGAGGGACTCAAAAGTTGGAATCGAGCCCAGTCTCCGATCAAAACATGCTGAAAAAACCTAGAAAATTGAATGAAAGAATCCACAACAAAAATTCAAATAAATACTGCGAATTTCATCAACAAAAAGAAGACGGTAGAAAAGATCAAAAGATGCAAAATGTCAAAAAAAGAAAAGAAAAAAAGACAGCCCATCTATCTTTCCTTGACTCGTTTAGTAATTGGGTAAGTCAGTTCGGCCCAAAAGAACAGCCCATCTATCTTTTCTTCTCCATTGTGTAAACTTCACACTGAATCTTAGACTAAAATAATTAACTCTCTCCGACGCTAATTGTCACTTATCTATCTCAGTTCTTATACGAAATTGACCACCATTCCTTGTATAATACTCAAAATCTATTCCTCAAGTTATCCCCATCCTCTCAGGCAGTTTCAATACTGCAAGGGTTCTGGGGGTTTTTGCTGAGATCCGAGTTATCCGATCTAGAATTTTCGTTTTTTTTTTTGCTTTTATACTGTTAGATTCGACGAGATTTATTTTGCTCAAAAGAGGCAAAAATGGGAATAGTTTTTACGCGGCTGTTTTCGTCGCTGTTTGGGAATAAGGAAGCTCGGATCCTAGTTCTGGGTCTTGACAATGCCGGGAAAACAACCATTCTTTGTAAGAAATATATGGACTTTTTATACTTCTTCTTTTCCATCATAATTTTTAATTCTTTTTGTTTTTTTGTTCTGCAGATCGACTTCAGATGGGCGAAGTAGTCTCCACTATACCGAGTAAGTCCTTTCTTTTTCCTTTTCACTTTTGATGAATCTGTGATCATACTGACGTTAAGTGTTCTCTCTGATTGTTTTTTGAAGCTAGTATTTTTTACCATTCGTCTTCTCTTTACGGTCTTAAAGTAATTTAATGTTATCGTTTGAAGTTGATGTATAGTGTAAATGGAAAAAAAGAAAATGAATCTTGTGTTTTTCTCCATTAACACCCTTTTTTTTCCCCTTTTAATTGCAGCAATTGGATTCAATGTGGAAACTGTGCAATATAACAACATAAAGTTTCAAGTTTGGGATCTAGGTACGCGTTCATCACCAAACTTAGTGCTATGTTTCGATTTATTTGCCATGCACAATAACTATCAGTTATTTACTTGGATTTGTAGAGAATAATTGAAGTTCCTCACTTCTCTGACATGGGGGTTATTCCGAAGTAACATATTTTGTATTTTGTAACCTGTAAAATTTGGTAGGAGAACGAGTATATTTTAGTGCTTCTACTTTTAATTATGGAATCCTTGTTGGATTTGCTCCGACTTTTACGCTTACTACTGTCAGTTGTACCAAAGATTGCCCCTTATTACTAAAATATTTTGATAAGCTGAAAGTATATGAACTTGCTGATCATCTGAAGGATGAAATTCGACGATTATTTGATTGTGTTAGGTTCCGTTTGGGCTTTTGGTAGGTTCATCGGCTTATCTCATTAATATACTCTATCATTCACCTTAGCTTGTAGGATGGAGAGACTGGCGCAAAAATTTAACTGTTATTCTTTTGAATAATACTCAGCTGGAGACTTGCCTAGATTCTATATGAAAAAAGGTCAATCTCATTGAGCTTAAGGAAACCAAGGTATCCTAAATACTTGTAGCCTAGGGATGGAGAAAAGCTAAATAGACTGGAGAAAACTAAAAGGGGTTGGTGAATTGATGTATCAAATTTTGATTCATAATTATTCAACAAATGAAGTGTAAAATATTTAGCTTTGCTTTGAGAGGTGGCCTTTTCCCCTAGATTTACCTAGATAGAAATTTATCATTTGTCTAACTTCACCCTCTCTTAACTTCTATCCTTGATAATGTCTAGTTTAAAAACGATGGCTTGGGAATTGCGATGCTCTTGTACGAAAAGATCTATGACTTTTGGAATTTTTGCATCCTAACCTAATTCTGATTAAATCACTATTGGTGGGTATGTACGACCGCATATACTTCTGTTACACAGCTTCATCCATGCATTGGGTTTTATACCTTGTATCTCTTTCTTCTTCACTACTATCATACTGCTCGTTTATCCTCCAGTAAGATTTAAGTAGTAATTTAGATTTCTTCCTCTCATCCAAATCATTTTTTTCTTTGTCATTTTGATCCTTATTGCTCCTTAGAATTCATTATTTGATAAGGCTGTATTATGTTGCTGTTACTATTTGGCTCGTAATTGTTTTTCACAGTTCTTCTATTTGGTAGAAATCTGTGATTGTTTTTTGTTGAATCTTTACAAGTTGATATTTGTCATTTGCGAATATTTTTTGTTAAACTTCTGAAGTTTACATCTAACTTCCGTATTTTCTTTGCTGATGGCAGGTGGGCAGACTAGTATCAGGTAACTTTTTTACTATCTGCTTCTGACAATTGTTTCCCTTGTTTTGTTTAGTTTATGTTTTCTCTTGCGTAACTAGCAAATTATTTGTGTAATGTGTTATTATCTGATTGATCCCATGCTTTGTTTTTCTGTCAATTAAACTATTTGACTGGAAATATTACTCCCTTAAATGAGATAGGGAAGGTCTACTGAAAACACGCTTGTGCCTTCATTAAAAGAATTGAAGAAAAAAAAATACTAATAAATATTCAAATAACTTTTGCATTTCAGGGTACTTGTCTGTGTAATATGGCATCTAGTTGTTGGCCGCTTTCTATAGTTTTGAAATTTATCCTTGCCAATTCTTCAATAATTTTGTTTGCTCGTGTTTATATCTTCTCGACTAAGCATATTAAATTCTTCACTCTGCACTAAGGATTTGTTGGGATTGTAATGCAATTTTTGAGCTATTCTACGATTTAGAGAAAATAATTTTGTTGATTGAAGTTTATACTGGTCCAAAATCCCTTGTAAGGCCTCCACTAGTGGGTTTTGTTAAAGTTTAGTACTAATGTGGTTTTCATTTTAATCTTTTGTATTATTATATAGAAAACCACCCTTTGCAGAAGAGTTTTCCTACCTGCTTATTAGTCACAACAAAACCATAAGAGGGGGCATGACCAACCTCCTAATAGATGAGTTCAGTTCAGATATGTAGTCCATATTTAGTCATGTTCTAAATATGTTACTCAAAAAGTTAGAGCAGTTCTAGTGAATTTAGGAGGTTTATGGGTGTTGATGAGTAGTTGCTGAAAATGGTGCTCCATAAGCACCGGGGGGGGAGGGGGGGGGGCGTATTTGCGTTCTTCATGCTCTCAAGGCAAGTTTTTGCTCCAGTACAATCTCATCATATAATAATTCAAATCATGCATTGAAAGACATGATTGCTGAACTTCCTAATCATATGGGGATACTAAAATTCTAAACCCAATGTTGGACGAGGACTTCTCGAAATTAGATTTTGAAGTCACCAGTCATCAATACTAAAATACACTGCCTATCATTTTGTTGTGAGGTAAACTTATGCAATAATGACATGATAGCAAATAAACACAGAGTGCTATATTATCACATATTCATATCTAAGGAAAATCTCCGGAATTATGTTTGTAATAGTTGACATCTTTTGAAATGGTTTTAATTAGATGAAATAGGTGTGTAGTGCATACACATGTATACATGGCCAATTTTTTTTTCTTTGCATATGGGAGGAATTCCGTTATTGTCCATTAGATGAAATCTCTACCTCATCATAAAATAAAATCTTTATTTGGAGTTCCTTCTCTTATCCTAACATTTATAATGAGCTCGGTGTTGTGCTAATTCTGAATATTTATCAAGTCCTCGTTTGATAGTAATATAGATTAGGCCTTGATTTGATATGAATTTGCTGTGATGTTAGCGTGGTAGCATTTCATAGCTGAGGCTCATAATATTGCTTGGTTATTTGGGTTGATATTATTTAGACCATACTGGAGATGCTACTTCCCCAACACTCAAGCCATAATATATGTTGTTGATTCAAGTGATACTGATCGGTTGGTGGTTGCCAAAGAAGAATTTCATGCAATATTGGAGGTACTCTTG
This sequence comes from Penstemon davidsonii, assembly GCA_034814905.1. Lineage (NCBI taxonomy): Eukaryota > Viridiplantae > Streptophyta > Magnoliopsida > Lamiales > Plantaginaceae > Penstemon > Penstemon davidsonii. The sequence continues at coordinate 20,704,776 of JAYDYQ010002685.1, forward strand.
GTTTTGTTCATGTTTAGCATCTTTATATTAAAAATGGTTTATTTTTCATCCATTTTAGTAAGCTAGGTGAAGACGGTGTGGAAACTTGTGATTTATCCAGTAATTTGTGAGTCAACTGGAAATATATAAGGACTGATTTGGACAATAGAGATACTGAATCCTGGCATTTGAATTCAAATTTCTTTCAGAACATTAGTATACTGAACATCATACTTGTTGCTTACTAAAATTATAACATTAAATGGCCTTATGTAATTTTGGTTAAACATATCCAGTCATTTGGCCTGCAGCTCAAAGGTGCTAAGAAGGTTCCCTTAATGTTACTTAAAAGTCTTGAACCCTTAAGTATGCGGTCTTGTTGCAATTAGTTGTTGTTTAGCTTCTGTTTTCAAATAACTGTTTTTTTGTATTTTGGTGCTCTCACTTTTTGTGGTTTCTGACTGGTGGTTTCAACTCTAAAACGACTTGTATCTTTTCTTGGGCCAACCTTTCACCACCAACTTTTATATGTGTTCTTTCCTTTTCCATTTTCCTTGCTGATGAAATTTTGTCCACTATTTAAAGACATAACTGCAACGTTTTGGCTTCTTTTCAGGAGGAAGAGCTAAAGGGTGCTGTTGTCCTACTATTTGCAAACAAACAGGTTCATTAATTCTCTGTTTTTTGTGCCCATGAAGTTCAAAGTCTTTTTACGCTAGATGTATCCTAGTAATTTTATCATCAAAAAGGGAAAAATAACCATATCCAAGTAGGGCTGTGCACGATCCGGTAAACCGACCGGATCGTACCGAAACCGAAGTTTCGGTACGTACCGAATAACGAACCGAAATTTCGGTTCGGTATACGGTACGTGCCCCATTACCGAACCTTGGTAACCTTCGGTTTTCGGTATTACCGGCCGGTTTACCGAACCGAACCGAACCGAAATACCGAATTTTTTTTTTTTTTTCATAGGTTGCTTAACCGAATCATATCAGTGGAGTGCTTCATAACACTCAAATTCAACAATGGAGATTCTGGTATTTTCACAATCTAAGCCTAACAATCCCCTGTTTCTCCTCTTCTTCCTCATAAATCGTAATCATTTTCAAACTCATCATTACTGCTCATCATTAGACTCACACAACTTGCCCAAACTTTCTCTCTTGAAAAAAAATCCTAAATTCAATTTCATGAGTTCCCCTAAAGTCTAAACTCTTACAACTCAGAGTTTCCTACAATATTTTTGCCGATTGTTATTATTAGACATTGGAGAAGACGAATGAACCTCAACATTTGACTTGGGTCGTCTTTCTTCTTGATAATTTTCCTGGATGATGGTCTCATTATCCTTTTGTTTTATTATTTAAATTTATTGCCGACTGTTTCGTGAAAATGAAAAAGCCCCAAATAAAAGTTTCGGTTTTTTTTACCGAATCATTACCGAACCGTACCGAACGGTAAAATACTGAATCGAACCGAAAATTTCGGTTTGGCACACGGTACACGATCTAAAATTACCGAATCAGTGTAAATACCGAAATTCGGTTCGGTTCGGTTCGGTACGGTTTTACCGAATGCACAGCCCTATATCCAAGTAATATATATGATGCTGTAACACAGCAACACTAGGACCAACACCTATGTTGCCTTGTTTGCAGGATCTTCCCGGGGCACTTGACGATGCTGCAATAACTGAGGCCTTAGAGCTGCACAAGATTAAGAATCGCCAATGGTCTATTTTCAAAGCTTCTGCTATAAAAGGGGAAGGTCTCTTTGAGGGCCTGGACTGGTAAGTTAATTTAACTATTTTCCTATGATATTCGCATAAGCTCAATTCTTCTTGCAGAACCCAACCCTATGTCAAATTAGTTAATATAATTGCTGAACATGATTTCACATTATTATTTTTTATTTTTACCTTACTTCTGTCTGTATCATCATGAATATAATAGGTTGAGTAATACACTTAAGTCTGGAGGTGGCTAAACTTTTGTGAAAAGAGTCGGGTGCTTGTGCGATTTGGTCGACACAAATCTAAAAACATCTGACTATTCATTCTGGTATGGTTTGTTTTGAGAACTTGAGATTCAATAGGTAGAGTATGTCTTCTTGTTACGTGTTCTTGAACAGAATGTATAAAATTACATTTGAACTTAGATCAAGATAACGAATTTTAACCTCATGTTTCACATTCTAATATTTTGTACTTGTTACATTCATTGTTACTTAATACGGAGTAGATTTTTTCTCTTTCTATTGTGAATTACTTCTATCATTTATCAATTTATCTCAACATATAGAGAAGATTCTTCATACTTATTGAAGATCCTTCAAATGTAATTATGAAGTGCTCGATTTTCTGTTGGGATGGGCTGGGGCCTAGTTTTTCCCTTTCATTTTTTTTTTAATTTAAACTAAGAAAATAATATTTAATACAGTATATTCTAAAATAATAGTTGGCATAACATGTAATAGTTTGTAAATAATTGAAATTTAAAAATGCAGTTTACATCATTTATGAAATATTTAATTTAATTTTAAATAAAATTAGATAAATTTGAATTTACTTAAGTTTAGGAAAGAGAATGTAAAACTAATTTCTCTACTCGTTCAAACTCACTTTGGCGCACACAAAATTTGATCGAATACAACTGAACAAAGCAATAGAGAAAAAATAAAGTAAAAATGGGTTAGATTTAAGTCAGATTGGGCGAACCTCCCATATTGCAATTCATAGTAGCTATATAAAAATACTTGCACTAACATGGAAGTCAATATATCAGATCAATATGAAATACTTTAATAAAACAACTTCCTATATATGTCCGAAATATCTACGTTTTAATTACATCATTTTGTGTAAATTTATTTAGCTTAATTAAGAGGCCAATATATGGTTGTAAGTGTATATCTAGTTTCTATCATTAAATTAAATGATCCATTGGAATTGGAACCCCACTTCTGCCCGTGTTACCTAACCTAGCTAGGTGCCCTTTCATTTCTCCAAAGTACCAAACAAAATAAAACAATACAATAGTACCGTGTTTGGAAGTAACAAAAAATCAGTTCTGGAAATGCCACACTTTTCAAAATTAACTGCCAAACAGTACTGAAATCTGACTTTCGGCAAAATTGTGGGATGAAGGGCATCGTTGTTAATTTGCTTGACGCACTGGATGACGTGTGTGCAAAAACTGAATTTCAGAACACCTAATAAGTTGTCTATTCATCACCAAAAAAGGGATGATGAATAATAATATGCTCATTTTCTTTTGTATTATTTAATTAGGTTTGATGAAAAGAAAAAAAAGAAGGTTGGTTTACATTAGAGGAACTTCTAGATTCCCTTTCATAGTTTGACATGATATAAAACATTTAAAAATTTATTTTCACATAGTAGCAAAACAAAATGTTTTTGTTCTACTTCATAGTTCATACTGATCTGGTCAATTAGACTAAATTCAACGTGAAGCAGATAAAGTAGATTTGTTTTTGGAAAACAATAGCCTAGGTTAATTTTCTAAAATATTAGTTGCGTGATATATTTAATTGATTAATTCAATGGAATTTTTTTTTTTTTAACAATAAAAATGATAGCGAGTACTTTTTCATTTTTAGTAACGTAGCTACCCTTTCTAGATTTATTAACTATAAGTGTATGCAAGGAAAATGGTTATGATGACCTCTAGCTTAGACTTAGAGTATGACATATATGCTAAAATTAATTAATTAATTAATTAAATTAAACCAATGAATGTTAAGTCAAATATAATTGTATTACGTACTATCTTGAACATGGGATGAGAAGCACCTTCCAATTTCTACTGTGGAAAAAGGTGGTAGGTCCGTCCATAAATGTTGGCTTTGATTCTTTTTTTGAAAAGTTACATACATGACTTAAGTGCTCATTACACGCACAACTTAAGTGCTTAATTAACCTAATATAAATGTATATAATATTTTTACGTACGTGGCAAATAATTCAACATTAATTAAGCACTTTTTCTAGATAGAAAATTGTGAATTATTTCTTTCGTTGCCATGTGTAATTAAAAACTATATACTAATAAAATAGACTCACTTTCTCTTTATATCCTGGCCCAGCTGCTTATTTATATATTATATGAAAATTATTAGAGTAGGATTACTTTTAAACAGCCCCATGATCTGATTTTACAGGATTATATAATACTATATTTTCAGGTCTCAATTAATTTATTGAATTTGCTAGTGCACGTGTCAATGCAAGTAGTGCGCTACCTGTGGTTGCATTCAATTGTTTACACCTTAACTAATTAATCATTGGGGAAGGTATTGTTTAAAAAAACTACGTAATAAGTAAGTTAATTAAGCTAAACATGTAATATTAGTATATATATATATATATATATATAAATACATGTTTGTGTGTTAATTTCTCCTAAGATTATGTACATGCATGCAGCATAAACTGATCATCATGTATAGAGATAATATAAGGCCAAGAATTCCTTATAGTTAAGTTACCCTTCATTAGTTATCATCGATCGATAATCATTGATTGGTGGCTATATGAGAAATAAAATCACGCCCTCACCTAGATAATTAATAATAAATTACCGATCATCTAATCCTCAATGATCGTGATCACACTAGTGAAAATTAATAAATCATACATAAATGTACAACAATCTAACATATATTATAAACCATTCTATAGATATAAAGTATGATAATTAATTAATTCATAGGCAAATTTTGGTAATTCTCTATATATAAATTGTACATGACAACTTTTGCTTATAGATATCATTAATTAGTTGATTTAAACATCTAACAAAGAATGAAAAAGTAAGTAAGTAATCTAGCTTTTTGGGTGTAGAAAGTGTAATAATACTATAAGGTATTCCTCGTGAGTTTGCTATAGCTTTACAACTCGAAAAATATATATATATGTCTCCCCATCACAATCAAATACTATCACCAAATTATCATTGAAAAAATTACTACACTCTGTCAAATTCAATCCAAAACCAATCCCAATCCGAATCCGGTTCAACATAAACCCAAAATGTAGGCCCTACGTCGGCACAGACGACAAATGACAATTACTTAACACAAAATATCACTTGTAGATCTATATATGTCATCAAATCATTTTTGTGGTAAAAAATCAATCCACGTGTCTCCCCAATCTAGATTTCAGCCTTTGAATACAATACAATACATAGAGAGTTGGGATGCTCATTGGCAACCCCATTCAACCATTTACGCCTAGTCATCATTATTAATTATTGGAGAGCAGCTCCCTGGCCAGTTAGGTACTAATTATCATTTACTAATCGAAAGAGAAACTGAAGAAGATAAGCATCAAATTTACAAGAATGACACTACACGGTGGTGTAGTTGCCAGGACAAAGATTTTCCCGGCGAGTTGTAATGTGGCGGCCAAGCCATGCGACTACTGCAATTCCACGGCGGCTCTAATCTTTTGCCTCGCTGACTCAGCCTTCATATGCATCATGTGTGACACCAAAATCCACAACACGAACGACAAACACGAACGTGTGTGGATGTGTGATGTGTGCGAGCAAGCTCCCGCCGCTTTCAACTGCAAGGCTGATGCAGCCGCGCTTTGTGTAAGCTGCGACCGCGACATCCACTCGGCTAACCCCCTGGCCCGACGCCATGAGCGCACCCCGGTCGTTCCCTTCTACGACACTGCTGAATCCGTGGTGATGAAGTCTATCCCGGCTAACACGTTTGCTAGCAACCATGATACGAAAATTGACATGTGTGTAACGCATAACGACTACACCCCTGGTTTGTCGATTTTCCCAAACCCGATTATTTCATCCAAAGCTATTGATGATATTCCGGATATGAAATCCATGGATTTCTTGTTTCCGGATTCGAATCAGTTCCTGGATTTCGACAGCGTTGTCCCCGAACAGACAACCATCAAGCCGCCCATCCCTTCTCAATTAATAACCCCTGATCGATCACCCATCGGAAATTAACCGGTTCGAGATTGATTTCACCAGATCCAACATCAATTCTTACAGCAGCTACACCACTCCATCTCTCAGCCACAGTGTAAGCACCACGAACAATCTTCAAACTGTAAATGTCTCACTTTCTAACAGCTAAAACTTTTAGATGAGTTAGAACGACATCATAACCCACAGGTCCTAGAATTTAGAATTTTAAAGCTTAATTGTAACTTAATTATATGCTGATTATATATATTTACTTAATTGTTTTCAGGTTTCGTCTTCCTCAATGGATGTAGGAATTGTGCCCGATGGAAGTGCGATGTCGGATATATCGTACCCTTTCGCTCGTTCGAGCGTTGATATGAGCGGGAATATTCAAAGTTCTCCAGTTCTAGGAATGGACAGGGAAGCTAGGGTTTTGAGGTACAAGGAGAAGAGGAAGAACCGGAAATTCGAGAAGACTATTCGTTATGCTTCACGAAAGGCTTACGCGGAAACCCGGCCAAGAATCAAAGGCCGGTTTGCGAAAAGAACCGATTCCGAGTCTGATATGGACCGGATTTTCGGATCTGGCTCTGCTAATTTTATTGCTGATGCAAGGTTTGGCATCGTCCCATCGTTCTGATATGTTAGTATAGTATAGTTTAGTCTCGTCAAAATTTTATTACTATTTTCTACTAAATGTTAAATAATTAATTAGAAGTGGTAAAGATCTAGTCTTCTTTATTTCTATTATTACCTGACTGTTGAATTTTTGGGAAACTGGTACTATGTAGTATGAATGTACTACTTCGTTTCCTTTTTTTGATGGAAAATGGTAGTACTACTTACAGTAAGTTTGTAACTGTCTAAGAATTGTATCTGTTTCTGTAATGAATCTGAAAAGCTGAGTCACTTTTTCTTGATGGATTTCGGTAATTTCGTAGGTGAACTTTATTTCACGTTTTTCTACCGAATGTTTTATGCTTTTTTTTTTGTTTACAAAAAAAAATCATGCATGGTCCACTATATATCTGGATGTGTAAGAAACTTTGGGTTATTGCTAAGTGGATCAGAATCTGGATTCTCATTGGTGGAGGGATGCTTCCAATTTTCAAATCATACAAATCATGGATCAAAATTTTTATTTTTTTCATCGAATAACTTATGTTTTTTTATCAAGAAAAATAAAAGTAAGATATAATTTCAAAATTTTTTTTTCCTTAAACTCTATAAATTTTCTTAATTTAATATTTTTTTTGGTTAGTTAAAATTCATATATCATTATTTTTTAATTAGTACATGGTTATACTTATATTTTAATTACCTATGGGTAAATGATAATATATTCTAAGATTTGACTTAGTAAAAGCAAACCAGGGAGTGCAATGTATAAATACCTCATATGCGTTGCTTAATTAGCAAAAATATTTGCGTTATTTTAATTAGCAAAAACTTTCATGTATTATTTTTATTTTATTGACAAAAAAACCTCTCCTTTGTCGGAATCCTTGCAGGAAAATGATAATTATACCCCACAAAAAATTTGGGGAAAACACCCTTCTTAATCTTAAAAAACATCAATGGTCTCTCTGTTAACTTAAAAATTGACAATAACTCAAATGTTCATTTAAAAAAATTAAAAATAACCTTCCATTGATTTATGAAGAAATTTCAAATGTAACTTTTTGCTATAAGAAAAAAAAGATAACGGACGGGCCGGGGAGGGGGGTTCGCTAATTAAGATACTGCAAAGGATTTTTTGTAAATTAAACAAAACATTGAGGTATTTTTGCATTTAGCTCACTTACCGGAGAACTTAAAACTAGAAAGTTATATTAATTCTAACTAAGAAAATATTAACATGAGTTTGACTGTGACACTATTTTATTATTCAGGAGAACTTAAAACTAGAAAGTTATACTAATTCTAACTAAGAAAATATTAACATGAGTTTGACTGTGACACTATTTTATTATTCAGAATTATCCAAAATGTAACATCTTTTTGTACGGAACTCTTACAGCATCAAATATAGATATTCTTCTACAATTCAAAGTAATTTCGAATATTACCTATTATTGTCCCATTGGTTATGGCCTTACTAAAGTTCAGCCGATTTGCATCCTTTGTAAATTCTTGTTTGACTTTTTGTTTTTGCCAAACTCAAAGTCTAAAAGTGAGATTACTTAACCAAAAAAAAAAAAAGAAAAAAAACCTTAAAGTGACATCATCAAATATACTCCAAAACAGAAACTATCATCATAATTTAAAATTCCATTATTGTTCATATATAGTTTCCTAAGCGTTGAAGTTTAACTTTCTGCACGGCTAGCTGTCACATCAATAAATCAGAAAACTGCTTAAACTCAAATAATTTATTATTTGGTATAAGTAAAAAATTAAGGGCCTGTTTGTTTGGCGTTTCCCAGATTTTTTTCGTGTTTGAAAAATGCCAAACAAAAAGTTTTCTATTTTCCGAAATAAATTTTTCATCCATTAATTTTCTCAAACTACTCTCTCAAAACCCAAACAAACAACAACTTTTTTATCTCTAAACAAAACCTATACAAACTCTACTTTGATTTGACATAAAGTAACCTATCTCTTACACAATTTATCTCACATAACAAACATGATTTGACATAAAGTCTTACACATCTTACACCTACAACCCAACTCTTCCAAAAAAACCTACACCTACTTTATTTCTCAAACCACTCTCTCAAAACCCAAACAAACAACATTACGCAAATCGAGATTATTTCACAAACCTCCACTACTCTCCCAAACTACTTTCCCAAACGCCAAACAAACAGGCCCTAAAAGTTTAAGCTTAAATTAAGAAGCCATTTCTTATTCGAGAAAGTCCCATTACAACTGTTGACGTGTTGTTGTTCTTTTAGTATACATATTTAATTTGTTATATAATTATGGTGTGCTGCATAAAGTAGGTCAACCAAGTGTGGCGCGCTATCCTTTCTAATTATCTATAATTTTTCTTCAATAACCAAGGATTAGAGTTTAAATTTTATTGTTTCGATGAATTAAATATTAAAAAAAACTCAATTTTTTTCAAAAAATATTTGGAAAATATAAAAGTGAAGACTATTATACACTTTGGTTTAGTTTAAATTGACTAAAAAAAAGGAAACTTTTATTCTATGGAAACATATCTAGATTTTTATCCATATTTTTTTGTTTCGATTGAATAAAAAATAAAAAAAATATGAGGATACATATAAAAAGATTGAACCATGTTCATAAATATAGTTGCTTTGTCTTGTTGTAAATTTCAAAAGCGCTCATTTTAACGTCTGTTATAATATAGACCAACAACATTGTACTGTATATGATTGGCCTAACTAGCAACTAGAGAGTAAAATATTTTTCACAAAATCAACTGCTGAATGTCATATACAAGCAAAATCAATTTCAAGAAAAACAAATTAATCTTCTAATTCTTTTTTTGTAATGAGCCAGGAAAGGCCGATAACAATAATAATAATAATAATGATAGTGGGGTGCTGCATTAAAGAAAATAAAAAAGTGGTCCAAAGAAAGGTGGCATGAAGTTCACGTGGAGTGTGGGCCCAAACGAGACGAGGGGGAACCTTATCTTCCACTACTTACTTATTATTATCATTATTGGTTGGGGGTCCAAGTTCAACAGTCTTTCAACTTGCTAATAAATCCCAAAACCAAAAAAGTTTATGCCCTAGAACTGGATATCTATCAATCAATATTTGAGAATGTCAGTCAAACTTGTAAATAAGGTAGTGTGATTAAATAAACATTGAATCAAAATTAAAGAAAAAAAGAAAAAGAAAATCAATGATACAATACAACTAGGTTAACCTGTTCTTGTGCAATCCACCATTCACCCTGCCCTGTAGTTTACTAATTTGAACCTTACACCATCATATCATAACAGTATAGTCATTTGCTAAACTTTTTATATCTAAATCATCTAAAGGGACAGTTCAATCAATCACCTGGATGAGAACATCCAAAATTGCCAACATTAGGGATTTGTATTGTTCTATTTTATAAAGCTTTTCAAAATTGAGTTTTTGATCTATTTAAATCATGCTTCTCAGAATAGAGATATATTTCCTTTTTTTTACAAAAGAATAAACAGTTAAGCTGGTTTTTAATATTGAAAATTAGATGAGATAGATATACCATCTAAGTTTCTGAAATTTATAAGGTACGGGCGATGAATGTGACCTGCAAAAACCCAAGACCACATATATCAGAAGAATCAAGGGTAAGAATTAGCACTGATTTTTCTTGTTTGTTGATACTAAAATATATCAAAATAACATGTTAAAATACCATGTGGGCTGGCGCAAGTCTTCCGAAGACGAGCATATAAGAAAACCATAATATCATTTCACCTTGTTCGTTCCACTAATATAATCTTTATACGGCTTAAAACTTGTCTGAAAGAGCAAATCTTGTTTCTTCAACATTTGATACATTTCAAGCTCCTTAGGCCCAAACTCAGTTGTGCTATTATCAAACTTCAATTCTATCGGACACCCCACATCAAAAAGCTCTTGTCCAACCATACCCACGCTAACATCAAATGCAATGTCCTCATTTCTCCTAAAAACATGTCTCGAAAATACATCATTCTCACTTCCAGAGAGGTTTTCCGAAAATGCCAATGGTTTATGAAAAGATAACTTAACATTTTGAGTTCCGTAGCTGCTCATATTATCCGTATCATCAGCTAGAGATACAAAATCATTTTCATTATCATCTTGAGTTGTTTTTGTATCAGAACTGAAAACGTTCTCAACAACCTCCATAACTTTATCACACCTGAGTTTGAATTGAGATCGAACAGAAAATTCTTCTGTTTCTTCAATGTAGGGGTCTCTTTCCGTTTTACGTTCTTCCATGTCAAGCTTATGAAGTATGGTCAGAAAATGAGGAGGGACAACCGGACCTATAAGTGTATCATACGGCTGAACTTTACTAGACCACTTATTACTACGGGAAGATGGCTTTCTAAAAGGAAAAGGCGGCACTTGGAGTTGATCAGGAATAGCCAAGAACTCCAAAGGTTCAGAATCATTCTCAATATCCTTTTGTAAATCCGAGTAAGTAGAAAAGCCCAATTTCAACACATTTGTAGGCAAACCAGCCCACGTACTTCTTAAGGCAACCTCATGTAGGCTAGTTGGCAAGTTTATATCTTTCAACACATCAGAAACCGTCATAGATGATCTTAATTTGGGAAGCCCAAAAGCCTTCATTCTTTCACATATTTCTTTATGGAAATTAGATTTGGACTTAACTTGCTGAATCTCCTCAGCATCGTCTTCATCAATGACTATCTTTCTTTCAACAATGTATTGAGCGAGTTTATCGTTCAAGAAGGCATTAAGGAAATCAAACTTCATGTGTTGAAATTTCTTTATTCCATTGTATTCTAATTCATCCCTATCGTATAAAAGATTATCCTCCTCCGAGTCAATCCTTTTCCTCTTGTGATTCACTTCCGAGAAATTTGATAATTCCCATGCTGCAATGTATTGTTGAGCCTCTAGCTTACCCGATGACATCAACCTAATTAATGTAAACCCGCCATAACTATCGGGTGTCGACAGCTGCGAGGAAAGATCAGAATCGAGAATGCCAAACCCCAAAGCTAAGACTTTTTTCTGCCTCCAATCAATCCAAACTGGGAGCGACATTTTAGAAAACTCCTCCCTCACTAAACAACTACCACAATTACAATCAGGATCGGACAATGAAAGCTCAGAAGGGAGTCCCCAGCAGTAGTGCGTGTTGCAGAACTTTGAAATCTCGGAAGAAATTGATCCATTTTCATTATCATCAGGGCCATAACAGAAAAGAGTGAAATCGTTGTCCCAAAATGATCCAAGTAAAATGCAATAGCCTGATTCCGAAGCCCACTTATATTTGTCATCTTCCGCATTTGCCCTCAACTCCGACAATCTAAAGACAGTCATGTAGCAAGGATTTTCAAGGCCATGTGTCCACCTTAACATTGGCATCAATGGTTTTCGTACATCACAAAGAAATAGCGAGCATTTTGTAGCAACAGTAAAGTATAACCCACTGGAACCAGCCATGGAGAGCGCCATAAATCCATCATTCTTCACAACAAACACTGTCTCCAGGTTCAGCAAACAACATAAATTACACACCCAATTAGACCTCAAATCTACCAAAAACACTGCTTTACGATGAGAAGCAATAAATATTCTATGATGGTAGCTAAATTCAACACCAAACCATCCCCCTTCATCATCATCTCCCTCTTTTTCTAACCCCACCTTATCATTCATTGAAATATGCACTATTTTTTTAACAACTCTATTCTTTACAATAACCAAAGACGTAATCAGTTTACTCTTTCTCTCATTGGAACAATTAACATCAAACAACAACAAGTCGCCATTCTCCAACAAGATCAAACATTCTTGCCTCAAGTGTGGGCTCCAACAGGTGCTCACCACCGAACTACCCTTAAACGTATTAGCATCAGCACACCCCAAATAATTCAAACAAACAGAAAAGTCACTATCTTCAGAAAAACAACTAATTTCAACTCTATACCAATAAACAGAGTAATGAGTACAAACCATCAAAAAACCAATAACTACTACATTGTTCCTACTGAGTTTATTGATACTACCTATATTACCAAAATCATTAAACGGGTTTACTGAAAGTCTCGTGATGCGTTGATGGTTGGCGCAGCCCTCTTTAGCCATCTGAAAAAAGTTTTCAGTTTTCGAATTAAGGCTCAAAATCCCATCCTTTACTGCGAGTAGAGAAAAGCCCACTTGATCGGAATTCTCACCGGTAGGGAAAAACGCGATGATTAGGTTTTTATTCGGGACTCGAAGCAATTGAAGAGAGTTGAAGCTGCGCAAGTGGGAAGAATAGTCGGGGAGTTGGGATCCGAGGAGATAAGAAATAGAGGAAGGGGTAGAATTGTAAATTTGGAGGAATCGGGGGAGGGATAGGTCGGGGTAGGGTGGGGGAAGACGGGGGGCGAGGGAGGGGGAGTGGAGGAGGGTGGTTGTAGGGGTGTCGGGGTTTTGGGTAAAAAGCAAGGGGCCGAGGGGCGTTTCAGAATACTTGTCGGAGAGGAGGGATTGGGGGGTGAAGGTGGAGGTTAAAGCCCAGAGGGATTTCCACTCCGCCGTGAAGTCCATTCGCGGCAAGGGGAGTGGCGGAGAAAGCTACTGCGGCGCCGGGGGTTGGCGGGAAGGGTTCTGCGGCTTTTCTTAAGGAGCTTATTTTAATGGAGTATTTTATTCGAAAATAGATGGGTAATTTTAAAAAAAGCCATATTCAAAAGTTGAAATTTCAAAAAGGTCATAACCAAAATCCTTAAATTCCTAACTCAACACTTACACAATTTCTAAATTCAAATTCAAACTCTCTTAACTCTCTCATCTCTCTCAACTTCTTCATTCCAATTTTTTCCCAAGAATTTCACAAATTAGAGATGGCACATGCAATCAGAGATGATGGGGAGAGGAGGAACGAAGGAGAATGATCGTTCGTTTGGTGTAAGTTTCGCCGCTTATTTTCTTCTCCGATCTGATTTCTGTATTTTTACGTGTTTTTGACATTTGACGTTTGGGGTGCCAAATGCCATGAAGATGTTCTTGGCATTTGGCGTTTGACATTTGCCAAATGCCAAACGCCATGAACATCTTCATATGACATTTGGCGTTTTGGGTTCCAAACGCCAAATGCCATGTGAAGATGTTCTTTGGCGTTTGGCATTTGGCAAATGTCAAACGCCAAATGCCAAGAACATCTTCATGGCATTTGGCATTTGGCATTTGGCAAATGTCAAATGCCAAATGTGGCCTTTGTGAAAATTTTAAGTTTTTTTGAAAATGGCTTTTTTAAAATTCACTCTAGATGGATGCAGCAGTGGTATCTCTTTTCAAATACAAATTACATAAATATTAAAACCCTTTTAATTTTATGGGGAAAATGTAAGATACTTCCCTGTGTTATGTTAAACTTGCAAGAAACTACCATGTGAAAATTTTATTGCACCAAACTTCCTTGTGTTTTCAAAAATCCTGCAAAAAACACCTAATTTGTAAAAAATAGTTCGTTTTGGATCGACATATTTCAAGAAATAATTTTAAAAATATTTTACGTGAAGTTGTAGGGACCAACTTGAAGTTTTTAAAAAATGGTTTTTTGAAATATGTCGATCCAAAATAACCTATTTTTTACAAATTAGGTATTTTTTGCAGGGTTTTTGAAATCACAAGGAAGTTTGGCGCAATAAATATTTCACAGGATAGTTTCTTGCAGTTTTAACATAACACAGGGGAGTATTTTACATTTACCCCTAATTTTATATGTGTTAGTTTTATTCGGGTTATTACCTTGTGATAAACAAGATTAAGGTTCCTTAGCCCTCTCTTTAATAATTTTAGAATTCAGAGCAAGATTTGTCCTGTCAAAATAGTTTTTAATATTCCGAAAACTTACTTAACTATCCAAAATGATTTCTTTTTTATTATTTTCGAATTTTGATTTGTTGGCTCCTTTTTGTTAAATACTTTTTGCCGGAAATAACTCTGATTTTGAAAGTATTCTAGCCGATTTTTCACATGTGCTAAAAGCTCATTTCCAAAATTTATTCTAAGATAGATATTCAGATTTAAGCTTGGAAGTTCTCTCTTAATCTATACTTATTATAAAAGTGTGAATAAAATAGTTGAAGAAGAATAATTAGACATGAAATATTTTTATATTAATAATGATAAAGGTATAATTAGACATGAAATCTTATTATATTTATTTTCTACATTAACTCCTAAAATTTAAAAATTATCTTTTACATTACCTTTTATAATTTCAATATTATTCTTCGCATATATAAAACACATAAAAAAAACATAAGAAAAAAATACTGTTATTTTAAATAGCTCTTAAAATATATATGTAAAATTATTTTAATTTAGCAACAATATGTTATTGTATCATTGAAAGATTAAAGTGAGTTTGGCCCAACGGTTGGAGCTCTTAAAATCACTTTTAGATCTCTATTGTGATTTTTGAAGTGTTTGGCCCCGATTATAAAAATTACTTCTGCTCAATTGTGATTTTCATGGTGTTTAGCCCCCAAGATCATAATCACTTTTGGGATCTAGAGAAGCAAAAAATCAACTTATTTTAAAAGCAATTATTCTATAATTAATTTTTATTATAATCATTTATTACCAAAATTAATTTTAGTAAAATTAATTCCACTATAATTGCTTTTCGAATTGCTAGGCCAAACTCAATAGTAAAATATAAGTCATATACAATCCTCTAAAAACAAAATATTAAAATTAAATTCTCTTAAATATTATTTTGCTATACAGAAGAATAAAAAAAACAAAAAAATGAAAAGTTAAAATAGAATCGCATCTTACCTATAAATGAACAAAAAATGCTTATGGCTTAGCTAAGTACTTAATGTTTATTTGGCTAGAGAAACAAAATATAAAGAATATCAAGATATGCATAACCTCGTACTTTCATGGAATTATTTTCATGAAAAATGAGTGAAATTGACCAAAAAACTGGTGAAATCGATGAAAATTGCTGAAATCAATAAAAAAATATGAAATCAATGAAATTCCGGGTGAATTGGCGAACAGTGGTGAAGTTGGTTAATAAGCGGGTGACATCGGTAAAAAATAGTGCATGTGAAATCGTAAATACATTTGAAATCGATAAAAAAAAATCGGGTGAAATTTGTGAAAAATGGATGAGAACGGGTAAAATATGTTAAAATAAAGGTAAAGTTGGTGAAAATATGTGAAATCGATGAAAAATTATTCGAGTGGAATTTTTAAGAAAAATGATGAAACCAGTGAAATCCAGTAAAAACAGGTAAAACCGGTGAAAAAAGGGTAAAATTGGTCAAAATTCGTGAAGTCGGTAAAAAAACATATTTTATCAATGAAAAATTCAGGTGAATAACATGTAAAATCAGTGAAAAAAAGGTAAAAACGAGTGAGATCAGTTAAAAAAGAGTTTAATTGGTGAAATCGGTAGAAAAATGGTATAAACCGGAAAAAAAAATCTACCAAAAATGGGAAAACAATGAAAAATGTTATAACCGATCAAAAAGGGGGTAAATCGCTAAAAAAATTAAACAGTGAGAACAAATGAATCGATGACAATTTGGGTGAAATTTGTAAAGAAACGGATGAAAATGGATAAAATCAGTGAAGAAAAATGGTAAAATCAGGCAAAAAAGCTTAAAGTCGGTGAAAAACATGTTTAAT